>BSBK01004251.1:22500-1308592 GCA_027943335.1 Chamaecyparis obtusa
AGCATAATCACTCATGATCAAACATAAGAGGCCACAAACATTAAAGTGAAGCCCAAGTGAGCATGAAATTGTATTCGGATAAAATTTATGACATTGTAAAGATACATGCCATAATATTGTTTAATTATCTCAGCTTGTATTTATAAGAAAGACCTCTTGTATACTTGGTATCATATATCTTAATATCACACAAGCTCATTTATTTTCATACTTATGTGTGAGAGGTTGTCTTTTATTTTGTAGGTGATCTTGGGGTGAGTGAGTGGTACTAGATAATTCTATACCAACTCTAACATTTTGCATTTCCTTTTCTTGTTTAAGTTTCACTTAAGGGGTGTTGGTGTGAATAAGGTGATTTACCTAACCACTTTAACCCAATGGATCCTATCCACATGTTAAGTTCATTTAGGTCTTAGGAATCTTTCTAGATGTCTTATTTGGAACTAGATCTTATCTTATCTTATATCATTTACTTCTTGTATATTAGTTTACTTAATATCTTGCATGGTACTTATTAAATGCTATATGAATCTTGTTTAATTATATCTCTTATCTTTTCCTATATCTGAAAGGTGTATTATACACTTTGTATCATAATGTAATAGATCCTCATTTGATATAAGGTGTAGATCATAGGTGTATGTGTTTTCATTTGATCTATTGTTGATCATTGTACATTATTAAAATCCTAATTCATATCAATATGTTTTGCAACCATACTTTTCTGTGGAAGATTAGGTTTTGTTTTACAAGTGATCCTAGGGCATGTGACCTAACCTTCAACTCCTACAAAAATTCCCAATTAAAAATTCAAGTTTAGATACCTGGACATTAATTCCTAGGAAAGATGGACACTTGTATGATAATTTCTAAACTGAACTTTAATGAGTTGAGATGTTGTATACCAAAAGCCCTAACCTCATATTTCCCTAATTCCTATTCAAGTGGTATGATTGGGCTGAACTTGAAATAAAATATTTATCTTATTTAATTTGAACATAATATAACACATCTTCAAGTTATACTTTGTGTGTGTGTGTGTGTGTAGAGATCAAAAATAGTTTTATTCGGTAAAAGGTTACTATAGGGTTTTAGAACCAAATAGTAAAGTGTTGTTTTCATATCTTCATCCTTGGTAGCATTATTCCCATCCGCCAACAAATTTTTATTTGCTTCCTATTTCCCTAAATATACTTTCTTATTTATCCTCCCAAATTCCTTTCATCCCTTCCAAAATTTCCTAATCCCACTACTTTTAATTCTTCATTGTCTTTTGTACTTTAAACTTGATCATCCAACCATTCCCCAATCAATATAATCTCTTCCGCTTCCCTTAACCATCAATACACATATACACTACTTTAGATTAAACAACATCCTTATGTTTTTATCTTTGACTAAGATAAATCTATACTCGTCACTTGAAGAGTTCACTATAGATCTTCACCAAATGGTACTTTATCGAGGCCTTTTGAAGGATTAAAAATACCAAAGGGGACTAATTGACTAAATCTCTTTTACAAACTAATTTTTGTTCTTGTTCCCTACTTTAGATTATTCATAGCTTGAGATGAAAGATCAAGAAGCAATAAATTAATGTGTGCATCCTTTTGAGAATCAATGAATATAAGGGGGAGACTATCATAAGATGTCATAAGGGAATCAATAGGATGAAAAATAACAACCTCGTGATTAGTTAAAATAAATGGATGATCATCATTCCTAGATCCATCACAAAAATAAATACACACTTAGAGCTAAACACTATCGCAAGTCATGCAATGAATATGAATCTGAAAAGAAAATGAAATCAAGTTATCCAACATATAAGGAAATGTGCTAACAAGATATATGTAAAATGAGAAATTAGATACACAATGGATAAGTGCATTTAGTGAAAATGGGACATCATCCTTTTGGTTAAAAAGATATGTGCCATCAAGGATCAAAAGATAATGTTCAATAATTATGGAAATAGATTAAGATTTTTGATGTAAGCATGAATATATGTCGATTATAAGGATTGACAAGGAATCATGTTGAATGAAACAATAATAAAATAGCTATGATTGAAAGTAAAGAAGGATGCCCTAGAGCTCTTAGGTGGTGTAAGAATGATTGGGTTTACCAAAATGTAAAAAATAATGAAATAATAATTATTAAACATTAATATAAATAAAATAAAATCTAATTTAAAAACTTTAAATTTACAATAATTGATAAACAAATATATTACCTTAATTATCTATTAATCCATATAATATCATATGACATAATAAACTTCAATGATACTTCAACTTACAAAATGTGAAACATACAACTTTAAAAAACCCTTGTAAAACTTCAAATGAGTCATAACATAAACATGTATACATATTAATTTAGTGGAGAATGTTCCTTCACATCAAAATATGTACAAAATAATATGAAAAAAAGGGCAAAAGTACAACGTACGCACTTACTTTTGCTCTCTTCTTCCCTGAATGAATGATAGTTAAAATTCTTTCTTTTACTCATTCATCCCTGAATGAAGGATGATTAGGCCAATAATCAACCGAGATCCAATGAGTAGAAAACATTTTTGTTCACGAGCCCATCATTTCTTTTATAAAGATGGTGTGCTGCATGCCCTGCTGGCAGAACTCCCAGAGATTGGCATTTGACACGAGAACACTGAAAATGGTTTCTCGTGAAAAATCATATTCACTTGAAAACTTTTTGTATAGTGCCAATTCTATGATGAAACAAATCCGTGGGCTGCCTAAAACCAGTATCAGAGATACTTGATGATCCACCCACTTGGGGACTTTAACTTGCAAAATTTCATCCTTAAAAGTAGTTCCTTCTGTGCACTGTGCTTCCCACAAGCACAAAAAGCAACTCATTTATGTCTATGAATCAGTCACCCATTTCCCAGTGCCTATGAATTGTGCATTGCTTTTATGAGTCTGACAGTATTTCTGATAGCATTTCAAGGTCGGCAGAGTGACCCAACTTACAGTCTGGATTCCCTGATGAGGAAAGTCCATGGGTTGTTAAATCGGTTATAAAAAAGAAAGTAGACACAAGAAAGTGGGGACGCAGAATACTTTAATTAATGTCTTTTGGCAGAATTCTGAGCAGAAAGATTTACTGATATAAATCCAAAACACCCATCAGTTGGTTCAATCCCTATCCACAAAGTTCCCAGATATATATAACTAAATGAGCTATAAGACGTTTTAAGCTTTAAATTTCTTATTGCGTTACATTATATGTACCACCTTGGTTGCTTAGTCTGAGGATGACTTGGTTCAATCCCAATCCACAATTTTTTCCCAGATGTATATAACTAAATGAGCTACAAGATGTTTTGATCTTTAAATTTTTCAATTGGGTCACATTGCATTCCATACACAGAGTGAGATGCAGAGGGCTCTTCTCCCCACACCATTACTGAACAGAGGTTTGGTCAAAGCTTGAGAGAATCCATAGACATAGATATATCTGGCAAGAATAAATGTATGCCATTTTTTTATGTACAATGGCTCGTTTTCCCACCTCTGTCACGGGTTTTATTGTGATGAACAAATTATAATGCTTCCTCTTCCAGAATAGTCGCCTGCCTTTTGTCCTGTGCTTTCTGGTCGGTTGTGTTTTGTTAGTACTTGCTAATATACTTGAAAGAAGAGATTCTTTGGCACCGAGTGTTGAGGGTTGAAACCTTTTGTTCCGATGCTTCTATGAGAAGTGTGCCTCTTTTGGCTGACCTGAAATCACAATGGGTGTGAACATCCAGATTAATGTAGTTCTCATAATTTGGTTTGTTGTTTCTGTTGGAAGCACTGATGCTGATCAGTTCTGTGTCAATTATTACTCAAAATCTTGTCCCAGTGTGGAGGCATTAGTGTTGGGTGTTGCCAAGCAGAAATTTATGGACGCACCTGTTTCAGCTCCAGCCACTATAAGGCTATTCTTCCATGACTGCTTTGTTGATGTATGATAATGTATCTCTTTCTTTATATATTTGATCTGTCAATATGTATCCAATGCTTGGCCTGTGCTTTGTCTCAGTCTATTCAATGTATGTATAAATAGGATCAAAGAACAGTGGACTATTAGGAACATTGCTTCATTGGAATTTCTTAGAATGTGACTTGCCCTTTGCTAAACTATGCCAATATAGATTTTAAAATTGGTCACCACAGGTAATTGATAGTTGTCAGCATAGGATATTATCAGTTTTGCTTTTAGATCAGTGTAAGTTCATCACTGAGTTTTTTCTGCTTGATCAAATTTACACACCTATGTTAAGTTTGTGTTAGACTTTTAGAAAATTGCAGATTATTGATATCGGAGAATCTTATGTACATTGTATAGCTGTCTGTTTTTTTCTCCATTGTATACAGTTTGGGTTTGGATGTAGTGCTCTGAATCACAGATATGCCAAATGTAAAAAATCGTTTCTTGGATATAATTGAGTTTTGTCTCTAGTGGACAGAATGAATTTGTTCATAGTTATTTTGTTGTTATTTGATAATGTAGGGATGTGATGGATCAGTGTTAATTTCATCCACCCAAAAACATCTTGCTGAAAGGGATGCAGCTGACAACAAAAATTTGGCAGCTGATGCTTTTGATACTGTCAATAAAGCAAAAGCAGCTGTGGAGGCCAAGTGCCCTGGTATTGTCTCATGTGCTGATATTCTTGCCATTGCAGCCAGAGATTTTGTTGCTTTAGTAAGTAGACAGTAACTTTCACAAGAGTTGGTTTTTATGCTCTTGCCCAAATTGAATTTTAAGTCAAGGTTCTTGCTGTGTGCATTTAAATAAATTTGGAAACTGAACTTGATCAGGATGATAATAGCGTTCATTGAATGCACAACCACAGACATATGAACCTGACCATGTGAAGTTCTGTTATAGCAGCCATGATTATGATTGATGCAATTTTAGTTAAGGTTGAGAAGTATTTTCAGTTGCTTACGTTGTTATATGATCATTATCAATATGAATAGGCAGGTGGTCCAAACTATCCAGTGAAGAAAGGCAGAAAAGATGGAAAGCTATCAGATGCATCTAGAGTAACAGGAAATCTCCCACAAGCTAATTTCACAGTGGATCAATTGCTGAAAATGTTTGCTTCTAAAGGCCTAAACAGATCAGACCTGGTAGCTCTATCTGGTAATCTAAGAAAGAAACTCACAGTTCTGATTTCCTTTACAAAGATTGAATATTCTACAACAAAAAGTATCTTACAATGTGATATACTAGCAACATCACCTTATGGAACAATTTGATGAGTGCCACTTAATAAAAACATGGGCATAATCTGTGGGCATTTTCTTCAAGGTTGATTTGATAGTCAAGTATAATTAGCAACCATCATAAAACCATTGTAGCTTAAGGTGGTTATTCCTAATCTCTAATAGCTAAGAATAGTACCAAACAAAAAGTCATAGATGAGAATGTAAAAGAGCTCTAAGAAGATCTTGGTCACTTAGGTGGAATACACAACCATTGGTATCTTTATCTTTAAGTTAAAAGAAAACTTATTATCATCCCACCTAACACCTGGTGATGTTATAATTCTAATTTTTTTTATAATAAAAATAAGCAGTGTATTTAACTGTGCAATTTGTTGTACAGGAGCTCATAGCATTGGTTTTTCTCATTGTGATGGATTCTTGGACCGTTTATACAACTACCACAAGACAAACAAACCAGATCCTTCCATGGATCCAAAGCTTCTAAAAGCTCTAAGGATGTCATGTCCTCCAATGGGTGGCAACGCAGACATTCTTTCTCCTTTTGATGTGAACACACCCTTCAAATTTGACAGCATGTATTACAGAAACCTGCAATTGAATTTGGGATTATTGGGAACTGATCAAGCTCTCATTGGAGACCCAAGAACAAAAACTCTGGTTCAATTCTATGACAAGTATGGAAACAGTTTCTTTCAAGCTTTTAGTTCGGCCATGGACAAGATGGGAAGCATTGCAGTCAAGACAGGAAACCAGGGTGAAATCAGAAAAGACTGCACTAGATTTAATGCCTGAGCCTCTGTTTCTTCTCCCTTGGGGGATGAATCCAAAGTAAAGTACAGTTGTTGAAGATTGACTTCAGAAGTCTTCTACCACGTTTGATCTAGGATGTGTCATTGTGTAGAAAATTGATTTGGTGGCAAATTCAATTAGGAATGCATCACAGTGCTTGATGTTATAGTTTTGGAATTTCTAATCCAGAGTATTTTTCATTGTATAAGCATCTCCATAATATTTTATGTAAGTGGTGTCGCCATGTGATCTGATTCTTGAGATTATACAAAAGATTGGAGTTAATTTATATTGATCTATAATGGTAGAGTTTGCATATTTAGTTATTTTTTATTTATATTTTATATTGTGTGAAGTTAGGTTTATTTTTCTAGTTTCTATTTATTTTATACACATGCATTCTTGTATGTTTAGTTCATATCTTGTTTTTATATGTACATACTTGTGAACATTATTCATGACAAACCCTCCAAAGGTATTTCTATGTCACACTATCCCTTAAATATTAGAAAAGAGTAGACACCGGACCAATGGTTTAATGTGCTTACTCACATATCTATTTTTTCATGCACCTTATACACCTACACATTCACTTTATGAACTTGTGATTTACATCTATTTAAGATATGATACATAATTGGTCTCTCATCCAACAAATTTCACCTTATTTCCATATCATTTTGTTAGGGTTTTGCATCTTTATTGCATACTCTTGTGAACATTATGTTGGGAAGCCAAGATTCAATAAACACAACCAAATAATCACCAATAGGGTTATACACCAAAAATAAGTTAAATAATTATCATAAATATCAAATAAATCAAAAGCCAAAATGTGCATTGCATAATCAACTAAGAACATCAAAATATATAAAAGATGAGTGTGAGTTGAGATGGTGCAAACCAACTATGACTAACCCTCAAATCTGATTGACATGTGTGCACATGTTGAGAGTGATGGACAAACGTATGTAACCTCCCATAAGGTGAGGAGAGAATATCTCCAACCCCTAATGAGGTGAAATGTCTAAGTGACTAACCTCATGTGTGCAAATGTGATGAGACAAAAAAGTGTCCAACCTATAGAGTGAATTTAACTTTTAATGTTAGGGTTAACCTAGACCTAGCCACTAAGGGTGACTTAAGCCTAGATATATTCCTTCCTCCCCAAAGCGGTTTCTTTTCTCATAAACAAATTCATTCACCCCTAGCAAATGTCTCAACTCAAGAAAGCAAGGAGATGCCAAAGGTTTAGTGAAGATGTCCACAACCTACTGCAACACTACAATGATAGAACACCATCATAGATCATGGGTTTTCAAATGAAATGCATGTAAATAGCTTTGTGTTGCATCTACTAATGCTCAACTGGATTGCATGAAATATGAATGGAACTTTGGTTATCACACCAAAAAATAGTAGGGTGAGTTGATGGAATCTACTAAACTCATTCATAATCTATTGAAGCCACTAAACCTCCTATCTAGTAAGAATTGTACCTTTGTACTTTGCCTCAATTGAAGAAAAAGATATAGTTGTTTACTTCTGTAATATGACCTAATCCAAGATTTTTTTTTTAAATCATGAAGTGGACTTGCATGAATCAATGTCACTAGCCCAACCTGAATCTATAAAGTCTGCTACCTTTGTCGATCCTAGTGTATACCAAATGCCAAATTGTGTAATGTCCCAAGCATATCTCAAAATTTTCTTGGCTACCTACCAATGAGTGTCACATGGATATCACATTTAAAAATTGTGAAACAAGGCCAACTAAAAAGTTGATGTTAGGATTGTTGAACACATGTGGATGCTAAGAGGGGGGTGAATCAGCATATATTAAAACTTAACCAATCATCAATCCTTCATTCCAATTGACTTATGTGAAGAATTAAATAGCTAAAATAGAAAGAACAACACACAAGACACTAAGATTTTTATGTCAAAAACCCAATACAAGAAAAACCACGATAAGAATCACACTCACTATATGAAAATTGGTTATAGTGTTTTAGGAGAAAAGTGAAGGAAGCTCACTACTCTTGATTTGGACTTGCAGGCTAAGGCACACAACTTTAGGGAATGATATAAGGACTTTCTAATCACTGAAGATCACTTATCGTGGAAAGGTACAATAAGAATTATTACAATTAATTTTTATTATTTAACTAAAGAAAAGCTCATTCTAAGAAGTGTTGATTATAATTCACTAATTATACATTTATAATTGAATTCATCAGTGCTTATCTATACATTCACACTTTTGCATTTCACAATACATCATCAATAGTCATACACACATCATACATCAATCTATGAAGGATATATGCCTTTATATATCAATCAGTACAATTCAAAATAACATCAATTAGGTTAGCCTAATCAAATCTAGCGTGCAACACTTAGACCATCAGCCTCAAAATCATTTTCTAAAGCATGAAGAAGGGAAATAAGATGTGTGAGGCATCACAACATGTTGGCACACCTTCCATTTAGTCCTAAATCAATGCCAACAACTCCGTACACAACTACACGAACCAAAATAACTTGAGTCAGCCCCAAAAGATGACATTGTTAATGAACGTTACCTAACAATCACAAAGTATAGTGCAGATCTCCTTAACAATTATGGATGCTCAACATAGAATCCCTGATACCAACATGTATCAATATCTAATAACTACAACACCAGAACACCCAAAGGTAGAGAAATGTAAGGCATTCTTACAAATTGTTACATTGTCTCTATCATGTCAAAACTCAAAACACTTCAAACTCAACTGCGGACAGAATGGAACCATGAAACATGAGATTTGACAACTATTGGCTATTTTTGCCACTATTAGCCCGTTAAAGATAACTGATATGAGATACTTCATCATGGGCTAATTTTTCATGTTTTCCACACTGGTGGCTAAACACAATGTTTTTTCTACATTGGTTGTTAATTTGACATGTTTTCTACACAAGGCAAAATGATGCACTATCAATTATTATCCCATCGATGGGACAGTCCACCATTTCTAGGAGTTGTGTCTGGGTCTCTCTAACAAAGCAACAAGTTGCCATCGGGGTGAGATCGTTTGGGTCTCTCCGATGAGTTCATGACTCAAGAAGAGAGTTTGTGGTTGGGGAGATGTCTCTGGAGGTCTCTCTAGTGATTCTCATAGGAGAGAAATGTTCATAATGGAAACACATGCGTCAGGGTCCCACCTTGATTCCTTGTTGATCAAGATAACATTTTATCTTTGGGAGATACATCTTTTGGTCTCTCTGATATGTTTTGAGGCCCGATAATTTGATGTTTTTTTGTTAGAATAACTGAGAGGGGGGTGAATCAGTTAATCACTGTCCCAATACAAAATGTATAATCCAAAAACAAATACTTCAATTTCTACTGTTCAATAACTTAAAAAACTTTACTGTCTATGCATTTACTGATTATCAGTCTAAAACTTATAGAAGTTACCGATCAAATCAAATATGCAACATGTAAATATGACATCAAAACAAATATCACAATCAACACATAACACAAGAGATTTAACGTGGAAACCCTATGAAGGGAAAAACCACCTGGGACCGGCAACCCAAAAATATTCACTCTTCTGAAGTGAGGTCGATGAAGACTCAACCCGGTTAAAGGTTACAAACACACTATTAGGTGTGACCTTGTTAGAGGATTTAAGACCAACCGTTATCGTCCAACTAGTAGTCACTCTAGGGTTGACAGGATAACAATGTTCATTCTATGAATGATACATAATAAGACTTTCTTAGTCCACTTGGTTAAGAGATTTGACTGTGTACAATGGTTAAATATGTAACAATAGGTGATTTGACTTAATACAACTTTAATTGCAAATTATAGATCAATGTTCAACTCATACAAATCTTTCTGATCAATGTAACATTTCTGATTCAACAATATATCAACTTACTATCCGTCGGTAATCACTCTCTATCGCTTGGTAATGCTCTGTAGTAGGGTTCTCCTTAACCAGTATGATCACAATGCATGAAAACTTGTTCACGCGATGATTCTGCAGTTTCCTTATCTTCCAGCATCACACTCATTGTGAAATCTCCAGTCTCTTATATAGACATGTAAACCATTTTCTTCTGCTCCATCAGATTTTGCCGCTTAATCATCTTCATTGATTTTGCCTCTTAAACATACCTCGGCACTTGTGTCAATAACACGTTTGATTCTCATCCTTTAGATCTTTCCTAAATTTTGTCAATCGTCAATCTGTGTAACAAACTTTATCCGTTACCTCGAATTCATACACTTGCCAACTCATCAATCTTATCGGCTAAACTAATCATTTAGTTCATTTTGTTCTTCTCAGTTAATCAAAGAAATGCGTCGGTGAACACAAGCTTAGTTAACACTGTGCTCGGTATACACTACACTCCGTCAATGTATACTGAAATGCTTCATCAACCGATAACACTGCTTTGTGTCTTTCAGCTCTTTTCCTCATCATAGATGAATGAAACATAATTAAGTCAATAACATAAAGTCATAGACTCATCAACAAGTTGCTCAATGTATTCTTTAGCCTCATCTGTCATATCCATCTTCCTCATGTAGATATTTTTGTTCTTCATCTCTTTCACTCCTTCACTACAAATGTTTCGGTATAGTAACTTACAAGATAAGTACTGTCAAACTAGTTGACATCAATGACAACATAATACTGATTTAATCATATTACATATCTAATCAATCTGCTTGGTGATCTTAAATCACAGATCCTTCAATCAGGTTTTAAATCAGTTGTAGTTCATCAATCTCTCCCTTTGGCATTGATGGCAACTCAAGTAATATGAAATATACAATACACATACTAAACATGTATTCTACAACTCTGTGAACAAATGTTGTACAAGCTCTCCCTAGCTTAATATGTTTAATCACTACGTTACTCAACGACATTGAGATAATGGTATTTTGTAATGTTGTATTGCCAATATTCAGATATGCTCTTTTCAGCTCTTGGATTCCTTCTTCTGTTCTCAGTAACTGATCTTCAATGCTCTCCCTTTCTCCAATTTGTCTCTCCCTCAAATAGTTCTCATCGGTGCATATTTAGATTATTTATCCCTTTGACAACAATTCCAAAGAAATAAATAAACAAACAACTCTTTAGTAGCTAAGTAACTCTCTGTTGTCCAATGCATACTCTGTATCTCTGTATACTAATATGCCAATCTGTTCCAGTAACTTTCACAGCTTTAGACATGATCCAAAGTGTGAACTATGCTGCATCAACATGTATGATCTTCTGATAAGATTAGGCTGATGCAACATCTGAATCACCCTAGTGACTGGTAGACAGGGGACGGACCCCAAGTCTAGTCCTCAAGTACTCAAATGTGTCCTTCGGTAGAGCTTTTGTAAATATATCTACAAGTTGTTCTTTTGATGTAACAAACTCTCGCTTAACTTGCTTCTTCTGTACTTGTTCTCTCAAGTAGTGATACTTTATTGATATGTGCTTTATCTTAGAATGCATCACTGGATTCTTTGAAATATTAATTGCACTGGTGTTATCACAGTATATAATCACCATAATAACTCTGAGTTCTCATAGGACCACATAGGTCGGTATCAACCAACTCAAGTATCCTCTTTGTTGAGTAATCCTTACTTTTGAAACTAGATTTAGTCATTTTCCCTTTCTGACATTCATGACACATAACATGATCCAGTTTTGACAAGTTAGGAAGCCCTCTAACTCTCTTCCTTTTACTGATCTTAATCATGTTATCAAAGTTCACATGGCATAACCTTTTATGCCACAACCAAGGATCTTCATTTTTCATCATCAAGCAAGAAGACTCATCAGTATCAAGATAAAATAGATTACCTCTTGATTGTGCTCCAGTTCCAACTAGTCTTCTTCCATCATCAAAGATTTTCACTTTCTTGCTCTCAAAAGCAACTCGGTGACCTAAATTATTTAACTGTGCCACACTTAACAAGTTATAGTTCAATCCATCTACCCAATAAGCATTATCACATTTTATCATATCATTTATCATCAAGGTTCCTTTACCTCTTACCATACAGGGTATGTCATTACCCATCTTAACTGAACCTCCATTGTATTCTTCAAGTAGATCAAACTTCTCCTCATCACCAGTCATGTGATGTGTACAGCCACTGTTTATGATCCATGTATTATTTTTGTTAACTTTAGAGATCAGTGATGTTTCTTCATTTTTTTCTTCTTCTTCCTCCGAGTCATCTTTCATAGAAACAAATACAACTTCTACATCATCATCAGAATCAGATTCAGATTCATTATCTTCAGCTATGAAACATACCTTTTTTCCTTTGTCATTATTGTCTCAGTTATCTCTATTGTGTTGGTAGCCTTTGTTGAATCTTCTCCCATAGTTTTCTTCAGATCGGTCTTTGGTTCTATCATCATCTTTCTTATGTGGACATCTAGCAACAATGTGGCCAACCTCTTTACAATTAAAGCATGCCAAAGGTAGCTTACCTCTATACCTTCCTTTACCTTTGGGTAATCTTTTGGCCATAAGAGCTTCAAGTTCATCAAGCTCATCATTAATATTACTGTCACTATCATTTTTATTATTCCTGCTAGACTTACTAATCTTCAGAGAAGACATGAAAGCAGATTCCACAGATGGTACAACACTGTTACCAAAGTTATTTAACTCAAAGGTTGTAAGTTTATCAATCAGATTGTCAAGTGTAAGTACATTACCAGATGCAGACCTTGTCTCATGAATATAAGATATTTTGATTGCGTAAACCGGCAATAAGGTTCTGAGTATTTTGCTAACAACTGTTTCTTCACTAATGACTCCATCAAATGCTCTAATAGCATGTACTACCTCTTTTAGTCTATTTGCACATTGCACAATATTCTCACCTTCTTTCATCTTCATATCGTCAAATCTGCCCCTTAGGCTTTCTGCTCTAGCTCTTTTGACATTTGCATCTCCACTGTAAACTTGAGAAAGTTTATCCCACATGGGTTTTGCAGTAGTGCAAATTTTGATATCTTCAAATTTGGCATCAGTGTAGGCAGCAGCAAGTTCCATCATAGTAACATTGTGTTCATGCCTGTCTTTCAGTTGATCAAGTGTCAGGGGACCTGGTGTCAGTTCTATATAACCATTCTCCATCAATTCTAGTGCAACATTCCCAATTCCAAATATGTGCAACTTCATCTGGATCTGCCATACTGCGAAGTTCTCTTTGTTCAGCTTTGGCACTTCCCTCTTATACATTTTGAGATCTTTTTACTGAAGTCCTTAAAACTTTGTTCAAAGCAACCAATGCTTTGATACCAATTGTTAGAATAACTGAGAGGGGGGTGAATCAGTTAATCACTGTCCCAATACAAAATGTATAATCCAAAAACAAATACTTCAATTTCTGATGCTTGGTAACTTAAAATACTTTACTGTCTGTGCATTTACCGATTATCAGTCTAAAACTTATAGCAGTTACCGATCAAATCAAATATACAACATGTAAATATGACATCAAAACAAATCTCACAATCAACACATAACACAAGAGATTTAACGTGGAAACCCTATGAAGGGAAAAACCACCTAGGACCGGCAACCCAAAAATATTCACTCTTCTGAAGTGAGGTCGATGAAGACCCAACCCTGTTAAAGGTTACAAACACACTATTAGGTGTGACCTTGTTAGAGGATTTAAGACCAACCATTATCGTCCAACCAACAGTCACTCTGGGGTTGATAGGATAACAATGTTCATTCTATGAATGATACATAATAAGACTTTCTTAGTCCACTCGGTTAAGAGATTTGACTATGTACAATGGTTAAATATGTAACAGTAGGTGATCTGACTTAATACAACTTCAATTGTAAATTATAGATCAATGTTCAACTCATACAAATCTTTCTGATCAATGTAACATTTTTGATTCAACAATATATCAACTTATTGTCCATCGGTAATCACTCTCGATCACTCGGTAATGCTCTGCAGTAGGGTTCTCCTTAACCAGTATGATCACAATGCATGAAAACTTGTTCACACTCATTGTGAAATCTCCAGTCTCTTATATAGACATGTATACCGTTTTCTTCTACTCCATCAGATTTTGCCACTTAATCATCTTCATTGATTTTGCCTCTTAAACATACCTCGACACTTGTGTCAATAACACGTTTGATTCTCATCCTTTAGATCTTTCCTGAATTTTGTCAATTGTCGATCTATGTAACAAACTTTATCTGTTACTTATTGAAGAAATTATAGATGGAAAGCTTAACATAAATAAAATTTAAAATAAATTATATGGTCGTTAGATAGCTAACAAAGAGCTTAACAACATCATGGTGTCTGATTTTATTTATATTGAACTACATGCAAACCTAACGGGGAGCACAGACAAAAATGTGAGAAAATTTTATATATTTTCTGAAAAAACATGTCTTAAGCCTATTATAATCGTCCAAGCCTTTGGGTTGTATGCCCAAGGAAAATACAAGCCTAAGGCTTGGTATTTCCCAAGGAATTTAATATGGCTCACACCATATATGGCATGCACAATTTATAAAAAATGCTCTCCATATGGCATGCACAATCTATGGTGCTAGCTAAATGGAAAAAAATGTTTTTTATTTTTATTATAAAGTCAGAATTAATCTCATAACATGAGTATATACATGAAATATAAAATTTAAGTATAAGTCACATTTCAATATGTGTTTTTCCTTTCTTATACTTTAAGTTATGTTTCATGTATCTATTGTCAAGATTTTTAAGAGTGGTTTCAGATCTCTAGGAATTATAATGTAGATTCTAGGATTTTTATGATCATTTAAATCTTCATACTCAGTCAAATTTCATAAATCAACATGCTCCTATCAATATTTTTGTGTTCTTTGTATCTCACTCTCTTTATCTCCAATAAAGTATAGACCTATCTATTTCCCTCTCTTATATCTCCCATCTAAAGGTTTCTACCACCCTCTCACTCTCTCTACATTGCCCTCCTTTTTGAGGATGCAATACCTATATTGATACATCCTCTATATATTTATCTCCCTCTCCCTCTCCCTCTCTTACCTATCTCACAAATATCACCATCTATAGGTCCCTCCATCCCTTTCTTCCTCTCTACCTCTCTATCTCCCCTCCCTCCTTACCTCCATATCTATCTCCCTATTTCACTCTTATTTTATGTATGCTTTCTCTTGGTTATCGACTCTCCCTGTCACCCTCTCTCCCCTCTCTAGGTTTCTCCCTCTCCACCTATACGTCTATTTCTTACTATACATCTCTCTCTATCTCCTACTATATATCTCACCATCTAGATCTCTCACTTCTCTCCCCCCTCTGGGTACCTCACCTCTCTATATATCCCTCTCTAGTTCTCTCCCTCCTTATCCACCTCCCTCTTCATTCTCACTTAGAATATATTGATTCTCCTCAGATGTGTCATTTAGGAGCTCATGCATGATAGCATTCTCTTGATATATTCTAAAAAAATGTTCCTCCCTTTCCTTTAATGTGTCCTTAGCAACTTTCTTAGCCTCTTCAGCAACCTTCCTTGCATCTTCAATTATTCTTGTCTTTTCAAGGTCTTCACACATCCTGACAGATTGACTTTCAAGGTCTCTTTTCAAATTTGCTACTTCTTTGATTTTCTTGTTCTTTTCCATCAAATCTACGATTGCTCCCTCAGATTCTTCAGACATACTACCTTCAAATAGTTGATCAATGTAATCTTGGCTTTCACTTAACTTCTCTATAAGTTCTCTCTTTTTTGCAATAGATTTCTTCATCTTTCATGACAACTCATTGATCATCATGTGCCCATTCTCAAGTTCCATCTCATACTTGTAATTCTCCATATTTGTAGATCTTACCCTCAAGTTGTTAGGCTTATTACCAAGAGGACCAATGCTCTGATACAAACTGTTAGAATTAATAGGTACTGAGAGGGGGGTTGGATTAGTCCATAATCTCTATTTGTACATTTTCAACCCCCGATCTGAATAAATTCAATAATAACTTCCAAACCACAAATCATTTTTAACTAAAGTAAACAAATAAAACAAAATAATATCAAGCATCCAAAAAATCATCACACATGACACAATGATTTTTGCATGGAAACCCTTGGTTAGATGGAAAAACTAGAGTGGGGATAACACCCACAAACCCACTACTACAGTAAATGATTTTTCCCTATTAGGAGCTACAATTACCCTTTATGAGGGTTCACCCAGATAGGAGTGATTGGTACCTTATTAGAAGTACAATCATATTTGCTAAGATCTACCTCGCAAGAGGATTTCAAGACTCTGTTAAGATCTCACCCAGTTAAGGGATTTACAATGAACCTATTAAAGTTCACCTTGTTAAGGGATTTTCTTGTTGTAACTGCTAGAGAACAACAAGTGAATGATTTGGATGTAGCAGTGATTGCTTGTTAGATCCAATCTATTCTCTGCACTCTATAATTGCTCACAACTTTTTCTCTATCAGATCTCTGATCGCAACCCTAATTGAGATCACAACCTTTGCATCGATCATAACATCATAAACACAACAACACCAACAACAACCTTTTACAATATGAGCAATACCATATTTATACACTCCTAGCACCGACTTCATGAAATTCAAATTCTTTTTCACGCAAAAATCATACACCAAAATGATAATCACAATGTAAAACACATTTTCCTATGACCGCATCGGCTCAAAATAAGATCTGCAAGATATATCTCCATGGTAGTCAAATACATTTTGACTTCTCTAATGCACCACCTTAAATATTCCTTATATAATAGCATTGATTCCAAGAATGTCAACTCAGTGATTCTATAGCCCTTATTACACATCATTATAACACCAAATATCATCACAATTCCTATATCACTTACGGATCTAGAATCTTCCAACTAATGCTCAAGAACACAAGTGTTCTTACCTGTCTTAAATACTGTGTCAACAAAATTTCTCTTGTCGATCAACCAAATGAGTTATGGTTGGGACCAAACTGTAATCTGACCACATTGATACTATAATTATGACCGCACTTCATAAATTATCATATGTCACGACCACTACCAAAGTGTTGACCTCACTATCTACCGATCTTTTGGACTTAGCCAATTTCCTGAATTACCAATCAAATATCCTTCACGTCAATTGCGTCCTGCACTTCACCGATTGTGAAACATGACTAATCTAACTTAGTTTCCATCAATGACAACCAAACCAATGACTTCCTATGATTGCAACCAATATACATAACAATGCAAATAATTTCTATGTTAATAACTCTTACTTTGAAGAATGGAAGAAGCAAAGGCATGTAGATGGACAAAAGGATCTTCTTGCTTGATTGAGGACACCTCTACTTGGCCATCATGGGAGATAATCTTGCTACAATGGATGATATTTCCTTCAAAGATGCATTGGATGCTTGGAGAATACTTGAAACTTGAATGCTTACCTTCAAATCTTGAGAGCGCATAAGAAATTTTAATCATGGTTACCGAAATGAGGAGAGACAAACAACTTATATACATTTCACAATATTTTGGAATTCAAAAATTAGAGGAGGCTAAAATGGGATCTAATTTCCCACTAAAATATTGCACCAAGCCACCAAATTAAATTTGGGCTCAAAAGTTGAGGTACATCATGCCTAGGGTGTTGTATACCTTGAAACACAACACCTAGGGTGTTGTATACCAAAGAAACCAGGCCCAAATTGAAATGGGGGGTCAGAAATGATGAGAGGATGCCAAATTAAGTGGTGCTAGGTTGCTAGGATCAAGCATAACATGCATGAAATCTTAAAATCACCAAAATGGGGCCTAATAGAGCATATAATTATAGGTGCTAACTTTTTAGGATGGTACAATTTCAAAAAACTCAACAAAAATATGAACGCTCAACAATCACATACCAAAGAGCTTGTTAAAATGCATTCATGTATCTTTAGATAGTGAGCATGAAGTTGGCACTAGTACATTTTGCACCATTTTTTGATGCAATATTGGTCAAAGTTTCTACCCAACATGGTCGAATAGTCGACCAACTAGTTCGTTGCTATTATCTGCGCTGAAATATCGACCCATACTTGAAACCGTCGAATGATCGACTCCCATATTGGTCAAAAAAGAGGGCAATCTAGGCCGAAAATAACATTGGCATGTGTTCATGTATTGGTCGATCTTTCGACCAATATAAATTAATATTGGTCAAAAACTTTGGTCACTCCGACCAGGATGCCAAACTCATGACGGTCATATTTCGACCATAGTTGGTTGAAATATTTAAGGGCTCCAACCAAGATGCCAAACCCGCGACACCACATTTTGACATAGAATGGTTGATTTTATGCCAGAGTTTCGATGCAGGTTGGTCAAAATTTCAATGAAACGCGCAGTGTTTAAAAAAAAATTGAAGATAAATATCCAGACTAATCACCAATGGCATCCTGATTGGTGATTAGTCTAGATATTTATCTTCAGGTGTCCACACTCATTCTTCTGCTTGTTGCCAGCAGGTCCCTGCTCGTTCTATTTTCTAGACTGCTTTGGGCTCTAGCAATCCATCTACTCTACTCTGCGTGAAACTGTGGGTTTTTTCATTTTGTTTGAACTATTTGAGAGATAAGCTCTGAATGATGATCCGTGAATTGGTAGAGCTTCCTCTTAGACGCCCAAAAATTTTCAAATCTATTGGTGTGAAGCCCACAAATGGTATTCTGCTCTATGGGCCTCCTGGTTCTGGGAAAACTTTAATTGCTAAGGCAGTGGAAAATGAAACCAGTGCCTTCTTTTTCTATATCAATGGACTTGAGATCATGTCAAAGTTGGCTGGAGAAAGTGAAAGCAATCTCCGGAAGGCTTTTGAGGAGGCTGAGAAGAATGCCCCATCCATTATATTTATTGATGAAATTGATTCTATAGCTCCCAAGAGGGAAAAAACCCACGGTGAAGTTGAGAGGATAATTGTTTCTCAACTTCTTACACTTATGGATGGACTTAAATCGTGTGCCCATGTTATTGTTATGGGAGCAACTAACTGACCAAATAGTATTGATCCAGCACTCAAAAGTTTTGGAAGGTTCGACAAGGAGATTGATATTGGGGTTCCAGATGAAGTGGGCAGGTCGGAAGTGCTTCACATCCATACAAAGAATATGAAGCTCTCTTATGATGTACATATATTGGGGCCTTATTTTTTGTACTTCTATATCTAATGTTAAACAGTTCTTGGATTTTGAAAGCATTTATTAATCTTTATGTTTCTTGATGGAGTATCTATTTATCTTTAGTTTTCTTGTTACAGGTTGATCTTGAAAAGATTGCTAAGGATACCCATGGATATGTTGGAGTAGATCTTGTTACTTTGTGTACTAAGGCTGCACTTCTGTGCATTAGGGAAAAGATGGATGTTATAGACTTAGAAGATGAGACAATAGATGCTGAGATTCTAAACTCCATGGTCGTTAGTAATGAGCACTTCCAAACTGCTTTGGGTTCTAGCAATCCATCTGCTAAAGCCATTGCTAACAAATGTCAGGCCAATTTCATCAATGTGAAGGGCCCTGAATTGTTAACAATGTGGTTTGGAGAGAGCGAGGCTAATGTGAGGGAAATTTTTGATAAAGCTAGAGGATCAGCTCCTTGCGTCCTATTTTTTGACGAGCTTGATTCTATTGCTACACATGTGTGTTGATTTTTTATGAGTGAATTTCAAGTTGAGGACGGTGAATATATTTGAGTAGGAATTTTGTTTGAACTATTTGAGATAGGCTCTCTAACTAGTGATGCATAACTGGTTTGCATGTTTGCAGCGTGGAAGCAGTGTTGGGGATGCTAGTGGTGCCACAGACAAAGTCCTTAACCAGTTGTTGACGGAGATGGATGGTATGACAGCCAAGAAAATAGTTTTCATTATTGGTGCTACAAAAAGACCCAATATCATCGATCCTGCATTGCTAAGGCTTGGCCGACTTGACCAGTTGATTTATATTCCCTTACCTGATGAGTCCTCAAGTTATCAAATTTTCAAGTCTTGCTTGAGAAAATCACCCATATCAAAGGATGTGGACCTAATGGCACTGGCCCGTTATACCCAAGGATTCAATGGAGCCAATATTACAAAGATTCGTCAGCGGGATTGCAAGTATGCTATTAGAGAAAACATTGAGAAGGTGAGTTTCAATTATGTTGGCTTTTGCAAACTAGATTTGGTTATGGATTTTTTAATGGTTTTATTTGAACTAGTGTGTTAGAATTTTATATTTTTTTATTCAAATTCCCTCCACTTGTATCTTATTATTTCAATTTGTCATGTCCTCTTTCCTTTGCACTATTACTGCCAATATTAATATATTATCTCACAAATAGATGCAAATTCACAAATTAATTTTCTAGATTCAGCATTTCATCATATAAGAAGAACTGCCAATATCAATATATTATCTCCCAATGTATATTACATACAACTTTTAAAATTATAAATATACAAATCTATAAAATATACATATATAACATAAAAGGAAGTGTTGATACATACTGACAAATAAAATAAGGAAATCTTCTTCTCTCTTGATTTGTAAAATTTTCTCTACCTCTGCTTTTTCTTGTGTTGCCACCCTCATTCTTGCAGCTAATATAAAACAATGAAATGAATGATGGTGAAATTGAGAGAAATTTTGGGTAAATAAACTAAACAGATATAGAACAAAAATATGAACAAAGTTGAGGATAATGAGTTGGGTTTTCTTAAATAAATGAATACCATCAACCCATTTACAAAATGCAAAAGTATATGCTAGCAATCTCCAACAATATCATGGTAAAAAGGACATTTAGTATTGGATGTAAAAGTCTTGCCTGCATTTATTTCCTTTATTGCTTTCTTGACATGCACATTAGCCCCTATATCCACAATAAGTTTTTGAACTATCTCATATCCGTAGTTTGACATAGCCTGTAAGCATAGAAATGAACAATTGAATCATACTGCATTCAAATTTAATCTTGTTTGATATTTAAGAGATATTTTACAGTAATCAATTGACAATACACATCAATTAATAAATGAAACTGATATGAATATATCTACCTTTTCAAGTTCTTCAATAGCTTTAGCAACCTCATTCTTTTTCTCAAAGATATCATCCAGATTCATCTTTGGAACACTAGAATGAATAACTGTAAATCATACATGGAAACAAGGTAGTTTATAAGAGCGGAGATATTATATGACAATACAAATCAAATTAATTTGAATCCTCACAAGGCAAACATAACATTCAGGCATCCAAACATAATGGATGCAAATTCACAAACTAATTTTCTAAAATCAGCATTTCATCATATAAGAGGAACTGCCAATATTAATATATTATCTCACAAATAGATGCAAATTCACAAATTAATTTTCTAGATTCAACATTTCATCATATAAGAAGAACTGTCGTAGACCTTTTGTGAGGGTATCAAGCACGCCGCTTAACTACAAACATTTCCTGAAAGCTTCCTTCTTGGATTCATTTGCCTGCCATATAAGGGTGACAAGCATTATCATAGAGCTTAAATGTTCAGTTCTTGTCATTGAATTCATGCATACAATCATCTACAATTGCAGCACTAAAATAGCTAATTTTTTAGCACATAAGGACTGTTTGCTTAAGTAAATCCTAAGGGGACATCAAGTAAATTTATTCATGTGGGTGTATTAGGCTATTAGCTATAGAATATCTATGCTACTTATATATCCAACTGATATCTGATTTAACACTTCACCTACTCAAAAACAAAAACCAATGAAATAATCCACATTAGGCCAAGAGAGGTTGACGCATTCAATACGAGAATACTTGCACAAAATGAAGCCGAATCATGCCAGACAATGACAATGAGAAGTTGACTATTGGCCCTTCTAGTTTTTTATTTGATAGTTGCCTGACAATGACACATTCAAAATGCACTTATGAGCAAAGACCTAGAATGAATGAAATTGATTAAATAATGAAGGTGTGTTAGTTTGAGCTTCACTTGGTTTCGAGAATACTTTAATATTCTCTACTTAACAAGGCCAACCACGTGAAGGTGGAAGCTCATCTAGCCTCACCCCCCCTCCCACTAACATCAATCTAAATTCCCCATTAACATCTAATTACACACTTCATCCATCCATTTATGAACTATAACATTCAATCAATACAATCACATAACATTCATTAATACGCAACACTAATCAAGAATTCATTAACACATAACAATATTCATTAAAATGACATATAATTCAATATTAATGCACAACATTCATAGATAATTACTTAAAACAAAGTTCTTTCATTATCCAACAAATTTAATCAAACAAGTTTTATCAAAGAGCATTTTTAAGAAATCATTTCTTTTTTAGGTTTTTCTTAGATTTCTTATTTAGGTAAAGGTTGACAGGAGCATCAATATTATCTTCCTCCTCTTGTGGTTGTGATCTCAAATTATGATGCTTCCTCATGTCTCGAGGAGGACGACGTTGTTGCACTAAAGGGGGTCTGCTGCAATAACAAGTAAATGGGTTAAATTCGCATACTTTTATTTACTATTACATGTATTTCATTTACCAATAGAACATAACATGCATTTTTCTTTACCTGACAATACCACATCATCATGTACAATAACATTTTGATCTTCCGCCACCTCAACATGGTCAACATGCTCTAAAATATTCAAAAAAAAGCTACACAACCAATTGCAATTAAAGATGTTAAATTCTATTAATAATTACGTAATTTATTTCCAATAGCAAATTAATACCTCCAACACTATGATGCACATCATGGCCTTCGTCATGTTCTGGTTCTGTGGTAGGATTTGAAGGCTGTAGTGAAATGTCATGCACATTGTTATCATTAAATAGTCAATTTATGTTTGAAATTAACTATTCAATTTGATTTACTTTTCATTTGACCAATTTACCTATGTCTCATCTGGTGCAGCAAATGCTTTGTTATGGCTTTGGGATTCTTTGTGTAGGCATGCAGCCACGACTGCATAGCCTTCCTTCAAGGCTATTCTCTTGTCTTCATCCATGGGCTCTACATTGAATTATGTGCCCTATATTTTTTGTTTAATATCATCACTTTTACATGTATGATTTGATTAAACAAAATTGTTTGTAACCTTATATATAAAAATTTGATATGAAATTTCAATGCTGCTACTTACAAGTCGAGAGTGAAGTTTCATATAGCCACCAGAGCCAAGTTTGTGTTGGCCAACCTTTGTTAATCTCGCTTGTGTGGCTTTTGATATGTCTTGCGGTCTATGAAAATTCTAAAACATGTTAGACTATATATTTACAAAGATCACTAATTAGTGCATGATTACATTCTACTTAATACTATCACGACATACCTTCTTTTGTCATCTTCTGGTTGAATTCCACTACCCTTTAGCCTTTTCTCTTTTGCATCTTCCATTATTTCATTCCACTCCATCGGTGGAATCATAGGAGGACGCTCGTACTTTGGGTTATCCTTTAGAGCCCTTCTATATTGGTCCCTCATAGTCTTTAAATGTTTGCATGTTTTTTTAAGAATCATGGCTCTGTCAAAAGTTTCATTTCCAAAGAGGTCCTCTAAAGATTTAATGAGCTAATTTTTTAAGCCAGCATCCTATTCATTCCACCTTTTTTGAAAAAACAAAATTATTAGATATCATAACTTTAATATAGTACAATAAATGGAAGATAAGAAAAGTATTGTACCAATATTATGAAGCTACGTACCTTTTATGTATGGTGGGCCCAAATAGCTTCAATGTCATTTCAAAAAGATGATCATAAAAAACATCATTTCCTACAAAAATACCATGGGATTATCAGTCCAAAATGAGTTATGTATAAGTAAACTACAATTACACTGTAAATAATAACAATTTTAAAGCACCTGGAAGCTTTGGTAATTTTAATGGAACCATATTGTTCTTGTTCATCAACAATGTCCTCGCAAACGAACCAGTACTAGTAACATAGGTTGATCTAGGAAATGGTTGATCTTCACTAGTACTGGTCTGATATGTTCTTGGACCAAGTGTAGGTGTATCTATTAGTGCACAAAATAGGTACATGCAGTGTATAAAGTTCACACAAGAAAAATAATCAATGCATGATTAGCACATAACAAAATATAGAAAAATAAGGTTTTACCAGTTGTAGATGGTACAAAGGAAGATGTCTGCAAGCACCTTGTTGCAGACAATGCAGTCGTCGAATGCGGAATGTTAACCGAAGGAGGCGTCTGCACTTCATCATGAGCTGAAGAATAAATTGTTAGCAAAGACATTTGCAATGGATAAAGATTAAATGGGGTACTAGAAGCATCCCAAACATAAGTTGAGTCAATAATGCATACAAAGGTTAAATCAATGGTTAAAGGTTTAAGGATTATTTACATGAAGGTGGTACGAAACTACAACCCTCACCATGTTGACGACATTTCACACGTGTCAAAAAATCCTGTAAGAAGAACACATTATATTTTAGATCATGATCCATAAGATAGTATAAAATATAAACATATATTGAACTTTAATTATTGCTTAAGATTAATTACTACTTACACTAATAGATTTGACTCTACGTGTCAATTCTTCTTCGAGTTCCTTTGACTCCTCAGTTTCATTTTCTTCCATTACAAGGTTAAGAATTTCATTACCATATTTATTTGTTATTTCAGTAGCCATAAATACATGGTTAGATTTAGATTCTACGTCATCTCTAAATGTCGCCTCAACTTTAGATCACAAAATATCTGCTGCCTCTTTTTCTTTTCTCTATCAATAAGTATCAAGTTGTGACATCAATATCAGTAAAATTATATCAAAATAACTCCAAAGCCATAAAGAAAAGAACATAATAATATGACATTTGTTTCTATATAATTTGTAGAATTACACTAATTAAGGTTTACCTTTGCTGAAGAAGGTGTACCGTGAGGAACATCCCCGCTTGTATCTTGAGGTGGAATATCCATGTCGCCCTGTGACAAAGATTAGTAATTCTTAGCAATCAGAAATGATTGGAGTCAATATTAATTAGAGGCAATTGGTTTAAATGTTATACTTACCAATTCCATGATAGGGAATTTTTTTGAATCTACATGATTCAAATTATAATCTATTAGAAGCTCTTCCCCTGCACTTATTGATTTTATCGCACTACAAATACACTATTTCCCTCGCATGCCTCGAATATACAATTCATCCGCTTATTAGTTGACACGGGTCGAGAATATTTATAAAACCTACAATATTCCCTGTTGCTTTTTGCCTTCCATCAATATACATAGTGAGCCTTTTAGTTTGATCATTTACTTTGCATTGTATATAATTTGTTGACAATGCATACCTACGCATACTTTTTTTATATTGCACAATCTGCATCCAATTCTTGTAATTGTAACAAGGTCCTACATACTCCATAAATTTAACAACTTGATTATAACTGACCTTTATGCCATCCATGGAAAATAATCCCAAACCATGTAATGAAGATGGAGCTATGCGACATATCCTTTCATTAATAGAAAAATCACTATTAACTGGAGGTAGTTCCTTGGGTACCCATTCTTTCTGAAGATGTGTGTACCTTAAGGGAACCTTCATGTTTCCTTTGGTCTCATTATCATAAGAACATGACCCCCCCTCAGCAAGGAAAAATTGCATTCGTTTATCAATTTTTCTTCTAATCTTTTGACCTCTAGTTGATCTCTCTATTTTAAACCTACTAGATGTCTCACTTTTGTCTTCTATTCCCGCATTTTCCTCACTTGAGGAAGACATATCAGACAAATACCTATTTGGTGATACTTGCAATCCATCAAATGAGAGACATAGTAGGATCTATATATTTTGCTGACTAAAGAGAAGGAAACCAAATAATAAATTATACATGTCGATCCATGTCAAAGGCGTTAAATTTCTTGCATATGTAAATTATTTATCTTAAGTTAGCCAAAAATTACATGATATGTAAGCTACAAATTACATAGAAAACAAAATTTACATGATACAAAATATACTCCATGACTATAGAGTTCAACACATAATAACTTAATTCAAATTTCTATGAATAAATCAATACCTCATATGTGTCATTGATCATACCTTGACATACATTTCATTGATCATGTCATTGATCATCCTCCTCATCCATGTCATCATCATGATTATCATCATCATCATCACCATCATCATGACTATCATCATCATGACCATCATCATCATGACCATCGTCAGCATCACCAAAATCATCATCATTTTCTTCTTCTTCTTCTTCTTCATTGTGTAACAGTCATCTGTGATCATCATTTACTTCATCTTATGATTCTTCAGTATCTTCCTCTTCCATCACATTATACTGTATCGGCCTTCCTCTTGGATCATGTCTAACAACAAATGACCAACCCGGTTTATGTGGAACAACAAAGTAAAACACTTGCTCACATTGGCTTGGAAGAACATAGGGCTCATCTCCAACTAGCTCAAATGACCTTGTATTAATCATTGTAAATCCACTATCATGTTCAATAACAGTCCTATCAGGATCATTTTGATTCAGCCGTAGCCTGTACCATTTGACGAAAAATAGAACTAATTTGAATGAATTAAATTTGCACTCAAGTATATCATCCAAAATGCCATAGTATCGATTTTCAGATTGTTGAGGATGTATGTCAGTTCTAGATTAAATATTAGTGACCTCGAAGACTGCAGTTATCCCAGAATCACAAGTTTTCTTCATGTCATCTAACTTTTTTATGCGAAATTGACGGTCATGGTAGTACATAGCTTTGTGGTGTTTGATCTGCAATTATTCAAACATGTCAAAATTATTTGCATTGATCTGTGAGTTGATATTAAACTTATGGGTCATGGTTAGTAAACTTATACATACCTTTATACCTCTTAAACTATATGCTAGATCAAGTACCATTTGCGTAACATTGGGATCTCCATTACGATGAACTTCTTTAACCAATGATGCAACACCATCCCATGTTAATGAGTGACCATTTTCTTGAGATTGTTGAATCCATACTATCATCCAATCAAGATTGCTTGCAATATACAAATGTAGTGCATCCCACTCACGACCAACTGTAAAGAAAACAAATAGACCGCTTAGAAACAACTTATATTGAAGATCTATAAGAATTAATAAACTACAATAACATCGTATAATTACCTCTCACTTTCCTCAATCTACCTTTCCCCATCAAGTACTCCCCTTCAAATTTGTTAATAGAGTTGGGATCCCAAATGTGATCTACATGGATATTTGTTGCAAACTTGGGAAGATATTCACTAATATAAACCATGGTCTGGTATACCATATATCCCTCCACCATAGAACCCTCAGGACGTGCTCTTTGTTGAACCAAGCCTTTCATAAATTTCAAGTGCCTCTCAACCATCCACATTGACCTAGTTGGTACAAGTCCACACAATTCAAGCTCCTCAACTAGATGTATGAGGTAGTGTTCTTGAGCATTGAAAAAATGGCATACCTTAGCAAACGTGACATTGCTACATTGGATAAACCATTCATAACCTTGAAGTTCACCAACAACACTATAGCGGAGAGAAGAGTTGTTTGGGAGCCTTGGTATAGGGGCTCGTATGCCTTCTCAATTATAGCTATATCAAGACCATCTTCATCATCATTATCAGATGTGCTAGTACCATCATCATGATCAGCTACGCCAATACCATCTTCTTCAATCATGTCCTTTGGCACATTATCAGCTACACCAATACCATCATCTTCAATTGTGTTCTCTACCACAGGATCATCTTCTTCCATGGGAGTGTTATCGTTGGCTTGGATATTCACACCTCCATGTTCCTCCAATTGGAAATCCACATTCACCAATCGATGAAAATCATGCCCCCCTTCAATGTGACCATATTGCCTACAATGACTCTGGGATGTTTTGATTAGAATTCTTCAATTCTTTAAGCCCTTACACTTTTTGCAAGGACAATAACATTTTTCAACATCTTTTCTTTGGAACTAAGACCACAATCTAGCAAGTGTCTCGTTATTTTGTTTTGGGTTCATATTGCCAGGTGTGGACTTTCTTCACAGGCTATAAATATACAAAATGTAAACATACAAACATTAGTAGTATCTTGTATATAATAATAAAAAAATATATATTATAAGATTATACAAGATTTACAAATACACACACAAATCATGCTCACTAGACCATGAAATATTCAAAAGGATAAGTATTTTGGGAGTTACACAAATCTCCTCACTAGACTACTGAATATGTGGATATTATTCTTGATGCTGAAGTAAATCAAGAATGTGAAGTTGAAGCAATTACATCTAATTCATTGATGCCTATATATAGTCCACTATTGTTTGGATATAATTCACATATGTTTGTGTTGAATTTTTTTTTCATTGGATGAAGAGTTTAATCTTTCATTTATATGAGTCTTTACCTCCCAAAAGACATCTCTCCTAGTTGGCTGACTAGGCATAGTTGGCCAACTAGCATATAACAAATGTATTTTAGTTCTAACAGATCCCTAGGGAAGTCATGTGAACTATAAAGGTAAGTATTGTAATTAGTAGACAAGGGTTGGAATTTTATCCAAGGAAGACTTTACTTCAATTTACACTTCAATTTGTAATTAGAGATTATAGAGAATATATTCTGGAGTTGTATAGTCACATTGTCTAGTCTGTAAAGATATACAATATATTTTTGCAAAAGAAACTTGCAATTGAAGATAATAACACATCAAAATTTGGTATTGTAGTGGAGGTGATTCCATACCTAGTACAAATTATTTCCTCTAAAGCTTCCAAATGGCCTTTCTCTGGGAGTTGCATTAAGGCATTCAATTGAGCATTAATGCATTAATGCCCATCTATATCTAGGTTTGCATCACACATGCTTAAGGAAAAAGTTCCTAATACAACTGAAGAGAGTAATTAATATGGAAATTGAATCAAATGTAAGCAACATATGGCATTAATTTTCAAAGACAGTGACAATTTAAAAGAATTGGAAAAATACAGTGTACAAGCAATGATAGTGCGCCATGGGAAGTCACAATAAGTATGAACCCATAGAGGATTTTCATTGTTTCCTAAAAGAAGATCATTTTTAGAGTGAGATTTAGCTACATAGAGGTGAAGCCATGACATACAAAAGGTAAGAGAACCTCAAAGTTTCTAACATATAATGCTATCATGTCAAACGGACAACAAAGTGTAGTTTTTAGAACAATGGAACAACCATCTCTCTTAAAAGGAACAACCATCATGTTATAGAGTTATTGAATATGGCCATTATCATGAGATCATAGGGAAAAACACATCTATCTACTATTAATGAACAATTTCTTCTATAGAGGCAATTTTGAATTCTATGCTCATGTGAAAAGGAAATGTCACTCAGTTTGAATTCCTAATAGAATAAATACAATAAGAAGACATTGACATATCATACCTTAAATCGACAACAATCACAATAAGAAGATGGAACAACCACAAGGTACAAGCATGTGCAAGTGATTGTAATAATTGGAGATATGTTAAAGGTTAAGTACAATAGTAGAGCACAACCATGATACAATTAATGAAAGTGCCATAAAACAACATGATATTTATAATCAATCATAGAGAAAAGAGACAGTGTAGCAAATGTTTACATATTCCACTTAGTTTGTTCAAGATTATAGTTTGTTCAACCTCTTCCCATAAAAATTGCATGTATACTGTTAGAGTAAAGTATTAATTATATTAATTAACTTTACTCCCTTCTTAAGATGTCAACTCATTTTTCTTTAGTTAAATGCACATGCACTAGTTGTTTTAAATTTAAACTTGCATGCATTAGTCATGTAATAGTTAAAATAATTATTACATGCACTAGGGTTTGCCTTTCAAGGCTTTCGATCTCCTTTATAAGGATGATCCATTGTACATTCTATTCATTCATTATTTGAGGATATTTTCTTCTTCATATTTTTGAGTCAAACCCTCACCCTCTGCTTGTCTCTACTTCCTTGTAACATGTTTTTGTATGCAGGTGATCTTCAGGTTTTGTGGATTTGTATTGCTCAAATCCTACATGGTATCAGAGCCTAATCTGCTACAGCTTGTTCGCGTTTGAAGGATTCAGATTAGGGCTTTTTTGGTTATTTTTTATTGAAATTAGGGGGTCCCTAAATTTTGGTGCAATTTGAGCTCAAACAGACCTCATAGTTGAGCTCGAAGTGCCCAAAAACCCTTATTTTGATATAAGGTACATCCAATTTGGACAACTTTGCATTTTGGGGTTTTTTTGTATCATAAGCTTGACACACTTCATGAGGGTACGAATCGGCACACAAATCAAGACCCAAGATTTTACTACATAGCACGCAAATCAAGACCCAAAAAAATTGGCATGAAAATCGAGGTAGAAATATGAATGGTCTGACATGGATCCCGAGGCGCGCATGCGATTTTGCAAAAAGAAATATTTTTTTTTTTTACCGGCGACGGCCATTTGGCCATCAATTTTAAGCAAGTGAATGCAGTTTTAGCCCCTGGTCATATGGTGATCAGGGGCCCAGAATTTTAGCCCCAGGGGGCTTGCATGCTATGACGACCATTTGGCCATCAATTTTAAACCCGTGAAGTGCTGACGTTAGCACATTTAGATGCCATTTGGGCCCTCCAACACAACAGTTGGTATTTTGCTCATAACTTGAGCATACGGTGTCGAAATCGGGCAAACAAGATATTGTCAGAAAGTTGGTTATGAGCTCTATCTAGATCTGGAGGTTTGAATTTCTAATTTTTCTTTTTTGATGGTTTTTTTTTACTGTCAAAGCCAGATGTTCATTTTTGCACTCCGGAAGCTCTATATTGCGCATTTGGACTTCATTTTGGGAAAGCAAGATATCATTGGAAAGATTGTTCTAAGGGCTTTCTAGTCCTATGAGTCACTTTTCTAGATTCTACTCCAGGTATATTTTATTCAGTTTTTTTCATTTCTGCACTTTGGTGGATATCTTGGATGTTACAGGTCCTGAGATCTCTTCCCTATAAGGGATGGCTCTTCTTAGGTTGTTCTTTTGTTTCAGCAGCCTTCAATCTTCTTTGAGCAGTGTATACTTCATTTTTGTAGCATTCTTTTATGCACACACACTGAGATAAAGTGTCATTCTATTGTATGATGGGATCTTGCACATGTCTGTGCTTTATGTACTCGCACTCCATTGTAAAGTGTCAGGGGGGTTTATTGTTTGCCATCTTCTTTTTTCATGTGAGCATTCCTCCAATGACATTAGCCTTGGGTATCTCTATATGTGTTTGTACTCTCTCTACACATTCGATGTTTCAGATTCTTCTTCATCATGCAGTTCATATTGGATGATCTTTTCAATGTACCTGTTACCTCTCCCTTGTCAGCATTATGGGGGGGTTTCTACTTATCGTTCTTCTACTTCCTTGGTTCGATAGTGTGAGCTATGTATTCAGTATTTGTTCCTATGTACTAGGCGGATGCAGTGGCTGGCTACCTATGCATTTCGGTGAGATGGATCATTTACCATATAGACACTCTTTCTTTCCTATTTTCAGAGGCACTCTTCCATTTGTCATTGATCAGCTCTTCAGGATTTGATGTTTTATACCATCTGTATCTTTGAGTTCAATTGTTTACCTTTGTTTGCTTCTTGATTCGAGTAGTGTTATTTGAGGGCACTCATGCAGATTACAATCTTCTCTACCTAGTCATATTTCTGTGGAGGATCTTCAGATCAACAGTTACTTCTTGACAGAGTTTGCATCTTCTTTCTTCAGTGATGTTCTACATGTTCATTCTTGTTCCTATTTTTTGGAACATTCCTAGTTTTGGAGGCTTCTTCAGTCCTTCAGATTAGTTTTTGTCTCTTTTTGGAGTAGAGTTTTTCCCATGTGGTTTTCTCTATTTCTCCACTTTATAGAGACTCTCTTTTGTACATGGATACCTCATCAGGCCATGTTGCCGAGACCCATTTTTAGGCTTTCAGCACTGTAGTTTCCTTTTTTTTCTTGCATTGTTTGTAGCTGCATTGTTGCTCATCTTAAGGGGGGGTGTTAGAGTAAAGTATTAATTATATTAATTAACTTTACTCCCTTCTTAATATGTCAACTCATTTTTCTTTAGTTAAACGCACATGCACTAGTTGTTTTAAATATAAACTTGCATGCATTAGTCATGTAATAGTTAAACTAATTATTACATGCACTAGGGTTTGCCTTTCAAGGCTTTTGATCTCCTTTATAAGGATGATCCATTGTACATTCTATTCATTCATTATTTGAGGATATTTTCTTCTTCATATTTTTGAGTCAAACCCTTGCCTTCTTCTTGTCTCTACTTCCTTGTAACAGGTTTTTGTATGCAGGTGATCTTTGGATTTTGTGGATTTGTATTGCTCAAATCCTACATATACTTTAGTTAAAATAGTTTAGTTTTACAACATGAACAATAACTGATTTCTGATTTGCCAATAAATTTTTTATTAATAACAAGTTAACAACAATGCATTGCCTTTAGTTCTACTTCAAAAGTTAATATGTGAAAGTTTGTCAAAAATTTAATAGTGCGTAAAGTACATCATATTCTTGCATGAATTGAATTGAGAATACAAATCCACTTAACAATGCTTATACTTGTATTGATATTATTGATTTTTAAATTAAATTTATATAACATCAAAATAAATACACTCTAGAAACTAGAAATTAAAAACTCCATTGTTCCAGATTATAGAGATCATAACAGTGAATGTAAACTAAGTTAATGAGTATTGGGAATGGACCAAGTTAATGATCGATTCCAGATCATAACAATGAATGTAAACTATGTTCAAGCAATGAAAATGTAAATTCATTTGAAATCTACCAGTCACTTCCCGTGAGGGTACAATCTGACTATATTGTTGACAAACATTTATTTTTATGGTTGATATGGATTCAAATGATTGCTAGGATATGGTGTTACATTTCATTGGAGTTTTGAATAGTTTTATGCATGTTTGGAAGGCGTAATATTTTCACTTTTATTGCCCAATCTGACTTCAACATTATTTAATGAGATGTAATATGAATTTTTTTAATGAATTTCGACATGTTTTCATATCTCGAGTTGGCTGATGTTTTTTTGAAATTTTTGGTTTAGACTTAGACATCCAATGCCAGGACTGATTCTTGGGACAAGAATCCTTTCAAAGGTGGTGAACATGGTGAAGGGGCACCTAGAACATCCAAATACTACCAAGAGTCCATAATGACAACCATGCACCTAATGATATCTAAAGACATCAATTGGAATGTTTTGGCACATATAATGGCCTATAAGGTCATTCCATGCAATGCAAATGGTAAATATGTAATAAGTCTTAAAAGGCCTAATAGGCCTTAGGACCAAAATAAGAGCCTAGGATGGTATTTGGTATTACAAGTTTATAATAGTTTAGATTTGATTTTAACAATGCTTAATAAGTTCATTTGGGTCACATTTCAAAGTCTTAAGGCTTCATTTTCTTTAAAAGTTTCAAAAACTCCAAATTTGTAATGTTGCAAATTCAAAAATTTGAAATGCAACAGTTATTAGAAAATGGATGGAAATTGGATTTTGTTATGTTTTAGTGCAAATTAATCCATCCAATCGATTGGGATTGGTTGGGGTAGTTTCTAGGAGTCCATCAAATATGCCAAAGTTTCATTGTACGATAGAAGAGGCCTGGTGTATGAACTGTACTGAGTTTTTGATAAATAAACTTCTTTCAAATGCAATTTCCTTGAGTTATTAGAGTGATTTTGGATTCATTTTGTCATTGTCTTACATTTCAATGCATTTGGAATAGTTAGATATTGATCCTAGACCACATCTATGCATTTGTGAGGTCTGTATTTGTATTTTTACTCAATTAATTTTGACTGGCAGAGTAGTTTCAGCCATTCCTTTGACAATTTTGTGAGTTTCCAATTGAATATGGTCATTCCATGACCTCTAACCACTATAACACATGGAATGTGGTACAGGGGCACCACCTCCACCTTCGAATTTCACATCATTTAAGTCATGTCAAGAAAGGATATATTCATTAAAGTGTTAGAACCATGGTATATTTGTTAAATTACATTATAATGATTTGACAAAGAGAATATGGGATATTTGTAAGCAAAATTCTAAGTATGAATATGAATGGTCATGGAAGATAAACCATTTTGTAACGGTCCAATATGGTCTTAAATAGACTACACTATGTAATAAAGAGGAGGATAGTTAGAGAGAGTCAACAAATAATAGAACATGCAAGAGAGTAATAATTGTGGAAAAGTATCGGGCTCTCTGGCCTTTAGCCAGAGAGCCATGAATGTTTTGTCTGCCTTGAGTATGATGAAATGTATTTTAATTAAGATTTGTGTATTCCCTATTGGTGGTTTTTTATCTATGTTACGAAGAACATAACAGTGTTAATGAATCGGCTTCTCTTTATTGTTATTGTGCAAAGAAATATAAATGATCTATTTTGTTTCATGACAGTCCCATAAGGAATGATTTTTGGGTTATTAGTCTCTTTATGACAGTCCCGTAGGGGAGGATAGTAATCAGTTTTGTTGACAGAGAAATGTTTTGAAACTGTTTGGTAAGCCAAGAAAGCATTGATGTCTACAACGATTTTTAAAAAAAAAAGTTTTCAAGAACTCATTATTAATTGAGTTTATATATATTCCTGCTATCGATTTTTGATATCTTTTGTGAATAACATAACAGTGAATGATATTGGTTTTGGTTGAAAGAGTTTCATAGTGGAATGTATCGGGTTCCTTAAAGGATTGAATAGTGTAACGGATGGGTGTTTGAGGCATCAAAAATTGATGGTCATGTTTTTGTTTATGAGTTCTGGTTTGCAAATAGTCTCGATTTAGGATATATCCAAATTATTCCTAGGACGTTGTTGCAAGAATTTTCTTACTTTGCTAGTTAAACACATAGCATATATCTAACTAGGGCATCAATCTTGAAGCAGCGTAGCTACTTCCCCCAAATCTGAGCACTTGGGTTATTAAAATTCATTTCCTTGGCTTGCTTCTCACCCAATGGCATTGGAGACCAATGGAGAAATCACAAGTCAAGGTACACTCTCCATGACAAAGCCAACTGAGGAGTTTCCAAGCCAGTCTGACAAAGAGTTTAGTATCTCGCGGGCACAGCACAAAAGTTTCAATAAAATGTTTTCAGAACTAACAAATGAGCTTCAAAACCATGGATGCATCGAAGGTTAAACTTGCAGAGATGTTCAATCTATCCACTCACTTCGCAAATTGACAAGACATGATATATAAACAACCTAAAAAATACCCAATACATGATGCCCTAGCACATTGCTCACAGGCCCTAAGTAGGTAACCAATAAATCAATGCCAGACAAATGCAGAGTAAGAAAACCCTTACAGGTGGTCCTCGTTTTACACCAAATCACAGTGGCAACCCTCGCAGGCAGGTAGTCCTCCTTTTACACCAAATCACAGTGGCAACCCTCGCAAGCAGGCGGTCCTCCTAAAACTCTCACCAAATAACAGTTCAAACAATCGCATGCTCTAGCTCTTTCGCGCGCTCCAAGTGAAAACCAAACAATGAAATGAGATACAAAATCTTTTTTCTTTTTAAAGTTATGCCCGTGTTGGTCAAACTTTCGACCTACATGGTATTGGTCAAAATTTTGACTAACACAAGCATGGAATGAAAAAAAAAGGAAGTTTTCCTTCTATAATCCGACCAACCTAAACCTTTTTAATTGATGGTCAAAAATTTTGGTAGAAAAATGAGGTCAAATGTAGGAGTGTGAGCATAACCTCTTCATTCGAAAATATGATAAAGTCAACAATAAATGAAAGGTGTTTGGGTGGGATCGGTATGTGAGAAAACACATCAAATGTTGGTAAAGGATCACACCATGAAACTACCATGCTCTAGTACCATGTTAGAAATATAGGCAGAGACAAACAAGAGCTACAATAATATTGGACAAGATAGTTTGTGCTTCTTATTTTTTATTCAAATACATATAACTTATATAGAAGTTTAATCCGCTATATTATAGGAGCTACTCCCTAATAATATGAGTTTTTCAAATAAATCACATACATATGATCTATTATATACAACTAATAATTACTTTTATCTAACAAACCACACTAACAATATTATATTTGAATAATAATATTAAGTTATTTATAATGAACCTAAACACCTACGCGAACACTAACTTCTAGAAATGAAAGAGAAACTACTCAAGACCAACTTGTGAAATCCACTAGCTCATTGTCTCAGACACGTATGCAAGTCTACGACTACAACGTGGATTTGGGACACTAGCGCACCATGTGTGCATCTCAATTGGACAAGGTACATATTTCAAGTGCATAAAAGTTCAAGAGATAAAACTCAGCTAATAGGATTCAGGGGGAAAATATATATTTAACTAATATAATGTAAAAAGACATAAATACAGTAACCATTATAAGTGAGAAGTTCATTGCACGACCTCCTTAAAAACCTACACACAAGATGAAAAGGAAAATTGTTGGGATATTGAGTTAGAGGCCTGCTAAAGTCACACCCATGTTTGGTGTCTCCACCTCCATGAACTTCCAAGATATGATAGACATGATAATGGATAAATTGATAAATGATAAAATAATCACAATAGAAATAACAAAAGATTGAGAGCTAAGATATGTTAATTGAATAAAAGGAGATGGATAGAAGATCACTCTCCTTCAAAACCAAGAACTCAAAGCTTGGTGGATTGAACACAAGAGCAAGTTGGTATGCTATGGAGAGTTCTGAAGCAGTGACGTGAGATGATCAACAAGTTGTGAAAATTGTCCAACGATGATGAAAAAGTTGCAGAGTCATTTCAAATGACTAGGAGAGTTCAAAAGTGTACAAAAGAGGGAAAATGAAGCAGCAAATGATTTTACACATGGTTGGAGGATTCTCGACATCGATGGGCTATATAGGGAGGTGTTTCACTACCAAAAATAGTAGAAGTAATGTCTCGATGACCACTTGTAGTTCTACAGATTTGCAAAATAAGTGCACATTGTGTAGATGTCTCTGTGGTGTGCACGTTTCCTAAGCTAAATAGGCTACATGGTCAAGAATCTAGACAATAAATATGACAAGGCAAGCGGGGTGATATGGAGGCTTAGGTGGAATTTCAATTTTTGACCGAAGCAAAGGCATTATGCAATGAAGAATTACATAGGGTGTAGTTTATGACATTACATAGACTCATGTGTGAATAGTTACAAAAAAAATGATTCTTCACCCTTGCTAAACCTCTTACCATTGTTGTATCTTCAATCATCTTGGATGCCACCACTTAGTTAGCATTTATAAGACTCTTACTATTATACTTTTTATGTTAAAGAAATGAAAGTGTTTTTATTTTGGATCCTACACACAAAGAAATCACAAATTCATTTGTTTCTTCAATCTTATTATAATTTATATGTGATTACCATCTCTTTAATCATCTCTATTTTCACCACTTAATAAAATTTATAATAAGATTATTATTATAAATATTCATTTATTAAATAAATAAAATTATTTGTATTTTAGAAGCTACCAAATCAAAAGTTCATGACACTCAACAACTTCCTCTATACTAAACCTATTGCGACATAAAATCTCCACTTGTGTACATACACAAATTAAGAATGCCCTTGATTTTTTATTATATAACTTTATGGTCACACATAATAGCAATTAAGGCTATTGTATTATTTATAATTTCAAGTGCCTCGTTAACTAATTAGAATCCATCCATGAATTACATATTAATATTATGTATTGACCAACATGTAGTAGCACCTCACTACCCAAATGATCATTATTAGGATCATGTGATACATGAGTAGAACTAAAATACCAAATAACTTCAAAGAATCTTCACATTCATAACATACCAATTTTGTAATCTATAGAGCATACACACTTATTATATAATATCCAAATGATTTCATCATATCATGAGACATATACAACTAATTGAGTGACTATCTAAAGTCTTAGTAACATTAAATCTTTCAAGTTAGTTTTCAATAAAAATTAAGGGAAGGGTTCATTTTAAGTATTAATATTTCTTAGAGTTGAGTGTGAGTAGAATTTTTTGTTAAATTTTTTTTTTTTAAATTAAAATTTGTTCAATTGAAAGGGAAAAACAAAAAATTTAAAAATAATATATTTCATTTTGTGAGAGAATAAAAGAGAAGAGAATATTTAAGAAAGCAAACATATTCATTTGTAGTTGGAATAAAAAATTATGCTAATAGGAGCATCACTTCTTTTGTAGCATCATTTCTATTGGAATAAAAATCAAGATAAATAAAATTATAATAAACAAAGTCTTTCAATTAAATTAAGAAAATTGCTAATGCAAATATGGCAATATTTTAGTTATAGATAGCAAATATAATTGTATTTTAGTTATAAAAATAATTTTGAAATACATTTTTTAAGGAGAATATTAAGCTTGAGAGAATTTTACTTTTAGAAACTTATAAAAAAGAAGAAGCAAAATTCACTTATTCAAAAAAAAATAAAAATATATATATTATATATTAATTTTAAAAAAAATATAATTATTTTGAATGCATTGTTAAAAAAGAACATAGTTACCACTTTCAACTTGAAATAGATAAACACTTATACAATAAAAAAGAACTCAATGAAAATAATTCAAATAAATAAATATATAGAAGAAATAAGATTCATTATTTGAAAATATGTTTAATACATGTTTTACCTATGATTAGATAGATATTGTTTCCTTTCTGCTAAGAAGGAATCATTTTCACATAGTTTTAATGTAGTCAATGAAAGAAAGATGATTAGTGATGTAAAAGTACAAAAGATTCTTGTGGTGTTGGGCTTTTTCTTATTTGAGAGTCATGTGTCACAAGAAATAAATGTTTTGGTAGTTCATGTATGTTTTAAAGAGGTCACGAGAAAACTGATGGTGAAACAGTACAAAATGTGGAAAATTATATCTGAACGATGGACCAAAAAACTTAAATGATGTTTCGCATGCACAACCGTTTGTGTGTCGTTACAGAAAGTGGCAAGAGTAAGATGGACCAAAGAACTTAAGTGATGCTTCACGTGCATGTCATTCTCTTTGTCAATGTGCAATGTAACCAAAAACAAGTGTTCAATGCATTGGATTCAGAGCGATTTTGTCCCTTCCAAAGGGCTGAATATGACCGTAACTGGTACATGGATTTGTCTCAATTTTTAATATAGAATTTGTAGGTTACTTTTGAGAAAAACAGGGTTTAAAAATATGAATTTCAAACATGAAGTCTAATACCTCGTGGATAAAAGGAAGAAAATAAAGACAAAATGTATTTATCAATTCACAAACATAAATGAGTGAAATTGAAATTTTGATTTGTAGTTTATGTTGAGATTTCACGTAAAGTAAAAGAGAGATGGAATAAAAAACGTAAAGAAGAAATTAAAAGTTATGAAGATTTTAGTTGGATGAAGATAATCATAATTTATGATATTGTTATCAAGATTCAACTGTGGAAAATGGGGTAGCAAGCTAAGTAGGCTTAATCTTGGAGGAAACTTCATGGGAAATTTCATGGTTAAGCGTGCTTGAGTTGCGGACGTATTGGGATGGTTGACCTCTAGGAAGGCCCGATGCTTCACCTCTGTGAGCATCACCTAGATGCAATGAGTGCTAAGTGTTCCATTCATTCTCATGAGAGATGGGTTCTTGTGAACACTTATGAAACATGGGTCGATGAGTTTGACTCGAAAACTACACAATTGAACCTTGATAGCAATTTCATAATTTGACTTGTGGAAAATATCTCCTACTTATCAATTGATGAGCTAAAGGGGCTATATAATGATTGGTTCATAAGGCACAACACTCGATGTGGAAAATATCTCATACTTATCAATAATCACAATTGTTTGATGGAAAAAATAAATCCTCTTAGTTATTATATGACATATATGCATATATACATGTGTGTGTGTGTGTGTGTGTGTGGCATTTGGGTTTAATCTTTACTTCATATTGTTTGTCTTCACTTTCAACTTTTATTTTAAGCCTTAGTTGTTGAGCTTTCTCTTCATATTTTGGCTTTTATGTTATTGTTCCCACATTTTCCTCCATTTAGCGGACATTTATGTTTAAAACTTCTTTTTTTCACACTTTTTCGTATTATTGTTAAGATCCTTTTTTATGAATGCACTTTATTTAACTTTGTTTTTGCTTTTATTCTCCTTTGGGTTGATCCTTTTTCACTTTATCAATATTTATTTTACTACTTTATTTTCTTAAGTTGTCTTATCACTTCCCATTTTATACTTGTTATACATTTTCATGTTTATTGTTTTGTCTATATTTCTTATGTTTCTTATCATAGCCTTGACATTTACCTAGCTATAAGGCCTACAAATTACCATTTTACGCCGATTTACTTGTTGTGGTTCAATATTGTTTTGTCATGCTTATTAGAGTTAAAATAATGTTTCCACATAGATAAATCATACTTTAAGAGTCATATATTGAGGCTCCATTGTTATCACTTTATAAGCAAATCCCTTTTGTCATCTTCACTTTTCTTGGCATATTGTTGGTATTTATCCCTACGTAGAGGGCATCATGTGTTCCCCGTTGATCTTACCATATAATCAGATCTTATCATCTTCAAAGAACATTATTCTTTCTGGGGAAAATCTTGTGTACTACTAATAAACATCTCCAAGATTCTTCCAAATCTTATTTGTAGTATTCTATTCATGGAATTCCATGAGCATTGAATAAAATAAACAGAGTCTTAGAAAACTCTTATCCTTTTGATCCATTGTATCCCAAGATTCTTGATTTGTAGTTTGAGGTTTTATTCCTAGTATTTAAATTATCCACGAGCATGTCTTACATTTTTAACTTCCACACTTTGAAGTTGTTGCCATTAAGCTTCTCCATATTAACTTTTTGGATGTTCTTGCCATTTTCTTCTTGCAAAAAGATTTTGAAAATATTTTGCAAAAGCTCCACTCAAATTGAGATCTGTATAAAACCTACCACCCAAAACTGGATGGCTTTGATACCAATTGAAAGAAAGCTAAGGTACAAAAAATGCTTCCTAACACTAATCTAGTGGGACAAGTAGTGCAATTTTTCTTACAAATCTTAACTATAATAGAAACAAAACACATTTAGAAGGAGATAATGAACATGCATAAACATATACAATAATGAACACAAGATATATCGTAGGGAAAAAAATAATTTTAGAACACCTCGCACTCCAAACCATAGTACTTTGTATTCTAGTAAACTAACAATTACAATACAATATCAACACTTAGTTTCTTCATAGGAGTCTACAATTGAAAATCCACAATCTAGATAAATTCTGGAATCACAACACTTCCTCTACAATAACCAACATGCATAATGCTCTCCAAGACCACCTTATATAGATAAATATAGTAAATGAGGAAGCTTTTGTATGAAGATAGAAGATGGGGTCATGCAAAACACTTTGCACAATATTCTAGCCACCTAAAAGCATGCAAATGATACATGTACATCTCCAAATGACTCCCCATTCAAACCTCCTCAATTGGCACCCAAAATTTACTATCTTTAGGCATGAAAAACACTTGTACACCTCTTATAACTATCATAAAAATAATCCTTACTAACAACACTTACAGTTGTAAGAAAATCAATCATAACGGTTTAACAATAGAAGATTCTCTTACAACTTGTCATTACCCAATTTGATATTCACCTTCTATATTTAAAGGTGCCTCTAACATTTTTCCATTATTTCATATGATTTGTCATAAATATTCATAGGTTTGTGTGTCATAAAGTTGTCATAGTTGTCATATGTAGGTGTGTCATATAACATTATCATTACATGAAACTTGTCACCCATCACCACAAAAGTCCAAGGTCCTCTAAGTGGGATGCCTACCTCTATGTGAGGACAAATTAAGCCATGCCACCTTTGCAGTAGGATGACATGTCAACATGCCAAATCCCACTAGATGATGAAATAACATGTGTAAACAACATTCTCCTTATAGGCTCATAAATCAACTAAATACTAAATAAATAAAACCAAATACCAATGTTAGGAATTGCAAAGGCTGAGACACCTTAGTCCCAATAATAACAACTAGATTACAAGTGTAAACAAGATCTATCACTTACATGCACATTATAAGTGATAAAAGAAGCAAAATCATCGCAAACCTCGTCATCAAGATAATATTCATAGGTCTAGGTAATCCTAAATTAGAAAGTGTGCATCACTAAACATGGGGGAAGTGTATCATCATTATATAAGTGAAGGTGAAATACATGTATATATAAATAACCCAACACAAAGATTCTTAAGGAAAGATTGATTGAGAGAGGTACTAGATGAAAACCTATCATGAGATATATTACAGACATGCTTTCTAGGTGTAATAACACCATGTAAAGGAAGATCCCTATACTATACATAAGATATATATCATTAGAGAAACATGAATATAATGGAACAAAAATAGGGCTTCCTATTGGAGTTTATGAGAAAATAACCCACAGCTCCCAAGAACACCTGCATACAAACACCTATCACGGAAAGAGAGAAAGAAGCAAGAAGCTATGGAGGCCTGAATGCATTGATCCACAAGAGAGGAGAAATCATTCTTGATGTACAAAAACAAAAGTTGCAATTCAATAATGAATAATTTGTTAAGAATACAAAGGAGTGTTGGAAATATAGATGTAGTAACTGAGAGGGGGGGTGAATCAGTTAACCATAAATTTTCTTTCCACAGATCCCTTAGATGTCTTATTAAATCATTTGCTGCTGTTATTCGACAAACATACAGAGAAATGCTGAAACTCAGTTATTGCAGTGAGTATTAATTATAACTGTTCTTAAGCATTCATCAGTGATTAACATACATGAATAAAGAAAATAACATGAACACAAGAGACACCAGATTTAACGTGGAAACCCAATATGGAAAAAACCACCAATGTAACTAGTTACTATTTTTCACTCTTCTGAAGTGATGCCTTGTTAGGAGCCAACCCGGTAAAAGGTTACAAAACACACTGTTAGGTGTGACCTTGTTAGAGGATTTAATCACCCTGTTAGGAGTGGCCTTGTAAGAGGTCTTGAAACAATTCAATAGAACTGTCACCTTGTTAGAGGATTTACAAAATGGCTGTTAAACCAACTCGGTTAGGAGAGTTTGAAATCACTGCTACAATGGTAAGAAAGTAACAATGAAATGACCTGAATAATGATGCAACTGAATTGCTGAATACAGATCTTTGTTCTACTTTACTAGATCCTTCCTGATCAAAATATATCTCTGCTGCTCCTCAAGGATATCTAATCATCCTTCAAAATTCGCTCACACTTTCCTTCTTTTTCACTTCCACACTTTTAATTCACAACTTGACCTTCTATATATACCATTCAGATTGTCAAGTCAGCACTAATAACATTACTAATCATTACAACAGTCGGCTGGAATAATCAAACTTTATTTCTCAAATTAACAAAATCCTTTACTGGGTTGACCTTGCTCGGTAAACACTAATCCAAAAAGATTTCCTTTGGTGACTGAGAGAACTCGGTAAGCACTGCGAATTTTGCAACATCCTTTGGAGACCGAGTGAACTCGGTAAACACTAACTTTCCTTCGTTAACCATGGAAGCTCGGTTAACACTATTTTCTGCCATACTTTTCTTTGACACCCGAGATATCTCGGTAGACACTGAAAACTGCCTGCTGACCGACTGAGCTCGGTAAATACTGGGAACTGCTTTGCTGACCGACTGAGCTTGATAAATAATATGACATTTGTGTGACATCAAAGACAACACACAATTAATCCAACAAGGAGATCAATCCTTATAAAAGGAGATCTGAAAACCTAAAAAGGTAAAACCTAGGTTGCACAATAATAATTAATAAAGTAATTAATTATTATATGCCTAAAGTTTAGCTTAAGTAGAAAGAGGTAATAAGTGACTTAGTAATTAAATCAAACATGATTTAATTAATCAGTAAACACTTTATTACTCTAACACCCCCCTTAAGATAAACTTTGGGAGAAGCTAAAAACCTAGAAAAAACTACTGAAAGCAAATGGGTCTCAACAACAAAAGGCTTGATCATGTACCTAAGTACAAAAGAGAGTCTCTATAAAGTGGAAAAATAGAGAAAACCACATGGGAAAAAGTCTACTCCAAAAAGAGACAAAGACTAGTTTGAAGGACTGAAGAAGCCTCCAAAACTAGGAATGTTCTAGAAAATAGGAACAAGGATGAACATGTACAATATCACTGAAGCAAGAAGCTGCAAACTCAGAGTCAAAAAGTAACTGATGATCTGAAGATCCTCCACTGAAATATGACTAGGTAGAGAAGATTGTAATATGCCTGAGTGCCCCCAAATGACACTACTCGAATCATGAGGCAAACAAAGACAAACAACTAAAGTCAAAGATACAAAATACTGTAATCTGTACGAATGCCCTCAAATGACACTACTCAAATAAGGAGGCAAAAAATGGAAAACACCTAAACTCAAAGATAGAAATGGCATAAAAACACCAAAAGTCTGAAGAGATGATCAATCAAAGATGGAAGAGTGCATCCAAAAATAGGAAAGAAAGAGTGTCCATATGGTAAATGATCCATCTCACCGGAATGCATAGGTACCCAACCACTGCAACCACCTAGTACATAGAATCAAATACCGAATACATAGCTCACACTATCGAACCAACGAAGTAGTAGAACCAACAGTAGAAAACAACCCATAGCTCCCAAGACCACCTGCATGCAAACACCTGTCACATAAAGAGAGAAAGAATCAAGAAGCTATGGAGGCCTGAACGCATTGATGCACGAGAGAGGATAAATCATTCTTGATGTGCAAAAATAAAAATTGCAATTCAATAATGAATAATTTGTTAAGAATACAAAGGAGATCAATCCTTATAAAAGGAGATTTGAAAATTTGAAAAGGTAAAACTTAGGTTGCACAATAATAATTAATAAAGCAATTAATTATTATATGCTTAAAGTTTAGCTTAAGTAGAAAGACGTAATAAGTGACTTAGTAATTAAATCAAACATGGTTTAATTAAACAGTAAACACTTTATTACTCTAACACTATCATGACAATTAAAATGAATAACATCACAATATCAATAATATCATGAAAAAATTAAAGAATTTATAACTACATCACATAAAGCCTAATCCAAAGATTTATTAATAGGAGGTGGGGCTAACTCATTGATATCCATCACATAAGGTATATTAATTACTTGAGACAAAACAATGTAAATGAGGAGTAATTAGATGGGACCACTACCTATCTCTTGCTATTTCTTGCTTTTTGTAGTTTGCAACTGTTGATTTTTTATAGTTCTATTTTTGGATTTTGTTTTCCTTTTTTCGGGGTGAAGACAATTTTTGAATTAGAGGGGGGTTGGTTTGAAAAAAAAGATTCTAGTAAAGTTTTTTTTAACTGATATGCATGATTTTGTTTATTGACTCTCTCTTGTTTATGTTGATGTAATATTTGATTTTATAATTCTAACTTGTGTTTTCATTTAAATTATTTTTATTTGTCTTGTAATGGAAAAAAAACTTCTATATGATTGTTTCTTTCCAGAAACAATATCTTTCTTGGGCTTATATTTTATGAATATAAACATCTAGATCAGGATACAAGGGAAAATAAGATATTAGAGGTTTTTCTCTGTATCGATTTTGGTATAAGAGGAATTTGTGATGGCCCAAAAGGGATTTTGAATCAATTAGGGCTAAAGAGGTAGGAGGAATGTAGACCCTTGAAGGAACACTAGTGAAGTTCTTCGAAGAGTTGATGCCCTTGAGGCATGATTCAAATTAGATGAGTCTAAAGAGGAACCAATGAAGTTGGTGAATGATACTAGGATATTAGATCCTATTGAGAGGCTTATTGAGGCATTGATAAAGAAAATTTCTAAGATGGAGGTCAATATTAAGGTGAGCTCAACCCATATGCATTTGTAAATTAGGTCCAAGAGTGAGAGAAGTACTTTGAGTTAGAAGACATGGATGAAAATAATTTGGAAAGAGTAAAGATCATTGCTTCCAACAAAGTCGCATGCATGCTTGTGGTGGGAAAATATATAGAATTTGATTTAAGAAGATGAGAAAAATATAAAATTCAACTTTGGCCTAAGATGCTTAAACACTTAAAAGCTTAATTTTTGTCCTTAGATTACCGACAAAAAATATTTAAAGAATTTCATAAATTAGACAAATTGATCAATCAATGTAGACTTATACTGAATAATTTATGATTCAACTTCAAATTTGAATAGATATTCAAGATAATGAAGGAAAAGTGGCAGACTGGTAGGTGAATGGACTCAAATTTCAATTTCAAGATGAACTTGAATCAATGAAATATCCTACTATAGATCAAGCATATGAATATGCCTTGAACATTGAGGATAAACATAATATATTAAAAAATGAGAGAAAGAGGTATAAATTATCAAAGAAGAGGGAAAGAGGCTTCCTTAGAACCTACCATGAGTGATGAGCTATAAGAAGATAAGAATGTGAAGGTTGACTTTGGACGAAGGGGTCACTTTATAGGTAGAGGACGTGGACAACTTTCATAGGAATAATGAAGGCACTTGAAGTCTTTTTATTTTTTATGAAGCCCACAAGGCTATAGAATTTCCTCAAAACCCCAAAAGGGTGATGGTCACTTAAGAAAAATAAAAATATTGGTTAGATGAAGTTGAAGCTGAGTAAGGAGAGAACCTAATGTTGAGAAGAACCTTAACGACACCCTCAAAATTTATTGGAAGAGGAACTTTTGAACAAAAATATAAATGTAAGGATAAAGTGTGCAAGGTGATCATAGATGGTGGATCTATTGACAATTTAGTAAGTACATAAATGGTTGATAAATTAAAACTTTCTTGCATTCTTAAAGATAATCCCTACAAGATATATTGGTAAAAGAAGAGTCATAGTGTGCTTGTTGATAAGTCTTGTCTTGTTGCTTTTACAATTGGTCGATATGAGGATGAAGTACTTTGTGATATGGTGTTGATGGATGCATGTAATTTGTTATTGGGAACACCATGGAAATATGACCATCTAATGTAATCCCTTGAAGTAGAGATAATACTTATGAGGTTCAACATGAAGGAAGGAAAACTATCTTAAAATCTTGGAAAGAGGAAGAAGAATTTGAAGTAGTAGCTTTTGTCTCTTATAAATAATCTAGATTTGATCTTGAAGAGAAAAGTGAAAATTATCCAAGAAGGTAATCAAAGGAAAAATGTAGAGTGAAAGAGACAAATTATATGAGGACAAAATTTGAGGCAAAGCTACAATGAAATTAAACTATTACAATAATTGGTGAATCAAAAAGGTAGGTGATGAAATTTCACTTGATTTTGATGTAATTAAAAGGAATAATTAATTGTGGGGATATGAACATGATTATAAAAATTCTACCTTGGATGTGATTAGAAATTTGGTGACATAATTGTTTTTCATTTGATGTGATAAAAAATTAGTAAAAAGTGACTATTTAACTCAGTATGAAAATAGTAATGTGAAACACGATTGAAATAAAGGAAAAGGTTTTAGGTTTATTAGTGATTTTTCTGAGCATTCTACTTTAGGGACTTTGCATAGTTTGATTGGTCCAACTAAATTGTGGAATTACCATTGGATTCCTCTTTGCAAGAAGACCGAGGTTGGAAAATTTGGTTACGATTCAAATTTGTGTCAAGGAATCCCAAGAGACAACCTTGGTGATAGGCCTATTCCCTCATATTGGTGGCAATGTTGTCATGCACTTCCAAACCAGGAGGTTCAAACTTTTCAAAAAGGTAGGGAAGATAATGTACTTGATGAGTAATTAGATGGCTCCACTACTTTTGTTTTTTAAAGAGGGGTAAACGCTTTGCCCTAGAGCTATGAACCGGTGAGGCCACAAATGGGGGACCTCATCCCTAATGGTATTTGAACTTTTATGGCAAGAACAACATCACAACAACTTAACCATCACACCATGTGACTATTGGCAGATGGGTCCACTACTTGTCTACCTTCTCATCTCTTGATTTTTCTTATTTTATTTTGTATCTGTCAAATTTTTAAAGTCCTATATTTGGCTCGTGTTTTCCTATTTATATGGTAGAGGATATTTTGGAGTTGGAGTTGTGGGTGGGTGGGGAGGGGGGGTAGGTGGGGTGGTGGGGATGGGGTGGGGGAGTTTTGGTTTGAAAATAGAGAGTGTTGTTTTGTAGTTTTTTCCTGAAATCTTTTTAGAGGAGAGTAAAGATTTTTAGAATGAATGTGTAAGATTTTGTTTATTGTTTCTATCTTGCTTATGTCAATGTAATGCCTAATTTATCAAACTAAGCTATAATTTCATTTAGTTAAAGTTTATTTACTTGTGATAGAAAAAACATATACATGATTGTGTTTATTTCTAGAAACAATATCTTTCTTCGGTATTTTTTATGAATATAAATAACTTGATCAAGAGAAAATGGAAAAGAGGCAAGTAGAGGTTTCTCTTTACATTACATAACCTCACTAGGTGTATGCACATGACTATAATAAGTCAGGGGAGAGATAGGATCCATATGAAGCACACAAAAAAATTAAGCATGTCTAAGGGAGAAGGAATATAGAGAGCTAAAACTAGATAAAGGAGGAAAAACCAAACATATAATAAAATGATATCTACATAGAGATATGCCAAGATCTATAACATAAGAATGGATAGAGGCTAAAAATAATGGACTATGAGAATAATAGATGTAAGATTTATCTATGAAGCCCAAATAAATGTGGTTATCAAGGGTCAAATGGAGATGAAGTAATATTAGTCTAAAACCTAATAAAGATACTCATCATTGTGTCACAAATAGAGGTGAATACAAACTCCAGTTAGATTTTAGAGCTTGGATTGAAAAACAAAATTTCAATGACAATAATGTGCTCTAGTAGGTGTTGGAAACTAATTACTATGGTGTTACAAATTTAATTCTCACTTAGAACAAGATCTCAAATATAATAAATTGGTTATTTTTGTCAAATTCACCTACATGAGTGTAGATTTGATCTCCATGAGTGTGAGTCTAAATTTAAGTGCAAACTTAATTTGTACTTCATATATATGATATGAGAGACTATAGATTGGAATTCATTCATCTCAATTTCTAATGTTTAAATATGTGTAAGGACAAGTGGCATTTATGAACACATTTATAGATTTTTTAAAATTATGAGGATTAAGTTCTCCTTAGTTAGATCCATAATAGATTAAACTTAGGACTATACCAAAGGATCAAAATAACAAACAATCATGCAAAGTACTTGAAATTTATAGTCTCATAATGCCTTGAGAAATATTACTAGAATGCTCTATCAATATTACCCTACCATGCTCATAGAATGCTTGCCCTTAATCATTTCAAATGAGTAAAAAATAATTTAAGATATAATAGCCTAACATGAATTAACACAACCATACACTATCTTGACACATAACAATCAACAATAAGGATTTGGTAGGTCAGTTTTAAGTCTAATTTTAAAAGTTCAAGGTTTAGATCCATGATTATAGAAGCGACTCAAGCCAAATATGCACTAATAGATTTGATCCAAGGAGACAAAAATGTAGGCTTAGGAAATAAAATCAAACATGTACTGATAATAATTAAATCAAAATGAGATGATGTTATAAGCCAAATTCATGTAAAATATGTTGCTTACAAATTGTGATATGGGAAATGGTTATCAAGGGTAGATCCCCACTTCCCATATACATTGGAATGCAAAACCCACCCTTAGGCCAAATGTGATTGGCACAACCCAAAATGATGAAGGGATGTTAATCCAAGATCTAGCAAAAGGGGAGATTTTGGGGTATTCCTTGTATGAACATAAATGTATGTATATGAAATGTAAAGTATGAAAAACACTTATGCAATGACAAAGGAAATGATAACCAACACTATATAATATCATATCTAATGTACCAAAGTAAGTGCTACAGGAAAATGAGAATGATGTACTCACCTTGAGGGCTAGGATAGGACAAGTGAGCTTCACATTTGGAAAAACCTATTAGATAACTATCAAAATTTGAAACCATTCTAGATTGGGAACCCTGAGACTTGTAACTCCCAACTATGAAAATTATAGAGCCCTAGGATAATGCTGACTTGGGACACAATTCGACCTAGTCCTAGAAGTACACAAATTGTTGAATTATGTGAATGATTAGTCACTGGTTTCCAAACTCTAAAAATCTAAATATGTAATTTTGTCGCATGTTCTCGCACGCAAGAAAAATGGGAAATTAGTGTGGAAAGGGGCTTGCCTTGGTCAAGCCCCTGTATAAGAATTAACCTTGAAATGAAATAATGAAAGCATGTAAAAAAAGACAAATGCCAGTATCACCTTGCTTGTAAAACCCTCATGGATGGATGTTATAATCCAATAAATCCATGAAGATGAATGAACACTTGCTTAAGATGTGTTGTAGAATCAAGGATGTCCTCACAAATACAATTGACCTACACTTGCTAAATCTTAGATTTGAAATGAATGTACGCTTGATCACTTCAATGGAGAAGAAGAGGAAAGAAGAATGGATGTGGATATTCTTGCTTGCTTGTGAATTCCTCTACTTGGCCATCATGGAAGAGAGAAACTTGCATCAATGGGAGAAGATTGCCTTTGAATGGATCTTGAATGGAATAAGACTTGGAGATCTTGAATTGGGAGTCTTACCTTCAAATCTTGAATCCAAAAGAGCTTGATTGCACTTCAAATCACAAAAAGTTGCTTGCACATAAAATCTTGATTGTAATTGTGGATTGTGTATGTCAAAATGAGAAGCTTTCATGTCCTTTTATACTCATTTCAGGGTTCAAAATTGATAGACCAACCACAATTAAGATTAGGAAAAGAAACACCTTGAGGACAAGGCCGATTTCGACCTAGTCCTCGGGTCAAGGCCGACATCGACCTAGTCTCGAAGAGGCAAATTTTTGAAAATGATCTCAGTGTTTGGGAAGAGTTTTGGGGAAAGAAGATAAGAGGAGCGGGAAATCAAGCATAAGCACATTCAAATCTCAAAAATCTCAAAAATGAGGCCTAATAGGTCCTAGAGCTTCCAAACAAACAGGATGCTAACTTTTTAGGATGATACAAAAACTAATTATTAAATTTAATGAACTCTAATGAAAATAAATCCAAAACTTTGACAAAAAATAAATAAATAATTTTCACCATTACAATACTACTTTCTCTATATTCTAACAATCACACCAAGCAATGCCCAATAATGACATCAAGAAGTCTCATGTTATGATTATATAAATATAAATAAAAATCTCTTAACTTAAATTTGAGAGCCATTTACATGTCAAGCAATTGTTTTTAAATAATAAACATAATATTAATATTATTAAACAATATAGATGTCTTAAAACATCTATCTAAAAAATAACCAAGAAATATTAGTTTTGAGCTATTTTATTTGCTTAAGAGTTATCTTATCTTAATTTACAATAATTTTTTTTATATACATACATGAACACCTTAATTTTTATTTAAGAATAATTTAATTTATTTATATAGGCACAATTTACTTCATTTTAATTAAAAAATTATTATATTTTTCAATATTAATACACTAAATCATAGAAGCCAAGCTCAAATTTCTAAAATATCTATTATTTACTTTAATTGTATTTATGAATATGTATATGTGTATGTGTATGTGTATATGTAGCTATACATACACACACATGTGTGTGTGTGCGCGCGTGTACATACATATATTACATATATGTATATGTGTATATATACACATGTATATGGATATGCACATATATTCATATACACACATGAAAGAAAAAGACATAAACACTACTTATTTTAATATTTATTAAAACTTATAAAAGTAAATAAAAAATAATAATTCTTTATTCAATGAGTCCTTGGTCTAATAGTGAAGTTCAATGGTTCTAAATTAGTCATTAGGGATCAAGTCTTGCTGAGTACAAAACTCTAGCATCATAAGCGATGAGGCCAAGATTGTGCTTTAGACAACCATTGCCTTATACTCCCATATGAGTGCGCTTGAGTTGGAGTAGCATCAAGATGAATGACCTCTTGTGAAGGTCCAATGCTTCACACCTTTGTGAGCATCACTTAGATGTAATGAGTGCTAAGTGTTCCATTCATTCTCATGAGAGCTAGATTCTTGTGAACCACTACTCATAAAACATGGACCAATAAATTTGACTCAAAAACTATATAATTGAATCTTACTAACAATATCACAATCTAACTTAATGTCAAAATATCTCCTATTTATTAATAAATAATATAAATATTTTATTATATTTATTAAAAAAACCTTATCTATAAATACTTTAATAAAGACTAAAATTTAAATCTATTCTAATTTATAAATATAAATACAAATCATTAAAATCATTCATTCATACTTCCATAGTGTGAAGGATTTTCTCACCACATACAACGACCTTGTCACAATGAAGAGATGATCATCTTTCCCATAAATTTTTCCTTGGTACTACCTATATTATGTATCATATATTATAAACATACTTCGTACTTCGTCTCTTAATTTTTTCAGAGGGCTAAAACTATGACCCGGGAGTTAGAAAGCTCCCTTCCCAACAAATGAAGCAACTTATTACTTACTACGGGTTTTTAAAAAATTAAGCTAACAGTCAACCTTATCGATAACAGAAAACGTAATAATAATTAACTATCAAATAAAGTTCTGAACAGAATGGTCAGTACAAATCTATTTTTTCTCAGTTTATCACCACGTGCTTTGCAAATGTATCGCTTGATTAAGCATAGAGGGTTTAATATCATTAATTACATATTTGGCTGCAGATTTTGTCCGAGAGGCCAGTTTATGACCGCGGAAACAAATTGAGCTTCAGAATCTCTACAGAACGAGCCCAGATTTCTCGAGTTTGGCGAAAATTTGAGCCTTTCCTGGTCTGAAATAGAATATTTGTGCCTTTTTTTTAAAATTCAAGTTGGGCGAGGTTCGAATCTTCGCGAGGAATATTAGTGAGCCCTAAAATTGAAGGTTCGGGAGCTTGTTTTCGATTTTTTATCATCTTATTCTATGGATTGTGTGTGAGAACTCATTATCTTGGGGTTTTGTTTGGAATCTATTTTCTCGGAGTATCTGTTTGTTGAATTATGCTTATTGTTTTATTGAAGTTATTGAATAAGAAATGAATATTAGTTTTTTGAAACCGGAGGGGAAGTTGAGATGCTTTTAGCCACAAATTTTGAAGTCAATGAATTACTGAACCTTCAGAATTTTTGTTTTGCATAATACCCAGATGAAGTTGATTTCTAGAGTTATGTATAATTAAAAGGGCAACTGCTTGGAAAAATATGAACTTCTTGACTTTTGCTGGTTCTAGTCTTAATCAAGACAGCAATCTCTGTTTTATCTGTTTTATAATATTGTGCAATTATTTCAATCTTTTGCCAGAAACTTGGTGCACAGTAGCGGCAGTCTTGATAAGTGTTGCACATGATGCGCCAGTTCTCTTCTTTATTCAGGAGAGTTGAAATTATAGGAAGCTAAATAGAAATTGTTCTCCGAATTATAAATAACTGTGACACTATAAACTGTGTTAAGTAGTTAGTTGTATAATTCTGCTGAATTATCTGTCTTATTGACTGAGCAAAATGATGGGCTCTGAGAACGATGAGGCTCAAGAAGCTAACTTGTTTACATCCCCGGATGTGATGGAAAGTCTCATTTTAGACCAGTCTCCGCAGGCATTTATGTCCATTAACAGTGATTACAGGAGTGCAATGACATCTCAGGATGATGTTCATTCATTCCCTCCTGAAGATCCCTTGCACTCAAGCCTAAAGAATTCTAATGGCTTGGATCGCAGAAGTTTCAGTGACGAGGCTTTTGTAGAACCTCCTTCATATGCAGATGTTGTCTTTACTCCTTTCGGGGAAGAGTCTATTATTGGAAATGGCAACAGCACAAGAGATATGGGGGACTCGTTTTTCTCACAGCTGGATTCATCGAGTTGTTCAGAATATTTGACAATAACAGTATCTCAACCTCAGAAGGAGCAAGACATTACGAACACTCTTGTTCCAGGGGGGAACACGTATGTGACTTATTTGATTGTAACTCATACCAATATGTCTGAGTTTGGTGAATCAGTATTTAGTGTCAGACGGAGGTTTCGAGATGTAGTAACACTGGCTGATAGGCTTGCAGAATCCTATAGAGGATTTTTCATTCCTCCTCGTCCTGATAAGAGTGTAGTTGAAAGCCAGGTAATGCAGAAGCAGGAATTTATTGAACAGCGAAGATTAGCACTGGAGAAATATCTTTGCAGATTGGCTGCACATCCATTGATCAAGAAGAGTGATGAGTTGAGGTTGTTTCTCAAGGTTGAAGGAAAGCTACCATTAACCACCACCACAGATATGGCTTCACGAATGCTTGATGGTGCTGTCAACCTACCTCGACAGCTATTTGGAGAAGGTATTCCGACAATTTCAGCTCAGGATGTTGCTCAACCAGCAAAGGGAGGGAGGGATCTTATTAGAATATTCAAGGAATTAAAGCAGTCTGTCACTAATGACTGGGGAGGAGTAAAGCCTCTTTTTGTTGAGGAAGACAAAGAATTTTCGGAAAAGAAAGAAAAATTACAGGATTTGGAACATGAGCTAATGGATGCATCTCAGCAGGTAGGAAGCTATCCTCTTATGATTTTTGATTTCTCTTATCTATGCATGATTATGATTGTCCTATTTTATTTACATAATTACACTAGAATCATGGTCATATCTTACTCTTTTTCATGTGTAACAAAGGTAACGAGTAACGACAATAACTAATAATACTTAAGTTGTAATAGTAATACTGAATTAGCTCTAATTCTGTCTGCATTTACTTTATGTTTGTGATCATGTTTTATGACAGCTCATCTTTAGATCTGGATAAAGTTCACGAGGGTTTTATTCACACAAATGGTTTCTGTTGCTTTGAAATGTCTACGTTTTAGTTTAATCCTCTTCTCTCATTTTTGCTGTGGAACTTTACAACTCTACTGCAAGAAGCAATGCCTGATTCTGAAAGCTGCGGCAATTTAAAGATCCTTACATGATTATTACTCTTATTTTCATCCACAGTATTTCTATGTGAACTTGTTCTATTCTTTTCTTGAAAACTTGCAAGATCCCGACTTGCAGAATTTCCGATGCATGTTGCAAGAGTGAAAATTTGTGTATTTTGTGCATATTGTTTGATTTCATGTGTTCAACAACTTCCTTGGTACTGTTACTAATTCATTGCCTGTAAGCTTGTGTTCACCAGCTTAGTCTGAGTTATTATGCCATCATTTGTCAAAGACTGTTGCTAACTTTTTTCTTTTGACACTTTTTGCTTTTGTCCAATTATAAACATGACTGAACTGTCTGTCTTAAGAGGTAACGAGTTAAAAAATAGCTTGTATAAAAAGTAGAATCTGTGACCTGGATATTCCCTAGATTTCTCTATACTATTTTGCTTGTGTAAAATTTCAATAACTATTCTGAATTTGTTTAGGAGTTGACTAAACACATCCATAAAAAGCATGATCTTGTACAAAAGTTTGAAATTTGGATCTTTCCAAATCCCGAGATTTCAGTACATCATTGTCCTTGGAAAAGATTTATTAGCTATTTGGACTTTTGCTTAGGAGCTGACTAAAGTGATTGGCAAATATACCCAAGCTCTAAAAGCAGAAACTTTATTGAAATCTATGCATGATGTCTGTGAACAAAAAAATAATAATCAGTTGTGCAAAATGAACAAAACCAATTTATGATTTTCTGGTTTTATAATGTATAGTTAAGTCATTTTTGACTAAATTCTACACTTAATGAGTGCATATGGCCGGCCATTCCCGAAGGCAATTTATACATTTGTTTTGTATGAAGTTTTTAGTGATAAAGTGTCAACTGCAAATGTCCATATTGTCCAAAGTAGGTCTATTACAGTCTTTTGGTAATCGGCACCCTACTCTAGGAAAAATAGTGGGACTAACACATTTCAGACAAGCTTTCTAACAACTTTTTAAAAGATCTGTTCTTGTAACAACATTATGCTTTTTTTTATTGCACGGGATTCAATAGACTGGGATATATGTAGTCTACTTGTGAGTTGCTCTAAGCTTTGACTTATCAATATAAAATCAAAAAAATATTTTATTGTTATATGTGCAGGCTGAGATATTTGTAAAAGCTCAGCAGGAGATTGGAGAAACAATGGGAGAACTTGGTCTAGCCTTCATCAAACTTTCAAAGTTTGAGACTGAGGAGGCTACTTTTAATGCACAGAGAATTCGTGCTGCAGATTGCAAACGTGTGGCCACTGCTGCTGTGAAAGCAAGCCGATTTTATCGAGAGGCAAATGCACAATCAGTTAAACACTTGGTATTTGCTTCTATGACTACCCTTTTATTATTTCTTTATTTAACCAATGTAGACTGCAGTCTCTTGAGCATTCAAAATTAATATTCCTTCCTGAAAGGATTGATGCTTCTGCTTTATTGCTATTCTAAAGCTATAATGACATTGAAATTTACATTCTCACTTCAGGATAAGTTGCATGAGTACCTCAGCTTGATGCAGGCTGTACACACAGCATTCTCGGACAGATCAAATGCTCTATTGACTGTACAAACACTTTTATCTGACCTTTCTTCAATGAATACCCGAGCTGAAAAATTGGCTGTTGCTTCCTCAAGAATCTTTGGAGGTGATAAGACTAGGAATCGTAAGATAGAAGAACTAAAAGACACGGTAAAAGTAACAGAAGAGGCGCGAGACTCTGCAGTGAAGGAATATGAACGCATCAAGGTTTCTCTGTTTCATCTTAAATGCCCTTTTGTGACATAGTGCATAGATTTCATTGCTTTAAAGCTTTCACATGCTGATGTTTTTTGATTCAAGAGAAAAGACACAACTAGCTTGAGAGATCCAAGGAAATTGGTAAATTTATCAAAATTTTACGTTTATAGGTTTGCCTGTCTCTTGAAACTCTAAAGCTGGGATTAGAATTAAATCGATAAATGACAGCATATATGTTGGAAATTAGTGCAGGGAATGATGAAAAACTAATGCATAATGCCTTAAATTTTTCTCCTTATATCTAAATATTAATGTTTGGCTGTTTGGTCAATTTTTGTCGTCTGGATGGATCATTTAGACAAGAATTTTCTGTAGAATTTAAGTATCAGATGACAAAGTCTTTTTGACATGATGCTTGTATATCACTGGGTAATATCAATTTAAAGCGTTGCTGGTTTTAGTTGCATTTTTAACATAATGCATATCAATGTCTTGTCATACAATCTATTGTCCGATGTCTCTTTCATTTTTTGAATTTTCAGTTAAAGGATTTTATTTGATGTTACTTATGATTAACTCAATTCCATCATTCTTGCAGGAAAATAATAAGAATGAACTTGAAAGGTTTGAACAAGAAAGACGCAACGACTTCTTCAACATGTTGAAAGGGTTTGTTTATAATCAGGTAAGTTGGATGTTTAGCACTGCATAAAGTGGATATATTTTCTTGTTTGATTAAAAGTTGGTTTCTCATTGTCATTGAATGATGATTTTATAGAGGAACTTATGCATGCAATAAGTGACAGACATATGAATTTCAATTTACTCTTGCAGTTAGCTTTAGGGCATTGTTTTGTAGTAGTATGTAACAAGATAAAAGTTCTAAACAATAAAATGACAACTACTGATATAACCTATAAGCAAATATGAACTTGCAAAAACAATTTAAACTAACATGCTAATGCTGGCTTTTAAATTTTTTTTTAACATAAAGAAGATTCTCAATATGCATCACCTTTATCATCAACTTAATACAAAATACGAAGTAAAAGAAAGAGTTCTTATTGATCATAATTAGCAACTTGGAATCCATATGTCTTCTTTATGTTCCACAATGCAACACGGGGGAGAAAATATCACTGGGGCATTTAACCACCCAACCACAGATCTATTACCGATCCCCCTTGCTCACTTCCTACTCGAAGCAAGCCCAACCCTCTGCAAGGGATGTAAACATGGTTATAGACAATCCATTCTGGAACTGGTGTAAGATCCTACAAGCCGTAGTTGGTCACACCCTATAGCTGCTGCTAACTTAGTATGACACCTGACTAGGGTTGTATTTGGAGTCTTATGAACTGACTAACACTAGCACATGCTATAGTGCACTTAGCTGATCTCCAATTGCACTTGATACACAGACCTCTAACCACCCCTGTTAATCTTACTATATATACTTATAGTGAACATGTGAGGATTCTCATTTAGAGTAATGTTTTGAATCTGCCCCACCATAAATAATGGTGGACTGGTTAGCTTATCTCATTAATTCATGGTCTCTAGGATAATAGTTTTAATCGTTGTCTATAGCTGCAACATAGTGCTGTTAAAAAAATACAGAGACAATCATTGTGGGCAATTCCCTCATACTCAGTATTCTTGTTAAACTCCAGGACTAACTGGGTTGGTTTATCTTTTAGAATATGGAGGCAAGAAGTCTCTTTAATACTATTGGTGAGATTTAATGTAACCTCTGTCCATAGTTTCAGCCACAGCATATAAGTGTAAGGCATCAGTGTATGACAGCTTAGTTTATGTACGTAGGTACTATAACAACCAGCAAACCCTTCATAGCTATTGTTATAAACTCTTAATGTTCACAGTCTGATGGTCTGTTATGATTCTAGGAATATGTCTGTTATGATTCTAGGAATATAAGGAAGAAAACCTTTCTGTCTCAGAGCTGAGACATTTTATAACAGAGTTCCTTTTAGAAGAATTTAAGATTCCAAGCTAAGGAAAGAAACCTTCTTGGTGAATAAAATAACTTGTTCATGCACTACTTTCAATTCTTAAAACTTCTCTTCAATCAGCCCTAGAGTTCATATGTTCCAGCTATGAGTAGTTGCTAATTATTACCAACAAGAGGAAGTTAATGGAATAAATAAGACATGCCTGTAGAATTAGACTGTTGGAAGCTTCCAGCTAAACTTTTCCTTTTGCTGAAGAACTTCCAGCCTGCATGCGTCTATCTACTTCTCTCTGCAGAATAACAGCCTATCTATGGTAGACGTTCCCAGTAATGGAATGTAAAAAGGTTTTTCTTGTGCACAGAATTAACTAAATTGCCCTGTATGCAAGCACTGTGCCAACTTCCCTTCTAAAATTTTTCTCTCAAGAGAGTGTTTGAACTGCTTCAATATTCTTTCTGCCTAACAATGAATGCATGCGTTCCTTCCTTCCATCTTCTCACTGGAACAAAGTCGCTGCACATAACCAAGGACAGCCTGTTGTTCTTTCTCGAAAACTACTGTTTTATTTCAAGCTCTTCCTGCAAGTTCCTTCTCTGTCTCTCTCTTCTACTTGAGTTTTTTCTACCAAAACAAAAACTCCAAAATATGAATGCCGTTCATGTATGGAAAAATGAATGCTACCGTTCCTTGAAAGAACCGATTAATAACTTCCAAATTATAATTTGACAGCATTATGATTCATTAGACTTAATTTCATTTGAATTTCCAAGGCCGGTTTCTATAATCACTCCACTGTCCAAATCGTGGCTGGAGCAGTTATTCGTATACATCCATTCAAGGATGCCACATTGGATGAAATATTTCCCAACGCTGAGTTTTTTTATTTTAGTTTTTATTTTCCCCAGTTACCGTGCAAGAGTTCTTATAAGGTTAATATCGTTTCTTCTATATCTGCAATTTTGAATTCCATTTGATTAAAAAGTGTTGTTTCCATTTCATTCTGAATGGTATGAATTTAATTTCATTTAATTCGGCTCATAACGTGGCTTAATGTAACTTTCACAATTTACATACATACATTCTCAAATGAATTTCGAATTTCCATTGAAGTCATATAAGAATGGAATTATGATGACTTAAAAATAGTGATATTATATATCCACAAGATTATACTAAAATGTTCCTAATATATATATATATATTTTATAACTAAATACCCATATACATGTAAATATATTTGTAATATTTTAATACATATAAATACGCACTTATATTTATATGAGTAATTACGAACCATGTCACCATGGCTGTGTATAATACACATATATATATAAATACTTATTTATATCTATATTTTATACTACGTATAAAGGTATACATATATTTATTTGGTAAAAGTATTTCCTAATATTCCTTTAGAATCCATAACACTTAAGTTATCACTTAGAGTATCATAAGAATCAAAAGGTCAAACTAGGTACAAGTCTAGGACGCGGTTTCTATCCAACTCCAGGATTACTAATGAAATAACTAATTGACATAAAAAGACCAACTAGGATCCTAGTCAAGACCTATGCCTTCTAGGTTGCACTAGCCTGGACCTAGTCAGTACTTACCAGTTCTGGAACCCAGGTAACATCAGTTCATAACCATGTTTGCACCCCCCTTTCCCGGTGATACTTTCTCCCCTGCTTTCCTCGGAGGTCGAGCAGTTCCTGCATCCACTTGTCAAGAAAAAAGGTAGTCCGTAATCATAGTTATCTCAACATTTATATATATATGCAATAATCAAATTACATAGCTCGAGATAAGAACAAAATCATTATATTATTCCTCTTACATTACCTGAACTTCTGTTCCATGAAAGCAGTAAATGAAAACCAATTACCATCTAGGGCATCAATTTAATCAAAACCACTGTTTATAAAAACCAAATACCATCTATGGCATCAATATAATCAAAATCACTGTTTATGAAAACCAAATACCACCTAGGGCATCAATATAGTCAAAACATCAAAAGTTTCAGTAGTCAGGAGGGATGTGACATAGTACTGTTGGTGATTGTTTGTTTAGGCTACAATTTACAACTATTTAATGCACTGCATTGAGAATCTCTGCGTTTAGGCAAGGACTCATGGATCTGATTCCAAGTCAAGCTTGGCAAGTCTGTAGTTGAAACATGCAGATTTGGCCAAGTCTGCATAAAAAACAGAAAGTCAATTCAAAAACTGTTAAGGTTTTAGGATCATTGCAAATGTAATAGCACTATCTTCATGTATGTGTTTTCCAAATGCAACAATCTCTTGCATTTATATTGAGAATTATCCAAGAAGAGACATGTCCCTTCATGGGACATGTCTATTCATTATTATGTAATTAATATAATGATAACTATGATTATATATATATATATATATATATAGATATCTTGAGTATTATATTAATTTATCTAATATTTACATAATAATAATAATTATTATTTTATCAATTTAACTATTTAGTTATTATGAGAATAATTATAATCTAACTTTATATATACATATATATCAATGTATATAGTAATAACAATTATTATATATATTGATATCTATGAATATATATAATAAATCATTTCTCATAATAATCATATAGTCAATATTATTTATCTGACCGATGCTACAAATATCAACACTCCCTCTTAGCTAGGGAGGATAAATCAATCCAATGTCAACACTTATGACACTTGGCAACATCAATCATATGATGTAAGCAATAAAGGCATCATCCTCAAGATGTAGTCAATAGAAACATAGTCTCAATATGTGGATTGCCTCCATCGGCGATTCTATCCACAAGTTCTCAAGTGGATTGCTTCCATCGGTGATTCTATCCACAAGTCTCAGGTGGATTGCCTCCATCGGCGATTCGATCCACAAGCTCTCGTGTGGATTGCCTCCATCGGCGATTCGATCCACAAACTCACGAGCTTAGGTGTGGATTGCCTCCATCGGTGATTCTATCCACAAGCTCTCATGTGAATTGCCTCCATCGTATTCACAAACTCACGAGCTTTGGTGTGGATTGCCTCCATTGGCGATTCTATTCACAAACTCACGAGCTTTGGTGTGGATTGCCTCCATCGGCGATTCTATCCACAATTAAGATCAGAAAAATATCTATCACAATAGAAAGTTATTGCAAGATCGTCACCTTCCAATAACTTTAACAAATACAAGTGATAATCATTTGGAAGTCGTCACTTCGTCATGATTTACACAGGGGGCAGGCCCATCAAAAATATTCATAATTCATAAGTATAATAATCAATTATATCAAGTTTACCTCATAAATGTTCTACCTTCAAGAGTGAACTCCCTCTCAATCAATATGATCAAGATTGTCACAAGTTGACTGAATCATCTACTCCCTCTGAAGCTCAAGTTTATCAGCTTCTTGACCTCTTTTGAAATATTAGACTCTCTTTGCATCTAGTCTCAATCACCAATTTGTCTGCAAGCATCAAGTTATTTCTCCCTTGAATGAAATTATCTTGTGCTTTTGTCTTGAAGGTATGTCAGAGAGAGATTACAAATAGCTCACTAAACTATATTATCCCAAAGAAATATTAATGATACAAGCATACAATATTTTCTATCCCAATGTTATAGTATGATTTAATAAATTAATAACTACATAAAAAATAATTATTAACATTAATCAACATGGAATACTCATCTCTTGATTAATGTAATGATCCTTTTCTTATTTGCACTATAAAAAGTGTTTGTAGCTTTTAATCAAAGAACTCTCTTTGTTCAGAAATCTGCATAGACCTGTACACATTCGGTCATAACTTTTGAACCTGACATTTTCTTTCCAATCGCTCCAGTGAGATTCTTCTAAATTTGTTTATCACCAACATATCTCAAATTCAATAAAATCCAACGGTGAATTTGTGAGATATGGTCCTCGTATTGAGACTGTAATTTTTTTGAGACAGTCACACATTCACCATTAACAAACTACTCTCTTACATTTGCAACTTGGCTCTGATACCATGTTAAGGTTTTAGGATCATTGCAAATGTAATAGCACTATCTTCATGTATGTGTTTTCCAAATGCAACAATCTCTTGCATTTATATTGAGAATTATCCAAGAAGAGACATGTCCCTTCATGGGACATGTCTATTCATTATTATGTAATTAATATAATGATAACTATGATTATATATATATATATATCTTGAGTATTATATTAATTTATCTAATATTTACATAATAATAATAATAATTATTATTTTATCAATTTAACTATTTAGTTATTATGAGAATAATTATAATCTAACTTTATATATACATATATATCAATGTATATAGTAATATCAATTATTATATATATTGATATCTATGAATATATATAATAAATCATTTCTTATAATAATCATATAGTCAATATTATTTATTTGACGGATGCTACAAATATCAACAAAAACTAGAAAAACCTTTAAACAAATTATTCAATATATTATAATAATTTATATATTTTAATTGCCAAGTTTTGGTCAAGTTCAAATCCGAGTCAAAAAACAACTTGTGGAATTTTTGCCGAGTCTGAAGCTCAACACTGTGATTCAATTAGTCTCTTAGTATGCAAAATGCTCCATGCATGGCACATGGTTTTCAACGTGTATACAATCTAGCATGTGCACTGTTAAGAGGTGTAATATACGTGCCGTTTTAATTGACACACACACATATATCATATGGATGGGACATCATGGGAGATCAAATGCAGCATTCACAATGTATTTATTTTTCTGGCATGAGAACATAACCCACAGGGAAAAGCCTATCAGTTAATTATGTATGTTTCGTACATGTGCATCTTGTATATATTTTGGTTTTCTAGCTATTCAGTCAGCATCAATTTGGAGATATAACTGGTCATTTGACATCAGTGGTAAGTCCTTGGATATGCCCCATTTTTTACAATGTATATGAAAGAAATAAGTTATAACAAACACCTTATACTAATGTCTGTCAATGAGACTGTAAGGTATGACCAATCAAGATACTCTGAAATGTATGAGAACATCTTTATTAAAGATAAAAAACAACTAAAATAGATATAAATTATAATACAGAAACGGTTATTTTTCCAAGATATATAAATCCAATAATTAAAAAAAAAGAAAAATTACAACAATAGATGGTCTTGGCTAGAAAACCATACTAGAAGATACATAAGAGGTACTAGTCATTAGGGTTTTGACAGTATGGAGTCTTTATTTTGTGGATGAGTAATTTGTGACACTCACCAACATAGAATAAAATACTAAGCAGTATATCCTCTTTTGAACAAGGAAACCTCAAATTCTAAACAATATGACAATTACCCCAAGGTTTACACTGCGAACATGCATCTTTGTGTTGGATATAACTTACTGAATTGATGTGATATTGCTGGTAACACACAAAGGGACTTATGCAATTGTTTTTGGACTTAATCAATTCTTTTCCCTCAAAGCAGCTAGAACTTGAATGCTAAACTAACACGAATTTCAAATAAAGACAAAAAAGGTTAAGGGTTTAGAGAATCTAATCTGCTTCTACACCTAAGGACAATGATGATAATAGATCACACTTTGATTAATGAATTCCTTAAACCTAGCTTTGCTTCTCCACGGGGAAACAATTACACAAAACTTGGTGCAATCTCCAAAGGTAACGAAGGATTTTCATATTATAAATGTTCATCCAAATACTCGATACCGACACAATCCAAATGGACATCCACAATCGAACTAGTGCTTAAGTGGGTTCAAACTTTAGACTAACCATACATTGCAATTCGCAATCAACAAACTACAAATGTATGAACTATGAACCAAGGAATTCACCACTTATCTCCATTAAAATCAATGAACTTCAACTAAAACTTTGAGAAGTAGAAACTTTGCGAAATGCTGAAACAACACACAAAGATCCACCATATCTTCAATGAAAATTGTATATTAACTTCAACATAATCCTGACAACAATTTCTGATCTCCTCCTCCTACCTTTACTTCTAGTACTAATCATCCAATGAATTTACAAAATGGGAAGGCCAAGCCTTATATAGACCTCCCAATTACAATCAAGGGCCCAGATTTATTCTAAATCAACGGCCAATATAATTCAATGGAACCTTAATTAGGGTAGTTACAACTACCACTTACATTCATTTAATACCATCCAATGAGAAGATTACAAATCTTTAAGTACATATCCTTTCAAGGATGAACCGATGAGAAAATTGATTGTAGTATTTCATTAAATGCCTTCCACACATCCACTTGTGAATGAGTCATGTTGGATGAACTTGGACATGTTGACTTGGACTCCTTCGTTTTGTTGAAGATGAGTAGGCCACCTCAGCATGTGCATCTTGTAATCTTTCACAATGGCTCATATTCCCAAATTGCTTCATCTTCATCAATGGTCTTCTTCTTCCTTTAGACTCCTTCATTGTTCTTGGAATTCTTCATCATCTTCTTGAATGTCTTATCATGGGATATCTTGATCTTCTTGTAGTAATTGGGTCCTTCCTTGGAAATGCAAGATTGTGATAGCATTCTTCATGTGTAGAACTATTTGCCATAGATCAAAATATCGCAGACTTATCGCAGATAAGTGAACTTATTGCGATAAGTTTTGGCTCACGATAAATTGCGTCAAGTTATCGCAGGAACTTATCGTAGATAAGTTGCCAACTTATCACAGAGATAAGTTTGCAATTTATCGTGATAATTTAAAATCTTATCGCCCGTGTGCCCAGAAATAGACTATGACGGCCTAGAAAAGTGAAACATTGATTTTTTTGTTTGCAAGAGCTGATTTGGAGAGGAGAGAAATGGTTTGGAGGAGAAAGAAAGTCATTTGCAGCATTCTAGAGCAATTTCTTGTGAATTTGAAACGGATTCGAAGAGATTTTTCAAGCAAATTCGGATTTACAAGGAAGCTATGGAGGAGAGTGGATTCGCAACGGGATTGGATGACATTCATGAGAAGGATGAGGGCACTGAGTTTGAGACTGAGAGTGAGGAGGATACAGATGATGAGGAGTCATTCCCAATGTCAATGCCATCTACATCCAGGATAGAGGTCGAGCCACAACCACGGCGGACTTCTACGGCTAGACCCCCTCCCATTCCACCAATTTTTAATAGAGCTGCTAGGAGGGGGAAGAGGAAGATGTAGACTATTTTGATATTGTACTTGACACTTGTATTTGCTTTTAGTTTTACAAAGACAATTTGCTATTTTTAGTTTGCTTCAGAGTTTAGACTATTAGACTATGGCTATGAGCCATCAACATTCCACGAGTTTGCGATTTTGTATCCTATTTTCATTTATATATATTTAGATCAGCTTGTTTGGTTTGTTTACTCATTTATTGACTCATTAGATGCATCTCCTTATTGAATTTTGCAAAAAAAATGCATTTCTAATTAAATTTAAGCAATTTTTTAAGTTCCTGATATTTTCCCAAGAAGTTCCCAACTTATCTCCAATATTTGCCGATAACTTTTTTTTTGCCCTCAGCGATAAGTTGCCGATAATGATATTTTGAACTATGCTATTTGCTTCCTTATACATCTTGTATTCCTTCTTAAGGTGTGAGACTTGTCTTGAGCTCCTTTCCTCGAGCTTGTCTTCCATCTTCCTTTGTTCAAGCTTGATCATTATCCTTACTTGAACATGTTGATCTTGTGTTCTTTTGCAATCCGGTTCATCATTCTCCATCATTCCACACACTCATTCCTTGCATCACCTGAAAAAGGAGAATCCCTTGAATCATAATTAATAAATGAAATCCCATGTAATTAGTTAATAATTCAACAAGGGAAAGGAGCTGAGAAAAGTTACCAGGTCTATAAGGTTAATGGTGATTCTTGAAAACTGATTGTAGGGTTTAAAAATGAAATTATATATAGGAATGTTAACAACCAAGAATGTTATTCATTTCATATAAAATGAAAAATGTATTACTTTCTAGCATAATACAGTAAAAATAACATTTTGAAAGAATTAATGTTTTTAGAACAAATGGATAGTATTTTTGGTTGTTAACATTATTATATGTTATCTCACTTTTAAACCCTATAATTCGTTTTAACAATCAGCATTAAGCTATGGACCCGTTAACTTCTGAGCTCGTTTCCTTGATTGAATCATTAACTTCTTTACTATTCCCCACTCTCATCTTTCTTTTGGTTTTCATGTCATTCTTGGCATCTCTTGGTGCTTTATTTGTGACTATTTATGCAATACTATTTTAATTTTCTTTCATCCTAATAATAGATCATGGAATGTGATTTGAGATGATGTAAACAAACATATAAAGTTTTTTTATCAGCTCTTGCTATCGTTCTAACGAATAGCGAACCTCAATTTAAACTATAGGTAAACAATGCATTTGTTAAGGGCCTATTTTACACCTTGAAACATCTTGAGGTCCTAATTGTTATCATTTATGTACACCTAGTCAATCTACTCTCTTGGATAATAAAGTCCAACATGCATGCATTGAGGATAATCAATGCACATATAGGGAAACCTACATGATGGACCGAATCTCTGCTAGAGTACTTATTCGAGTGGCTGATGTTGTTGAATTTCCAGATCGCTGCAAATGTAATAGCACTGCATGTATTGTAAACGGTATGTGTTTTCCAAATGCAACAATCTCTCTTATTTATATTGGGAATGAGGCTAGGAGAGACATGTCCCTTCATGGGACATGTCTATTCATTTTATGTTTCATTAATCAATCATATATTAGAATAATATATATTAATAATAATATATATAATATAGCATATATATATATATCATATATATATATATACAAATACAATATATTATTATTAATCAATATCGAAGTATTATATGTATTCTAAGTGATCATATGACTGAAGCTACAAACATTAACACTCCCTCTTAGCTAGGGAGGATGATCAAACATAATGTGTTGTGGTCTCCCTTGTCAACACATATGACCCTAATTATAGCCATACAAAACATCATCACTCCCTCTTAGCTAGACAAGATAAAATCCATCAAGGTAATAAATCATTAATTTTGAAGGAGAGAAGATATCACCCCACTGTGATATCAGGAGATATGGTTTATGCAAGAATATCAAGTCACATGATGTTCACCATAGCTCATAAATATCTATGGTGTGTCTAATGACACTACGTCTCATGTTGTCTGTCATATGGATATTAAGTAATTGCATATTACATAAATTGTAATATGAAGTATCACCTAACTTGTGATACAGAGTATCATATATCACATAATTCGTGATATGAAGTATCACCTAACATGTGATACCAAGTTTTACATATCACTTAACATGTGATATGAGAATCACCTAACATGTGATACCCAGTTTTCAATATCACCTAACATGTGATATGAGGAATCACCTCACATGTGATACCTAGTTTTCAATATCACCTAACATGTGATATGAGGAATCACCTGACATGTGATACCAGGTTTTCAATATCACCTAACATGTGATATGAGGAATCACTTGACATGTGATACCCAATTTTCATACCACCTTGATATGAGGAATCACCTTAGATCGTGATACCTAATGTTCATACCACCTTGATATGAGGAATCACCTAACATGTGATACCCAATTTTCATACCACCTTGATATGAGGAATCACCTGACATGTGATACCCAATTTTCATATCACCTTGATATGAGGAATCACCTTAGATCGTGATACCTAATTTTCATATCACCTTAGCGTGATACAAGGATATAGTAAATAAGAACATTACATTCCATTTACATATAACCCTATTATGGTATGTGCACAGACAAAAGTCCACTATAATGAATCTCTATTACAAGATCGTCACCTTGTAATACCAAATACAAGTGTTCATTGTCGAAAAGTCGTCACCTTTCTCCAATGTTCACAGGAGGGCCCATAGGTCCTGGAGTCACACACATGAAATCCACCTTGACTCATGTCAGCGGGTGGATCCATCATGGCTCATCCCAAAGGGTGGAAACAAGGGCTTTCACCTTAGACTTCTCTATCAAGGAGAAGAATGCAATAACATACAAGATAATAGATGAAACTCCTTTTCATCTAGGGCTTCATTCTCCAACATGCCAAGTTTATCTCGAAGGTACACAACTTTACCTCTAGCAAGAAACTTGGTGAGAATATCAGCTATATGTTTTGTAGGGACAATGTACCTTGAATAACATACTAATGCACTATATCTCTTATAGAGTTTGCATCACCCTTGGTGAACCCCAAGTTATGTAGGAGTTAGCATAAAGACATTTCAGCCAACACACATGGGACTTTATTTCATGGTCATAGTCCTCTGGCTGCAAAAACCATCTTCATTGTTGACTCCCTCTGAACTAATATGACCAAATTCCTTGGAGATCAGAATGAATCAGATCCTCTAGCTACTCCCTTTAAACTTTAAGATCTTGCAACAACCTTCGTTCAAGGTTTCTTTAGATGAACTATCAGACTCCCTCTGAATCTAATATCAACCTTTTGACTTCACTCTAGCAGGTTGAGTCTTTGTTCTTTAGTCTGTATCAAGCTCTTTTCTTGAATGCCCTTTGATCCAACAACTTATCCATCTATCATGACCTCTAGATATTTGCTTTAAGGTCTTCTAGCCCACATACATGGAACTACATTATTTGAATCACAATCCTTTGTTGTTTACAGTTTCCTGGTCACTAAGGATTCCATCTCGATCTGCCCTTCTAAATCAGAATGATTAAGATCCTTGAAAATCAATTTATGTTGTTGCCAAAAATAGCTTCCATCTCTGCATCCAAATCTAAACCTGAGGAGCATACAACTTACTAGATGTGGATATTCAATATCTTCAAGTCTCATCTAACAATAAAGATCATTTGGATTTATCATCCCGTCGGCGGTATCTCTCTTATCTCCCTTTCCAACCTAACAATAGATCACGTTTATATCATCAGAAGATGAATTGAATGTCTTGGGAAGGTAATCTGTTCCCCATTTAATTATATCTTTATCATGTTTGAGATCTCCTCAAGATTCGTACTTTCCACTTTACTCAATAACACTCCAATGAAGAAGCAACTCATATCATTACAACTGTCTTTGTTGATTCTCTAAATCCACAATAGTTGCGTACACCTGAGAATTTTTCCACCTTTTGATATTATCTTTGTAGCACTATAAAAATTCAAGCCATTCACACACTATATGATAATTTCAATTAAGGAAGAAACTCCCAAAAGTCGTCTTTCCTTAGGCAATTTCATTCTTCAATATTACGTAGCAATACTTGAGATACTCAAGGCTTGTGTTTTCACTTCAACGCATATTGTCTCTCTAGTATAGAGTTCTGCGATAAATTAATAGAGATGTCATTCTGCATAGACACATTATTCATTCGATAGTTTCAAAGGATTTTATATAGGTCGAGCCTTATAAGAACAATGTAAACCACTCCCTTTTTATGTCTTATCACCAATAGTGAATCCTTAATATACAAATTCATTTTCGACCACACATTATCGATTATAAAAAATCTCTTTAAACTCTCTAATGCAACAGACACAGTGATATCCTTGTTGCCACTTGCCAGAATATACACGATCAGTAGACGCATCTTCTGCACTATATATTATTATTGGAGGGCCCATGACTATCAATTATCGGTACCTCATATCTTTTAAATCTGTCTTATAAGTACTAATTTCACCGAGAAGGATATAAGTATTCTAGGCTCACTGAAACAGCAACATTGCTTCCAATGAATTTTCCATATTGTTGATGATATATACTACGTCCTCCAGGTAACTAGCACACCCAAGAATATCAACAATGCAAGAAATTATCACGTCTCTATCTGGTTTCTGCTCAAACAGTCGGATGGCAGCCATCCCCTGTTCGTTTTGTCCAGATCCTCCAATGATTGCATCCCATGAAATGCCTTTGCGAATTTTGAAAGTGGGAAAGAAATGTTGAGGTAACTGGGGTTTGTGCCGAACACCGCCTGACATATGTTGTCGAAGGCAAATTTCTTGAAGACGTCCTGCATATCCAATAAACTTTTGCAAGCATTCTTAATGCATGTGCAGGGTTGCAGATGATTCAGTATTGGAAGAAAAATTGATCCATAATCACTTCTTCAACGTCATCTCTAGGAAGTGCTTACGCGAGGCAATCCATACCATTCATAACTTTGCGCAAGACATCATCAACACGCGAGGAAGAAATAAATAGTTTTCTCTGGCGGGCCACGACGACATGATCTCTTGTCTAGATTTATGTTCACTCACAATTTTACATATTCAAACTGAGGAAAGACGGATGTGTGATAACCACTACAGATAGGAACATATCGAACTAGACTTAAATCAATCTCCTTATTTCTCTTGATCTCATGTCCCGATCCCTTCTACTTAACCATCTATAAGCCACCAAATTTCCATGAATGTTTCAATCGCTCCTTGCTAAGTCTACATCGATTAAGCAATGTGGTTGACCTCTCAAAAAATATTGATGTCTGATATATATTGATGACCACACCAAGTATCACCCAATACGCATACCTGTGATATAATCTTCCCCAACAAAACATATCCCACTTCCTTGGGAAGGTATCACAAGCTGTAAGTATTTTCTTAGAACACCTCCTATCAATGTCTGATAATTATCACTTTCGTTTATGTTATGATCAACGCTTCAGTTGATGCATCAATAATATTCAGCTTCGGCACCAATGATTCGATAATATATTTGATAATATTTATATAATCTGCAGACTATATAGATGTAATATATACGGGCTCCTTGAACTTGCAAATAATATTAATCCTTCAAAACATAAGACCATTGCCAGACATAATGGGTGTCTGCATGTGCGCCGAATTTGCCTTGTGCAAAATCCCTGATGACTTTGCGTGGGGGGCCGAAGAGCACATCACACCAAGATGAGGTCGATGTGGAGGGGGCTGCGTATGAGGGTTCACACCCTCACCGTCATGCACACACAACACAACAGGTGTGCACAGAAGCCAGGGTGCCGCAGATGTGCACTGTTAGTCGTGGTCTGTCTTAGGACCAATTTCAGTACTATGCTGCCACAAGATACCACAGGTGAAGCAAGCCACTGCATGTGGCTGAGGAATGCTCTTGGATTTTTCAAAATTGTGTCGCACAACCACTCTTTCAAACTGCAAGCACAGTGTGAGGATGACTGTACGCACACGACATAGTCATAATTAGTAAAATTTGAAATCTTCCAATGGCATTTGACAAATCATTTATCTTTACATTTGCAACCGGGCTCTGATACCATGTTGAATTTCCAGATCGCTGCAAATGTAATAGCACTGCATGTATTGTAAACGGTATGTGTTTTCCAAATGCAACAATCTCTCTTATTTATATTGGGAATGAGGCTAGGAATGACATGTCCCTTCATGGGACATGTCTATTCATTTTATAATGTTTCATTAATCAACCATATATTAGAATAATATAAATTTGAATAATATATATTAATAATAATATATATAATATAGCATATATATATATATCATATATATATATACAAATACAATATATTATTATTAATCAATATCTAAGTATTATATGTATTCTAAGTGATCATATGACTGAAGCTACAAACATTAACAGATGGGACATGATCATCACCATTTAATCCTATAAGTAAATAGCTCTCATGTTTCTCCAACCTTGTCACTATATAACTACGTACACAAGCCATCTATTCTTAGTGTTTAGAGCTGCTTAACCCAAATAGTGCTGATAAATTCAGGATTGTGTTAAAAAAACTCAGCTAATTATGTGGATGTATCCACAACCTAGACAACTTTGTGATCAGAATTGTCTTTTACTATCGTATTCACACACACATATATGTGCACATGATGCGTACCACCTTAGAAGATTAACTTATTATGCACATGCTATTTCCACCACCTAGTGTCCCATCGGGCTCACTGTGATCAAAATGGATACTATATATTCATACACACACACACATATGCACACACGTGCACATACGCACTCGCACCCACCCACCCATGCACACACTAGCCATCTTTCTTAGTGTTTAGAGCTGCTTAACCCAAATAGTGCTGATAAATTCAGGATTGTGCTTAAAAAACTCAGCTAATTATGTACATGTATCCACAACCTAGACAACTTTGTGATCAAAATTGTCTTTTACTATCGTATTCACACACATATATGTGCACATGATGCGTACCACCTTAGAAGCTTAACTTATTATGCACATGCTATTTCCACCACCTAGTGTCCCATCGGGCCCACTGTGATCAAAATGGATACTATATATTCACACACACACACACACATGCACACACATACGCACTCGCACCCACCCACCCACGTACACACTATTTGCTAAAGCTAAACCTGTCAGCAGTTAATGTAAATACCATACACATCATGGTTGTATTTGTTACGGGTTATTTTCTCTGCACAAGGATTTGGTTCTAGTAGCATTGATTTGAAATTTAAAAGAATGCTCAGATTTCGCATGAGGTTTCTGTATGGCCAATTATTGATTGATTGTCAGATTACACACAACATTTTCTGAACAACCAATTATGGATTGATTGTCAGATTTCACAGAGGTATTGTATACAACAAATTGTAGTCCCAATAAAGGAAAACAAACTATGGTATCGATGTTCAGATATTAATTATGGTTTCAAAATGCTCAAAATGATAGTGGCATATCGTAGGTAAATATAACAAACATCTTTTCTGATCTTTTGGCTTTCCTGATAATGAAACCAAAATATTCTGTGATTCAAATTAATTGCAAAGGAAGCTAGAGAAGTCTAAGATGGCTTATAAATGTTGAAATGAAGCAACCTTCCCCTTTACAGAAAATGGATTATCTCAAGGCAAAACAGCACTTATTGTGTCAAACAAAGATAAATGAGATATAATTGTGCTGTTGAAATTTGTGGATATATGCTATAAGTTAATGAGTTAAAGTGGTGAAGAAGAGATTTTCACAACCTATTCTCGCATTGAATAAAAGGCTTTGTTGGCAATGATCTTTTCGTCAAAATCATTGAACTACTAAGGGAAGCATTTCTTTGGTTTACTCAATTAGTAAATATCAATGGGGAAAAGTGATTGAGACAAAAACACAATTGATTTCATCTTGAAATGCTTCTGAGGGTGTTTAGGGAATGAGAACATACCCATCAAAGTGGGCCCAACTATTGGCAAACAAGGCTGTGTTTCTGGCACAAATAAAGTTTGACTGTACTAATTTTTCTTTCAATTACAATTTTCTGCTTGAAAATGTCATGTTATAAGCCCCTTTAGAGAATTCTCGAGGACATTATCATACATTATTAATTAATATTTGTCAGAAGCATCGAGGTGAGTAGGAGCAATACAATAGTGTTTTCCAATTTAATTTTTAAAGATTGGGTATTGATCTCCTCATGTTAAGACTACTTTATTAATTTATTCTTGGGATATAACTTTTGGATCCCATGGTAGCCCTTGTAAATTTTTGATCTTTGGTGATGGAAGATGGAAAGATTCTTTTTGTTTCGAGAAAATAAAAAAGTTCAACGCTGCATCATGAAAATTGGTTGGAAATTAAAATGAAAATGTTTGTATGAAAGCATTAGTTGGGAGAAACTGGGTAATGGAACCTCAAAATCTGTAAAGGGGGACGATAGTGTGGGGAAAAAGAGAGGGTTGTCATCATAAAGACCTTGGAGATTTCTATTCACTGTTTTAATCACAACCTTCTGTAGTTGTCTGGAATGGCATAACAAAGGCGTTTCTACTCCTATTCCTTCTATTTCTAGGGTTTCAGTAACCTTTGTTGGCAGCTATTGTCCAGATTTCTGTTATGTCATTTTGGGGGATAAACCAAGAGGTCCTTGACTGTATGTCTTGCTCCTATTATGTCACACTATTTAATTAACTTCTATCTTGATATTGGTTGGGATACATTAATTCATAGTTACCAAGATGCTCCATTATAGGAACTGGACTACATCTTCTCTCATTACCCACAATTTCAGGTGTTTACTATCATATATAATATAGTTGTATCCTTATTCATTTATCTGTGTACTCTAATTTGAATTGAATTCCAGTCCTTGCACTGTCACATCTCTAAGTAACTATGGTTAATCAGATCTGCTAACTTTGTTATTGGATTATATTCAAGCAAATTAAATGTATGTTTTCACTTTTAAAGTGGCCATTTGCATTTTGCACTTGGAATGACTTCTTTCTTTTTGTCTATCCTCTTCTTAATATCTTATCCATTGATGTCTATGATTTGCATGTTTGAGTAACTCAGAATTGAATGGATGGTTATAATAACCATTACCAGTCTCCCAGATAATGCCAAAGTTAGCTAGTGTATCAGTTATTGGTTGGTCCTTTATGAATGTGAGCTGATTTAGTGGAGTGGACATTGGTAATCACCTGCTATTTTCTCTACCTTTGTTTCTGCCAACTCCAGGATTCTTATTGGGATAGAGAAGGCCATTCAAGAAACTTCTATTGTAATATGAGATTCCCCTCATTTGCTGGGGTGAATGATGTGAAGATTTCTCAGAAATTGAAGCCCATGTATGACAGCCATAACTCCTCTACATTAGCGTGGCTTTGGACCTGTATGTTGTCAGGATTAACTCCACCTTTTGCCTGTCCTAGTTTGCTTTTGATGATCCATCAAAGGCCCAATTAACAGTCACTTGGAAGGGGTTTCTAACATCATGATATTGCCTTATTACTGCTGTGGAAATACCTGACTTTGAACTAAATCTGCTGTGCATTTACTAGAGGAATCTCACTGGAATTTGATAAGTTTTCAATGTTCATTGATACAAGAAGCTTTTTCTTGTTATTGGTCTGAATGACATTAAGAGTATATTCTACCAGCTTGGATTCCGTTTGGCATATTTGTCATTTCAATTCTAGTCGGATATTCCTATAAAGATCAGCCTAAAATATATTATCCCATTGGTTCTGGATTTGTTTTATGCTCTATGGTTTTCCTAGTGCATTGCCAAGCTGAAACTACTATTTTATGTCTGGAAATCAATGTTGTATTGGAGGAAAAGTATTATGCTTTTTGGGCTTTTGTGGTTATATAATATATTAGTTGGTTCCATTTGTCTCTTTTCCTAGAATTAAGCCTGTTTTGGAATTTTTGACAATTTTTTTTAGCTTTCAGTCATTCTGAGTAAAGAATAGTCACTCCTGGCACAATTGACAAAATGAACTTGGGAGTCTTTAAGATCTGCTTGATAGAATCTCTCTCTTATTCAAGGCATCTTTAATTTGTTTAAAACTTTAAGAAGGTCGAATCTCCATCTATAGTTTGATGGCATTCCTCCTTGGCCTGTGATGGGATAAAACTATATGTATGCATGAATTGTTTTCTGTCTTCTTTGGAGTTTCTGCTGTATTTTTATCGAAGGTTTGTTCTTTTTGAGAAACTACTTTTTATTTTAATTTTTTGTCCAATCACCGTAAAGATAAAAGGACTACAGTTAACAGGCTAGAAAGGTACATTGATTTAGATCATTCAAACAATGAAGAGCAGGTCAACATTAGCTCCATATATCTTGAAGTAAGAATCTGAACAACATTGATTCATCTGGTAGGAGGATGCATAGATGCATATAATCAGTCATGCACTATAAAAAATCTCTTAAATTAGCCTTAAGATGCTTGAGGTTGTGGCCATTTCTTGTAGCATAGTCACCTGTGTAACACTATGAAGTGGTCATTTTGGTGGTTTCAGTCATCTTAAACTTAGTTTTAGGATTTTGTAAAAACTGTACGAAAACATGGACTAGGTGAAAATTTCGCAGCTGAAAACTTTGACTTGGAACTGGCAAATAAACAAATTACATAAATGCACAAATTGAGCTTAAATAATGCATGATTCCATAAAGAATGAATTTAGAGAACACTGAAGTCTATTCTGATCATAGTAGCATTATTAAAAATAGGATTAACTTGGCAAACCAAAAGTATACATGGATTTTAAATTTTTAATTACTCACGGCTTAATTGGGAGGCTAATAACTGCTGAAAAATCCATAAAATGGGGGAAAGGAACTCTTTTTGGTATTTCAATCCTACTAACGGGAATAACTTTGCTTTATCATCCAGTACAGCCCTTTTTTTTCTGTTTTGCATTTTTAAAACCTACTAGGGGTTTTGGGGTGGCGCCCTTAGGGGGATCAAGGATATGACCCTTCATGGGGTCTGGGGGCAGTTCCTCAGGTGTATTTTTCCTATCATAATAAATGACATGAGGTGGAGCCCCTGCCACTAAGCCCAATCAAGGCCTTCAAAGCTACAGAGACCCTCATGATACATGCCATTCTTCATAATTTATTAAACTAACCCAACTGCTGATAAATCTTTCAATCACTTGACAATTCACACTGCTGAGAACCTAATTAATTAAGATGAAAACAACAAAAAACAAGAAGGCATGTTTTACATACCTACTGCACATTTTTTTCACCAGTCTAATCTCTGAAAAATGTTTGAATGTAAAGTCAGCAAGTTTGCTGAGAGACTTAAGGGAAATTCAAATGTTCCTTGCACTGACTCAGCCTCTTGGTGAGTTAATTGCGAGGTAGAAAAGCCACAGATCCAACAAGAACTCGCTGAGTTTGTAAACAATGTTTGTAACCACTACTGCAAACAAATTGCATAGTTTTTTCCAGAAGCTTTTCTCATTCACTAGCATGCACTGAAAATCTCATGTTTGTGACTACTTGATGCATTTATTAAAATAAAGTACTGCTATGAAAGTAAGGATCCTTCATCAATTTTTTTTATCAACAAAATAAAAGGGATCATTTTTGTTTTTTTGTTGAATAGAAGGGGCTTCAAATGGGGGATCTACCCATTAAAGAAAACGGAGTAGAGATGTAACATAATGCACAACAGCGATAAGGAAACCTACCACTGGGATAACATGAGCATATAGGATCTTATTAATTGTTTGAGGGAAGTACAAAATATAAATTCTATAGCCGCTGTTAATAGACTTAATATCAGAGGTATTCCATGCCTGAAGATTTAAATAAGATATACCAGATTTGTAACTATGCATTGGAACTGATGCATCTGAACATGAATACATCTGTGCATCAGTGGTTTCCATTCACTTTTGCAAAGATGGCAAGGTGATGTTTGTCATCAAGGGGTCTTCACCATGAACAAACTATACCTGCCGATGCTAAAAACTTAAAACATGCTTTTCTATACTTATCCCTGAGGATAATTGTTCAGATGGAAAACAGAACATGAGAGATTGTTATGCAAAGTTCACTTTAATGTTATGGTGAAGTTACACTTGTTTTGGTGCATGTTGTGGATGTAGGAATTGATGCGAGCCCCTGTTTTGCAGTGAAGCTTTCCTGCAATTTATCTGTAATGCTGATTATGAAAACCCTTAATTTGGTTGGGCACTGAATTTGAGCTTCTTACTCCTTGGAACATTTAATAAATCCATACAAACATGCGTTTACTCCAAAAAGAAATAGCTTTCACTACACTCAGAGAACAATCTTATCTTAGTTGTATGGTGAAGATGTTGTGGAGATAGGATTTGATGTGAGCCTCTGTTAGCACTGTAGCTTTACTGCAATTTATTTGTTGAGACTATTATCAGACATGTAGGCTCTCTTTTCATGGGCATATGCAATATACAAAGCCCACTGCAAGTGTGTGATGAGAAGATGACGTTGTGGAGGTCGGGGCTGATGCAAGCCTTTGTATATCAATGTAGCTATCCTGCAAGTGTTTCCCTGCGAAAGTTTTGAGGCATAGAGGCTCTTTTCTCATGGGGATTTTCCCATCTGGTATCTGTGTCAGTGCCCATGCAAGAGCTTGTTATGCTAACTGTGACAAGTGCTACTGATGAAAACCCTTAATCTGGTTGGGCACTGAATTTGAGCTTCAAGCTCCTTGAAATATTTAATAAATTCATATATACATACATTTGCCCCAATAAGTAGTAGCCTTCACTACACTCAGATAATAATCTTATCTGTATGATTGGAAAAAGTGCTACTTGTGCAAAAAAGAATCATAAATAGGTTGATGAAGATGTTGTTTAACATGAACAAATCAATCCAGAAAAGTTGTCTTTTGAAAAGGTCTCTCCAAAGAGAGTACTTAATCTATCATTGATAAAAAAGCAATTACCAAGACAATAAGACCCAAGGATACCGATATATCAATAGGGCTACTGCAATGTTCCTTATTGACTCGAACACATTTTTCCATGACATCTGTAGCACAGAGATTTTAAGCAATATATATGTCTTACATCAACAGCCTCTGAAAAAAGGAAATATCAAAGTTTTAATGAAAACTATTCTCTCCATTTGCTCGTGTAAGAAGCATCAAACCTTGTTGGTGGGAGGATTTTGTGTAATCAATGCAGAGTTGTTAGATACCCAATGGGGGCTAGGAATATTTGATGCTTCAGCTGTTAATTTATTATATATACAAACAAATACAATGTTTCTTTGACTTAAGTAATGTTTTTATCTATCATGTGTTGGAAAAATGATGCATGAGAAAAAAACTCTCAACGAAACTAGCTCTTTTTTATAATATTCAGGATCTGTCACTATGCTCAGGAGGTTCAATTTCATGCTTCTTAATGGGAAAATGTTACAAAACAGAAAAATATTGTGAGTAGCATTGGCAGAGAAGATAATGATAGATATTAAATAGCAATTTAATTGACAGGTAGAGTATTGAGGTAGGATTTGAGATGTATTTGCATGGTTATGCTTAATGAGGTCACATAGAACAAGAGATGATCCTTTTATGTCTCTCCTGAATTTTTACATTTCATAACTGCATATCTTTGTTGGATTTCGCCACATTATAAATATAAAAGTTTCACCATTTTTTTAAAGTGTATTCAAAATATTAGAATGGTGTTGATGTTATCTAATTTAAAACACTACAGATATTCTTGGCCTGTTGCCATTTTCCCTGACACTAGCTACATCGAATCTCAACTAGGATCACCCATGTGACCTACAGTAAAAATCAATTTAGGATTGCAGATAAAAGAAATAAAGAAGAGATCTGCTAAATAATTTTAGCCAAGGCAAAGCATACACTACACTCGTTATGGAATATTTATTTAGCTGTTATTGATGACCTTGACCATGCTTGCTAAGTTTCAATTATTCTACAGACTAAATTGTATTAATTATCAAGAATTTCAAAATTTCATTGCCTCAATGAGTGTGTTTGTTTGATTTGTTTGACTGGGATATCTGTTTGTGAATCTTGTGAAGTGATTTTGTTTGGAACTTTGGAAAGCCTGAATATTCCTTGAAAATGGGTCTGCTTGGAAGTGACATTCAAATAAATTTCTATGGAAGTAAACCACTGTAGCAGCCATATACGATACAGTACCTGGATTATTATGCAGAAGAGTATAAGACATGCAAGGGAATTCTTTGACAATTTGTGAGATAGAGTCTTCTGCAAACTGATTTTTTCAAGACGTATGTTTCTTCTGTGTCTTAACAGTGTTATCAATTTATAAATTCCAATTTGATTGGATTAAAATTGAGATCAATTTAAATAATTTAAGCTATTAGGCACCAAAATGATCATACATGAACTTACAAAGCTCCTAAATATTTCTGGGATATGAAGTACGGGTAAAAAATTGGTTGATGTTCATATCAATTGATTGTAATGCTCGCCATTATTATGATTTCACACTTTTGATTGTAATGCTCACTATTATTATTTCATACTTTTGCTGCACTAAACCATGCACCACCGGGGATAGTACATAGAGATTTCGTATAGCCTCACGTACAGACCATACCCTTAGAGAAAATCCCATAATGAAGACTTTTCAATTCTCCTACTGGATGTGCAAATCTGGGATAGTATTACGAGTGGCACTCCTGAAATTCTTGGCCCCACCTCTGCAGGTGATGCTCAAGGCATATTCTGCATTGGGACCGTGTTAGCAATTTATAAGTTCCAATTTGATTGAACAAACATTGAGATAAATAATTTAAGCTATACAGCACCAAAATGTCCATATATGTGAACTTACAGATCATCTAAATATTTCTGGGATGGATCAGCTTGAAAGTGAAATACAGAGAAATTAATATGGAGTAAACCGTGCCATTGGCCATAGATGATATTGGTATTTGGTGTATTCTGTAAATGATTTGCATGGTAATTCTTTGACAAGTTGCGATATGTGGTCTTTCACCAAAATTTCCTTCAATATGTATGGATCTACATTACTTTAACTGCACTACAAATTTGCAGATTCCAAGTTAATAGGACAGAACTTAAGGTAAATGTAAAGTTTTCAACAAAATAATATGGAGTAAACCATGACATCAGACATATGATACCAGTGCCTGGCATGTTCTGAAAATGATTTGCAGGGTGATTCTCTTACAAGTTGCAACTTATGTCTTCCACCAAATTGGTCTTCAAACTGTATGGAACTTCTTTATTTTGACTGTGCTACAAATTTACAGATTCCAAGTTGATTGGACATAACATGAGATAAACATAAATAAATTAATCCAGTGTGCACCAAAATGAACAAACCATCATTTGCACACTATAATGCCATGTGGCCTTAAATTTTCCAAATGGGTTTCTATTAGAAATACACGAGAGACCCATCTATGCTTCAATTTAGGTCACTACAATTGAAAGCAGTAATATATCTAACTTGTGCAAGTTATCAGCTTATGTTGGATAAAACTCAACGCAAATATTGTATTGCCTGCTCAAAGAAACTTTATTCACCATAAAATATAGATGATATTTAATGTTATTTATCTATGAAGAGAGTTACTATTAATGCTAATTGTAAGCTCAAATTTTGTAATCACCAAAATTTCATCAGAACACCAACGACAGTTGCTTCTCACAAAATTGCAGATAATGCTGATTTTACTATCATCCATTTCTGGATATATGACATATATTTAGAGTCTTATAGTTAGTGATTTAAGGATTTAAGGGTTGCTATTATCTGCTGTCATTTAGGAAGGAATTCATATGTTGATTTGCAGGTAGGATATGCAGAAAAGATTGCCAGTGTCTGGGAAAAGGTTGCACAAGAAACTAGTGGCTATGCATGTAGATCTGAAGATTCTCTTCCCTATGGCACTTCTATCTAGGGTTTCAGTAATTGCTGTAAGTATGATTTACAACTCTTTGAAGAAGCTTCAATCATTTCAAATGGAAAGAGTGTAACAGAAGTTTCAGGAAAGATGAATGTATATTCATTTGGCTCTGAACCTTGAAGATCAATCTTTTTATAAACTCCGAGTTCCTTCGCAACTTATGGCACACAATGCAATAAGCTGTGAATGTGTAAAATTTTAATATATGATAAAATGAAAGGACGGTTGGAGGCATTTGTCTTGTAGATTTATGTGCTACAGGACATTCTTAAAAATGGCATTAAATTCATGTAAGTCATATTTCATCGAGGTGTCAATATTTGTTGTTCCACTTTATATGGAGTTTGCGATGGAGTCTCTTGTAATGCAAGACAATTTGTAGGGACTAAACTGGTGCAATTTTAATATTTTTGCCAGTGTCTGTATGTTCTCTTCTATAAATATCATGCTTTCTTTTTCGTGCTATAAAATGTTTGTGTAATCAGTGCCATATCATGTATTTTCTGTATATTTTCAATGGGTATTTTTTGATACCAATATGATTGGATTTCAATCTATCTGCTTGTTTTGAAGTTCATGGAGGGTCATTTTGCACATGCCAGTAAATTCAAACAAGACATCAGGGGAATTATTTTTGTTTGTTGGGTACTTACGAGCAATTAATTAAACCTTAAAGTGCCATTTGAACTAATTTATATCATTTTGGTGACAATCATTTATGTTAATTTTACTTGGAGGTGATTGTTAGCGTGAACTAGCCCAAGACCATTTTTGAAATTTATCATACTGATTTCTGTATCCGATAAAGTTTTGAGGGTTTGAGGACAGATATTTGAGTTCTTATTTTGCTGATTGCACTTTCTTGGAAGACTCAAGCATAATGATCATTTTAAACTTGAACCCCTTTTCTGGCTTTTTAATTTTTATCCGTTTCTCACTATTAATTTTAATATTGAATCTTAGACGAGTATTCATTTCAGTGGGAGGAAAAATGCTAATTCATGTCGTTTTGCAAAAGTCATTTATGTTAAATCTGTGTGAACTGTCCCAAAACCATTATTGAGATTTATGATACTGATTTCTGTGTCTGATAAGTTGTCGAGGGCATTTGGACAGACATTTCATTTCTTTTTTTTGCTGATAGAAAAACTATATTCACTTTCTTGGAACACTCAGATATAATGGTCATCTTGTAATTTAAATTAAATATTTTACTGGCTATTTTTCTTCTTCCCATGGTAAATTTAAATCTTACATGCCCTTCAATTTTAATGGTAGACTAGAAGCTAATATTTATCACTTCTGAAAATCATTTATGATAATTTTACACACTGCCCCAAAATCATTATTGAGATTTTTGATATTGATAACAGTGTCAAGATAAATTGTTGAGGGTGTTAGGAGAGACGTTCCATTTCTTGTTTTTCTGGAATGCAAAACACGTAGTTCACTTTCTTGGAACAGTTCCATTTCTTGTTTGCTCTTTGCAGAGTCACTGAAACATGAGAGCTTTATCCCAAGACGGACTATTTAAGACTATCACATCCTGGGCCTTAATTCAATTACACATGGCAATGAAGAACCCTTTTGTGCAAGGGCCAATGAAAATGATCCTAACTATTATTTCTAAGAATATGGCTGGGTTTGGTGGATTTTAGCAATTTGGTCACAAAATCTTGGAAGCATGTTTCTTGAGGTATTCTTCTACTTCCAATGCCTCCTCTTCAAAATCCAAACTTTGAACAGGCTTTGCTAAATCTCCATCATTGGAAAGAGGGATTCTAACCCTACTAGAGATAAAAAGATTACTATTGATGTGATATTTTAGAGCATCAACACAACTGTTGTTCTTTGGCTGCAAAGGAATTAGTAAATTGAAATTCAAAGCAAGGAAATTGTTCTGCAAAGAATGTGTGGAATTGCCCACGAAAGGTTATAGGGGACCAAATTTGAATGAAGGGTGGCCAGAGAAGAACTATTCGTAGTAAGTCTAGTTTAAGCTCAATTATTTTTCATGGGAGTGCCACCCACCACAATAGATTGCCCATCAAACACTATTTGGAATGGGGTTGTTTGGCAGAAAGATAGAATATATACAAAGCAGAAAAAGCTCATTCCATATTATAATAAAAGTTCTAATTGACACAAATTATGATGTTAGGATTCAACTACATATGTTTAGAGTCAAACTTAGTGATGACTTCATAATTTGACACTTTAAAAAGTACCTCCTACTTCTCACATACAAAATGGTTGGATAAATGCCGTATGAGAAATGTAGAGATTTTTGTAGCGCTCTCAATCCTAATAGTTCCAGGCAAATAGAACTTGATAGTCAACTAAAGTAGAAACATCATCTGCAACAATATACACAAGAGGACACCAAATTTTTATCATGGAAACTTGTTAGGGAAAAATCATGGAGAGGGTTAACTTACAATATAGTATAACTAGTTATAATATATTACAAAAGTTGTTCACTGTCGGAGGGCTCACTACCCAAAACATAAGGTTGACTGCCAGAGGGTTTAGTGCCCAAAAGAAGTAAACAAAATGAACTGTTACAATTGCATCTCACATATGCATGAATTTAGTTCATTTTAGGCTCAATAAATAGACTTCAGACACTTCAGTAGTTCTTTTGTAACTCACATCTGGGGGAGCGACTAAGGTAGAAACATCATCCACAACATTATACACGAGGATACTAGATTTTTATTTTGGAAACCTGTTAGGGAAAAACTACAGAGAGGGTTAACTCTCAATATAGTATAACTAGTTATAATATATTATAGAAGTTGTTCACTATTGGAGAGCTCACTACCCAAAAGTTAAGGTTCATTGCTAGAGGGCTTAGTGCCCAGAAGAAGTAAACAAAATGAATTGTTACAATTGCATCTCACATATATATGATTTTTGTTCATTTTAGGCTCAGTAAATAGAGTTTGCACACTTCATTAGTTCTTTTGTAACTCTTATCTAATCTTTAATCACAATCACATATTACCGTAACATATAGTATATTTCCATCACACTCTTCATTACCAAAGGAGTATATCATATATACTAATCTAATTGTACTTCAGGTCGGCCATATGTGCTTCAACCAATAGCCGGCTCCGAAAATACTTCACATGCTTCCTTAAAAATGTTTCATATGTTTTACCAAATAAGTCGCCCAATGTATAATGAAAAGATAGTGCTAGTTGAAAAACACATGTTACATGTAATGCATAATCTTACCCCAAAACCGTAGGAGGAAAAACAATCACTTGATGAATTGCAGATATTCTGATTAACTGTTTTGTTTTGAAGAAAACAGGGCAATTGTTAGACTAAACTTTTGAACCATATATCTCTCATTCCATAGATCCATAACATGTGCTAACTTGAATATAGGTACACCTAGTATCTATAAACATTATATCCAAACTGCGAACTCATATTTGTAATGGTAGAGAGATGCAAGCCAAAACAAGAAGAGCAAAATCATAGTCATTAAAGCAATTGCAACATAAGTCAACAAAAGTATGTTGACATCAATGACAACCCTATAAAGTCTATGCACAACATTCTCCTCATATTACCAATAAATTCATCGACGACGAATCTCCAACAATCTCCCCCTTAGTCATTGATGGCAACATGACAAAATAATTACTCTTCTCAAAATAATTCTCAAAAAGCCATTCTCCTTCAAAATCACTCTCCATCAAAACTAGAAACTACTCGTCCCCAAAATTCTTCTTCTTCCAACATTCTCTCCTTTTTAAGAACTACTCTCCCCCTTCGCCATCAAGGACACAAAGGGTATCAAAAAAGATACCTTCACATTACTCCCTCTATTACCTATTATGCAAAAAGAAAATGACTCAGTTACACTTCAATTACTGTACGCTGACTATTGCATTGCACGAGCAAGTCAATAGCACAACTAGGTTATCCAACACAATCAGACTCAGGTCAGCTTCTCAGCATCATCCAGTAGGTTGGCAAAATGATTCATCCTTGCTTCAACTACCTCCTTAACTATCCAGAACTGTCAGACAAAATTATCTCTATTTTTGTACTAAAGACAATTCCGAATGTAGTGAATTAATCTTCCTCTCAACAATATCTTTGTCTTTGAATATATCAAATGATTAAGCATATTTGTTCAGTTTTGACTCAATAGAATCAATCTTTGCTTTGTGATTCTCAATAGCAGCAGGCCACCTGAGATAATACTTGTGCATCCAAGCAACAACACCAACACATTTCCTCATGTTTTTTATACATTTAGTCGGTTTCTTCTATGCAGCAACACATTTCTTGCTCATAACTCTTTGCAATTCATCTTCAAGATCATGTTCTTCCTTTTCAGTGGCTTTCATAGTTAAATGTTCATTCAGAAGTTCAACCAAAACATCTGGGAGTAAATTTTCGATAGCACTAGGAACAAGATTGTTCTAGAGAAAATAAATAACCAAGCTTCTTCAATTCTTTCCTTGTCATAATATGGTCATGATGACCATACATCTCCTATCATTTTTATACTATCAGGTCTAACTCAAGCATCTTCAATACCTTAGTTTCAAATGGATCATCATTATAGTACCAAAGTGTTCTTGAGGTCTATCTGTTGGAATACTAGGATCACTGAGAAGGGGGTGAATCAGTAATCTATAAAATATTTTCAAACTTTTAACTTTAAACCAATGCAATGGCTACTTTAACATCAATAAGTGTATTTGCTTTAGATACAAGATAATATAAGCAATAAGACATATACACACATTAGGATCATTGACACTCTGTTTATAGTGGAAAAACCTCTAAGGGCAAAACCTACTTTCTGAATATCCTTTATTAAGCCTTCATGGCAAATATTTAGAGCGTCCACTCTAGGCGCACCCACCCCTTACAATTTAGAAGCACACACTTTACGGAGCACCAACCCCAACTGATTTAGAAACACCCACTTCCCGGAGTACCAACCCCACACTGGTTCTGAGCACCAACTTCCTTGAACAAGATATGAATAGAGATTCAATCAGAGGGATACTCTGTTACAATACATAGCATTTTAATTCAATTTTACATCACAAAGATCTTGTCTCTGTTTCACAGAGATCTCTTCTTTACAATCTGCCTTCTTCAAGAACTAATAACCAGGACAGCCAAAGAATGCCTGTGATGTTACCATTCGTTACCTGCATCAATCAATGACAAACAACCCAACATAATATCCATGTCATCATTCATCTTCAAACTCAAGATTAACAATCTCTCCTTTTGAACTGCCTGCAATCAGTCTTATTACCAAACTTCTACAAACTGATTAACCATAAAATGCATTAGAAGTCTGATATATTTCTGATATAACAATTATCAAGTCCTTTGTTATCACCATTCAGAAATCAAAAGTATAACAACGTGATCAGTGCAATCATTCTGTTTTGTTCCCTTGTAACAAACATGCAAAACTCTTTATCCTTCAAAGAATCAAGTCTTTACCACACAAACTTATTACTTTAACCATTTTTGTGCATTTGCAATCTTACTGTCAGTAATTTGCCTTTATATTCAACCTGCAATCACAATGCTGCTACAGAACTTTTTAAATCAAACATCAATGTATCATGTTACACATTAATTTCCGAATATAGTCAATCCTTCCTTTGTTCTGATGATTGTATTAAGATTGACATAAAAAACTTCTGTTTTAATCAGGACAGGATCAGAATCTTACTGAAAGTGTTTCATCAACAAATACTCATTCAAAGTACAGAATGTACAACCCTCCATCATTTGTAGATAACAAACATACTTTCAAAAGAGCAGAACGTTACTGTAAAGAAGCAAAACATATTGAAAGAATAAATCCATACTATCAAAAACAAAAAACTCTGGTGCTTGTTGACATTTCTTCACATAACTTCCAGCATTCTTTATTGACCAAGTGCCTTTGTCAAAGATCGATCATCTCTCTGTCAGTCCCTTCTTTTTATAATTTATAAATGATTCTGGTCAATTTTTCATCGATCTCTGATATAAATGAATCAGTTCAGTCCAAACTAATTCATACTTTGTAGGTTCTGCTTTTTACTCTCTTCTTCACATTCCTATTTCATATATTAACTCTGTATGTTCTGGCTCTCCCCACCTCGAACTCCATTCTTTTTTCTTTTATAGTAACTAGAATGGACTGTTATAAAAACTGATTGTTATTGGTTCAATAACCGACAACAAAAATCTGATTTCTTTTGCTGCCTACATACCAGTGTAAACAAATACGAATTTCTCTTTTAACAAAGTCGATTCTTCTACAAAACCAATTTCTTTACAGTTAAAAACGATCACATCTTTGAATGGGAGTAAAACAGTATTTAATAAAATTGATACCAATCATCTTATAAAAATATTGAAGGCTTTGCACAAAACCGATTCTACTTGTTAAAAGAGTAAACTCTCTTTCAAATCAGTTGTAAACCGATTAGTTTAGAAATGCCATTTTTATTCTTGCAAAAAGCTGATCACCATACAAGTTGTGCTGTTTATTAACAGCCAATATTAAGAATATAATATTGCTGTTTTAAAAAGAATATTTGCTCTTCGAAGAAACCGATAATTCCTTTTATGAAAACTGATTTCTATAAACTTATTTCATAAGAATCAATTTCATTCGGTTCTACCCACTTCAAGTTTTTTGATAACCAATATCATTATGTAAATCAATAGCTTCTTAAATTGGTTGTTCAATACTAATAAGTTTTAATCATGATCATTAAAACTTGTTTAAAAACAATTGCTCTTCAATAATAAACAATGACTGGCAGATTATATATTCAGATCAATTTTGTGAACCATTTCCTAAAACCGATATGAACATTGATATGATCATTACAACTGTATGATCGATTCCACAGTATTTCCTTTACCTTTTAAATTGGTTACAAACCAATTAATCTATCGAACCATAAACAAGTTGCTTTGTCTTATGAAACAAAATCAATTTCCATACTTATCATATAAGTTGATTTCAGCTTGAGCAACTTTGTTAATGAATACGAATTGATTCCCATTAGAATATCAAACACTAATCAAGAGTATGTTGTATTATATAAAAAACTTTATCAAAGAACTTACCACTGTGAACACACATCTGTAGTTTCTGTAGCTGAACTGTTATGCAAAGTTCCTATCGCCTAGATGACAGGAAGTCACTTTAGGTCACTGTAGCAATGTAGCAATCAATGAGATAGCTTGCTTAACATATTAACACCATTCCTTCGAACAATGATTGACTGATAAACACCATATTGTAACCTTAGCCAATTGAAAACCTTTTGACATCCTCTTGAACCTTTTGACATCAATGACAAACATTGCCAAAGTCAACACTTTCTTCTTATTCAACAACTACCTTCTGTTTGACATCAGCTTGAGCAGGTTCAACATCATCAATGTTAATTACTCCAATCTTTTCCTTATAATTATTTGTCTTGTTCTTTGAAACTGGAGAGGGGACCTCAACATATTTCCTATGTCTTCACCTTCAAGAGGCAAATCCTTCTAGGGAAATGTCTTGTATTATCTGGTCTGGTGAGTTGTTCATAAGTACCAAACTTGTCTTCAGTTAAGTCTACTTGACATTTAAGAAGTTTCTTTGCATACAACATACATTCCTTCGCATTGATTTCATATCCAACACTAGTCAACTATAATTTTTGGGGCATTATTGCTTCCATGAAGCAATTGTCGGTATCAACCAAGAAGGTAATGTTATCTCTATGCATCTCAACACAATTTTTAGGAATCCTAAATCTTGAAATCATATTCTTCCAGAGCTCATGAGATATTCTTTATAAGCACCGCCCTTGTCTTCTAGTTCTTCCAAGTATCTTTTGATATGTTTTCCTACAGGCAAGTCCTCACTCCATACAACATTCTCCTCTAGAGGTAACAAATTCAAGAAGTAGAATACAAGGTATACCACAAGTGATTCAAAATGAAATGAATATTTGCCATTCTTTGTTAGCATAAGATTGTTCAATATATGTTGTCTTAACAATTCACACAAGTCATAGTCATCCCTTTCCTTAGCCATTTGATAAGAAACATAAACAACGATAGTAGATGTGGAGCCTTATTTGTTCTGAAAGTAAATTTTATAGGTAATCCCCAAAGCAACATATCTTACCAGAGGGTCAATTATGGTGTCAATCCATAGAGATTTTTTATTTGAAATTACCCCTGTCAAGCTTTCAACTTCCTTGTTTCTTATAGGTTTCATCACAGGTAGAGTTTCATCCAAACATAGCCCAGTAACAACTTTTAGGGTTTCCTTAGTAATCTGATACAATTTATCTAACGAGACACAATCACCATGAATTCTGCTCAAGACAATTTTCACCAATTCTTCATCAACAATCATAGGAAGTTCACTCAAGATGTCCAAACCCTTGCGACCTAATTTGATAATGAACTGTGAACTTGCTCTAGAGAGAATCTTCGAAATTCATTATCTTTGCATTATCATATTCCTTAATTTGTACATAAACAAACTTGTAGATAACTTCTATACATGCTACTGTAGCCAGTAGTAATGAAAATGCACCAACTAATTCATACCTTATCATCTCTATCAAAAATTTCTTAAATTTAGGTTGAGGTTCATCTTGACAACTAACAAACTTGCTAGATTCCATGAGATAGAAATTTTTAAATACCTTAATTCAGATGTTGACAACTTCTGCTTATTTTCACACTTCTCAAATTCACCAAATTTGAAGATAAAAAAAATGAAAAATGAAAAATGTTATATACACTATTGAACAAACTAGGGATTCCCTGCGAAAACTGTCATGTCATTCAAAAAGCTGCTAAAAACCTTTTTGTCTATGTGTACAATTAGCTTCTGAAGCTTCACAATCTTCCGCACAATAATATTTTCTTCTATAGTCTTCTTCTAGAGATCAATTCCATCATTCTACATATCATACCTTCATGTTGTGATAACAATAAGAGTATCTTCAACAGGGAAAAATGATTTTCGTTTCTACTCCCCCTGAGCCAAAACATTTGAACTAGTTTAGATAGAAGAGATCTTTGTATTGGAGTTAGGTGCAACATCATTCTTTGTCACATCCACTTCCTTTTTCTTCCAAATCCTTTTCATCTCATTCCTTATTTCTTCCACATCAATCTTCTTTACAAGTTCATTCCTTCTTATTGGAGTATCCTTATTTATATTCCTACTTCTACAAAATATAACGATATGTCCAACCTTGTTGCAATTGTAGCATTTGATTTTCTTTTGTCATGTGTTTCTTTCATTCATTCGTGATCTACATTGGTTAGCTTTGTGTCCAAAAGCATTGCAAGTATGACAGTAACCATGGACATATCCATTTCTTCTATTATCATAACTATTCATAAGTTGATTTTTGCATTGGCTAGCTTTAGGACCAAATCTTTTGCAAGTAAAGCATTGAACATTTTGATTCTTTCTACTTCTACATTCTATAGCCTTATGTTGAAATCAATTGCACAAAAAACAATAACCATTAAAAGAAGGGTACCTTTGAGCATTAGGGTGCCTGACTGGTGGCTTCTTTACTAAACTTCTTTGATTCCAAAGTAGTTCCTCTTTGTTCATTTCTTTAGTAGGCTATTAAGTTTTTATCTTTTTCACATGACCAACTTTGCCTTTGTTTTTAGTTCTTTGATTTGAACATTCACATGTTTCAAACCCTAATCCACATTTGTCATTCAGATCCTTTTGCTTAGCCATTATCTCATCGAACATAATAGTACTTTCCTTGAACTTGTCTTGATTATTTCTTCTCCTAGATCTGATCTTAGGTTCACTACCTCTTGTTCTAGTTTCTTGCACTCCCATATCTTGTTATTAATTATGCCATTCAGACATTTTGTAGTCCTTTTGTCTTCCCAACTTGTACCTTCATATCAACAATCAATTCATTTTCTTATTTCAATTATTTGTTGACCTTATATCTTTCTCTAATTTTTTTGATTTGTTCATTTAGGTTTCTAATGCACTCATTTGCTTCCTTGATATTTTCCTTCTAATCTCTATTTTCACATTCAACATTCTCAAGATCTTCATGTGTAGTCTGCAGCTCTCCATCCATATAAATTTCGTCATCATCTTTCTTAGAAGCCATATGTTCAACCTCTAAGATCACACTAAAGTGGTTATGCTGAAAATAAGGGACCAAGCTCTGATATCAATTGTTCAACATCTAAAATATTGAGAGGGTTGGGAGGGGGGATGGATCAGTATTCCCTAAAATATCACAACTTTATTTGTTTTTGCAAATCCACATCAACTTATTTGCATTAGAAGAGATGAACTAAACATCAAAGCCACTGAAGTAGAAACATCACCCACAACAATATATACAAGGGGACACCAGATTTTTATTGTGGAAACATGTTAGGAAAAGCTCACAAGGAGAGTTAACTCTTAATATAGTATAACTAGTTATAATATATTACAAAATTTGCTCATTGCCCAAATGCTAAGGCTCACTACCTAGAAGAAGTAAACAAAATGATCTGATACAATTGCATCTCATATATGCATGAATTCAGTTCCTTTCAGGCTTAGTAAATGGACTTCACACACTTCATTGGTTCATTTGTAACTCACATTTGGTCCTTAGTCACAATCACATACTACCAAAACATATCATATATTTCCATCACACACTTCATTACCAAAGGAGTATGTCATATATATTGATCTAATTGTACTTCAAGTCAGCCATACATGTTTCAACCAGTAGGTTGTTTCCCAAAATGCTTCACATGCTTCCTAAAAAATGTTTCATATGTTTTACCAAATTAATCAGCCAGACTTTAATGAAAGATAGTGTTAGCTGAAAAATACATGTTACACATAATGCTTAATCTTACCCCAAAACCATAGGACCAAAAATGATCACCTGATGAATTGAATATATTCTGATAAACTGTTCTATTTTGAAGAAAACATGGCAACTGCCAGACTAAACTTTTGAACCATATATCTCTCATTTTGTAGATCCATACTCATGCTAACTTGAATATAAATACATCTAGTATCCATAAACAAATTATTTGAACCACAAACTCATATCTGTAATGACAAAGAGATGCAAACCAAAATAAGAACATAATCACAAAATTGCCAAAGCAATCGCAACATAAGTCAACAAAAGTATGTTGACATCAATGAAAACTTGTAAAGTCTATGCACACCATTCTTCTTCTCATATTACCAACAAAATCACCAATGACGAAGCTCCAACTGATAGTACTAACAATGATGAACTTCTTGAAGCCTAGATGCAAGGAGCACATGAGTTAACATCTCAAAGGGTTTATGGATTCTGGAGGGCGTTCATAGTACACAATCAAACCTCCCAACTGTTTCAAAACACAACATAACATTCTAGAATGATGAAAAATAGCTAGAAAACACTCAAACATAATGTCTCTAAATTACAAGTTAGAAATACACCTACCATTATTAAGAATAACTGGACTCATCGGTAGCTATCCATTGCTGTAAGGGTGACTCTTTTTCAATCGTTGATCCAAACTCTTCCTATTTATATGAGTTTTGTTCAGGAAAATCTTGTGTATTTCCTTAAAGAATTTGATGCTCTCTCATGCCAATTCCTTTGGAGTGGTAATTTGCTTTCTTCTAAGTGGAGTTTAGTTAAGTGGGAGTTTGTGTGTAGGCCGAAGAAAGAGGGGGGCCTTGGTCTTTGTTCTGCAATCTTGAATATGCAAGTTCTTGTAGCCAAATTATATTGGCACTTGTGTACCAGTCATAATTAGGTTTGGGCTCACATTTTCACACATATGTATTTAAAAGGAATTAATATTTTGGATGTTCCTATTTATCATTTAGAGGAAGAGGATCTTTGATTTGATGCACTCTAAAAATAGGGGCTTTACTTATTAAGAGTGGGCTTTTCTAGATCAACAATACGGGCTTAGAAGCTCATTCTTGGCTTGATTATTGGGATAGTAATCCTCCTATTCTTTCCATGTCTCTGCACTTACAACCAATATGTGATAGTTTTACTGTAGCTAGTTGGACTATGGTAGTGAATTATGAGACTATTCAAAATTTATGGATGGCTACTAGTTATAGATGGAAGGATTCCTGTGAATGGCCACTAGGTGGGTTGGAGGAGGCTTGCAAAGAGTTGGCTTAGATTCTTGCTTCTCGTGAGTCCAACTCCTTAGCATTCTAGCCTAGAGTAGAGATTTGTCTAGTGAGTACTTTGTTTTTGTGGGGTGCTTAGAGCTTAATAGACAACTATTTGAAGTTGTATAGACACTTTGGTGGAAACAAGTATGGAACAATTTTTTTTGGCCCAAATGCAACTTTTTTCATATGGCTAGTGGTTCAGAATCATTGTCTTACATAGGATAATCCATGTAGGTGGGACTTCTATGGTCCCCCCCTATGTATGTTTTGTGTTGTAATAGTGAGGAGTGTGTTTCTCATCTTTTCTTTTAGTGTTTTTTTTCTAAGAAAATTTGGCACTTTTTGTGGAGAGTTTGGAATCAGGCCTATTTGCATGTCTCCTCTTTGGCTGAGTTTTTGGCCCATTTGGGTAAGCCTCTAGTTAAGACTTCTCTTCTTCGAGTTGCCTAGGTTTTATGACCCACTTTCACTATTTGACATATTCAGTTGGATGCTAGGATGGTTGTTTGACTCTTGTTGTGGAAAATTATTCATTCTCTTCTTGAGACCATCTTGACAAAGTGTGACTTTGTTATAGGTGTTTATCTTGGAGATGTTGATATTTGCAATTGGTTCAATTTTCTTCTCTAGGGAGATGATCCTTCTCTTTGGGTGCATAGTGGTAGGTACGTACGTCACAAGGAATAGATACAAACATCCTTTGTAGAAGATAAATTGGGAGGGTCAATGGATCCTTCCTCCTCAACAAGTTTTGAAAATTAATACTGATGGCACTTCTTGGGAGAACCCTAGACACATTGGTATTGACAGAGTAGGGCGTGATAGAACTGAATTTAGTCAAGCACATGTTCATGATTTTCATGAACAAACCTTCATACAAGCACATGTTCATGATTTTCCTTGTAAGGCTTTGTGGAGTCATTTTACTGCATCAACACCTATGATTACATTCAAATAGAGTATCATCAACAAGGTATAAGACATCTCAATTCTCATATCTAGCCTCTGCTACATATCAACAAGCTTATTTCTATTTCAGCTTATTTCAATTTCAAGGTTAATTCCAAAATTGGGATTTGACCTAGGAAAACCCATTTCTACACAACATTTTCCTTCTTTTTTGTGTAGGAACAAGTACCAAATACACATGAAAAGTTACAAGTCAAGCAATCGAAGATCTATAGTTTGCAACTCATTTCATTAGAAAGTGTAGGGAGCAAGCCGAGCGGGGTGCCATAGTCCTAGGAGCATGTTGACCGAGGTGCCATAGTCCCAGGAGCATGCTGACCGGGCACCATAGTCCCCTTGATTTTTCTTGAAACTCAAATCACATGTGACTCTTCATTTGTACTTTCCAAATCTTCTGTTAGAATCTATCTTTCAGTTTTGTATTTTTTTGTGCTTGTCAAAAGTCATCTTTTCACTATATTTCACCCTAGATCTTGCATTCTCTTTCCACAATTGCATAGCCATCTTCCACTCCCCATGAAGAACTAATAAATTCACCTTGTGCCCAAGAATCCTTGAGCCAAGTGGACTATTCTCCTTCTAATGTAAATGAAAAATAGACTTAACTTCCTAGTTTATTGTTGGCATTTTGATGAAGATATTTGAGTCTAAGAGAATGAAGTGTTGAAGTGGTGTTGTCATTAGTGGCAACAACGCATACTGGGAGTGATAGATCAATCATATCGGTAGGGCATTGGGTCGACTAAGTAAAGTTACTAAGTGTTCAAGTGTACTAGTTGCAGGATACTCATTTGTGGAATAGATGATCAACGATAAAGATTTTAGAGGTTTCAGGTTATGTAGTTCATGTGGAAGCATTAACAGTATCATATAAATCTATGTATGGAATCACATCAGTTAATTCATAGTACAAGAAGTGATTTGAGGAAGGGAATCAGTGATATTGGCTAGAACAAAGTACTGATAGAGTAAGTTGATGGAATTGGTAAACCAATGGAGCAAAAGTCAGAGTATGTTTTAAGTTCTTATTGAATTGTTTATGCCCAACACAAAGGAATTCAAATTGATTAATTGGCACACTCGCTCAACTATTTTAGTTGATTTGGAAGTTGAGTTTGGTAACACATTTTAGGGTTTCTACCGACATAGAAACATGTCTATAAAAGGAGATGTAAATCGTAATATGAAAGGTTGTGATGCATGAAGTTGATTCAAAGAGTTAGGGCAGAAGTGTTAGACTATTCTGAGCAACACATTAAGAAGAAGTACAATAGATCTGTCAAGTAGTAAGTCCTATTTTCAGATCACCATCACTCACTGAATCCTAATAGGTTTTCCTATTAAATCCCTTAACAGGGTCACTCCTAATAGGGTGAGAAGGATCCTAATAGGTTTGAAGATTAAATCCTCTAACCAAGTGACTTTTAGAAGGAGTTTCTAAATCCCTTAATCGGGTAGCTCCTAACAGGGCTTTTTGTAATAGCTTTTAACATGGCTATAGATACTCTTAACCAAGTAAGCCCTTAACAGGGTGATGTAATGCCTTTAATAGGGCAAATCATATTGTTGTACTAGTGAAAATTTTTGTGTACTAATTCCCATCGTAGTTTTTTCCTCTAACCAAAGATTTCCATGAGAAAAATATCAGTGTTCTTGTATTGCATGTTGTGGATGTTTCATTTGATTTTCTTTTATGTTATAATATCACTTGCATGTTGGTTAATTTGGAAGTTGCTAAAAAAGGTTTTAAGATATGTGGTTGCATTGATTCACCCCCCCTCTCGGTGCCTTATAACACTAACAATTGGTATCAAAGCCAAGTTCCCTTGAAGAAGCCTAACAGACTGGGAAGGATCCTTAAGGAAGATATGGAGGGATTAGTGAGATATCAAAGACAACTTGAGAAGCAACTTGTAGATGCTGAAGAATTTATTGAGTAATTGAAAGAACAACTCAAGCAATCAAGAGCAAAGAGACAAGAGCTTGTTGAACAACTATTAGAGTGTAGTGGATCTAAGGAATTTGAAGCCTTGGAGGCTATGTCCTTGGGGAATGAACAACTGAATCAAGACAATAAGAATATAAATAGAGAGTTGGAAGCTTTTTCTATAAGAAAGGGTCAAGAGATGGAAGCAAGAAAGGTTGCAGAAGAATCCCTAAAAGCTAAGGTGGATGATCTTTTCCAGTATTAAAAAAGAAGTTTGTACATTGCATGCACATCTACATGAAACAAATGAAGAAAAGAAAGAAGTCCTAATGGAAAATAAAAATATAAAAAAAGAGAATGAGAAACTGAAAGGTGAGTTGAAGGCTGCAAATGAATTACTGAACAAATTCAATGAAAGTTCTGCAAAGATTGATGAGAAAATCAAGAACTAGAGAATGCATGGAGAGAGCCATGCCTTAGGCTATACCAGTTATGAATTTGGTGTCTTCCGAAACCAAAAGGATGAAGCAAGTTGTTAAGTCTTGACCAAAGGAAACCAAAAGAAGTCCTGGTAAGACATACTATAAACCTATGTGCTTTTAATTGTCATAAGGTGGGCTACACTGTTGATGTATTCAAAAGTAGACCTAGTACTCATGTATGTTTTATTTGTCACAAGGTGGGACACACCACTAATGTATGAAGGACTAGATCTAGTAGTTTCAATGGCTATTGTTACAATTGCAACAAGTATGGTCATATAGAAAATGAGTGCAAGACAAGAGTGAACAATCAAAGGTTATGTGTGAATCAAAAAATTTATTATCAGAATGAGAATTGGTGGAATGTTAAATGCTCACATTGTCACATTTATGGTCACATGGTCATTAATTGTAGAATGAGGACTAATAGAGGTAATGTAGGACCTTGGAGAGCAACCAAAATGCCACATTTTCACTGTCACAAGATTGGACATATTGCAAGGTTTTATAGGTCAAGAAGCAATAGAGAGAATTAACCGGTTAACCAGTCAAATGATCAAAAGGGAAAACATATTGCAACATTGGAAGAGACTAGAAGGCAGATGAACCAAATTTGGATGAAAAAGAGTGATAGTAAATCATTAGAAGGATCCCCATCTTCACCAGGTGTGGATAACTCATCAACTAACTAAGCTTATATCTAGCTTAGGGGGAGAAAACATTGTTAGATCTATTTTTGAACCCCCTAGAAGTGTGTGTGATAAGTTTTATGTGCACATTCAGCTGTATATTGATGTTTTAAAAGTATTATGTGAAGTTTTTATGATTAACATAAAGTCTCGTAGTATCACAAGTGTGATTTTTGAAGTAAACAATGTATGGTTATGTTCAACTGATGAACGTTTAATGCTAGTGTGAAAGGGAAGATAAAAGGTTGTTTAGGTCTCATTTTGTAAATTACGTGATCGAAGAGTAGTAATAGAGAGAAAAAATTGATAGTTGATCTTTTATCAAAAATCAAGGCCATCAGTAGACATGTTTACAATGATCTCGTGGAAAGAAACAAATAGTGTTCAAGCACAACTCGAGTAGTGGAAGTCTGAAAGGTATTTGTCCAAATTTCTAACTTGAATCTATTATTTCTAAGATGGATACACCTATAGTAGTTGATATTATTGAGAGGCCTCAACCAAAATTCAAGAGACATCCATTTAAGTCAACAAAGGATGATCCAACATGTGCCCTATCCAACGTGCCTTGCGGCGTGCTTCATGTTGAAGACGTTAGAGAATACATCCATTGCAAACTAGAGAATTTGGGTTCTTCAGTCATTTTCAAGAAAAATGAGAAGCTTTGTAATAATCTAGTGTTAAAGGATGGACATAAGAGGGTTTTAGATAAGGGTTTTGAGTCTGCAATTAATTTTCCCATAGATTTTGATGATGAATAAGTCAGATATGTTCTTAGGAGAGTGCATGATCAGGTCATGTGGCTTGATCAAACACATAAGATCACAAAGAAAGTTATTCATGCAGTTATAGGTTTTTGTGCAAATGGAAAAGTACCAGTGTTGAGGTTTGTACCTTAGGATGAAGTCACTCAGTTGACTGGATCTAAATGGGATAAACGAGCAATGACAAGCAATGACATAGTTGATCCAGAGGTGAAGTTTACTATAATGGTAATAGGATACAAAGTTTTCCATTCTATAAGAATGAATAGTATTTCTAGATTTGCTATTCATACTACATACCAGATAATTAAGGTGAAAACTGATTATGACCTATGCGAGGCAATGAGAGAGAAATTGTTCCTCAACATGGAGAAGATTAAGGACCAGAGACAATAATTCAAATATGGTTAGGTACTTATGGGACTGTTCTATTTTCAATTTTTTTCCCTATATTGGAAATATTACTTGGTCTATGGATACATCAATAGTCATACGAACTAGGAATTGCATTAGAGTTCTTGGAAAAAATTTCACCACTAAAGTATGGGGTTACTTCAAAGAATTTCAAAAGAAAATGCATCAGAGACAAAGAATCCCATCTGAGATAGTAGAGAAGTAAAAGGATACTATTTTCTTTATGATAGATATAGATACACGTCTCATGAAAGAAGTTGAACCAAGGACCTCTTGGGCCATGCCTATGGGTTATGAGGTAGAGCCCGATATGCTAACTCTGCATGTAGATGATTTGTTGTCAAAATAGGTAGATCCAAATGTACCTAGGTTTGGAACCTTTAAAGAGAGGACATGGAAGTATTTATAAAATTAAACCAACTGGTGATAGAGAAAAAGATAAGAAAGGAAGTAGAGAAATTTGCATTAAAAAAGGTTTCACTCACGAAATGATAGATAAGGAAAGAGACAAGTATGAAGCAAATCAAGATGGAGCATCTGTACCAGTAGCAAAAGGAGAAGAAGTAGAAGTGGTTTCTGCTACAATTGGTAGTGCTCGCACTGGTAGACAAACTAGAAGTGCCACCATGATGAAGAAGGATAAATCCTCACCTCTAGCAAGATTTCTAGTGAAGAGGAAAGAGAAGTCTACTAAGGCTACTAAGCCTGAGATTGAAAAGGTCAAGGAGACAACCACAATAGGGTAAGTTACCGATAAGAGGAAGAAATAAAAAATACAAAGGAAAAAGGATGATGAAAGGAGTGAGAAAGAAGGAACCAAATTAGATGACGGCCAAAAGGAGCTAAAGGTCAGTGGTAAGAAGTCCAAGGTAGTTGGTTCCCCAACCATGAAATCTGACAAACTGGATATTAGTAAGTTTATTTCACTCGATAGAATAGTGGATAAAGTTAGGAAATGGGGTATATTGGTTGATGTTCATAAGCATTATGATAAATTCAATAAAGGAGAGCATAAGAAAATTGATGATGTAGTTGCATTAAGTATGAATAAACTGAGAAAAGCTCTTATTGAGTTGCAAGGACAGATCCCCACATCTTTGTATAACAATATTGAAGCTAGGTGGCTTGCTACATTAAAGAAAGATAAAGAATTGATAGAATATGTTTTAGTCCAATTACAATTAGAGATGTCAAAGGAAGAAATCAAAGAGATTCTTGGGAAAATTAGACTGAAATTCAAGACCAAGAAAAAGTTGACAAGGTTACTCAATGGTGAATCTCAATCAGTTCAAGAAGAAACAAAGGCTATCTTGAAGAAGTTTTTGGGTCTTGAAGAACAAGAAAAAGAAGAAGAACATGAACATGGCAATCCATAGATAATTCATAGATAACTCATACTGATAGATGATGGAAGATTGATGGTGTTGAAGTCACCATAGATGATATTCCCATCTTGAATGTTCCTGAAGAGTCCAAGGTTACTACAAAAGAACATGTGGATACTCTCGAGAATACAAGGGCATAAAAAGTCATGAAAGATGTTATGATTGATGATACCACAATGAATGCATCAACTAGAGAGTAGAAACAAGTATCGATAAGAGATATAACTAGAGGAGAGGAGAAAAAACAAGAACAAAAGGAAGGGACTAAGGATAAGGAGAAAAGACAGGTAACATATTCAAAGTCCATGTCTATTATTAAGCCAAGTTTGGATGAAGAAGATGAAGATGATATTTTAGCCATTCAAGGGCCAATTGATTTGCATGCCTTGAGCCCTAATGAACTCATAGACATTGCTATGTAAATAAAATCTAAGGCTAAAAGGGAAAATATAAAGGCTTAGAAGAAAGAGGCACAAGTAATCTAATCAACAAGAGACATATTATCTATTTTGGTCCCTGAGATAGATTATGAATCAAATGCTACACCTATTAAGCAATTGGATAAACTAGTGACAACTTTAGGAGAAAAAATGGAAAGTCTTGAAGATGCAGCAATGCACAAAGTGCAAAAGGACTATGAGAAGAAAAGATCAAAGAAACTAGTACAATCAATTGCACTTGATAGAGGTCCATTAGTAGTAGGTGTGAACCGGGTGAAGGAAGCACTGAAGGAAGGTGGTAAGCTAATTGCCACAATTTGTGATTTTTCAAAGTTTATTCAAGATATTGAGCAGAAAAGAGTTAAAGCTCAACAAGAGCTAAAGAAGTTAGTTGCCAATTTTGATCCGGTGAACCATTCTGTAACAATTTTTGGAGCTTTGATAAACATTGTTAATCATAAGCTCAAAACTTATAATAATGAGCAAGAGAAAATGGTAGCAACATTATTAGAGCTACATAGTCATTTGAATCCTAAAATAGATTTATTGCAAAAAGGAATAAAGGAGGCTGAAGTTGTTTTAGTCTTACCGGATATGAGTGTTGGAAACTGCAATTGAAGCAATTATTGTATTGTCATTGATGTCAAACCTTAACTGGTAAGACTGTTTCTATCTAAGAAAATACTATATCTATTTGTTTGTTGAGAAGGATTAGGGAAAGGGTGATAACAATAGAACCTAGAGAAAGGTTGAGTTATTTGATACTTCAATGAGTACTTGATTATGTGGCACAATGATAAGATAATGTATTGTTTATCTAAGTGAGAAGCAAGACTAAACAAGTAGGTTTAACCGAGCAGAAGTGAAGAAATCTAGTTTAAGCCGAGTGATGTTAGTGTCGACCGAGCCACTATATGCCGAGTAAATTCAGTGTTGACCAAACATCAGTTTATTGCTGAGGAAGACAACATTAGCCGAGGGAAATAGTTTCGAGTGATGACCGAGCAATGCAGTGATGACCGAGGAGTTGAACACAATATTGACTAAGCGTCAATAATTTACATTTGAGGAAGAACTCAGATTCCTAGCCGACATAGTTGAATTCTTGGATTATGTAAATCGTGTCGACTTTATTTATTGAATGTATGGAGAATTTAATGCACAGTAAACCATTTTATTGTGATTCCATAAAGAGATTAGAGATGTTTCTAGAAGGATGAATGAAGAACATAATGTTGGAAGGATTCGATGAATCTAACCTAAACCTAAGATCTACGGATGAGATTAAGTGACAAAAGATGGATGTACCTATCGAAGAGGTATTAAGGAAACCTAAGTGTGAGGTTGAAGCAATATGTTGGAGTTGTTATTGACTGAATAAGCAGAAAGGTTGAAGGAGGAGTTGCAATTTCTTGAAGGAATTTCTGAGCAGATCAGTGATGGAGATGGAAATGGATCTCAGTCAATAAGCCAACATATATATGTAAGGATTGGATTTGTTATTTGCAAAGTGAGTTGTATGTTTTCAGATCAAACATTGCTGTTACTTTCTAACCATTGTATTAGTTTAAATCCTTTAATCAAGGTTGACCTAAGAGTCATTGTATAAATCCTTTAATCAAGGTTGCATTCTAATGGAATGTACTTAAGTCCTCTAACAAGGCACTCTCCTAACAAGGTGGTTGAAATCCTTTAATAGGGTCACACTTAGTAGTGTGTTTGTAAACCTTTGACAAAGTTGGCTTTTCACAGAGCTCACTTTAGAAGAGTGAAAATATCAGTAGCATGTTACAAAGTGGTTTTTTCCAAATTGGGTTTCCACTATAAATTCCAGTGTCAATACTTGTGTGAATGTTTTGGTTTGAACATTTTTGCGTTTTGCAAGTTATATACTATTGGATAGTGGACTGCACTGTTATATGTTTCTGGTATACATTCTGTAATGGCCGAGTAGCTATTGGTTGTTAGATCTGAGTTGTTGAAGTGTTTAAAAGTTTAATTTATACATCTGGACCTGAGAACAACTGATTCACCCCCCCTCTCTGTTGTTCTAAATCATATTAATAATTGGTATCAGAGCTATTAGTGCTTTCAAAGAACAAGTTTAAAGGCACTTGAAGTAAATGATCAAGATGTATAAGGAGGTACCGAAGTTGAATAAGGAGAACTTCCCTGCATGGTAGATGAAACTGCATCTAGCTGGTATTGGTGACTCAATGAAGTATTATATTGAACATGACTATGTAACACCTGTTGCACCTTTGACTACCGAGGAAATGAGAGCTAAACAAGAGCACAATCAAGCAATGTTGGAGATTGCATCTTCCTTGAGCTATCCTGAATTTGAAGACATTAAAGATTGCACAAATGCAAAACAAATGTGGGACAATCTTGCAAACATCTATGGTGGTGATGTGAATGTACTAAGGGCAAAAGCTGAAAGCTTGAGAGGTAAATTTGATGAAATGAAAATGCAAGAAGGTGAGAATATTGCTCAATATTGTGGTAGGATAAAAGAGGTTGTAAATGCTATTAGAGAAGCTAATGGAACTATTGATGATGAGAATGTTATTGGAAAAGTATTGAGAACTTTGCATCTTATTTATGCCATCAAAATTTCAACAATTCAAGAATCTAGATGTAACCCTGGTAATGCTCTCACACTGGAAAGTCTTGTTGGTAAGCTTATTGCTTTTGAGCTTTCTAATTATGATAACTTCACAGTTGCTAATGTTAAATCTGCATTTAAGTCACAAATGGTTTTGAATAAGTCTAAGAAAGAAAAAGAAAGATGCATTAGTGAGAGTGAAAGTGATAGTGACACTTCTGATGAAGAACTAGAGGATCTTGAAGCTCTTATGGCCAGAAGATTGAAAAGAGGAAAAGGCAAGTATAAAGGTAAACTTCCTATCATATGTTTCTCATGTAACAAAGTTGGTCATATAGCTACAAGATATCCTAAAAGGGATGACAAGGATGAGGAAAGAGATAGAAAGCACAAAGATAAGAGAGAAAATAGAGGTTATCGAAGGTACAAGGACTACAAAGATAAAGGTAAGAAATCTTGTTATATTGTTGAAGAAGAAATTGACATTGATAATGATGAATTTGACATTGAAGTAGTCTATGTTGCTATGAAAGATGAGTTTGATGAAGATGAGAAAACTACACTTGTATCCTATGTGAGTAAAGGTGACAAATGGATTATTAATAGTGGTTGCTCACACCACATGATTGGTGACAAAAGTAAGTTTGATACCCTAGATCATTACAAAGGTAGAAGTGTTAAGTTTGGTAATGATGCACCATGTCCTGTAAATGGTAAAGGATTAATTAAGCTGATTGATAAGATCACTTGTGAAAATGCTTATTAGGTTGAAGGTCTTAACTATAATCTGCTAAGTGTTGCACAACTTAATAGCACTGGTTACCGAGTGGAATTTCATCACAGGAAGGGTAAAATATTTGATGCCACTGGTGAACTGATTGGAAGTGGAGAAAAGACAAGAGGTAATTTGTTCTATCTAGACCTATCTGAGGAGACATGTTTGATTGCACAACTTGGTGATATATGGTTATAGCATAAGAGGCTATGTCATGTTAAATTTGACAATATGCTAGATATTAGTAAATAGAAGAAAGTGAGAGGATTGCCGAGATTGAAGAAACCCGATAATGTAATGTGCAAACAATGTCAGTTGGGTAAGATGACAAACTCTAGTTTCAAGAGCAAGACTTTTACTTCTGAAAATATTTTAGATTTGGTTCATACTGACCTTTGTGGACCTATGGGTGTACAAAGCTATTGTGGTGCTAGATACTTTATTTTGTTTGTTGATGATTATACTAGGATGATGACTATAATGTTTTTAAAAGAAAAATATGATGCATTTTAGTTATTTAAGTGGTATTTGGCTAAGGTTGAAAAGGAGGCAGGTAGGAACCTGAAGTGTCTGAGATCTGACCGAGGTGGAGAATTCATATCAAATGAGTTCAATCTGTTCTGCAATGATAGAGGAATCAAGAGACAGATGTCTGCACCTAGAACACCTCCACAGAATAGTATAGCAGAGAGAAGGAACAAATCTATCATGGATTGTGCAAGAACACTAATGATTGAGAAGAATGTTGCACAAAAGTACTGGAAAGAAGCTGTAAGTACAATTGTTTATACCCTAAACTGAGTATAGATAAAAAAAGGTACAATGTTACACCTTATGAGTTATGACACGAGTATGCACCTAATGTAAAATACTTTAGAATTTTTGGGAGCAAATGCTATATACTAAAAGATAATAGGAATGGAAAGTTTGATGCTAAAAGTGATCATGGCATATTCTTAGGTTATTCCACAAAGAGTGAAGCTTACAAGTGTTTCAACTCTAACACTAACAAAATTGTGGAAAGTGTAAATGTGAAGGTTGACGAATATGCAGAGAAAAATGAACAGGAAAGCAAGAGAGAACAAGAATATTATAGATCTTTTGTCTATATAGAAGGAGAGGCAAGTAACACACTTGCACCTGATGCAGAGTCTCGAGTAAGAAATGCCGAGCATCAGGGAAATAATGTCAAGCGACAGGAAGAAAATGTCGAGCGACAGGAGGATGCTACCGAGCATTAGGAAGAGGTTGCCGAACAATCAAAGGCTGAATCTGATAATATTATTGATGAACCTGAAGAGAAAGGAGAAAAGAAAGTAGAACCTGTGTTGGCACAATATGTAAGGAGACATCACAAGCCTGAACAAATCATTGGAGACAAAGAAACTGGAGTTCTGACTAGAAGCAAGTTAAAAACTCCTACATGTTTATTGTGTGAATTCGAGCCTAAGACAATAAGGGAGGCACTAGAAAATAAAGACTGGATTTAAGCCATGAATGAGGAGATAGACCAAATAGAAAAGAATGATACCTGGACATTGGTGCTGAGACCAGAAAACAAAAATGTCATTAGAACAAAATGGGTATTCAAAAATAAGCTCAATGAACATGGACAAATCACAAGGAACAAAGCAAGGCTGGTATGCAAGGGCTATGCACAAGAAGAATGAATAGACTATGGGGAGACATTTGCCCCTATAGAAAGATTAGAAGGAGTAAGAACTCTACTTGCATATGCTGCCTACAGAAATTTCAAGGTATACCAAATGGATGTCAAGTCTACATTTTTAAATTGTATATTAGAAGAAGAAGTGTACATTGAGCAACCTGAAGGATTTGTTGATCCAAACAAGAGACACATGGTTTGCAAACTGAATAAGGCATTGTATGGATTGAAGAAAGCCCCCAGAGCATGGTATGAGAGGCTGCACAATTACTTGATATAGATTCGATTCTCAAGGACAAATGACACCAACAATCTGTACATGAAATATGAAGAAGGTAAAGGAATCTTGTTAGCTAATATTTTTGTAGATGATATCATATTTGGTGGACAAGATGCCCTGTGCAAGAAATTTTCATATGTGATGCAAACTGAATTTGAAATGTCAATGTTTGGAGAGATAAAATTCTTTGTTGGTTTACAAGTATATCAGATGGAGAAAGGTATTTTCATCACACAGTCTAAATATGTCAAAGAAATAATGAAAACCTTTGGTATGGAGGATTCAAGGCCAGTAAGTACTCCCATGGCCACTGGACAGAAATTGTCTAAAAATGATGATGCTGCTGAAGTAAACCAAACTTTGTATAGGTCCATGATTGGAAAACTGCAATATGTTGTTCACAGTAGACCAAATATTGCTCTAGAAGTTGGGATTGTGGCAAGATTCTCTGCCAATCCTAAGGAAACTCATATGATGGCTGTGAAGAGGATAATGAGATATTTGAAAGGGACTGCAGATTATGGACTGTACTACAAGAAGCATGAAAGATTTGAACTACGAGTCTATACTGATGCAGATTGGGCAAGAAATGTGGATGATAGAAAGAGTACTAGTGGTGGAGCTTTCTTTCTTGGACAAATATTAGTTTCCTGGATAAGCAAGAAACAAAATTGCATTTCCTAATCTACAGCTGAAGTTGAGTATGTAGCTTCTACAGTGAATTGTTCAAACCTGATATGGATTAAACAATAGTTGAAAGGCATGAAAGAAGAGATCACTGAACCAATTGTCATCTATTGCGACAATACAAGTGCTATCAACATATCTAAGAATCCGGTGATGCACACAAAGACCAAACATATTTCCATTAAGTATAATTACTTAAGGGAATTGGCACAAGATAAAGAGGTCAGAATGGAATATGTAAATACAAAGGAACAACTAGCAGACACATTCACCAAAGCCTTACCTAAGGAAGCTCATGAATATTTGAGAGGCAAATTAGGGGTTCTTCCCCTCACTGAGGCTGCCTAGTCAAGCTAAGAGCACTGCATTAAATGTGCTGCAAAGAGTATTTGACAAATTGATGCATAAAAGGTCACACTTTAGGAGCAACCTAGAGTTGTGAAAAGTACAAAAAAGCTGATAATCAGTCATAAGCAAAGATGACAGAGGGAGAAATATTGTTACTGAACTGACAAGATGACATCTACATCTAAGAGATGCATGTTCTAGTTGCTGCTTTGGCATTATTGTCAAAGAGGGAGATGAGTAAGATGAAAACACATGGTGAGATTTCATGGAAGATCAAGTAAGAGGGAGAGATTCAGAGGAAAGGAACACATAAAAGTTTTAGTGGAAGTTACTATGTGGACGGTCAAGCAAGCAAGGCTAAGTGATTCAGAATCAGAATGAAGCTAAGGATATTATAAATGTTTCTGATGCAAAGAAAAGTTTTGGATTGGTTGGTGAATCATGTGTTATTCATATGGTGTTGCCATCAATGCCAAAGAGGGAGATTGTTGGAAACTGCAATTAAAGCAATTATTGTATTGTCATTGATGTTAAACCTTAACTAGTAAGACTATTTCTATCTAAGAAAGTACTATATCTATTTGTTTGTTGAGAAGGATTAGGGCAAGGGTGATAACAATATAACCTAGAGAAAGGTTGAGTTATTTGAACCTAGAGAAAGGTTGAGTTATTTGATACTTCAATGAGTACTTGATTATGTGGCACAATGATAAGATAATGTATTGTTTATCTAAGTGAGAAGCAAGACTAAACAAGTAGGTTTAACCGAGCAGAAGTGAAGAAATCTAGTTTAAGCCGAGTGATGTTAGTGTCGACCGAGCCAGTATATGCCGAGTAAATTCAGTGTTGACCAAACATCAGTTTATTGCTGAGGAAGACAACATTAGCCGAGGGAAACAGTTTCAAGTGATGACCGAGGAGTTGAACACAATATTGACTAAGCGTCAATAATTTACATTTGATGAAGAACTCAGATTCCTAGCCGACATAGTTGAATTCTTGGATTATGTAAATCGTGTCAACTTTATTTATTGAATGTATGGAGAATTTAATGCATAGTAAACCATTTTATTGTGATTCCATAAAGAGATTAGAGATGTTTCTAGAAGGATGAATGAAGAACATAATGTTGGAAGGATTTGATGAATTTGACCTAAACCTAAGATCTATGGATGAGATTAAGCGAAAAAAGATGGGTGTACCTATCGAAGAGGTATTAAGGAAGCCTAAGTGTGAGGTTGAAGCAATATGTTGGAGTTGTTTTTATTGACTGAATAATCAGAAAGGCCGAAGGAGAAGGAGTTGTGATTGCTTGAAGGGATTTCTGAGAAGATCAATGATGGAGATGGAAATGGATCTCAGTCAGTAAGCCATCATATATATGTAAGAATTGGATCTTTTATTTGCAAAGTGAGTTGTATGTTTTCAGATCAAACACTGCTGTTACTTTCTAACCATTATATCAGTTTAAATCCTTTAATCAAGGTTGACCTAATAGTCATTGTATAAATCCTTTAATCAAGGTTTCATTCTAATGGAATGTACTTAAGTCCTCTAACAAGGCACACTCCTAACAGGGTGGTTGAAATCCTTTAACAGGGTCACACCTAGTAGTGTGTTTGTAAACCTTTGATAGGGTTGGCTTTTCACAGAGCTCACTTCAGAAGAGTGAAAATATCAGTAGCATGTTACAAAGTGGTTTTTCCCAAATTGGGTTTCCACTATAAATCCTGGTGTCAATACTTGTGTGAGTGTTTTGGTTTGAACATTTCTGTGTTTTGCAAGTTATATACTATTGGATAGTGGACTGCACTGTTATATGTTTTTGGTATACATTCTGTAATGACCGAGTAGCTATTGGTTGTTAGATCTAAGTTGTTGAAGTGTTTAAAAGTTTAATTTATACATCTGGACCTGAGAACAACTAATTCACCCCCCCTCTCTGTTGTTCTATAATATTAACAATGAGCACTGTAGATGCACTAGAAGAACTATCTTATTTGTTAAACAGACAGATAGGAATCAAGGAGAATCTACATAAGACATGTGAAAATGATTTTGAGGTCTTAAAAACCAATTTTTTTGATGTATTTAGCATAATATAAGTTGGAATTTATTATACTAGTAATACATTTTTTGTTTTTGGTGCTTTTTGCATACCTTTGTCATTGTTGTCAAAGGGGGGGTTAGTGGTTAGTGAAAAATTGTGTCATTGTGGATATCAAAGGGGGAATTATGTAAGGGGGAGTCATGTATAGTTCAGGAGATACATTTTTTACAAGTGTTTCAACACTTAGTCAATTTTTCACTCAATGTTGGCATCAATGCCAAAGGGGGAGATTGTTAGCATTTTGATGAATATATTTGAGTCCAAGAGCACAAAGTGTTGAAGTGGTATTGTCATTGATGGAAAAAAAGCATATTGAGAGTGATAGATCAGTCATAGCGGAAGGGAATTGGATCGAATAGGTAAAGTTACTAAGTGTTCAAGTGTACCTATTGCATGATACTCATTTGTGGAACATATGATCAACAATAAAGATTTTAGAGGTTTCAGGTTAACATTATCATATAAATCTATGTCTGGAATCACATAAGCTAATTCATAATACATGAAGAGATTTGAGGAAGGGAACCAATGATATTGGCTAGAATAGAGTACTGATAGAGTAAGTTTGGTGGAATTGGTAAACCGATGGAGAAAAATTCCAAGCATGTTTTGATTTCTTATTGAATTGTTTAGGACCGACATCAAGAAATTGTAAATGATGAATTGGTACGCTTGCTCAATTATTTTAGTTGACTTGCAAGATGACTTTGGTAACACATTTTATGGTTTCCACTGACATAGAAAAAGATCTATAAAAGGAGATCTAAAACATAATATGAAAGGTTGCGATGCATGAAGGTGACTCAAAGAGTTAGGGAAGAGGTGTTAAAATATTCTAAGCAATGCATTAAGCATAAGTATATTGGATCTGTCAAGAAGTAGGTGCTATTTTCAGATCACCATCACTTGTTGAGTCCTAGTATGTTTGCAAGTTAAATCCCTTAACATGGTCACTCCTAACAAGGTGAACAGGATCCTAACAAGTCTGAAGATTAAATCCTCTAACTAGGTGACTCTCAGAAGGAGTTTCTAAATCCATTAACCGTGTAGCTCCTAACAAGGCTTATTGTAATAACTTTTAACATGGCTATAGATACTCTTAATCGGATATGCCCTTAATAGGGTGATGTAATGCCTTTAAAAGGAAAAATCTTATTGCTACAGTATTGATAATTCATGGGCACTAATTCCCACTGTGGTTTTTCCCTCTAACCAAGAGTTTCCAAGAGAAAAATATTGGCGTTCTTGTGTTGCATGTTGTGGATGTTTCATTTGATTTTATTTTATGTTATAATACCACTTTCATGTTGGTTAATTTGGAAGTTGTTGAAAAAGGTTTTAAGATATGTGGTTGCACTGATTTACCCCCCCCTCCCCTCTATGCCTTGTAACACTAACAGTGCATACAAGGTAGTGAACTCTATTTTACCACCTTACATTTTGGTGATCCCAACTCCTTACATCTTAATTTTTATGTGGATGTCTAGATCTAATTTGTATGCATTTCATTATCCTAAATTTACATCATATCATCACTACATTTCATGCATTTAGAAATCTAGTTCATTCTTGCATTGCATTTTGTGATTTGCATGTTTCATTTTAAAAAAAAACAAAAAAAAATAATCATGCATTGTTATGTGTGTTAATTTTTTTTTTCTCTTTATGCTTTGTTTCATTAGATTAGCTTCTTTCATTATAAAATGCCATTTATTTTTACAAGACTTTACTACCTTTGATGATCCATTTAGTACCTATGACTTTGATATGCTTAATTTTTATCCTATTCATCATGCCATGTTAGAAAAGACCATTAATAATCTCCCTCAAAAGGATACTTTGGTGCAAGAGGATGCTACTAATCTGCAAGGATCTAAGATATATGACAATCCCCTATTTGATTCCTCTCCCAAAGTTTCTCTCCCTAATGAGGACATATTGATTCCTAATAATTTAGTCTTCTTTTAACACTTCTCTCAATGATCTCCCTCTTTCGGATGAGCCATTGGAGAACATTTTGACTATTCTCTTAATATGTACCTCCCCTATGAGAGTACCTTGGTGAAAGAGGATAATGTTATGGTAGAGGAGGGTGACATGATTGAAAATTCCCTTAATGACGCTTCACCTTCTATTCACTTCAATAACCTCCCCTCTAGAGGTAAGGCATTAATGAGTTATGTTTATCCATCTCCTAAAGTTTACCCTACTCATGAAGACAATTTGGAAGAAGAGGATGATATCCTTGAGTCCCTCTCTTCTACAAATAAAATCTTGGAGAATAAATAGCTCAATCAAGTCAATACCTTTCATGTTTAGGGGGAATGACAAGCCTAATGTAGTTTTCCACCTTCATCAAGATATCCCTCAACCCCAAAACAAACTAGTCATTGTTGTAAAAGGTGGTACACAACCTGATAATCATAGAGTAGCACACACATATAACAACATTCATTTTCCCCTTAATCCTTCACAACATGTGGGTAAGGACTATGATCTTGTTGAGAAAATTCATGATACTTTAGCCAAGATCTCCCTTTGGAACTTAATTTAATCTTGACCTACGTATCAAGTGATGACATAAGAAGCTTTGCAAAAATTTGTTCCATCCATTCCTAATAAATTAAATGAGGTAGAAATCATTCTTGAACCAAAGACAAAAAATGAGTTCCAACAACATGAGTTACCCTCTTTAGAAGTATGTGATCCCCTCATGATTGTTGTCCTTATCAATGATAATGTTATAAGGTGTACTCTAGTTGTTAACGGTTTAATGCTCAATGTGTGTGGCATTGACTTTTTGCATAAAATAAGCATATATACTTCTCTTATTCAAACTAATTCTATTCCTATATGTGGCTTTGATAATTTTGGTAAACCATCATTAGGTACAATCATATTGCCTATTAAAGTATATGATGTCATTTTACCAACATGCATCCATGTCATGCCCAATACTCTCACATCTAACCTTCTTCTAGGTAAACCTTGGCTTCATGCTATACAGGTCGTCCCTTCTACTCTTCATAGAAAACTCAAATTTATCTATAACAATGCAATGTAAACTATTGAAGCCAATGAAAACTACATATCTAATATCAATCTCCCGCAATTTCTTCAATACTTTCTGCAATACAAACACCATCTCCTTTTAAAGAGGTTGATTATGGATCATTATAATTCATAAAATATTTTGTAGCAAGAACGAAGTTCCTAAATTTGAGACTCAAACTTCTTATCCAAACACGTGTGGATGTTGATTGGACCTTTGTAAATTTCAATCCATTTTGACCTAAGAGCAACTCTTATCCTCCTAATTTTTCAGCTCCCAAGTTTGATGATTACAATGGACATGATTTATGATGCTTGCAACAAAGAATTGAGACTTATGAGAAACCTACATCACACTTGTCTAAGGAAAGTTTAGGTTCCCAAACTCCTTTTTCAACATCCCCTCCCCATTGTGTAATACATCTATGTCTTCTAAGCCTTACTTCAAACAAGATAGCATTTTGTCTAACCTTCTTTGTGCCATGTTGATTACTCGATCCAAATGAAAGAAGAAACGTAGACAAGATATTGAAAATCTTCCTTTTTGTATGTATCATCAATATTATGACCACTCTACTAATGAATGTCAAGATTTGCATTATAAAATTCAAAAACTCATTGATGATGATATTATATATGACTAGTTTCTGTTAGGAATGATTAGATGGTGTAGACAACTCAATGCACTCTCCTAATAAAGCAACAAATCTTTTTTTTAGCAACTCTTCATTCTAACAAAAGCTCATTTAATTATCGACCATAGACATATCTTCTTAGATGACACCTACACTTTATATTGTTACCCAAATTTCAAAATTTCAGTTCCCTTCCTTTAAAACTAAGTTACGGTTCACATTTTGATACTTAGGTAGATAATACCCAAATCAACCAGATCCTTGGTTTGGTTCAAAATTCGAAAACCAAGCAAAACCAGCGACAAACATTTAAACCGAATGATGGTTGTGGTGTATGTACAAATCAAATATTTTTAATAGATTTCTTATATTGAAAATACTATCCATGAAGGAAAAACTCCATATTTTTAAATTGACGTCTCATGTACCAATGAGAGATGTACTTTGTGAATCACACAGAAAATTATCAAGCCATAAAGAAGGATAATTTTCACGGTTATTATGGTCATGTGTATGGAGATGTATATGCATCTTTTCCACTCCAACATTTCCATTCCATTTTCTACACATGATTGGTCCCATTCATGCAACATATATAAAAGAATATGTTGATAAACAAATTTTTTAACAGGAGAGAAATAATCGTTTCTTCTACAGATCATGCTCTCTTTCTCCAAGGAGACGAGACTATTTGAGACTGGTTTTTGTATATAACGATATTACTCTCAAACATCAAATTGGGGTGGAAAAGATGCATAGGCAGAATCAAAATATAAAGACTAGAGTCTATGATGATTGGAGGCATAGTAGTGATGATGTCAAAATTAATCAGGGGACAACTAAGGACTTTGTTTCCAATTTATCTTCCGTGAATATGAACACAGTAGGTGAAGAGTCAGAAGAAAGGTTCTTACCTCTTCGATAAGAAGATGATACACGTCACTATAGACTTGTGATAGAAAACATGATCGGAGATTACAAACAATAGGATTAACGATATTTTTGGCTTTGATGGGTCAATGGATTCTTCGTAGGGGAGTTCTAATACATATGATAGTCACCCCACTTCTGTCAATGATAATGCTAACATGGGGCTGGAAGTACATAAAATTACTCTTTGGTGGTTGCAATTACCTTAATGGTCACTCTTCTCTGCACTTGAATTATAATTGGTCATCTTCTCATGAAGAATCAATGGATGAACGATTTTGTCACGACTGTGATTCTTGGTGTCTGTACTGGAGAATTATATTAATTTTTAGCCAAAGAAAAAGTTCTTATATATTGGTGCTCTATGAAGAGTTTTTCTTCATTTGTCTTCTCCCACCTATAATATTCAATGCTGGATTTCAAGATGAAACTCCCTTGCTTTATAGTGCAGTATTTGGGGAAGATGCTGTAAATGATGCTACAACTATTATTCTTTTCAATGCTGTCATAACATCAACCTTACTCATATTTAGGGCATCATGATATTACAATTATTTGACAAGTTTGTTTATATGTATCTAACAAACACAGGATTGAGAGTTGCAGTAGGGATTCTAAGTGCAGATCTATTATATTTTGGAAGGAAGGAATTCGGAAAAGGCACGTAAATGAGCTTTATGTGGATTTGAATTCCTTGTGAAATACTTGGGTGATTATTTGAACCATATGTTATTCAAAGTCTTCCTTTATCACAGACATTATTCTCTGATCAAGATATTAGTTTTTTTGAGTTTGTTGGTTGTGCTGCTCATGCTATGATGTCTCAATTAGGTTGACAAGGGGTGAAGCTTGTACTCCCATCTTTGCTTAAATGTTTAGAGGACTTAAAAAAAACAATTGAACTATTAAAAGCTATGGATTATTGGGTTCCCTAGTGGTGTAATGGAAGAAATGATGAGAAATGCTAGGATGTAGATCACTCACCAAATCTTGGCATACATTAGAATACAAAACCTTCAACAAGGTGAATCTAATTAGTACAACCAAGAAAGTAAGGGTGCCAATGCATGATCTACACAATGTAGGGTTTGGATTCTTTTGTGTTAGGGATGTAAAAGAAATTGTAAAAAGTGATCTAATATGTAAATATGATAGAAAGAAAATGACAAAAGACAATGTACAATATCATATTTGATTTATAAAAGTAAGTGCAAGGGGAAAATAGGAGGAATGAACTCACCTTGAAGAAAGAAGAGGAAGAATGATTTTCAAATCTTAATTTGACTATCGCCATGATGTTAGAATTAAGTGTAACTCCAGATTTGGGCCTCTAATGTCTACAATAGTACACTGTGTAAATTTTAGCCAAAAAGTGTGGGACTAGGTTGTCAAAGTCGACCTTGTCATGGAATAGGTCATGAAAGTTGACCTAGTCCTTTCAGGTCCAAATTTGATGAAAATTGAATCAGATTTGTAATAGGTTCTGAGACTCCCAAATTTGGCTTTACAACTCCTGAAATTATTCTTGCACATAGAAAAGAAGGAGAAAAGATTGTGTAAAGGGGTTTTCCTTGGTCAAACCCTTATATAGGAATCAACCATGAAATGAAATTTAAACTGCATAAAAGAGAGCAATGTAAACAAGATAAATGTTAGATTCACCTTGCATGAAAACCTTCATGAATGGATGTAGAAAATAGTCAAATCCATGAAGATGCTTGTATTGTAGAATAAAAGATTCCTTCACAAATGCATAGATCTACACTTGAAAAATCCTAGATCTTGAATGAATATATGCTTGATAACCACAATGGAGAAGGAGAGAAAAGAAGAGTGAATGTATGGATCTTCTTTCTTTCTTGTGAATTCCTCTACTTGGCCACCATGAGAGATAAATGTGCATCAATGAGAGAAGATTTCCTTTGCTTGAATGGATCTTGAAGAAATGGAGACTTGGAAATCCTAGATTGGGTGCTTTCCTTCAAGTATTGAATCCACCATTTCAATTGCACAACTTGAATTTCTTGAGAACTTGACTTGCTTGTACTTGATCATTTGATTGCTTGCACATTGAGAAATGTCTTATGATGTCAAAATGAGAGGAGAGAGTCCCATTTTATACTTATTTTAGGATTCAGTTTAACTCAAGGTCGACCAAAAATCTCAAAACTAGAAGAAAACCCTGTCGTCGGGCCCTGGACCAACTTTGGGGAAAAAATCCTTAGACTAGGTTGACTTGGTTGACCTAGTCCAAGACTAGGTTGTCCTGGCCAACCTAGTCAGGGTGTTTTTGCTTGAAAATTTACCAAGACTTAGGGGAGTGTCGAATAAATCAGAGGGAGAAATTACAAGTTGTTGGGATAAAGAAAAATAGACATTTGGACCTTGAAATCACCAATATGGGGTATAAAAGGTCCTAGAACCTCCAATTATGGGTGCTAGCTTTTTAGGATGGAACATTTAGCCCCCACTTTAGCAGGAGTATGAGACAAACTTATGATCACGGTAAAGTAGATTGAATGCAAAGGATGATCTCATCAAGGTGAAAGAGACAAATAAACATCAAGCCCCCAAGTGACTTAAGTCATCATCAAATCCAAAACCAAAATAAGAGAGGCATCAAGAGAGAGAGAGAGAGAGAGAGAGAGATTTTACTATCCCTATAAGAGTCTATCTTATTGTGAACCACATGAAAGGAAGTGTCACAAAAAGATGGAAATTGAATGGTCTAGCAAGTTGTGTTATGCTAGTTAAATCCACCAACAAGGACTAGCCCTTAAGGGAAGTGTATCCAATAAGAGATCTGACAAATGAATGATTAGTCCTAAGGGAAGGTAAGATCCCTTAGGGATTGAAGAAGGAAGGATCAAACTAAGGATTTGAAAAAGTGATTAGTTAAAGGACTAAATGTGCGTAGTTAGTCTAAGGACCAAATATGTGAAGTCAGTCTCAGGACCAAATGTGTGCAATTAGTCTAAGGACCAAATGTATGATAACACTAAAGTAGTGTGTGTGTGACAAATGTGAAACATAGAGTGGTGTGTATGCTTCCATGTTAAAGAAATTGCAAATTCCTTAATGGAAGCAATGGATTTAACGAGCATGCAAGAATCCATAAGAAACATTTCCAATGTGAAATGCCTCCAAGAAAGGACAAATCAAGGGAAATGAACACAATGAAAAAAGAGAGCATGAAAGGGATCTACCAACTCTAGGGTCTGTGTGATCATATGATAATACATGAGATATTATATCAAAATGAAATGGCATAATCCCCCAAAGGTAGTATAACTACAAGCACAATGGAAGAAAAAGCACACAAGAGTTACAGAGAAGTCTTTTTGGACCAGCATCAAGAGACCAAAAAGAATAGGTTGTTAGTGTTATAAGATACTGAGAGGGTGGGGGGTGTGTGAATTAGTGCAACCACATATCTTAAAACCTTTTCTAGCAACTTCTAAATTAACCAACATGTGAATGATATTATAACATAAAAACAGAGAAAATTAAACATCCACAACATGCAACACAAGAATACCAATATTTTTCTCGTGGAAACCCTTGGTTAGAGGGAAAAACCATGGTGGGAACTATTTATCATGAATTATCACTACTGCATCAATAATATTTGTCTGGTTAAAGGTATTACATCACCCCATTAAGGGCATGCTCAGTTAAGAGTAGTTATAGCCCTGTTAAAAGCTATTATAGAAGCCATGTTAGGAGCTGTCTAGTTAAGGGATTTAGAAACTCCTTCTGAGAGTCACTTGGTTTGAGGATTTAACATTTAGACCTATTAGGATCCTACTCACCCTATTATGAGTGACCTTGTTAAGGGATTTAACTTTCAAACGTATTAGGTTTCAAGAAGTGATGATGATATGAGAATAACACTCACTTCTTGACAAATCCAATGTATTTCTGCTTAATGCATTGCTCAAAATATTCTAACACCTCTTCCTTAACTCCTCCAATAACCTTCATGCATCGCAACCTTTCATATTATGATTTACATCTCCTTTTATAGACATTTTTCTATGTCGGTGGAAACCCCAAAATGTGTTCCCAAATTCAACTTCCAAATCAACTAAAAAATTGAGCAAGTGTGTCAAATCATCATTTTTAATTCATTGATGTTAGCCCTAAACAATTCAATAAGAAATTAAAACATACTTTGACTTTTTCTCCATTGGTTTTACTGATTCCATCAGACTTACTCCATCGATACTCTACTCTAGCCAATATCACCTGTTCTCTTCCTCAAATCTCTTCTTGTGCTGGGAATTGGTTGATATGATTCCAAACATAGATTTATATGATACTGTTAATGCGTCCACATGAACCACATAACCTGAAACCTTCAAAATCTTTATCGTTGATCATCTATTCCAAAAATGAGTATCTTGCAATTGATACACTTGAACACTTGGTATCTCTACTTAGTCAATCTAATGTATTTACTTAGTCAATCTAATGCAATGTCGATATGAATGATCTATCACTCCCAGTATGCTTTATTTTCAGAAATGACAACACAACTTCAACACTTTGTGCTCTTGGACTCAACATCTTCATCAAAATGCCAACAATCTCCCCCTTTGGTAGTGATGGCAACACTGAGTGGAAAAATTGACTAAGTGTCAACACTTGCAAAAATATATCTCTTGAACTATACATAACTCCCCCTAACATAATCACACAAATTTTTTACTGACCACGAACTCCCCCTTTGACAATAATGACAAAGGTAAGCAAAAAGTACCAAAAACCAAAAATATATTACTAGTATAGTATATGCCAACTTATATTTTTCTAAATACATCACCAAAATTGGTCTTTAATACTTGAAGATCATTTTACCATGTCTTCTATAGATTCTCCATAATTCCTATCCATCCTTTTAATAGGTAAGCTAGTTCTTCCAGTGCATATACAGTTCTCACATTCGGTAAGGCCAAAACAACTTCAACCTTCTTTATTCCTTTTCGCAATATATCTAGTTTGAGTATCAAATGACTATGTAGATCAAATAGTGTTGCTACCCTTTTCTCCTTCTCATTATTGTAAGTTTTGAGCTTTTGATTAACAATTTTTATTGAAGCTCCAAAACTTGTTACATAATGGCTCACTAGATCAAAAATAGAAACCAACTTCTTTAGCTCCTATTGAGCTTCAACTCTTTTCTGCTCAATATCTTGAATAAAATTTAAAAAATCAAAAATTTTGGTTAGTAGCTTACCACCTTCCTTCAGTGCTTCCTTCACCCACTTCACACCTACTAATAATGAACCTCTATCAAATGCAATTGCGTGTACAAGTTTTTCTGATTGTTTCTTCTCATAGTCATTTTTCACTTTGTGCATAGTTTCATCTTCAAGACTTTGCATTTTTTCTCCTATAGTTGTCACTAGTTTAACCAATTGCTCAATAGGTGTAGCATTTGAGTCATAATTGATCTCAGGCACCAAATTTGGTAATATGTCTCTTGCTGATTGGTTTACTTGTGTCTCTTTCTTTCGAGCCTTCATCTTATGCCTTTTAGCTTTAGACTTTATTGTAGTGGCAATGTCTATGAGTTCATTAGGGCTCAAGGCACACAAATTAATTGGCCCTTGAATAGCTGGAATATCACGTTCATCTTCTTCATCCAAACTTGTCTTAATACTAGACATGGACTGTGAATATGTTACCTATCCTTTATCCTTATTTGCAGTCCCTTCCTTTTGTTCTTATTTTCCTTTCTCTCCTTGCACTCCTTGTACCTCCACATCTTTAGTATGTGCTTCTTCTTATTTGTTCTCATCTTCTTCGATTATATCTCCTATCGATACTTGTAGCTACTCACCAGTTGATGCATTCACCGTGGTATCACCACTCATAATATCTTTCATGACTTGTTCTATCCTTGTATTCTCTTGAGCATCCACATGTTCTTTTGAAGTAACCTTTGACTCTTCAAGAACATTCAAGATGGAAATATCATCTATGGTGACTTCAACACCATTAATCTTCCATCCTCCATTAGTATGAGTTATCGATGGCTCATCAAGTTCATATTCTTCTTATTTTTCTTGTTCTTCCAGACCCAAACACTTCTTCAAGATATCCTATGTTTCTTCTTGAACTGATTGAGATTCACCATTGAGTAGCCTTGTCAACCTTTTCTTGGTCTTGAATGCTAGTCTAATTTTCCCAAGAGTCTCTTTGATTTCCTCCTTTGACATCTTTGGTTGTAATTGGACTAAAACATATTCTATCAATTATTTATCTCATTTTAATGCAGCAAGCCACCGAGCTTCAATCTTGTTATACATAGATGTGGAGATCTGTCCTTGCAACTCAATAAGATTTTTTCTCAGTTTATTCATACTGAATACAACTGCATCCTCAATTTTCTTCTGCTCTTTTTTATTGAATTTATCATAATGCTTCTGAACATCAACCAATATACCCCACTTTCTAACTTTATCCACTATTCTATCTATTGAAATAAACTTACTGATATTTGTTTTGTCAAATTTCATGGTTGGGGAACCAAATACCTTTTATTTCTTACCACTGGCCTTCAGCTCCTTCTGGGAATCATCTGATTTGGTTCCTTCTTCCTCACTTCTTTTAGTACATTTGTTCAAGTTGTGTTTTTTCTTTCTTCCTCTTACCAACAACCTTCTTTGCTCCGGTTATCTCCTTGACCTTTGTAGGCTTAGGTTTAGCTACCTCTACAGGCTTCTCTTTCCTCTTCATTAGAAATTTTACAGGAGGAGAGGATTTATCCTATTTCATAGTTGTAACACTCCTGGTTTGTCTACTGGTTATTGTAGAAATAATGTCTTCCTCTTCTACCACTATTGCAGATGTACTTGCTTATTCTTCTTCATACTTGGATCTTGCCTTATCTATCATTTCCTTGGTGAAACCTTTCTTTAATGCATATTCCTCTACTTATTTTCTATCTTGTTCTCTATCAGTGATTGGTTCAATTGATTGTAAACCTCTATATTCTTCTCATTAAAAATTGTAGATCTAGGTACATTTGGATCTACTGGCATTAACAATAAATTATCTACATAAATAGTAAGGATTTTAGCCTCCACCTCATAACCCATAGGCATGATCCATGAGGTCCTTGGTTCAATAGCTTACATGAGGCATGCATTAGTACCACCATAAAATAAATGGTATCCTTGTACTTCTCTACTATCCTCTTTTCATAAATGATGCTATTTATGTTCAAGGTCTCCTCTTGGAGGTAGATGTCTTTAAGAAGATATCTCTTCCTCCTATCCTTGCACATTTCTAAAAAAGATCCCTTCAAACTTGTAGCTAGATACTTATTTACAACTATCTCTTCCTTGTCTCAAAAGAGTTCTGTCCTCTTTGGCTTGGATTGAATGTACATTGTTACATAAATAATATCTCTTTTATGTTAAAGGTGTTTATCCTTGTTCTTCCTTTTTGTAATATTTCAACAAAGTCATATCTTTCCATCTTGAGAGGGCATCTATGTAGTCTCCTTTTAAATGTTGTAGGATTTTCTCACAAGCATCATGCTTTTTTGGTTATCCTTTTATTATAGTATTTCCTCATGAACATCCTAGTTTAGTTGGCTATCTTTAAATTATAGGATTTCCTTGTGAATATCATCCTTTGTTTAGTTATTCTTATTCAAAATCTTGTAGGTTGAGTCTATTAGCACAACACCACTTGCTAGAGCTGGATGACTCTCTTTCACATCATTTTAGTAGATTTATTTGGATACACCACTTTCCTTGGTTAACCTTTTGCACCATTTTTTTATATTTCCTTGGATACAATTCTTTCCTTGGTTATCCTTGGGATTGGTTGTCTAACATAACACAAGTTGCTAGAATATTTGACCTCTTCTTTGTGTAGATTTTCAAGATGATTTGACTAGCATAACACAACTTTCTAGCCCATCGACTCTCTTTGTACCAAACTCTCTCTTGGGATGAGTTGACTAGCATAATACTACTTTCTTTTGACTCTTTCTTCTCTCTTCACATGGATCACCTACCATAACACAATTTTCTAGCATGTGGAATCCATGGTAATGGTTCTTCCAACTAACGGTTGAGATAACCGTAAATATATATCTTCTCTTATCAATAGGCATCTAAGCTCAGTGGATAATTAACGACGATAATTTAATAAATGAGGAAACCCTCCCACTCTTTAGGATTTGCAACACCTAGGTGGGTGAACCTTGTATTATTCCGATAGATCTATATAAATATAACACTAATAATATGATTGAGAAAATGAATCTTAGTCTAACAGATCAAAATACATAAGGCACCTCATAATTAGCTATATTCTAACACTTTGATTAATTTATCTACATCTGATAAATTAAAACCTATTCTAACTCTAAACCTACTAACATAACTGGAAATAACTTTGAGATTTGATGGTTACTAAAAATTGATAAGATAATGACCAGTGCCTTAATCCATTGGGCTACATCAAATTCTTAATAAACCATAACTAGAATTATACCTACATCCATGAACATTCAAGCATTACCCAAATATTCAAACTAATTACACTAGATATCATACTATGACAAATCACTACCATTCTCAGACAATTGTTGCAACCCATAGAAAGTATTTATTTTCTATTATTAAGGGAAAACTAGGTATGCAATTACACATGCATAATAAACAATGAAGATGAATTTATCCATTTTGAATAGAATTTCCTCTCTTTCCTTCAATCCATCCTCAACAACTTTCTTAGCCTCTTCAAAAACCTTCCTTTCATCTTTAGTTATTATTTTCTTTTCAAGGTCTTCACACATTCAGACAGACTGACTTTCAAGCTCTCTTTTCAGATTTTCCACTTCTTCTTTGAGTTTCTTGTTCTTTTCCATCATATATATAATTGCTTCCCCAGATTCTTCAAACATACTACCTTCAAATAGTTGATCAATGTAATTCTCTTTTTCACTTAACTTCTCAGTAAGTTCTCTCCTTTTCACAAGAGACTTCTTTATCTTTTCCTACAGCTCATTGATCATCTTGTGTGCATTCTCAAGTTCTGTCTCATACTTGTAATTCTCAATAGTTATAGATCTTTCTCTCAACTTGTTAGACTTATCACCAAGAGGACAAGATCTCTGATACTAATTGTTAGAATGCTTAAGTACTGAGAGGGGGGGTGAATCAATATAAATAGATTATGGACTAATCCAACCACTGATTTGAATAGATTCAATAATAACTTTCCAACCACAAATCATATAACTGAAATAAAAAAATAAAAGAAAGTAGTATCAAGCATCCAAAAAATCATCACAAATGACACAATAATTTTTGCGTGGAAACCCTTGGTTAGAGGAAAAAACCATGGTGGGCATGAAACCCACAAGCTCACTACTACAGTAAATGAGTTTGCCCTATTAGGAGCTACAATTGTCCTTTATGAGGGTTCACCCTGTTAGGAGTGATTAGTACCTTGTTAAAAGTACAATCAGATATGCTAAGATCTACCTTGCAAGAGGATTTCAAGACTCTATTAAGAGCTCACTGATTAAGGGATTCAAAATGAGGAACCTGTTAAAGTTCACCTTATTAAGGGATTTTCTTGTTGTAACTTCTAGGGAACAACAAGTGAGTGATCTAGATGAAGCACTAATTGCCTGTTAGATCCAATCTATTTTCTGCACTACGTAACTTATCACGACTTTGTCTCTATCAAATCTCAGATCGCAACCCTAATTAAGATCACAAACTTCTTTTGTAACCTTTTCATCAACCATAGAAACATAAAAAAAACCTTTTATAATATGAGCAGTTCCACTTATATACACTCCTAGCACCATCTCCATAAAATCCAAATAGTTTCTCACGCAAGAACCATGCACCAAAATGATAATCTTGATGTAAAACACATCTTCCTATGACCGCATCAGCTCATAATAAGATCTACATGATATATCTCCAAGATAGCCAAACACATTTTAACTTCTCCAATGTACCGCCTTAGAAATTACTTATATAATAGCATCAATTCCAAGAATGCCAACTCATCAATTCTACAATCCTTATTACATGTCATCATAACACCAAATATAATCGCAACCACTATACCACTTACCGATCTAGAATCTTCCAACTGATGCTCAAGAACACAAGTTTTCTTACTTGTCTGAAAGACCGTGTCAACAAAAATCTCTCTTACTGATCAACCAAATAGGTTGTGGTTAGAACCACACTGTATTATGACCATGTTGATATTGTAGCTATGACTGCTCCTCATAATTCTTCATCTACCATGATGGCTACCAAAGTGTTGATCTCATTGTCTACCGATCTTCTGGACTTTATCGATCACATATCCTTCACACTGATTGCATCCTACACTTCACCGATTTTGATACATGAATGATCTGACTTAGTTTTCATCAATGGAAACCAAACCAACGATTTCCTATGACTACAACCAATATACATCACAATGTCAATCAATCTTCCAAACTCATCACAATGCAAACAATATATTCATACAATTGAGAGAGAATTGTAGGAGATAAGATATGGTGAGATTTTTATTAATTCTTTCAAAATGTACGTTTTGCAATTTATCAAACATAAGATTTCATAAAGACCACTTGCAAAATACTATATATTTCTATATTCTACTCAATATAAAATCCTAAGATTGTTTAGAACCCTTAGACAATCAACCATGATTTCCCTTTATAAAAATAGGGAAGCAAAGCAAGCTATCGGTTGACTAACAAATGTCAAACAATTACATAAACTAAAGGAATATGCCCTAAGGCATCTTGAAGATCAAATACATGGAATCTCAAAATAGGAAAGACACATAACTGAGTGGTTACATTGATATGATTGTACCCATTATGAAATAGCTCATCTAGAAAGCATGCTCATTTTTCAGTCGGAAAGTGGGAAAAGAAATAGTTGAGGAGAAGGTCGCAATCTCTGCATGTTTCATTGAAAACAAGGTGAACAAATCCTTATGCCACATGTTATATTTATTTTAACATAAATTTATTGCACCTCTTGATGTGTTCATTGTACTTTGGGCTCGCCACAAATGCATTTAATTTGTTTAGATGGCTGCCAGAAAAGTCTAGCTCATACAATCTATTTAACTAGGCATGAAAATACTTTAATAATTTATCCACGCCATCAATGGCTTTATCAATTGCAAAAAAATAATATGCCCATGCAGCTCCATTTTCTATTCTTTCTTTGTTTTGTCTTCACCACTATCTTTAATGAATGAAGTGTTTAAACCCTTAAAAAACATTAAATCTCTTATAAGATTTTAAACTATGCAAATGATATTCATGGTGTTGCAGTAGTAAGGCACCCATTTTAAGAACTTTGTCATTTTTTTCCTTGAAGATCTCAACCCATTGAGTATTATCCTCAATATGATCTTTGATAACTTGTACACTTGACATCTTTCTTCATAATCCTTTATTAACAAATTTTAAGTGTAAATCCATTTTTTGTTTCTTATTTATGACTTCAACAATAGCTTGATATCAACTCCACATAATGTACAAGTGAGGAAGCATGTGTTGATACTTAAGCTCGATTAGGTCTTGAGCCAAATTACACTTGGAAACCTTTACTTCCTTGCTTAAAGACACATTTTCTTATTGGGTGAGGATCAATTGTCTCTCTACTTCTATACTTTTCTCCCTCTCCAAACCCAAGTCAATATTTTCTTGAGCAATATTTACATTGACATCTAATAGAAGATACTTTTGCAGAGTTACTTCTATAGTATCCCTCAAGATATTTTATTCTTTTCTTTTGATTAATAATCAATCTATTTTTTTCTTCAACCTTTTCCTTATTCAAGAGTGCAACATCAACATTTAGATTTGCAACCTATTTTGAGGTCACATCCTCAAGCCTGTACATCATGAACTTTCCTAGAATTTCTTGTGGGTTTTCAATAGCAATTGGCTTTCTACTAGGTGGATATAGAAACCATATTTCCAAGTATTATCATTCGATATTATTTCAAACCCATATCACAATTTATCTATTCCTTGATTATTAATCATGCAATCAACAACTCCATACCTCCTCAAATTGTCAAATGCAATAAAAGTGGACATTTCCACACCTAGGAGTAGAAAAAAGCCAACATAATTCAATATTTTCCTTCCTTTCTCTAAGATCATTATCTGTAATTCATGTTTGACCTATTGCCAAAAACTTTCTATGGCCTCAACCCTATTATCTTCATCTATGATATCAATTTTCTGCATTAGCCCTTTTCCTTTCGTATCATATAAATTTTTTTTTAATTCAAGGGGCTTGAAAAATTCATTATCATCGACATGGACCTCTCTGCAACTTTTCTTCTTACATCTTTAGTTAGATATTCAACAATTTCCATTATGTCATCATTGTTACCTGTCATTGGCCGATATGGCTCAATTTGAGCATATTGCATCACTTCTTCTCCTTCTTCCTATCTACATGTTGTTATACCATCATCTTGTGAGACAACCATTGTGGATGATTGTGAAGGGTACTATTGGCCAAGGGGTATGGAAGGGATTGACCCTCCAATATCACTCATTGAAGGCCCTTGGCTAGATGAAGCAACCAATTCATATTCACTCAACAACATTTTCTCACATGAAATGAAAAGTTCTAATCTCCTTACATTGTTGAACTCATTGGGGGAATACCCCTGGATAGTTAGGATTGACCTTTGATCTCTTTAATTGAGTTTTTTACACTCTATTGTTAGTTGTAACTCTCCTTTTTCCCCCATCATAAGATGATCAATTTATCCATACCTCTTCATTTTACAAAAAGATGTGTTGATATGACCCAAGGCCAACATACTTCTTTTCATAATCAAAATACCACTTTGGGTCAAATGTTTTACCGTATAGCCAATGTGGAAAATTATATGAGTTCAATAATATAATGACCTCCTCGTACCCCTATACACCAATAATTTAATCTAGAGATGCGTAGGAAGAACTGAACCCTTGCTATTCCTCCTAAAAATGGTTGTAGCTTCAAACATCTGCCAAATAACCTCCAAAATTATAATTCTATTAGTCTCATGAAAGGTAAAACATGGGGCTTTCCCTCAAATATGTATACTCTAATGTATGTATACCTCCCCATCACATACCATTTAGCCCAATTTTTCTCTATCTTTACTTTTAGCTCCTCTTCTCTTCCTTTAGGCCTTTAAAATCTCATTATTGTTGGAGATGACCTAGGAGGGGCTTTAGAACCTATAATATCATATAGAAGAACTCCTTAAAATGTATATATTGAGCCTTTTGATACTCTTTGTCCCAAATATTGGTCCACATTTGGACATGCTTGGGATTTCCAAAAATATCTTTATAATTGATATGGAGTTCACTACTCCATGCCTTATACATATGTCCGACATACAAGAGCATATGCAACAATAAATAATACCATATAAATTTGATTGCTAAACCATCTTGCTGGATAACACAAAGTGACCTGCAAATTTGTTCGACAAAAAAATGAGGATAATCAAATGGCCTATTATTGTTTATGTCTTGAATGTCACAATACAAAATAGTAAGGTCCTTTGGCATGTTCTCATATCCATTATACCCCAATACTTGACAATCTACATAGTAGGTCATTTGCAAATACTTTTGGAAAAGTTTAACACTGTAAGGTGGAGGCTCAAAATTCATGAATTTGTTCAATTTATTGTTAATCTTAGGTCTATGAATGGGCAACCACACCATCTTGTACATCCCTTCTATATTTTTATACTCTTCATTAAGAGAAACTAAATTAACCCTTGTATCATATTGGGCATAGTTCTTTATATTTAAAATCTCACATATTGTAGTCTTTATAATTGACAACATGTCTCCTTGAGCTCTCTCAATACATCTCATGTTGGAGTTATAGCACTCATCCAAAACCCTAGTTAAGTCAACATTGACAAAAAAAATTGAGAGCCACTAATCTTTCTAACCCTAACCTCCAAGGGTTACACTCTGGCTATGAGCTCTTTGAGTTTGCATAGAAATATCTAAAGATATTATGCCCTCTAACTTCCATGTGAGCCTCACTAGCCTCTTTCTATTTATCATTGAATTTTGCCACATCTACTTGCATTTTTTACCTCCATGAAGAGCCAGGGAGTTGGGCAATCAAGTCATCACATAGATGCCATTCTTTTTTTTTCTTAGATTTGGGACCTTCTAGGGAAGGGTTTTTATAGGAAGAGGAATTCATTTTCTTAAATTTAAAAGGAATCACTTAATTACAATAATTCATCTATCCCTAACCCTCCTCATGAACACTTACACTTGAATTTTGTAGAAAAAAGAAAGATAGAAGACATGAATCTGACCTACCTAGGCTTTGTCATATTGATTCACAACACTGTGTTGAAATCAACAACTTGAATTTTTTCAATCCTTTCTTTTCTCTGCAATTGACCTCGATTCTTTGAAATAATAGAAAACTCCACTTGGATTGGCTATAAAGCACTATATTTTTGTCATTAAGTCTACATGCGTAAGCATTAAGGCGCAAATGGTTAGGAACTTGTGTTTGAAACAAAACTCTTGATGAAATAAATCAATGGTGCTTGGTGAGATTCAAATTCCCTTCATCGAGTTCAAAATAACTCTTTCCATGTCACACTCGAGCGGTTGCTAAGACAAACTAAACCTTCTACCAAGCCAACAAGATGAAAAAATGCATCCTTTTTATTCCACGTGTTGCACGTAACTATAGTGTTCACAACCTATTCTAACTTGATAGCGCGTTAGAGCCTAAGGAAGATCTCAACGAGTGCCCAAGCAGTTCACTTTTTACCCTATGTATCTTCATTTTTGCCACATAAGACAACTCGTCCCCATCTTGGGATGATTTGAGATTCCCAACGAGCCACCACACTAATCACATAAAGTATTCCACATCATATATTATATCAATGAGTTCAACCCTGCATGTGATCAACTCCAAAAAGTGTACATAGGTGCCAACATTTCTTGGAGAGCTAAAATTCTTATTGTCCAGTTAAGAACCAACTCTCATCAAGTCCGCTGTGAGACTGGGCGTTGGAAGATGCGAAAGGAGGCTTGGGAAGAGAAAATTTGCATGTTTTGCAACTCTGGGAAAGTGGAGACCAAACACCACTTAATTTTAGAATGTGAAGCCTACAAGAATGTACAACATGGATAAATTTGTGGATACTATATCGGATAGCTTTTGGCATAACCTATTCAGCGAGGAGTACATTGAGAAATTAGGTGGGCTCATCATCAGCTTGCACAAGAAACAGACCAAGTTACTAAAGTCAGCTTAAGATGCCTTGTTGTCCCATAGGCTATGTTTAGCCTCGTGGACATAATTTTTTTATATTATCTTATCTTATCTTGTTAACTCATTAACTCGTTCAAATACATGGAGGGTTCACAATGAGTCAATGCACGACCTTAAGTGTCCTCAATCATCTTCCATGTCACACTCAACATCAACACACGCCCAAGCTAACAAATGTAAATACTATGGGGCCCACCATATATTTTAACTCCTCACTTGAGCTTGTCGGCATGCCAAAAAAAAATTAGATACCTCGACGAGCGATTGAGATGCCAATTTTCACCATACTTTACCCATGTGGATGTACACCTTTACATAAGAGCTCGACAACTCAGCAGAAGGAATGAAATACCACAACAAGTTAACAAGCGAATGTTGGAGATTGACTCATACAACAACAAGGCTTGGCAATAGCTAACTTGGGAGCTCAGAGAAAAAAATAAAACATCACAATGCATTGATGAGTTGGGCCCAAGACAATGTAACTTAAGACCACTTTTCTCACATGTATATGAATTAAGGGTTAATTTGTCATGCGGGGGGCACTATTAGGATATTGAGTCATGACTTAGGAAAGGAAATAAGGCCAATAAGATAACACATGAATAAATAACCCAAAGAAAACTAACTTAAGAAAGAAACAAATACAAAGTGGTTGGTCAACCCATGAACCATAAACCCTTAAGATATAAACCTTTAAATAACTCAACGGATGTACAATTCTACATCAAATTAGAAGTTGGCACCAAAATTTGAACACTAAGAAACATAGGAAAGCACTACAAAACCCTAACTCTAAATCTCTTGCAGAAAACATATTTAATACTTGTTGTCTTATCTTGTCTTTGGTGTATGTTCTTGATATTTCCATGTGACCTCTTATGCTCTTGCAATGACATTTTGAGAATGGTATTAGTAGTTGAGATATTTTGATTACTAAGGTCTCTTCAAGTAGTTGAATTCGAGCCTTAGTTTTTGTATTTGTTTTTTTTGTGTGCCTTTGTATGTGGTTGTATGAATAAAGATCTTAGGTTTTGGGGGCTTGTTCCCTTGAACTTAGTGATCTCTCTCTCTCTCTCTCTCTCTCTCTCTACTACTACTACTACTACTACTACTACTACTTTACCATGAGTACGTTGGTAAGCTCATACTCCCGCTAAAGTATGAGATACATGTAGCATCATAAATTGCATCCCTATGCAATTTTTTGCTTAGCTAGGCCTTATTTTATCATGTATGGCCGCTTGCTTCTAGTCTCATTCATCCTATATCAATTCCAAATTAAATTATGGATTCTCCTTTCAATTTTGAGCCTCAAATCCCAATTTGCGATGCACTGGATATAAAAAGATGCCTTGGGGACCTGCTCCTGCCAATTCAACCCAAAATTTGGATCATGCAATGGTCATCTTGTTTGAACAAGATTTTTAAACTCCTATCAGGTTTCTTTGAGTTTTGTGTTGGTTCCCAAATCAATAGATTGGAAAATTCTGTGAGAATGTCTAACTTAATGCTCAAATCTTCCAAGTGATTTGGCCAACTAATGGGATCAACCAAATTATGGTTAGAATCCCCTACTCTTCAAGCTCTACAAGACTTAGGTGGGCAAACCTTCTCACCAACTAGCTCTCCAAGTTGGTGCTTTTTATAGTAGATTGCACTTTGGTTATATTATGAATTTTATATGATCTCTCAAGATGACATTAATTTCTTGAGATAGATCCAATTGTGTATTTCACAACCATTTCCAATTATCTTCAACTACTTGATTTTTTAATTTTGGTTTAAATCCTTGAATTGCTTTGTATCTGATCATTTTTTTGTTGTTCCTTAATTGACTTTTAATGTTATTCTTTTGATTGAAATTTTGATATATAATTATATTGATAGACCAATGCCTTCTTTCTATTGGGCTGCAGATTCACTCTTATCCTTGACCTTAATGTATAACCCTTGTGAGACAAATTTTAAGACCACCACTTGGATGACCCTGTCAACTTATATAACCTTCAAATGCTTCAATTATTAGATCACACCACAACCAGTCCTATTGAGTTTAACTCTTACTTGAAAAGACCAATAAGACAAAATACGTATGGACAACAACTTCACATATAAATTTTGATAATCGGACTGCAAAGTAATGCAAGTAATCTTCTCTACACCAAGACTCAAGATAGCTTCTATTTTATTGAAACATAAATCACAAGGGAATTGATCAACTTAAAGATTTCATCCACAACTTGATTGAAAATAAAAGAACTGGAATATTCTATTAACTTCTGATAAAAATATATTACATTGTGATTGTATGATGATATTTGATTACAATTTGAATGCTTTCCTCTATTTACATTTTACACCTGCACATATATATGTGGTTGAATAGTTTTCACACCCCTTTAGGGTGAAAGCACACCACCCTATTAAAAACTTTTTTGAAAAAACTAATCAACTAATTAAATAATAACTACCTATCTTTTGGATTTGGGTTTGGTCGAAAACCCAAAACACCTTTTGAAAAGCTAATATTTTAACTAGAGATTGGAAATTTGATTTTATGAATTGGGTCATATTTATATTTTTAATTTTTTATCGTTATCATCCTCTGTCGATACCATTTTTACAGAAGGTCAAAATTCCAGCATCTTTAAAATCTTCACTCACAAAATTCAGATTGCTCCTGTCACAAAGCTTCTTTCCTTAATCCTTGAGAATTGGATTTAAAATAATACAATATTTTATCTCATGTCATGTGATCTATCATCTCATCAATTATTTGGCATGGAGTTTAAAAGGCCATTTTTAGGGTTTTATCACTATGGAACTTCAAATTTTGCCAGAAATTTAGTTCTCCAACATTTTGCACCCCAAAATGCTTGGGAGAGGTCTATAAAAAAGATATCCTCTCTCATTTTAACATTCATCAATTCAATCAAGCAATCACTCATCAAGTATTCAAGACCTTCTTCTTTATATTTAGCATTGTGGCTTAAAAAACCTTCATGTAAGCATGTGTTCATTATTTTCCTAGATTAAGTCTTTATGGAGTCATGTTATTTCATCAACACTTGTAATTACATTCAAAAAGCATGAAATCAACAAGATATAAGACATGTCAATTCTCAGATCAGGCTTCTACTACATATCAACATATTTATATTTCTAGTTCAATTTAATTCAATTTCATGGTTAATTCCAAAACTGTGGTTTGACCTAGACAAACCCCTTTCAACACAATATTTTCCATATTTTCTGTGTGTAGGAACAGGTGGTGGATGCACAAAAAAAAATATAGTTCAAGTAGTTGGAGATCTAGAATCTGCAAGTTGTCTCAGAGCATACTAACTAGGGTATCATAGTCCCCTTGATTTTGCCCAAAATTTGGATCATAGGTTAGTCTTGGTCTGTACATCTTAGATCTTTTGTCAGAATTTGTCGATCGGTTTTCTATTTTTTTGTGCATGCTAAAAGTCATCTTTTCACTAAATATCACCCTAGATCTTGCATTCTCTTTTCACAACTGCATAGTCATCTTTCACTCCCCATAAAGGACTACTGAATTCACCTTATGCCTAAGAATCCTTGAGCCAAGTGGATCATTCTCCTTCCAATGTAAATGGGAAATAGACCTAGCTTCATAGTTTGTCCATATAAGCTAGTGAACTCTATTTTGCTACCTTACAAGATTAAAAAAATGAATGACTAATATTATTTTAAAACTTTTTAGTTATTTTTTATGACATTCTTTAATAATGTTTTTTTTAATCTAATATCAATTGACCTCTAAATTATCACTGACAAGGTACTAAGTAATAATTTTAAAATAATTGATGTGCAAGGTGATTTAAAAGGGCGATTTTATTTTTTAAAAATATGAGAAGAAGGTCATGGGCACATTTCTCCTTAAAATGACTATAATGAGGGCTTGCCTAAACCATTAAGAACTAAAGTAGGCTTCAAGATTTATGTTAACTTATACTCAAAATAAAATAAATTGAATATCACAACATTATGTCAATAGAAAGACTAGAATGAACCATAAAATAAGAGAGTAAAGGAGAAAGAATGAACATGATGGAGTAACACCCCTTCGAAAAAATAGTACTTGAAAACATATATTTTGTAGTATATTAATATTATGAATGGTTTTAATTACCTTTTATTATTAGGAGAGTCATCTATAATATCAAAAGATATAAAAGGAATAGTTGATTGACTCAAATGCTAACAATAATTTCATTTTAATAGACACGACAAATATAGTTAAACAAGTATTTAAAGACTTATGGCAAAATGCATTTTGTGGTTTGACCATGCATAAACACTAGCACTACTTTCATCCAAATGAAGATAAGATTTTTTTGAATGTCAAAAAACTTACTAAATGACACAAACTAATAATATTTTAGTATAAATTCAATTAGAACATGAATCAAATATATCCATAATAATAAATAAAATATAACAAATAAAAAATTAATGAGTAATATTCTTTATTATTTTTTGTATGTTCTTTTATGACACCTTTTAATAATGATTTTTAATTTCCAAGTGATCTCTAGATTGTAGCTAATAACTTGGGGCTTATTGTTAAATACAAGGTCTTGTCCAATTGATTTTAAATATTTGTTGTGCAAGATTATCTAAAGGGTCAAAAGGTGTCTTAATTATAAGGATAAGTTTATGGGTACATTTCTCCTTGAAATGATTACACCGAGGGCTTGTTTGGACTGTTAAAGACAAGGTCTTGCTTAATAAATTTTAAATATTTGGTATGCAAGATGATCTAAGATGGTCAAAATGTGTTTGAATTATGAAAATAAGTTTATGGGCGCATTTCTCATTAAAATGATTGCAACAAGGGCTTGTATAAACCATTAGCAATCCAAATGATCTCTAAATTATAACTAATAACTTGAGGCCTTTGTTAAATACAAGTTCTTACTCAATAAATTTGAAATTTGGTGCGCAAGTTGATCTAAATTGGTTGAAAGGTGTTTGTATTAAGGATAAATTCATGGGCACATTTCTCCTTGAAATGATTAAATGGGGTTTGTCTAAATCATTAGCAATTAAGGTCAGCTTCAAGATTTATATTAACATAGTCTCAAAATAAAAATAAAAAGGATTGAATATCACAACATAATGTCTACAATGCCCAAATGAATATAAAACAAAGAGAATAAAGGAGAAGATATGAACATGCTAGAGTTATATGCCTTCTACAAAAACAAACTTAAATCTTGTACTTTCTTAATAAAAATGAATGGTTTTTAATTGCTTTATCTTATTAGGAAAGTGGTCTCTAATATTAAAAGATATTTTAATAACAATTATAGGAAAAGTTTTTTTTGAAGGCAAAAAGACTTACTAAATGACAAAAACGAATAATATTTTGTGGTTTGACTATGCGTACACAATAACAATATTCATCTCAATGAACATAAGAAAAGTTGTCAAAAAAAGAAGTCAAAAAAAATACCAAATGTCAAAAAGTACTATATTCCTCATAAACTCAATCACAAAGTACCATATTTTTGGAAAGCTCAATTTATAAGTACTATATTTTCCCATAAATTCAAATTGAACATGCTGTATCCCATGAACTCAATGTATATGTACTATGTTTCCCCATAAACTCAATTTGAACATATTGTATCTCATAAGCTCAATTTAAGTCCACCATATTTCTCCATAAACTCAATTTAAACACAAGTCAAATCTATCTATAACAATAAATTAAAAAATAATTAATAAATAATTATCAGATTTCCACAATCCATATGCATGTTCATCAAAGTTTTTGGATTTGATTGTGTAATAATTTTTTACTACCAACTTTTCAGATCATACTACATGATCCATCATCTTTTCTTTTGCATTTTCTTTTGCATGCTCTCTTGCATCCTGGTGATGGATCATTTAGTATGATCTAAAACATTGATGGTAAAAATGTTTTACACAATCAAATCCAGAAACTTCGATGAACACAAATAATTTTTTATTTTTATTTTTATCCTTCAATAAGATAGCTTTGAACTACAACCCGCACAGGTAGATGAGTTGCCTTAGGTTGTGGGTTTGCTCCCCATAGTCTTGGGTTTGACCCCTCTCGAGTTTAAGAGGGGGGATAGCTTGCAGACTATAGATCCCCCCCTGACAGACTAGTCTCTGCCCTGCTCACCCCTTCCTAGACCCCAACTCAACAATTTTTGTACAAACAAATAGTACTATTTTATATGAAAAATAGCCATGCCTATGTTTAAATATGTGAGAAGGCATAACCTAACCTCACTACACATCTTGTACTAATAAAACACACCAAAAATGCCAATATTCTGCCCACCCACCCACTTGTTACCTTCACGTACTCGTGGCTATGGTGGACCTCCCTCCGTAAGGGCTCTTCTTTAGCAAATAAAAACAAATCTCAAAATACCTAAAGATTCCTATTACCTCACTAACCAAACCCTAGCCAGCAAAACCCTAATGTTTTATAACCCCGGATAAAAATATTCGCTCACTCGTGACGGGGTATATGCCTCGATAAAGAGACCCCCTTATTCTGTTCAACGGAATCTTTAGACCATATTTGAAGTTCACCCAACTTTCTCGTACAACAAACCTTAGGTAGAAAATAATTTAAAATGTATTTAGTCCGACTTAAAAGGAATAATTTAAAATGTTTATTTATTAAAGGATTCCCTTGCTCTTTGGAATCGTTACTTTTCAATTCCTCTCATTATCATTTTCTAGGTGGATTTGTTATCCTTTCTCACCACAAAATTAACATTTTAATGGTGAAATTTGTATGGTTCTCTATTTTTATTTAGTTCGAAATTTATTTTAAGATAATAATTTAATGTAATAATGTATTAATAATTGGTACGATTTTAAGTCATCTTTAAAAAAAAATCTATTTTTAAATACACTTTTTTATATCTTTAAAATCGTTACTATTGAATTCTTTTAATTGTCTTTTTATAAATGAATTTCTTATTCTTTCTATGTCATAAAGTTATATTACATCCTGTATAATTATTATAATTTTTTAATAGTAAAATTTATTTGTTAATTTTTCTTTAAGTTTGCGTTTGTTTTAAGAGAATGTTTTAATGTAAAATTCTTCAAATTATCCTTTTTATAGGTGGATTTCTCATTCTTTCTTGTCAAAAGATTATATTACATAATGTATAATTATTATAATATTTTAATGGTGAATTTGAATATTTATATTGATTTTTCACTTAATTTTAACTTTGTTTTAAGAGAATGTTACTGTAATTATATATTAATAAATAGAACAATTCTTTCAATTATCCTTTTTATTTGTGGATTTATCATACAAACCAAAGTGTCTAATATCATTAATTATAATAAGAATACAAAATTTGAGAATATGGAAAATCGAGGAGCAAGGCTCAACCTAAAGGAGATGAAGAGAGATAATGACACTGGTGAAATTGGGAGCCAGGCTTGACCCAAAGCAAAGCCCTACAAAGGATTACGAAGCACGTAGCAACATGAAGCTTACAAAAATAGGGGTGCTAAGCTCAACTTGAGAGATTATAGCACCATAGAAGGATAACAATATACATAATTATAGCCGCAACTGAACCAACCATAGGAGGGAAAAACTATTGAAAGACATTGTTGCAAAAATAATCATATATCTTTGCAAAGTTATGCACATGAACAAAGAGAACTTTGCAACGGAAACACTTCCATAAGAAGACAAAAAATGAACAAGGAAGCTATGAGAAAAATAAATAGAACATTACTGTTGCACCATCCAAAAATTGCATCTCTATGTAATTTTTCATTTAGCCTAGCCCCATTTTAGCATGTATGGGCTCCCACATTAATTTCTAGTATGCCAACCCTAATTCCGCTTTTCATTCTGGGATCCCCTCTTCCATTGGAACCCTCAAGCTAAATTTCTATGCCTTTTGGGGGCAATAGGCCAACCTAGTCAGCCTATTCCCAACCTATTCCTAGTTAAATGCTCCAAAATTCAAACCAGATTTTGGTCTCAATAGTTCAACGAGAAATCAAAATCCTTGTTGGCCCTCTTTGAGTTTTGAGATCTAAAATTTTTATCAGGGGTATATAAGTAACCTACCTCTCCCCATTTGAGGAGCATAATAAGCATTCATAATAACAAGTATACAAGCTCAATCTCTTCAAGTTCTCAAGCAATTCAAGGTATATCTCAAACATTCCAAGGAATTTCCAAGATAGTCTTCTCTAATGGAGTTAGCTTCTCTCCCTCATTGAAGGCTGAGTAGAGGAGAGAAACATCAAGGACTTGAAGATTGTAGCCTATACATCCTTTCAAAAGCATTCAAGCATCCACATCTTCAAGAATTCAATTCTTCAAGTCATTTCTCTTATTTCCATCAAGCATTGTGGCAAACTACAATATTCATGGTTCAAGGTTTGTCTTTCATGATTTCCTTTTAGGTTTTTATATGGAGTCAAAGCTATAGTATTAACACTCATGATCACATTCAAAGAAGCATTAGACCATCAAGGTATGACATAATTCATGTTTCATATCTAGTTTCTACAACAACACACTTTCCTTTCAAGCATATTACATTTAAATTTAGAGCTTGATTTCTCAACCAGAGTTTGAATAAGGAAAACTCCTCTCTATACAATATTTTATCACTTTTTTGTGTCCACGAATAGGTGGCACTAGTTTTGGGATTAGATCTGGAAAGTTCAAGACCTCAACTATAATTCGTAACTGAAATCATTGGAAAGTGAAGGGAATATGTCAAACCAAACAACCAAGTCACCACAATCCCTCCAAAACAAAATCAAATTAAATTTCTAGATTAGCTACAACTTTTGGACTCTGTTTCTGGTTACAGAATAGATCTGTTTTCTCTTTGTCAATCTATGTACTCCGAAATCTAGGTTTCCACTTCTCATATTCATTCCTAGATCATATTTGTGTTGCTTCATTTTTCATAATGACATTCACTAAATTTTATTGGATTAGTATCTCTCATGTTATTAAATTTATTCTCACTTCCATTTATCAATTACATGAAGTAGATAATAGTTTCTTTCATTTCATGTAAATTACTTGCCTTCATGGTATTCTTGCATATAGGATCATGACAATTTCCAATATTCCTCCCCCTTTTAGATCATTTTTCAAGAGTCTTATTCATATTCCATGTAATTTTATCATAAGTCTCTAATGAAATGCATGGATTATGTCCATGTCATAAAATTTTTTTTGTTGAAAATGATGATATTATGTTAAACAATCCTGCTACTTCCCCTAATGAAGATAAAGATCACAATCCTATTCAAAATCCTTCACTTTATCAAAATATTTTCAACAATCATGATGTGATAAACTTACTTGATGATTTATCTCCTAGGATAACATTAACTAAGAATGAAGATCTTGATAAAAGCCTCTCCTTCTTCCCTAAAGAAGATGTGAATGATGATATGATTCCTAACATCCCTAAAGAGATCAATCTTATTATTTCTCCTTATACTACACATTTTTCCAAACCTCGATATGAAAGTCCTCCTTCTCAATTAAAAGCTAATTAAAATATAGGCTATTGTAATACCCCAAAAATGGGCTATAGGTTCATTAACCTCCTACATCTTCAAATCGAACGAAATTGACATCAAAGTCCTAACCTAAGGCACATCTGCACATTATTTAATCCTAATTGATTATCCTAAATTCTGCATCAGGGATTATTCCTTGAATATTCCTAATTTATCTAATTATCTTTAATTTAATAATTATTTGGCGATAAATCCTATTTATCCTAAAGTTTAATTAATTGAATATTCTAAATATTTAATTAATTAGATTTAATACTGCCACTTAATTATTTGATTAGATTTAATTATAATTATTCCTAAATTATATTATTTAATTTTGACGATAAATCAAAAATCTTATGACTAATTGATTAAATTCCTATTTAATTGATTAATGTCAATTGTCAATATTTAATAATATAGTTTTTGAATAAAGTTTGATTTAATAATTGATTAACCCATAAATCAATTGTTTTATTTCAAAAATCAGTTAAGTTGAGGATAAATCACTTTATTTATTTAATTAATTCATAATTAATTGTGCACATTCAAAAAGCAGTTAAGCTCAAAATCAGGAAATCAATGCAAGTTAACTTTTGGAAACTCAACATCTGTTTTGAGTTCAAAGCTGATCTAAAACTTCTGATTTGAGTTAAAAAGTTGTTCTTGCATGCTTTTGCATAATTTTGTGAGTTAATTATTTCTTATTTCCTGATAACTCAAAAATCAACTTGAGTTTATCAAGAGTGATTCATGGCTTTTCTCATGCACCTCCAAAGCCCTAGATTTCTATAAAACTAAGGCTTAGCTCTTCATAATGGATTGATCCATGAAATTGCATCCTCACACTGGTGAATTGGTGATTGAAGAATTTATCTTTGGGAATCAAAGTTGTTGTGAGATTTTCATTGTTCTTGAGCATTCATATCATTTAGCATATCAATTCTTAGATTAATTGCATATCATATCAGTTTTTCATATAGAATAGATTCAGATCAGTTTCTTTCATCTTATTGCATAGAAAACAAAAAAATATAGATTAAAGTTGCATTCATATAGTTTTCATTCTTTGCATTCAAATCCTTCATTTAGGTGTTGCATTGTCACTGGTCTTGGTCTGATCTGAGAGTATCATACTCACACCTTCTAGAAGGCAGTAAATCGCCTGGTTAGTTTAGTTTCCATTTCACTGCACGATTTTGGTTTTCGCTAACCTCTAATGTTTTACTGAAGTGTTGTGTCTACAGCTAGGTACAAAATTCACACACACATTTCTGGCGCCCATCGTGGGGCCTTGAAATGGGTTTCCATCATCTTTCTATCAAATTCTATCACTTTCTTGTCATTTTCTGGGTTAAAACTGTGATTTTTATTTTCTATCTGTACATTTTTGTATGACTTTTGTCAGAAAGTCATTTCGGGAGATACCCACTGTCATATGACAGGTTCAGATTTCAAGGCTCATACCAGAGAGTACACATTGTCATTTGGAAACCCGTTTGTCGTATGAACAAACACCCATAGTTGTACGAGTTTCCAAACTATCGTTTGGAAGGTAACCCACTATCGTATGAGTTTTCACTCCAAAATTCAATTGTCGTTTCAGTTTTTTTGACAATTTTCTAGATTTGATTTTTAGATTTTGGACTGACAGCTAACCTTAACAATTAAAATCTCCTATTTTTGACTGATACTTGTTGAATCTAATTGGGGAAAGCGCAACTAAATTGCTAAAATAGGTAAAAATCTACTAAGCGTGTTGTGAGGAATTCAGGTATTCTTCTCAAGCTGATAACATTTTGATTTGGATTAAAACAAACTCTCATGTGTCAAGCTTGTGTGATTTTATTGCTTTCATATCATAGACTTCATTTTGGGCTATAAAACGAACATAGATTTGCTTTCTGCATATCTGTTACACATAGTAAATAGGCCCTATGAACACTATTTGTGGATGATCTTGAGAGACTGAACTTCTTCCGCTTGTTTATTCACGCGAAGCTCCTCTTGACAAAGGATCCCCTTGTAGGTAGGGAAGGTACTGAGAGAGTCTCACGTTCTACTAGATTCGTGTGTCTTGAACTTTTGATTGATACATTCTCTCTTCAAAGAGGTTGATAGATCATAAGCAGTTGATGTCATAGATCTTTGTGAGATAATCTTGGTCTTAGCGTGTCAGATTAATCTGTTTGCTTTGTTTTGGTTAAAAGTGAAAAGGCTCGAGTACTATGCTCTACTCCCTTTTTGGGTAGTATCAGAAACTCAGATCCTTGAATCTGGAACCAATCTCCATGTGGTATCTTTTGTGAGTCACCTTTAGAGAGGGTTAACCATAGTGGACATTCCCTTAATTGGGTCAACCACGTGGACGGAACCTCAAGCGCCATTTTCACCATGGTAGCAGTAGCCGCTATATAAATGTCCTTGTGGAGGAAATCTTCATAGGTGTGGTCTCTTGTTGGGCTGTCAGATCTCCCTAGCAGATCCTGATTGATTAATTTCTTGAACTGTGTCAAAACCCCGGTGTGCCTGGATTGGTGTTCACCCTCTCGAGATCACAAAAGTTGCAAAGTCAGACCATTACTACAAACCCTAGTGAGGCCAAATTTTTATTTTTCTAGGAATATGTGTTATTGAAAAACTTTTTGGAACATACACAATTAGCACTCCTAGGGATTAGCACATTTAGTCACTTGATTGTTCATGCGCAAGGTTGCTTTGTCCCCTGTTCATTATTTTCAGACGTTCTTGGAATCACTTGCTTGTTTATCTATTTGACTACCAAAAATGAATGATCTCAGCATAATCTTCAAACCTGGACAGAGAAAATTGTGAACAATCTAAACTTGAAAACCAAAATTTTGCAAAATCTGAAGTCAAAACCTTTTTGGAGTCAAAAGTCATTCCATTAGGTCAGAAAGTCATTCAAGTTTTGGCAAGTGTCATTTCAGAACCCCTGTATTGTCGTATGATAGCTTGTATAGTGTCATATGAGTTTTGTCACCAGTTAGAAAACAAAAGTAAAAAATCTGCTATAAATTATCGTGCGAGTTTTGCAATTGTTGTGCGAGTTTTGCAATTGTCGTGCGAGTTTTGCAATTGTCGTACGAGTTTGTCAATTTTCATTTCATAGCATACTCACTGTCGTACGAACTTGCAGAAAGTCATTTCAAAAAAATTACCAAAGAGTGGTCAGAGTTGTCAGAAACTCAGTATTTATAGCCTATTTCTAGAATCTATTGAACCAATCACTATGTCAGGAATAGAGTAGAAACTAGAACGAATCCATTCATCTTCCTAAAGTGAGCCTTTGAGTCTAATCTTTCCTTCTGGGTTATCAATTTGAGTCTTTTTCATCTTGTGTCAAAACCTTGTCAACCTTATCTTCAAATTCAATCTTTTGCCTAAACGGCTAAGTGTTGCGAGCTCATGCCCACCATCTATTGGGTGTCTACCCACACTACTGTGGCACAATATCCTTCATTTATGTCTGATCTATTCTTTAATCACTTCAATCTTGACAAGGTTGCGTCATTTGATCTTCTAGGATCAATTCATTCTTCAGTTGTCTTCATTTTATTCTTTGGCTTCACCCAAGGTTAATGGTGGAAACCAGAGCTTCGTCACACAAGAAATCTGGAGAGGTATCCCATACAATACCTCTGAATACTCTCCAAGCCCCAACTCTTGAACAACTCTACAATTCTGGTCTTTACGAAGATGACGGTCTTGGCAATTTTTGATTGAAAATTGGTTACGTCCCCCCTCCATCAACTCACAGAGGTAATCAACAAACCCCTCAATCTAATCCAGGGAGCCCTAAGAATCCTAACATGTCTCATGGAGGGACACAACACGAGTCTCAAGGACGCCAATCTCAACACGGTATGGATCAAGAACCTACACCTTTTGAAATTGTTCGATATCAAAATGATGATGACTTCAAAAGAATGATGAAACATTTCTTGAAGGAAGATAGAGAAGCATTCTTTCTAGAATTATCTCATCAAGAAGCTAAACTTCCTCCAAAATTTAATGTGGAAGATATCATTACACATGAGGAAGAAAATCCTATCACGGCTATGATGAAATAGATGCATGCCATGCAAGTCAAACTTAACAAACTTGAGAAAGAAAAGGAACCTAAGGAGTCCTCCATGGAAGCTCTATGCCCTTTTCCATTTGATAAAGACTTGTACATGCTGTCATTCCCTAATAGAGTGGAGATGCCAAAATATGATAAGTATGATGGAAACTCTGACCCTCAAGATCATGTTAGAGAATTTTGTACACAAACTATGGAGTTTATGCACAAACCAACTTAATGCATCTTTTCCCTCGATCTCTGGGAGGAGCAACCATTCATTGGTTCTCTAGAATGCCTCCTACTATCAAAACTTTTGAGGAGTTAATCAAACTATTTTATCAACAATACTCCTACAATATTCAACATCCGGTCACTATGATCGACATCTGCAATCTAAAACAATATCTAGGAGAACCATTCCTAACATTTCTCAAGAGGTGGAGGAAGAAATTTTCTCTATACGCTAGACCCATTCCAGAAACTGAGAAGCTGGAAATCTTCATCAACAATCTTGTTCCAGAAATTAACTACCCTTTACAAATGCAAAATCATACATCTTTTGACAAGATGGTAGATAATGCGATCAAAATTGAAAAATTAATTGTGCAAAAAGGAGACATCACACTTCAAAAAGACAAGTATGAATCTGGATCTAGTTCTAATGACAAGAACAAAAATTGGAACAAGAATAAAGGCATTGTCACAGATGGCGTTGTTGATAATATTTGTGCCCCATCTAAGTCACCTGCTTTCAATCTCACTGTTGGTACCCAAGCCATCAAAGCTTCTAAAGCTAAAGCCACGGAGTCCAACAAAAAGTCATCTGATTACAAACCTTGGGCTACGGATCCTAATCGCAAATTCACTCCTCTTGGAGAGTCCTTGGAATCTGCCATGAAAACTCTATTGGCAAACAAAATCATCTACTTTCCTAAGATGAAAGTCTTTGATTTGGAACCTAAACTGAAATGGTGGAGAGAGAACGATTTCTGTGAATTCCATCGCAATAAAGGTCATAAGACTAATAACTGCATTCACTTGAAGCACATTATACAAGACAAAATTGATAATGGTGACATCATGATTGACAATCATAAGAGTAATAATGATCATACAACATTTACAGAACCATTTCCTAAACATGGTAAAGAAGATTCTTCTTCTCAACCTAATATGGGTGCTAAAGTCAATTATGCCTACTCTGGAAACAATGTTGTTATCAATATGGTTGAACCATGCCTATCTGAGCATTGCAATGTCATCACAATTGTAAGAAGAGATAGAGATAATCAATCAGCTAATGCAGTTACTCAATCATAAGCTCAGACACACCTACAAGGAAAAATACCAAATTCATCAAATGTCCCTAAGGTGCCTTTCAATCTTTCATCTGCTTCTAAACAGAAGGCTACATCTAAATCTTCAAATCCTAAAGACATGAGGCCTACTTCATACAGTATTGTCCAACAACTCCAACACACAAATGCTAAAATCTCCATGTTTGAGTTTCTTCATATATCTCCAGCTCATAGAGCCATTCTGGACAAAGCTCTGCTCGGATCCAATGTTCCTGATGACCTTGATTTAGACAGATTCTAGACTATGGTTGGTCATCTTACATCTCCAAAGTACATTTCCTTTTCAGAGGAAGATGATAATTCCTTGAGTCATCCGCATAACCAGCCCTTGCATATTAAAGTCTTGATCCAAAACCGTCATGTCAAACATGTGTTGATAGAGGGAGGCGTTGGCCTAAACATTTGTTCTTTTAGCTTGATTACACAATTGGGATTTTCAGAAATGGCCATTGATCTCAGGAAGAAGATAACTATCAAAGCATATGATGAGCAAGAAAGATCTTCTAAGGGAACTATTGTCTTACCTATCAGAGCAGGTCTTGTCATTAGAGATACTATATGTCAAGTTCTCGATCTACCTTTGGCTTACAATATTCTCCTAGGAAGACCTTGGATACATGACATGAAATCCATTCCCTCTACATTCCATCAGTGTTTGAAATTTCCTTATGAAGGAGTTGAGGTGACAATTCCAACTGATCTGTATACAACTTGCCATACCTTGAAAGAGAGTGCAGATAAACTTGTTCCCAATAATAGAGAATCTTCCACTAAGAAGCTAGACGTTGCTTCAACATCCAAGATGGAAGACATTGCTAAAGAGGGTAAAATCAAAGAAAATGGCATGGGAGAATATACTATAGAGCCAATCTTATCTTTGACATGTCTCCCTATCTCTCCTAAGTCTTATGGGCAAACTCTAAAATAGTCCAAGCTAGAATCTAAAGAACCTCTTGAAGCATATAAAGGAAATTTTGTTGCAGAACAAGTATCTAAACAAGAGTTTGAAGAGGATGAAGCTGTGCTCACATGGCTATACAAAGATGAACCTAAATCTCAAGTTGTCCAAAAATGTGATGCTAAAATACCGAATATCCCGCCTAAATCATATGGCCCAGGGGATAAATTGATTACAAAGATGGGATATAAAGGAAAAGGACCTCTAAGACTACAGGGTAAAGGTCTTCTGTCACCTCTTGATCATCATGGCAGAGCAAACAAGAATACAATAGGTCTAGGATACACGAAGAAACCTTTCTATCTTAGCAAGAACTCCCCGCATGTATTAGAATAGATTGAGCGTTCCCTAGTGAATCAACTAAAGGGAGACATAACTGAACAATCTAATAGTGATGATTCAAACACCACTGATGAGCTCATTCCTTATGAGCATTTTCCTAAAGAAATAACAGATCTCCTTGAAGCTAAAGATGACCGAATAAAAAGAATTAATGTAGTAGAAACACAAGAACCTACTATAAAGCAAGAGATAGTTGCAACACAAGAACCAACTAATCTCGAAGGCAATCAAAAAGAGGAAGGTGGTAGTTATTCTGAGATGGATTCCCATGAGTATGAATTCAAATCAGAATCTGAGGGTAACCCTTCTTGGGGTATTCATCTTGACTTTACTCATGTTCTTAGATTTTCTAGAGGTCTAGATGAAGAAACAAAAGATGAATCAAATGAATATGAATGGGGAGTCATTCCAGAACCAGATGAACTTATTACAAAAAAGCATGTTTATTTTATTCACCAATATGCACCTCAACCTAACATAAGTCTAGAGCAAAATGATGAACTTATTGAATCTGATCCACCGATGGCTAAGGTGGATTTCCACAATGACATTGTGCCTATTCACGAATTGAATGTCTTAAGTTGTAATATCACCTTTGAACTCGAGCATCGGGTTAGGACCAATGATGATAGATCCATATCCATAAACACTCTTTCCCAATCTTTTACCACTTTGACTATCCAACATCCTGACCTTCTTGACCAAACATCCACCAACTTGAACCAAGGTATTTATACCTTTCCCAATGACTATGCCCTTGCTTGTTACCTAAATGTAGTTGAGCCTATGAGGACTTCCATCAGTGAACCGAGCATTAGCATGACGGAGTCAGACATCAAGTATCTTAGTCAGAAAAATAAGAATAAGAATAAAAAGAAAAAGAGTTCTAAGGGTGAAAACCACTTTGTGGCAGTCTCAGAACCTACAAAAGTAAAAATAAAAGACATATCCAAAGGTGAAAACCTCTATGAGGCACCTAAGGATGAGATATTTGATGTCCTTCTGAGTCATTTACATGACAGATCTCCAGTTCTAATTGAGCCCACTTAATCTATCAACTTGGGAACAACAAAAGAACCATAATTGATTCATGTAGCACAATCTTTATCGGAAGCAGAGAAGCAAAAATTTACAACATTATTAATAGAAGAGAAGATCAAATTTGCATGGAAATATTCAAATATGCCAGGATTGGATCCTGGTCTTATAATGCACCATTTATCTATAGCTCCAAAAGTTAAACCTATTAAGAAAAAATTGAGAAAGATACATCCACATGTTGCACTCTTGGTAAAAGATGAATTAGAGAAGCTCCTGAAAGCCAAATTTATCCACATTATTGATTATGCAGAATGGATCTCTAATATTGTACCTATTTCTAAACTAGACAAATCAATAAGAGTGTGCACTAATTTCAGAGATGTAAACAAAGCATGCCCAAAGGATGATTTTCCATTACCTAACATTGATATGATAGTAGACATGACTGTGGGCTTTGAGATGTATTCTTTAATGGATGGTTTTTCTGGATATAATCAAATCAAAATCGCTCCAGAGGATCAAGAGAAAACTACTTTTACATGTGCACGGGGTACTTTCTGTTGGAATGTCATGCCATTTGGGCTTAAGAATGCTAGTGCTACATATCAGAGAGCTATGACTTCTATTTTTCATGACATGATACATAGGACTATGGAGGATTATGTTGATGATACTTTAGCAAAATCTATGATTAGAGCTAAACACCTAAATGACTTGAGCAAGATACTAGACAAAATGGAAAAATTTAGTCTTAGATTAAATCCTAAGAAGTGTGCTTTTGGTGTCACTTTTGGAAAGCTCTTAGGCTACATTGTTTCAAAGAAGGGAATTGAGGTAGATCTAGCTAAAGTAAAGGCTATAATGGAGATGCAACCCCCGAAAAATATTAGTCAAATGAGAACATTACAAGGGAGAGTTCAGTCTATCAGACGCTTCATATCTTAGCTAGTGGACATATCACAACCTTTTACAAAGACATTACATAAAGGTGTGACATTTGCATGGAGTGAGGAATGTGAAAATAATTTTAATCATATCAAGAAGTATCTATAAAATCCTCCTATCTTGATGCCTCCCATTCAAGGGAAGCCATTGATCTTATATGTCTCCGCAACAGATACATCACTGGGGGCATTGCTTGCACAACATGATGAGAATAAAGAGGAAAGAGCTATATATTATATCAGTAGAACATTGGTGGCATATGAAAAGAACTATTCTATGATTGAAAAGGCTTGTTTGGTTGTGATCTTTGCATCACAAAAACTAAGACATTATATGTTGGCTCATACTACACATTTAGTAGCTAAGATTGATCCACTAAAGTACCTACTAAGAAAAGCTGCCCTCACGGGTAGATTAGCTAAATGGGTCATGCTCTTAAGTGAATTTGACATTGAATATGTTGAAAAAAAAGCTATAAAAGGATAGGTTCTTGCTGATCTATTAGTAGATGCACCTTTATTTGATGATACACCAATGCAAATGGAATTCCCAGATTGCTCTATCATGAATCTTTCTTCTAGAGAATAGTAGTTATTCTTTGACGACTCCTATACACAGAATGGATTTGGAGAAGGCATATTTTTCATAACTCCTCAAGGATACTCAATCCCAAAAGCATTCAGATTAAAATTTCCTTGTAAAAACAATATTGCTGAATATGAAGCCCTTTTGAATGGTATGAAAATAGCAATTGAGTGGACAGTAACAGAATTACACATTCATGGAGACTCACAACTTGTAATACATCAAGTCAATGATGTGTACCAAACAAAGGATGAAAAGCTCATTCCATACAAGAGAATGGTAGATGATCTCAAGAAATATTTCATCTTTATCACATTTGAGCAAATACCTAGAAAAAAGAATAAGGCTACCGATGCAATGGCAACACTATCTACTTTATTACAGCAGCCTAAACATGAGCTACGCTACAAGTTCCTGGTGGAAGCACTATCTTATCTTGCGTATGACTCCCCTGAAACCCGTATGATCTGCACTATTGTGGTCATGATTCCTCCCGCTATAAAAACCTATTCTCCTATCTCAAAGACCAAATCATTCCCGATACCTTTAAATGTCATGAAAAGAGATACCTTATCCATAATGCCTCTTGATATGTCATCATTGGTCACGATCTGTACAAACAAGGTTTAGATGGTACGCTACTTAGATGTTTAGAATAGGAAGAGTCTCAATGTGTGTTAGAGGAAGTCCATGATGGTATTTGTGGGTCACACTCGAATGGTTTAACACTAGCTCAAAAACTTATTACGGCTAGGTACTATTGGCCTGAAATGGAGAAAGAGTCTATCAAGTTTGCTAAGAAGTGTCAAAAGTGCCAAATGCATGGCAATTTAATTCATGCTCCAGGGAGAGATCTAATTCCCTTTACTATGCAATGGCCCTTTCACCAATGGGCATTTGATCTTATAGGAGCCATACATCCACACTCTTCTAATGGACATACCCATATAATCATAGCTACAAATTATTTTATGAAATGGGTAGAGGCAGTTCCTTTGACTCAGGCAACCGGCAAGCAAATTTATATGTTCATTCTGAACTACATCATATGTCGGTATGGTATTCCCCATTCTATAGTCACAGATAATGGTGGACAATTTAAGAATAAAGACTTAGATGATCTATGTGCTAAATTCAAGATTACACAACATTGGTCATCTATCTACTATCCTTAAGGGAATGGACAAGCAGAGGCTTGAAACAAGAATCTATTGAAAATCTTACACAAAATAGTCAATAAAATAGGAAGAGACTGGCATCTCATGATCAATCCAGCTCTTTGGGTCTACAGAACAAGTATCATAATGCCTATTGGGGCTACACCTTTCACTTTAGTTTATGGGTATGAAGCAGTACTACCTATTGAGGTTGAAATCCCATCACTAAGAATTAGAATGCATGGTCTCATAACTGATGATGACTACGGAGTGTCTAGGTTGCAGGAACTTGAACTACTAGATGAGCGCAGACAAGCAACATATGATCATCTCAGAGTATATCAGAATAGAATGTCTAGAGGCTACAACAAGAAAGTTAGACACAGAGAATTTCAGGTTGGCGATCTAGTCTTGAGAGAGAATCCTAAAAATCAATCACATACAGAGCACAAGGGGAAGTTTGAACCCAACTGGCTGGGTCCCTTTGTTATCATTGCTACTTTTGGCTCTGGTGCCTATCAACTCTCAATGAATGAAGGAGAACAACTCTAAGAACCAATCAACGTTCTCCATCTGAAGAAATTCTACGCCTAAGGCATTCAGTCTATGGTAAAATGTCCTAAAAAAATTATAAAACTATGAAAAAGTCCTGAAAAAATGAACATCTTGGTGAAAACCTAGCAATGGGTGCCTTGATGATTCCCAAAAAAATAAAAAAAATATCAAAAGTACAAAAAAATTGAAAAAATGAAAGTACAAAAAAATGAGAAAAAGAAAAAGTGCCTTGGTGAAAACTTGGAAACAGGCGCCTTCGTAGCAAAAATAGAATCTCTGCCAAGATGGTGAAAACCCAGAAAACAAGCACCACTTGTTCAATATGCTCCATCTATTAGTGCAATCTTGGTCTTTCCCAGCTTTTAGTCTTGCTTTAGTTTTGTACATATCTCCTGGTTTGTTCCTGCTTTCCTTGTTTTCAATAAGTCAGTCTGTACACCAATCGGTTCAAGCATCTATATCCTATCAATGCTTAACACTTGGGGGCAATCAAGGTCATATCCTATGGTCTCTAGTATACCTCAGATGAGTCATATCTAGTTAGAGTCCTTTGAAGCTTTATCTGAGATAGTTAGTCTGTCTCCTCTCCAGAAAGGATTTTGCATCTACAACAATGGAATCAAACATCAAATTGAAAACAATCTATGCTTTTACATGCTTTTAGCTCCTTGGATGCTTACTGATTCACATTGAGATTTTTGCATTTTGTGTCCTTTGAGTTCTTCTATGATGTCCTTTATAGGATTTAGAGAGTGATGACTAGGGGCATAATCTTTTATTTGTTTTCTGCTTGTATGTGAAAATCTAACAACTTTGGAAATTCTGAATAGAAATGGTGTCCGACTGTAAGAGCCCCTATCTCGAATTGGATGGCCATGCGTACCTCGACCATTGATACCCAAAAAATTGAAGGAAGTTTGATCTAACTATTGTCTTTTGAGTGAATTCTTTCTCCTATTGTGAAATGTGATCTTACCTAAAGATGTGAACAATAAAGGGTCACTACGGGTAATTCACACTAGATTTAGAATGATCTCTTGACTGCTTGATGTGTTTGTTCAGCAAGACGTATTTTGGTCATCAGGACATTTATGTTTTGATGCTTATACAAATTGCTATATCAAAATGGACATGATCTTCAAGTCATCCTGGTGTTTATGCCTTGGTGCTTATATCTAATCCGACATTCCAAAAATACAATCAATATTCATATGTTCATGGTTGCCTAACCAGTGGGCATTGTATTGATTCTTGTGCATACAAATCAGTATTCATATGTCTATGGTTTTTATAAACTAGTGGGCATTGTATTGATTTATCCAGTTACCTAAAAAACTCAATGATGACAAATGACTGACACATGATCAGTGACTAGGTCCTAGGTCTTAGGTTGCATTTCATTTTGCACTTTGCACTTTACATGATCTCACAACTTGCTTGACAAATCTTTAACAATTCTTCTAGCACTATACTTAAACTACAAATTGAAGAGCTGAATCTTATACGAAGGTTTTCTCACACAAATGCAAGTAGTCACCATCCTGGGTTACACATCCTATTTGACATAAGACTGAGTACTTGTCTTCATCAATACCTACAAAACATATCATGTGTATCGTTGCATTTTCATTACATATTCATAATCATTCATTCCATCTATTTCATTACATACATTTCCATACATATACTTTCCATAATCAAATACATTTGCATAACATTCATAAATATGAAAGAAAATCATTGCATTGCATGAATCCATACATACATTCTACTCTACTCATAGCATTTACATCATGTGATATCATCATACATAAAAAACATGACAAGTACAAATGAAGTCACAACCAAAAGTCTCGATCTCATATATCATAAAACTTGAAATAGTCAGGGGTGCACTACTGGCACAATGTACAAAAGAATAAGCTCATTTGAGCTATCAGAATAGAATTAGTATCAAAAGAGCAACAAAAATATCAGAGTATCAAGACAGATCAGCTGTCAGCATGATCCTCTCCATCTGGTGGAGGTGGTGGTGGTGCATCTAGTACTGCCTTAGCTCTAGGTGCTCTCGCTCCCTCTGATGCTATCATATACTGAGAGTATGAAGGAACTCTTTGAGCAAGTGGACTGCAGTATAGTATGCTGAAACATAATATGCCAATCTAGAAGTCTGATGGATAACCTTTTCCTGTAATCTCTGAACCTCACCACAAAGCTCAGTGCATTGTCTATCTGCCTCTAGATATCTCTCCTCCCAGCGAGCACTGTTCACCTTCAGGTCCCATACCTGTAGTCTGAGCCTCCTCACAATCTCCATTGTAGACAATGGCACACTGGGATCAGCCTCTACCGTCAGCATGTCAATATCCTCTGTAGGCTACTCTGTAGTCTCTACTCTCTGTGCCTTATGATGTCTAACCTCTGCACCTAGATCAAAAATGGTATCCTCCTGTATAGGATCAGTATCACCACCTACAACCTGCTTAGCTACAAGTACCTCCTCGACACTACCAACACTCCCTAAAGTACCACCCTCTCCCCTAGTCCATCTCTATGAACCTGTAGATCTACCTGCTGTGGAACTAGTGGGATGAGGGGGCCTCATCTGTCCTGATGGTCTTTGTGGAGGATCCATCACTCTTAGTCTCAGAGGTGTGGGGTGTACAATTGAAAATTGTGTGGGTCTCGGACCCTGTCCCATCGGAGCACCTGTAACATCCATCGCCTCCTCGATGGAGGGTATCAACTTAGTGGGGTCAAAAAATCTATACACAGGATGATCAGCAAGCCATGCAATGAATCCATTTGTAACTCCTACCTCAATGACCTGTGGCCTATACTCCCAATCTCTACCAATGATAACACTGTACTCATGTGAACACAAGGCATAAGAGAGCCTCAGGGTCCATCCAAGTCCAAGCTCATGAGCTATCCGCGCATAAGTGGCATAATCCTATGGTGCATCCTGCACTCATCCATACTGATGCCATACCCTGGTGATAATAAATCTCTCCAATACAGAGGATGACCATCCTATTAGCACCCGACTCTGAAAGAAGAAACTAAACTGCTCTCGTGCAGTAGGCCAAGGCTCAATATCCACATAGGGCCTCCATCGCACAAAGGTCATATCATTGAGACACCATCTCCAGTACTCTACATGGCCCATACACCCTTGTATGACATATCCAGCATATATATATAATGGGCTCCTGTGGCTACCTCTGTGAGGTACACACTGGTCTCAAAACTGGGATATGCTCCCACGCCCAGATCTGTAATACTAGAGCTCCGGTAGCAAAAGTCTTGCTCTCATGATACACTACCTCATGCATCTCAGAGAACATGTGAGCCAAAAGACACTGACCCCAGGCTAACTCGGAAGGAGTCACCATCAAATGTGGAATCATAGGGGCCCAACCCATCAGAAGACCGTTCTGCTGATGGTCAGACATGATGATACCACCGATCATCCTGACTATAATACACTCCAGTCAGTGAGACTGTCCATAACATTGCACCAAGGTCTCCCATGAAATGGAACCAGTCAATTGAGTATCATCTCCGAAGAGACATCTGAAAGTTAATAGTCCAGAGTTCCCCAAACTCACATATGCTGGACGCTGACTACTATGAAATGGAATACAAAGAATCCTGTACACATCCTCTGGAGTCACAGTGAGCTCTCTAGTAGGAAGATGAAACATCTGTGTCTCTAAATGAAATCTCTCTATCAATGCCGTCAACATCCCATGGTTTACCCTAGTCTCGGGTAAATGGATCAAATACTCAAAATTGCAAGCAACAAGATGCACTCTCATTAGATCCGGTAAGGAAACACAGAGCCTCTAAGTGGCTGGATGTGAGATACGTACATGAACATCAGGATATATGACCTACACAACATAGAAACAAGGAACCCTATCAGTATTTTGGTTGGAAAATAGGTTACACATATAGGAATGAAACAATTTGCTATTTCAGAAGGTAGGTCAAAGACTCAGGAATCAAGCTCAAAGTTCAGAAAATTCAAAATTTGGCCCTAGAAATGAGTTTTGGGCTCACTGTTTTTCATATGACAAAGTAGACTGGCAGAAAAACTCGTACGAGTTTTCCTTGGTTACCATATGACAAAGCATGATGATACGACACTACATCTCTCCTCGTACGAGTTATGAGGGACCCGATGAAACGTCGTACGACTCTTGGGTTCCTCTCATATGAGTCTTGGGGGTTAATGAAATGACACTCTAAATAGGGTTGAAAAGTTGTACCAGTCCAGACGGATAGTCGTACGAGTTTTCATGCATACAAAAATTAAAAAGTTGAAAACGTACGAAACAAAAGTTAAAAATGCTATAAACAAAGAAAAATTGACTTTTCAGAGAAGCAAAGAGGTCCACCTACCAGATGTCCATACTGTCGAGGTCTCTAATGCCTCTAGCTACGCTTGAAATGGTGAGAAGACATAGGTACCTTCATTTCTACCATTTTCTCGCTTAGAGGGCTCCACAAGGTTTTCAAAAGTCAACGGTGAAAATGATTCAAAAATGACCCTTTTGGCCTTTACATAGCTTTTGACCTAATTTTCAAAAGTGCTCCGTTTTTCATGAAAATTGCACCCCTAGCTAATTTCGATGTTTTGAACCCATTTTCAGGATCAAAATTGAAATATGAGATTATTTACTATGTCAAAATCATGATTTAAAATTTTCAGACCCAAGATGTCTGACTGCTTGCATAATCAACCTTCAATCATCATAGAAATCTAGTATTCAACTTAACTGACTATCTTACATCAAACTATCAAAATTTCAACTTGGTCAACTATGGTCAACTCATGGTCAAACCGAGTCAAACTTGGTCTTCTGGACCTCTAAATGATGCAGAATGCATTCTCGAACGTGTACAACCACTTCTCAAATCAATTAACATACTTCTAAACCATTCGACGCTGACTTTTCTTGTCAGATTTCAATTTCTATCCCGAAGGGGGCATGGTATTGCACATCATTCAAAGTCTGTAACTCAATTCTGTCAATCAAATCTTTCTCTCAGTAATCAAGACAACAACCACGTCTAGTTGCTGATTCATCTATAGTCCTCATTGCTTGGGGCAAGTCTATCATCTCTTGGGGAATATCAGATTCATCTACTATTTTAAATCTATCTTGTAAACCATGTCAACTTTTTGTAACTATCAGTTCATTAGTGTCATTTCCTTGGTTCTTCATAACTGATGGGTTAAGGATGTGATACCAATATGATTCATACAAGGACATTGAGGTCTGGAATCAGTCACTCACTTCTTCGCAATCATAAGGTTCAGAATCAAGCGTTTTGACACTTTTTCATAATCACTAGTTCATTGTTGATATAGCTAGCATCATCTCGATTCTTGGTCATTCTGGGCCTGGGTCGGTATCTCCTTTTCCATTCTTTCAAATCTTTAATCTTTCAAATCAGTTTCATACATATATATCAAACACAGACTATTCTTTGAACCACTACGCTTTGCACAGTGATTCAAAGAGGGGCAAAATGTAATACCCCAAAAATGGGCTATAGGTTCATTAACCTCCTACATCTTCAAATCGAATGAAATTGACATCAAAGTCCTAACCTAAGGCACATCTGCACATTATTTAATCCTAATTGATTATCCTAAATTTTGCATCAGGGAATATTCCTTGAATATTCCTAATTTATCTAATTATCTTTAATTTAATAATTATTTGGCAATAATCCTATTTATCCTAAAGTTTGGTTAATTGAATATTCTGAATATTTAATTAATTAGATTTAATACTGCCACTTAATTATTTGATTAGATTTAATTATAATTATTCCTAAATTGTATTATTTAATTTTGACAATAAATAAAAAATCTTATGACTAATTGATTAAATTCCTATTTAATTGATTAATGTCAATTGTTAATATTTAATAATATAGTTTTTGAATAAAGTTTGATTTAATAGTTGATTAACCCATAAATCAATTGTTTTATTTCAAAAATCAGTTAAGTTGAGGATAAATCACTTTATTTATTTAATTAATTCATAATTAATTGTGCACATTCAAAAAGTAGTTAAACTCAAAATCAGGAAATCAATGCAAGTTGTTAACTTTTGGAAACTCAACATCTGTTTTGAGTTCAAAGCTGATCTAAAACTTCTGATTTGAGTTAAAAAGCTGTTCTTGCATGCTTTTGCATAATTTTGTGAGTTAATTATTTCTTATTTCCTGATAACTCAAAAATCAACCTGAGTTTATCAAGAGTGATTTATGGCTTTTCTCATGCACCTCCAAAGCCCTGGATTTCTATAAAACTAAGGCTCAACTCTTCATAATGGATCGATCCATGAAATTGCATCCTCACGCTGGCGAATTGGTGATCGAAGAATTTATCTTTGCGAATCAAACCTATTGTGAGATTTTCATTGTTCTTGAGCATTCATATCATTTAGCATATCAATTCTTAGATTAATTGCATATCATATCAGTTTTTCATATAGAATAGATTCAGATCAGTTTCTTTCATCTTATTGTATAGAAAATAAAAAATATAGATTAAAGTTGCATTCATATAGTTTTCATTCTTTGCATTCAAATCCTTTGTTTAGGTGTTGCATTGTCATTGGTCTCGGTCTGATCTGAGAGTATCATACTCGCACCTTCTAGAAGGTAGTAAATCACTTGGTTAGTTTAGTTTCCATTTCACTGCACGATTTTGGTTTTCGCTAACCTCTAATGTTTTACTGAAGTGTTGTGTCTACAGCTAGGTACAAAATTCACACACACAACTATGACATTACTACTCAACAAGGTTATAATGGACAAGGTCTTGAAATTAATTAACAAGGTATAAAAGTCCCTACAGATCCTCCTTTTCAAATCACTATAAATGGTATAGAATTTTTTTCTCAAAACATCTTGTCTTCTTCTTCAAATCCTACTTCTTTTACATCAAATTATCCATCTCTCTCTTTCTCTATTCCAATGAATATTATTGACGATTGTTTGGATCTAGTTCATAGAGTTTGTCACACACAAAAAATATTCAAAATGTTAAATTTGCATATCACAAGTTTATGAAAAATCAAGAACTAAATAACAATAATGTGTATATATTAATTTTATAAGGCACTGAGGGTGGGGGGGGGGGGGGGGGGTGAATCAGTGCAACCATAGATCTACAAAATCTTTTCATAAACTTGCAGATTAACCTACATACATATGTAAATATAACATAGAAGCATAACACATAAAAAATCCACACATAATTAACACAAAAACACCAATCTTTTTGTGTGGAAACCATGGTGTGAATTATCACCCACTAGTATCACTAGTGCACCAATAAGATATGCCCTGTTAGGAGCATTACAACACCCTGCTAAGGGTATAACTAGTTAAGAGTATCTATAGCCTGGTTAGAAGCTATTACAAATTCCTGTTAGGAACTACCCTGTTAGGGGATTCATAACTCCTTCTAAGAGTCACTTGGTTAGAGGGATTAAACTTTAGACATGTTAGGATCTTGTATACCTTGTTAGGAGTAACCTTGTTAGAGGATTTTGACCGCAAGCCTATTAGAACCTGCCTTGAGAATGAACTCAATAAGAATGATATGAATGTAGAACACTTTTCCTGAAAGATCCACTTTAGCATTTCTCAAATCACTATTTTGATCATACAAACTTCACCTTCAACAATCACAATCATCACAACAACTAACAACCTTGTTTTCTCTACGATTTCATCTCTTTATACATATTTAGGTCAATGGAACAATCCTAAAATGTGTTACTGATGTCGGCCTCCAAAGTCCATCCAAATTTCATAAGCAATCACAGCAACATAGTAAATTGAAACCCTCAATGTTAGGCCTCACCAATAAAATTCAAGAATAAAATAATTATAAACTCTTATCCAACTACTACCTTGATTTCATCACCTTGACTTGATTGGTTAGTTGTTCTAGCCGATAACACTAATGTTTCTACCAAATCTTCATATGTACTTTGGATATGTTTACACAATCATAGATGTATGTTGACATGACTCTGTAGTTTCTTCTTTTCTAATTGCGCTACAATAATTTTTCAGATCATCACCGCACATTGTATTTACCATGATTGATTGTATTATCATCGATACACTAAATACTCAAAAAATTCCTTATGTAATCAACTTTGTCACTGGTATATGTGATTCAATCTATTCAAAAGACTTTTTTCCAACAATGACAACACTACAACATTCATCACATGATCAAATTCATCAAATCTCCATCAAATACCAACAATCTCCTCATTTGGCATTGATGGTAACACTTAGAAAAACATTGACTAAGTGTCCAACTATAGAAAAAGTATAATCAACTTGTTCAAATTATCAAAGATTCAAAACTACAAAAATAAATCCCCCTAGGGTAATATATCTACTCACCCTTTCTAATACCTTAGCAATTTTTCACTATACTACTACTCCTCCTTTGACAACAATGACAAAGGTTTTACAATGGATAACCAAAATTTTATTTATAAAGAGTAGCATATATCGATTTAAAATCTACTAAATACATCTACAAAATTGGTCTTCAAGATCTATAAATTATTAATCCAAGTGTTCAATAGGTTCTCCATGATCAGTATCTTCCCATGCAAAAAATGTGCAAGCTCCTTCAATCCTTCTACCGTGCACGCAATAGGTGAGACTAACACTATTCCAACCTCTTTAACACCTTTTTGCAAAATTTCCAACTTAGGAATAAATAGACTGTGTAGCTCTAATAAAGTAGATATCCTCTTTTCCTGCTCATTACTGTAAATCTTGAGCTTATGATTGATTGCACTAACTTGAGCTCTAAAACTTGTACAAAACCATTGATAGGATAAAAATTTTCTACTAATATCCTTAACTCTTGTTGAGCTTCACTTCTTTTCCTATCTAAATCTTTCTAGAACTGTGAAAATTCATAGATAGAGATAAGTATCTTACAACCTTTCTTTAAAGAATCTTTCACCTGGTTCACTGCAACTTGTAAAGTGTTTCTATCAAGTGCAATTGCTTGAACCAACTTTTCTGACCTCTTCCTCTCATAGTCTCTCTCATCTCTCATTGTTGAAACATTCTCTAGAATTTTTAACTCCTCTCTAGTAGCTATGGCCAACTGACCTAACTATTCAATAAGTGTGACCTTCTCATCATAGTTCACATTAGGCACTAAATCGGATAGTATATCACTTGCATTTAGGATAACCTGTGCCTCATGTTTCATTTTCTCATTTTCTTTGGACCTAATTGCCATGGTAATATCCATCATTTCCTTAGGATTCATAGAACTTAAATATATTTTCCATTTGATAGTAGGTATATCTTCATCCATACCAACAATTCTATAAGACATAGACCAAAAAGTTGTTACCTTTTTTGTCTCCTTGTCTATGCTTCTCCTTATGTTCATCTTTAGCTTCTTCATATGCACTTGTTGCCTCCATTACCAGTACCTATTGTTATTCACCTGATGCATCCTTGGTCATACCTTGATCGGTTCCTATGTTCTTTGTCTCCTTTTCTTTCTTATCTTGTGTGTCCTTAGGTGCTTCCTCTTGTTTCTTTGTATTGTCCCTTTGTTCTTCAGGAATATCCATGACTAGAACATCACCTGTGGCATTCATGGTGTCCACAGGCTCATCTAGAAAAGTGTCATCAAGTGTGACCTTCACACCATTTATGGTCCACCCATCATTGGTAAGAGAAATCACATGTTAGCTTGTGGTGACTAATCAAGAAAGTACTATCCAGGAAAGTATTGTACACTTTTCCTCCTGACCCCGCCGACATATTTTTGGCTATTTTTGGGCCGACATATTGTAACTCATTTTAACCCTAAAGCGGAAAAATATTGTATAATATGGCTTAGGGTTAGGGATTTCATAATGTATGATTTTAGTACTTGCAGTGGAATTGAGCTATAAGGGATTACAGATTGTAATTAGGTTGTAATCACTGGATAATAAAATATTGGACTCGCTGTTGGTGGACATAGCCTAGGGATTGGGTGAACCACATTAAATCTTTGTGTATTGTGTTCTCTTCTGTGTGGTTTATTGTTTTCTGATATTGGTTATTTTTGCATGTAATTATTATTTCTACCTTGTTAATCCTAACATCACAACATCTTTCTCACTCTCATGTTCCTCTTCCAATTAATTATGTTCTTCATCCTTCTTTTTCTCAAAAAGACCTACGTGCTTCTTCAAAATTCTCTTTGTTTCATCTTGTACTGATTAATAATCACCAATCAATAGTCTTGTAACTCTTGTCTTAGTCTTGAATGCAGGTCTAAATTTATCCAAGATTTCCTTTAGCTCCTCTATAGTTAGCTCAGTCTTTAAATGCATTAAGACATACTCAATTATTTTTTTGTCTTTCTTTAATGCTCCTTTCCATCTAGCTTCAATTTTACCATATAAAGAAGGAAATTTTCCTTGTAATTGAATAAGGACCTGAATTAACCTATGCATACTTCCTACAACAACATCTTTAATTTTCCTTTGATCTTCCTCACTAAACTTGTCATAATTCTTATTGACACCAGAAAGTATACCCCACTTCTTAACTTCATTAATGATTTTATCAACAGAGATAAACTTACTAAAATAATCCTTAATTGATTTTGCAGTAGGGGTCCAACCACTTTAGAATTCTTACCTTGATCCTTGAATTATTTCTACTCTTGTTTTGATTTTGTTCCTTCAACTTCCTCCTGTACTTATTTGTACCCTTTTTCCCTTTCTTACTTCCTCTTTCCAACAACCTGTGTTGTAACAATAGCTTCCTTAGTTCTTATAGGATATGATTTAGTTGGTCTTACTGGGCTCTTCACAAGGATCTTGGGTGGAGGAGAGGGTTTCTCCTTCTTAACTATTGTTGCACTCCTTGTCTGTCGATAGGTTGAATTTCTACTAGTTTAGAAGAAACTACTTCTACATCTTCTGCAATAGTTGTATCTGAAGTACCAACTTTCTCATCTTCATGTCTAGCTCTTTCTTTATCTATAGCTTCCTCTATGAAGCCTTTCTATCAAAATAAGTTCTCAACCTCCTTTCTAACTTTCCTCTCAATGTTCGGTGCATTCAAAGTATTTTTCTTTATATGTTCCAAATATCCTTGTAGTAGGATCAATGGGTTTCTTCAATAGCTCATCAACATAAGCAATCACTATATCAGCTTTTAGCTCATAACCCATAGGCATAGCCCATGATGTCATAGGTACTACTACCTCCACTTGACATGTATCGATATCAACCATGAAACATATATCATCTTTATATTTCTCAACAACATGAGCTAGAATTATTTCCCTTTCATGCATTCTCTTTTATAAATCCTTAAAACATCCCCATACCTTCTCATAAAACTAACAATCGAGCATCTTAGAACAATCTTCCATTTGAACCACAACTGGAGTACCATCTACCCAATTAACTGGTCCAATACCAGGAAAGAAATTTTGAAAGTAGAAAAAAATACCTACAAGCAATTGACTGTACTTGAATACTTTCCTTTTGTCTTTCTTGATCTTCTCCATGTTTAGAAATAAATGATCTCCCATTGTAGCACACAAATCATGTTGTGCATCTTTCTTCACCATCTTATATACATGGTGAATCACAACAATAGGCACACTATTAATTCTGCTTGATTAAAACACTTGTATCCAATCACCATGGATGCAAACCTAACTGCCTCATCTAGGATATCATTTATTATCATTGCATGCTTGTCCTATTTTAATTTGGTTAGTTTTGTGACTACGTCTTATGGGATAGATCTTAGTTGTGGTATCTCTCCAGTAGCACAAAAACATGTTACTACATGAATGACCTCTTTAGTGATCTTGTAGGGTCAACCAAGCCACATAAATTTTTTGCGAACCTTTCTTAGCACATATCTGATCTTCTCTTCTTCAAAGTTAGAAGGAAAGTGAACTACATGCTCAAAACCCTTATCTATGGTCACTTTGTATTCATCTTTCAACACTGAATCTTTGCACAAATCTTTGTATCGTGATCATATATGAATTTCACCTAAGTCTTTGATCTTATAATGAATGTATGATCTAACATCCTCCATATGCAATACACCATAGGGCACATTGGTTAGGGTACCCTTTGGGTCATTCTCCATCAATTTGTCTGGGTGTCTCTTAAATATTGGCCTAGGTTTTTGTGTGATCTCAACAATAATAAGAGTATCCATACTGAAAATAACATGTTTTAAGCTCAAATATCTCCAATAAGTACTTCTTGATTCACCACATGATGACTGGTACAAACCCTCACAAGTTTCTTCACCAAAATCACTTCAAACCCCTCTCCAGTTGCTTCGATTATTGTCAATTTGCTAAAACTTCACTTTTGTCACTTCTGGCTATAACACTTGAATGTGTAGGTGCAAAATAAGACCTAAAATCACCTTTTATCTTCCACCACTCTTAAGCATTAAATGCATTACCAGTTGAAAAAAAATAACATATACCTTCAAAAATCTTGTTAGTGGTCATCCAAATCTTTGTGTAGTTCACCAAAAATTTCTAGAGGTGCTTTAGTTCTAAAAACCTTCTCATGCATCTTCTTAGCCAAATAAGTTATAAAATCAAATTTTGTACTTGACCATATGATTCTAGATGTCAGCAAATTTATACATAAAATGAATTGACATTTTGGCCATATCATCATGCCAAAGAATTTGGCACAATGTGTAGTATGTCTTTACAAAATAATCTTCAAATGTGTCAACACCAAAGGGCTCATTTTCAACTTGTGGCATTAGAAGCACAATTCCTCAAGGATCCTTTAATTCTAAACTTTGGGATGGTAACACTTCTTAATGTACATAATTGTGATTTTTTTACTCATCTCTAAAATGATTGAAATTAATTGGTTTTGATGCTCCCATATTCAAATTTAACACCTTAGAAGTCACAACCTTTGATAAGTTATCATTTAATACCAGCTACAAAAAGAAGACTTCTCCTTTGAACAACATACCTTTGAAGAAATGCCTTGATGAACTACATACATGAATATATTTGGCACAAATAGTTTCCTCATGTCAAGATACCATCTATTTCTAAGGGAGAACTAAACTTTTCTTTTCTTATACTAATGCTTAAATAAACCCAACCTTGTCTTAGGTAGTGTGCATCATGCACACCAGAAAGCTTATCCATAAGCTTATTATTAGGGACCTCAAGAACAAAAAGTTGTGATACTCTCATTTCTCCTTTCAACTACCTACAAATATCCTAATCTAAGTTCCTTGATGCTTAGGGAAGAGCTACCTTCTTACGCTTAATGAATGTGATAGAGAGTAGGTTTTTAACTCTGCACCTAGAGTTTAGTCTTACAAAAATTACATACCTCATTTACCAACTTAGTTATGTTATTCTTAAAATTATAAACTTATAAAATTAAAAATTATGAATATTGGCTCTTATAACTTAAAATTAGGAATGCTAGTTGTCCATTGTAAAACACTAGTTTTTACTGAAATTGCTTGCAGAGCTTGAATTTGCGAGGATTATGGATGCAATTGATTGTGGTTGGTGAGCAGTCTAGATTGAGCATTTATTTGCATCAAATGGATCAAAATATGACCTAAACCAGTCATCTTGCCATTATTTTTCATTTATTGGTTATTTATCTAGTATTTTTATTTTCCCTTTACATTCCTATGCCTATTTACCTTCCAAGTTTAATCTTTTTACCTTACCATGTTAGTTTTCTATGTTACCTTGTTACCTATTATTATGCAATACTACATTTATTTAGTTGATTTGGTGATTTTATTTCTCCCACATATGTTAGTACATCATTGTCTCTCCATTGTGTTGTTTCGTTGTTCTTTAATCCCTTATACTATATCATATATATAGGATTCATCTTGACTTCCATTATAGTATATCATATATAGTAGGCATCTTGACTTCATTATAGCATATCATGTATAGGAGGTATCTTGATTTCCTTTATAGTATATCATATATAGGAGGTATCTTTAATTCCCTATAGAAATTTGAGCTTTCATTGTCATATTTTTACATTAATGACATCATATATTTTATGCTTTATATTTGGACTTACATTTTCATGTTTCCATATTATAGATCCCAATTCTACATTATGCTTTTATTACTATATTTTATATTGAGGCATCATCTCTTTCACATATCATTTATGTTACATTTTAGATTGGGGAGCTACTTGTCTTTCCCACTTTTTGTTATTATATCATTGTTTACCTTTTACATTGGAGGCATTATGACCACATTATGGTTCACCCCTTCTTACTTGGAGATTGTATAACTAATTATATTGCCTTGACTATCATGTGTTCATATTTTTTGACACTACATTTAGGATATATGTCCATCCTAGTGATTTTTACCTAACTCAGTTGATTTTTACCTAGTTGAATGTCTTTAGTCATTAAGAGCCATGATACTATTTTCATTTGTCAAATTTAAAATACTCATCACACACTCTTCTGTTGTACTTTTAAAGATATGACTTTCTAAATTAAAAAATACAATAAATATAGAGACCTATATATTTTTTATTGGATAAAGAGGATTTCAAATACAAATAAATAACAAGAGTTGCACAGAAATAATAGAAAGACAAAAAAATCACATCAAGGAAAGGAGTTGCACAACAACAAAAAGAAAAACCAAAATGTAGAAAATTTAAAAGAGCCGCCAACAAGGTATAGCATGAGAAATAACAACAAAAGCCCACTCAAATAATAAACAAGATACATCATGGAACTCCATAATTCTAGATCAATAATCCACATATAAGAATCAACTTGTGGCATCCTACATTCCCCAAAGATATCCCTAGAATAAGAAACCATTGATGAAAACCACAAAGAATAAAAATGTCACTATAATACAACCAAGCATAAATTTATAGTATAATTCTATTGAATAGTGAGTACATCAGCTTATCATTTTTGTTGAAATCAAAATCAACTGAGCATCACTAGTCATTTCCTCATATGTCTTAATCAATAAACATTGAGTCCATCAACACGAAATCCCTCTGGAATTAAACTTTTGTAATTGTCTTTTAATGTCTTAATTTGAGCTTGAATATTTTGGAAAATTCTAAAATAATTAGTATTCAATTGATGAAAATATAGATCGATAACATGAGGAGAGAAGCTTGACCAAGTCGTCTAGACTTCAAGTTTCAATAGAAAAAGGGAATGCGAAAAATTTACCAAGGAGTGCATTTTTCTAAGACCAGGCCTAGGGGAAAAGTGTTGGGAGGGTGGAGGAAGAGAACGCCATAGTTGGTGAGCATGGGCATAGAATCAAAAAGCATGTTTTGTAGACTCTTTTTTAAAATAAAAATGGACAAATTGAGGTTGGGAAGATGAATGAGAGGCAATCATCTATAATCATATTAACTTGGATCACTTTCCAAGTTTTAAATTAAGATTTGAGATTCAACTTGTGATTTGTAGATTTGGCGAATTAACTTTTTCCATCTTACATTCCTAAAATTGCACTTCCATTTAGATTTGTGTCAATGTGCCAAGGATATAGTTGAGAGGAGCTATCTCTAGTTGATTTTAAGAGGAAAAGATTAAATATTTTGCATATAGGGCTATTTTTAGTCCTTAAGGAAGTTCTCATGGTAGAAGTTGGATAAAAAACAAAAAGCCTTAGGAGTCACTAGTTATTTAATTTTCCAAACCAAATGTTTTTTAGATGAGAACATTTTGAATTAGCACTTGAGTCTCTCCCAAGACATCTAATTAAAATTAATAGTATCTCACATGTCATGAAAAACTTGAATTCTATTTTTAAACAAGCTTTTTCCCTTTATATTTTTTAGAATAGAAAGATATTTTCCTGATGAACTACAACTAATTGAATATCTAGATGAATTGAAGAAACAGTTATTAGAGATCACTGAGCTACTGGAGTGATATGTAAGATGATTAAATCAGTCAATATGTTGTCATTGATGTCAACTAGTTTTGACAATACTTATCATGATAGTTACACACATCTAAACATCCGTAGAAGGAAGAAAAGATGAAGAGCTGAGATATCTACATAAGGAAAAGATGGATATGACAGACAAGGATAAGGTAAACATTGGGTAACTTATTGACGACTCTATGGCTTTATATTGTTGACTTGAGCATGTTACATTAATCTATTATGAAGAAGAGATTTGAATTTGAACAAGTCAATGTGGTCGGTAATTGAAGATTTATGTATACACCGAGCCAGTGCAGTGTATACCGAGTGACAGTATAATCGAGTTAGTTATCACCGACGTATTTTAGTATTAACCGAGTATGGATGAAAATATTAAATGCTAAGAACAGTCGACTGAAATTGATGAGTTGGAAATTGTTATGATTTTGAGATTAATGATGAAGTTAGTTATGAGATCCATGGATGACATAATTCAGAGATGATCTAAAGGATGAGATTGAAATGTGTTAAAGACACATCTTCCGAGGAAGGTTTAAGCGATAAAATGGACGGAGATTATGAGGCAAAATTTGATGGCTGATATGAAAATGATTTACTTATCTATATAAGAGATATGAGTTTCATTATTGAAACATACCGGACAAAAGGAGACTGCAGATATTTCACGTGAAGATTTTATTCATGCATTCCTGATCAAACTGGTTACAGAAAGAACCAAGCTGCAGACATTACTGAGCGCCAGAGAACTATTTACCGAGTGAAAGTAAGTTGAGAAATATTAATGAAGTGAATTGATTAATAATCAGAGGATTTTATGAGCATAGCATAGATCTGAATATTTGTAATTGAGTTGTATTTGAATTAGATCAGTACTGTATCAGTTTAACCATTGATTCAAAAAATCTCTTAACCGAGTGGACTTAACAGTTTTATTGTATTATACTATGACATTAGTTAAACATAAAGTGTTATCTTGTCGACCCCATAGTGAATGCTAGTCAAAAGTTAACTATTAGTGATAAATCCTCTAACCAGGTAACACCTAATAGTGTGCATTATAACATTTAACAGGGTTGGCTCTTTACCGAGCTCACTTCAGAAGAGTGAATTATTTTGGGTTACCGATCCTAGGTGGTTTTTCCCTTAGCAGGGTTTCCATGTAGGGATTTTTTTAGTGGTGATTATTCGCTAATTGGAGAATATGTCCTAATCGGTGGATATAATTTGGAGAATAAAATGCTTGTATAGTGGTTGACTAGTTCTCCCAGATTTTATAAAATGCTCATATAGTGGTTGGATTGTTCGCCACTATTTTAATGTAATTTCAGTATGGTAGTCGGGTTCTTTGCCTATATTTCTATTACTATTTCACTCTTATTCACCACGGATTAAATTGGATGTCTTCATCGAGGATCAACATTCACCAAAGGCCCATTTTCCCAAGTAAAAAATTTATTTACACTAGGACCCGATTCGCCATGCATCATACTTAATCATGTCCCAAATTCCCGTCCTATTCACCCAGTCAATTATTTGAAAATATGCGGGTTCGCCAAATATTATTTGTTATCATAAGCAACGGTCAGCCCCTTCACCAAAATGGACGATAGATATTATGAGGCAAAATCTGATGGCTGATATGAAAATGGTTTACTTGTAGTTGTCTATTCAAGAGATATGAGTTTCATTATTGAAACATGCCGGAGAGAAGGATACTTCAAGAGATTTAGTTGATTCTAAGTTCACAATTGCGATCGGTAGCAAACGACTACCAGTCCGTAGTATCTTATTCAAGTAAAAGTTTATTGCAGCCATAATTTGTTGGAGATGTCACAGTCAAAGTTAAATAGGAAGAGGACTATTGAAGGTGGAGATGTCTAAGAGAGGCCAACGAAATGTAGAAATATATCTTCATACTTTGGCATGGGCAAACACAATAGTGTTGGTCAAAGTGAGGAAGGTACATCATCAGAGGAACCTGTACAATTTGAAGGTTCTCAACCTACACAAGAGTCTAATGAACAAATTGGGGAGCCTAATAAATCTAGTGAGGAAGTTGTGGAACCTAATATCTCTGATGAAGATGACCTTGAAGAAGAATTTCAAGTCAAAAACCAGTACCAGGATGAAGTGATAGACTTCGGTGATAATGATGGTTCAATTAATAGTAACACTAAAGGGAGAGGAAAATCAAAAGAAAAAACTATTCGTCAATGGGAGATGTCGAGGAGATTTAAATTTGATTGGGTGGAAAAGTATCCATTCATTGAACCCGTGGACAATCCAATTGTAGGTGAGCCGCCAATAGAATGCAGATGTGCGATTTGTAGTTGGAAGTATAAAAAGGAAAAGCAGTTGTAGCTTAAACTAGACACCATAGAGAAACATGTTGGTAAGGTTTACGAAACCTCAACCGTTGATGGAAAGGAAATAAAAGTGGTAAGATATAAAACAAAGGAGAAATGTCAACATAAAAGGAATGCTGAGGAATATTATTTGTTTCAAAAATTTAAGATGAAGCTTGGTGAAGTTCAAGGTTCTATTAATGTTATTTTTGCAAAAGCAAGTGAAGTAGAAGAACGCGGAAAAGTTGTTCAATTAAGTAATGTTTTCCATATTTTGAGTAGAGGGCATCCAATGACAAACTATTTAGAAATGAGTGGTTTGATACACTTTCTAAAAGTTCCTAACTATCCTATCACTCATTGGTCAATAAACAATGGATGGGAATTGGCAAGTTGTATTGCCCAGGTTGAAATAGAGGATGTACAGAGAAAAATAAAAGAGTCAACCTTTGATGCATTGTCCTTAGATGAAGTTACGACAATAGATAATACATCATGGGTATGCATGCATGTTTATACTGTACAAAATAATGCCCTCCAACCACATCTACTAACTGTTGCAAAATTGAGGGACAATGCGACATCAGAAACTTTATTTCAATTAGTAAAGAACCAATTAATGGAATATGGAGGTATGGATGAATTGACAATAGTGAAGAAGTTGATCTGTGTTGGAGTGGATGGAGCTTCAGTAATGCAAGGTCAAAGGAATGGTCTTTGCACAAATATGCAGGCTTCTTGTTCACCATATGTTGTTGGCATTCACTGTATGGCCCACAGGATGAATCTTGCTTTTAGAGTTGTAAAGAAGTTCCTTTTAGTAAACAAGGTTGAAGATTTAGTAAGAGAGTTGTACTCATATTTTTGTCGAAGTCCCAAACATTGTAGGGAATTTCAGCACTTTGCTGATGGAATTACCAATGGAAATAAGCTTCTTAAAGATGTTGATACCAGATGGATCTCTTTGGATGGACCAACACATCGAATTTTTTTTGAATATCAATCTTTGATTGGACTGATGTACGAAAATCGGGACAATGCAAAAAATCAGAGATGTGGTGACCTGCTTCGGAGCTTAAGCAATATAGAAACACTTTTGACTTTAGCATCTCTTCTTCCCATGCTAGAAGAAATGATGTTCATTATGAAAAAAGCCCAGCAAAGAGCCATGTATATTGCAGAATATGCTCACTTGCGTAAAATGTCATGCCAAGCCCTGGATAGTCTCTATCGAAATGACTTAAATTTATCCGATGAAAGATTTAATCACTGGTGGAAACTAACAGATTTGGACAATCTTGATAATTATTTAAAGATTGTTGAAAATAGGGATTTATGTGTTTGTGTAAGGGGATTTCAGATGCCAATGTACTACAGTGCCCCAAAGAAGAGAGCTACAAGAGTTACAAGGGAAGAGTTTACCAAGACTGTCGAGTCTATAGCAGGTAATGCAAGGGACATAGCCTATAAAGTTTCCTCTGAAATAAGATCCTGATTCTTGTATGAACAACTTCTTGAGGCCATGGCAATTGTGTTTCCTCAATATTGGACCTTAAACTCTAAGGAAGATTATCGTAATAGGCTGATGACTTTGATAAAGGAATTTTGCAAATCTGTAGAATTCAATGGAGTGACTATCAATGGAATTTTAGATGAGGGTCTTCTTAGACAGCAATCAAGCACTTTTGCAAAGACTATGAGGCATCAATATCAATTAATGCATAACCCACATGAAGAGGGCTCGGCAACAAGGCTTTGGACATAACTAAAATAGAGCGCAATGTTGCGTGAAGAAATATCAAAGTTCTTCAAGCTTGCTGATCTATGTTAGACCATGATATTGGGTTTAGTGGAGGATGAGAGAGTTTTTAGTGCTTTGGGCTTCCTAAAATCAAAGCTAAGAAACAAACTAGACAAGAATTTGGAAACATGCTTGAGGGTCTACACATCTAGGTATGATGTCAATACTTTTCCTTATCAAAAAGCAATGGAAATCTGGAAGAAAAGATGCAAAAGCAGAGGGTTGGGAAACACCATTAACCAATCTCCAACAGTGACTCTGAGTGGGACAAGTACAGGTGGCGATGGGAGTAAGAGAAGCGGAGGTCAGAGTGAAGAAGGCACAAATGAAAATGAAGAGAACAATGAAGAAACTGGAATACCAGAATTGGATGATGATGACGATGCAGAGATGAATTGGAAAATTTAGGAAATTTTTGCTAAATTAGCAGTAGCAATCAATAGGTATTTTTTGAACTTATTAACTACTATATCCTATCATTCAAATTTCAATGTTCATTTTAGAAAAGCAAGAATGTATTACGTTTCATCATTAAAATTTGAGAACAAAGAGTATTATTACTGTAGAGTGTAGTTTGTAACTTTGTATCGTATCATCAATGATCATTCATATTTGAATTTGAAATTCTTGAATGAAATTTTGTATTCCAATAGCATATAACAGAGTAAATCAACTAAGAATAACTGAATAAAATAGATTAATTCAACATACATTGAATTGGAAAACATGAAAATTAGATAGAGCACAATTTGTTTTGTATTCATTTGCAATATATTACAATTTACAGTAGTTCAAAATTTAGAGAAATCTTTGTAGGGTAGTCCAATCATCCTCTAATGACAGAACAATTTGGTTCATAGTATAGTCACACTCCTGCAACTTTGTTAGCAATTCATATTTGGAAGTGTGACTTGACATCACTGTTTCTTCTAAAACTCCATTCAAAGTTCTCACTGGTTTGATGAAATCCATGATTGTATCAGGAGATATGTCTGTAGGAAGAAAGCATAAATCAATATTTATTTTGTCCTGCAACCTTATTTTGTAATTTTCTCTTCCAATGAAGTTATTTGCGTCAAATCCCTTAGGCAAACCAAGACTTTCCATATTCGCTTTCCTTTGTTCCATCTTTGTGATCTTCTGCTTAGCTTTGTCATCCAATTCCTATGCTTCCCTTAGCTTCTCACATTTTTGAATGATACTTGATACCTTTACTTAGGCATCAAGGCGGTTGCTAATTCCCTTGTTTGATAGATAACTATCACTCTTACTGTAGAGTTGTTGCATAATATCTTTTGCTTCCTTATCTTTCTTGACAACATCCATGTTCTATTCAATGTTCTTATGGAGCTTCAAATAACATACTCTCATACTTTGAAGCATTTCAAACCACTCATACAAGCTATTACACATCACCAATATTTGGCTCCAAATGTGTTCTTTTACAATCTTCACTAAATTATTACTAGTATTTGTTAAAGTTTGAATTGTATTATTGGCTTTCTTTAGTTCTTCTGCCCCTTTTTCAAAATTCTCCCTCTCTTCCACTACTTTGTGTTCCCAATGATTTTCTTTATCCACCTGAGACTCCAATTGCTTTTGCAATTCCTGGTTGGAGGCAACATTACTCTCCATGGTTTTAACTAACTTTTCTAAACTGACTCTTTCTTCCTCTAGTTTTTTACTAATTTTTGCCAATTTTCTCCTTAGTGCCTTCAGCTCTACCTCTACCTGCTCCTATTCTTGCTCTGTATCTGCTGATGTAGAGATCAATTTTTTAATCTTTTTCTGTAATTCTTTCAAACTATTCTTTGAAGCTTTCCTCTTTGCTTTTTCATTGCCAATGTCTGCCTGTAACTTTTCTATATTTTTCTCAAGCTTGGTTTTCTCTCTTTCCACCTTTAGCAGTACACTGTAGACCACTTGGTTTGTAGACTTTGACACATTGATTTTATCCACATTTTTAACTTTGGAAAAATCCATTTGGAGAGTGCTAACTTGAAATTCAGATTGATCTATCTGACTCTTTGGTGGGTTTCCATCTTTTTGTGGTGGAATAACAACCATGAACTCCATCATGTCTCTTTTTGGGTCATATGTTGGTATAACCCTGTTGGATGTAGGTTGTTCCTGTATAGTTGCATTAAGGGCACGAGTCTGCAATGTGTTCTTTATTTCCTTATTCTTGGTTCTTGTTTCTGCAAATTTATTATAGAAATCTTTGAAATGAAAATCTGGTGTTGCAGAAGGATTTGAATGTTTGAAAGGTGATCCAGAGGCAGAGCTTGCAATGCCTGTTGATCTAACTAATTCTCTTTGAGGATTTAAACTTCTAGAGGGTTTTGCTGAACCTGAAACTGCAAACAGTTCTTTAGGATCGAATGTCATTGTTGTCGATGTTTTGGAACCAGAAAGCTTTTACTTCTTGACACTATCTTCTTCTATGGGATTTCATGTACTAGAAATTTCCCTCTTTAGAGAGGGAACTTGTTGTCTAAGTTGGCCAGTCCCACTGGCACCAGTGACACTAGTAGACCCAAGACCTGCACCATGATCATAAGCACTTTTTTCTATCTCAATTGTATTCTAGACACCTTCTCCTGTGGGACCCAAACCACCACCTTTATAACCCATTTTTTCCACAATGATTGCCCCTTTTCTATATGCTTTATGTCATTCCTTGGTGGTTCCAATCTGACTCCCAGTCCCTGGAGTAAATACAATTGGTGGATTATCATCCTCATTGTCTAGATATTCATCCTCAATGTCATATGCCATGTTAGGATGCTCCAAATTCCATAATTTTCTAAACTCTATATCCTCGTCTATTTCATCCAGATCTTCAATGGTCTTTGGTTCACCAAGATCCTTTCTCATACTCCAAAAATCATCCATTTTCATTCTAGTCCATTTTCTATCCTTACAAGCTTCTGCTAGGCTCTTTGGTATTTTTTTGTTTGATGGTTGAGCAGCTTTTTCGTAGAAATTGTAGGACATCCTAGGCTATACAATGCCCTGATTTATTGTTGTCATAATTTGTGATGACAACTGTTCAAATGAAATTTTTTCCTCACCGGAAACTTTCTCCAACTCTTTTCTAATGTCATCCCAGCTATCCTTGTTTTTCAACTTCTCTAACAATGGTTTACTTTCATGTTGAAATAAGTTTGTAGAGTTCTTATTAGCAACAAGCATTGTTTGAATGACGTTGAGTGGATCATACTTCCAGTACCACTCTAAATCAAATTGAAAAATATCTATAAAAAAATTTGCCACTTTGAATGCCTTTCTCTCAAATGTTAACCCTCCAATTGAGAAAGGTAAGGAAGGGAATATGCTCTTCTTCGATTGGCCAGTGAAGAGTCTATTTGTGCTCTCTAGTTGTACTACATATTCTACTGCAAACACCCTGTCTGTCACATGCATTGGAAGTTTGTGGGGTTGCAGTTCTGACCCATAAAACCTTATTACAGTGTATTCTTCCATTAAGTACCAGTCAACCAATTGAATTGTGCTTCCAAGTTGGATGCAATCCCTACATGAAGCAGAAAATCTGGGCATTGGAGTGCTTGTTATTTTTTTGAGCAATGGTGCCAAAAAGAAGTCTACAAAATTACTATAATTACTTATGTTATCATACATTCTTATCTGAGGTGTCCAGTTATATATTGGACTTGGAGTACTTGTCGGTGTCCCCCTCTGAATTTCAAGCTTGTTGTCATTGCTCATTAATATTGCAGCATGCTTGGCTAGCAGAAGATAACACAAGTAGGTTGTGAACCTAAATGTCTTAGAATTGCCCCTTTTAATCAATGCTAATTGTTCTTGCATCGATTGAACCACGTGTCCAACAAAATTATATCTTATTGGTTCATTGACACAATGGATATCCCAAATGAATTAAAGAATGCTGGCACCCACTTCCCTATTGTTTTCCAATCCTTGGCAAAATGCTAGTGAGGATATAGTATCTTGAACCCATGGCACAAAAATGTTAAAAGCATAAGGAGGCTTGTGGCTCTCACCCAATGAACCCTTTTCATCTGCAATTATTAGACCCTTTATAAATGACTCTTTTGCATGTGGTGGGACTGCCTCATATTGCTCTGCCAACAATCTCAGGTCAATATGGACATTACAGTTTTGTCGGTCAAACCCTAGGTCTAGCAAATTGAGAAATTATTTCTCGGTTATTGATAAAATTTCTTCTTGATTATTTGTATTCACAATTGCTTTTCTTTCTTCATCATAATTTTATGCACAAATCAAGACAATTTCTGGGCAAGGGAAAACTTTGGGTAACAACATGTAACCCAAACCAACATCCCACGAAGAAACTTTATTGGTTTTTCCACCTACCACTGGGTTAAATTTTATAAAATTAGGCCTCTTTGGCCCAGTTGCCTTACTGCACAATGCATATTTAATTGCTATAAGTCTCCTTTCACTGTCGATAACAAGATCATAAACATTGTGATACTCATCAGTGAAACCAGAGATTTCTACTAGTTTTCTACAATCTATTAAAGTTTTCCCATCTGCTTTCCCTTGGCCTTGAGTTTTCGCTTTCCCCATTGTTCTTCTGAAGAATGAAACAACATAGATATTTACTAACAAAATCATAGAAAACCCTAATTTAAGAAAACCCCAATTGTCAATTGTAATTTCAAAATCAAGTTAAACTAAATTTTTGACATTACAAAATCAGGATGCATCAAGCTAGATATCTTACCCAAAATTAAACTTTGAAATTTGGATAGATAGAAGTTACAATGGCTAACTCTAAGGCTCTCACAATTTATAGTCTCGAAATCTTCCATGATGGTTCAACAGTTCTTTTTAGCTTTGCTACTAAGAGTAATGTTAAAAAGCTTTCGTTAAATGTAAATTATAATGGTATATAATTATGCTTATTACTATAATGGTAACGCTATACATAAACTTTCTAAAACATACGTGTAATGTAATCTTTATCAAACATACCACGTAATCTTTTCATCGAATTACACGTCAACGTGTCACATTTCCGGAGCGAGTTTTCAGAAAAGCTTTTTGAAACCAATAGTACTTCCAAAATACAACTCCAATGTTCATCTCTCAGAATCCAACGATTGTCACGATTTTAAATATTAATAATTTAATACACAGTAATAGCTTATCCATGAAAATTGAACCAGTCACCATTAAATGATAAAGTTTGGAAACATTAAAATATTACATGAAACAAAAGCGCAACGCAAATTTTTTATATTATATAAGACCATATCTATTAACGATTCTTATAATCAAAACAAAAAAGAAAAGCAGCAGCACTTCGAATTTCTTAAAACATTTTCATATTATATTTTTCAACAATTTACAATTTATATCATTTCAAAAACTCTGGTAAGCTACTACCACCAGAGGGAGACACAGTAGAGGCTGAGGGACTAGAGAGTAGAGAGTAGAGAGTAGAGAGTAGAGGGACTAGAGAGTCGTAGACTCAGGGACTATCCAGCTAAGGCTCTCTTCCTTCTGTGTAGAAGTCTGAAGAGAGGAGAATCTCAAAGAATTTGTCTAGCCACTAATAGTCCCCGTGTTTGTCCAGTAGGTACCACTTCCAAAGGAAATTCCTCCCAATCTTTGCCCACTTCCGATGACGGTTGAGCTGCTCAACATCAAGGTTCAATAGGAATGGTTGCCTAGGAACAACTCCTGGTTCTAGAATCTTAGACAAATAATTTTCCCAAGGAATTCCAACCCCAATTTCAAAAAATATGACAACATGCACATCGTTGCCGAAGTACTCTTCTTTGAAAACTTTCCTCAGAAGCATAATCATATCCACCTTTCCCCCCCCCTGGTCCAACAAAGAAGCCAAGAACTGAGATGAAATGTCAGTGGCGACTCTATACCTATTCTCGCTCTCCAAAAATTCACATCCGAGCACCATTCTTATAGCCTCCTTGGTGAAGGCTTCAAACTTCGTAGTAACAGATGCTAGGATTGGGTTTGTGACCAGGCCCAGAAAGGCCTTTTGGTCCTCCAAGGCAATGCATCTCAAATGAATTGGAGTGTCCATTCACAAACTATTCTCACAAATATGCTTTCACAGAGAACCTAGCACTCATAGACTATTCTCAAAAATATGCTTTCACAATCGTAAATTAACGAGCATAGATCGATCTATTTATAACTCCTGATTGTAAATCATTCCCCTAAAGATCTAATTAAATTGCAAGATAATTGCTAACTGTCCAAATATCTCCAAATCTTTCATATTTAATGCAACACTGGGTGAAATTGGAAACAACACTTATGATAAGACATTTTCTATCTTGGGAATAATGAAGGCCGAAAGGCTCGTGCCATGCAGGTGGACATAACAATTCTTTATTATAAAAGAACCATAAAATCTATACCCACTTGGCAGAAACAAGAAGCAAAGTACGTTACCTACGAAATGGCGGCAGGAAATGAAACTTTACCATTGATTTAAGATCATTGAACGGTCAAAAAATAATGTCCTTATATGATATGACATTTTCATTCAGGCATTAACTTTAAGGCATTAATCAATTGAGGTACTGAATAGTTATTATTTATATGATGTCACACATATCTGTCAGTGAAAATTGAAACATGCCATCAAAGAAACCATTAATTCACATTACTTTAACTAATGTCATGACTCATCTACTCATCGCCATTAATTAATCATGACACATGATATGACATGTAAGGTCAATTTCAGGCCGATTGTTGGTCTTCATAATATTTACGAAAAAACCTCGGTGGAATCATGACACGTGGTATGACACCATGTGTCATACCACATGTCATGATTTTGCCGAGGTTTTTTCGTAAATATTATGAAGACCAACAATCGGCCCGAAATTCACCTTTGGCCGTTGATATGTTGTAAATCCAACGAACGTGTGTCATGTGTCATAGTGATGGGAGTGGGACCCGATGCAACTTCAACATCAAATCACAACCATTAGAATCTTTCAGAGAGATGAACGGTGGAAGGTTTCTTTTGGATGGAATTGGGTGCGTTAACTCCTTTAGTGAAAAATCTCTCCGAAATTATTCAATCGCCATACCAACTATAAATATTTAAAAACCATTCGCCATGACAAATATATTAATTCAAATATTTGGAAAAAAGTTTTGCCATATTTTTATAAAAATGGTATCCATTATTTAAATATTCGCCAACCAATATCCATATTTTCACACAATTCACCAAAAAAATTATAGTCACCATTTTTTTATAAAAATTGTGTACACTATTAAAAAATTCACCACCAAATATCCATATTTTGACAGATAATTTGCCATCACTATTAAAATTTTTCCCCCCAAAACACATGTGATTCACCACAATTTTATACTTTTCAGGAGGGGGGGTTCCTTAAAGTTATCCCTGTTTCCACGTTAAATCATTGTGTTATGTGTTATTTTTTATGATTGTTTTTCTATCATACTTTACATACTACATAGTTGATTTAGTCAATAATCACAATTTGGATAATTACTGGTAATTGGTAAAGTGAACAGACAGATTGATATTTTATGTTATCGAGTTACATAAATTGTTGAAATTGTTTTGTAAGGTACATCTATGATTTTGGGATTGTAGGATAACTGATCTAACTGATTCATCCCACCTCTCATTTATTCTAATAATTGGTATCAGAGCATATTGGTTGCTTGGAAGAAATTTTTAAGGACTTGAGTGGAAAGATTACAAGATGAATAAAAGGGAAGTGCCGAAGCTGAACAAAGATAACTTTACCACATGGAAAAGCTGGATGAGGCTTCACATATCTAGAATCAGAGAATATGCTATACATTTACTTTAAAATGGCTACTTACTATGTGCTATAATTGTGTCACACTTCTATGAATCATTACATTCAAGAACACTCAAGAATGAGGTCTCAAAAATTGATCCATAGCTCCCTAGGCATGGAGTGCAAGGGTTTTTAAGAATGCTCTCAGCTAGAGCTATTAAGCCAATAACCTTGCTAGTAAACCATGCAATGGGAGATTCAAATGAAGACAAGGGCAAGAATGCCAATATCCTCAAGAATCAGAATGAAAATGCAATGCAATGCTATGCTAGAAATGGAAATGCAAGCTAAGCTATGAAAATGAAAGAGCAAGTATTACCAAGCCTCCTAGTTAAGCTAGATGAATTAATCTAAAGCATAAAGGAAATCTAAGCTAAGTATGAAGCTATGAATGCCATGATAATGTAAGAAATGAAACTATGATAACATGTAGATGCAAAAGCCAAGAATGCTCCAAATCTTCAAAAGCTCCAAATGTACCTAGAAAACCTACAGCATAACATTAGCAAAAAACCTAAGATATGAAAATGAAGAAGAGAGCTCTCCTTTTATATGAAATGAAAAGGAATGGACCATGGAGATTAAGAGGCAAAAGATTTAATCAAGGGTGGAGCATCAAAGAGGAGTAATCCATGTGCACAAGTATCCTCCAATAAAAAAATAAGAGTTGACTTTTGTGTCCATATGAGACAAAAAGTGTTTTTTCCCTTTTTATAAAATAAGAATAATGCTTTATTTGTGCAACTTAGGATAAGAGGAAAAGTGGGGGATTTTTATTTATTAAAAGGGGAGGAAATATTCCTTTTAAATAAATAAAAACTTAGGATAAAATGGTTAGCCCATATAAAATAATCGAATAAATGATAGAGCTAGGATTTGATCAAGAATAAGCAATTTATGATTTAGCAAAAGGGGCTAATAGTCTAGATGACCATTTTTAGGTGTATACATTTTTCCCCTCTTTGACTAATGTGTGATCAATCTAGGAACACATGCAGTCAAAGAAAGAAGTTGAAATGTGAGATCGATTTGGGATCACAAAGCAACTCAGATCAGCCAAGAAAGCAAGAGATAGCCAAGAAGGCAAGCAAATAGCAATCTGACTCCAAAGAATGAAGTGCAGAGAGATAGCAAATCCTGCATGATCAGCCTGGTAGCGACAGTAATGAACACTTAGGAAAGAGATAGCTAATAAGATATGATGTGTCTGCCCCCTTGGGATTGAAAGTGAAATCAAGTAGAGGGAAAGCAGAAGCAAGAGAGACATGATCAAATCACTAGAAATCATAATCAAAGAAAGAGAATAGAATAACCATTAAGCAGTGAAGGTATGCCCCACACATGGGACCCGGGGCACGAACCAAGCAGTCCCTCAACCCGAAAACACCATGGAGGGGAAGAATTTGAACTTGGGATGTGAAATTGAATGAAAGACTGGAAGTTTGAAAGAGATGGAGATGAAGAGGAGAAGAATGCCCCAGTGAAGATCGAAGGATCAAGCCTCAAAAGGTTAGCCAACTATGTGAAAGAGGGGGAAAAGGAGATTTGGATGATCAAGGTGAACTCGGATTTCAATTTTGATCCCAAAATGAAAGGAAAATGATGGGATATGAAAGACCAGAAGCGAAAGACATGATCAGGAAGAAGTGATAGGTGAACGCAGTTGATTAACAAGTCCATGAAAGATGAAAGGAGAGCTCTCTCCATATGCAAGATGCAAAACTAACTAACATGAACTTAAGAATGCAAGCTACATGAAAAGTGGTTTACTTGCAAGGTTACAAAGCCAATAGACATCTAATATTCATCATTGAGCATTATTGGTAGCATCGCAAGATCATACAATACACACTAGCATAACTATGTGGATATGAATATGATCTCTATCAGATAAAAATGTGGAAATCCCACCTAGGCATCAAAGACATGTAGGTCCAGATGACTAATGCAGTGAGATCACCTAAAATTTGATATGGTGAGATTATACTTGTATCAAGACACATGGAAGTCAGGATAGCTAGAAGCATGCACTCGCAAAATAGTCAAGGATAATACCTTGTCAATCCCTAGTGTCAAGTAGGACCAGCATAAATGCTAATGACAGTAAGGATCAACAAAATATACCCACAGGCAGAAAGCAAATAAAATATGTTCTCATTCCCTCAGTTTTCTAGCTATGCATCATCAAAAATGATCATAGGGGGAGAACACTCAGCAAAGAAATCATCACAAACAGCACACAAAGAAATAAAATCAAACAAATCTCAGCGAATCAAGTGCGTGTGTGTAGGTCATAGAGTCAAACTTTGAGTATCGCATCTGCCAGTGAGAAATATCGCATCATCTAGACTACGGGTAGGACATTTGATAAGTGTTGAGAAACACTCGACGCTAGGGTAGTGTTGAAAAAAATAGTTGGGGTGGTGTTGAAAAACACCATTTGCAAGGTGCCTAAGAAACCTAGACGCACAAAGAGACCCAAGATAAGCTTAAAACAACGTGTGCCCCCTAAACTAAGACAAGAGTCAATTCCAGGCTAGGAGAGGCAAAGTGAGAAGTGGAGCGAATGAGCACCACGCAAGACTGATAGACATAGGTGTAGAGGGTCAAAAGCAGCGCATGTTTCCAAGTTTTCACCACTTGATAGATTTATTGCAATTTTTTCAGGACTTTTTAATAATTTTTTTATATTTTTGCTACCAAGGCGCCTATTTCCAGGTTTTCAGCAAGGCACTTTTTCAAAAAAAAATTTTATTTTTTAAAATTTTTTAAATTTTTTTGGTGAGACATCAAAGCGCCTATTGCTAGGTTTTCACTAGGATGCTCATTTTTTAAGTACTTTTTATGCTTTTTAAGATTTTTTCAGCATCATATATGAAATTTTTTGGAATTTTTTCAGGATCATAAAGTATGTACAAAGAATGCCCTAGATAGAAATGGGCATCAAGAATCTGTTTCCTGTGACGTAGAGAACTGATAGGCCCCAGGCCCAAATGCTACAACTGTGACGATAGGAGGTCTCAAGCAGTTCGACCAATAATAACCAACCCTAAGCAATGTCTGAGCTAGTGGAGGATCATTAGAATGTGATCCACATATGCCATCGTGGATTTCAGCTAGCACTTTTTCTGACTCCTCTATGTCTAGACACTTAAGGAGAGTTTCATCTAGACCCTTCCTATACAAGTCACTAGAGACAAAGGAAAAGTGTAAGGGATGGTAGGAATAAAGGCGTGGTGGATTTGCAGGAGGAATATGAGGTGGAAGATATGAAAAGATGGTAGGATTGTCAGATTTGTGAGCAGGATAGCATAATTCATCCACCAGGAACTTGAAGAGAAATTTATGCTTTTTCATTTGTAAGATGGATGTCGAAGTAACCAAGGCATTAGCAACTTTGTTCTCAGCTCTAGGAATGGGCTGAAGTGTAACAGATATGAGATCATGCTTGAAGTAGTGCACCATTTTTTTGTAGAGAATCAGCTTGTCATCTTTTATTTGAGAATCATTATTTTTGAGCAGATTTTTATTTTTACTTTTCTTAGGTTTAGATACCACCACAATGTGGTTTTCGCCATCTGACCATTGCTCTTTTCTTTTGACGTGATGACTGTGATACTTGATTGCTAATTCAATCTTTTTTGTTGCTAGTTCACTGGTGAAAGAAGTAACAGGTGTTGATGCGAGATGAAATGAAGTGACTAGTTCAATAGCATTTATGTGAGGGATGTCATCTTTGGTGACAAGAGAGGTCAAGCCTATAGGGTAAGCTCCAAAAGTAGCTAGATCTGGAGTTGTCATAGAAGGACCAACGTAGTCCACTAAGGCAATACGGGGAACAAACTCATCAGACCCTGCACGAGACTCATCAACTACATCGGGTGGGTTACGAGAGGTATGAACTACATTAACATCCATATCTGTCATGGGAGGATCTTCTGGAAGAGGCTTAAGATGCCGAGAAGTAGAGATACTCATGTCATTATGTGAGAGATCACCTCTTTGTAGCAGCCGTGTAATGTTGTGATGTTGTCTATCATAGTTCAATGATTCTTTAGGCACATAGGTTCTAGACATAGAGGCCTCAGCTATATCATCAGTAGATATACATTCTTCTCCCCAAAGAAGTGAAGTAGAAGGAAGATCATCTCCCATTTGAGTCATAGTGTGTAGCGGTGACTCATCTATATCTGTGTCTGAATCACTGAGCATGGGAGTATTTCTAGAATTATCAAGAAGGGAAGATCTACCCTCATCTTCTCTATAGATCCACTCTTGAATAGCTTTTTCTTCTCTTTTTGCTTCTAAAGGAACGGATGAAGGAACAAAAGTATCAAAGATCATCATAGTAGAAGTGGAAGGCTTGATCTGATTAGAAGGTCTCCCATATGACCTAGGAGAAACATGTATAGAAGCAAAGGAATCCAATGTATATTCACCCATACCAAGGCTCATCATCTTAAGTGTTTTCTTAGCAGCAACTAGAGATGTACTAGGATCAACAAAAGGTTCATTGTGAGGAACAAATTTTTCAGTAGCAGCAAGAGCATTAATAGCAATAGTATGATCTCCAAGAATCACAACTTCAGTGCCATTGTATGAAAATTTGACGCACTAATGATAAGTGGAAGGAATAGCCTACATGTCATGGATCCAAGGATGACCCAAGAGAATGTTATATGTGAGTGGGATTTCCAATACTTGGAAGCTAATATCTTTCATGACAGGGCCCACTCAGACAGGCAGTGTGACAAGACCTTTGGAAGATCTTTCCACTTCATTGTAAGCTTTTATAGTAATCTTCTTCTTAGAATCCACAACAAATTCTAACAAACCCAATTGTTGTATGACATTGAAAGAAACAATATTTAACCCTGCACCATTGTCTATCAGGACTCGGCTGACTCGGGTATTGTAGACTAGAACTTCAATGTGTAAAGCTAGATTATGCGGGTGAGCAATAGATATGTCATCTTCTGCAGAAAATGAGAGAGATAGCGGAGATGAAATGTGGTTGACCATAGCCTGAAATTGATTTGGATCAATGTCATTGGGAACATGTGTTGTACGTAGAGCCTCATCAAGAATCTCTCTATGCGAAGGGGATAACCGAAGCAACTCAAGGATAGATATTTGTGCTGGTGTCTTTTGCAAATGTTGGACAAGATCATAGCTAAGGGTGGCTGAAGGAGCCACTTGTTTGGAAGGCAAAGCTTGCTTGGGATCTTGCACAGTTTTAAGGACAATCTTGGCTTTCCCCCTAGTAACAACATTCAGTGTCTCACTTCGGGAAGATGAACTACCATGTGTTTGCAAGACCAACTTTGGCTTACCATGATTGGCTTTATTATCCTCTTGAGACCTCATCATTAAAACACTCTCAACGGGCTCTACCATGTTGATCACAGGCGTATTAGAAGGATACGTGTAATTGATCTTAGCATCATGATTCTTCTTATGTGCTTGAGAGGTTTCCCCCTTATCATGCTTAGGTAGAGGATCTTTGAAACTTGTGTGATCAAAATTTTTAGTTAAGCCATCAGTGGAGATTGTGCCATTCTCAATAAGATCCTGAATATCATCCTTAAGCTTAAAACAATTGTCTATCGAATGTCCCTTGTTTCTATGATAATGACAATAAGAATCCTCTCACCACCAATCAGGCCTATTTATCAGATCCCAGTTACCAGGTTTATCAGGAAGCGTAAGATATCCATTATCAACCAAAGTCTTAAGGATCACATCATAAGGTTCTGCCAACTTGGTATAGACTCACTTTCGAAATGAATTCTTAGGCTTATCTGCATATTGAGGTTTAGGAGCACTGTGAGCATTGGTAGCTTCTTGTTGTTTTGCTACATAGATAGCATTGGAGAGATTGAAAGCAGGCTCTTTAGCTTTAGGAGCATCAACAACCCCATCATTAACAACATACTTATTTTTATTCCAAGGTTTGTTCTTGTCTTTGCCATTTCCTTTAACATCTTTATTAATAATAATATCCCCTTTTCTTATAGCTACATCCTCAATTCAATATGCACTTTCAACCATGTCATTGAAAGAAGAGAACAGTTGTTTCCTTAAATCATAATATAGCTCAGGCACAAGAGTGTTGATGAAAATGTCAATCTTTTCTCTCTCGGGTAACTGACGAGGATACCTAGAATACAATGACCTCCAACATTTTAAGTAAGTTGCAAATGGCTCACCTTGATGTTGTCTTAGATTACCAAGATCTATCACGGTGACAGGTTGTTGGATGTTGTAAGAATAATGCTAGGTAAATCGCTGAGCCAACTCATCAAAAGTCTTAAGAGGTGGTGTCAATTTCGCAAACCATTCCAAAGCTTGGCCTCTTAAACTTAGAGGGAATGATCGTAGAAGAAATGTGTCTTCATGAAGAAATTCCATGCTAAGAGCGTAAAAGTGACGCACATGGTCATGGGGATCACCATTTCCATCATACTTGTCATATTTGGGAACCTCAATATCCCTAGGAAACGGGACCATGTATAGACTCCTATCAAAGGGAAGAGCACAAATTGATTCTAAAAAAGAGACCTTTGGAGGCTCTCTGTCTATTGCCATTTGGGTAAGGCGTTGATTTGTCTGACGCAGTTCTTCCTGAAGGACTTCCAATTCAGTTGGTACTCTTTGTTGGACAATTTATCTGACATCATAACCGGGAGGAAGCTTGTATCCTCTAGAAGTCATATATTGAAAATATTGGTCACCATTACACTCTAAAAGCTTATGCATCATTCATTGGGAGACCACATCTTGTTCAAATCTCATAAGATCCTCACTAGAAATCTCATCATCAACCTCTGCCTCATGTTGAGAGGGAGGAGGTCTAGGAGGTGAAGAAGGCATACCAAAAGTGGGTCTTGGAGGAGATCTTGGTGGCGTGTTGTTGCCATTGATAAAAAGAGATCTATGCTCATGATTACTAGTCTCAGGTTGCTCATGAAATGTCCCTCTATAAGCCATGCGCCTAGTAGCATCCATCCTTTGTTGATTGTGTTATTTGTCTAAGCGTGCTTGGTTATCTTTATGCTCAAAATGTTCTTGCAAGCGTTGAAGTTTTTCTTGTTTAGTCAAAGTGAGTGAGACACTATCCGTGTTTTTGGGGGTCTTGAATGCGAAAAAGAGGAAACCTCCTTTGTACCACAGGGTAGCTTTAGAATCCTCAAATTGGTTAGAACTAGAACTGTTGTTGCTAATGGGCACTCATGAGCATCTAGTTGGAGAAGGTAATTGTGTATAATTGAATGGAGGATGACTCTCCTTCTCAAATTGAGACCGAGTTGTAACAGGCATGAAAAGAGATGTTGGTTGACTAATAGAATGAGACAAAGTTTCTCAAATTTGAGATAAGAAAAGCTAATAAATATCACTTGTCAAAGTAGAACAATAGAGATATGGCTTGTCAAAAGTGCTCAAGCACTTACAACAATCAATTGACTAAAGCCGAGCAGCGAGCAAGAATCTCAATAAGCAAGTAGCTAGAGAGGTAACCGTGATGCGAAAAGTGATCAAGAGTAGCATTCATTAAGCTCAAATCCAATAGTTTTAACTCATTTGTTTTAGTCTAGAACAAGTCTAAGCATGCAGATAACAGTCCAGCTTCAGGTAAGAATAGAAAAAGACACTCTACGATAGGTTAAAATGCAAGTTTAGCAGCTTTGGATTGCAACAGCAACAAGACAGCAAAAAGGTTCTGGGTGACACTTTCCAGGCAGACAAGGTGATAGTTTATAGAGAGGCGACACTTCGCCCTAAGCCAAGTGATAGTTTCTAGTAAGCGGGGTGACACTTTTGTAGGGTCATACAACTCTATGACCAATGAACATAAAAATATCAGTTTTGAAGCGTTTTGACCAAGTTTGCATATCAACAGATTTTTATCATGGATCAAGCACATAAGACAACAATCAAGGAGTTCAAGCAAGCAATTGTCTTCAAAAAATGAGCAAGGGGCAAAGCAACCTTGCACATGAACAAGAATAGTGACTTAGTATTTCTACTCCTTAAAGATTCTACTTGTGTATGTTCTTGAAAATGTTTTAGCAGGCACTTAGGACACAAAAACATCCTATCAAGCTATCTACAGGGATATACATAGCTTTTCTAAAGGGAGTCCTCGATATTCGCAAGGTATGTGAGGCCCAAATCCGTAGATGAGAAGAATCCAAAATCACACAGCCGGGGGGAGACGGTAACCCAAATCACCTCCTTCACTTCTCAAAGGTATAAAGTTCTTTGAGGCTTAGCCAAGAATGATATCAAACTCAATTCCCAAGAGAGGTGTCTTTCGATTCACCTCCCGCTATTTATACTCCATCAGAACACATGAGTTAAGGTCGTCCCTTGAGGTGGTGTGTCCCCAAGCAGGCCTTCTAGAAATTAAAAGTAAGTAATTCACTATCAAAAGTATTTAAAGCACTAAAGGTGGAACACTTAACTCTTCAAGTAAATGTGAAGTGAGTCCAAAAGTGGAACATTTAACTCTTCAAGTGAATGTGAAGTGAGTCCAAAAGTGGAACATTTAACTCTTCAAGTGAATGTGAAGTGAGTCCACAAGGTGTAACATTTAACTCCTCACACAAACTCAAAGTGAGTCCAAAAGTGGAACATTTAACTCCTCACACAAACTCAAAGTGAGTCCACACCTTAGAAAACTAATGAGATCAAGAAAACATAAAAATGTGTGCTATAATTGTGTCACACTTCTATGAATCATTACATTCAAGAACACTCAAGAATGAGGTCTCAAAAATCGATCCATAGCTCCCTAGGCATGGAGTGCAAGGGTTTTTAAGAATGCTCTCAGCTAGAGCTATTAAGCCAATAACCTTGCTAGTAAACCATGCAATGGGAGATTCAAATGAAGACAAGGGAAAGAATGCCAATATCCTCAAGAATCAAGAATGAAAATGCAATGCAATGCTATGCTAGAAATGGAAATGCAAGCTAAGCTATGAAAATGAAAGAACAAGTATTACCAAGCCTCCTAGTTAAGCTAGATGAATTAATCTAAAGCATAAAGGAAATCTAAGCTAAGTATGAAGCTATGAATGCCATGATAATGTAAGAAATGAAACTATGATAACATGTAGATGCAAAAGCCAAGAATGCTCCAAATCTTCAAAAGCTCCAAATGTACCTAGAAAACCTGCAGCATAACATTAGCATAAAAACCTAAGATATGAAAATGAAGAAGAGAGCTCTCCTTTTATATGAAATGAAAAGGAATGGACCATGGAGATTAAGAGGCAAAAGATTTAATCAAGGGTGGAGTATCAAAGAGGAGTAATCCATGTGCACAAGTATCCTCCAATAGAAAAATAAGAGTTGACTTTTGTGTCCATATGAGACAAAAAGTGTTTTTTCCCTTTTTATAAAATAAGAATAATGTTTTATTTGTGCAACTTAGGATAAGAGGAAAAGTGGGGGCTTTTTATTTATTAAAAGGGGAGGAAATATTCCTTTTAAATAAATAAAAACTTAGGATAAAATGGTTAGCCCATATAAAATAATCGAATAAATGATAGAGCTAGGATTTGATCAAGAATAAGCAATTTATGATTTAGCGGAAGGGGCTAATAGTCTAGATGACCATTTTTAGGTGTATACACTTACAACCAAATGTTGGACCTTTGACTCTTGATCGGTTGAGAGACTGACATGAACACAATATTACCATGATAGAGGTTGTTGCTTCCCTATCTGATGCTGAATTTGAGGATGTCAAGGATTGGACTACAATGAATAAAATGTGGGATAAACTTGCTCTAGTTTATGGTGGTGATGTGAATGTGATGAGAGCCAGAGCTGAAAGCTTGAGAGGTAGATTTGATGACATGAAGATGAAGGAAGGTGAGAAAATCACATAATACTCAAATTGAATCAAATAGGTAGTCAATGCTATCCGAGGAGTAAGAGGTACTATTGATGAAGATGTTGTGGTAAGTAAAATACTAAGAACCTTGTTGCCTATCTATGCAATCAGAATATCTTCTATTTATGAAATGAGGTTTGCACCTAATAGCACTCTTACTCTTGATAGTCTGATTGGGAAGTTAACAACTTTTGAACTGAATAATTATGACAATAGTGTTGTACCGAGTGTTGAGTCTTCTTTTATGTCATCTCTTAAGATTGCTAAATCTAGCAGTAAGCATAATATAAAGAATGAAAGTGACAGTGACAATGAAGATGAGCTTGATGAGCTTGAAGCACTTATGGCTCAGAGACTTCAAAAAGGTAAAGGAAGGTATAAGGGAAAGTTACCTTTAGCTTGTTTTAATTGTAAAGAGATTGGCCACATTGCTACTAGATGTCCTAAAGGGAAAGAGGAAGATAAAGACGATGACCAATCTGGGGATGGAAAGTTTGGCAGAAGGAATAACAGAGGAAAATGACACTACAACAGAGACAACTAAGATTACAAAGACAAAGGAAAAAAGGCATGTTACCTTGTTGGAGAAGATGACACCGACACTGACACTGATGATAAAATTGAAGTGGTATTTGTTGCAACGAAAGATGATTCAGAAGAGGAGGAAAGGTATGTAGAAACAACCCTTATTTCTAAAGTTAGTAAGAATGATACTTGGATCATTGATAGTGGTTGTACACATCACATGATTGGTGATGAAGATAAGTTTGATCATCTTGAGCATTATAATGGAGGATCAGTGAAAATGGGAAATGATACACCTTGTTAGGTGAAAGGAAAATGGTCTATCTTATTGAATGATAGAATTAGATGCGATAATGCATACTGGGTAAAAGGACTTAACTACAATTTGTTGAGTGTAGCACAGCTGAATAACTCAGGTCACTAAGTTGCATTTGAAAGCAAGAAGGTGAAAATCTATGATAAAAATGCAAAGCTTGTCGGTACTGGAGGACAATCAAAAGGTAATTTATTTTATCTTGACAATGTTGAAAATTCTTGTTTACTAGTGAAAAATGAAGATGTATGGTTATGACATAAGAGGATATATCATGTAAACTTTGATAACATGATTAAGATCAGTAGAAAGAGAAAATTTAGAGGATTGCCGAGTCTAACCAAACCTAATCATGTTATGTGCCATCAATGTTAGAAAGGAAAAATGACCAAATCTAGTTTTAAAAGTAAATACTATTCATCTAAAGGTATTTTGGAGTTGGTACACACTAACTTATGTGGTCCTATGAGAACTCAAAGCCACTATGTTGATGAATATTTTATTTTATTTGTTGATGACTACTCTAGGATGATGACAGTCATGTTCTTAAAAGAAAAATCTTAGGCATTCAAACTGTTTAAATGGTATAAGGTTAAAGTTGAAAAAGAAACCAGAAAAGAATTGAAATGCTTAAGGTCTGATAGAGAAGGTGAGTTTGTTTCTGATGAATTCACTAATTTTTGTAATGAGAATGGAATCAAAAGACAGGTATCTACACCTAGGACACTGCAACAGAATGGAATTGCTGAAAGGAGGAACCGGTTGATTGTTCATTGCGCTAGAACATTGATGATTGAGAAAAATGTTTCACAAATGTACTGGAGAGGTAGTTAGCACTATAGTATACACCCTGAACTGAGTTCAAATGAAGAAAGACACAAACAAGACACCCTATGAGTTATGGTTTGGATATACACCAAGTGCAAGTTATTTTAGAATATTTGGTAGTAGGTGTTATATTCTGAAAGATGATAGGAATGATAAATTTGACTCTAAAGGTGATGAAGGAATATTTTTAGGATATTCTACTAAGAGTAAAGCTTATAAATGTTTGAACAAGGCTACTAATAAAATGATAGAAAGTGCTAATGTAAAAGTTGAGGAGTTTGCTGAAAAGAATGATGAAGAAAGCATGAAGGAACCAGAAGACTATGGTAGGTTTACATATGTTGAAGATCTAGGTTATCTACCGAAGCCATAGGATGAGTCTACCGAGCATCAGTAAAATGCTACCGAGAATCAGGAAGAAGTTGTCGAGCAGGAAAATGAACCTAAACCAAATGATGAGTAGAGAAGAGAACGAGTGCTAGTAAGGTTTGTCGCAAGACACCATCTACAGAATCAAATCATTGGAGATAAGAAAGCTGGCATGCTGACCCAAAGTAAGTTAAGACATAAAACATGCTTAGTTTGTGAGTTTGAACCTAAGAATGTTAGGGATGCACTTGAAAATGAGGAATGGATCAAGGCTATGAATGAGGATATTGAATAGATTGAGAAGAATAAGACATGGACATTTAGTACCCAGACCGAAAGATAAAAATGTTATTGGTACTAAGTGGATTTTTAGGAATAAGTTAAGGGCCCGTTTGGGTGCTAGAATACCAAATGCCAATTCTAGTCAATTCTGGAAGATGCTGCAATTTTGGAAGATACAAATCCTGAAAATGATTTTTGGAATATGTGTTGACCCATTTGGTTCACCGAAAAGATGACTAAGAAGATGCATAAGGAATTTTAATTCTTTATTTTAATTTCTTTAAATATGGTGTGTATATGTCTATATATATACACACATACATGTGTGTATATATATACATATACACACATGTGTGTATATGTGTATAGATGTGTGTATATATACACATGTATACACATATGCACACATGTGTATATATACATACATATACACATGTGTGTGTATACACACACATATACACATGTGTGTGTATACACACACATATACACACATGTGTGTTTATATATACACACGTATGTATATATACACACATGTGGCTATATACACACATATGTATGTATATATACATGTATGTGTGTATATATACACACATGTATACACATATACACACATGTGTATATATATACACAAATATACACATGTGTGTGTGTGTGTGTGTGTGTGTGTGTATATATATATATCTATATATATATATATCTATATATATATATATATATATATCTATATATATATATATATATATCTATATATATGTATATATATATATATATATAGACACACACACACACACATGTGTATATATACATCCTTATAGTCACGGATCCCACGAAATATTAAATTTGGTTTTATAAAAATTGGAATTGGAATTCGAAATTCCAATTCCACCTATTTGAGTGGAAGATGAAATGCCCATTTTGGGGGCAAAATTGGAATTTTGAAATTCCAATTCGAATTTTTTGGATGGACACAAACATGGAATTGACATTATCCAAAAATCTAATTCCGGAATATGGGCTCTAATTCCAACACCCAAATGGCCCCTAAATGAAAATGGTGAGGTCATTAGGAATAAGGCAAGACTTGTTTGCAAGGGATATGCACAAGAAGAAGGTATTGATTATGGTGAAACCTTTGCACATGTTGCTAGACTTGAAGGAGTCTGTATACTACTTGCATATGGTGCACATAAGGGATTCAAAGTATATCAAATGGATGTGAAATTAGCTTTTCTGAATGGAATTCTTGAGGAGGAGGTCTACATAGGACAACTGGAAGGTTTTGTTGATCCAAATCAGAAGAACATGGTATGTAGACTGCACAAAGCTTTGTATGGACTGAAGCAAGAACTGAGGGCATGGTATGAAAGACTACATGCTTATCTTATCAGTATTGGCTTTGTAAGAACTAGTGAAAATAGTAATTTGTACATGAAAGGAGAATCTGATGATAATATTTTGATTGCTGAAATATTTGTTGATGATATAATCTTTGGTGGACATGATCTGATTTGCATATCTTTTGCTGATGAAATGAGAAAGGAATTTGAGATGTCTATGTTTGGAGAGATTAAATTCTTTCTAGGTTTGTAGATTATACAACAGAATGATGGGATTTTCATTACTCAATCAAAATACATTAAGGAAGTGTTAAAAACTTTTGGCATGGAAGATGCAAAACCAGTAGGAACACCGATGGTAACTAGATGTAAATTGACAAAGGATGATGAATCTACAGAAGTAAATCAGACATTGTACCAATCTATGATTGGAAAACTGATGTATGTGGTACACAGTAGGCCTGATATTGCACATGCAGTTGGGATTGTGGAAAGAATTTCTACCAATCCTAAAGATTCACACATGGTTGTAGTTAAAAGAATTTTGAGATACTTGAAGAAGACAGAAGACTATGGTTTATGGTACACAATGGAAGGAAAATTTTAACTCTGAGTTTACACCAATGCAGATTGGGCTGGAAACATTGATGATCGAAAGAGCATAACCAGTGGCGCATTCTTTTTAGGAGAAAGGCTTGTGACTTGGATAAGAAAGAAACAAGCATGCATTTCTCAGTCTACTGTTGAAGCAGATTATGTTGTTGTTGCTGCAAATCATTCAAATATTGCTTGGATTAAACAAGTGTTGGAAGGAATCAATGAGGTAATCACTAACCCAGTGATTATATATTGTGACAACACTAGTGCTAGATAAATATTTCCAAGAATCCTGTGATGCATTAAAAAATAAAGCATATATCTATTAAGTATCACTACTTAAGGGAACAAGTTCAAGAGAAGCAGATGAAACTAGAATTTGTAACATCTAAAGAACAACTTGCTGATATCTTTACCAAACCCTTACCAAAGGACACATTTGGATATTTGAGGACTAGACTTGGGGTCCGTCCCCTGTCTATTGGTCACTAAGGTGATCAGGAGATTGCATCAACCTATCATTTATCCGAAGATCATTCATGTTGATGCACATAGCTCACACTTTAGTTTTTCTAAGGTTGTGAAAGATTGTAAAGACTGGAACATGAATTTGTTTATCAGTACATGAAGGTACTTGATTTGGACCGAACAACAGAGAATTAATTGGATACTGAAGAGCTATTTGTTTATTTTCTTTGGCATTGTTGTCAAAGGGAGAGAAAATGAATATGAAATATCTGTTGCTGAGAACAAAAAGAATCTGAGAATTGAAAAGATCAAATCCGCAAGGAGAGTCTATTTGGAATGCTATTTTGTTTTGTAGTGATTAAACTAATTAAATATCAAGCTAGGGAGAGCTTACTGAGTTACAACATTTACTTACATAGTTGTAGAATACATGTTTGGTATGTGTATGGCATATTTTCATATTGCTTGTGTTGTCATCAATGCCAAAGGGAGAGATTGATGAACTACAACTGATTGAATATCTAGATGAATTGAAGAAACAATGATTAGAGATCATCGAGCTACTGAAGTGATATGTAAGATGATTAAATTAGTCAATATGTTGTCATTGATGTCAACTAGTTTTGATAGTACTTATCATGATAGTTACAAACATCTGAACATTTGCAGAAGGAAGAAAAGATGAAGAATTGAGATATCTACATAAGGAAAATATGGATATGACATATAAGGATAAGATAAACATTGGGTAACTTATTGATGAGTCTATGGCTTTATATTGTTGACTTGAGCATGTTACATTAATCGATTATGAAGAAGAGATTTAAATTTGAACAAGTCAATGTGGTCGGTAATTGAAGATTTATGTATACACCGAGTCAGTACAGTGTATACCGAGTGACAGTATAACTAAGTTAGTTATCACTGATGCATTTTAGTATTAACCGAGTATGGATGAAAACATTAAATGCTAAGAACAATCAACTGAAATTGATGAGCTGGAAATTGTTATGATTTTGAGATTAATGATGAAGTTAGTTATGAGATCCACGACTGACATAATTTAGAGATGATCTAAAGGATGAGATTGAAATGTGTTAAAGACACATCTACCGAGGAAGGTTTAAGCGAAAAAATGGACGAAGGAGATTATGAGGCAAAATCCGATGGATGATATGAAAATGATTTACTTGTCTATATAAGAGATATGGGTTTCAATTGAAACATGCGGGACAAAAAGAGATTGCAGAGATTTCATGTGAAGATTTTATTCATGCATTCCTGATCAAACTAGTTATAGAAAGAACCGAGCTACAGACATTACCGAGCATCAGAAAACTATTTACCGAGTGAAAGTAAGTTGAGAAATATTGAGGAAGTGAATTGATTAATGATCAGAGGATTTTATGAGCATAGCATAGATCTGAATATTTTCAATTGAGTTGTATTTGAATCAAATCAGTATTGTATCATTTTAACTATTGATTCAAAAAATCTCTTAACCAAGTGGACTTAACAGTCTTATTGTACTATCCTATGACATTCTTTGAATGTAAAGTGTTATTTTGTTGACCCCATAGTGAATGCTGGTCAAAAGTTAACTGTTAGTGATAAATCCTCTAACCAGGTCACACCTAACAGTGTGCATTGTAACCTTTAACAGGGTTGGCTCTTTATTGAGCTCACTTCAGAAGAGTGAATTATTTTGGGTTACCAGTCCCAGGCAATTTTTCCCTTAGTAGGGTTTCCACGTTAAATCATTGTGTTATGTGTTATTTGTTATGTTTTTTTTTTCTATCATACTTTACATACTGCATAGTTGATTTAGTCGGTAATCACAGTTTGGATAATTACTGGTAATCGGTAAAGTGAACAGAAAGATTGATATTTTATGTTACCGAGCTGCATAAATTGTTAAAATTGTTTTGTAAGGTACATATGTGAGTTTGGGACTGTAGGATAACTGATCTAACTAATTCACCCCCCTCCCCTCTTATTTATTCTAACATTTCCATCTTAATTAATTGAGTAATTATACTAAACCGAAGATAAAGAAAAATTCAACCATGACTCGAGGTTTGATCACATCAAAATTTACAAAAAAATATGTACCAAGCTAATCAAATGAAATCAAAATGAGTAGACCAACGAGTTTTCAAAAAGGATGCAAGAAGCATTTTATCTTTCCAATTGACTGCAGTCCAAGATTTATCAATAGTAGCATATTAGATATGATGTTGAACCAAGATTTTCCAAGAGGGCTTTCCATCTAGAGCTATGACTATATATTTTGCAATAAGACACATGCCTTGGTTATATGGTTCAATAATTCTTAGACCCCCTCTATCTTTTGTTTGGATGTATTAAGTCCATGAGAATGCCCTACCTAGCCCAAAGGAAACTCTTTATTTGAAATTGGGTTTACTAATTGTAGTATCTTTTAGAAGGGAGCCAACAAGAAGAGATGCAAACATGGCTAGCAATAAGGATTTTTTTTGCCACTTGTATTTGTCCACCCACAGACAAAAAATGGTTGGTCTAATTCATGGTTTTTTCTCAATTTCACTCATGAACCACTTCCACAAATCCTTGATGGAGACTCCTATGCCAAAGGAGGTCCCTAGGTATCTATTGATAAAACTATGTGATAGAGTAAGGAATGTTATTTGAATTAAAAAATTTCAAGATGGGTCTTAGCTATAACAATATTCTCATGCATCCTATCAACTAGAAAAGTTACAAAACCAAACTTTGTACTAATCATAGAATTATGGATGTCACTAACCATATACATGAAAGGAATTGGCATTTTGGCATTAATCATCATGACCCAAAATCTTACACAATGTATAATACGTCTTTACAAAATAATCTTCAAATGTTAGCACCAAAGGGCTCCTTTTTAAATTGTGAAAATGGAAGCACAAGTTTTCTAGGATCCTTGATTCTAAACTTTAGGATGGTAACACTTCTAAACACATAATTCTGAATTTTGTACTCATCTCTAAAATGATTGAAATTAATTAGTTTTGATGCTCCCATATTCAAATAAACACCTCATAAATGACAACCTTTTATAATTTATTTCAATGCCAGTTGCAAAAAAGAATACTTCTCCTTTGAACATCATACATTTGAGAAACTACCTTAATGAACTACATACATGAATAAATTTGGCACAACTAGTTTTCCCATATCAAGATACCATGTATTTCTAAGGGAGAACTTAAAATTTCTTTTCTTATACCAATTCTCAAGTAAACCCCACTCTTTTTGAGGTAGTGTGAATCTTGCACACTAGAAAACTTATCTATGAGCTTATCATTAAGGAAACTTATCTATGAGCTTATCATTAAGGCCCTCAGGGCTACGAAGTTGAAATAATCTCCTTTCTCCTTTTGACTACCTAAGAATACCCTAATCTAACTTCCTTGATGCGTAGAGAAGAGCTAACTTATTACTCATATTGATTGTGATTGAGAGTAGGGTTTTAACTCTACACCTAGGGTTCAATCATACAACAACTTAGTTATGTTACACTTTCAATTATGAACTTATATCTACCTGAGAATTATGAATATTAGATAACTTTCAAGTCAAAATGAGTACATGTTGATTGTCCACTGCAAAACCCTAGTCTTCACTAAACTACTTCTAGACCTCACATTAGAAAGGAATTATGGATGTAATTTGTTGTCCTTAATTTTCGCAAGTTTGAAAATCAAGAGACAACCATACAATTTTCATCCAATTCATCACCCATACATTATTTTTGTACACTTTTCAAGGTTTAAGTAACATATTTTCAAACATTTTTGTCATTAAGTTATGTATTGTCATAATCCCTCATCTTCATTTTGTTTATATTCATTGTCTTAAAGTTGTATTCTATAACCCCCTTGCAATTTCAAAACCTTTTCCCCAATTACACGTGTTGTAGGAACTCCCCCCCATTGCATGTGTTGTAGGAACTTTTTCCTCTCACTACACATTGCATTTTGGACCTTTTTCCCCTCTCTACACATTGCATTTTGGAACTTTTAGTTCCAATTGCATTTACATTTGTACTTTCATTATGTAATCAAGGTTTTTTGCACTCCTTGTGTATGCATATACATATGTAGTCAGGTTTTTTAACCTTGATTACATTTCATTTCACATGCAATTGAAAGTGAAATCATAGGTTTTACCTTTGATTGCGCCCAAAATACATAGATATCATTGTGTGGTTAGGGTTTTTGACCCCGATGACACATTACATTGCACATACATTTATAATAATGTAAACACAAATGAAATCAAATATTTTTTCTCCAATTGCATGTATATTTTTCACACATTTTATATGCAATCGATGGTTTTCAACCCAAATACATACCTTTCTAAGTGCAATTTTAAGTACAATAAGAGGTTTTACCCCCAATTACACATTGAATTATACACTATAACATGAAATCCCGAATACAATGAGGATTTTTAATCCTAATTGCGAGTACCTTCCCTTATGCAATATAATGAATCAAAAGTAAAAACACCGATTACACATGAAAACTTGAGTTGTACCCTTGTAATCAGATATATCCAAATTATTAGACTTTGTAGCCATGTTGATCCCTAATGTGCGATGTGTCCTAAAAACTCTAAAATTGCATTTTTGGTCATTTTACGTCATTTTTTTTTCCCTTTGTGTGTCTTTTCATTTGTAGTCAGGATTTTTATTTTTCATCTTGTGTGTTGTGCCAAGTTGGTGTCCATAATGGAAACACTCGAAATCTACCGTGGCGATGCCATTACAGATGCTCTCTCTCATTCATGCTCTGAGCTTCTCACCTCTACTTCACTAAACTAATTTCCTTGAAAAATTAGTATTAGCCCAAGAAAGAAGATGAGGTTAGAGTTCATTGATAGATGACACAAGAACCATCAAGGATGCAAGCTGGTGTTCATAGACATGCTCATCCATGCACTGGTAAGAATATGAAGAGTCCACATGTCGTCTTGAAACAACATGAAGACCTCTTTGGTCACATCGCATGTAAAATCATAAAATGCAATATGATTGTGATGTTGAATAAGTCAACAATTAGCTAGGCTTCTCCCACCTTTTTCTCACAGCCTATCTTCTATAAATACAAGAGGGCTCATTGCAAATAATCATCTTTTGGCAATGCAACAAAACTCTACCAGTTTGTGTGTGCACTCTAAAACTTTGTGTTTAGATATAAATCAGATTGCATTCAATAAAAGAGGCAAGTTGCTTTCAGATTTTGTGCCGATTCAAATTGTCATGTGATGACATTTTATGGAGATTGATTGTGAGTGTTTTTTTGTTGTTCAAGAGGGATTTACACTTGATCATGTGTACTTTGAGCTACTTATTATGTTTAGAGTTTACTTAGGTTTTTAGACTTGATTTTATAGACTGAGTTTCTCATCATGTTTGAAACTAGTGAACACTCAAGTGAGGAGATAACTTGTAGACTTTGTGTTGCTCTTATTTTTTGCATTTGCGCTATAAGGTGAACATATGCTGGAGACTTTAAGCTACACATGTTTTATCTTTGTTTTGGAATTCACAAAGGAGTCACATGGAAATACTCAAAGCTTTTGTGAGCTTCTAAGTTACTGAAAGTTGCTAGAAAGTTGAAGGTTATAAACTTCAACAAATACTTTGTAAGTGAATTACAGTAGTGATTAAAGATCATGTTGTAAAAGTAACATCTATTTTGAAATAAGAGGATATGATGAATGTCCCACCCCGTTTTAGCTTAGTAAAAATATAAATAGTTTAATGTTGATTTGATTCTTGTAGCAAGGAGGGACTGTGTCTCACACACTGTAGTTGGAACCATTGTTTTGCAATTGATCCCAAAACTATTGGACAATTGTAAAATTGACCTAAACTAGTCATTTTGCAAATATTGCAGTTCATGTTTGAGCTATGAACTAGATATTAGTTATTCTCTAAGTTTGAATGATGATCATCAATCTTTAAGGATCATAGCAAGATGAACAATTCTAATTAAAAAATCCATTTTGAATAAACCTTTGACACACTTTTGAAGATTTTGGCTAGTCTAAAAAAGACATGTCATATCGGATTCATCTTAATTTCCATTATAGTATATCTCATATAAGATGCATCTTGACTTCCATTGTAGTACACACCATGCATAGCAGCTACCTGAATTATTTAGAAAATAAATTACTTACTTTTTTTTGGATAAGGCTAATTGAATTATTAGAAAAATAGAACATGATCATCTAAAGATTAAACAAGTTTAAAAACAATTCAAAAGTAAATTATTGATGAGCATTTTCATTGGATAAAGCTTACAAGTTTAGAAACAATTCAAAGGTGAATAATTTGTATTCACTTTATTAAAAAAGGTTAACTAAATTATTTAGAAAAAAATATGTGTGCATTTTCATTCAATAAGGCTATATGAATTATTTGAAAAATAAATGGCTTACATACACTTTTTATTGGATAAGACTAATTGAATTATTAGAAAAATAAAATATGTTCATCTATAGATTAAACAAGTTTAGAAACCATTCAAAAGTGAATTATTTAATTGTAGTTCAAAAGTGAATTATTTAATTGCACTTCAAAAGTGGATAAGGCTAGCTGAACTATTTGAATAGCAAATGATTAGATACGCAAATTATTTTTACACATAATTAGATTACAATTAAGTAGATTAGATAACACTAATTATAAGGCTACCTTGGGAAAGATTTTTCAAAAGTGAATTATTTAAGCGCACCTCAAAAGTGATTATTTAATTGCAGTTCAAAAGTGGATAAGGCTAGCTGAACTATTTGAATAGCAAATTATTAGATAAGCAAATTATTTTTACACTTAATTAGATTAGATAAGACTATTCAAATAATGTGAAAACTAATTATAAGGCTACCTCGGGAAAGATTTTTCCCTTTTACAAATTGTAGTGTAAGTGGTTATCTTTTCCTTTTAATTATAAAGGAGCTTTTATAATTTCCCCTTTTCGTTAAATAAGAGTAATAAAAGAAACCTCCACTAGAATAAAATAAAAAACAGAACATCCTCATTGCCCAGTTGTGGGTGTCAAGGTAATAATTAATTCTTTGGCGAATCCCTCCAGATAATAATTTATCGTACGAGATTTACCATTTCCATCCCACCAATAAAACAAACAAACAAACCCGCATATTGGGAAAAACAACACATTACAATTGTTAGCGGACAAACTTTTATTATGACGGCCGAACAAACGAGAGATATCTATACGTGTCGCTAAATAAAGCTGTACACGGTGTAGGTAAGGCTGTACACAAGTAAATGGGGGCCATTTACATCGGGGAATAAACTAAGCAGTCGCTTATTTATACAAAATGGGTGCTCCAGGTTCCCAATTGTGGAAGATGGCACCCTAACTAACTATTAAAACAGAAAACAGTTGATGCCTAAGCATTAACCAGGCCACAGGATAAGCCCATCAACAGCACTGCCCCCTCTTCTTCATCCTTGCCAAACGATCTCTTCAACAAACTAGGATGTTTCTCGTTGCTGAATCTATGGTAGGTGCCTATCGGCGGCGCCTCCGTTGCAGTGACGGCGCTCTTCTTCCGGGGGGCGGCGGGGTTTTGCGATCCAAGCTCCGGGCTCTTTTCTCGCTTGCGCTTCATGAATTTCGTCGGAGTTTTTCTCATGCCGCCATCGCCGTTGCTCGCGCTACGCTGCTTCGTGATTTTCTTGAAGCGGATTCCGCAAGCATTGCACAGCGACTGCAAAGATCCAACACAATAGACATTTAATTGCAAAGATCAAACGAAATAGACATTTAATTAACAAACAAAAGAGAAATTTATAATGGATCACACAAACACAATCGAATCTAGAAGCAATATTAAAAAAATTAAGAAACAGATTAATTGTTTTATAATTTAGGGCAAGGCATGCAGAATGAAGGATAGAATGTTTTAGGGGCGGTTCGAATCTTTTTCCAAACGAAAAGCGAATAATTTATTTGCAGATAAGCAGATATTTCTTTACTGAACATCAAATACGAGGGCAGAGAAAGATGTTTGAAAAGATCTGATCTAAATTTAGTCTTTGCTCTCACAATTCCGACAGAAAGATATAGATCGGTCAAGTTTTGAGTGAGAAGATCCTAGGTTTTGTCAAGTAGACGCCGATCGGCGCAGAAAACTCAAAAATCGAGTCTTCCTGAGTGTAAAGGTCCAGGGATCAAGCTGAGGCTCTGGCCAGGGGTCCATACATCAGGTGTTATATGTCTTTAATAAAAGATTTCCTCGGCTTAGTTCACAGAAGATTTTGAAGAAATACAAGAATCTAAAGCTTGAAATACAGAGATTGGAGAAGAACACTACTAGTATCAGTCTCTAGTACTTATGCCCCTAAATTGTGATGATTTAAGCTTACAGCAGCATAATTTAAGCACATAAAAGAATTGGCGACCGTGAAAGCTTAAGAAAATACAAACCTTCGGTCCGTTGGGGCCATTTCTCCAGAGAGGTGTTTTATCAGTCTTGCAATCGGAGCATGTTCTAGTCACGCTTCCATCCGAAAATTCGGCCTCTGTCGTCTTCTCCGTGCTGTTTCTTGCGGTCTGAAATCAGAAGGGGGGAAATCTAATTAAGCGGAAGAACAAAAAAAGAAATAAAAGCAGAGACTTCAAATGACAGAATAACAGCAACATTAAAATAAGACTTTACAAAACAGAACCAAAAAGAAACAACTCCATTGACGAAAACGCAACAGAAACAAAATCCGTCAACAGACGGAAACAAAAAGAGAGCCGCGGGTACAAAAGAGCAGAACAAAATAAACGTTACATGACAGAAACCGAAATCAGCAGCATACATACTTGTAAATCGCTGTCGGTTCGAACGAGCCTTGCGAGCGACTGCAGCCTAAATTTATGCATCTCAGAGCCGCTATTCTCAACAACAGGACTCAAATTGTCTTCCTCTCTTCCACAGAGAGCAGGCACGCCGATTGACAGAGCACACTCAAAAACCTGTTTCTCGCCTTGCCTGTGCTTGTCATCTTCAAAACTCGGCAAAAACATCTGACTGCTCTCAGATCTACGAGCAGGAACCCCAAAACTCGTCCTCCCGCTGCCTTTCATCTCCAAGCGCGAGCAATTCACATCATTCGAACATTTTCGAAAAATCCCGCCGCCGAAACTTTCGGGCTCCCTCGGCGCTCGAAACACATCCGGCTCCCTCACCGAGTCCTCCGTCTGCATCTTCTTCAGCCAGAATTTCTTATAATGGCTGTTCCCATACAGCGGCCCCGGATGATAAGCTGCCCCCTGCAACATACTGCCTGCACAAAGTTCAAACCAAAACAACCTCTGTTCCAGATCTGGTGCCCCTCACAATTACAAAAACCGTTCGTTCATCACTATCTTCCCCGCCATGAAATCGTTCATCTGTTCGTGCAGAAAATAAACATAAACACAGAGCGGGAAAGTTACGCCGTAAAGCAGAGGACTATAAAGCGACGGGTGTTGATAGCGGGTGGGCATATGTGGCCAGTGCTTATGACTTGTTAGGTCGGCAATTTCGCTAATCTGCCCACACCTTGCACAAAAATGGCCGCTTACCGCTTAAACAATATAAAGAACGAAAAATAAATAAATAAAACAATAAAAGGAAGATTGACGCCCACGAAACAAAAGAAGGGCAAGTTCTAGACGGAATCCATTGTTTTTTATTACTGAGAAAATCTGGGCCGTAAGAATAAATTCCGTTTGGACAGAAATCTGAGCCGTCAACTGCCCTAATCATGCGGTGGAACGTGTCCGTTAAAGCTTGTTCCCCAAGAAACCACTCAAAAGCCGTTTAGTAACTGATGCAGTTTAGCTGTTAAACTCGTAGTTAGTTATGCATGGGGTTGTGTTGAGATATGATGGTGGGTGAGTCGGCGCGGGCCTTGTAAGAAGTGGGGTAGTTAAGAGTGAGTTCAAGCTGACATAATGTTTTTTTATTAGGGCACTTTCATTTGTCGGTCAAGCTACGGAAGGTGTTTTTAAGCCATGCATTGAGTTTTACTTTTTTATCCGGTTTGGGTAGAAGACAGAGAGACCGCACTAAAATACGGGTGTAAAGAAATTCAAACGCCCATGGACGAAAATGGTCAAAAGAGGAATATAGTCTAGAGGATTCTCATCTTTTCTTTTTCTTTTTTCTTCCCATCATTGTTGCTGAAGTAAATATTGAATTGATTTTTGGTCTTATTTTTTTATGTGTCTTATGTGTATACTGTTTATATATATTTATATAGGAAGGAAGAAGGAAGATAATTTTAATGTCTTATCTATAGGGTGGGAGTTGCACATTCATTTTAATTTGAATGATTAATAAGGTTGTGTTAAGGTTTTGGTTGGTCTTATTTTTTCTTGTGTCTTATGTGTATACTGTTTATATAATTTTATATAGGAAGGAAGAAGGAAGACAATTTTAATGTCTACGAGGCTAAACAATTTTAACACTTGTATATGGGGTGGGAGTAGCACCTTCAATTTAATTTGAATGATTGACAAGGTTGTGTTAAGGTTTTGGTTTTTTTTCATGTAGGTCAAAGGTTCAATTCTCCTCGTGTGAGTTTATTTGGTTGCCAGCCTAGTCAAGTTAGGTCTATAATTTGGAGTGGTTTTCTTTTATCTTCCTTTTTTTTTCTTTTCTTTTTTGAGGGGTGGTGGGTAAGCTCCAAGTTGTTGTGTTACCCCTATCAATTCTCCTTAAAAAGAAAAATTGATAGGATTCACAATGCAAAATCATAAAACATGTCACTATAGTTTTCATTTGCATGATCTATCTTCTATTCATTTGAGAGTAAAACTAGAGGAATCAAACTTGCAACTACCATCCTCGTTTTCTAATGGTTTGATCATCGAATCTATAGACCTTAGGATTATTTATAATAGTATAATTATGATGCAGGAGCATCTAGGGTGTAAGGGCAATCTTGTATGACCCAAAAATATTGTCTAGTTTTTCAAAAAGGGTTATTTTGGGCAGGGTTACTTTTTTTTGGCAAGTTTTCATTTGAACACAGATTGTTCAATGACTTTCATGGAGGTTCATTTTGGATATATAAGCATGTTGATAAAGTTTCATGGCAAGTTCAAGTCCAGTTTTAAAGATATTTAATTTTTTTGTTTGGATGGTGTAGTACAAAAGTTTTGAGCTCAATTTTGAAGTCCTTAGAGGCTCTGAAAGAGGGTCAAATTTTGCCCGAGACAATGGTTGGAAATAAAAATCGTAGAGTGCTTCAAGAGGTTTCTGAAAAGTGGTTGTAATAGTTGATCAAGTACACAGTTCACAAGATATGGACTCTGGAAGTTGCACTACTTTAGGAGGAAAAATAAAATCCCTTCAAATACACCAATGAGTGCCAAAACCCATTTGGGGCATATTCTCGACATATTCCAATGTAGGGGAAAATAATATAAAGTTGGTCGGCTTCAAAAGGGGGGTTACAAGTTCTAGAACCTTCTAGGGTAGTTAAATTTCCCAATATAAAAAGGACAAATAGGGGTTACTAGAGGTAGTTCTGATTGTGCATATGGTCGCTCTAGCTTGCAAACTATTGTAATGAAAATGCATATGTGATTGTAGCTTGTTATTTTTAAAATTTTATAATGTCTTTTCATTGAAGATAATAGAAAGCAAGTGTTTCTGCTTCTTGCAATTGTTTGGTTCTTGCAATTTTGTGTCTATTTCTCTATTGTGTTGTTTGTTTAGGTTAGGAAGGGGAATACCCTTCATCAACTTATTAACTTTTAATTTTATTTATTAATTTAAAAACCTTAATTTAATTTTTAAATTATTATTTTATTAATGTAGATTTAATTCATCTTTACAATCTTGATTCAATTCAAGATTACAAATAGTCTAAAACTCTATTTGTCTTTTATATTGATAAGTAGCTTAAGCAAGGGTGTTGACCCCTTACATTTCTATAGCTTGAGGGCATATAGTCACAACACACTAACAACATGAGGGCTTTTGAGATATCAACAACACATTACAAAGGGTGTTGGTTGTTACAAGTCAAGGCCCCACATGGCACACTGCCAATACCTTACCTACCTTCCTTAAAAGGCCACGTACAGAACAAAGGGCCACGACTAGCCACATTCAATGCAGTGGCCAAAAGAGGCCATTAATAACAAACAACCAACACACATACAGGTGATTGGCAACATATAGTATAGTGGAAAAATAAGGCCATTTATAGTAGATAACAAGCACCCATGTAGGTGGGCTAAATACTAGAGGGATTTTGAGAGGCTCCCCAAGCCATCATAGTGGATAACAAAGATCGTCTTGTAGAAAAGCACAACACCCATCCAACTAGAGAACTACCCACCATTTTCAACACTCCTTTCCATAGCAACATATATGAAGCCCACCTCAATAGGAGCAAAATAGGAAGTGATTACTATACTAAAGAGCCAACCACGAATCCATGCCATGTCCAAGCAGTTGTAGAAAGGAGAAGACCACCCAAAGTAATGAACTTCCTCAATCACGAAGCAAAACTCTATTTTTTACTCAAAAATATCAATTTACTTTTACTTGTACATTAGTATTCATGATGCAGGAGCACCTAGGTTTATGTGCAAACCTCATCAAATAGAAAAAAAATTAAAAAAATCAAAGTTAGTTACAATTTTGGTTTTAATTTTAGTTTTGATTAGATTCGATCATCAGGAGCCATCAAGAGGTTTTTGCAACTTTCAGGAGTCATAAAGAGAAACAAACCATATGAAATCGCATGACGATTTTCAAAACTAGAGTGTCTAAAGTTGTCGGGAGTCATCAAGAACCATCAAGAGCACTCTAGAGCAATCAAGAGGTTGTTTGGAGTTGTCGAGAGGTATCTCAGTGCAGCCAAAGCTTTAATTTATTTTTTTTAAATAGAAAATATTAAATTTGAATTCTTTGTGGTTGTTGGATTTCCTTCCAACTCTTCAATTCAAATTTGGAATGACTATTCACTCTCCTCGTGTATATATATGTATTTGAATTCAATTGAAAGAGAGTTCTTTTGGGAAGAAAAATGTTTTCTCATGTTTCATTTGTTGTAATTCACATTTTTTAATGTTTTGTAATTCAAATAATTATTGTAATTTATTTATGAGTTGTATTTAATTTCTTGTTGCATGTTTGGGCATATCCCTTAGCACGATTGCTCCAAGTCGCACCAGAGCAGGTTTGAAGTGAATTGAAGGTGTAAAAAACAATGAAGTTCTAAAGGAGATTTTGTCGTAGGTAAGAAGAGGAAGATAAAATACTTGCAACTATAGAGAACTTTTTGTGTAATGGCGCAAGGAGGACTATTAGAAAAATAGAACAATAGATGAAAAATGGAGAAACTAAAATTGTAACTTATTATTCATCATTTAAAATTACAAATATATAGAGGCATATGACTTCACCAAGATCCTATAATTATGCTAATACACATAACAAAAAACTAATTCAATTGACAACAAACTAGATATGACTGAAAACTAACTTGAACTTATTGACAACTAATTGAAAATTATGGACAACTAACTCAAACACATTGGACACCTAATCCTATTTGATGGATTATTTATTTATGTTGGATTATCAATTCTAGCACCCCCACTTAATGTGAAAACATCAACATAAAAGAAAAATAATACATTATGTAGAAATTGTTCTTTAAAAATAGTTCATAGATCAACAAGACTTCTTCGATTTTCTCCCAGTTTTTGGTATAGTCATTCAGCTATCATCCATGCTTCCAACACCATTAGACACCATTTGCACATTGAATGCCTCATAAGCCTCGTAAATGTATGATGCTAAGCTTCCAGATTTTCAAATCTCCTTGAACTATTGGACACCAATCCCCACATCTGTGTCTCATAACCCCAATGAGGTATAGTTTCTTTGATCTGTTAGCAGCTTAGACTATTGAGAATCCATCTAGCCTCTACTACATCCTTTCCTATCTTCAGAGCATTAACCCAATCAAAATAGAATAATTATTTTATCTTCAATTAAATCATAATCACCATCAAGATCTAGTGGTTCTTCTCTAGGCCTCATCTCCTTTATAGCTTATTCTCTAACTTATTCTGGTAGCACAAAAGGTCTTCTTAAATACACATAATTTAATAGGAAGATGGCTCTGATACCATATTAGAAAAAATAGAACAACAAATTAAAAAATACACAAACTAAACTTGCAGCTTATTATTCATCATTGGAAATTACAAATATATAGAGTCATATGACTTCACCAAGATCCTATAATTATGCTAATACACATGAAAACAAACTAATACAATTGACAATAAACTAGATATGATTGACAACTAACTGGAACTTATTGACAGCTAATTGAGAATTGTGGACAACTAACTCAAGCACATTGGAAACCTAATCCTATTTGATGACTTATTCATTTACATTGGATCATTAATTCCAACAAGAACATGGTAGGGGAAGAGGAGCACCAAGAGGTGTAGACCTAGTCATGATGGAGATGTTGAGAGGAATAAAAGCTAGGCTAGAAGCCATTAAAACATTACAACATAGAGGTATTCATGTTGAAGATGTTAGTGATGAAGAAGAAGAAGAATATGTTGAGATAGAAGAGGAAGAAAATAAACCTAGGCTCAACCCAGGAGGGGAAAGGTTTATTCAATTCCTAAGTAGAGTAAACACTAGACCCTATTTTTATCCTTGAAACTATAATGGTAATTTGAATCAAGATGGATTACTGGACTATGTCTCTGAAATGGAGAAATACTTTGAATTTGAAAGTACAGAAAAAGATAAAAAGGTGAAGTATGCACGTACAAAGTTGAAAGGTCATGCATCCCTTTTAGTGGGATCATTTGAAAATTGATAGACAATGAAGAGGCAAAGATAAAATAAAATCGTTGGATAGAATGGTAAAATTTGAAGGCAAAATTTATGCTAGCAAACTACCATATATGTTTGTTTTGAAAATTTCAAATTTTCAAAATTGTACCATTATAAATTATAAGCACTGTATGGGTGTGCACAATTGGACATGATTTCTTAGCACCCACCTTAGTGTTTCCATTTAAACATGCATGATATGACATCATTTGGTACTTAACAAACACCTAAATTCAAATATGATTCATATTCACCAAAATCAATGTGATTCCTTATTTCTAAGTGTGCTCCTTTATTATTTATCTCCTTCAATCATTTATTTCTTAATTGGGGCTTACGCTGCCATTTTGTGGCCTTTGTTTTTCATCTTGACTTCAAAATCAACTATTCCTCAAAATTCAAAATCCCCTCACTATGTGGGATCTATGATTTTCATTTCATTCTTGATTGGTAGGAAGAGGACACCCTTCCCCAAATTTGAATTAGGGGCTTGTATTGTGGTTATAGCGGCATTTCTAAATTTGTGTTGGCCTCCTTTGAATTTTGACCTTTGAAATATTGTGAGAGGTGTAAAAGTAACTTGTCTCTCCTCATTTGGACATAAAAAAAATAGGGCAAGTTGAAATTTCAAGAGCTCTCCTACAGTTTTTCATCTAAGCATTTTCAAGCAAGATATCAAGTATTCAAAGATGCTTTCAAGGAAATCTTATCCATAGATCAAACTTCTTTCCCTCATTAAAGTCCAAGAAAAGGGGTCTACCATCAAGGAGTAATATCATAGTGCAAGCATCCATCCACATATATTCAAGTCTTCAAGTCCTTTTTCTTCTCAATCAAGCAACCATTATGGAAAACTACAACGTCAATTGCACAAGGTTTTATCTTTCATGATTTCCTTTTGGGTTTTTTGTGTGAATTCAAATCTATTGCATCAACATACTTCATCATATTCAAAAATACTTTGCATTGATAATGTATGTGTTGATCTCTAAGAGTCTCATGTCTAAATAAGGGTAGTTAGGAAGGTCTACATATGGGGGACTTGATGCGTTATGCAGATTAACCTCCAAGATTTTAGAAGTTAGTGTTTCATTCCTTCAATTGAGAAAAGAGAGAAAAAAACAAGACAAAGTAAAATCTATGCTATAAGGTGGTGCACCAAAGCTTTCTCAACATTTTTTAGGCTCATAGCGAAACCTTGGCAAAATTTTGGAGTCTATTGTTCCAAGGTTCATATCCCCCAAAATGGACACAATGTCGAAACAAGGGTCTGATTAGAGATAGGGTGTTCCTTGGAAGTGTGAAACTTGCACAAGTGAGAGACACGGTATGGGAAATGGCTCTGCCTAGAATAGAACCACTCCTCTCAAACATCTATTACAAGTACTCACACCTAATTGCTTAGCTATCTACAAATGCAAGATACAAAGTGCACAATCTGACACCCACTTGAAAATCTAATGGAACAATAAAAAGGGAAAATGATTTCTTATCCTTCAAGGATAGTGGAAAGTGAAAAGGAAAACATATATAAACTAGGCTAAGCATAAAATGAAAGAACATAGTACACTCTAATTAATAAAATAAGAAAGACGACAAGGGCATAATATCCACACTTTATTAAGAGTAAAAATCCAAAGGCTAGAAGCTAATCCAAAAATTATAGATGCCACATTATACACTCAAAGATAACAAATGATGCAAAAGATTCCTCTTTAATGCAGAAAATTTACAACTTGAGAGCTTTCTCAATGCCTATATATATGCATATACATATGTTGTCTCTTTTTTCTTCGATGAACACTAGGATTTAAATAGATTTTATTTTCCCTTAGATTGAAAAGAGAGAGAACCTTTTAAGACTCAACATGATCTGATGAAGTAAAATCAAGTAGAATCATTTTGAGTTGATGATAGTGGTGGCCAAATACTGGCTACCCTATTCTTTCGACCTTTAATACTATGGGGGTGGTAGTGATTTTCATTGAAATATTGCCTTTGTGAAGTCATCATTTTTCCTTGGTAAGGAAAGATCTTCTTGGGATTCTCTCCTTTGATGTATACACATGGTACTGGGCACGTGGGAAAGTGGCTCCCATATCCTCTTTTAAATGGACATGACTGAGTGGGACATGTGTCATCTCGGTGGGTGTTCTTAGTGGTCTTTTGACAATTTTTCCTTAGAGATGCACGATGTTTCCATATGTCAGGGAAAACAGTGAAATTTCTTTCACTTAGGCTCGAACATGTGAATCGGGAGGAGTTAATTTAGACTAATACCAAGTGGAAGCTATGTGGTCATGGACCAACTATTGTACAAATGCTCAACAACTTGGAAACTTTGGGGGGAACTACGCTTGTGTGGTTGAACCTCAACTTTCCTTGACATGAGCATATAGGTTCCTTATTCATTGGGCTATAGAGTCTCATCAACATTTTGGGATGTCTCAAATCAGTTATCATTGTGGCTCGATGAAGTCTACGCATTGGCATGGGGGGGGATCATTTCCTACCATAAAAAGTTAACATAAGTAAACTTTATTATACCAATCTCAGTACAGGGAGAAAACCTCTCTAACACCTGGAAGCTACAAAATGCAACAAGGACAAAACATGGGGGGGAAATGTTGAGAGATAGGGATGCCTCTACAAACAAAATTGTATTCCTTATGCAAATAGTTAAAATGATCAGTAATTGCAAGCCCAAAAAGACCAACCAAAAACATGGCTTCCTAATTTTAGAAAGGAGAGAATGAAGAAACTCAAAACTTTAATTAACAGTATTTAAGAGGAGACATCGACCTATAAAATCATTTTCCAAATTATTAGCCATATTGAGTCCATTAAGTAAGTCAGGTCAGATATTCATTAGAGTGTGTGTGCACATTTAAGTTCACCCTTCATCCCAAAAGTGTTAAGAACAAGGATCCATAGTTGGACAAACTCTCTTAGCCGAGTGAATAGAACCTTGTTTCCATTCAGACATCCATAACCTCGACAAGTTTATTGCCTTGATTTACATCAACATTTCTTTACTATCAGTCAATCATCCATAGCCCTGATAGAGATACTAACATCACCTAACTTTAAAGTCTTATAATTTATATTTTTCTTCATTTTTCTTTTCTCTTTTATCACTTTTGAAATGTTAGCGATGACTTGACTGCTAGGTTGGAAACTAAGGTGGTTGTAGGAGTTGCCATTAGATTTTTCACTTATTGCGATTGGCATTTGCATCTCATACCAGTTCATAGAAGTAATGAAGGTTTAAATGAATAATGATGTCATTTGTTTCTGATAAGACATGTAATCTCCTCCGCTATCTTGGATTTTGAATTAATGTCACATAAAAATCTTATTAATTAAACTATGAAATAAATGCATTAGATTCTTTAGTAAATCAAGGTGTACATGATAGGCTAACAGTGGGGGAAATAAGAAGAAGAAGAAAACACTAGATTCAACTTGGTCTAGTGTCAATTTGAGGAACATAGACTTGTGAGAGATGTTGTGGCTATTTGCACAATGGTTGTAGGTGGTGAAATGAGTGGCCGGATAAAATGCAACCTGTAGAAATAAACTTATAACAAAGCAAAATAATTCTAGCAACACGATTTGTCACAAGAACAACAAAAATTTATATCTCTAAAACATTTGATCTAAGAATTATAGTGAGATGAAGTATTGATAAATGGTTTAACAAAGAATAACATAATTCATGACCAAATTACAAGTGATAATAATCAAACTATTCTCACAATTAATGCAAAAACAAATCACAATGATCAAATTAAAATAAAACTATAGAAATACACAAACTAAAATAATCAAAACTATATAAATCACTGACATTTTGAGTAGTGGGCCCTACCTTCCCAGTCCATCAAGTGATGAAATGAAAGAGAGGAGTTACGTTGGATTGATCAGTAGAATGCGATTTTTATTTTTGACAAAAATCTTCATACAAAATATTTCCTTATGTTGCTTATATATATGCAACCTATCATTGCTATGTACAAGAATAGCATATTTTTTTAGTCTAGAACAAGAAAACTAAATGATATGATGGTCTATGTGAGACTTTTACTGGTGTCCATGAATAAAAGATAAATCTTTTATGATAATGAGTAGAAATAGAGAAGGAAGATTTGTTGTTTTCTCCGACTACCAAACATGTGTAATTTTCAAAAAATAATAGTCACAGTTTCCTCAAGAAAGTGCATCCTCCACACAATTAGTTGGAAAGTGCATCATTGACCAATATTATAATTTATATTTCTAGCCATTAAAAGAAGTCATAGGCTAAGCTATATAGGCATGTGGAAACTGTGTGCTAAAATGTTGCCACACTTCTATGAGTCATTAAATCCAAGATTCCTCAAGAATGAGGTCTCAAATGGCGACTCGTAGCTCTCTATTCATGGAGTGCAAAGGTTTGTGATGGAGGCCCTCATATTAGACCTAGTTTGTGCCTATGCAAGTACACCATAAAATGAGAGATTCAAAGAGGAAAAGCAAGAATGCTAGTCTCCATGATCATCAAGTATGCATGCAAATGAAAATGGAAGCTATTCTATATGATAACAATGCATGAAAGAAAACTAATCTATGAAAGGAAATGCTTATGCAAGATTATTCTATGAAAGGAAATATGAATCTAATCTAATATGAAAATGCAAGATTAATCTAAATGGATTGCCATGGAAGCATGAGAGAAGAAGACAAGAAAAAAGAAGTTGCAATATCCAAGCTCAAGTGCTTAACAATCTTCTCCAAAGTTTCTCTCCAAACCTGCAGCATAACAATACAAAAGTCTTCTATATGAAAAAGAGAAGGAGAGGGCTCCTTATAAAGGATAGCAGACGGTCAAGATTAAGAGGCAAAAAGAAATGAGCAATGGCGGAGATTAAATCTTGGTTGATCCATGTGCTCAAGATTCTTTAAGAGGCAAAAAGATGAAAAGGCCCACCACTTAAAAGTATGCGCAATCAAAGTGGAGAGAAAAAATGATTTTATTTATTTATTTATTTATTTTATTTCCTTTTTCAACACAAAGAGATATTTTAAGTGGGGATTTTATTAAAAGAGGAATTTTATTTTAATAAGATAATTTATTTAATTAAAAGAAAAGTTTTCTTTTAATTAAATGAGGCTTAGGATAAAATGATCAAACCTTAGAAAATATTAAAATATTTAAATTAATTACGATTTGATCAAGAAAATTGATTTAAATAAAAAATATTGCAAGGCATTGATTCGGGAAATTGATAAATTGGTTCCGTCATTTGATAAATTGAAGAATGGGGCCCAAAGTCTAGGCGACCATTTTAGGGTGCATACATTTGCCCCTCTTTGGGTAATACATGATCTTTATGGGAACACATGTAGTCAAAGAATGAAGTTGAAATGTGAGATCGATTTGGGATCACAAAATAACCCAGACGTGTGATCGACAGACGGGAACACATCAGGACAAAGATAAGCTGATTGAAAAAGACAAGGCCAACACCCCTGTAAATAGGTAATTGTCAAGTCTCAAGCAAGGTTGCCCCAAGTGAAGTAATTGATAGGATTGATAAAGCTGAATCAAGGATTGAAGTTTGATAGGTACTGCCCCCTCGTGATCGAAATCGAAATGAGATAGAGGAGAAACAGAGAATTGATAAATTTGATCAAATCGAACTAAAGATAAGGTTCTCGATGCAAGATGAAAGATATAAGGATCACAAAACCAAGGTAGATCAAGAAAGAAAGATTATGCCCCAAGGTTGAATTAGAAGAAAAGAAGTGGGGTGAAAGTGAATGGAAGATAGAAGTTTGAAAGAGGTGAAAAGAAATGGAGAGAAGAAAGAGAATGCCTCAAAATCAATCAACTGGTTAAGATAGAAAATTTTGATTGAGATCACGAAAGAACATAAGGAAATGAAGATCAAAACGTGATCATAGTTAATTAAAAGTCCAAAAGAAAGATGAAGGAAAACCCTCTCAAACTCATAATGCGGCCTAAAAATGCAAATTAACATGAAGTCTAACAATGCAAGCTACATGAAAATTCAAAGGTATACTTGCGATAGAGAAACTATAACATAGGATTTTTGTGTTCATCATTCATTAGAGAATGTTAAGGAACTTATTTTCATCATTGGGCCATTATTAACGGACATCATAAAATCACACAATCATCACTAGTTACAAGCGCAACTATGAAGATATGAATGTGATTTATATCATATTGGAATGTGGAAAGATTCTAACATAAGCATCAAAGACATAAAGGTCAAGATGAATTTGATGTTAGCTTACCCAATTTAATGTAGCAAAACCATGCTCACATCAAGGCATAGATGCCAGGATGACCATAAGAATGGTTGTGGAAAACTAGTCAAGGATGATGCCTCAAATCTCCTAAGTGTTTCAAGGGAACAACAAGAGACACTCAAGAGTTTCAAAACCACACCAACAAGAAGAAAGAAAATAAAAACATGCCCCATGCCCCAAGTCCTCTAGCTATACATCCCGGAGAGACTTATTAGACAAGGACACTCAATGAAAATCAATAATAGTCAGCACACAAAGAAAAAATCATGACATATCTCAAGCATTAAGTGTTGCATTTAAAAATTGAAGTGTGTTAACTGATACTGAGTTCTGAGTATAAGGATCGAATGCTTGCAAGCAGGTAAGATCACATGACAAAATTGGGTAAGACCAAACCAATAAGTTTTGAAAAACACTCGACGTCAGGGGTTGTGTTGAAAGACACAGTTGGGGTGGTGTTGAAAAACACTGTTTGTGAGGTGTCCTAAAGACTAATGCATCCAAGAGACCAAAGCCAACATAGTTATGCCCCCTAGACAAATACAAAGACCAATTCCAAACCAAGGCAACAAGAACAAGGCATGATGGAGAAAGGCTAAGTGTTGAGGACACGTGCTAAGAAACAGGGGTGCAAAGGCCTCAAGTAGCGCCTGTTTCCAAGTTTTCACCACTTGGATTTTATTGCAAATTTTTTTATTTTTTTATTTTTTGTATTTTGGAATATATAATTTTTTTTAAAGATACATCAAAGCACCTATTGCTAGGTTTTCACTAAGATGATCATTTTTTTAGGACATTTTCTAATTTTTAGACAATATATCATTTTTTTGAGATTTTTTCAGGATCAATAAGTATGTACAAAGGATGCCCCCAGACAGAATGGCCATCAAGCTCCCAAGCAAGATCACATCATATAGTCCTAATGTATATCAAGGTGGAGGACAAGAGGGATTGGCAAGCTGGTGGAAGAGATGGAAGACAAGAGAATGAAGGAGAATGAAGGGAAGAAAACCTCAAGGGCAAACTCCTCAAGAGTACCCAAGCTAAGAAAAAATTATCATGTAAAACACATTTGGACAAGCAATGAAAGGCCAACATAGGATAAGTCACAAAGGCGTAATGCAAAAGAAGGAAAGGATGCAGTCCAAAGGAGTAGACATGTCAAGAAGCTTCATAGCATCATGTTTTACTCTTTTTTATTAGATCAAGACCAAAGGGGAAAATGATAGCGAAATGCTAGAATGAATGGAGGAAAGTAAATATGAAGGCTAAACATGAATGGAATGAAAGCAAGATCATCACAAAATAGCTCACAAGATAGCCAAATGTTCGTGTATAGGTCAACATTGTCAAGATCAAAGAGAGAAGATGAAATGAATGAAATATGTAGAAGAACTACACATGATGTCTGATTGCCAAATTTCCATCACGGTACTTATCTAAGGTGCCACACGGGAGTGGTTTTCACCATAGGATGAATTTATTTCTCTTTAATTTTGCTACCAAGGTGCCTGTTTCGAGGTTTCCACCAAGGCACATTTTCATTTTTTTTTTAAATTTTTTTTTTTTGGAAGAAGACAAACTTTTTAGATAATGCTCCTTGAAAGGATAAACCATGATATGCCAAGGATTCAAAATAATATGCTTAAAAATGCTGATAGGGAAAGGAAGATGGATGAGAAAAAATGGAGGATAAGGTTTTATGTAAAGTGAGTGAGGTTGGAAGATAGGAGGAATAGGCAAATGCAGAAAAAGGATAGAAGGTAGAAGGATAATGAATGGAAGGATTGTGAAAATGTAGATGGAAAGAAAGGCAAGATCAACATCAACACACACCTTGAAGGGTGGCAAGAGGATGGAGGAAATGTAAATGAAGGAATACATGAAGGAATATGGTGAATGGATAGCAGAGGTTGTGGTTTAGGTGCATGGAATGGAAGAATGTTTTTGGAAGAAGATGAAGTGGAAGCCTTTGGAAGCTTGAATGCCAACTTCACTTGTTGCTCAACATCAGACTCTTTCAAGAGAGACTTTGGAATCTATATAGCCATAGGCTTTTCATTTTTTTTTTTATGATTTAGAGAGAATATCTTCAATGATGGATTTTGGAACCCATACTTGTCTTGTAGTTTTCTTCTTAGATATCTCTTTTGACTTTATGCCTCCATGTCGATTAGAGGAGACATGATGATCTTCTTTTTTTGATGGATTCTTGTATTGCTTCTTTTTTTTGTATTGAACATTCAAGTTACTTCCAAAAGACTTGGGACTTGTGGAAGAAGGAGGAGGATATGACTGGTTTAGATGGGTGAGTGGATGAAAAGGTTTCAAAGGTATGCATCTATGTTGATCTTAAGGAAAGATAGGAGATGGAGGGACGTGAGGATCCAAGATGGATGATGAATTAGGAGAGTTAGGAGGAGAAATTGAAGGTACATAAGGGCCCAAGATGGAAGGAAGATGTGAAGCCCTTAGTATTGGTGGAGGAGGTCCAAGGATGGATGTGGAAGATACAAAAGGATAATCAATAAGTTCATCAACATCTATATGACAACCAAGGACATTAGCATCTTTAGATTGAGCATTAAGATTTGCAATAGGATCATGAACATCTTGAATAGGAGAAACTTCTTTGATAGGATTGTTCGGAGCTTGAAAAGACTTAGGAAGAGTAGAAAGTGGAAGTGAACAAGAAGATGGAAGACCTTGATCTTGACAAGGAGCTTTGGATAGCATAAGCATATAATTTTTCTCTTGATTTTGAATAGGCTTAACATTGGAAGTAACAACACTATTTTTAATAACCTTAATTGAAGTATCATCTTTGGAAAGCGCAAGTGTAGTAAGGTTATTTTGATTGTTAATAAGTTAAATAGTGTAAGTAGTAGCTTGATCTTGCTTAGGAGAAGACTTAAGACATGGTGGAATGAATGAGAAAGGGCGTGCAGGATCAAAAGAGCCATGAAATGAATAAGAGACATCATGAAAAGAATTGGATGACATGGAGGGTTCTTGATCTTGATCTTTCTTTATGTTCTTTTCTTCATCATTTTTAGAGTCCTCTTGACATGGAGCCACTTCTAAGGACAAGGAAGCATGTTGGAATTGTATGGAAGACTTTGGAAGATATGGTGAAGGACTAGCTGAAATGGACATTATAGCATATAAAGGCTTAGGCTCTTTAGGTTTAACATTATTGAAAGTATTTGCAGCCAAGTGAAGGTTAGCTTGAGTTTCTTTAAGAGGTAGCCCTTGAGGATAACTATAGGGAACCACATGAAAAGTATTAGGATTTTTGTTGGATGAAGGATTTGTGAAAGATTTGAAAGAATTGGAAGCTTTAAGAAATGTATGGGTATTGGAGGAAGTAGGGGATGGAAGGGAACCATCAAAAGATAAAGGTCCATCATTAACATAATCTTGCTTGAGAGTGTAATCTTTATTTTCAGCATGAGAGTTCTTAGAAGAAAGATTCTTATAGTATTTACATTTATAATCAGTGCGGTAAGCTTTCTCTTCCTCAATAGAAGTGGATGTATCATCTAGGTATTGTTCACAAAAATCATCAAAGTCTCTTTCAAAATTAGAATCATATGGATCACCATCACGATCTATCCAATGTGATGACCCATTTCAAGTAAGCACGAGCACACGACTAGGAGGATTCTTAGGAATAGAGGTTTTATAGGTATCACTACATTGTCCATCATCATAGTCATCAAAGATGGGCATGTCACTCTTTGTGGAAGAGGTATCACAAGGATTGTCATGTTGCTCATTATGGTATGTCTTGAGAAGAGAAGTAAGACTCTTCGGAGAAGTAGAAGAGGAATGAGATTGTGAAGAATGGGAAAGTGAAGACCTAGTGGAGGAAGAAGACTTGGATAATGAGGAATGTGAATAATGTCTAGAAGAGTCATGGTAAGACTTGGAAGATGAGGAAGAATGAGAAGAATTAGAAGATGAAAAATCTTTGGAAGAAGGAGGTCATGACAGGATCATGTGTATGAGCCTAGCAAAGGCGTGTGATTTAATCAATTTTTCTTTTATTTTTGTTATAAATTTATCACTCATGAGATTTTTGGAGAAATAATACTCTTCAAATTGAGCAATGAGTTCGAGATCATCTATTTTCAAGAGAGGTTCCATAACAAGATAGTTGAAATTCATGGTTCTAGAAGAGGAGGAATCAAGCATGGAAGTGAAAGAAGAGATGATTAGAAGAAGGTAGACTAGATAATAAGAGGAAAAAAATTAAGAAGACGTGAAGAGTTTAGGAAGAAGAGGAAGAAGCATGAAGGAAGAAGAGAAAGGCTGGAAATGGGAGACTAGGAAGACATGGGAGATGTGGAAGAAAGAAGATCAAGAGTCATTTTGTGCAACTTGATACCATTTAAGTTCATTTGGATGTTGAGCAACATGTCATAGCACCTAAGATCTAACCCGGACCGACCAAAGAAGGATAGAAATGATAGGGAAACAAATAGCAAGTTGGCAATTGACAACAAATAGCTCATTGATTTACAAACTACAGGACAGTTTCATGTGAGGGAATGTAGTTTCGCATGAAGGAATGCTAGGGATCACGCGAGAAAATAAAATCTCATGCAAGAAAATGCCAGGCTCACGCGAGAATGTGCACAGAGCCAAGCGACAAAATAGGATCAGGCCGCTTGACAGTAGGTTGTAAACTCAGGAACTCAATTTTTTTGTTTGTTTCAAAAGATCGACTAGATGTATCAATAGATTTTTATCATCAATCAAGCACGCAAGACAAAAATTGAGGAGTTCAAGCAAACAATGTCTTCAAACAATGAGCAAGGGACAAAGCAACCTTGCACATGAACAAGAATAGTGACTTAGTATGCTACTCCTTAAAGATTCTACTTGTGTATGTTCTCAAAATATTTTTCCAATCACGCACATAGTCCTAGCAAATAAAAATTTGGTTGCACTATGGTTCTTAGTAATGGTTTGACTCTACAACTTTTGCAATCTCAAGAGGTTGAACTCCAATCCAGGTGCATCGGGGTTTTGACACATTCCGAGAATTTAATCAATCAAAGATGCTGAGGAGATCTGACAGCCCAACAAGAGATTACACCAATGGAGATTTCTTCCACAAGGACATTTGTATAGTGGTTGTTGCTACCATGGCGAAAATGACTATTACCACTTGAGGTTCCATCCACGTGGTTTACCCAATAGAGGGAGTGTCCACTATAGTTAACCCTCTCTAACAAGGTGGCTCATAAAAAGGATCACATGGGGACTTGGTTTAGATTCAAGGATCTGAGTTTCTGGTAATACCGAAAAAGGGAGTAGAGCATAATCCTCTAGCCTCTTCACTTCACCCAAACATAGCAAGCAATTTCATTGACACACTAAGATTGAAACCACCTCACCAAGGTTCATGATGTCAACAACAATATCTATCAAGCTCTCTAAAAGGGACCACGAGAGAACATACCAATCAATGTTGAAGACTAAACCAAGTAAGACCGTGAGATAGTAACAATATCCTCCCTACCTACAAGGCATTCTATCGTCAAGAAGAGCTTTGCAAGAAACCCACTCTCTCAAGAACACCACAAATAGTGTTCATAGGGCCTAATTAGTATGTGAAACACATATGCAAGAAAGTGAAACTATGTTCTTTTTAAAGCCCAAAATTGAAGTGTGATCTATGAAAGCAATAAACATTCAAGCTAGACACATGAGAGATTCATTTTATACCCAAAATCCAAATGTTATAGAGATTATAGCAACTCATCTTAGGTCCAAAGATCTGCAATCCAATTCTATCCTGCCTCAACAATCAGAATCAGAGAAATAAACCACAACAAGCATTAATGTTAGAAAACAACAAGCAAAACTAGTGAATCTGGAATTTTAGGTCTCTGCTATCAAAAAGTTCCTGCAAGACAGTACATAGTGTCGCGCGAGAAAACACAGGGCCGCGCAAGAAAACATAGGACCGTGTGAGAAAACACTGGGCCGTGCAAGAAAACACAGGGTCGCATGAGAAAACATAGGGCCGTGTGAGAAAACACAGGGCCGTGCGATAAAACATAGGGCCACAAGATAAAACACCGTGTCTCACGCGAGAATCTATATTAGGGATGCACGGAAGTATGAACAACACATAAAAATTGTCAGAAAAATAAAATAAAATAAAATGAGGCAAGAAATGTAATATTCTGCCCCATGGTGGGTGCCAAAAAAGTGTGCTAAAATGTTGTCACACTTCTATGAGTCATTAAATCCAAGATTGCTCAAGAATGAGGTCTCAAATGGCAACTCATAGCTCTATATTCATGGAGTGTAAGGGTTGTGATGGAGGCCCTCATATTAGACCTAGTTTGTGCCCATGCAAGTACACCATAAAATGAGAGATTCAAAGAGGAAAAGCAAGAATGCTAGTCTCCATGATCATCAAGTATGCATGCAAATGAAAATGGAAGCTATTCTATATGATAACAATGCATGAAAGCAAACTAATCTATGAAAGGAAATGCTTATGCAAGATTATTCTATGAAAGGAAATATGAATCTAATCTAATATGAAAATGCAAGATTAATCTAAATGGATTGCCATGGAAGCATGAGAGAAGAAGACAAGGAAAAAGAAGTTGCAATATCCAAGCTTAAGTGCTCAAGAATCTTCTTCAAAGTTGCTCTCCAAACCTGTAGCATAACAATACAAAAGTCTTCTATATGAAAAAGAGAAGGGGAGGGCTCCTTATAAAGGATAGTGGACGGTCAAGATTAAGAGGCAAAAAGAAATGAGCAATGGCGGAGATTAAATCTTGGTTGATCCATGTGCTCAAGATTCTTTAAGAGGCAAAAAGATGAAAAGGCCCACCACTTAAAAGTATGTGCAATCAAAGTGGAGAGAAAAAATGATTTTATTTATTTATTTATTTATTTTATTTCCTTTTTCAACACAAAGAGATATTTTAAGTGGGGATTTTATTAAAAGAGGAATTTTATTTTAATAAGATAATTTATTTAATTAAAAGGGAAGTTTTCTTTTAATTAAATGAGGCTTAGGATAAAATGATCAAACCTTAGAAAATATTAAAATATTTAAATTAATTACGATTTGATCAAGGAAATTGATTTAAATAAAAAATATTGCAAGTCATTGATTCAAGAAATTGATAAATTGGTTCTGTCATTTGATAAATTGAAGAATGGGGCCCAAAGTCTAGGCGACCATTTTAGGGTGCATACAGCAACATCATAAATTGGAAGAGACACATAGTTACAATTGTTGAAGTTTAGCATAAATGGTGATGGTGCATGCTCGACCTAGTAACCATGGAATTATCATGAAAAAACAAGTAGTTCCAACATTAAATGTGACTGCAATCCATGCGGCAATGTTGAGTGACAGGAAGTGAGTATGATGTTTGCATTATTTTTCTATCTTTAGCACGTTGTTAAGTGTAGTTTCCAAGGCTTGAAATAATAATGTTCATTATAATCAATAGTATATTTTATAATTTAATCTCAAAACTATATTGAATACCTCTTATATATAATTAACCATATGCAACATTAAGGTGACAAAATTGTATGATATAGAATGAAAATGGAATGTCATAATGAGTACTAAGGTGCATGAAATAGGCTAAAATATGGCATTAAATGGAATGTAATTTACTCTCATCATTCCCCCCAACTTATCATATTGTACATCCTTGTGCAATCATTATGATCGAGAGGTCTTTGATTTGAATAGGTAGCCTTTTGGATTTGTAGCTTTGGTCTTCTTCTTCACCCTTGACTATTAAACCTCATCACATTTTTTATCAATTCCTTCTTCTTTGAAAGTCTCATGGGTTTACTTTCAATTATTTTTTGCTATCTCTTCATAACAAGCTTTCATGTTTTTGCAACCTTTTAGTTTTCTTACAATCTGCTAGAAATTGGTTTTCAAATTGTAGTTGTCTAATAATGCCTGAAGGTTTTCATTGTTAGAATTTATTTCTTTTTTCCTCTTTTTTTTCATTTTTTAAAAAAAAAATTCTTTTGAAAAACTACATATAATGACCAAAGAAATTGAAATTCTTGTATGGATGATGTAGTGATACCATCCAAATCTAGGAGTTCCTTTGGAAGCTCTTCAATGAAAGTCATTGTTGAAACTAGTTACATGATGTGAAACTTGAAATGGTGACCAAAAGAAAGAAATATACCTCATCAAGAGTGACCATGAATATTCTCATAGCATGATTTCCACAAATATTCTTAATCTCATTTATCTCATGCCACCAAATTTGAAATTTGACTACAAAAATTTGGAAGACATGCCAAATCACTTATTTAAAATAATTACTTATGATAGAAGCAACCCCCTAAAGATAAGACATTGTAGTGAAAGACCAATGACAGTCTCTCAACTTCTCCAATATGTCTGTAGATAGGCAGACATTAATCATGTTGAAGTGCATTGATCTGAGGTATAATATTCTCAAGATCCTTGTAGGACCTCCACATGCCTTCAAGTTGTCTCTCAATGTATGTCTTGTGAAGAATTAACCAAGAACATGAGACTGTAAGATTCATGGTTACACCAAGTTTCATTATGTCCTCCACATGATCCATCATAAAAGATGGTGAAAAAGAGAATGTATGCCTATTAGTGTTTAACACTTGGCATAAAAATTCTCTTTTGATCTCCAAGGGTGCAATACAAAATAAACTTTGTCAAATAGTTAGCAAGGCTAACAAAATGCATCTTTGAAATCTTAAGAAGAGAAGCATCATCAATTGGTGCAAAATGTGTTAGGTAACCACCAGAAGAAACTTGCAACCATATTCTTGGGACCAAGGATATCAAGTATAGTAATATAATATCACCTATTTAATAACTTCACCATTATAATTGATTTATTGATTAGAAAAATAAAGGGTAAATGTATATACATGAATAAATATATCATAATAAAATTGATGAACTGCAATTAGTTCTTGTGTAAATATAATGTAATAAGTAACACAAGAATTCATACCTTGGTTTGGTTTAAAAGCTCACACAAGTGGTTTATTAGAAGAACCAAAGAAACAATGAATGAAGGCTTTTTTTAAATCAAGAATCAACCAATGATCTCCATCATTTAATTTATTTTCATTCTTGCAACTTAATTTTATACTACAAAAGAATGAGGTCGTTAGGATAATCCATTACAATGATATAATAACACCTTGAGCCTTTTCAATGAATGGTCATCTTAAAGCAATCCAAATAATCAGTAAATACAATTATATATTAAATAATACCTTGTATTTTTTGTCAATGAATGTTCATCTTAAGTTAAGGAATCAAGAATGACAAAGATATAAATACTAATACCTTAATCCTTGTCAATGGATAATAATAATAATAATAATAATAATAATAATTTTATCTTTTAGTATTATATTATTGTAGCATTATATCCTTGTCAATGTTTAGTATGGTCATTAATGCATTCAAACCAATCTAATTATGCTTAAGAATAAAATCAATTATTTGTGGGCCTAAACCCATAAGTGTGTGAGGAATACACATTTGAACTACATGCCTCTGAAGATATATATAGTTGAGTAAAATGATATGAAAAGATAGATCTTGTAGGCTTCCATTTGTTATCTGACACAATCCCTGAATAATTAATGCATTTAGTTCAACATTTCTTAGTGCATGATTAATGTCAACACACACATTTATGAGCTCCCCAATTAAAGTAAACTCATTTTGAAGTGTTTCCTCATGTGTGTGAATACCCTCTAAAGTTTTTGGTTTGTTGATTAAGTAAGAAGATCTATGTTGAATATCATTTAATTGATCATATTGTTCTTCTAATTCAAGCATATTTAAATTGCATCTCGTAATTGCAGCAATATACTTCAATTGTGTTTGGCCAATATCAAGCACATTGATAGAATAGAAAGGGATCTTTAAAATTTCAGGTTTTTTTTTATGAAATTTCAACCATCTTATTATGTACCATGTCATTATGCATTGTAGTTTCCATTAGTGGATATGGTGAAATGGGTGGTATATGATGTAAGTAAGATAATGATAATGGTAAAAGTTTTTGTGGAGATATAGTGGGCGGGATTATATAGGAAGGGTTGAATGGAGATGATAATAATGGATATTATGGTTGTTGTGAGAACTCATTTTCCCATTCACCATACATAGTAGGTGAAGAATTATCTTGTGAAGAAACATGTTGTATGTCTAATCCAAAAAAATGATAATACATGTGTTATCATCATCAAGCATACCTTCATATACCAGATTTGATGCATGAAGTTGTCCATGAGTCACAAAGGGGACTGGCTCTTGTTAACTTTTATTTTTATGAGGCTCACTTATATCTTGTATATCCTTAAGCATGTCCTCTTGGTCAACTTGGCATGTACATCTATCTTCCTCCTTGCAACAATCAAAACAACACATGGTTAAATCTTCATTTTCAAAATTCTATTTTCCTAAAAATTAATCAATTATATGTTCTTTTTCATCTATAGAAATTAAATGTGTAGATTCATGTGACAATGGTAATGTAATATTAGGATAATTTATGTTACATTCACTAAATAGAGTGGGTAAAAAAATATCACCTTTGTTCAATGCAATTTCCACACCAATTTCCTTTTTGGTTTTTAAATTTAAAAGAGGGGTCTAGGGGTGGTGACCCCTAGTGGGGTTAAGGGAAATGCTCCTTGTGGGGTCCTACGGAAGTGCCCAAGGTTAACTTCCATTCACGGTATAGGGAAAGGTTGAGGGGTAGCGCCCCCATTGCAAAGAATATTTCCCTCTTGCATGACCTTTGGATTCTTCATTTTTGAAGCAATTTTATCCCAAAATGTTCTATTTCTTGACTCACAACAATGAGTGTCGATATATAGTGAACTAGCATCTAAGATCTACCTACAAATCAAACAATGTAAATTAGGATTAATCACCCATGTGAGGTTGACAATCATGTGAGATTTCTTCCTAACAATTGGTCATAACTCAACTCATTGCGATAACAATCCTTTGACACCTATCCCTAGTAATGGTGCCAAAATGATAGGGTAACACGGGGAAAAGAATAATAAGAAGAAAAAGTTGGCTTGGTCTATGTGTCAATCTAAGGAATGTAGACTTGTGAGAGAAGTCATAGCTATTTTCTAAAGGGTTTCAAGCAATGAGATGAGTGGGGATGAAATGCAACTTGTAGAAATAAACAATGACAACTTATATCTCTAAAATACTTGATCACAGTGAGATGAAGTATTGATAAATAGTTTAACAAGAAATACCATAATTTATGACCAGATTACAAGTGATAATAATCAAACTATTCTCATAATTAATACAAAAATAACTCACAATGATAAAATTGAAATAATGCTATAGAAACATAGAGACTATTTAATAATAAAAAACTATATATATCGCTAACATTCTAAGTAGTGGGCCATGCCTTCCCGATCCATCAAGTGATGAAATGAAAGAGGGGAGTTACATTGGGTTGATTAGCAAAATGTTGTTTTTATTTATCACAAAAATCTCCATACAAAATATTTCCTTATGTTGCTTATATATATGTAGCCTATAATTGTTATGTACAAGAATAGTGTATTTTTTTTGCCTACAACAAGAAAACTAAATGATATAAAGGTTTGTGTAAGACTTGCACTTGTATCCACAAATCAAAAATAAATATTTTATAACAATAAGAGAAAATAGAGAAGGAAGATTTACAATTTTCTCCAGCTACCAAACACATGCAGTTTTCAAAAACTAGCATTCATGGTTTCCTCAAGAAAGTGCACCCTCCACACAATTAGTTGGAAAGTGCATCATTGACCAATATTCTAATTTGTATTTCTATCCATTTGAAGAAATCACGGGCCACGCTATATAGGAACGTGGAAACATCATAAATTGGAAGAGACACATAGTTATACTCATCAAATTTCATCATTAATGGTGATGGTGCATGCTCGACCTAGTAACCATGGAATTATCATGAACAAATAAGTAGTTCGAACATTAATGTGACTGCAATCCATGTGGCAATGTTGAGATGAGAATTTTGTATGATATATGTATTATTTTTCTATCTTTATCATGTTGTAAAGTATAGTTTCCAAGGCTTTAAATAATAATGTCCATTAGTAAAGATAATCAATACTAAATTTCATAATATAATCTCAAAATTATATTAAATAAATCTTATATATAATTAACCATATACAACACTAAGGCGACAAAATGGTATGATATAGAATGGAAATGGAATGCCAAATTGGGTACTAAGGTGCATGAAATAAGTTAGAATATGACATAAAATGGAACATAATTTACTCTCATCAGTAAAAATAGTTTGGTTATCCGTGTGGGAGGCAACCAAAACATGCAAAATGGTTGTTTACGCAGGGAATTATGGCTTTGGGAAATGTGCTTTAGTAGGATGGTGTCTCTTCTTAAGGAAACTTACCAACCTTAATAAATGAAATCTTGCGCAAATAACCCTTATTTGGCTATAAATGGGGACTATCACCTCTGGAAAAAATCATCCTAATTGTGGGCATTTGGGTGAGGGTAGATCATAGTGCTTAGCACTGTGGCATGATTGATCCATGGATACTCTTGTGGGGTTGACTACTCCTAGGGTTTTTGAGATGTGGTGGGTAAGCTCCAAGTTGTGTTACCCCTATCAAATCTCCTTAAAAAGAAAAATTGATGGTGTTCACATAGAAAAATCTTAAAACACATCACTATAATTTTCATTCACATCATCTATCTTCCATTTGTGCAAGAGTAAATCTAGAGGAATTGAACTTGCAACTAGCATTCATGTTTTCTAATGGTTTGGTCATCCAATCTTTATGCCTCAGGAATATTTGTATTCGTATAGCTATTAACTTTTAATTTTGTTTATTATTTTAAAAAGATTAACTTAAATTTTAAATTATTATGTTATTAATGTTGATTTAAGTCATCTTTACAATCTTGATTCAATTCAATATTAAAAATGGTCTAAAACTCTATTTTCTTTTTATATTGATAAGTAGTTGAAACAAGGGCACTTGCCCCTTACAATTTGACAACCCAAGGGTGTACAATCACAACACACTAACAACACAAGGGTTGTTAAGAGATCAACAAAATATTACAAAGGGTGTTGGTTATTACAAGTCAAGGTCCCATAGGTCACACCATCAGTACCTTAAATATCTTCCTTAACATACCACACATAGAAAAAAGGACAATGACTAGCCACATACATTGCAGTGGCAAAAATAGACCATTAATATCATAAAACCAACTCACATATATGGGAATGGCCATATATAGTACGATGAAAAAAAAAGGCCATTTACTATAGTAGACAACAAGAACCCATGTAGGTGGGATAAATACCAAAGGGATTTTGAGAGGTTCCCCAAGCCATCATAGTAAGTAACAAAGATCTTCTTGTAGAAAAGAACAACACTCATCCAACTAGAGAACCAATCCCCATCTACAACACACATTTCCATAGCAACGGATAGGAAGCCCACCTCAATAGGATAAGAATAGGAAGTGATTAACAGGCTATAGAGCCAACCACGAATGTGCTCCATGTCTAAGAAATTGTAGAAAGGAGAAGAGGACCCAAAGTAACAAACTTCCTCCATCACAAAGAGAAACTCTATTTGGGTAAAAGTACAAAGTTGTGTCGCACTTTAGGACAATTTATCAACACAACTGAATTTGAGTATTCTAACTAAAAATTCATTTTGATCAAACATATGATCTAGCTAAGTTAGATATGTGCCTGAACTTTTCCAATTGTAAATGTATGTTAAATGCATGTTTTACCAATTTGAGTCCAATTAACAAAAAAATATATTTCAAAAAAGTGATGTTTTAACAAATCCTACTCTTTTTAATGATATTTTTAAAAAATATAAAAATACTCATTTTTAGATCTATAAGTGAAATTTTTAAAAAATATATCTTTAAATATTTTAATTCTTTTTTCATATTTTATATTTTATTTTTATTGAAAGTAGTCTCATCAACACATAAATATAAGGTTGACTACCTTGTCATGGAAAAATAGTATAATTTATTCAAAAAATTTGAAAAAAAAAATGATGCAATGGAGAAAAGTGTTGGAAAGTGAGCATTATATGAATGTGTAAATGTTTTTATTGCTTGCAACACATATCTCTACCATGGTTTCTTGGAGTAAAAACAAGTTTTGGATAAACACTCAAGTGAAAAATGCCCAAGATCAGAGTTACTTCACAGGGAACAATCGAGTTGTTTTGGTTTGCGAGCACAAGATATTAATTATGAAGATGAGAGAGCTTGGATATATGATGTATGAGAAGTATTACAACTTCTTTCATGGTCACCTGATTTTTGGTTTCATTTGGAAAGAGTTACAGGTTGGCGAAGACATGTAAATACAACAAACAAGGCATATTAGTAGACACGACGTTTGAATATGTAAAGTAAGTTATTTTATTGTACTAAATCATGGTTTATGATAGGTCATCACCTATCTTGGTGGAATAATTTTTGCATTTTTTTTATTTCATTATGGGCCAAGTTTGGAGACATGTTTTGTGAAGAATTATTGAGTCGAGTGAGAAACAAAGTTGATCGGGTATATATATGTGTGAGTTTTGGGTTGCCAGCAAGTGAGATGATGAAGTGTGAACATATGATGGTTGATTAAGTGGATATTTTGTGATTATTTTTGTGAGATTCAACTAGAACTACTTTGGCATTGAAAATAAAGTTATGGTTCACTTTTGTTTTTGTAAAATATTTTTGTAATATTGGATAGTGAGTCCTTTTTAAGAGCGGTGAGCTCTATTTTGTAATCACCCATAACAAGGTTATAGAATCCTAACAAGGACATGTACTAATATAATATTCAGCTCCTAAAAGGGAAATATCTCCTAACAAGGACAATATACTCTTAGTGCATATATTTTGGGTACCATCTTACCAGAGTTTCCTTGAAAAAAAATCATGGTGTTATGTGTTATTTACTTTATGTATATGTTTTCATTATTTCAGTTAGTGCATTGTTAAGTTTTAATTGGTTATAAAAGGATAAAAGTGCTACATCACTAAATCAACCCCCCCCCCCCGCTCTCAGTATTTCTTAATCCTAACAATTGGTATCAGAGCTTGAGGCCCTTAGAAAGAAAGTCTAATAGCTTAAGGGGGATCTTGATGGATTCAAGAAGCTTGAAAGAAAATTTTGAGGCATCACTTGAGGACTTGGGAATGACTAATGTTGATAATGTAGAAATAAAGTTCAAACTGAGAAGAGCTGAAGATTACATCAAGAGACTTAAGGGGTAGCTTGAACTCTCAAGGAACAAAAGACAAGAACTTATGGAAACGATACAGGAGGAACCTGAAAATGATTCACCAGATCTGATTGAACAACTTAAGAAAGAAAAGGAGGCATTACCACATGAATGGGAAGTTTCTACTTTGTAGATGACCAAAGAAATTCAGTAAGATGAAGATGAAAAGAGAAGACTTAAAGAGGTCTTGAAGAATGCAAATGTACAGATGGGAAGAATGCAGCTAGAAATCAATGATGTCAAAACTAGGCATCAAGAATTGGAGAAGTACAATACCATCATTAAGGAAGAGATTGTGGAGGCAAGGAACCATATTGAAAAACTTCATGCAAGCAATGACAAAATTGATGAACAACTAGAGAGACAAAAACCTAAAGGTGACAAGATAGGAGTTGGCTTCAATGAAGCTGAAAGTTCCAAATCTCAAGAGGAGAAATTAGAAGAAAAATAAGGCCAAACACCAAATCAAGATGAAGAATCTAAAGAGAAGAGAAATCCTTTCAAAGGCATATGTTTTGAATGAAACAAATTTGGTCACATGAAGAAGGATTGAAAAGGTAAGAGTGTTCCTAAATCTTTTTCCAGCTATTGCTTTAATTGTTGGGAATATGGACTTAGAATAAATGAATGTAGGAAACCAAATGAAAGAATGAAGAAACAAGAATATGTTAGACAACCCACTGTGAAAAATAATATTACATGTTACAAATGCAACAATTTTGGGCACATTGCAAGGAATTGTAAGTTGCAAGTTAATCATAATAGGTCTCAACCTAGGAGACCACTTGTTACTTATTTTAAGTGCAAAAAAGAGGGACACATAGCAAAGTATTATAGATATAATAGATCTGTTAACAATGGAAGACCACTTATGGAAATAAAGAAAAATATTGGTGATACTGGCAAGAGTGTATGGTTGAGTTTAATCGCCTTTTTGTAAAAGAAGGAAGCAAGGACAATGGAAAAGTATGGAAGGAGAAGAATAAAAGTGAATCTAAGGGTCAGAGAGAATTAGTAGATGCTATTTGATCTTTTCCTGATGCCAACATTTCCACATCAACATAAAAGGGACAAGTGTGGCCTTAGGGAGAGCATTGGAGGAATTCACCAATTAATTATTCAACCACTAATATGCAGATTAAGAGTATGCAAGGTTGTGTGCAGTTGAATGAATGTGTGTTGATATTAGATTTATGTTTGCAAGGTCTGGAAGGTGACTCAGATTGATTGCCAGAAATTTCATGGCTGACTTACCTTAAAATAGATTTTTGAATGCATTGGGAAATGTGTCATAACTACTCTATGATCTATAATTGAGCACACTTAGTAATTTTAATCATCATTCAAGCAAGTTTGTGAAGAGAAGAGAGAAATCTTGGAGAAATTTGTGAAATCACAATGTTCGCATGATCTGGAACCCTAGTTTTCCAAAAAAGGTATTTAAATTTTCTTGCAAGCTTAATTTTTAGTATTTGCAGTTTGAAGCTATGGATGTACCTCAATTTTTTATGTTAAGAAAAGAACTAGGTATAAATTCAAGAGACATCCATTTAAATCCATGGAGATGAGTTGGAGGGTGCATTTTCACAAACCCTAAATAGAGTATTACATGTGGAAGACATTAGGGCCTATATCCATTGTAAATTGGAGACTATTGGTGACACTCAGGTCCTCCAAGAGCTAGCTGAAATGTTAAATGATGATGGATCATTGAAACCCAACTTCACAAAGCTATAAAACCTAAATATACTATAGATGACAAAGTTATTATCTCTATTTGAGCATTAATGGATTATCATTAGTATCAATAAGTTATTCAGTTGGTAAAGGTTGGAATAAGGAGACAAACAAGTCAGTCGGTCAAGCATACAAAGCTTCTACACCGAGCAAAGATAAGGCAGAACTTTAAGCTAACCAAATACAGGTTTGACCAAGCACAATTATCAAGCATCAGGAAATTACTGAGTACTAAGCTAGTGATCACCGAGCATTCATACACACCGAGCATCAGCAATTTAACGAACATCGAATGCAGTGATTACCGAGTTATCTAAAAAATGACATAGTAATCAAGAATGACACATTTATCTATGCAAATGATTTACACTGATCATATAAATAGTTTACCAAGATCGAGACATATTTAATATGGTTGTAATCATTAGCTTTGTGATGATTCCTATGTAATGGTAGATCTAGGTTATTTTTGTATACCATTGATCTTAGGTTTTCTAAGATGATGTAAACCCTAATTAGGTCAAGTCAGTTTGATATATAATTTTTAAAGATGTCATTTTGATCAATGATCATGAAGTAGTAGCCGCACTAAGGACACTAGGAGATCAGACATAGGGTTTTATGACATAAGGTTTATGAGAGACATAATCAATTCATTAGAACACAAACAAGGCTATCGAGTAGGAAAGAATGACATATACATCACATTGAGGTGATATCTATTTGTTATTTCACAGATCTGAATCAGACAAGATAGAGTTGTCATTTACATATACTTTACTATTATCAATTTAACCATTGTAGCAGATCAAAATCTCTTAACAGATTGAACTTAACAATTTTTGTTTAAATCTCTTAACCGAGTACACACATACTTTGTGTTGTTTAAATCCTCTAACCAGGTAGATCTAGTTGATCTTTTGTTACTCCTAATAGGGTAAAATCATCAGAAGTGATCAACAATTGTAGCCTTAACTGACATACTTTATTTATTGCAGTAGTGAAGAATTTGTGGGTGTCATCCCCACCGCAATTTTTACCTTCTAACAAGGGTTTCTGTGCAATCAAAATATATGTGTCATGAGTACTTATGTTCATGTATGATTTATTGTTTTATTTACACGCACTTTACATTTTTAGTTATATGAATGTATGTTACAAACAATGGAATTAGTCAGCTAATTGACATCTACTATTGCAAAGTGTTAAGTGTTAAAAAAAATTGAGGGTACTGATTCACCCCTCCCCTCTTAGTACTTTATCTCTCCAATCCCAACAATTGGTATCAAAGCTATATCTCTTGTTAAGGAAATTTAACCACTGAAGAGGAAAGATCTAAGAATGGAAAGATATAGGTTGGACAAGACTATTGAGAATCAAAGGATATATATGCAAATCTTCATTGAACAATTCAAGAAAGCCAAAGATGAACTGAAGAAGTTACTGATTCAAAGGAAGGATATAGATATTTGATACAGTGAAACTGATTATCATGAAGAAGAGATAAATGACCCATTTGAGACATCCAGATCTGGATCTAGCATTATATCTGATGCATTTGAAGGAGCAATATCTGATTTATTTTAAAAGAATACACATCTTACTAAATAAGTCAAAGCCCTACAGATCAGTGAAGAGACACAAATGGTTAGGATGATTGATGTCATGAACAATGCTTGGCAAGTAGAACAAGAAAGAACTTGGCTATTGAAGACAAGAGACAAATGAATGAGAAGCTACAAGAGAAGGGATATGAGATACCGAGACTCACTGAGACTCACTTTGAAATCTACAATCAGATGGTTTTCATAAGTCAGGAAGTTAACCAAGTAAATGGTGAGCTTGCAAGGAAACTAGAAGACATCAGTGAACTAAGAGAAGAAAATGAAATATTGAAAAATGAGGTCAAAATGAAGCAACAACATAATGAAATGATCAAGAAAGTTGAAGACAGTTCTAAGAAAATAGATGAATTTCTGATTAGTCAAAGATGACTTGGCAACACTATTGGTTTAGGCTACATCGAGCAGGGAGAGTCATCAAAAAAAGTTGAAAAGAAACATTCCTACACTAACCAAAGGCCAAAGAAGCTATCATGCTATCATTGTAGAAAATTGGGCCACACATCTAATGTTTGCAGGAGAAAAGCAAAAGGTATTCCTAAATCCACTCCTAAGTTTAATGGTTATTGTTATAATTGTAACAAGTTTGGACTTCAGACACATGAGTGCAGATATAAGTTGAATAGGACTCCTAAGAAACCCTACATGGAGAAACATTGTCACACTTGCAACATGCATGGACACATAGCATAAGAATGCAAGAAAAAGATGAAGCAAGTATGGACACCGAAAGAATAGAACAAAACCTATCAACCAAGAAGGAAAGGTAATGCATATACTTGGGATTACAATACGTGGGTTAATTGCACAACATGTGGAAGGTATTGACATATTGGAAAAAATTTCATGAGAAATAACTGGAGAGGTAGATCTCACAACTGGACAAGCACTGGTATGGTATGTTTACATTATCGCAAAGTCGGTCACTTAAGTAAGGATTGTAGAGACCTAGCAACAGAGACACAAACATATGAAAATGGCAATAGAATTGAAGAAATCATGAGGATAAGAAACAAAATATGGTGAAAAGCATCAAGTGTTAATGTTGGATCAAGCAATGCCGTTGGTGAAACCTTGTCCATTGGATTAGGTGACATCACCACCTCCACCTAAGTGTTAGAAAGTAAATTCCACCAAGATAATTGAGATGGGGGGGGAGGGGTGAATCAGTTATCAGATAAAAACAACTTATAATACCATTATCAGATTTCAACCATGTAACCAATCTAAAAAAAACTATAGAAAGATAAACATATACAATAACACAAGATATGTTGACTAGGGAACCACTTGATCAGAGAGTAAACCCTGGTGGGGATGGCACCCACAAAAGATGTACTAATATGAAAATTCCTTGTGAGAGGATGGACTCTGTTAGGAGCCTTATAAAATACATTCAGTACATATTAGTCCATGTTAGGAGACTTTGAATCCTTGTTAAAAGATTCTAACCTGGTTAAGAGTTATGGAAGGTAGAACTGTCCAAACAACTTCAAGGGAAAGATCACTGAACTCACTGTCCAATTGATCTCAGTATTATCTGAATAGAATAATACCAACAATTACTAATCTCGGCTACGTATCTTCACTCCTTTGACTATGCCAAACCACACCAACTGCTCCACCAGATCTCAATACCAGATCTACTTAATTCACATATCCTCTTACAATATATGATTTCTCATTCCACACTTCTCTTTTTATTATATATCAAATCAAGGAAAATAATCCTTCCTTTATACCTCACTCAAATAATTTACAATAAAGTTTTCCAACTAGGCTTAACCATTACAAAAATATAAATCATTACACGTTACATAATATTTCATAGCCACATAAAACTGTCAGCTTCCAAATTAAATAATTATTCAAACGTGTGACCTCTAACTATGTTGTCTCATCCAGGTTACCTCTGAAATGTCATCAACCTCTGTTGAAATTTGCATGTCCAGATTCTATCTTGATTAGGAGATATAATCCAGCTATCACAAACCGCTTCTCAGGAACATTGTCTAAATATTGTTTCCACTAAATTACACATAATTGTCATGAATAATTGAATTTATGTATGCACTCTTAAACATGATCTCAGGACATAATATAGAATCATTCCTCAACTTCTCATAGCTTGATCTACAATTCTCCATGTGCGCTAATACAAACACTATCTACTTCTCTGCTAATTTCTAGTGAACTAATATGTTGACATCAATGAAAAACATTGTCATGAATGCAACATATAACTGCTAAGAATGACTCTGAATACTCCCCCATATGACATATTCAAAATTCATTCCTAACAATCTCCCCCATTGGCATTGATGGCAACATAGATGAAAAACATCCAAGTTCCATGAATACCAAACTGCAACACTACTGTTCTACATTATCTTTTCAAGTCCTCTTCATCAATCAAATCAATCAATCATCAAATGTATCCTTCTCCTTAGTACTTCACTTTTTCAAATCCTCTTCATCAATCAAATCACCAAGTGTTTTTCATTTACTATCCTTCTCCCTCATTGACATCAATGAAAAAGAAAGCATCAATATGTCAATCCACAAGCTCAAATGTCAAAAGAAACTATTCAGAAAATAAATTCACAAGAGTCCTTCATGATTCAGCACAAAAACAAACATACTCCCCCTAAGAGGAAGTATCAACATATAGTCCAGAACAGATAGAGCTCATATACCACTAGACTGATGCAACTTTCAGCATCACTACTCAAAAATAGGCTGGGGCATAACCCCAAGCATACCTCTCAAATAATCAAATGTATCCTTAGGTAAAGGCTTTGTAAATATATATGCAATCTTCTCTTTTTTACTGATATACTCAATTTTGACTTCTTTTTCTTCAACTTCTTCTCTTACAACAAGATACTTGATTTCTATATGCTTTGTTTTAGAGTGCAACCCAAGGTTCTTCGACATACTTACTTTATTGGTGTTATTGCAGTGTATGATAACATGCTCATTAAACTTGATTCTAATATCCTTCAACATTTGTTTCAACCATATTATCTAATTACAATTATTTGTTGCTGCTACATATTTTGCTTCTGTTGTGCTCTGTGAAATATAATTTTGTTTCTTGCTTAGCCAAGAAACTAATCTTCCTCCAAGAAAAAATGCTCCACCACTTGTATTCTTTTTGTCATCAACACTACCTCCCCAATTTGCATCTGTATATGCACATAGGGTAAAGTCATCAACAAAAATAATAAAGTACCTTCCACCATAGAATCCTCTAGTCCTTGTGGGACCGCTCAAATATGTATGAAAAATTTCTAATTTTTTTTGCTGTGGTGAACTTCTTACTAGGAAAAGAACTTCTTTTCTTCTTAACCATAACACATTCTTTGCATATCATGTTAGTAGGTTTCATAATCTTAGGCAAATCTCTTACTGCAAATGTAGTACTTACTTTCAAAATGTTATCAAAATTTATGTGACAAAACCTTTTGTGTCATAACCAACTATCATAAATCTTAGTAATCAAACATGTCTTCTCAGCAGGATTTAATTGAAATACATTACCTCTAGTTCTTGATCCAGTTCCAATCATATTACCATTCTTATCCTTGATCACACAAGTGTTCTCAGTAAACCAAACTTGATATCCCTTATCAACTAACTATCCAACACTTAAAATATTATGTTTCAATCCATCCACAAAGTAAACATCATCAGTGTTAGTATTTCCATCAAGAGTAATTAGATCCTATTCCTTTTATCAAGAAAGGTGCATTGTTTCCAACTCTAACAATTCCTCCATCATAGTTTTTAAACTTTATAAATTTATTCATATCTCCAGACATATGATGTGAACAACCACTATCTATGATCCAATCAGTTTCCTTTTCTACTTGAGAAACTAAAGCTTTTTCTTCTTTAACTTCAGTTTCAAAGTTTTCTTCTTTTATTGCTACAAATCCTATGACATCACTTTCATTATCACTTTCACTTAAGATTTTCTCAATGCTAGCCTCAAATTCTTCATCATTAGCATAGTAACGTTCTTTAGACCTTCTAGGTTTAAAATTCTTCTTATATTTCTTCACTCTCTTAGGGCATTTAGATGCCAAATGACCATATTGTTAACATGTCCAATATTTTACCTTTAGGCTCTCTTTTCACAAGCAAGGCAATTCCTTCCTCAATCTTTTTGTCTTTTTCAGTCTTAGATCTACTGCAACTGGCATAATCTCCACTAACACTTGTACTTCTTGACAAAGTAGGGTGAATGCTAAGTGCACTGAATACTATCTCAATTCTAGGTAGATCTCCCAACTGTCTCAAGCCTATCTTTGTTGCTTCTAATATTCCAAGAAGAGTTTCTCTAGTAAACTTTTCAGTACAAGGTATAACTTGTTCAATCATTTGTGTTGTATTCTTAAACATAGGGCTAAGTGTCTTTAAGATCTTCCATATGACTTCATCTTCAGTTTTTTTTCCTTCACAAGCTTTGATACCTGCAATAATATCTGATATCCTACCAATATAACTTCTAACAGATTCATCTTCCATCATCTTTGCATCTTGAAATAAACATATCCAATTCTATAATCTGATTATCTTTGCATGAACATCACCTTCAAAAGTAGATTGTAAATCTAACCAAATTTTATAATCTATCCTTAGAGTTTTTACCTGACTGTATTCATTCTCCAAAAGAGTTGACAAAAGTGCTTCTCTAGCAAGTATGTTACACATGAATAGATCTCTTTCCTTATCAGTGCAATCTTCAAGTTTTTCTTCTTCAAAGATAGTCTTATCATTCTTTGTGATCAACCGATATCCTGGTCCTAGACATAGCAGATGTGTCTTCATCTTTTCTTTCCAGCTGTCATAGTTAACTCCATCAAACTTAGGGCTTTCTTTCCTGAAATAAGTTGCCATAGATCTCCTTAATTTGTTAAAATTTTCCTTCAAGGAGTTGCTACTTTGATACCAATTATTAGAAAGTAAAGTCCACCAAGATAACTAAGAGGGGGGGGGGGGTCAATCAGTTATTAGATAAAAACAACTTATAATACCATTATCAAATTTCAACCATGTAACCAATATAAACAGAAACCATAGAAAGATAAACATACATAATAATACAAGATATGTTGACTAGGGAACCTCTTAATCAGAGAGTAAACCCCGGTGGGGATGGTACCCACAAAAGATGTACTAAAAATTCTTTGTGAGAGGATGGACTCTATTAGGAGCCTTATGAAATACATTCAGTACATGTTAGGAGACTTTGAATCCATGTTAAAAGATTCTAACCTGGTTAAGAGTTATGGAAGGTAGAAGGACCCACTGTCCAAATAGCTTCAAGAGAAAGATCACTGAGCTCACTGTCCAACTGATCTTTATATTATCCAAATAGAATAATACCAACAATTACTAATCTCAACAACTTATCTTCACTCCTTTGACTATGCCAAACTGCACCAATTGTTCCACCAGATCTCAATACCAGATCTACTTAATTTGTATATCCTCTTACAATATATGATTTCTCATTCCACACTTCTCTTTTTATTATATATAAAATCAAGGAAAAAAATCCTTCCTTTATACTTCACTCAAATAATTTACAATAGAGTTGGCCAACTAGGCTTAACCATTACAAATATATAAATCATTATATGTTACATAATATTTCATAACCACATAAAATGGTCGGCTTAAAAACTAAATAATTCTTCACACATGTGACCTCTAACTATGTTGTCTCATCCAGGTCAGCTCTGAAATGTCATCAACCTCTATTCAACTTTGCATATCCAAATTCTATCCCGATTAGGAGATATAATCCAGCTATCACAAACCACTTCTCAGGAACACTGTCCGAATACTGTTTCCACTAAATTACACATAACTGTCATGAATAATTGAATTTCTGTATGAGCTCTTAAGCATAATCTCAAGACATAATATAGAATTAGTCCTCAAATTTTCATAGCTTGATCTATAATTCTCCATGTGCGCTAATACAAACACTATCTGCTTCTCTGCTAATTTCCAGTAAACCAATGTGTTGACATCAATGACAAACATAGTCATGAATGCAACATACAACTGCTACAAAATGACTTCAAATACTCCCCCATAGGACATATTCAACATTCATTCCTACAACTAATTCATAAAGGTATGTATGGAACTAAATTTCAAATCGGTTATATCTAACAAATAGTTCCTTATATCTAGTGTTTGCATACCAAATCTACATGAAACAAGATGCATTATGGTTTTATGTGTTTTGAGATTTAATTATATACAGTCAGTATAAGAAAGATTGAGTATGTATTTTCTAGTCAGTAACTATTGGAAAGGTTAACCGAGTTGTGGTACTAACCAAGTGATATCTTAGTGTTAACCGAGCATATGATCTTTTGGAGTATAAACCGAGCACAACTACTTTTGCTGAGCTGTGTTAGGTCAAGCATTTAATGCAAAAAATTTGAGCAGGAATTTGAAATTTTTCTATAAATACAGAGTAGAATTAGTTATTTTTTTCACATTGCGAACATAAAGAACATAAAGATTTCAAGCAAAGAACTGAGTAGAAAGATTCAAGATCGATTTGAGCACATATTTGAAGGTTTCTGGGTAGATTAGTCATAGTCACAAGTAAGTTTCATCCTCACTGAGCTATTTTTTTGTTATCTCTCAAAGCCCTAATTTGAAGAACAATGGCGTCCTCATCAAAATCTGAGAAATCTAAGATTGGAATTGATAAGAATGTCAACTTAATCAAGTCTACAACCTGTAATGAGATGAAGTATAAACTATATCCCAAGGTTGCATCACAAATCGATAAAACCAGAGCATTTTCAAGCATACCACCTCGGGTTTTGCGGGTTGAAGATATTCACACATATATACACTATAAAACTAGTGAGATAGGTGATTTTGAGCTCCAATCCACCTTCGAGGAGCTAAGTGTCGATGGAAAGCTCAAGGATGAGCACACACATTTGGAGGTGAAAGGTTTGGTTAATGCCATGTATTTCCTGAGGGTTTTCAAGAATGAATGGATTAGGATTGTATTGAGCTGAGTGCATGAGGTTAAGTTATGGTTAGATGAACCTATAAAAATCACCAGGGACATAATACACACAACCACTAGTTACCTTATAACTGACAAGGTCAAAGCACTGAGGAGTGCACTGAGAACCAATATTGAAAAAGCTACAAGAGCCGAATGGGATGGTAGATGCATAAGAATCAACACCATTGTTGATCCCAAGACCAAGTTCAATGCATATGTTGTTAGCTACAAAATATTTCAATCTAGCAGACCTAATAGTGTGCCTTGTGGAGCTGTGGACATAACCTATAAGATGGTGAAGAAAGGTTTTCAATAGGATCTCTCTGAGCTCTTATTGAAACAGTTAGAAGAAAACATGAGAACCATCAAGTTGACAAAGTCCAACACATGTAAGTTTGGTTCACTGCTACTTTGCATATTTTTCTATGTGTAAAACTTTTTCTCTTTAGTTGGTAATGTTGATTGGAATACTAACCGACCTGTCACTTTACAAATAAATGATTATATTCAAAGTTTGGGACAAGATTTTATAGCATCATGGATGTATATTTTGAGAAATTCAAGGACTGAATGAACCAAAGAAGTAGAATATTAGGTAAGCTAGTTGAGCAGTACAAAGATGATATATGTTTCTTAGTGGACACCGACAACACTTTTATAAAGGTTGTTAAAGTGAGAACAACATGGCTGGCACTGATGGGTTATGAAATTGGCATTGACCGAGCTTCTAGGTCAATAAAGGCTTTGCTAGCTGAGCCCAAATATCCATAGGAAACTAGGTTTGGAACCTATGAAGAGGCCAAACAAAGAATCATAATGGATATAGTCAGAGTCAAGGTGACTAAGAAGTCTAAGAAAATGATGGACACATTGCTAAAATAATTTGGAGATGATGCAGAAGAAGACAAGGTATCTGAGGATATTCTGGTTGAAGTGGAAACTAAGGAATAGTTATTGATAGGTAATAGTTAGCATGTTGAGGAGACTACTAAGTCAGATAAAGACATTCATTCTTCACCGGTCAAGGCAACAGGGAATAGGAAGAAAGTAGAAGTACAAATAAGAGTAAGGACAAGGTCTACAATAGCTGATTATTTGTCTCTAAAGAAAGGAGTTGTGAAAATATCTAGGCCCACTCTTGAATCCTAACCAAATTTGATGCAGGAGCATCCTTGGGCAGTTGGAAATCCTGTATCAACCAAAAATATCTTAGAGTTGGGTTTTGTCTTTCAATTTTTTAAGTGGAGATCTCGATTGAAGACCTAAGATTCTCAGTCATTTGGTGGTAGTTCTTGGTTGGAAGATGTGTTGCTTCATTAACAAACTTAGTGGCTGAGTATGGATGTTACTCTACCGGATGAGCTTGGTGGATGAGTTTGTGCTTGGTAACTGCTTTGGGGTTCTTGGTAAAATGTTCTTGTTTTGGTTCACTAACGAGCTTGCTCACTATTTCAGCATCCTATCGCTGAGTGGCATCGATATTTTTTTTGTATTGCTCGGTTGATGTTCTAAAAATCTTGGTAGTCTAGTTCACCGATGGATTTATTTTTATCATTTTGGTTGGCCGACATGTACATTTAATTTGGGTCACATTCGTCATGATATGGATCAATTTTTGGGATGTGTGAGGACCTAAATCTGGGTTGGTTATTTCTCCTATGTGAATTTAATGACTGTTGCAAGCTGACATGAAGGATAACACATTTTTTCATGATTTTCTTGGAACTAACCATTGTTTTATGATTTCTAATTTGTAAGGTTGGCTTGTGGCCATGTTGTATAAAAGGAGGGTATGGGTAGCATAGAAAAAGGAGGAAAAGGGGGAGGCAGTTGGGAGTAGTTGGATCCTATGAGATCTTTTTGTATTTTTTGGTGTATTGGTCATAATCTGGAAGGCCTTAGAACCCAACATGTTGCATGAAATTTGAATGTAATCTGATGTTTTCCTGATAATAAAGAGTTATTATTTGGTTACATCTTGTTATTGTTTTGTGTTTTCCATTGTGTTGTCTCTTTGCTACAAGACTGGACATCTCTTTTGAGATCTCTTCAGTCTTGCCTATGTCAAGTGGCATCAGAGTGAAGTTTGATCTAGTTGGGGACTTGTTAGAGAAATGTTGCATTTCATCTAGAGATTTCATCTGATCTGTGTTGTAGATCTGTGTTCTTGGACTTGTGAAACCCTACCTAATTTTTTATGCAAGGTAGAAGGTTGTGATATGACTTGCATACAATTTGGAGGTTGTCACAAGGTGGTTGGATTTGGGATTTTTTGTAGAGGGTTTTCAAAAATCTTGGAAGATTCCTCTAAGAATATTAAACCCTAGGGAGATCACAGATCTCTTTGGTGCGGTGGAGTCGAAGATAGCAGAAAAGGTTAGATTGGATGTCAAGTCTGAGATGGCAATGATGAAGAATGAGATGGTCTCAGAGATCATGAGATCTATAGCTACTTTACCGAGGAACCTTGGAACCGAGGATGGTGATGAAGAAGCTTATAAAGTTTTTGAGGTTATCAAAACTAGTGGAGAAGACATAGCTAATTAGTTGGAGAGATCTTGGAAGATAGAGCTGATTGGTTGGAGAGATCTATGGATCGATTGAGTACAAGTCATTGGATGGAGGTTTCTAATTTCTCTAGTACATTGAAACCTAAGGAACTAATTGATTGGATCAGTGAGTCAAAAGACTAATTTGAGCTAGAAGACATTGGAGATCCTCTCAGAGTGGGGTTAGCACAAACTAAGTTGAAGGGACATGTTTCTTTATGGTGAAAATAATTGCAGAGAGATAGAGAAGAAGAAGGTAAGATGAATATCACTCAATGGAGGTTGATGGTGGAAAAACTAAAGGCTAAGTTCATTCCTACCAACTATGAACTTGATTTATTCAAGAAGTTACAAAACCTAAAGAAGGAGATGATTGTGAAAGACTATAACAAGGATTTTTACAAGCTGACTATTCAGTCTGGACATAGAGAACTTTCCAAGGAAAACATGGCCAGGTATATTAATGGCCTAAGATTCAATATCCAGGATGAGATTGGCATGTTGAATATTGATTTAGTTGAGGATGCTTACTAGTATGCCCTGAAAGTGGAAGATAAGTTGAAGAGGAGACATCAAGGTAACTCCTGAGGGAAGGAGAAGCAAGAGCAGTCGAGAAAGGACAAACTAATAGTTGAGGATGGACCAAAACTTGTTGAGCTGAAGAGAAGGGCAGGTAGAGGTAGATTCAAAGGTGCTTGTTACAACTATGGAGAAGAAGGACATAGTTCATTTAAATGTCCCCATACAAACAAGAAGGTTGGTAATAGTAGGAATGTTGTGGTGAATGAAAATGTACTGAATGAGCCCAAGGAGGAGGAAAACTTGCTAGTTTGGAGAACATTTCTCAATAAGAAGGTGATAGAACCTTGTCAAAGAATAAATTTGTTTAGAACCCGATGTAAGTCCAGAGGTAAGTGTTGTAATGTGATTGTGGATAGTGGTAGTACCGATAACCTAGTTGTTTAGGAGATGGTACAAAAACTTGGTTTGAAGAGAGTGAGACATCCTTGTCCTTATAAGATCATTTGGTTACAAGATGAATGTGCTTTAGAGGTAAGGGAGTAGTGTGTTGTTGATTTTCAGATTAGGAAGTATAAAGATCAAGTGTTGTGTGATATTACAGACATGAGTACTTGTCACATGTTGCTTGGTAGACCTTGTCAGTATGATTGTAAGGCTATACATGATTATGTCAAGAATGTATTCACTATTGAGAAGGGTGGAAGGAAATTTTACCTGATTCCTTTGCAGAATACAAAAATTGGTAAAAGGAATATGAGCTTTGATAGAAGAAGTGAGTTGAAGGATTCTCAAAGGGTTAAAGATCAACAAGGAAAATAGACTTGTGGCATACCAGGGAAAGATGTGAGAAGGCAAGGAAAATAATTGTCAGTTGTAGGGAAGGATTCATGAATGTGGAACTGAGGCAAGAGTGTACCAGTTGAGGACTTAGAGGACATGTATATCAAGAACTAGTTTAGGATTTATGTGTTGAATCCCAAAATATGTTCATCGAGATACTGAGAACATATTTTCAAACCTAGGGTGTATGATGCAGGAGTATCCTTGGTCATTTGGAAATCCTGTATCAACCAAAAATTTGTTAGAGTTGGGTTTTGGCTTTCAATGTTTGAAGTGGAGATCTTGATTGGAGATCTAATATTATTGGTCATTTGGTGGTAGTTCTCAGTTGGAAGATGTGTTACTTCATCGATGGACTCAGTGACTGCATGTAGATGTTACTCTACTGAATGATCTTGATGGATGATTTTGTGCTCAATAATTACTTTGGGGTTCTTGGTGAAATGTTCCTATTTTGGTTCACTTATTAGTTCGGTCACTATTTCAGTGTCTTGACATTGAGTGGTATTGGTAGTTTTTCTGTATTACTCATTTGATGTTCTAACAAGCTCAGTGGTCTAGTTCACTGATGGGTTTATTTTGATTATTTTGGTTGGCCTACATGTGAATTTAATTTAGGTCACATTCCTCAGGATATGGATCGAATGTTGGGATGCATGAGGACCTAAATCTAGGTTGGTTCTTTCTCCTATGCAAATTTATACTTTGAAATGTTGCATGAAATTTGAATGTAATTTAGTATTTTCTTGATAACAAAGAGTTTTTATTTGGTTACATATTGTTGTCACTTTGTGTTTTCCATTGTGTTTTCTCTTTGCTGCAAGACTGGACATCTCTTTTGAGATCTCTTCAGTCTTGGCTGCATCAAATCCTTAATAATAACCCTAATTAAATCTAAATTGTAACTCAAATTGAATTATATTTTAATAATGACTATAATTTAACCTAATTATAACCATAATTGAATATACAATTAAAATGAATGTGCTTTATAACAATGTTTGTAATTTTTAAGTTAGAACATTCAGCCTTAACAATAATATATGTAAATATGTTTGCATGCTCCTATCTTATTTGAATGTTAAAGAGCTGGATATAGTTTAATTGGGTTTAATACTCAATTAAGATTAGGTTTAGGTTAAAATTTGTTCAAGGCATCCAAAATTCAATTTAGGTGAGGGTTAGTGTTCAATTTAGTTTAGTGTTATAGTTAAGGCTGAATTATTTATTAGATTTTTAAAATAAAGATTAAATTATCAGAATCAAATGCACATCTTATTAAAAGATAAAATAAAAATAAAAATAATTATATTAAAAAAACATAAGTATTAATAACATTTACTATTCATGGAGTTAGAGTTGAGACTTGGTTAGTCCATTGTGACCATTTCCAATAGTGATTTACCTTGTTTTTCATGTTCCAACAAGTCATAGCTATGTTGACTTCCCTTGTTAATGTCATAAGAAAGAATAGTAGGTTGAGGTCCTAATCGTGCATCCTATTGGTGAAGTAAGATCAAATAAGTTTTCTAAATCTTTCAAAATTAGTGCCCTTATCTCAGCATCATTAATAGATGGTTAAGTTACTCTAATTTGGTTAAGGGTTATATAAGGTTGTGGGAATGAATCATTGTGTTATTGCATAACAAACCATTAAAAGGACTCATCCATTAAATTTTCCATAAATGTCTCAGTAGGGAACACAACATGATGCAAATATTTATAATGTAAAAGTATAAATGACATTAAGCATTAGGTCATATCATTATTAGGTATAATGTTACCTTCAATAATCATAAAAGGAGGTATTACTATTTTTAGACACATCATTATCATTCATTAAAGGAGAGTAATTACTATGAATTAATTATGTAATGGCATTAAAATTAAAAAAAATAATGAATTAATTATGTAACTATACAAGTCAAATAAAATTCTAACAAGAATTCAACACTAAATTTAAATCTAAACCTTATTCAACCTTAAATATAACCCTAAATGAACCTTATTCTTAACCTTAACTCAAAGTTTCTCCCTAATTGAATTATAACCCTAACCTAACTTTAACCTTAACCCAACTAATTTGAACCCTAATGGAGTAGTTTACTCCAATTGAACCCTAACCAAACCTTAATTATAACCCTAACCTAACTTTAACCTTAACCCAACTAATTATAACCCTAATGGAGTAGTTTACTCCAATTGAACCCTAACCAAACCTTAATTATTGTATGCACCCAAAAATGGTCGCCTAGACTTTGGGCCCCATTTATTTGATTTATCAACCCTGAATCATTTTGATCAATAATCAATAATTTCAACATTATCAATCTCTTGATTAAATCTTAATTTTGATCATATATTGGATTTTTATCCTTGGGCTAACCATTTATCCTAAGTCTTTATTTGATTAAAAGGAACATTTCCTCCCCTTTTGATTAAATAAAAAGCCCCCACTTTCCTCTTATCCTAAGTTGCACAAATAAAGCATTATTCATATTTTATAAAAAGGGAAAAAGCACTTTTTGTCTCACATGAGGCTCAAAAGTCAACACTTCACTCTCATTGGAGGATACTTGTGCACATGGATTGCTCCTCTTTCAAGCTCCACCACTGATTAAGACTTTTTGCCTCTTAATCTCAATGGTCCATTTCACCTCATTTCTTATAAAAGGAGAGCTCTCTCCTCTATTTGCATATATACCATGTTTTTATGCTAATGTTATGCTGCAGGTTTTAGGTGCATTTGGAGCTTTTGAAGACATTGAAGACTTATTGCTTTCATCATTTAGTTGCATATTTGCTTTCTTAGTAGCATGATAATGGCATTCTTAGTGTAGATTTCCTCTTTATGCAATAGATTTAACTCACATAGTCTAAATAGGAGGTATTGTAATCCATTGCTATTTCCTTTCATAGATTAGTTGCATTGTACTTTCATTTCCATAGCTTAGATTGCATTCCCATATAGCTTGCATTGCATTGCATATTTGATTCTTGGAGATATTGGCATTGTTGCCCTTGTCTTCACTTGAATCTCTCATTGTATGGTTGACTAGCAAGGTCACAAGCTTATAGCTCTAGCTGAGAGCAATTTTCAATCTTGCAACTCCATGCATAGAGAGCTATGAGCTGCTTTGTGAGGCCTCATTCTTGAGCAACCTTGCATGCAATGGTTCATAGAAGTGCACCATTTTAGTGTGTACAATTATAACCCCAATTAAATCTAAATTATAACTTAATTTAAATTATATTTTAATAATCAAAAAAGAAAGTATTATCATTTTTAGACACATCATTATCATTCATTAAAGGAGAATAATTACTATGAATTAATTGTGTAACTATACAAGTCAAATAAAATTCTATCAAGAAATCAATATCAAATATATAATATATATAATAATCGCATACCTCATACATTTCAATCATTTTATTCATGATCTTCTTCTTTATCCAACTCTTTGTCTATATCATCTAATCCAGAATCGACATTGTAAGGATCAACATTAACATCATCATCATCATCATCTTCTTCTTCTTCATTAAAATCATCATCATCGTTGTTGTCATCATGATTTTGTTCCTCTTCTTCAACATCTTCATCAGGCACATCATCAACTAACTGTTGACCCTAATCACCATCTACATCATCTTCTAGTTCTTTGATATCTTCTTCTTCCATCACATTATACTTTATTGACCTTCCTCTAGGAGCATGTCTAACAAAAAATGACCAACCTGGTTTATGTGGAACCTCTGAGTAAATTACCTTCTCACATTAGCTTGAAAAAACATAGGGCTACTTTCTAGCTTGCTCAAATAACCTTGTATTAACCATTGTAAATTAATTATCATGTTCAATAACAGTTCTATCATGATCATTTTCATTCAATTGTAGCATGCACCATTGGGTGATGAACATATCTAATTTGAAGGACCTAAATTTACACTCAAGTATATCATCCAAAATCCCATATCATTGATTTTCTGAGACTTGAAGATGTATGTTGCTTCTAGATGAAACGTTAGTCACCTAAAAGACTACAGTTATCCCAGAATCACAAGTTTTATTCATGTCATCCAACTTTTTGATACAAAAAATATGACCATTGCTCCACATAGCCTTGTGATGTTTCACCTACAATATGTCAAAAATGTAAAAATTATTGCATCATTAGTTGATAAACATATTTATTCTTGGTTGAATGTATGCAAAAAACAACATACATACATGCATACATATATATATATATATATATATATATATATATATATATATATATATATATATATATATACACACACACACACACATACATACATCCATGCATGCATGTATATATGCATGTATATGTGTATATATATGTATATGTATATGTATATATATGTGTGTGTGTACATATATGTATGTATATATATACATATGTATATACATACATATATATACATATATATACACACACATATACACACACACACACACATATATATATACACATATGTGTATATATATGTATATGTATATGTTTGTATATATACATATATATATATATGTGTATATATACATATATATACAATTGAAAAATAAATAAATAATATGGATGATTAATATATTTATACATATCTATTTATCTTTTAAACCATATGCTAAATCAATTTCTCTTGGTGTAACATTAGAATCTTCATTATGATGAGCTTCTTTAATGAATGAAGCCACACCTTCCCATGTTAATGTGCGACCGGATTGTTGACATCGTTCAATCCATACCATCATCCAATCAATATTGTTTGCGACATACAAATGTAGTGCATCCCACTCTTGACCAACTGTATAAAAGATAAATAGAAATTTACAACTGATGTATATTGAAGATTAATAATGAATTAACTACAATATATATAAAAACCAAATGTAAAATGTATTCAGATTTTAATGTACATGAAAATCTTATAGTTACCTCTCACTTTTCTCAATCTACCTTTCCCCATCAAGTACTCCCCTTCAAATTTGTTAATGGATTTTAGATCTCAAATGCAATCTACATATATCTTTGTTGCGAACTTAAGAAGATATTCGGTAATGTACACCATAGTCTAGTATACCATATATCCCTCCACCATAGAACTCTCGAGAGGTACTCTTTATCAAATCAAAGCCCTAAAAAATTTTAAGTGCCTCTCAACCATCCGCATTGACCTTGTGTGTATAGGTCCACACAATTTAATCTCCTCAACTTGGTGTATGAGGTAGTGTTCTTGTGCATTAAAAAATATTGAAGGTAGCCACTTTTGTATTTCACACATTAGACAAGGAATTTTTTTTTTCCAATAATTTATATCTTCTTTATTGATTTCTTTAGATGACAACCATCTACAAGTTATTCAAGACACAAATATATTAATGAGACTTAACAAAATAATATACAATATACTACATAACAAGTAAAACAATTGAAAAATATAATATCTATACAACAATTTGAACAAATATCACCACTACTTACCTCATGTATTTTCCAAAATCATATATAACTTTCTTGACATTGTTGTCGAACTAGTCTAGGAGAGATAGAGGTAGAACATACTGCAACAATTATAAAATGATCTTTTGATTGTTTTCCAAAAATAGTAAACATAATACAATGAAAAGTACAAATATATAGTAAATATACAAGAACATGAATTACCTTAATGAAGGTATGTCAATCATGTATTTTCATCCCTGTCCCAAATTCACCTTTCTTTGCTATGATATTGTTTATGTTTGCAACAAATCATGTGGGAAATCAATTTTTTCATATGACTTCTTTTATAGCATTTCTTTATTGCTCCATTAATAACTAAGGAAATAAATTTATATTTATTTGGTCTCCATCACTATTTGATTGAATTACATTTTTCATTTCATGATTGGATTCCTAAATGTCACTACAAATTTTAACAATTTTTTCTTTGTCACACCTTCCATCCAATATTTTTCATAATTTATCACTTATATTTTTTTCTGATATATTTAGTATCAAATAAATGCACAATTTGTAGTTGTTCATAGTATGGAAACTACTATATTATTTGTTACTCCTAAATGGATTAAGTGTTTTCATTAGTATTTAGTTGTACAATTGGTAAACATGGGAAGACAATTCATTCTGTTATTAATAAATAGTAGTCACCGAGAAAAGAGATCACTGAGTATAATAGTTACCAAATACACAAGATTATCGAGTGCCAGAGAACACCAAGACCGAGAGACAACATTTACTGAGTAATCCAGAGTTCACATAAAAGTTTGGAATGGCACATAGTTCAAGGTGAACAACTTTTTGTCAAGGAAGAAAATGGTTTTACCAAGATCGAAGTGAATATTTATTGTGGATGTAATCATTTAATGAATGATGATTACTATGTAATGATGATCTAGATTAATCTTATGAACTGTTGATCTTAGGTTTTCTAAGATAATGTAAAACCCTAATTAGGGAAAGGTTGGTTTGATATAAAATTTGTAAGGATTTCATTTTGACATGTATCTTCAGGAAGTAGCCGCACTCAAGGAAATCTCAAATTCAAACAGGGTTTTGACAGAAGGATTTCTATGGAAGTATTCAATTTAACAGAATAGTTATAAGGCTACAAAAGGATATACTCATCACAGCAAGGTGATATCTTTATTGTATTTAAAGGATCTGATATCATCAATTTGAGTTGTATTTCATTCGGGTCATTTATCACTGTTACTCTCTAATAATTGTAGCAAATTCAAAATCTCCTAACAGAGTGAACTTAACCATTCTTAGTTAAATATCTTAACCAAGTGCACACATGAATTATGTTTCTAAAATCCTTTAACTAGGTATATCTTGATGATCTTTTTGTTACTCCTAACAAGGTAAGATCACCAAAAGTCATCAATCTTTGTAAGCCTTAACTGACAACATTATTTATGCAGAAGTGAAGCTTTGTGGGTGATACAGGAGCATCTAGGGTCCTTGGCAATCTTGTGTCACCAAAAACAAGTTTTTGTTTTCCTATGTTGCTTGGTTTCTACTTTGACCAACTTGGTTCAGTAGTTGCTCGGTTTCCTTTGTTAATCGAGTTGGTTGGTTATCTCTCTGGCACTCGATTAATTCTCTGGCGCTCGGTTATCTTTGTTGGTGCTTAGTTATCCTTTCTTACCAAGTTTTTTTTTTAGTTTCCTATTGAGCCTAACTTGTGCAATTAATTATGGTCATGGATTTAATGTTGGTATCTATCATCTGGAAGTGTGTGGACCTAGATCTGGTCATTCCTTCTGTTGATGGTGGATCTAAAGGCTGACTTGTTTGGTAGCCTCTTGTATATATTGTAATCTTTTGGTTGTAGTTTAGGAGATAATTTTTTATAAAAGTAGAAGTTAGAATATTGAAGATAGTTTCAGATCCTTGCATGTTGGAGGACTTATGTACTTTAATTATTATATCTGGCCCTAACCGGGAAGGCCTTACAACCCGACATGTATGAATCAATTTGAAATAATATAAGAAGTTGATCTGCATTATCTCTCTCACTTGTGTGTTTTTTTTCTTCTGTGTGTGATCTCTACAAGGTGGATCTGGTTAGGGTGTGCCTTTGGCCCCTCTCCCCATCCTCCCTTGCATTAGGTGGTATCAGAGTCAAGGTGAGATCTGCATCTAGGTTTGTGAATCTAGGTTTGAGGGTTCCTTCTTGTCAAACCCTAGTTAATTTGTTGTGGAGTAGTAGATTGCGACCTGGCCTACAATTATAGAGGGTTTCAAGATGGTTTGTGGGAGGTGAGATGTAGATCCAGGATTGGTAGACATGTTGAGATAACTTGTTCCTAGATTAGAAGTTGTTGAGATAGCCTAGTGAAGAGGAAGACATCTTGAAGATGTTAGTGATGATGAAATTGAGGAAGAACAAGGTGATGTAGAACCTGTACCAGTGATGGATCAAGGTGAGGAATGATTGTTGAAAGCTTTCAAAAATATGAAATCTACACCACATTTAAATCCTCCTAAGTATAGTGGAAAATTTGATTCGGATGAATTGGTAGACTGGATCACTAAGATGGAAAATTACTTTGAATATGAAAATGTCCCTAAGGAAAAGAAGGTGAAAATTGCAAGCACAAAGTTGAAGAGTCATGCATCCTTGTGGTGGTAACATCTCCAATTGGATAGAAAGAGGAAAGGCAGAGACAAAATTAAGGTATGGAATAAAATGGTGAATAAGTTGAAAGGAAAGTTTTTACCTTGTGATTATTAGATTAACCTAGTTAGGCGAATGCAAAGTTTGAGGTAGAAAGATAGCTCAGTAAAATATTATACTAAGGAATTATATAGATTAGATATCAGATCTGGACATGATGAAGATGATGTGGAAAGAATTGCTAGGTACCTGAATGGATTGAGAGTTTGCATTCAAGAAGAAATCAGTTTGGTTAAATTGGAGAAAATTGAAGAAGCTTCCATGAGAAAAGACAAAGAGGTAGATGTGGTAGATTCCCTAGAGGAAGAGGTAGATATTATAGTGAAAACAATAGACCTGAACTAGAAAAGACAAATATGGATAAAGGAAAGACCGACTGGAAAGGTGAAAGTTCATCTAGAGGAAGAGGCAATAACTACCGAGGTGGCTATAACAGAGGTGGTTTTCAAGGAACTTGTTACAATTGTGGAGAAGGACATAGATCATTTGATTGTACACATGCAAATAAGAAGGTTGGTAGCAGTAGAAATGCTTTGGTGCAAGAAGAGTCACCAAATGAACCTGAGAAGGAAAATAACTTGATGGTAAGGAGAGCACTTTGGAGAGAAAGTAATAAGGAAGATCCGGTAAGGAAAAGTTTGTTCAAGACTAGATGTAGAGTTTTTGATGAAGTGTGGAAGGTAATCATTGATAGTGGAAGCTCGAATAACTTGGCATCTGAAGAAATGGTTACAAAGTTGTAGTTAAAAAGGTTGGAACACCCGAAGCCCTATCAAATTTCATGGATCAAAGATGAGCATGCACTCTTGGTAAGTGAACAATGTTATGTGAATTTGAAAATTGGAAAGTACTATGATAAGGTGTTATGTGATATCATGCCTATGGATTATTGTCATATTTTGTTGGGTAGACCTTGGCAATATGATAGACATGCTATATATGATGGGAGATTGCATAAATATACTATTTGGGCTGATGGGAGAAGATAAATTGTGTTACCTTTGATTGAAGAACCTGTTAGTAGTGTTTGTACATCTATGAAAGTTTTCTTGATGGAAGGAAGAAAGTTTGTTAAGGATTTGAAGAAGAATGATGTATATTTTGTTGTGATTCCTAACAAACCGAGTAAGAAAACAAAAGATAGTATACCTAAAGAGATTGATAAATTACTCACCAAGAATAGTGAGATCATTTCTGATAATATACCTGATGGTTTTCCACTGAAGAGAAGAATTAATCATTGCATGGATCTTATCCCTAGATCTACATTACCGAATAAGGCACCATATCGATTAACACCTATCGAGAATTAGGAATTGAACCGACAGATTTAGGAATTGTTGCAGAAAGGTTTGATCTAAGAAAGTTTGAGTCCTTGTGCAGTACTAGCTATATTGGCACCTAAGAAGAATGGAGAATGGTGAATGTGTATGGATTCCAAAGAAATCAATAAGATAACAGTAAAATATAGGTTTCCTATACCAAGAATGGATGATATAATGGATAGTTTGACTGGAGAAAAGTATTTTACCAAAATTGATTTGAAAAGTGTGTATCATCAGATCAAAATCAGAGAAGGTGATGAGTGGAAGACTAATTTTAAGACAAAAGAAGGTTTGTATGAGTGGTTGGTTATGCCTTTTGGTTTAACTAATGCACCAAGTACTTTTATGATGTTGATGAATGAAGTTTTGAAGAAATTCTTAGGTAAATTTGTGACTATATACCTAGATGATATTATGATATTCAGTAAGACCAGGGAAGAACATTTGTTGCATGTTAAACAAGTATTGCAGAGGTTGAAAGAAGAACAGTTGATGATGATAAATTTGAAAAAGTGTTCTTTCATGCAAGAGGAGATTGTGTATTTGGGATTTGTGATTTTAGTTGATGGTTTGAAGATGGATCATGAAAAGGTTGAAGCTATTTTGAATTGGCCTACACCTAAGAATGCTAATGAGGTAAGATCATTTCATGGTTTGGAAAGTTTTTACCAAAAGTTCATTAGGAATTTTAGTTCAATTTGTAATGCTATGACTAAGACTATGAGAGGAGATAAAAGAGAATTCAAGTGGACACATGGAGCTGATAAAAGTTTTGAGAGTCTTGTGTGCTATAAATGTGTCACACTTCTATGAATCATTACATGCAAGGAAACTCAAGAATGAGCCCTCACAAATCGATCCATAGCTCCCTAGGCATGGAGTGCAAGGGCTTTTAAGAATGCTCTTAGCTAGAGCTATTTAGCCTATAACCTTGCTAGTAAACCATGCAATGGGAGATTCAATGAAGACAGGGGCAAGAATGCCAATATCCTCAAGAATCAAGAATGAAAATGCAATGCAATGCTATGCTAGAAATGGAAATGCAAGCTAAGCTATGAAAAGAAATATGCAAGTGTTACAACCCAAGCTAATTAATCTATGTGAGCTAATCTAGAGCATAGAAATGAAGCTAATCTAAGAAAGCATAAATATGAAGCTAAACTAAGAATGCAAGAATGAGATGTAGAATGCAAGAATGAGATGTAGATGCTAAGAATGCTCCAAATCTCCAAAAGCTCCAAAGTGACCTAGAAAACCTGCAGCATAAAGTTAGCATAAAAAGTTGGGGATCTAAAATGAAGAAGAGAGCTCTTCTTTTATAGGAAATGAGGAGAAATGGACCATGGAGATTAAGAGGCAAAAGATTTAATCAACGGTGGAGCATCAAAGAGGAGCAATCCATGTGCACAAATATCCTCCAATGAGAAAATAAGAGTTGACTTTTGTGTCCATATGAGACAAAAAGTGCTTTTTCCCTTTTTATAAAATAAGAATAATGCTTTATTTGTGCAACTTAGGATAAGAGAAAAAGTGGGGGCTTTTTATTTATTAAAAGGGGAGGGAATATTCCTTTTAATAAATAAAGACTTAGGATAAGATGGTTAGCCCATAGAAAATAATCAAATAAATGATAAAGCTAGGATTTGATCAAGAATAAGCAATTGTTGATTTAGCAAAAGGGGCTAATAGTCTAGGTGACCATTTTTAGGTGTATACAAGTCTAAAGCAGAAGGTTTCTAAATTTCCCTTATTAACATTACCTGATTTCAATAAGGTATTTCAAGTGGAATGTGATGTAAGTGGTATTGCAATAGGAGTTGTGTTGCATCAAGAAGGTAAACATGTTGCTTTCTTTAGTGAAAAGTTGAATATGCAAAAAGGAAATATTATGTGTATGATCAATAATTCTATGCTATTGTTCAAGCACTAAAGAAATGGAGACATTATTTGATACCGAGTGAATTTGTGTTGTATACTAATCATAAAGCTTTACAGTATTTGGGTAGTCATAATAAGTTGAATTAGAGACATATGAAATGGGTTGAATATTTGCAGAGTTATACATTTGTGATAAAGCATAAGAGTGGAGTCACTAACTGGTTGCTAATGCATTGAGTAGAAGAAGATCTTTGACCAAGATGAAAATTGAAGTTCCTTGTTTTTATGACATGAGAGATTCATATGAGTTTGATCTTGATTTTTTAAAGCCATCGAGAAAGTTCAGAGCACCTATTCAAGATCAACCAAATACTAAATGGGAAGACTATTTCATTCAAGGAGGTATGTTGTTTAAAGGTATTTAGTTGCGTATACTGAGAGGATCAATGAGAACTAATTTGATAAAGGAGAAACATAGTAGTGGTTTGGCTAGACACTTTGGTGTTGACAAGACATTGAATTTTCTTAAGGAGAAATACTTTTGGCCGCAGTTGTATAAGGATGTTCAAAAATTTGTGAAAAGTTGTGGAATTTGTCAAGTTTCAAAAGGAGTAAGTCAAAATATTGGATTTGTATACACCAATTTATGTTCCTGAGAAACCTTGGATTGATATTAGTATGTATTTTGTTCTTGGCTTATCAAAGACAATAAGAGGTAATGATTCTATATTTGTTGTTGTGGATAGATTTTCTAAGATGGCACAAGTTATACCCTATAGAAAGACATCAGATGCAGTACATATAGCAGATCTTTTATTTAAGAAAATTGTCAGATTGCATGGATTACCAAGGAGTATCATATCTAACTGAGACAATAAATTTGTTGGATACTTTTGGAAGACCCTTTGGAGAAAGTTTGGCACCGAGTTGAAATATAGTTCTACATTTCACCCACAGACTGATGGACAAATAGAAGTTGTGAATCGAAGCTTGGGTAATCTTTTGAGATGTTTGGTGTTGGAAATTTGGCTGAGGTATGTACATGAATGTTGTCATTATGGAAAAATATGTTCCTTATGAAGATCACATAAGCTGGAAAGTAAGTATGGAAGATCGTAGACTAAAATTATCTAAGTATGAAATAGTGTTTTTGACAGAGCACCCGATATTATTTGTTTTGGTGACATTCACTGGAGCATGATCAAAGTTTTTGCAATTGAACATAAAATCTATGGTATCTAAGGATACCCCATCTCAGTGCGCAAAAGAGTATAGATAGTATGGACAAAGTTATGACTATTTTACCGATGACAGAGTACAGCCGACTGAGTAGTTTTGAAGGCAGAACTAGTAAATGAATTAAGGGATTATTTTTCTTGTCAAAATAATGACTTAATATTATAAAGAGATGACATCCTAGATGTTTACTCTTGGATAAAGATATGCAAGCCGACAAGAGAAAGATATTATGTCTGTATCTTGTATAAATAAAGATGTACTAAACATACTTGAAATGTAACTTGTAACTTGTGAAAGTATTATGATAGCAGCGAAAGTTGTTGATGCGAAGTTGTAAGAAGTACCATATTGTAATCAGTAAACATTTTTATTACTTGTTTGGGTAGTGAGCTCATCTGGCAATCAGGTTTTGTATCTACAACTCCTAACAGGGTTGAGGCTTCTAACAAGGCCTATAGTCCCTTAACCAAGACTGATACACTATATGATTGTAACAGGCTCCTAACAGGGTCAACATCCTTAACAGGATATCTTTTGATTAGTGGATCTTTGTGGGTACCATCCCCATCGGGGTTTTCCCTTGGCTAGGGTTTCCTCAAGAACATATCATGTGTTATGAGTTCTTTACATTTACTGTTATGTATGCTATTTAGTTTCTTATGCTTTAAAGTAATCTGTTATATCCATAAGTGGGAAAAAGTAAAAGTTTGTGAAATACTGATTCACCCCCCCTCTCAGTATTTCCTATTTCTAACATTTAGTTGGAGGCACATCGAGTAATTGGGATTCTATGTTGGCACAAAAAGATTTTGCATATAATAATTCAGTGAATAGGAGTACTGGAAAAACACCTTTTGAGATTCTAAATGGCATACAATTGAGAGGTATATCAGATTTGAGGGATATTGCTGATGAAGGAAAGAGAAGTGTTGAAGGAGTAAAGTTTGCTGAGTTCGTGAAGACATTGCATGAAGATGTGAAACATAAGTTGGAGAAAAGTAATAAAAATATAAAGACATAGCTGAGAGATCTAGAAGACATAAGACTTTTGCAGTCGGTGATGAAGTAATGGTTCATTTGAAGAAAGGCAGATTTCCTGTTGGAACATATGGGAAGCTAAAAATGAAGAAGTTTGGTCCTTGCAAGATTTTGAGAGAATTTGACAGTGGAAATGCTTATGAGATTGAGTTACTTGATGACATAGATATATCACCTATATTCAACATTGCTGACTTGTATGAGTACCATGAATCGAATGAAGAAATGACAGTACTGAATGTCTATCCTAAGAAATAGATAGAATAAGTTGAGTAGATTTTGGAACAAAGAGTTGGTAGAAGTGCAAGAGGAAAATAGTACATGGAATATCTGGTAAAGTGGAAGAATAGACCGATTGAAGATAGTTCATGGATTTCACAATTTGAGTTGGATTTAGCTCAGGTTGTACCTATTTCATGATTCAAAGAATCATTTCAAATAACCCCAAGTGTCTAATACAAGAGCATCTCGGGTCATTGGCAATCCTGTGTCACCAAAAACAAGTTTGTGTTTTCCTTGTTAGGAATAGTCCCAAGAGATAACTGAGAGGGGGAGGGGTGAATCAGTTATCTACAAGATTCAATTCTTTATCTAATTAAGTATATAAGAACATTAACCATAAACACAATGTGAGAATACTTAACACAACACAACAATTTTGGTTATGGGGAAATCCAAATAGGTAAAAACCCCAGTCATGGGAATTGACACCCACAAATAATCTGCATTAGTGTATTATGATCCATGTTAGAAGACCTTACAACCCTGTTAAGAGTTGATCTTTACAATGCATTTAGTACAGTGACCTGGTCAAGGGTCAGACCCTGTTAGGAGTCTTTTACAATTAACCTTGTTAGGGGTGAGGATGCATTGTCTGAGAGCACACTACTCAAAGGGGTGAAGGCTGCAACCTTCTGTTTAATAGATACACACTATATTTGGATCTTTGGTGAATTGTGAGGTAGACACTACAACATTTGGGGTCAAATTTTGATGCCAATTTGTGATGCCACTACAATTTGTGTATGTTTTTTGTGTTTTTTTTTGCAAGTGCCCCTGACAGTGTCATAATAGCGATGCTATTGTCATAATTGCGACACCCATTTGGTTATAAACAAAAAAAAAAGAAAAAGGAAGTGTCATTTGTAATTTGTGAATTTGAAGAGCTACTACGAAGATGACACTGCATTTCTATGTGGCGCGAAGAGGGTATCCGAGTTTGGCGTGCATGAGCAAAGAGGCTGACACCATTTGGGAAGAGAGCATTGGCACTTGAGGTAGGCATTCGAGCTTTGTCTTCTCATTAACTCAATTTTAGTGGAATTGTTTATTTGATAGCATTGTTAATAGTGGCATAGTTTGTTAGAGTAGTCTTATGTTAGCTAATAATTAAATCATTTAATTATTAGTTTATCATACTCTAGGCTTAAGTTTCACTTAGGCGCTTTATAATTCTTTAGGGTTTTAGCCTTTAGGGTTTCGTGTTTCCTTTTATAAGGATTCACTTCTTTCATTTCAATAAGGAGATTGTATTGTAATTTCATTTTGTTAATAGAAGCTTTTTCTATCACAATGATTTTCCTGTCTCTGGCCTTTTGGCCGCCATAGCTTCTGTCTTTTTGCTTCTTCTTTGTGACAGTCTTGCATGCAGGTGTTCTTGGGAAGATTTGCGTTTGTCAAATCTAACATGGTATCAGAGCCATCTTGCTGCTGGCTGTTCGTGTTTTATTGAAGCACAGAGGGTTTCAGAAGCTTTTTTGGCTTCTTTTAGTGGTTTTGGGGGGTCTCTATTTTTGGAGGCATTTTAGGCCCAAACGGACACTTCCATTGCGTCCAGAAGGCCCAAAAACCCTAGGATCCATATAAAGTTTGTCCGATTTGGTCACCGGGGCTCTGGAGAATTTTTTTCGGCCTCCTAGGGCCGTACGGCACGAAATCCGAGGCGAAAATTTAAAAAAAAAAAAACAATTTTCATTGTTTTTTGCGTTCAAATTAACGCATTCAATGTTTTTTTGTTGGCGCCGCCACCGCGCCTCCAGCACTCCACCGCCGCCGGCTGCGCCTTCGGCTCTGCCACCCCGGCTCCTCCCAGCTCCGCCGCCCTCCGCGGCCCCCGCCACCCCGGCTCCGCCACCCCGGCTCCTCTGCGGCCTCCTCCCGGCTCCACCGCCCTCCGCTGGCTCCTCCGCCCGCCCTCTGCGGCCGCCGCTCCTCTGCGCCGCCCGCCCTCCGCGGCCCCAGCTCCGCCACCGCCGCGCCGCCCGGGGCCGCTTTAGCCCTGCGGGCGGTCACATGGGTGACCAGGGGCTGCGGCCCAGCCCCCGGAGCGCGCCATGCATCCAGGGGCCTATTTTTTTTTAGCCCCTGGGGCTTAAAACTTGCCTTGGTGGGTATTTTGGGGGTACCTGGGCCTTTTTCGCTCTATAGGGAGCATACGGGGGTCTTTTTCTGACTTCTTTATATCGTCGGAAAGCTCTTTCTGAGCTCTTTCCGATGAAGGAGGTTAGGGTTTTGGGTTCTGCCATTTCAATAGCTTTTTTTTCTGTTGAAGTCTGATGTCTTTTTTTTGCCTTCCGGGAGTCATATCTGGCTCATCCGGACTCCTTTTTCGGCAAACGAGATATCGTCGGAAAGCTGTTTCTATGTACTATTCAGTGGCAGAGGTATTTCTTCCAGATTCTACTCCAAGTTTTCACTCCTCCGAGTTATGCAGTTTATGCCCTCTGGTGGTGTGCTTGGTTCTACAGGTCCGGGGATCTCTTCTTCTGGTTTCTTAGTGCACTCTTCTTTCTGACTTCTGAGCTTGCATGCTCTTTCTGATGTATCTTTTTTCTGTAAACGCACTGAGATAAAGTGCCTTCTTCTGTATTTCTGGGATCTTTTTCACCTGGTTCAGTTTTAGTATTCGCACTCAGTTATAAAGTGCCATGGGGGGATTCTGATGCATTTGCCACTATAGGCGCATCCACTCTTGTCAAGTGAGCGTACCTTCCACGACATTAGCCCATGTAGACTGTGTCTATGACACCACCCTTTATCCTGTGTGTGTGCTTCTGTTGCACTATTGGTGTTCCTGGTTCTTCTTCTGCAGCTGTTTCTGGTACTGCATTTCAGTGTTCCTGTCACCTCTCCCAGTTCATCAATATGGGGGGGTTCACCTGTTGGTTCTATTGCTTCCTGGTTCGATTGATCAGCTCTTCAGACACTTGTCTTCTCTACCTGGTCATGCACTTCAGTGGGGGTTCCAGCAGTATCTTCTGACAGAGTTTTCAGACATGCTTCAGAGGAGTTTCTTGCTCTCTTCTTGTTCCTTTCTCTGGGACATCTTTTGCTTTATGTTTGGGTACCTGATCAGGCCTAGTTACCGGGACCCATCTTTCCTGCTTTCTGCAGTAGTTTAGCTTTTTTTGCTTCTCCCTAAGTTACACTTAAGGGGGGGTGTTAGAGTAGTCTTATGTTAGCTAATAATTAAATCATTTAATTATTAGTTTATCATACTCTAGGCTTAAGTTTCACTTAGGCGCTTTATAATTCTTTAGGGTTTTAGCCTTTAGGGTTTCGTGTTTCCTTTTATAAGGATTCACTTCTTTCATTTCAATAAGGAGATTGTATTGTAATTTCATTTTGTTAATAGAAGCTTTTTCTATCACAATGATTTTCCTGTCTCTGGCCTTTTGGCCACCATAGCTTCTGTCTTTTTGCTTCTTCTTTGTGACAGTCTTGCATGCAGGTGTTCTTGGGAAGATTTGCGTTTGTCAAATCTAACATAGTTTACATCTTAATTAGCATTTGGAATGCTCGATGACCCGTGAGCTTTGAGAGCTAGGGCATCATTTCTATTACCTTCAAGGCATTGTGTGAAGTGTTTGATCTCTCTTTATTTGTTTTGTTGTTGATATTCACTATGTGGTACTCCCTATTTGTGATAATTTCATGAGGAAATGTCTTGATGGATCGTGGGCTGCAAGCTAGGGCATCATACATTGTTTATGAGCTAACTTTTTAATACTTGCATTGTTTACATCTTATCATTTGGAATTCCTGATGACCTGTGAGCTTTGAGAGCTAGGGCATCACTTCTATTACCTTCAAGGTATTGTGTGAAGTGTTTGATCTCTCTTTATTTGTTTTTCTATTGATATTCACTATGTGGTACTCCCCGCTTATGATCATTTCATGAGGAAATATCTTGATGGCTCGCAGGCTGCAAGCTAGGGCATCATACATTGTTCATGAGCTCATTGTTTAATATTGACATTGTTTACATCTTTTCGTTTGGAATGCTTGATGACCTATGAGCTTTGAGAGCTAGGGCATCATTTCTATTACCTTCAAGGCATTGTGTGAAGTATTTGATATCTCTTTATTTGTTTTGTTGTTGATATTCACTATGTGGTACTCCCCGTTTATGATCATTTCATGAGGAAATATCTTGATGGCTCACGGGCTGCAAGCTAGGGCATCATACATTGTTCATGAGCTCAGTATTTAATATTTGGCATCATGCAAGCATACATTAATACACTTACTATTTTGAATTTGAGCTTGGGCATCATGCAATGTTATTGTTGTCATTGCATGCTTGTTGCTGTTGTGCACCATATATTGTTTTATACAATGTTTATTTCATTGAGACCGTGAGCTTGACATTTGTAATGTATTTTCTATTATTGGATCAATGCTACAATGTTGTTGAGTCTGTGTATGGCTTGACTATGCACATGCATAATTGTAGATGAGGATCAGTAATATGGTTCCAAGCATTGCTTAGATCCTTTGGATCTAACCTCATCTTTTCTTTCCTTGCAGGTTGGATCATACAAGAGCATACTGGATTGAACCCCGAGTCAACACTTCATTACTTTAGGAAATGTCTGGTACCTTCATTATTTATGTTCATCCACTTATGTATGTTTGCATTCATTCATATTCTTCTGAAAGTTGGCTATTACTGACCATATAGGACCATTCTTGATATTTTTGGGTCATTTGATGAAAAGATGTAAATAGGGACATCAATAATAAAATAGGGATATCTTCATAGGGATATATTAAGATTAATATCGTAAGTAAAAATATTACATAGTGGCATTCAGATTAAGTACAGTTACATTTTCTTCTGAAATTTATTTTCCTTGTATAGTATATACAAATTATTTTATATATATATACATGTAATCTTTAGATGCAAAAATTTATTTTCCTTTACATGTATCTTTGCATGAAATGAACACAAATTAAATAAGATAATCTAATAGTGCAAACTAGGGTACTATAGTCACTCATCTAGTAATTAGTTCCCCAAACCATTACTAAAGATTGAACATAAGTCTAAGTCACCAAATCTATTATTCTATGTGTATAAAACAATATATGGTGCACAACAACAGCAAATATGCAATGGCAGCAATAACATTGCATGATGCCTGAGCTCAAATTCAAACAAGTAAGTGTATTAATGTATGATCTAATAGAAGCAACCTCATTGATCATTACCTTTCACTCCTCCATCATTATAAAAGAGATAACTACCTACAACTAGGGCATCATGCATTATTTATGAGCTCACTGTTTAAGCACCTCATGTCCCTATTTGATTGGCCAGTGCTCAAATAGTGAGCTCATAAATTGCGACACCCATTTGGTTATAAAAAAAAAAAAAAAAGTGTCATTTTTAATTTGTGAATTATAAGAGCTGCCATGAAGATGACACTGCACTTTTGCATGGCCCAAAAAGGCATTCAAGTTTGGCGTGCCCAAAGAGGCTAACACCGTGTGGGAAGAGGGCACTGGCACTTGAGGTAGGCATTCGAACTTTGTCTATTTGATCATAAACGGGGAGTACCACATAGTGAATATCAACAACAAAACAAATAAATAGAGAGATCAAACACTTCACACAATATATGTTGCTTATAGTTCACAGTCAACTACAATAGTTCACAGTCTCAATGAAATAAATAGTGTATAAAACAATATATGGTGCACAACAACAGCAAGCATGCAATGACAGCAATAACATTGCATGATGCTTGAGATCAAATTCAAAATAGTAAGTGTATTAATGTATGATCTAATAGCAGCAACCTCATTGATCATTACCTTTCACTCCTCCATCATTATAAAAGAGATAACTACCTACAACTAGGGCATCATGCATTATTTATGAGCTCACTGTTTGAGGGCCTCATGTCCCTATTTGATTGGCCGATGCTCAAACAATGAGCTCATAAATAATGCATGATGCCCTAGCTTGTAGCCCGTAAGCCACCCACTTATGTATATTTGCATTCATTCATATTCTTCTGAAAGCTGGCTATTAGTGACCATATATGATGATTCTTGATGTTTTTGGGTCATTTGATGAAAAGATGTAAAAGTTTCTTAAAGGTAGGCATTTGAGCTTTGTCTTCTCATTAAATCAATTTCATTTTTATGTCATTTGTTGATTTAATGAAAAAATATAAATGTTAATACTGGCATTGTTTACATGTTTGCATTTGGAATGCTCAATGACCCACGAGCTTTGAGAACTAGGTCATTGTTGCTATTACCTTCAAGGCATTGTGTGAAGTGTTTGATCTCTCTTTATTTGTTTTGTTGTTGATATTCATTATGTGGTACTCCCTATTTATGATCATTTCATGAGGAAATATCTTGATGGCTCGCAGGCTACAAGCTAGGGCATCATACATTGTTCATGAGCTCACTGTTTAATACTGGCATTATTTACATCTTTTCATTTGGAATGCTTGATGACCTACGAGATTTGAGAGCTAGGGCATCATTTCTATTACCTTCAAGGAATTGTGTGAAGTGTTTGATCTGTCTTTATTTGTTTTGTTGTTGATATTCACTAGGTGGTACTCCCTGTTTATGATCATTTCATGAGGAAATGTCTTGATGGCTCACGGGCTACAAGCTAGGGCATCATAGATTGTTTATGAGCTCACTGTTTAATATTGGCATTGTTTACATCTTTTCATTTGGAATGCTTGATGACCCGTGAGCTTTGAGAGCTAGGGCATCATTGCTATTACCTTCAAGGCATTGTGTGAAGTGTTTGATCTCGCTCTATTTATTTTGTTGTTGATATTCACTATGTGGTACTCCCTATTTTTGATCATTTCATGAGGAGATATTTTGATGGCTCACAGGCTTCAAGCTAGGGCATCATACATTGTTCATGAGCTCACTGTTTAATACTGACATTGTTTACATCTTTTCATTTGGAATGCTCGATGACCTACGAGCTTTGAGAGCTAGGGCATCGTTGATATTACCTTTAAGGCATTGTGTGAAGTGTTTGATCTCTTTTTATTTGTTTTTCTATTGATATTCACTAGGTGGTACTCCTTTTTTATGATCATTTCATGAGGAAATGTCTTGATTGCTCGCGGGCTGCAAGCTAGGGCATAATACATTGTTCATGAGCTGATTGTTTAATATTGACATTGTTTACATCTTTTCATTTGGAATGCTAGATGACCTACGAGCTTTGAGAACTAGGGAATCATTGCTATTACCTTCAAGGCATTGTGTGAAGTGTTTGATCTCTCTCTATTTGTTTTGTTATTGATATTCATTATGTGGTACTCCCTGTTTATGATCATTTCATGAGGAAATGTCTTGATGGCTCGTAGGCTACAAGCTAGGGCATCATACATTGTTTATGAGCTCATTGTTTAATACTTGCATTGTTTACATCTTTTCATTTGGAATTCTTGATAACCCGTGAGCTTTGAGAGCTAGGGCATCGTTGCTATTACCTTCAAGGCATTGTGTGAAGTGTTTGATCTCTCTCTATTTGTTTTGTTGTTGATATTCACTATGTGGTACTCCTTGTTTATGATCATTTCATGAGGAAATATCTTGATGGCTCACAGACTGCAAGCTAGGGCATCATATATTGTTCATGAGATCACTGTTTAATACTGGCATTGTTTACATCTTTTCATTTGGAATGTTCAATGACCCACGAGCTTTGAGAGCTAGGGCATCATTTCTATTAACTTCAAGGCATTGTGTGAAGTGTTTGATCTCTCTTTATTTATTTTGTTGTTGATATTCACTATGTGGTGTTAGAAAGTAAAGATCCCCACGATAACTGAGGGGGGGGGGTGAATTAGTTATTAGATAATTTAACCATTCAACTACTTTAAACAATATAATTAATGTACTGATCAACCATAGAAAGATAACCATACACAATTGCACAATAAGACAAGATATGTTGACTAGGGAACATCTTGAAAAGAGTAAACCCCGGTGGGAATGATGCCCACAAAATGATGCACTAATATGAAAGTTGCTTGTTAGAAGATGGACCCTGTTAGGAGTCTTATGAAATACATTCAGTACATATAAATCCCTGTTAGGAGATTTTGAATCCCTGTTAAAAGATTCTAACCCAGTTAAGAGTTTATGGAAGACAGAAGGACCCACTGCCCAAACAGCTTCAAGGCAAGATCTCTGAACCCACTGTCCAAAAGATCTTAGAATTATTCAATAGAATAATATGAAATATATTACCTCTTTCACACTATGCCAAAACCGCACTCTCTGCTACACAAGATCACAATTCCAAATCTCTGTACTCACAAGTCTTCCTTCATCACTGAATTAGCTCTTTTCTTCACTTCATGCATATATTTGCATCTCAACCTTCATAGTACATATTGAAATAAGGAAAAAATTCCTTCTTATATAAAAAACTCAAATAATTACAAATGAGTCGGTCCTCAATTACAAAATAATAAATTCTACACACTACACACAGAATTCACATAAAACTATCAGCTTCCAGATACTGTAACTTTCTCCAAACATATCTTCAAAGTTTGTGCTATGAACTATGTCATCATTAATGAGTCTCCAACATCCCTTTAATTGTGAAAAATTAGATTCCATCCCAGCTAAGAGATATCCTCCGATTTCTAAAAATCACTTCACAGAAACATTGTCTAAACGCTGCTTTCACCAAAATACTCATAACTCTCACAAATGAATGAATTTATTTTTGCACTATTAACCATAGGTTAATAACACACCAAAGAAAATACCATCAACTATAAAAAAGCCAATCTACAATACAACATGTGTGCAAAATAAAACTGTACCTACTTTCCTGCTAATATCCAAAATATCACTTTGTTGACATCAATGACAATCCAAGTCATGAATGCAACAACAACTGCTACAGAATGACTGCCAAAATACTTTGCATTCATTCCTAACAATCTCCCCCATTGGAATTGATGACAACATAGATGAAAAACATCCAATGTTCCAAAAATCCAATACTGCAACGTCACTACAAAATATCAAATTAAATCTTGCTTCATTTTCCTATTCAGCTCTCTCATACACTCCACAATGTTTTTCATGTGTATCTCTCCCCCATTGACATCAATGACAGAAATTCCATCACTAAGTCAACAACAACTTAATGTCAAAAGATACTTTTTAGAAAAATACAATAACAAGAGTCCTCATGACTTAGCTCATAAACTCCCCCATAGACGAAGTTCCAACATCCAATCCAGAAGAAAGATAGGGCTCATATACCACTGGATGGATGCAATCATCTGCATCAATTCTCAAAAATAGGTTGGGGCATAACACCAAGCATACCTCTCAGATACACAAATGTATCCTTAGGTGAAGGCTTTGTAAATATATCTGCTATCTACTCCTTTGTACTTATGTACTCCAATCTTACTTCTTTTTCTACAACTTTCTCTCTTACAACATGATACTTGATCTCAATATGTTTAGTCTTAGAATGTAAAATAGGATTTTTTGACATACTCACTATACTGGTGTTATCACAATGTATAACAACAAGCTCATTAAACTTTATTCCAATATCCTTCAACATCTGCTTCATCCAAATAATTTGAAGTATGTTGCTACAACATATTCTTGCTGCTACAACATATTCCATAATATGTTTGCTGCTACAACATATTCTGCTTCTGCTGTACTTTGTGAAGTATAATTCTGCTTCTTACTTAACCAAGAGACTAATTTTCCTCCAAGAAAAAAGGCTCCACCACTAGTTTTTTTCTTGTCATCAACGCTGCCTCCCCAATTTGCATCAGTATAGGCACATAAAGTAAAATCATCAGAATTCTCATACCATAATCCATAATCCATTGTTCCTTTCAGATATCTCAGTATCCTCTTTACTGCTGCATAATGTGATTCTCTAGGTTCTGCTTGAAATCTTGCTACAATCCCAACTGAATGTGCTATATCAGGTCTTGTATGTGTCAAGTACTGCAATCATCCAATCATAGATCTATACTTTTTCTGCTCAACTGCTGGTGTCTCATCTTTTCTAGATAACTTATGTCTGATTACCATAGGTGTTCCAACAAGTTTAGAATCTTCCATTCCAAATATTTTCAATAAGTCATTCAAATACTTAGTCTAACTTACAAATATACCTTCCTTGCTTTGTGTTATCTATAATCCCAAAAAACATTTCATTTCTCCAATCATGCTCATCTAAAATTCAGTCTTCATTTCATCTGCAAATTTGTCACTAGCTTCATCTTCTCCTCCAAAAGATAATATCATCAACAAATATAACTATAACCAACAAACCATTCTCAATTTCTTTTGTGTATAAGTTACTATCTGTTGTTCCTTTTATAAATCCCAATTTCAATAAATACTTATCCACTCTTGCATATCAGGTTCTAGGTGCTTGTTTTAATCCATATAAAGCTTTCTTTAACTTACATACCATATCTCCTTCTTGTGTCAAAGGAAAACCTTCAGGCTACTCAATGTAGACTTCTTCTTCCAATTCACCATTCAAAAATGCTGACTTCACATCCATCTGATACACTTTGAATTTCTTGTAAGTTGCATATGCTAGAAACATTCTCACTGCTTCAAGTCTGGCCACAGGTGCAAAAGTTTCTTCATAGTCAATTCCTTCTTGTTGTGAATATCCTTTACATACCAATCTTGCTTTGTTTCTTATCACTTCTCCTTGTTCATTCATCTTGTTTCTGAATACCCACTTTGTTCCAATCACATTCTTGTCTTCAGGTCTAGGGACCAATTCCCATGTCTTGTTTTTTTCAATCTGCTCCAATTCTTCTTTCATAGCATTAATCCAATGTTCATCTTCACAAGCTTCATTAGTAGTCTTAGGTTCAATTTGAGAAATCAAACATAAATGTACCTTATTTCGAGTCAAAACTCCTCTATCTAAACTTCCAATAACTTGCTCAACAGGGTGATGTCTTGAAGTATACCTGTTAGGTGTCATAGTTACTGATCTTGTTCCAACTGTAGATTCTTCTCTGCTTTCTTCTCTATTTTCTTCTCTGCTTTCTTCTCTTTTTTCTTCTTTGTTTTCTTCAGTATGACTTTCATTCAGCAAATCACTGTTAGTTTCAAAAAATAATTCTGCATTTTCAATGTTAGGCTGAGGTTGTGCTTCTCCATCAGATTCATAATCAAGCATTCTTTCCTGAATTTTAAAATTCTCATCAACTTTTACATTTGCACTTTCAACAATAGTCTTAGTTCTTTTGTTGTAACATCTATATGCTTTTCTTTTTAAAGAATATCCAAGAAATATTCCTTCATCACTTCTAGGATCAAACTTTCCTATATCATCATCTCTCTTTATATAACATTTACTTCCAAAAATTCTAAAATACTTAACTAAGGGTGTATGTCCAAACCATAATTCATAAGGTGTCTTGTTTATATCTGCTCTGATTTGTACTTTGTTCATAGTGTATACTGTTGTGTTCATTACTTCTCTCCAAAAAGTCTTAGCCAAATCATTTTCAAACAACATAGCTCTTGCTACTTCAGTTATTGACCTGTTCCTTCTTTCTGCAATACCATTTTGTTTTGGTGTTCTAGGGGCTGAAAGTTGTCTCTTAATACCATTCATTTCACAAAAGGTGTTAAACTCTTTAGATGTAAATTCACCACCTCTATCAGATCTTAGACACTTAATCTTCATTCCAGATTCATTCTCAATTTTGCTTTTCATGATCTTAAATTTATCAAATGCTTCAGATTTTTCTTTCAAAAATGCAATCCACATCATTCTTATAAAATCATCAACAAGAATAATAAAATACATTTCTCCATAGAATCCTCTAGTCCTAGTAGGACCACTCAAGTCTGTATGAACAATCTCCAGCTTCTTTGTCGATGTGAACTTCTTGTTGGGAAATGAACTCCTTTTCTTCTTTGCCATCATACATTCTTTGCAAATCATGTTAGTAGGTTTCATAATTCTAGAAAAATCTCTTACCGCCAGTGTAGTGCTCACCTTGACAATATTATCAAAGTTTATATGACAAAACCTTTTATGCCATAACCAACTGTCATCAATCTTAGTTATCAAACATGTCATCTCAGTAGGATTCAACTGAAATACATTACCTCTAGTTTTGGATCCTTTTCCAATCAAATTTCCATCTTTATCTTTTATCACACAAGTTTTCTCAGAAAACCAAACTTGATAACCCTTATCAGCCAATTGTCCAACGCTTAGTAGATTATGTCTCAGTCCATCAAAAAAGTAAACATCATCAGTGTTAGTCTTTCCATCAAGAGTAATAGATCCTATACCCTTAATCAAACAAGGTGCATTGTTACTAACCCTAACAATTCCTCCATCATAATTATCTAACTTAACAAACTTTCTTTTATCTCCAGTCATATGATGTGAACAACCACTGTCTATAATCCAATCATATTTCTTTTCAACTTGTGAAACTAATGCTTTTTCTTCCCTTTTATCAGATTCAGAACTTTCTTCTTTAATTGCTACAAATCCTATTTCCTCAAAGTTATCATTATCACTGTCACTTAAATGTTTTTCAATTCCTACTTCAAGATCTTCATCATTTGCATAATAACAATCTTTAGATCTCCTAGGTTTAAAGTTGCTTCTATACTTCTTAACTCTTTTAGGACATTTAGATGCAAAATGACCATATTCTTGACAAGTCCAACATTTAAAGATTTTCTTACCATCTGGTTCTCTTTTTACAAGTAATGCAATACCTTCTTCAATCTTCTTATCTTCCTCAGATCTGCTACTGCTGGCATAATCTCCATTCACACTAGTACTTCTTGTAGGTCTAATGTTAAGAGCACTGAATGTTGTTTCCATTCTAGGTAGCTCTCCTAATAATCTCAAGTTCATCTCTGCTATTTCTAATCTTCCAAGAAGAGTCTCTCTTGAAAAGTTCGATGTACAAGGTATCACTTGTTCAATCATCTATGTTGTCTGCTTGAATACTGGTGTCAAAGTTCTCAGAATTTTCCATATCACTTCATTCTCTGTCTTATCACCTCCACAAGACTGTATTCCTATTACAATCTTAGACATCCTACCAATATAGCTTCTAATAGATTCATCTTCCATCATTCTGATATCTTCAAATGCACAAATCCAATTATGTAATCTAGCCTTCTTTGCATGTTCATCACCTTCAAAAGTAGAATGTAAAGCTTTCCAAATTGCATGAGATGTTTTCAAACATCTTACCTGACTATATTCATTCTCTGGTAGTGCTGACAAAAGTGCTTCTCTTGCAAGTATGTTACACATGAATAGATCTAGTTCATCTTTAGTTCATGCCTCTAGATTGTCTTCCTCAATGATAGTCTTCTCATTCTTTGTAATCAACCAATAACTTGGTCCTAAACACAATAGATGTGTCTTCATCTTTTCTTTCCATCTATCAAAATTTACTCCATCAAACTTAGGGCTTTCTTTTCTGAAATTCACCATGGATCTTCTTAAGTTGTTAAACTTTTCTTTCAAGGACCTGCTACTCTGATACCAATTGTTAGAAAGTAAAGATCCCCACGATAACTGAGAGGGGGGGGTGAATCAGTTATCAGATAATTTAACCATTCAACTACTTTAAACAATATAATTAATTTACTGATCAACCATAGAAAGATAACCATACACAATTGCACAATAAAACAAGATATGTTGACTAGGGAACCTCTTGAAAAGAGTAAACCCCGGTGGGAATGATGCCCACAAAATGATGCACTAATATGAAAGTTGCTTGTTAGAGGATGGATGACCCTGTTAGGAGTCTTATGAAATGCATTTAGTACATATAAATCCCTGTTAGGAGATTTTGAATCCATGTTAAAAGATTCTAACCCGGTTAAGAGTTTATGGAAGACAGAAGGACCCACTGCCCAAACAGCTTCAAGGCAAGATCTCTGAACCCACTGTCCAAAAGATCTTAGAATTATTCAATAGAATAATATGAAATATATTACCTCCTTCACACTATGCCAAAACTACACTCTCTGCTACACAAGATCATAATTCCAGATCTCTGTACTCACAAGTCTTCCTTCATCACTGAATTAGCTCTTTTCTTCACTTCATGCATATATTCGCATCTCAACCTTCACAGTACATATTGAAATAAGGAAAAAATTCCTTCTTATATACCAAACTCAAATAATTACAAATGAGTCGGTCCTCAATTACAAAATAATAAATTCTACACGCTACACATAGAATTCACATAAAACTGTCAGCTTCCAGATACTGTAACTTTCTCCAAACATATCTTCAAAGTTTGTGCTATGAACCACATCATCATTAATGAGTCTCCAACATCCCTTTAACTACACAAAATAAGATTCCATCCTAGCTAAGAGATATCCTCCGATTTCCAAAAATCACTTCACAGAAACACTGTCTAAACACTGCTTTCACCAAAATGCTCATAACTCTCACAAATGAATGAATTTCTTTTTGCGCTGTTAACCATAGGTTAATAACACACCAAAGAACATACCATCAACTGTGCAAAATCCAATCTATAATACAACATGTGCACAAAAAAAAACTGTACCTACTTTCCTGCTAATATCCAGAATATCACTATGTTGACATCAATGACAATCCAAGTCATGAATGCAACAACAACTGCTACAGAATGACTGCCAAAATACTTTGCATTCATTCCTAACATGTGGTACTCCTTGTTTATGATCATTTCATGAGGAAATGTATTAATGGCTCAAGGGCTGCAAGCTAGGGCATCATACATTGTTCATGAGCTCACTATTTAATATTGGCATTGTTTACATCTTTTCATTTGGAATGCTCGATGATCTGCGAGCTTTGAGAGCTAGGGCATCATTTCTATTACCTTCAAGGCATTGTGTGAAGTGTTTGATCTCTCTTTATTGTGTGAAGTGTTTGATCTCTCTTTATTTATTTAATGGCATCTAATGTTGTCCTATGCATCTAATGATGTTGTTTAATGACATCTAATGAATCTAATGTTGTTGTTTAATGGCATCTAATGAATTGACTGCCGTATACTGGCTTGATCTTCTAATTTATAATTTTCTCTAAGTTTGTTCAAACAACTTTGGTGGTTGGAAAATTATATTAAGACTAATTAAACATAAAAACCCCTTTTCCCTCCTTTTACAAGTGACCATTGTTATTGAAAAATTTGAATTAACAACATTGCAAATGAAGCATTTCTTAAGATTTTTGAATCCTAAGACCTTGGGATATGATCTAAATAAACTTATTAAACCTTATTAAAACCAAATCTAAACTATTATAAGCTTGCAACTCAAAAACTCATCCTAGACTCCTAAATTGGTCCTAAGGCTTATTAGGCCTTTAAGGGCTTATTGCCAATTTATTACAGGTATTAACCTTATAGGTCATTATAGGCTCCAAAATGCTCCAATTGACATCATTGGATATCTTCATGTTCACTAATGTCTTTTTGATCTCCATAGGTTTTGTGAACTCCTTATGTGCTCTAGGTGCCCCTGAACCACTATGTGCTTTGAGCCAATGAAATTTTTATCATCATGATGAAGTAATAATGCATTAAATGTCTTACTTATCTCCCTATTTAATTTTAATTTTATAGTGAATTCATGATTTATAATTTAGTTGTAGCAGCTCAATGTGTTTGAACTCAAGAATACCCCTTACTTGGTTTCCTACAAAGCTTTTAGTGAAATCTATCAGAAAATGAAAAGCTATGAGAAGGTGACATGAAGCTAATGAAAGGAGGCATCTCCAATTTGTTTTCCAGATATACACATTAAGGATCATGTCAGATAATACAAGGGAATTAGATCAAAATAGGGAGACAATTGCTAGATTGTTGTCTAACTTTCAAAGAGAAGCCGATGATAAATGTTATTGTCCATGCAAGAGTTGTAATGACTTAAAGACAAGAAGAATCAAAATCAAAACATCAAAGAGACATTGTAGGGAGAATGGTCACATGGAAGGGGGGTTTGATTATAATCCAGTGGTAAGTTATTTGTTATATTATTTTCACAATTAATATACATATGAACCATGAAAGGAGATTTGATTATCATCATTTTTATATAAGTCGATCTCCCCAGTGTGAATATAGAGGAACATGGAGGTGTGAGTATTGAAGTTGAAGATCTTGATCCCATGGAAGATGACGATCATGTGCCAGAAAACACATTTGAAGATGATGGTATGAATGCATTGATCGTTGACACATTTGGTACTGGTGTTGTTGGTGCTACTGCTGCTGCTAATGATGAGGATGACATTGACAACGTCCATGATATACCTCTACTTGAGAAGGAAGACATGACCCTTTACAAAGCCTCCCAATCTACTCTTCTCTCTGCTATATTTTTGTTGGTGAATTTGAAGGTTATGAATGGTTTATCCAACATAGCAATGTCATGTATGCTAAGGTTTTTCATATATGTCATTATAGTCTATAAAAGGTGAAACATGTACCATTAAGATTGTTTACTAGTAATGACTTATATTATTTGTTGCAAATTGATAGGTGACTTTCTGTTACCACCATCAAATGTTCTCCCTCACTCGTACCGAGAATCATGTGCCACTATGAAACATATTGGAATGGAGTATCAAACAATAGATGCTTGTCCTAAAGATCATATTATTTATTATAAAGAATACAAAAATGCAACAGAATGCCCTAAATGCCATACAAGAAGATATTGAGATGATCAAGAGACAAAAAAGGTGCCTTGCAAGGTTCTTCATCACATCCCCATTATTCCACATCTGAAATGATTATTTAGGTGCAATAGCTTGGCACAATTTATGGATTACCATGCACATGACAGGAGTCAAGATGAAATTATTTGAATACCTATGGATGGTTCATCATTTATGGACATAGAGGAAAAGTGGCCACACTTTAAAGAGGAACCTTGAAATCTCAGGCTTTCTCTGGTAGTAGATGATGTCAATCGGCATGGAGAGATGAGATCCGTTTGCTCGGTGTGGCCTATTTTTGTTATAAACAATAACCTTCCTCCATGGATGTCAATAAAGAGGGAGCACATTATCTTGGCAATGATTGTTTCATGTATCTTATTATTTTATAGTTATCTACATGTAATTATAAGTTTTGGAGTGAAATGGCCACAATAATTATCTGATGTTGTTGTTAATTCAACTAGGTAAGTACCAAGTGAAAGATATGAATGTATATATTGCACCTCTTATTGACGAGTTGTTTGTGTTATAGAATGGTTTCACTATGTATGAAATCTCTCGACCAATTAGACAAAGAGAATTTCAATTCCATGTAATGCTTGTGTAGACAATTCATGATGCTCCAAGGTTGACACATTTCTGTGGTATGTTATGGTAAATTCTAGTTGTACGAGATAATTCAAATTTTAAAAATATACATATTTAATCTAATTTTATTGTTATCTTGTAGGTCTTTAAACAAAGGGAAAAATTTTATGTCCAATGTGTGGTCCAAAGATGAAATCCTATCATTCCAAAAGTTTAAGAAAATAGGTGTTTGATGAGTATAGGTAGTTCCTCCCCAGAAATCATAAGTATTGAAGTGCAGAAAGTCATCTTTTCAATGGGAAATAAGAGACTACATCAAATCCCCAAAGAATGACACCTCACCTATGTCAGTTGGAATATAATAGAATTCAAGGTAATATCGTTCCACGTAATGGTCAATGTTTGAAAATTATATATTTTGATTGTGTTTTGTTGGCTAATTATGTAGTTGATGATCTTGAAGATCGTGAAGGCATCACCGACCAGCTTCCAAAGGGACTACAATGTTATCCCAAAGAATTTAGTTGGCTGCCCTACTATGAGCATCTACAAATTGTGCATTTGTATGATACTATGCATATTGGAAAGAATGTAATAGAGATGTTGTGAAAAATATTGGACGAAAGGCATGACAAAGAAAAACTTGACAAAATTTGTAGTGACATTCACGATTCCAATCATGCAATGAAAAATATCATTGAATCAAATAGCAATGGAGACTGGATTAATGCAAGTGCTCTTCCTTTGTTATTAACAGAGAAACAAAGTAATGCCATAAAAGAAGTGATTTGAAAAATTTGATTTCCTATAGGATTTGCTGCAGATATAAGCAATCTCATATCAAAGAAAAATGATTTTGGGTCAGGGATGAAAACACATGATTGGCATACCTTCATCAAGGTAAGTCATAGTCTTTTGTATTTACAATATATTTGTGTAATTACATTCAATTTTCATTGTATGAAATGATCAATTGACAATTGTTGCAGTATTTGCTACCCTATCTCTCCTAGAGAACTTCGACAATAATATCAAACAAGTGATATATGATCTTGAAAAATACATGAGGTAAGAAATGATATTTGTTAAATATATCAAACAATAATATCAAACAAGTAATATATTGTAAAGTCTCATATTTATATATTTATGTCTTGAATCCCTTGTAGGTGGTTGTCATCTAAAGAAAACCATAAAGAAGATATAAAATATTGGAAGAAAATAATTTTTTGATTAATGTGTGAAATGCAAAAGTGTTTACTTTTGGCTTTTTTCAATGCACAAGAACACTACCTCATACACCAAGTTGAGGAGATTGAATTGTGTGGACCTGTACATGCTAGGTCAATGTGGATGGTTGAGAGAAACTTGAAATTTTTTAAGGGTTTGGTATGACAAAGAGCACATCTTGAGGGTTCTATGGTTGAGGGATATATGGTATACCAGATGATGGTGTACGTTACTCAATATCTTCCTAATCTTGCAACAAAGACCCATATAGATTGCATTTGGGATCTCAACTCAATTTAAAAATTTGAAGGGGAGTACTTGGTGGGAAATGATAGATTTAGGAAACTGAAAGGTAATAAATTATGAGATGTTATTGTAGTAAATTAATTCTTAATCTTCAAAATAAATCTTTTGTAATTCATCTATTTACTTTTTTACAACTGCTAAAGAGTGGGATGCAATACATTTGTTTATTGCAAACAATCAAGATTGGATGATAGCATGGATTGAATGATGTCAACATGATGGTCATAGATTAACATGGGAATCCATGTCTCCATTGGTTATACAAGCTCATCGCAATGGATATCCCAATGTTACACAAAAGTAAATAGATTTGGCATATGGTTTAAGAGATCACCAAGTACTTATAAATTTGTTAATTAATCAATCGTACGTTTTTCAACTCGTGATGCAATAATTTATACATGTTTGACATTATTGCAAATGAAACACCACAAGGATATGTTTTGCAATGGTTATAAATTTCACATCAAAATGTTGGATGACACAAAGAGAACTTGTGATTTTGAGATAAGTGCAGTGTTCCAGGTGACTAATATTTTATCTAGAAATGACTTACATTCTCGAGAGTCGCAAAATCGATACTATGGTATTTTGGTTGATATACTTGACTGTGACTTCAATTCTCTCAAATTAGTTCTCTTCATTGTGAAATGGTATAGACTACGACTTAATAAAAATGATCTTGATAGAACTATTATTGAACATGACAATGAATTTTCAATGATTAATACAAGGTTGTTTGAGCCAGTTGGAGAAGAGCCCTATGTTTTTCCAAGCCAATGTGAGCAGGTATTTTACTCAGAGGTTCCACATAAACCAGGTTGGTCATTTGTTGTTAGACATGATCCAAGAGGAAGACTGATAAAGTATAATTTGATGGAAGAAGATACCGAGGAAGATGAAGAAGTGGAAGATGATGTAGAACCAGATCATGATCGAGAGCTAGTCGAAGAAGAATATGAAGAAGAAGATGATGATGATGATGCTACTACTGATGAGGATGATGTTACTACTGATTTTGTTACTGATGATGATGATGATGACAATGATGATGATGATGATGTTGATGGTGATGATGAAGATGACAATAATAGTGGTGGTGATGATGTCATTGATGATGATGATATGGATGAAGAAGAATATAAATGACATGAATGAAATGTACAATTATGCCAAATGTTTGGCATGTTCTAATGATTGTTTTATATGTACTACTCTTATTCACCTTGTTTTATATGTCCTACTTATATATCTTTGATCTTTTGTTAAAAGAAATTTCATTCTAAAAGAGTGTATTTAATCTCTATATGCTTAAACAACCTCACTAGTTAAGATTGTTCTCATTTGTAGTGGGCATGACAAGAATCAAATCACTTGAAAGACACCAGTATTTAGACATGCAAAAATTAGTGACGTGATTAAGAAAATTACCTTTCTTTAGAATTGGATGGTTGTCTTTGGTTTGTCATTTTGTTTTGAATGTTTAGTGATTTAAACCAAAGATTTCAACTTAGCCAAAAAATGTGCAAGTCTACATTAGTATGTTTCTTTTAATTGTAATTATAATTAGTATGAATGAACAAAATAATGACAATGCAATATTTGTTGAAATAGCATCGATGACTTCGGTCAATGTGCCTATGTGTTAATGTGGTGTTGGCCCATGCATGATGAAGATGTCACGCACAATAAGTAATCTTGCGCATCAATTTTGGGTTTTCCCAAATAGGAAAAAGGTCTGGATGATCCATAACCAAATCATGAGTAGGAACCAGATCTGCAAGAACATCATTCTGAATTGATACCAACTCGATTGACAAATATATATATATATATATATATATATATATATATATATATATATATATATATATATATATATATATATATATATATATATATATATATATATATATATATATTTTAAAAAAAACTCATTGTCGTCATAACTATGATAGATTTAAAACAATGATAATTTCCCATTGCAAACATCTGACATCCATTTGTCACATTAAACACATCGCTATCGAAAAACAACCATAAATAATGGATAACCATCATAACTATCTGACACATGTCCATCACATGTATAACATAGTCATCATTACAAACCACAAATGACAGATATGCATTTTAAACTTCCTACAGATATCCGTCGCATTATAAGCATTTTCATCGATGAACATGTTACGAATGATGGCTACCTATCATAATCTTCTGATGGGTCACCGTTGTTTGTTATTTGTTGTGACAGGTAGGCATCCCATTTTGGATGGCCACAAATATATTTGACGACATTCTTGCTATGTTGGCACCCTCTTTTAGTGATGACCAAGGTTGTAATTATGACACTTGACTGAACCGTTAGTTTTTCTGAGTACAAAAATGTGACACCGGGTGGTGTCACTTAATCGACAGTTTACTGTCTAAATTCGAATGCTCGACCATTGAAAAAAGGTCTCAAATGTACTAGTGAGACCTGCTATCTTGATTAGTTCTAATGAATAGCATACACTCTTTACTTGGTCACATAGACCTTCTGCTGATGGCTCAACACTTCGCACTCTCGGCTCTGTTCTATTGTCAATTGCCTGGCATACTTAGCAATCACAAATGACTGCCTATAAATATTTTCATCTAAATGATATAATCAAGTTGTCTTGTTAGAACCATCTTGAAATCATATTAGAGAAATAATACAACTCTCCAATAACATCTCAGTCAGCTCTACTAAGCACGCAACATAAATTAGGACTACACAACTCCATGTGAGTAGATGCAACGCTACACACAGTTGGCTCCACCAAATTAACTCCAACTTTCTTGTCATGATAAATTATGTCATGCGCTCTTAACCAAACATTCTTAACTCTCCTCTTAACATAAATCCAAGCATGCATATCAAGATGATAGGCATAACTACCGCAATCATATAAACACTATCGACTCTTCCAGATAAACTCAGGAAACTGTGACTGTCAATTGAAGACTTCATAACTCAACCTGTAATGCATATCTAACTCTATGTTCATGAACATAACATCATACATATGTCTATAACATGAGTATAAACATGCAAGGCTCTACTATAACTATACTGCAAATCACATACAGAACTATTCTTGGGACCTATCAGAAACACTCACTGATATATGCAACTGTACTACTATCTTTACTCAGAATCAACCTCTACATCTATGATATCATGTTGATAACATATCCATGCAACATATGCCCAAATCTCTCTCCATTAGGCTTCCATGCATGCTACTTACCATATGTTATCATCAATGATAAACATACCGTCAGCAATCTGGCTTGCTGGCAAATCTCCAACAATCTCCCCCTTTGGCATTGATGGAAACATATGGAATGAAAAACACCACCAATCCAAATTATCAATTCTTTTATAACATTCTCCATTTCCTCAAAAAAACTCCCCCAAAGATAATTCCTCCATGTACTGTCGAATGCTTTGACTATCAACTGTTGCAACTCCTCCTTACTTCATATTCATTGCTGAATATGCTCCCCCTTACAGTATACTTTCTTTTTCTATCTTGTTTTTCATGACTACATATATACTCCCCCTTTGACATCAGTGGAAAAGGGTGCCAAACCATTTAAGCACCGGTACTACTCATGAGGTAGAGTAGTCAACCTTTCATCAGTCACTGAGGACTGATACACTCCTTCTATCTTTAATCAAATTTAGGGAAGGGAATTACTCCCAGCTTCTCCTTGAGATAATCAAAAGTATCCTTAGGTAAAGGCTTTGTGAATATGTTTGCTAGCTATTCTTTTTCTCACCTATTCCACCTTTACTTCTTTCTCTGCTACTTTCTCTCTTAGGAAGTGATATTTTATCTCAATGTATTTTGTCTTTGCTTGCATCACATGGTTCTTTAACATATTGATAGTGCTAGTGTTATCACAATGAATAGAAATGGGATAATCAATCTGAATACCAAAATTTTTTATCATCTGCTTGATCCATACAATTGTAGAACAATTCAATGTTGCTGCAACATATTCTATTTCTGTTGTTGACTGAGAGATACAATTTTTTTTCTTACTTGTCCAAGTAAAAATTTTATCACCAAGGAATACTGCTCCTCCTAAGGTACTCTTTCTATCATCAACACAACCTACCCAATCAGCATCTGTATACACATGAAGCTCTACATTCTCTAAATTAGGATACCATAAACCATAGTCTAAGGTTTCATTCAAGTATCTGAATATTATTTTTACTACCATGAGATGACTTTGCTTAGGTTCTTCTACAAATCTTTCAACAATACCAACTGCATTGGAAATGTCTGGTCTTGTTTGAGTAAGATATATAAGTTTACCAATCAATGTCTACTGTTGGCGAATCATCTTCTTTTGAAAGCTTGCATCCTATTATCATAGGGGTACTTACTAGCTTGTAATCATCCATCTTGAACTTCTTCAAGATCTCTTTCACACACGTAGTCTAATTTATGAATATACCTTTGTCTGTGAGTTGCACATTCAATCCTAAAAAGTTCTTGATAGGTCCAATCATGCTCATTTCAAATTTGTGTTGCATCTCCTTAGCAAATTTTGCACTAAGCTTGTCATTACCACTAAAGATAATGTCATCAACAAATATAGCAACCAAAAATAATCCATTAGATGTTTCTCTTATGAATAAATTACAATCTGCTACTCCTTTCTTGAATCCAATCTCAGTCAAGTATCCATCAAGTCTTTAATACCATGCTCTAGGGGCTTTCTTAAGTCCATAGAGGGCTTTCTTCAATCTGCATACCATATCAGGTCTATATGATAAGGTGAATCCTTTAGGCTGCTCTATGTATACTTCTTACTTCAACTCTCCATTCAGGAATGCTGACTTAACATCCATTTGGTATACCTTAAAGTTTTCGAATCTAGCATAAGCTAAAAACAACTTTATGGCTTCCAATCTTCTTATAGGGGAAAATATAGCTAAATAATCAATTCCATCTCTTTGTGCATACCCTTTACATACTAATCTAACTTTGTTTCTTACTACTATTCCATCTTCATTCATCTTATTTCTAAATATCCACTTGGTTCCAATCACATTTTTATCACTAGGCCTAGGGACCAATTCCCATTTATCATTCTTAATTATCTGATCTAGCTCTTCTTTCATTCCTTCATGCCAATCTAAATCATTACATGCATCTTCAACACTCAAAGGTTCAATCTGTGATAGTAAACATACCTCTTCATTTGTTGTGGAACTCTTTGCTTTTGATCTTTTCATGACTTTACTGTTCTGATCTCCAATGATGTCTTCCTTTGAATGATATTTATATGTAAATTTAGGAACATTAGGTGTGTCTCTCTCATCTAACTTCTGAGATTCTTCTTCACTAGTTTCAGGGTCATTAAATAATACATCAATGTTGTCAAACATTTCTTCAACAACCATTTCTTTATTGGTAGGTTTAGGCTCTTCTTCAATCATAGGTGCATAATCATGATATCTTTCTTGAATCATAAACTTCTCATCAATCTTAACATGAGCACTTTCAATGATCTTCTTCAATCTTAAGTTAAAACATCTATAAGGTTTTCTTTTAGTAGAGTAACCAAGAAAAATTCCTTCATCACTTCTTGCATCAAAATTGCCAATTGCTTCATCTCTCTTGATGTAGCACTTGCTTCCAAAAATTCTGAAGTAATTCACTGTAGGTACATTCCCAAACTATATCTCATAAGGTGTCGTATATGTGCCTGGCCTTAATTATATTCTATTGATTGTATAGACTGCAGTATTGACCACATCTCTCCAATAGGTGTGTGTGACCTTTCCTTCAATCATGATGGTGCGCATTATGTCAAGAATGATCATATTCCTTCTCTCTGCAATTCCATTCTACTAAGGGGTTCTAGGAGCACTTAGATGTCTCTTTATCCTATGTTCTTCACAATACTCATAAAATCTACTAGAGGTGAATTCTCCTCCTCTATCTGATCTCAAACATTTGACCTTTAATCCAGACTCATTTTCAACCTTAGCTTTGAATATTTTGAATTTGTCAAATGCTTCTAATTTTTCCTTTAAGAATGCAACCCACATCATTCTAGAATAATCATCAACAAACAAAATGAAATACCTTTCACCATAGTATGATCTTGTTTGAGTTGGTCCACATAGGTCTATATGTATTAGATCCAACTTGTTCTCTGCCAAATTATGCTTTCTTCTGAATGAGTTCCTTACATGCTTTCCCATCACACATTCCCTGCATATTGTGTCTACTAGTTTTGCAATTCTAGGAAGATCTCTTACTGCCTTTACATTACTTATCTTTACTATGTTATCAAAATTGATATGACATAGTCTTTTGTGCCATAACCAAATGTCATCTACCCTAGCAACAAAACAACTTGCTTATGGATTAAGCTGAAAACATTACCTTTAGTCTTTGATCCTGATGCAATCCTTTCTCCTTCCTTGTTATTAATGATGCACTTGTTGTCTTTCAATTCCAACTAATATCCTTTGTCAAGCAACTGTCCAACACTCAATAGGTTATGTTGTAAACCATCAACATAAAGAACATCATCAGTGTTGTTCTTCCCATCCAAGGTGATGGCTCCTCTACCTATGATAGGTTTAGGAGTGTTGTCACCAAATCTAACCATGATGCCTTTGTACCTATCTAGATTTACAAATCTATCTTTGTCTCCTGTCATGTGATGTAAGCAGCCACTGTCAATGATCCAATCTACCCTAATGTCAACTTGTGAAATCAATTCCAACTCTTGTGCATTCTTTTCATCTTCAAGAGAAATGAATCCAATTTCATCCTCTGTTGATTCTTCATCTGATACTCCATCTCCAACATAGTAACATTCCTTTGTATACTTAGGCTTGTAGTTGTTTTTGAACTTCTTAACTCTTGTAGGAGACTTAGATGCAAAGTGACCAATCTTATTACATGAAAAGCATTTGAATGGTAACTAACCTTCATATTTTCCTTTTCCTTTCTTTTCTCTTTTATAAATCATAGCAATGAAATCATCTAGTGTTTTTTCTTCATCATCGTCATCAAAATTACCAGAGGTGTTCAAGGATTTCTTACCATGGACTCAAGCTTTGAAGGTTGTCTCACTTTTAGGCTCTGTCTTCAAACTTGATATCTCAAAGGCTAAAATCTTGTTGATTAAGGTCTCTCTCCTGAATTCTTTTGAGAATGGTATAGTCTCTTCCAAGATGTTTATCTTGTTCTCATATTCTAGTGTCAAAGTAGTCATCAACTTATCCATGATGTCTTCCTCGAAAATCTCTCCACCATTGTTTCTAATTCCTGAAACTGCTTCATTAATCCTTTGATTATAGGCTCTAATGCTTTCTTCAAGTAGAATCTCCAATGTATTATATTTTTTCTTCCATATCTTTCTGCACGCATTCTTGGCTTGGATGTCTCCTTCAAACATGTCTTCTAGATACTTCCAAATCTTATAGGCTTTATCTAGTTTCTTGATCTCTGAAAATTCACTATCAGAAAGGCATTGATGAGGGCTTCTTTGGAAAGGGAAATTGAAGTGAACAAATCCTTTTTCTTAATAGTTGCATCTTCTTTAGCAAGATCTGATAAAGAAGGAATCTCAGTTTCTTTAGTAATTACCTCAAAAATCTCAAAGGCAATGCACTGCAAATGTGTCATCATTTTGTTCTTCCAGTCAAGATAATTCTCTCCATCAAACTTATGAATTTCTTTTCTAAAGAATTTCATCTGATCAACCTCAAGCTATTAAACTTTCTATCTGAGGCACTTGGCTCTACTACCAATTGTTAGGAATAGTCTCAAGAGATAACTAAGAGGGGGGGGGGGGGGTAAATCAGTTATCTACAAGATTTAATTATTTATTTAATTAAGTATATAAGAACATTAACCATAAACACAATGTGAGAATACTTAACACAACATCACAATTTTGGTTACGGGGAAACCCAAATAGGTAAAAACCCCGGTGGGAATTGACACCCACTAATAATCTGCACTAGTGTATTATGATCCTTATTAGAAGACCTTACAACCCTGTTAGGAGTTGATCTTTACAATGCATTTAATAAAGTGACCTATTCAAGGGCCAAACCTTGTTAGGAGTCTTTTACAATTAACCCTATTAGGGGTGAGGACGCACTATCCGAGAGCACACTGCCCAAAGGGGTGAAGGCTGCAACCTTCTATTTAACATATACACACTATATCTAGATCTTTTGTGAACTACAAGGTAGACCTGTTGTCTTGATCAGTTCCAATCAATAGCATACACTCTTTACTTGGTCACATAGATCTTCTACTAATGTCTCAACACTTCGCACTCTCTTCTTTGTTCTATTCTATCAACTACCTGCCATACCTAGCAATCACAAATGACTTCCTATAAATATCTTCATCTAAATGATATAATCAAGTCAGCTTGTTAGAACCATCTTGAAATCATATTAGAGAAACAATACAACTCTCCAATAACATCTCAGTCAGTTCTACTAAGCACGCAACATAAATTAGGACTACACAACTCCATGTGAGTAGACGCAACGCTACACACAGTCGGCTCCACCAAATTAACTCCAACTTTCTTCTCATGCTGAATTACATCATGCACTCTTAATGAAACATTCTTAACTATCCTCTTAACATAAATCCAAGTGTGCATACCAAAATGATAGGTGCAACTTCCACAATCATATAAACATTTTCAGCTCTTCCAAATAAACTCAGGAAACTATGACTGTCAATTGGAGACTTCATAACTCAACTTGTACTGCATATCTGACTTTTATTTCATGAACATAACATAATACATATGTCTCCAACATAATTATAAATGTGCAAGGCTCTACTGCAACCATACTGCAAATCATATACATAACTATTCCTAGGACCTGTCATAAACACTCGCTGATATACACAATTGTATTACTGTCTTTACTCAGAATCAACCTCTGCGTCTATGATAGCATGCTGATAATATCCATGAAGTAGATGCTCAAAGCTCTCTCCATTAGGCTTTCATGCATGCTTCTTACCATATGTTTTCATCAATGAAAAACATACAGTCAGCAATTTGGCTTGCTATAAAATCTCCAACATTCATGTGTTTCTCAATTTTTGCTTTGACTAAGTTGGCTCAGTAGTTTCTCAGTTTCCTTGTTTAACCGAGTTGTTTGGTTATCTCTCTAGCACTTGGTTATCCTTGCTTACCGAGTTATTTTTTTTAGTTTCATGTTGAGGCCAACTTGTGCAATTAATTATGGTCACAGATTAAAGGTCGGTATCTATCATTGGGAAGCATGTGGACCTAGATCTGGTTGTCGCTTGCGTTGATGGTGGATCTGAAGGCTGACTTGTTCAGTATTCTTTTGTATATATTGTAATCTTTTGTTTGTAGTTTAGGAGATAAGTTTTGATAGAAGTAGAAGTTAGAAGATTGAAGATAGTTTCATATCCTCGCATGTTGGAGGACTTCTATACTTGAATTGTTATATCTGGCCCTAACGGGGAAGACCTTACAACCCGACATGTATGAATCAATTTGAAATAATATAATAAGTTGATGTGCATTCTCTCTCTCACTTGTGTGTTGTTTTCTTCCACGTGTGATCTCTGCAAGGTGGATCTGGTTAGGGTGTGTCTTTGGCCCCTCTCCCCATTCTCCCTTGCATCAGTGGGTTCCATCCCCACCATATTTTTTACCTTCTAACAAGGGTTTTTATGATACCAAAATACATGTGTCATGTGTATTGAAGTTTCATGAATGTTTTATTGGTTTACTTTCATGCATTTACATTCTAGTTTTAATATTGAATGTATGTTGGATGCAATTTATATAGTCGGTTATTAAAGTTGATGTTTACCATGATTAGTTTGAAAATTTTTAAAGGGTACTAACTCACCCCTCCCCTCTTAGTACACACCTTTCCATAATTCCAAAAATTATTTGGGATAACTTTGTAGCCCCTTTGGATGCTGGTCATTAATGCCTTGATGACCTTCATGAAACATATAAGTTAAAAAAATTAACAACAATCATCATCAATTTTTGCATGAGTAAACAAAACACAATATAAAAATATAAATTCCAAACATATAAATTCCAACTTCCATAGGTGAGGTGTCAATCTTCATGGTTTTGATGTAGTCTCTTCCTTCCCATTGAAAATATATTTTTTGGTAGTTCAATACTTATGATTTTTGTGGAGGAAGTGCTTATACTCATCAAACTCCTTTCCTAAACTTATTGAATGACGAGAATTCATCATTGGACCACACACTAGACATGCAAATTTTCCCTTTGTTTGAAGACCTGCAAGATCGTGTATAATTAGATTAAAAATATTTATATATATTATATGTGTGTGTGTATGTATGTATGTATACGTACATACATGCATACATACATACATACATACATACATACATACATATATATATATATATATATATATATATATATATATATATATATATGTATGTATGTATGTATGTATATACATACATAGATATATACATACATACATATATACATACATACATGTGTGTGTGTGTGTTGGAAATATTCAAGACTAGCCAAGTTACTGAGAGGGGAGGGGTGAATCAGTAACTTCAAAACTTTTTACAAATTGTAGATCTTAACAATATTCCAAATAACATTTAGATCAATAAGATAACTGCATGCATGAGTAACAGAAAGAATAAAACATTCATAACACTTTGAACACAGAGATTTGGTTACCCAGAAACCTTCCAAATAGAAAGTAAAACTGGGGTGGGGATGATATCCACAAAACTTCAATACTGTAGTATAAAGTTGGCCGGTTAAGGCTTACAATGATCACTTCTGATGATCTGCCCTGTTAGGAGCAAATAGGACTGCTAGGTCCACCTTGTTAGAGGATTTACAAACATATAATGAAGTATGCACTCAGTTAAGAGATTTTACAAAAGACTGTTAAGTCTACCCTGTTAAAGGATTTCAAGCTAATTCACCTATTAGGATGAAACAATAGATCTCTTACTTGCAACTGTACTTGCTGATTGAGATTCTTTGATATATTGATCACCTTCTGTGATAGATATGTCTCTGCTACTCCTTATACTACTATAGCCCTTTGTAATTCACCTATCTCTACCTTTCTTCTCTTTTTCACATATTACTACACTTTTGATATGATACAAAACATTGCTTATATATCAATCCAAAATAATTACAAAGTCGGCTGCTAAAATACAAGTCAACACAAGTATTATTGAGTCAGCCCTGATGTAGTTACAAAGTTCTTGCAAAGTAACTCAGTGACTTTCTGATACTCGGCATCCACTGCAATACTCGACATCATCATGCACTCGGTAGGGGTGGAGGCTTGGTCCATACTAACCACTCAGTCATAGTTTCAAACTCGGTATACACTGGAGACTCGGTAGATACAGTGTCACTCAGTAGAAACTAAATTCCCTATTTACTATGTTGGCACTCAGTACACACTGCTCATCTCATCACTCGATAATGATAACTCGTTAAGCACTGCGAAGTTCAGTCTGCTCGGTAAACACTATTATGCTCAGATTGCTTGGTAAACACTGTGAAGCTCGGTGAGCACACAGAATCTGAATAAGTGTTGTCACTAATGACAAACATACTTAATGCCAACAATCTCCCCCTTTGGCATTAGTGACAAAAACACTTATTGCCCAAAACTTATATACAAAAATCATGCTAAATCTATTTTTTTTTATTTTTCAAAATTTGTCTTTGTCAATCTGTTGTATATACATTTTATGTCTCCCCCATACAGTATACATATATACAAGTATCTTATATCTCCTATATCTCCTATTCTCATATCTCTTCTCATATCTCCCCCATTCATCACATACTCTCCCCCTTTTTGACAATAATGCCAAAGGTGTATATACAAATATTTTACATAGAGATGCCAAACTGTGAGAGAAAATCAGAATGTACCTTGCCAATCAGTGCCAGAGTTCTATCCCAATTCTCTTATAGAATCTTGCATGTATGAAGTGCAACTTGGACTTCTGCAGAGAGTTCAATCATGTGATCTGCAATTGAAAACTGATTGTCATGGATCAATGTTTTTGAGTGTGCAATATGCTTCTGCATTGTATCCATGATGGGAAGGATCATGTTCTGAATATCTATTAATGTTGACCTGATCCTTGCATCTTCTCTCAATAACTCTGACTGCTTATCAGATAGGAATCTAACTTTCATATGATGTGCAGAGCTTGAACTAGGTTCAAGTTGCAACTTTTGTGCACTAATCTTCAGATCCTCATCAATCTTATTCAATTTTTCCTTAACTTCCTTTGAGAACTCGAAAACATTACATACCTTGACAAAAAATGATGTTACCTTGGAATAGGAGGATTCAATGTTAATCAAAACTAAAGATAACTCGGCTAGATTTATAGCTATTTGCTGAGCAATATGCTCAAGCACTTTATTGTCAAACTTCTTCTCAGCCTTTTCAAGCAACTTTTCTTGACTAGAAGAGTCCTCATTGAACTTAGTGACTGCCTCTACCAACTGTAACAAATGTGTTGAGAGGAATCAACTTCAACACCTATTGCTTCTGTCAAAATATTCTTAGCATCCTCAATGATCTTATATTCCTTATCTCATTCCTCTTTTAGTTTCTTCTGCTTTGCTTTCTTCTGGAGGAGTTCTCCAACCAATTGCATTTGATTTGCAGAAAGATTTGCAAAATCTAATTGTGGAATTTCTATCTGCTCATCCAGATCTATATTTTCTTCTATATCTTTACTCCTGCTTAAAAATCTTATGCTCAATTGAACCTTAGGTCCAACTGTCATTGTGCTTAATGCCTTTGAAGTAGAAATTATTATAGACACAGTAGGACTTGTAGTGAAAAATGATAAACTTCCAACTGATGGAATGCTCACTGGAAGACTTGATAAACCCAAAACTGAAGTATTTACAATTGTAGAATAAAAAACTGAAGTACTTACTACTATAGGACTCAAAATTGTAGAGGGTGCTGAAGTACTTGCTGGAAGCTGCAACTCGGTGAATATAAGAATTCATACTATTCTGACTATACTCGGTAACCACATGAAATTTGGTTACTCCTGACCTTGCTCGATGGTAACTGATACCAACCTTCTTAGTGATCCTATTGTATCTTGCATACTGATTTGGATCTTTCTTCCTTTCAATTCTGGAACTATTTTGGAATATGTCTATGAAGATACAGTTCTAGTGCTTTATTGGAGACTTAGTTGGAATTGATAGAGCCACCCACTTCATGAGTGACTTCATTACTTGGACTGGTTTTCTCGGTAGTTTTAGGAATCCATTGTTGTCTCATCTATTTCCTGATGCTATCTACTTTTTCTTTCTTTTCGTTTGCAATTATGTCTGTATTCATGCAATTTTTAGCTATATGACCAAGTTCAGTGCATGTATAACATCTTATGGTAGTATCCCTTTTTCTCAAGTGATGCCTTACATAATTTATGCCAATGTGTCCATATTCTCCACAGTAATGACACCTACACCAAGTGTTGTAATCCCAACCAAATATTGCTTTCACAATTTGTTCTGCTAGATTGGATGTTTTAGATCTACATTCTGATGCCTTGTGACCTTGTTTGTGACATTTGTGACATTTACCTTCAAATCTTGGTTTCTCCTTGCATTCATTTTCTTTATGACCATGCTAATTGTAATTGTAGCATTTTCCATTGAATTTTGCTTTTCCATTGCTCCAACATTTGTTTGAAGTATGACCTAATTTTCCATAGTGATTACAAGTAGGTTTCTAATTCTTTTGAGTACCTTGATTGGAGGATTCACCTTCCTCTTTGTATCCAAGTCCTACTTTTCCTTTTTGCTTATGTAGCTAATTCATATCTTCTTGAGATTTCATCATTCTCTCATTGATTTGCCTTTTAGTGTTTAGGTCATTCACCAATCTTAAACTGATTTGCTTTTAAAATCTCAGCTACTCTGTTATCCTTTCATTTTCTGATCTTAGAGTCAAGATTTCTTCATTTGCATTGGAGACTTGATCAATAAGGTTTTCTAGCTAAAGAGTTTGATTCTACATTTCATTGTTCTTTCCATCTATTTCATCTTTCATCTTGTTTCTTTGTTCTAAGATTTCACAAAATCTTGTTGACTGAATTTCCTGTTCTCTTTTCAATTTTCTTACTTCTTCTTGCAGAGATTCATTCTTTTCTAGGAGTTCTTTGATTGCATTGTTTGCTTCATTTGAGCTGCTTGAAGGGAAAAAATCTTCAATCTTTTCTTCAACATACTGGTGGTCATTCATCTGGTTTGCAAGTTCCTTCCTTCTTTTTAGGGATTGGGAAAGATGCTCTTTTGCTTCCTTGAGTTGAGCTATGGCCATTTCCAGATCTAGCTTTTCATTTTCAATTACTTTGTTAAGTCTGAATATCTCCATTGTTCTGAATCTTTTCTCAAGCTATCAAGCTTTATCTTGAGAACCACAAAGCTCTGATACCAATTGTTGGAAATATTCAAGACTAGCCAAGTTATTGAGAGGGGAGGGGTGAATTAGTAACTTCAAAACTTTTTACAAATTGCAGATCTTAACAATATTCCAAATAACATTTAGATCAATAAGCTAACTGCATGCATGAGTAACAGAAAGAATAAAACATTCATAACACTTTGAACATAGAGATTTGGTTACCCAGAAACCTTCCAAATAGAAAGTAAAACTGGGGTGGGGATGATACCCACAAAACTTCAATACCACAATATAAAGTTGGCCGGTTAAGGCTTACAATGATCACTTCTGATGATCTTCCTTGTTAGGAGCAAATAGGACTGCTAGGTCCACCTCGTTAGAGGATTTACAAACATACAATGAAGTATGCACTCAGTTAAGAGATTTTACAAAAGACTGTTAAGTCTACCCTGTTAAAGGATTTCAAGCTTATTCACTTGTTAGGATGAAATAGTAGATCTCTTACTTGCAATTATACTTGTTAATTGAGATTCTTTGATATACTGATCACCTTCTATGATAGATATGTCTCTGTTGCTCCTTATACTGTTGTAGCCCTTTGTAATGCACCTATCTCTGCCTTTCTTCTCTTTTTCACATATTACTACACTTTTGATATGATACAAAACATTGCTTATATATCAATCCAAAATATTTACAAAGTTGGCTGCTAAAATACAAGTCAACACAACTATTACTAAGTCAGCCCTGATGTAGTTACATAGTTCCTGCAAACTAACTTGGTGACTTTCTGATACTTGGCATCCACTACAATACTTGGCATCATCATGCACTCGGTAGGGGTGGAGGCTTGGTTCATACTAACCACTCAGTCATAGTTTCAAACTCGGTATACACTAGAGACTCGATAGATACAGTGTCACTCGGTAGAAACTGAATTCCCTATTTACTATGCTGGCACTCGGTACACATCACTCATCTCATCACTCGGTAATGATAACTCGGTAAGCACTGCTAAGCTCGGTCTGCTTGGTAAGCACTGTTTTGCTCGGATTGCTCGGTAAACACTGCGAAGCTCGATAAGCACACAGAATCTGAATAAGTGTTGTCACTAATGACAAACATACTTAATGCCAACAATATGTATATATATGTATGTATGTGTGTATGTGTGTATGTATGTATATGTATATTATATGTGTATGTATACATATATATACATATATACATCTATATATGTATACACACACACACACACACATATATATACATACACATATAATATACATATATATACATACATACATATATATATATATATATATATATATATATATATATATATATATATATGTATGTATGTATAAATACACACACACATATATATATATATACATGTGTCTGTATTGAATAAATTATTTTTAAAAATGCATGATTTATAGTTTAAAAAAATAAAAATTATTATTAAAGTGCGCAAGTTGAACTTTATAACATACCAAAAAAATTTGTGTTAGTTCTAGGGCATCATGAATTGTCCATACAGGCATTGCATGGAATTGAAATTGTCTTTGTCCTATTGGTCTAGAGATGTCATATATAGTGACACCATTCCACAACTCTAGTAACTCGTCGATAAGAGGCTCAATATATACATTCATATCTTTAACTTGGTACTTACCTAGTTGAATGAATAGAAACATTACGTAATTATTAAAACCATTTTACTACAATATATATATATATATAATTTAATGTACATGACTACTAAATTAAAAAAAAAAATACCTGGAACAATCATTGACAACATTATGTGCTCTCTCTTTATTGACATCCATGGAGGAATGTTATTGTTGATAACAAAAATAGGCCACACCTAGTAAATAGATCTCAAATCTCCAAATGGATTGACACCATCTGTTGCAAATGAAAGTTTGAGATTATGAGGTTCTTCTTTAAAGTGTGGCCATTTTTCCTCTATGTCCCTAAATGCATAACCATTTGTAGGCATTCGAAGAATGTCATCTCTACTTCTATTCCATGCATGGTAATCCATAAATTATGCTAAGCTTTCACACCTAAATAACCATTGCATGCGTGGAATAATAGGAGTATAAAAAAGAACCTTTTGAGGCACCTTTTTTTAGTTGATCTGTTGGATATCTATGAATATGACATTCAGGAAATTCTATTGCAAATTCATGTTATTTATGATATATAATATGATTATTGGGACATGCACCTATTGCTTGATACTCCATTCCAATATCTTTCATAATGGTAGATAATTCTTGATATGAGAGAGGTAGAATATTTGATGGCAGTAACAAAAAATCACCTAGCAATCTACAAAAAAAATAATTTGTTAATATCAAGAATATTAATGGTACATATTTCACCCTTTATTTACTAGTGATGAAATAACAACAAAAATAGATTTAAAAAGATGACATATATGACATACCTTAACATACATGAGATTTTTATGTTGGATAAACCATTCATAACCTTCAAGCTCACCACAAATAATACAATAGAGAGAAGAGTTGTTTGGGAGCCTTCATAAAGGGGATCATATGCCTTCTCAAGTATAGGTAAATCATGAACAACATCAAATTCATCTTGATCACCATGATCAGAAGTGCCAGTACTAAATGTGTCATGGATCAATGTATTTGTACGATCATCTTCAACAGTATTTTTGAGAGCATGATCATGTTCTTCCATAGGATCATTATCTTCAGCTTCGATGTTCACACCTCCATGTTCCTCCACTTGGAAAACCACATTCTTCAAGTCATCGTAGTCCATAATATGTGCCCTAGGGAACCCACCTATATACCAATGATCAACACAAATAAACCCTTATCATGATCACATTATCAAGTGATTTTTAATGTATATAAATTATCAAAATGATATAAACATTTTTAAATGAAGTAAATATAAATACATATAATGAACAACTTACCAATGGAAAATAATTATGCCCCCCTTCAATGTGACCATGTTGCCTACAATGTTTCTTGGATGTTGTGATTAAAAGTCTTGTCTTTAAGCCCTTACAATTTTTGCAAGGACAATAACATTTCTCGTCACCTTTTCTTTTCAAGCTAGACCACAATCTAGCAATTGTCTCCTTATTTTGTTCTTGATCAATAATGATTGACATGATTTTTCTTCATAGGAAAAAAATTGGACTATAATAAATTCAGTCTATAACCTTCACAAACATAGCAAAACATTGTTGCGGTCGTGAAAAATCCAGTCACAGTTTATATTTTAACTTGAGTAACCCTAGTGTTTTTTAAAAAAATAATTTTAATTTCCTCTTTTTTCTCATAATCCTGATGAACTCTCGCCGTAACCTCTGAAAAAATTCATATCCATTGAAATTATGATTAGCATCATGCAAGTTTGAAAAAAAATAAAGAAAATGACACAATTAACCTCTTAATATTTGGTGAACACAAAGAAAACAACAAGGTTCATCAAAAAATACACCCAAATGAGCTAGTGTTTATTAACAATATCATGTAGAAGGGATCAAATTGTGAGAGATTTTTATTTATTTCGGTCCCTAGATATATCACATTTGTTTCTTCACTAATCTCCGTTTAGGCTTGATGTTCATGTTTTTTGTGTGACTCTTCAGTAACATTTGACAATGATTTTATGGCCTTATCTTTGTATTATGGAAACCTCATCAGCTCTAACAGATGGATTTAAACCTTCATTTTTCATAATGCTTGTTTAATATCAAATTTTGTTGCGTTTGTGTTTGATGAAGGTTTAGTTAATTGAACCTTATCATTTGGTGGTTTTATAGTTTTAGGAGTCTCAACTTTTTTTTTGACACTATTGTTGTCATTTTTCTTTTCTGCAATATATTCCTTTTTCTTTTTGTTAATCTCCTTTACAAAGATTCCTTAAGGTTTCTCTTGATCAACACTTATTACCCTATTTCTCAAGTGATAGTTGCTTGTATCCTGGGCTACAACAACAACAATTAAGGCCCTTTTCTCTTCTTCAGTGGATCTCCTTAATTTTGGGTTGTCTTATTCATCATCTAGAAATACTTATTGCATGTAACATTTTTGGTTCAATCATTGAGATTTTACATCATCCTCATATCTATCCTCAAATAAGTCATAATCATCAGCATTCCCAAATGGTTCCATCAACAATGTGTTTTTAGTTTGGTCAGGATCATAGTCATCATTTTCCATACCTTCTTGTTGTAGGTTTTGTGCCACCACACATTGTTGAGATGAATGAGGCATATTACAAGATTCAAACCATAGGCTCTCACTTACCATATGGTTTTCTTACTCAATGGATTAGGCAGATCTCTGTTTGCATTTTGTCTTGGGATTTTTAGTTTTCCACCCTTCCAACTGGTATTGTAAGGCATGTCTTGAAGCCTCATCCTTTAGTTTATGTTGAATTATGGCCTATCATTTCTATTAATTTGAAATTTTTAATTCTTTCTTACTTTTGTGGTTAATTCTTTCAAATCATTAATAACTTTGTCTAGCTTATCCTCCTCTTTGTTTTGTCTAGGTTCTTTGGGATTTTGTAATTTGATCATCTATTTTTCCTATCTTTCCTTAAGACTTTCTATTATTTTATATTTTCATTGCTATCAGACATGCATATGTTCGAGTATGAAGAATTTTTTATCTTATCTCATTTTTTTTTTCTTTAATAAGCATCCATATAAAATACCAAACATATTTCATTAGCTAGCTTCAAACATGGAGGCACCCTATTTAGTAACTTCTAAAATCTTTTATTGAATTTTGTTAATTAAATCCCTTATTTATACTTGTTAACTCATGAAGAGAAAAATAAAGATCATTGTGATCACTGAATTCTTCAAGAAATGCCCTTTTGAAATCTGCCCATCTACCGATTGAATTATCAAGTAACCCTTTGTACCATTCTCGTGCATCTTCAATTAAGAATTTCACAAATAATTTCATGTAATTGTCTTCATGTGGAACCCCATGGTTCTCCATGACATTCACAAATTTTCTTATATGGTTCTCAACATTCTCTACAACACTTCCTCTAAATTTAGGTATATCATTTTCCCATTTGTTCTTTATGTCATGAGGGGCTCCAAGAGTTTGCATAAAGTTTAATGGCTTGTATTTATCAACATTCATAGGACCTCTCACAAAAGAAAAACGATCTTGTTGATAGAAATGTCCTTGATTTTAAGAACCATAATAGTGTTGGCCATTGAAATTTAGGTAATATTGATTATGGTTATAATGGGGTACATGTTCTTGATGTCCATAGTTACCATACTATCTGTAGTATCCATGTGGTACATATTTTCCATTATAATTATGGTTTCCTAAATGATAATAGTCATATTGCTGGTCTCTAAATCTTTCTCTACCACCACCATTATTTCCTTGATACGATGAATCATTATGGACTCTTCCATAATTCTAATCACATCTTCCTCTATCACCTTGGTTATTCCTTTCATCATGATTTTCACCATTTGGCCTTTGGGAATTTCTTGTAATTGAGCCAAAAATTTGGTCAATTATCTTCTTTGTGTCTTGAGACAATTCCCTAGTTTGAGCTATGACTTGAAACTCTTGTGTAGTACTTGTGACACCTTTCAACTAATCTCTTAGTAATTTTTCAACCTTTATTTTATGGGCTTCTTGTTCATCCTCTGTGGACCCTCAAAGATTTTGGCTAATGTTCTAGAGGAGTTAAAATTAGAGGGTGTCTGATTTGATCTTCTACACACTTCTCTTTGTAAATTTGTCATTCTTTAAACAAATACTTTATTTACACGGTACATGTCTTCCTCAAAATTATTTTCTTCAACATGGTCTTCAAGCATCTTGTTCCCATTGTTAGAAGTTTTTCTACCTCCTTTAAATCCCATTCTCTATCCTGAGTGTTTATTATTTTTCTGTATCCCTTTTTCCTAATTTGTTTCTTATTTTTGGACTTAACTCAACAAAATTAGATTTCTCATTCTTTAATGACCTTCTACCCCACATATAAGGTTTAGCCTCTATGAATGTCAAAGTTATATGACTTGGATCACTTATTATTCTTTCATAAATCAGTTTTCTATTCATACACTATATTATCTTTAGTACATTTGCCACCTCTTGTCAGAGGAATGATTTATTATTTCTTGAGGTATTCTTTCCAGTAGAGTTCACTTCATCTTTATCAGAGAATCTGATTATAACTTATGTAACTCCCTAATAGATTCACTTTTATGTGTAACAATTTTGACTCTCTATTTCTAGTGGATTGCTTAACTATTTCCATAGTGATGTCTCCAATCTATTGGTTCCCAAATCAATAGATTGGAAAGTTCTAAGAGTGTGTAAAGATTTGTACTCAAACTCTCCACTTGACTTGGCCAATGAATGGGAATGATTGATATGATTTTATCCCCCTGCTCTTTAGGCTTTGCATGACCTAAGTAGGTGGACCTATTCTTCAACTATATACCTCCTAGTTGAAGCTTTTTATAGCAGATATAATTCTTACTTTAAGTACTTATAATCTATCGAGATGGCATTACATCTTGAGATAGATTTTATTGCTTGATTATTATTCTAACTATCTATTTACTCTTCTCCTACTTCTAATTCCTTCACTATTTTGTTTATTCACTTCTATCAGAATTTTATTTAATTATTATTGTAAGCTTCTACTTCTTCTTGACTTCTATCCTCTAACTACCTTATCAACTATTAATTTAACTAAGTTCTACTACTTCTCTGATGTTAAATTCTACTAGAATGTTATTTTGATTATTCTATGATCATTCTTTAATTCAAAAGACTTCAATACCCAACATAGACAAGTACTTTTTTCTATTGGGCAATAAAGTTAAATTTTTCTCTAACCCCATGTATAATTTTGTGAGACAATTTTTACTTCCACTACTTGAATGGATATGTCAATTGTTCTGACCTCTATCTCTTTGGTTATTAAATCATACTGTAATTCATCTTAGTGAGTTTAACTTTTACTAGAAAATACCAATAATAAAAAATTATATAACCAACCAATTCTCATATAAATTCTGATAATCAAATTACAATATAATTTAAAAATAACTTCTCCACACGATGACTCAAACAACTTCTACTTCTTAGAATAGAAATCACAAAGAAATGATTAAATTGGAAATGTAATCCATAACCTTTTAGAAATAAAAGAAACTAAAAATAGATTGATATTAGAAGATCTTCAAACTTATGAAAAGATATGTCCCTTTGTTATCAACACATACAACCTTTGGTCATAATTACTAAACTAATGCTAACTAAATAATAAAATACATAAACAACTAGTCTCCATCCATCATTCTAATGACATTATCTTTATGCTCCGTATAGGCCTCTGATTCATATGTTTCTGCATCTTGTATAGTGTCCCTGACATAGTGCTCTAGAGTTACCATATTTTTCAAGTGATAAAAGGCATCATCCAACAAAAAATTGTCCTTCTTGGTGGTATCCAATGCATCCAATAGTATCTTGTTACACTTAGTAGACTAAGTCTCATGATCCTTTAAGCATCCATCCTTGGTTGCTAGTGATGGTAAGCCTCTCTTTACTGTTGTAGAAAATTCTTTATATTCTCCTATCAAGTCCTTTGAATGACTACCATAGTATTTCATTGCCTTTTCCACTTCTATAATTGACTTTTTGTCAGATCCCTTGAGCCTCATATGTGGTAATTTTCTTTCTAATTTGCACCTTAATGTCTTGTGCTCCAAAAAAAATTTCAAGGTTCTTATAAAAATCCAAAAAGTCATCAAGGAATATCTTCAAAATTATAAATCTTTTGTGCAACAAAGTGGATATTGTATCAAATTTGACATTCTCCACGTTACTTGCTAGTTGCTGATATTTATTTTGCAAATCTTCATACTGGTTACCAATTTCATTACTTTCTACTAAAGCAATCCTTGACCTAGTAGAACCAACTTTTTCCAATTCACTCTCATACTTTTCCTTATAGTGGTTTCTTTCTTTAACGAGTTTCATAGCTTGTGCCCTATTGAATTTTACCATATAAGTGCTAATGTCTATAGATATAATGGGGTCAATTTCTCCAACCTTTAGCTTCACCATATATCTGAAGGCTTTACCAAAATCAATGTTTTTTGGCCTTTTGTGTGGTGGATATAAAGCCCACAACAACATAGCATTTTAATATAGATCAAGCGTGATCCAATGAAAGTCTCATTGACTCCATCAGTATTCATTTTAAAATATTTATCGTCGCAATGAAAAAAAATATATCAAATATCAAATATGCACTGATATCTCATCCTGGAACTAAAATAACTCTTGAATTGATTAACAATTGTCTCCCTTTTGAGGGATCATTTTCTAGATCTCCCACTCCACATAATCATTTAGTTGTTCCATTAGTTGTCTCTCATTTTTTAGGTGTGATATTTGGGATGGGATTTCTCAATTTCCTTCCTTTCATATTGAGTATAAATGATTTAAATTATTTGGACTTGACAATGCATCATCTGAAACAATTTTTTTCTAGGCTTCTAACCTATTATCTTGACCAACTTGTAATTTAATAGTCATTTTAACATCCCTATCAGGAATCTCTTCAAATTCACCAATGTTCACTCTAGATTTTATTTCCTATTCTTGTGACACTTCATTTTCACTAGATTCTTCATCCAAGGGTTGAGATTCCACTTCTCTCAATTGCTTCCTCTTCATATCCAATTCCTTGTTGTAATTATTATTTATTTCAATTGCTTCAACCTCTTCCTTATTCCTAAATACATCCTTTTTTGGCATAGGTACATGAAGATAATCTCCAAAATTTTGTCTCTTTTTACAAGAGTGTATATAACCCTTTGGATCATACCCTCTTCTAAAAAAATATTATTTCAGATTGAATTCATTCTATAATTTACTTTGAACTACTTCATATGCCTTTATGGAGACAATGGTAAAATATCCAAAACTTAAAGTCCCAAGTAAGAAACATTCTTTATGCAATTTACCAAAATGTAAATGATTTGAAAGACTCAATTTTCTTACAATCTCAAAGTATGCAATTCTATTTGGTACATACCATAGAATCTAATACAATTCTATCTTATATTTTTGGTAACTAGTATGGACCCCCTTCAAAACCATAGAATCTAATACAACTGAAATCAAGATGTACATACCAGTCACCCCAATTGTGTTGGACCACCCCCTATCATCGAACTCTTTAGGCCTTAGAAATTTCTTAACCTTCATGGACAATGACCAATCACAGGGGTAATTATAAATTTGACATATTGTCATTACAAACCATTGATCAAATTTAACATAGTTTGAGTTATCATACCTTGAATCCTAGATGGATGTCCATAAATGAATTGATTGATACTCTTCATTCTTTCCCTTGGTTGCCAATTTCAATTTCTATGGCTACATCCCTCTTCTGTATCCATAGAACAAGATCACATGTGTTAATGTAGAATAATACTTGAAACATGGCTATCCACTATCCTCCTTGAGGGAAATTATCCCAACATGTAAATTTTCATCCATATAATGGTCGTAGTCAAAGGTTCTGGGCCCAAAAATCTGAATGTATATTGCTAGCACCATTGGATATATCGACATGAAGTCAGGCACCTCAACCTACCCAACCTACCCATAGGAGTAATATGTATACTACACGTAAGGTTTGAATAATTTAATGTTGAAAGGAGGCCCATCTTCATCTATGAGTGGATCAGGATTTCCCTCTCCCTATGAATAACCAATTTCTAGCCTTTGTATGTGGTATTGAGCCTATTGTACTCCTCTAGTTCTTCAAATGATAGAGGTAAATTATGCATTTGATCTAGGTCAAAAACCTCTACCAAGGAATTTTATGCTATATAGAAAAATGGTTTTCCTTAAGAGTCCAATATGGCTCTCTTCTATGAGTCATAATTCTTAACCAATAACTCCAACAATTCAATATTTACAAACACATTTGGTACTATGAGTTTACCCAAATTCATTTTCCATAGATGACATATTGGCATAGGGTTGTCTCTTATCATGTAATAGAATAAGAATAAATCATAACCCCTTATATTCATACAAATATCACCCGCATTATTAAATCTATCCTCAAGCTAGTATGTCTCAAGAAAATGTTATTTTGACCTTGTTGACCTAGGGCCTGGCCCCTGTATCTGATCAATCATGTCTTGATTCAGTGTTCTAGTTGGGGTTTTCTCTTTTATGTTTTTTTCTTTCCTTTAGTATCTTTTATTTGGTTGGTCTCTTTCTTCTTAATCCACTTGAATTCTCCATTGGAATAATTATGTTAGATCAAGGAATCTTTTTCTAGATGTAGCAATCTCTGCAAATTCACTTTCAATACTTTACCCAATTTTGGCAATTTGTTATGAATGGCTTCTAATATGATCCTTGTTAAATTATATCATCATTACTTCATATATTTTCCTCATGTGAATCCTTTAATTCCTTTGATCTGGACCATTAATGGCTTTTTCTAATTTTATTAAATTTTGAAACAATCGATATGACAATTGTTGCAATCGACATTTTTTATACCGATAAAAAATATTATTACATGTCATTCATATGATACTTTATCCAATCAGTGAGAGTTTTTGGGCATCCTTTCGATATAACTTCCAATGCTTAGTCATTGGATTAAGTCACATCAATTACCTTATCAACCATTGGTGTAATGGGATTTTATGTATTCCATAGTAGAAAGTTATTACAATAGCATCGTCGGAAACACTTCCCTTGATCTTCTTGTTTCTTAGAATCAACATAGGTTCTACCAACATGATATCATTATATGTGTATCTCCTTATCGACACACATTCAACTAATGCCTTATGTGTTATTTCTTTATTGATAAATATTCTCTGATTACACATTTTGTCTATCAATAAAGCATTATAGTAATCTCTCTAATCAGGGTAGATCTATACCATCGGATCGCCTTTTGAAATATTTTGCTAATAGAGTTTGGTTACATTGATCACTTAAAAAAGAGTTCATCACTATGACTTCCCCCAACAGCATGATATATATTTTTTTTTGTTATTTCATCGATGTATGTCATCCCAGTCCTCCTCATCGGCCATTGGAGTATGATGCAGGAGCATCCATGAAGATACCTAAGAACGTGAAGGAAATTGTCGGCCAGAGCATGAAGATATCTCTACAAGTCAATTGGGAGGTCTTGAAACCTATTATGGTTTTGTGCAATGATCAATTTAAAGGAATTGGTAAAACTCCTAAAGGGCCTAATAAGGACCTTAGGAGAAAAATGATGTAAAAATGATCCATTAGTGCTCCATGGGGTTAAATTGGGTAATTAGGGCCTTATATGGTTTGTTTGTTCCTATGTTATTGAAATCCATTTGATTGGATGAGTCTAGAGGTCTAATTTGCATTTAAATGTAAGTTAGAATTTGAATTTTCAAATCCTAATGGCTAGTTTGGAAAAGGTGGGAAAATGAGCTTAAGGTTGTTTAGAGAGTTTGAAGACTTCCAACTGAATGGGATCAATTTGGGAAGTTAGTAGATGTCTATTTAGATTATTTTCAATCCAAAGTTTGTTATGGTGAAGAGAATGTATGAACACATCCACTATATTTTGGTTGTACATTATTTTTGAAGCAAATAAAAAGATTTTACATGCATATTTGTTATTTTCTTTTGATGTTATTTTGAATCCAAGATTGGATATCATTTATAGATGTTTAAAAACTTGTTTTGAATCCATTTGATAGCATTTTGATTTTATGTTGTGCCTATTAATATTATTTAGAACAATAGAGAGGGGGGGTGAATCAGTTGTTCTCAGGTCCAAATGTACCAATTGAACTTTTAAACACTTCAACAATCTCAGATCTAATCACCAACACAACTCGGTCTCTATACTAGAAACATATAACATGCAGTCCACTATCCAAAAGTAATTAACTTGTAGAATATAGAAACATTCACACAAGTATAACACTAGGATTTATAGTGGAAACCAAATTTGGGAAAAACCACTTTGTAACATGTTACTAATATTTTCACTCTTCTAAAGTGAGCTCTGTGAAAAGCCAACCTTGTTAAAGGTTTACAAACACACTGCTAGGTGTGACCTTGTTAAAGGATTTAAACACTCTGTTAAAAGTGACTTGGTTAAAGGATTTAAGTACATTCCATTAGAATGCCACCTTGATTGAAGGATTTAAACAATGACTGTTAGGTCAACCTTGATTAAAGGATTTAGACTGATACAATGATTAGAAAGTAGTAGTAGTTTCTGATCTGAAAAACATACAACTCACATTGCAAATAACAGATCCAATTCGCACATATATGTTGATTTATGACTGAGTTCCATTTCCATCTCCATCACTAATCTGCTCAGAATTCACTTCAAGCAATCACAACTCTGATCAACTCCTTCACCTTCAGCCTTCTGCTTAGACTTATTAGCCAATAACATCAACAACTTTATCATACTCTGTAACCTCACACTTAGGTTTTCCTTTATACCTCTTCACTTAGGTAGATCCATCTTTTGTCACTTAATCTCCTCTGTAGATCTTAGGTTTAGGTCAGATTCATCGAATCCTTCCAACATTTAAGTTCTTCATCCTTCCCTCTAGATACATCTTCAAGCTTCTCATTGAATCCATAATAAAATGATTTAGCATGCATTAAATTCTCCATACAATCAATTAATAAAGTCAACATGATTTACATAACCCAAGAATTCAACTATGTCGGATGGGAATCTGAATTCTTTCTCCAAATGTAAATTACTAACACTCGATCAATATTGTGTTCATCTCCTTGGTCATCACTGCATAACTCGGTCATCTCTACAAACCATCTTCCTTGGCTAACACTGTCTTGCTCGATAATTTCCTGTCACTTGGCATAAATTGATGTTCTGTCAACACTAAATTTACTGGGCATATACTAGCACTCAGTTGATACTAACATCACTTGGCTTAAACTAGATTTATTCACTTTTTCTTAGTTAAGCCTACTTCTTCAGTCTTTCTTCTTACTTATATAAACAATACATTATCTTATCAATGTGTCAAATAATCAAGTACCCATTGAAGTATCAAATAACTCAACCTTTCCATAGGTTCTCTTGTTATCTCCCTTGCTCTAATCCTTTTCATCAATCAATAGATATAGTACTTTCTTAGATAAAAACTATCTTACTAGTTAAGGTTTGACATCAATGACAATACAACAATTGTTTCAATTACAGTTTCCAACAGTGCCCTTAAGGCTGACTGTGTCGTGACAGTGCTTGTTTTGACAGGAGTTTCAAGCAATGAATTGAAGATTCATCCCCATTTTGTGTTTACTATGATTGGGGGATGAATCCTAACATTGTAAAATAATTAATTAACCTTTTGGAATGTAAGGATAACACTAATATGCAGGGTGATCACCGAATGAATGACTGATTGCATGGTTTTGATGAAGAGAATGGAGGTATGGGTACAAAAATGAGAGATACACCTTCATGAGGGGTATATTTGATGATTTTAATAGTTTTTATGTGATCATTGAATGGTGGATCCACTATTTTTTGAGTCTAGAAAGGCTTGGAGGGTGTGGATTGGACAACCCCTTGTTTTGAGAGCTTAGGAGTAGCCAAATTGGGGGTTTTTTTTTTTCATTGGTCAAAGGGTCCATTTGAGTTGATAATCCTTTGATTTGAACCATATTGAGAGACTTATGAAAGTCTTGTGTCTTGGGAGTAAGAATGGTTAGTACTTGCTTTGGAAAATGGGTCATTTTTGTGCCTAAAACAAAGGCTCAGTGTGAGTTGGGGTATACTGGTCCAAAGTGACCTATGTTGAGTTTTGGATATGTTGAAGAGTGTTGAAAATGGTATTTGAATCCCTTGTTTATTTTTCTAGTTTTATGGGAAACTTGAGTGAAAAGTTCACTTTTCTATTGCTGGAGACCTAATAGGGAAACAATTAGACCTAGTAGACAAAAAAGAGGTTTGGGGTGTTGGGTATTGCATACAAACCTAAAACTTGTTGAATCCTATTGAAAAAACCTTTTAAAGGTCAGAAAAAATCATCTTGGTGATTGGGGAAGTGTGTGAGTCATTGTTGTGGTTTGGGCTATTTGGAAGCCTTGGTGTTTAGGAGGCCTAGTAAGGGCTTGAACCTTTGAAACTTTGATTAGTTGGAGTAGTAAATCCACCAACACCTCACACCTCTGCATCAATTGGTATCAGAGCCTAGGAGAATCCTAGGTTGAGAGAGAAAATAAACTTTTGGGGCCTTTGGTGTACTTGATCCTTTTTTGAGGCCTTGGAGTGTCCATTTCATCCTTGAGTGTTCCACAGTTGATCTTTTTCATTAGAGATGTCAAAAGAAGAAGATGATGGGATCCCTCAGAGGGTCACTAATTTTGAACTTTCCAAGCTTTTGAAGGATCAAATGGAAAAGAACAAAAGGATGAGAGCATCCCTTGAACAAGAGAGAAGGGAGAAGACTGAGAAGGGCAAGGAGACAAGATGCTTGATTGGCAAATTGGCCATACTTGAGAAGAGAGATAAGAGCAGGCTAGAAAATACTGATGAATATGAAGACTAGGGAGAAGAAGATATCCCTTTGAGAGAGGAGATGCAAATAGATCCTAAAGATGTGAGGATGGCTAAGTTTGCTAAATCCATAATGATTGGAGATGCAAAAGGAAGATCAGACTTACCCATATATGTAGGTAAGATGGATGATGAGGAAATCATTGATTGGTTCAGTGATATGGAGAAATACTTTGAGTTTGAAGATATTGAAGATGAACAAATTCTAAGAATTGCAAATTCAATGTTGCGAGGACATGCCTTGTTATGGTGGGATTGTGTTCAAGTAGAGAGATGGAACAACAACAAAGCAAAGATTACTTCTTGGTATGCTATGATGTGCAAAATGAAGATAAAATTTTTACCTAGTGACTACAAGGTGCAGATGTACAAGAAAATTAAAAGTCTTAGGCAAAGAGGCTTATATATACAAGGGTACACTGAATAATTTCACAAGATAGACATCAGAGTTGGCCATGAAGAGGATGTGGAAGAAAAGATGGCAAGATACTTAGGGGGACTTAGATTCAACATCCAAGATGAATTAAGTCTTGCAACCCCTAGATCTATTGAGGAATGTTACAAGTTGGTTGTGAGATTTGAGGAAACTTTGAGGAGAAAACAAGACAAGAATGGTGGTGGTAGAGGTAATCCAAACAAAGGTAGGGGAGGCATATTCTATGATGATAAGGGAAAACCTACTGATGATAAAGGCAAGAGCATGAATGTTGATGCAAGGCAAAGAGGACGTAATAGATTTGGTTATGGTAGAGGCATTGGTATATTCATTGGAAAAAAATTTACATGTGGAGCAATTGGGCATCAATCCTATAGATGTCTGAAGAAATAAGATGACTTCAAGAAGGAAGAGCAGAGAGTCCACTTGACACAAGGTGGAGAGGAAGAAGAAAAACAATCAGTGCAAGAACCAAAGATGGTAGACCTAGAAGAAGGAGAGTATTTGATGGTGAGGAAGACACACATGCAGCAGCAAGAGAGGAAAAAGGTAAATCTTTTTTAGAGCACATTGTAAAATCTATGGAAAGGTATGCAACATGATCATAGATTCTGGATCATTTGAGAATTTAGTATCTTATGAGATGGTAAGGAAACTTTATTTGAAAACATTTCCACTTGAACTTCCTTTTAGTGTGTCATGGGTGAATAATGATCAGAATTTAGTGACTAGAGAGAAAGAATATGTTGATTTTAATATTGGAGATTATCATGATAGGGTACTTTGTGATGTTTTACCTATGAAATGTTGCCACATTATCCTAGGTAGGCCTTGGCAGTCTTATAGGAGAATAGTTCACTATGGATTTGAAAATACATATGTTATGTGCCAAAAATGGTAGAGATTCATCCTAACACCTTTACCTTGTGATGTTAAGGTTATAATTGTGTGTTTTGGTAAGAGGGAGTATGTGGAGGACATAAATAATCAGTCCTTAGTTGCAAACTATACTATGAGGCAATCTTTCTTAATGATGAAGCATGGTGGTGCTAATAGCATGAATGATGTTGCTAACAATCAGAAAAAATGGCATACTTCTTGGAGGAGTATGGTGTCCTCAAGTTTATCAGAGGAAGGTAAAAACAATGTTTGTGTGGGCCTTGGAAGGTAGGAAAACAAGTAGCATGCTGACTGTTCCAAACAATAGTATGGCAGTGATAAAAATGTTTTATGTTGTGATTTTTCTAACAAAATGAATGCACATAATGAGAAGATGTTGCAGATTTACATAAGGGTACAAGGATGTAGAACACCATTTATAAGGATGGGTGGTTTGAAGAAAAAGAGCATTGTCTCTTGGGACAAGAGCACTTTTGAAGGTGGGGTGTATGATGCAGCCTGGAGGAGCATCCATGAAGACACCTAAGAACATGAAGGAACCTATTGGTCAAAGCATGAGGAAGAGCATGAAGACATCTCTAAAATTCAATTGGTAGGTCTTGAAACCTATTATGTTTTTGTGAAATGATCAATTTAAAGGAATTGGTAAAACTCCTAAAGGGCCTGATAAGGACCTTAGGAGAAAAATAATGTAAAAATAAGCCATTAATGCTCCATGAGGTTAAATTGGGTAGTTAGGGCCTTAGATAGTTTTTTTGGTCCTATGTTATTGAAATCCATTTGATTGGATGAGTCTAGAGGTCTAATTCTTATTTAGATGTAAGTTAGAATTTAAATTTTCAAATCCTAATGGCTAGTAAGGAAAAGGTGGGAAAATGAGTTTAAGGTTGTTTAGAGAGTTTTAAGACTTCCAACTGAATGGGATTGGTTTGGGAAGTTAGTAGATGTCTATTTAGATGGTTTTCAATCCAAATTTTGTTATGGTGAAGAGAATGTACGGACTGGTCCACTATATGTTGGTTGAACATTATTTTTGAAGCAAATAAAAAGAGTTTACTTGCATATTTGTAATTTTCATTTGAGGTTATTTTGAATCCAAGATTGGATATCATTTATATATTTTTACAAACTTTTTTTGAATCCATTTGATATCATTTTTAGTTGATATTGTGCCCTTAAGGCTGACTGTGTTGTGACAGTCCTTGTTTTGACAAGGGTTTCAAGCAATGAATTGAAGATTCATCCCCATTTTGTGTTTATTGTGATTGGGGGATGAATCCTAAAATTTTATGATAATTAATTAACCTTTTTTAATGCAATGATAACACTTATATGCAGGGTGATCATCAAATGAATGATTGATTGCATGGTTTTGATGAAGAAAATGGAGGTATGGGTATAAAAGTGAGAGATATACCTTCATGACGGATATTTTTGATGATTTTAAGAGTTTTTATATGATCACTGAATGGTGAGTCCTTTATTTGTTGAGTCTAGAAAGGCTTGGAGGGTGTGGATTGGATAAACCCTTGTTTTGAGGGCTTGAGAGTAGCCAAATTGGGGGTTTTGTATTTTCATTTGACAAAGGGTCCATTTAGGTTGATAAAACTTTGATTTTAACCATATTGAGAGACTTATGAAAGTCTTGTGTCTTGGGATTAAGACTGGTTAGTACTTTCTTTAGAAAATGGGTCATTTTTGTGCCTAAAATAGGGGCTCTGTGTGAGTTGGGGTATATTGGTCCAAAGTAACCTATGTTGAGTTTTATATATGTTGAAGAGTGTTGAAAAGGGTATATGAATCCCTTATTTATTTGTCTAGTTTTTTGGGAAACTTGAGTGCAAAGTTCACTTTTTTGTCGTTGGAGACCTACTAGGGAAACAATTAGGTCTAGTAAACAAAAAAGAGTTTTGGGGTGTTGGGTATTGCATACAAACATAAAACTTGTTGAATCCTATTGAAACAACCTTTTAAAGGTTAGAAACAACCATCTTGGTGTTTGGGGAAGTGTTTGAGTCAGTGGTGTGGTTTGGGTTATTTGGAAGCCTTGGGGTTTAGGAGGCCTAGTGAGAGCTTGAACCTTTGAAACTTTGATTAGTTAGAGTAGGAACTCCACCAACACTTCCCACATGTGCATATGAGTAACATATCATTTCATACCTCAACAATGGGAGTTTAATCTGATATCATATGATCACTGAGACCTTCTCTGATCCTATTTTATTCACATTATTATCATCTTATCTTATTCTGATGTTATTCATTAGGGTAAATTTATACTATCGGGATATATGATTTTCACTTCTTTCGATAGTTGAGATTCCTTCCAATTTCCCCATCGATGGAAATCTCACTGATAGTTTATTTTACATATGTTAACTCTTTCATCAAAGTAATATTTAGCCTCTACCTTCTAAGATTCTTTCTCGATAGTGCACTACTATACTAGGATCACAAAATGCTCTATCATTATGACTTTCACTAACAATATAATTTTTGTTCACAACATATCTTTTCATCAATGTGAGTCCTACCAATGTATCTCATAGGTGTAAGTTAGTATTATCAGGACCTGTGAGTCTTTCTTTCTCAGATTATTATATGCTCATCTAATCACTTCATTGGCATGATGTATTCTAATCATCCTTTGTCACATTCAATCATATTCAGTATAAGTTTTGTCGATCCCTTTGTTTTTAATTTGTTATTACTTCATCGGTAGGATTCTTCCTAATAGTTAATTCATCTATTAGAATAAATTTTAATTGTCGGGCCGCCTATTGGGATACTGTGTTGATATTATATTGTTACACCGATCACTTTGATAATGTTTTTTTCCATTGGGGTAATAATCTTCAAGTTCCACCAATACTTGATGTATATTGAGCAATTGAGATCGGGGTAAGAATAGGAGAATTTATACCAATAATATTGTCATTTTGAGAGAAACCTATATACATTAACTTGACAAATTAAAAATTCCACATGGGGATTATTAGAATAAATATGCTTCACAACATTTACTATCTGAGGTAGGATTATAATTCAGTTATGGTTATGATGATTCTATAAGAAAAATTTGGTAGCTTCAATCTTTGTGAAAGCATATCAAATACAAAGGCTTGGTGATGATCTATGAACTTATCCTATATCAAAATCCTTGACATCTTCTCTAGGGAATGATTTTTATTGTTCTTCGTGTACATAAATGGTACTTCAAAATTTGTGAATTTTGAAGTCCCAACAAGGCCAATACTGGGGAAAAGAATAATAAGAAGAAAAGACTAGATTCATCTTGGTTTATGTGTTAATTTGGGGAATGTAGATTTGTGGGATATGTCCTTATTCTTTGCACAAGGGTTGAAGGTAGTGAGATTAGTGGGGATGAAATGAAACTTGTAGAAACAAACCTACAACATTAATTCCAGTGACAAGAATCATCATAAGAACAACAATAAATTATATCTCTAAAATATTTGATCTAAGAATTACAATGAGAAGAAGTATTGATAAATGATTTAAAAAGTAATTCCAAAATTCATGACTAAATTACAAGTGATAATAATCAAACTATTCTCATGATTAATGAAAAAATAACACCCAGTGTTCTAGTCAAAATAATGCTACAAAAACACATAGACTAACTATATAATTCACTGACATTTTGAGTAGTGGCTCTTGTCTTCCCAGTCTATCAAGTGATGAAATGAAAGAGAGGGAGTTACGATGGATTTAGTAGCAGAATGTTGTTTTAATTTCTTACGAAAATCTCCACACAAGATCTTTCCTTATGTTACTTATATTTATGTAGCCTATAACTACTATGTACAAGAATAACATTTTTTTTTTCCTACAACAAGAAAACTAAATAATATGATCGTCTATGCGAGACATATATTGGTGTCCATGTATCAAAAATAAATCTTTTATAACAATGAAAAAAATAGAGAAGAAAGATTTGCAATTTTCTCCAGGTACCAAACAAGTGCAATTTTAAAAAACTAATATTCATGGTTTCCTCAAGAAAGTGCATCCTCCACGCAATTATCTTGAAAGTGCATCATTTGACCAATATTCTAATTTGTATTTCTAGCCATTTGAAGAATTCATAGGCTAAGCTATATAGGAATGTGGCATCATCATAAATTAGAGGAGACACATAGTTATAGTCGTGAAAGTTCAACATAAATGGTGATTTTGCATGCTTTACCCAGTAACCCTAGAATTATCATGAAAAAATAAGTAGTTCCAACATTAAATGTGACTGCAATCCATGTGGAAATGTTGAATGACAAGAATTTTGTATGATGTTGACATTCATTTTCTATCTTTATCATGTTGTAAAGTATAGTTTCCAAGGATTAAAATAATAATGCTCATTGATAAAGACAATCAATAGTAAATTTTATAATTTAATCTTAAAATTATATGAAATACCTCTTATATATAATTAACCATATGCAAAAATAAGGCAACAAAGTGATATGATATAGAACAAAAATGGAATTTCAAAATGGGTACTAAGGTGCATGAAATAGGCTATAATATGGCATTGAATGGAATCTAATTTACTCTCATCATTCTTCCCAATATAGCATATTTCACATCCTTGTCCAATCATTATGATCGAGAGGTCTTTGATTTTAATAAGTTGCCTTTTGGATTTATAGCTTTGGCATTCTTATTCACCCTTGATATGGTGTTGATGGCTCAAGGGAATTCACAATATGTTCATCATAACTCACAACCGATAATTCAAGATCTAAAATACCACCTTGTGATAGAGTTTTTAGACCGATAGGAATCCTAGTGTCATCATCAAAGTTTGTGTTGGTGACATGTGAACCCAACTCGTCAAACCTAGGATTTGACTTGTGTCCCACTTTGAGTTGGTATGAGTACTTATGCACAACATCTACCTCTTTTTCAATAGTTTCCTTAGAAAGTGAATCTCACTCGTATTCATTAGAGCTAGTTGCGATAGAATGAGGCATATTTAAGACATAAGTAGGACCTACCAATTTCCCCTAGTTTGGGTGGTGTTCTCCTTCTATAGTTTCGAGTTCATAAGCATACTTGTATTCATAGAAATTAGTTTGACTATCTTTAGATCTGTTCAAGAATTCGGATATTGTCATGCTTACCTCTTCAGTGTTTTGATCACCTTCTCCTATGATGGGTTTTTTATTGAGACATAGAAGCTTCCTCATCATAATTTTTTTCTTCTTGTTCTCTTTGTGCAGTTTCTTGTGATGCAGATTGAGGTAATAGGGGTTCATCTTGATAGAGATGATCTCTATGCTACAATGGCGTACATAGCTCTCCTTGATAGTTAGGATTTTTTATTTTTTTTATATGCATAATCTCTCAAATGATAGAATCCCAATTTTAGCTTCTTTGGATTCCTCACTTTCTTCATAAAAAAATATGGGACCACCTTTGTCTACTACAATATGGAGCTTAGTTTCTTTGAAACCAAGGCTAGTTTTATCTTTGGTATTTTGGAACTTCATATGGATTGGTTCAACAAGTCCTTCCTAATTCTTGCCTATGGGACATTTGCCTTTGTAACCCATCTTTTTAATTAGGTCATAAACTTTACCATACTTTTCAGGAGATATCTCATAGTGTTTTACCTCCCTATCTTCGTGTTCCCCTCTATAGAGCAATTCTAGAATAGCTTTCTCCTCATTTTCATCAGCAAGGGAGACAATGGATTAAAAAAATGATCCATCATGGATGGCTAGAGCATATGAGGTAGAAGGTATTGTGTGCGTGAAATTTTTACCTACAAGTTGCAATAAAAAACACTCAATAGATCCTTGCATGCATGGTTAATAAACTACACAAATTGACCTATTGCCTCCTATTTAATGTGATTATAATGCTCTCATATTTTTTGAGCCTTCAGTGACTATAGAATATAATGGAAATAAAGGATTTAAATAGAATGCAATACTAATCTATTTTTTTGAATTTTGTGATGCAAATTAAATATGAAATTAAACTACATTCTATGATAACAATGATGAAAAAGACATGATTTTAGGCTAAATATGATATGAAAATAATAACTAAATAAGAATATTCAAACTCTCAAATTCACAAAGTTTGATGCATAATAGCTCTAGTACGAACCCAACTGAATAGATTTACTCTAATTGCACATATCAAATGAGAGGAGGAATCTTGATAAAATCGACGATCGAGATTGATTTGAGATGAACGATTCAGATTTTTCCCAAAGCTGAGTTAAAACATGCAAGTTGAGTTGATTAGTTTCCTTTTGAGTGATTTAAGGATTTAAAACTGATTGATTTAATCTTATGCTCAACTTAACAACTTTTCTCCTTTTTTCTGATATATGAAACTCCACCTTTATCTTAGTTTTTCTTTATTTCTTATATTTTTATCAAATTTCTTCCTTGCTTTTATCAAATTTGAAGATTTATCTCAATTTTTTATTTTTTTATTTAAATTAATTCCTTTTTTATGTGTAAATAGAAAATGGGTTCAATTTAATTAATGTGCTAGGACAATTAATTAAATTAATTGATTTGATTGATTTAATTGCTAGATAATGTTCATGTTTGGGAATCAATTGATTTTGATGATTTTACAACTTTGATGATCAGATCATATTGATAGAATTTTAATTGCCTTTTGGGTTAGGACTTTTATGATCATGATCAATAATTGAGATTAGTGCCCATGGTTTAGGAGACCAATTTTGGATGATTACATTTGCCCCTCTTTGAATTAATGTGCAAGAAGCACATTAATTAAAAGAATATCTTATTTCGAAGTGTAGAATAGTTTGTTATGAAGTGATGAAACTATTCATGAAGAAGAAGAAACTAATTCTAATCTTGATTGAATGAAGATCGATTGAAGCTAGACTAAAATATTTAGTTTGATGTGAAGTGATGAAACTGAATGTTTGTCTGATGATACCGACAAATAACCAATTTGATATGGATTCTAATGAAATTGATTAATGTTAGAAAAACTCTTAAATAATAAGTTTGGTTTGAATGAATAACTAGCTTGATGTGATGCAATGAAACTGATTACCATTAAGAAATTGATTGAGAAAATTGACTTGATATGGGTCTTGATGAAGCCAATTACCATATTAAGAAGACAATATCAGATTGATATGGGTCTTGATGAACCTGATATGCCCCTAGAGATTTGGTTGCAACATATTAGATGTATGTCTGAGTGATTCGATATGAAGTGATGAAATCACTCATTCAGAAGGGAACCTCAACTTAGTATGGATTATGATGAAGTTGAGATGCCCCTAGAAATGAGGTCTTTTTTTATTAGATTATTAGATTTGATTAGTGAACAATATTTTGAAAGATTTTCTTGATTCAAAGATTAATCTTTGTAATGATGTTGAATTGATTATGTATCGATCATACCCTCTTAGGTCTCATTCAAAATATGGCAAGGTATCATAGTGATTCTAGGCAATTCGATTGATAAAAATCATGTGATTTGGATTAGAAATGATGTAGAAAAGTTTTGATCTGATGTTGATTGAGTTGCATCAATTGAGGAATGTTGGATTAAGTATGCAAAGGTAAGTACTGAGAGGGGAGGAGTGAATCAGTACTCCAAAATACTTTTATCTAGATTTATAACCATTCACTGAATTCATAAATATGCATGTAATAACATAAAACATATAAAGAATTAACATAACTCATGACACAATCATTTTGGTATCATATAAATTATTTTTAGAAGATAAAAATTGTGGTGGGGATGACACCCACAAAACTTCACTACTGCAGTAAAAAGTTTACTCGGTTAGAGCTACAATGATAGCTATTTTTGATAGCTTGCCTTGTTAAGAGTATTAGCCCTTTTAGAAGTCTAAAGATTGATTAAGTCTACCTTGCTAAAGGATTTTACAATTCTAATCTAAGAATTGTACAGTGTTAAAGGATTTACAAAATAAGATATGCTAGGATCTGCTCGGTTAAGAGACTTTACAATTCTGATTACACTTTAATTAGTACATAAATATGTCTGCAATACTTGCATCAATCTATGCTTATCAGACTCAATATGCTCAATAACTATTTACCTCATAATGTTTTTCACTCACAATATTAATTCTATACTCGGTAACTTTAACTCTAAATCACATTCACAATCTTCTCTTTACTGCTTTGTTACATGGTGGCTTCTCTATGGATCATCTTCTTTATGTAATTTCTCCTTCTCACATATACTCTCTCATCCCTACTTTGATCTTCATACTCTGATCTATTTATACTCAATTCTATAAGCAATGGAAATAATCTAGAATCTTCTCCTTAAGCGGTGCTAGCATTGGTTACTTCTCCAATGTATATATCACATTTAATTCTTATTGGTGAATCTTATCTTGTAATAAGGCATAATCATTGTATTTAAATCTCCAATGCTCTATTAGACAATCTCCTTGAGATTTGTAAACCATTTTATGCTTGATGTCCAGATTCAATGTATCTATAGATTCTCCTCATGTTGGCATGTGATGCGTGGTAATACATTTTTCTTCTCTTCGGTAATTGTATATTCTCTCAGTTTTATAATTTTTGTAGCTTGATACAACTCGGTGCTCAGTGCTTGGATTTTCTTGCTCGGTGTTTGTTCCTTATTCCTTTTACCAAAATTACCGTTTCCTTCATTTCTCTTTACTGACTAGCTTAATAGCTTTACCAACTTGACTTTCCTTCATTATCGAATGACTTTGACAATCATTATGACTTATAACTCTATAGGAGTATCAAGGAACACATCTACACTTGTTTGGGGTCTTGTTGACCAAGTTTGACTAGGTTTGACCATGATTTAGTCATGGTTAACCAAAAAAGTTAGCACATAGATTGATTGAGAAATAATTAAGAAAGATTTTGAATTAATTTTGCGTTGTGAAGATCGATTGCTCAAGCGGTCAACTGCTTTTGACTAGAAGTTTGTTTTAATATTTGACATTATAGATGATGTCATATTTCAATTTTGATCTAGAAAATGGATTCAAGACCATCCAATTTGGTAGGGGTACAATTTTCATCGAAATTGGAGCACTTTGAAAATTAGGTCAAATTGATATAAAAGGGGTCAAAAGGTTAACATCTCATGTAGGAAATGTCATGTCAATATACATGTACTTGATCATATCAGAGATGATAAGATCTACAATCAACCACTTCTAAGAAAATAATGAGAATGTCAATGTGAGTTTCAACTTAAGTTCCAACTCTCACAAGATTTTTACAATTTAAAAAGCAATGGTATCATGTCAAAAACACTTTAAATACCAATGTAACATGAATGCAACCTAGGACTTTAGTCACTAATTTTGGGATGTTATTTTTCATCACTGAATGTTTGGGACATGAAATATCGATACAACCATTGCTTGTAATGATTCCAGTAGGATATGAATATGACATAATCATATGAGTGTCAAAATTAGACATAAACACCAAGGCACAAAGAGCCAAGAATTCTTGAATGTCAATTCCTTTTGATATTGCAAGTAGACACAAGCACGAGGGCTTAAAGTGCCAACATGACCTTAATGTATCTTGCGTGCAAACACACCAAAAAAGATAGAGATTATTTTTTTCCTATGCAATAGTGATTGTTCTATCCATAATGACCCTTTATTGTTCATAACCTAGGACATATTTTAGTATTGTATACCCACAGTGACCCGTACATTCACATCCTTGGGTAGATATTTGGATTTCAATAGTGATAATAGTTCCCTCATGAATAGACAAGGAGAAGATATGACCTCACTGTAGCATACAAATAAAGAGGGTTGAGGTATATGAAACATTCCAATCATGATGGAGGATGTTACCATAGACACCCAACTTATTTGACGTTTCCAGATCATCTAAACCAAACCCATAAGTAGAAAGAAAAGAAAAAATTTATGCCCCTGATCCTTGCTTCTCTTAGTCAAGATAGACATCCTTGATTTTCACAAAGGGAATAATAAGCGAAAATCTAATGTTAACAGATAATATATAAATAAAATTTTAGCATAGCTCAAATAATTTTAGTGATTGCTTGCATGTCATAGATATGATTGCTTGTGTTGCCTTGTGTGTTTATGATGTTAGTGGAAAAACACTTTAGTGGTTAGGATGTAAGAAAATGACTTAGATTGGATGAATATTAACTGACACAAGGATGACTTGGTTGAATAGCTAGGACATTGCCCCCTATTATAGTTTGATTTCCCTAAGACTAAGACGTTGATCAGTTTCAAGCCATGAAGGTTCTAGGAAGAACCAAAGGTATTGCGAAAGCAACTAAAAGACATGTACAAACTAAAGCTTATGAAAGTAGGAAATGCCAAGAAATGTGTTGATAGATGGAGCACTAAATTGCAAAAGGTGCATGTTTACCAAGTTTTCACCACTTGGCAGAGATTATACTTTTGCTACCAAGATGTTTATTTACCAGGTTTTCACCAAGGCACTTTTTCCTCTTCTTTTTTTCTCTTTTTGTTTTTTTTGTATTTTTTAGCTTTTTTTTTAATTCATCAAGGTACTTGTTTACCAGGTTTTCACCGGGATGATCATTTTTTTCAAGACTTTTTATGATGTTTTTTATAGTATCAAGGTGCCTATTTTCTAGGTTTTCACTAGGATACTTTTTTTTTCAGGATCCTTTATGATGTTTTTGGATTTCTTATTTTCAATGTTTTTGAAATTTCCTTAGGACTTTTTGCAAATTTTAGATTTTTTTTCAAGAACATTTTGCACTATACATGTTTGCTGATTTGAGGATGTCAGTTGTAGAATTTATTCAGATGGATGGATTTGATAGGTTCAAGGAGTTGTTCTCCTTTCGTTGTTGAGAGTTGATAGGTTCTAGAGCCAAAGACTGCAGTAATGATATATGGACCCAGCCATTGTTAGGAATAAAAGTCCACAATACAACTGAGAGGGGGGGTGAATCATTTGTATGGTAGATTATTAAACTTTAAACTTTAAGTAGCAGAAATATCAAATCCAATGAACACAATGAATGCCAACACAATAACACAACATTTTGTTGTCAAGGAAACCCTGTTAAAGGTAAAACCCCGTTGGGAATTAACACCCACTAATAATGTACTGAGGGTATAGTATCCTTGTTAGAAGATCTAGCCTTGTTATGAGTTGATTAAAACATTACAGTACACAGTCCTTGTTAGAGGAAAGACCTTTTTAGCAGTCAACAAAAGAAGGGTGGGCTCACTTCCCAAGCTCATTGCCCAAAGAAGGTTATATCCACCTTCAGAACTCACTTTTTGCAACACAAGTGTATATGAAGAAATACACAATCTTTTGAACTATCTGCTAGCAACTATATTTGCTTGATCAGTTCCAATGAAGTACACAATTGTCCTCTACTCTACATCCAGTAGAATCAAGCTCACAACTTTCACAATATCTTTTACATCACATACATTCTCTCCATATCTTTTCCAAAAATAAAATATCTTACATATATACCCTATTACATTCTACATGATCAGGTCAGCCAGTTAGTCTTTCTTAATATACAAACAATTACATAACTCCTTGATAAGATACACACGATATCTAAAATAAGTATACAACAATTACATTACAATAATTAAGGACTGATATCCTTAATTCAAGTTCACCATCCAAAATATACGCTACATCTCTGAAGTCACCTTCCAAATAGGTCTTCTCTAGAACACACGCCACAGTTGATGTCATCCTACTTTTTGTACCTTGCACAGACCATCGAACATTCTTCAATACCCTGTCTGTCATACCTCAATCTTGCATACACTAAATCTTCATCGCCCGTAAGATATAACCAAAATACAGAGACTAACTCTGTCAACTTCTACTATCACTGTCTAGTTACCAATCTTCACCAAATCTACTGAAACTCATCTAATATGCAATATTACATCATGCGATCTTAGATATAAGATCAAAACACCTTCCAATACACACAACTAAATTCACACATTCTAAAACATCTGTACATTATAATATTTAGCCTATTCTTTTCATAGAAACATATGTTGACATTAGTGACAAAACATGAATGACAACATCAGCAACTCCAACATCACTCAATGTAGTGATTAAAAATATTAAATGTATCAAAAATGTCCCCATTTCATTAGCAATATCCAACAGCCATTTGGGTTCAAATTTACCTTTATGTTCATGATTCTGCTATTTTTTGGATTCTCTTAACACTAGATCACCCACTTGAAATTATTTATGTCTAACTTTCTTGTTGTAGGTTCTAGACATTCTCTTTTGATAGACCCAAAGGTGATCAAATGTGTCCTACCTACATTCATCCAATAATTTGAGTTCTTGGGCTCTTGATATTCTATAGTCCTCATTTGTCACTAGTCCTCTCAGAAATACTTGCAAGGAAGGTATTTCTACCTTAATTGGTAGCACTACTTATGCCCCATACACCAAAGCAAAAGGAGTAGCTCCTTTTGGTGATCTGATGCTTGTTCTGTAAGTCCACAAAGTTGGATTTAATTGTAGATGCCAATCTTTACCCAATTTGCTCATTATTCTATGTAATATTTTAAGGATTGTTTTGTTTGATATTTCGGCCCATTCATTACCCTATGGGTAATAGATGGAAGAATAGTGTTGGGTTTTATGCAAATTCTCACAAATATCCTTGTTTTTGTATTTCCCTCTATTATTTGTTATAATCAAGGAGGGTATCCCATACCTACAGATGATGTAGTTCAAAATGAACATGGACACTTGTTTTCTAGTCGCCTTGATGAGTGGAACTGCTTCGACCCACTTCATGAAATATTTCATGGCCATGATAATATACTTATGTCTATTGGATGAATTAGGATATATTTGGACCACAAGGTCAAATGCCCACTACTGAAAGGGCCAATGAGTGATAAAGGGCAGAAATTTTTCGCAAATTAGATAGCATATTTTTCATATTGGGCCAATAGTATCCAACCCTTAAGAGTTTCTTGGCCAATGATAGACCATTCAAATGAGATCCATAAATACCTTTATGGACTTCCTTTAGCACACACTCAAACTCTTCATGTTGCAGACACCTGAGAAGAGTATGATCTAGCCCTCGTCTATACAGGCCATTAGTGATGATCAAGTAACACGATGCATTTCTTATGAGGTTTCTTTTTTCATTCTTATCTAAGCCATTACGAATTATTTGGTCACACATGTATGAGTATATCTAGTTGTATCTTGAGGAGTCATGGCGTATAATTGAACATAATATTTGATAATCTAGCAAATCATAGGATAGAAAGGGGACTTCTTCCACCAGGAAGTCATAGCGAAACTGATGTTCTTATAATTATAGCATTAATACCAATGTAGCCATAGCATCATCTACCTTCCTTATGCCCTTGGAAACTAATCAAAGGTAACAAAGACAAAGTAATCCTTTAGGTCATCGACCATCCTTTTGTAAGGCATCAAGTTTTCATCCTTTATTTGATATTGATCATTAACTTGATTTATTATCAACTAGAAATTACCATATATGTGAAGCTCTGCAATTTTCCATTCGATAAGCAGTTTTAACCCATTCACCAAGGCTTCATACTCAATGATATTGTTGGTGCATGGAAAGATCATTTTATATGCCTTTGAAATATTATATATGTTGGTGTAATTAATTATTCCTAATTACACTTTACTTAATCTTACTTAGGTTAATGCATTGCATAGTAATTTGTGATTGAGACACCTAGGAGTGTGCACATCTATTAAGCACATGGTGTAGGAGAAATTCCACTTTTGGTGTGATAGTTGTCTTCACATACCTCATTGTGTGTGAGATCCACCTTTTGTGCTCTTATCACATTATCATCCTAATCCAATGCACATACTTTATTGCATATTGGAGGATGATCCACATTTGGTGGACATGGGATTACAGCTAGCATAGGTGATAGCTTATCAGCTCCTTATCATTCTCTCATATCACCTTTCCTATATAAGGAGGCCTATTATGTAATCATTTCATTCACTCATTGAGCATTGAGCAATTCATTGGATCTATTCAATCCATCCTTGCATTCATATTTTCTCTCTTGTGCTTTTCTTCAACCTCTAGATCCTTGGTTCAATATTTGCTATTTGCAAATTCTTACATGGTATCAGAGCCATTGGAGTGTTTTTGATCAGCTGATTTGAAGAGAGCTTGATGCAAGCTTTGAAGGTCCAAATCTTAGATCTGGCAACCAGCGTGTGATAGAGGCATCTTGGAGCAAATCTGACCTCACCATTGGTTTGGGAGGCTGTTTCAGTTAAAATCAACTATAAACTCACCCATATTTAGTGAAAGTCAAATCTGAGGCAAAAATTTTTTGCAAATCGAGCCATACGGCCCGATCTATCCTTTCGGTATGATTTTTTCAAAAAATAAAAATAAAAAATTAATCTGCAATTTATTCAAATTTTTTTTATTATTCTCTGCAAAATTTTACTGGGCAAGGTACATGCACCTTTATTCTCTCTGTCAAAGAATATTCTTTTTGCACTCAGAGTCCGTAGGGCATCCGTACAAATTGGAACAACAGGCTCACACCCATGCTCCACAATCAAGCCAAGCACGATACATCGGCTTGCTTTGTAACATCTTCAGCCCCTTTGCATATTAAAATGCAGTTGAACAAAAAATTGTGGTCGATGTGGGATTAAAACCCCACACCATCACTCCGCCAAAGCTCCACTTGTGCTCCTCCTTGGCTGTACCTCCGACTGCCCTTGACTCCTCCACTGGCCACGTAGCTCCCTCCCCGCCCATCGTCGGCCCCGGACACCTCAGCAGACCTGTGCCACGCGGTGTTCACAGGCCTTGCCAGCAGAGCAGACTCTGCACCTAGTTAGTGCAACCCAGCTGCCCTATCTGCCAGCTCATGGGAGTCCCAGTCAACAAAACGTAGCCCAATCTCAAGATGACACGTGGGCAAAGGAGCGGAACCCTGTAAGAACCTGTAGACCTGAAACAGTCAGACTCCACCTCAACAACCCACTCGCCAATCAAACAAAGACACGTGGCCCCTGCCACCTCACCTAACATGTCACCATCCATACGGTATGGATGCCAACTCATCTCCACGTCAACCCTTGAGTGCATTTTTGTCTTACATCATCATTTTGCCGAGCTTAAAATTGACGGTCGTCCAGCCGTCAAAATAGGTGAAATTGGGTCTTTTTTAATGGTCATCTAACCATCAAATTTAACCTAGTAAATGGCTGACGTCAACAGGGTTTGGAAAATTCTTTGCCTTCACCATTTGCATTTTGGATTTGACAGTCTAACTTTGAGAGGCCATAACTTGATCATCCGGGCTCCAAATTGGGTGCAATTTTTTTTGAAATTGGGTAAAATTTCTTGAATTTTCCAATGGTGATGTTGATTTTGCATTTTGGTGACCTCATTTGTCAGAAATTGTAGTTTTTGTTGACTGTTCCTATCTGTTCCTAATTTCTGCAACTTCAAGGGCTTCATTTGGGCACATACGATAACATTTTGAGGTGAAATTTTTTTTGAAAGTGCATGATTTTTCATCTACTTTCTAGATCTACAATTAGATTTGAGTGATTTTGGGTAGACATATCACTTTCAGAAATAGGCTATTTTGGGGCTATATTTGCACTTGGTTAATCCTTGGATTTCAGTTTTCTGATTTGCATCAGTCATTTGAAGAAGTTATCATTAGTTATCAGTCATTATTTGGTATTAATATGGATAATTCAAAGGTTAAAATCCTCACTCCATATAACTACCATGAATGGAAAGTATCTTTAAGTGATCATTTGTTGAGTCTTGGATTGCTTAGAATGACTCTTGGGCAGGATCAAGAACCTCAAACAGGTGTTGTAGAAAGGTGAAAATGGTTTGATCAAAGGGATAAAGCACTTGGCTCTCTTAGATCATCCATCTCTCACGACATGCTCTTTCATATTGAATCTTGCACACGTCCTCATGATGCTTGGATCACATTGGAAGGACTCTTTGGTAAACCTCATAGAATGAGAAAATTCAGCTTAGAGAATGATCTCATAGGTCTCAATCCTAGGGATTTTGATAATATTCAAGATTTTTTCTCTAAGTTCAATACTATTAGATTAGAGCTTTCTTCATGTGGCATTGTTAAAGGGGATGAACAATTGATCTTTTCTATTCTTTCCAAGCTAGGTCCTAAATATTCTATCTTTTTTTCTACATTCTATGCTACTATGGATGCTCTTGGTAGTGCATACAAATTGCCCTCTCTTGATGAATTTGCAGTGCAACTCACAAGGGAACAAGCAAAGTTGGCACACATGGGTCAGTTGAAGCCTTCTCCACATCAAGCATTGATTGCAAGTGAGTCTACTTCAAAGGCTTCTAATGGCAAAGGAAAGAAACACAATAAGGATCCTAAGCCTCAAGACAAAGGTAATGAATCTTCTTCACCAAAAAGTACTGAATCCAAGTCCTCTTTAAGAGAGGAATCATCTAGAAGAAAGAGAGATAAATGTGCATATTGTCAAAAGTTAGGACATGATGAGCATAAGTGTTTTCAAAAGAAGATTGATGAGCTTACTCACATTATTCAGAAACAAAACCTTAAGTTGCCCTCATAAGTGTCTGCTCCTTCTACACATTTGGCAGCTTCTACATCTCCATCATCATCCAAAGATAAAGGTAAAGGACAAGCACTCTTGGCTTCCACACATCCTGAGCAAGGTAAATGGCTTCTTGATTCAGGTGCATCACATCATATGGCATCTTCTATGGATATGTTTTCTTCTTTTGAGCCTTGTAATTCTCCTAATATTTTGATGGGTAACAACACATTCATGAGAGTTTGTGGGAAAGGTTCTATTCCTATGGGAGAGGGGACATTTAATGATGTTCTTTGTGTACCATCCTTGACCACTAATCTTCTTTCTATTTACCAAATTACACATGGGGCACAAGGTAAAATTGTTGAGTTCACTCCTGATTATGTCTACATTAGGGACATGGAGACTAGAGATGTCATAGCTATGGGAGTTGTTGATCATACATCTCGCTTGTATTCTTTTTCCACTTTTTTTGATAATGATGATGATATTCATGTTGTACCCATCCCTTTGCCAAGGGATAATTATGAGGAGAACTTTGGGCACTTGAATCATTTTGTTGTTGAGACAAGTGTTGATCTTCCTACTCCTCCACTTCCTGCTTCTTCAGACATGGGCTCTACTATTCAACAGGATGATCATAGTGTTTCAAATCTTGTAGAATGTGATGACTACTTGGATGCATCTTTAGCATTTGTTGATTCTCATGATGCAGATTTGGAAGACATACATGAGGGGGTTTCTCTTTCCCTTGATGATAGTTTCATCATAGATGGGGATACTTCTTCACCTTCTTTGGAGATTGGTGTACTTGATTCTTCTCCTTCTTTACTTTATTTGTCACATGAAGTGATAGATTCTTTGACCTTGGAGATTACTACTCAGTCTTCAGAGATTCATACATGGAGACCTACATCTTCTTCCTCCTTCCATTTGCACAAGGATTGGCTTCTTCATCATTTGATGTATCTATTTCTTCCTAAGGGGAGACATGTTTCTTGTAAGCATTGGTTGAACTATTGTTTGTAGGTACTCTTCATCAACATGAGAGCTTCTACATTATGGGGGGGATATCATGTCTCCAACTATCCTTCTTATGGGGGGATACTTCTTTGTATATACATGATGTATGTAGTTCTTGGGGGGTCTTGAGCACTCCATCCATCCATGCATCTTTTTTTCTTCTCTCTTTTTGGGGGAGGATTTTTCCCATGAGGTTTTCCCTCTTTCTCCACTTTATGAGAGTTATGCATTTCTTGCATCTTGTACATGGGTACCTAACATGGCCTAGTAGCCAGGACCCATCTTGCATTGTGAGTTTAAGTGCATTCCCCTAAGTTGCACTTAAGGGGGGGTGTTGGTATAATTAATTATTCCTAATTACACTTTACTTAATCTTACTTAGGTTAATGCATTGCATAGTAATTTGTGATTGAGACACCTAGGAGTGTGCCATCTATTAAGCACATGGTGTAGGAGAAATTCCACTTTTGGTGTGATAGTTGTCTTCACATACCTCATTGTGTGTGAGATCCACCTTTCGTGCTCTTATCACATTATCATCTTAATCCAATGCACATACTTTATTGCATATTGGAGGATGATCCACATTTGGTGGACATGTGATTACACCTAGCATAGGTGATAGCTTATCAACTCCTTATCATTCTCTCATATCTCATTTCCTATATAAGGAGGCCTATTATGTAATCATTTCATTCACTCATTGAGCATTGAGCAATTCATTGGATCTATTCAATCCATCCTTGCATTAATATTTTCTCTCTTGTGCTTTTCTTCAGCCTCTAGATCCTTGGTTCAATATTTGTATTTGCAATTTCTTACAATATCCTTGCAGATTAATGAATAGCGTACTAGCACCTGACCCCTACTAGGTAAAACATTCATCAAAAAATATTTTCCATGGGTATTATGTTAAGTGCAATATTGCTTCATCTGGGAATTCAATTGTTAATAGCCTTATATCTTGAATTGGTGCATCTCTAAGCTGGTCTATTATTACTTGACCCTTGATTTCTTTACTGTCAGCATACTCAATGTCGAATTCACTGAGAATCATTACTCATTTTTCTAATCTATTTGTGAGAGTTTCCTTATGCAAAAAGTATTTCAATAGATCAGTCTTTGTAATTAATTTTACTAAATATGCAAGCATGTAATATCTAAATTTTTGAGATGCAAAAAAAACTACTAGATATGCCTTCTCGACGATAGTGTAGTTGAGTTCATAGGAGACCAATGTTTGGCTGATGTAATGTGTTGCTCTTTCCTTCTCAATTTTGTCAGATTATGTTAATAGAGCTCTGAGGGATGTAGCTATAGCTGAGATGTATAATAGAAATGGTTTTCCTTGAGTAGGTACCATAAGAGTGGGTGGATTTTCTAGATATTCCTTGATTTTCTAAAAAAAATCTCACATGTTTCATCCCATTTAAATGTTACTCCCTTTTGCAATGTCTTGGTAAATGGTTGAGCTTTATTCGCTAGTTGTGAGTTGAATCTTTTGATAGACTAGAGTTTTCCTTGTAATGTCATGATCTGACTAATGTTCTTTAGTGGTGGCATCTCTATTTTGGCTTTTACCTTTGTTGGGTCCACCTCAATTCCCTTTGTTGATACAATATATCCAAAAATATTACCAGATGTTACTCCAAAGTCACACTTCTTTGGATTCAGTCTTAGCTTAAATTGCTCCATTCTGTTGAAAATTTTGTCTAGATCATCTAGGTGTGTTGTTCTCACAACAGATTTGACCAATGTATGATCCACATAATCTTTCATGTTTCTATGCATCATATCATGAAAAATGATGGTCATGGCCCTTTGATATGTAGCACCAGCATTTTTGAGTCCGAAGGGCAAAGCTACCCCAAGCACATGTGAAAGTTGTTTTCTCTTGATCTTCTGGTGCAATTTTGATCTAGTTATACCCTAAGAAACCATCCATTAGGGAGAACATCATGTATCCAGTTGTAAGGTCAATAACAATATCTATGTTTGGGAGAAAAAAATTCATCTTTTGCACAGGCCCGATTTAGATATCTAAAATTTGTACACACCCAAATTGACTTATCTTGTTTGGAAATAGGTACATTTTTTAAAATCTATTCGACATAATCAATTGACCTTATGAAACCAACCTTTAGAAACATTTCGAACTCAACCTTGACCAATAAGGCAACATGTGGATGCACTTTTCTTAATTGTTGCTTTACTCATTTCACTCCTGGAGCTATAGACAGGTGATGCATAATGAGATATGTGTCCAGTCCTTGCATGTCTGGATAGAACTAGGCAAAGTTAATTTTTCTATTTTTGAAGAACTAGATGAACTATTTTTTTTCCTCTTCTAAGAGTGGTTGTGCTAGTTGAATAACTTGAGGTGATTATATCGTACCTAAGTTGGTTGGTTGTGTAGGCTCTATAAGCATTGGAGATATTTCTTCGAGGTGATTAGGTAGGATATCAAGTTTCCCATCCTCTGGTGCCTCTAGGAGGTTTTTATCAGTGGATACATCATTTATTTTTAGTATTTTGGGTTCTCATACTGCCACAATATGGTTTTCAATGGAAAATCGCTTATTATTTTTCATTTTATTTTTTAGATGGGGATACTTGATATCCTCCTCCATCATGTTCACACTCACTACTCTAGTGGAAGAGGTAAGATGTTTAATAGCATTGAGGTAGAATGCCAAGGTATAGTCATTTAGATAGGAAATCAGGTTTATAGGTTCATTTGGATTCCACTCAATGATTTTGGGGTACATTAAGGACAAATATGTGATTGGTTCTAAAGAAAGCACCATGCTATCATGATCAAAACTTCTAACCAACAAGAAAAGGTCTAATATGTTACTCTCTGAAGAACTATCTATACCATGAAGCATCCTAACATTGCTATTGCATTCATTATTAGTATTGCATGAATCTAATTTGTGTGTCCTAATGCTATAACCTTGACCCTCCTCTAGTATGATTCCCCTATCTAGATCAAATACAAATCTTGGAAGGAAAATATCAATAGATCTTGGCGTAGGTCTAGTCATGGCATCAGGATATATGTCATCCCTTGCAAAGTTCCAATTGATGTTTTATTGAAGGAATATTGTAGACCTTATGTTTGAGAGCTCTCCTTGTTCATGTTGAGATGCATACATGTGTATCACATCCATTTCTATATCAATCATAGCATAACAGAGGGAATCCCACTTGTACTCATGTGAATTAATTCGACTATCCTTGAATTTACTCAAGAAATTGTCTAGGGTCATAGGTACCTCTTCTTCCTCCCTAGTAAGGATTTCTTATTGTTCATGTTCTACTTCTCGTGGGGTTTCCTATTGAGATAAAGAAGTCTCTTCCCAATTAGCATAATGAGGTATATCAAGAACATGGGTAATTATGACCATCTACCCCATGTTAGGATGTCTTTCCTCTTGTCCATTTCCTAGGTCTAAGCCCAATTCATTCTCTATTTGTTGATGATCCTACTCTTGTTGAGTTATCAATGCTTCTTCAACTGGTTGATTTTATTCAAAGGGATCTCTAAGTGGGTTAAAGATGTATGGTTCTCCTTGATACATGGGATTTTCTTTTTGTATGTGTAGCAACCTTTCAAAGGTCATGGGTACTATCTCATCTTCTTCCCCAGATTCATCATTAGACTCTTTAGCTCGATCAAATATGGGACCTTGTTTAGATGATGGGTTAAACCTTTTCTCATGGTTCCCCAACCCCATTTTATCTTTTGAGTTATGCAACTCCATATGTATTGGCTCTATAAGTCCCTTGTCATTTTTTTCCAATGGATCCATTTCCTTTGTATCCCATTTGTTTCATTAGGTCATACCCCTTGCCATACTTATCAGTGGATATTTCACACTAGTTTACCTCTTTGTCTTTGTCTTCTCCTTTGTAGAGCCATTCTAGGACAACTTTGTCATTGTTCTCATCTGCAAGGGATATAATTGATTGGACAAAATTACCATCATGAAAAATATTATCTTGTGAAGTTGATGGCTTCTTATCCTAAAAAGCCTTTCCATAATACCAAGGAGATGGGGGAAGAGATGTCAATGAAAGTACTTGTTCCAACTTATATTCTCTCATTCCTACATCTTTGATTTTAAGCTTCTCCTCAAAGTCTTTCATTGTAGCTTTATATCTTTCACCTAATGGTTCCTTAGAAGATTCCTTGTTATGAGAAACAAGGGTATCAGTAGACTGTCTTAGTGTGTTGCATACATAATAGTATCTACAGGAATACTAACCTCAACTTCATTATATGGGAACTTTACACACTTGTGGTACATGGATGGTACAACTTACATGTCATGGATCCACGGTCTTCCTAGAAAAATTTTGTAAGCTAAAGGAAAATCAAGAACTTGACAGATTACATCTCCTTCCACATGTCTTGCCCTGATTAGCAATACCACTAGACCCTTATAGGATCATTCTTCTTTATCATATGATTTGATTGTTATTATATTTCTAGGATCGATAGAATGCTCAAAAAATCCTATTTGTGTGATCAGATTGTAAGTACAAATATTTAGGCTAGTGCCTCCATCTATCAAAACATGTTTGACATGGTGTTTATGAATCATGACTTCAATAGGCAATGGTTGGTTGTGTGGATGACTTTAAGAGTTATCATCTTTTTTATAAAATGAAAGATAGTGGGGTGAGGTCAGGTGAACTACCATAGATTGAAACCGATCCAAGTCTAAATCTTTAGGCACATTTATAGTTATCATGGATTTTTCCAAGATCTCTCTATGAGAAGGCGAAACCTTGAGTAGTTCAAAGATTAAGATTTGAGCATTGGTTCTTTGTAGTTGTTCTAAAACATTGTAGCCAATATAAGATGATGAAACTGACTATTTAGATGTCAATAGCTTAGAATTTATTGATATTAGTTGTTTAATTATAGATATGAGTTTTTTTAAAGATGTAGGTAGTTTTGAAGATGAAGGACTAACTCATTTGAAGCTAACCTTTGCTTGAGCTCAGGTCACAATGTTTGTAAATTCAAACTCCTTATCATTTTTCTTAACAATGATCATATTTGCAGTGTTTAGACTCAGATGGTTCAAGTATATTAATGGCATCTTCATCATTGGTGTAAGTGTATTTGACTTTAGCGCTACCCTTAGTTTTAGAAGATTCACCATTTTCATACTTAGGGAAGGGTTCTTTAAATGTTTTATGACCCGCATTAGTATTTGTATGTCAACAATAATGTCACCATTATCAATAAGGTCTTGAATGACATGCTTGATCTTATGCAGTTATTAGTATTGTGACTTTTATTTTGATGGTAGTCACGGTAATCATTATCATTCCACCATTAAGGTTTAACTTCAAGTTCATAAGGTCTTGAATTATTAGGCAATGTGATGATATTGTTGGCTAGAATTAGCTTGAGAGATAACTCAAGAGACTCTCCCAGAGGATTAAAATCATGTTTAGGTCTTTGTACATGTGGTTTATCCTTCAAGAAGTCACTCTATTATTAGGAGGAGGTGTTTCATTTTCAGCAGCTTTAGTGGCATGGATACAACTAGTCAAATTAAAAATTGTTGGTTTTTTTTAGCATTAGAAACATCAACCACACCATCTTTAAAAATATATTTTTTCTTGTTCCAACATTTGTTTTTATCTTTAGATCCAGGACCATACTTGGTCTCCTTGTAGGGAGAGATTTCACCTTTCTTAATGAGTACCTTCTCCATTTTAAGAGCACTTTTCACCATCTTATCAAACATGGGTGGGCCTTGCATCTAAATGCTATATCTTAATTTAGGAGTGGGATTGTTGATAAAGATTCCCATTTTCTTATATTCGAGTATTAATCATGGATATTGAGAAAATATTTTTCTCCTTCTCTAAAGGAAAGTGAGAAATGGTTCTCCTATTTTCTATTTCATGTTGCAGAGATCTATCATGGTCACAGTATGTTGTATATTATATGAGTATTGTAGGAGAAAGATCATGATCACTTCATCAAAAGTCTTGATTCCAGTAGGCAATTTTGAAAACAATTCAATTTCTTGGCCACCAAGATTGTGCGGAAATAGATGCATCTGATATGTCTATTCATGCATGAACTCCATATAGATAGCACAAAATTCTCAAACATGGTCTTAAGGAGTAGTGTACGAAGGTGTATATGTTGTCATTGATAGAAACACATACCTCTGTGATGGTCACTTGGATTAAAAATAAGTTGGTGGTAATCAATTAAGTAAAAAATGCCTCAATACAGAGACAGTTTCCATAATACAGTCATACTATTTTGGTCAGTGAGCATGTGATACTTATCTTCATGGTCTGTGAGCATAAAGATATGTTATATGAGATATAATAAATCTTATTTTGTGATCGCTTGAGTTTTGGCTTCATCTGGATAGATGTACATGCTTCTAAAGTTGTGTGAGTAGTATATGTAGTGAAAATAGGGCACCTGAATAGACGCGGCAATTGGGATAATAACATAAGTTATTTTTGTCATGTGGTTTATGATTTATGATAGGTCCTCACCTATCTTAGCATGTTTATGGTCGCATGATACCCTTACTACAAGTTTGGATGATATAACGATGAGATGTAATGACCAATTAAGTGGAGATTCTATTATTATTGCTGTAAACTTCAACTAGAACTACTTTGGCATAGTAGATACTGTACTTATAGTTAACTTTTATTGTTGTAAAAACATTTTGTAATATTGGACAGTGAGTCCTTGTATGATCAGTGAGCTCCATTTTGTATTCACCTCTAATAGGGTTGTAGACTCCTAATAGGGTCAGTCCTCTAGCAAGGACATGTACTAATGTAATGTTTTGCTCCTAATAGTGCAATGTATCCTAACAGGGACATTATAATCTTAGTGCATAATTTGTGGGTACCAACCCCACCGAGGTTTTTGTTGGGATTATGGAAAGTTGAGTTACTAAGAGGGGAGGGGTGAATCAATAACCCTAAATACTTTTTGATCTTAATCCTTAAGATATTGTCTCTCATTAACCAACTGTCATTTCCATTATAACCATTCATTCATAACATAAATGAAATATGAAATGCTTCTAATCTAACAAGTAAATATTCATGAAAATTCATACACTTGACACATGTATTTTCATATCATAGAAACCCTTGTTAGAAGGTAAAAACTATGATGGGGATGACACCCACAAAGCATCACTACTACAATAATAAAGTTGCATGTTAGGGCTTACAATTTTGATCACTTTTTATGATCTTACCCTGTAAGGAGTAACATTCAAGACCTGTTAAGATCTACCTTGTTAGAGGATTTTAGTAACAATGTTAAGTGTGCACTTGATTAAGAGATTTACAAAAGATGATTAGGTCTACTCTATTAAGAGATTTTGTCTGCCACAATTATTAGAAAGTAACAATAAATTGATCTAGATGTACAAACTTACTTTGTTGAATATTAGATCTACTTAGCCCTTAACTGATATCACCTTTCTATGATAGATGTGTCCTTCAAATACTGCTCGGTAGCCTCTTGTTTTCTTTTGATTTGATTCTGAATACTCTATCAAAAACTTAACTTCACAACCATGTCTAATCTTTAGATGTCTCCTATAGGTGGTTACTTCTCATGTGTGATAATACAAATTGACATATTGATAATTCTTATATCATAAAGATTTGACCTAATTAGGGTTATGGAATCATCTAGAAAACATTTGATCAATGATCCAAATGAATGACCTAAATCAATACTACATAGGGATCATCACCAATCAAATTTATATCTCCAATAAATATTTACCTCGATTTATGTAAACCATTTTATAGCTCGGTATAAACTGTTTGCCTTGTTTTCTATGTCATTCCAAACTTCTATGTCGATCCTATATCACTCAGTCAATATTGTATTTCTATCTCAATAAAATGTTGATGCTTGATTATAACTGTACTTGGTGTGCTCGGTGATCATCTGGCTTAGTGTATGTGCTTGGTCAAGCTTGTTCTTGATTAACTTGTCATTCTTCCTTGTGCTTTTCTCGATTACTATACTTGGTGTTTTAACCGACTAGCCTATTTGTATCCTTTACCAACTATATGTGTGACACTAATTGTTAGATAATTGAGAGGGGGGGGTGAATCAGTTAAGTACAGTTATCCTACAGTCCCAAATACTCTTAGATTTATAAAACAAATCCTTCAAATAATCTAAACAACTCAGTAAAAACTTTGTCTGTGCATTTATGTCCATTAATTGATTACTAGTAAAATTAACTAGTGTATATACCGATCAAACTAGTAATTATAATGTGTAAAGTAAAATAACAAATCATCACATCCATACACATATAAAACTTGATTTTTAACGTAGAAACCCTATTAGGGGAAAAACCACATAGGACCAGTACCTGAAATAATTTCACTCTTCTGAAGTGAGCTCGGTTAAGAGCCAAGCCTGTTAAAAGTTACAAAACACATTGTAAGGTATGACCTTGTTAGAATATTTATCACTAACAGTTCTCTGTGACCATACATTCACTTGGGGTCAACAAGAAAACAATCAACATTCATTGAATGTCATAATAAAATAAATAAAGACTATTGAGTCCCACTCAATTAAGAGATTTATCGGTTAAGAGATTTATCTGTAGCAATGGTTAGAATGCAATAGTAAATGATCTAAGTCAAATACAACTTGCTTTGCTTATTTTCATATCTATGCTAAGCTCATATACCTCTGGCCATCATAATCTCTTCAATTTCTTTTTATCCTCCAACTCTGTTCTTCTCAATTATCTCCTTTCTTTGATGCTTGGTGTAGCCTACAGAATTTCTTAGTTCTCACTTCAACCTATCTGACGAGCTTTGCATGAATGCAATCTTCTCCTCATGCGCATCAACTCATTATGGATCTCTTGTCTCCCTTTATAGACATGATAAATTATTTTCTTCTCATATTCCATATATTTTTCCTCTTAATCTCCATCGTTGATTTTTCCACTTCAACCTTCCTCAGATTTTGTGCCTTAAACACATTTCATTCTTCATCATCTGATCTTCCTTGAATTTTTTCAACCGTAGATCTTCATAAAAAACTTTATCTTTAACCTTGGAATCATCCATATTCATCCAGCTCATCATATTTAGTCGGTAATCACATGTTCCATATTATTTCTTTCACTCGATCAATACCATGATGTGTCGGTGACTTCAAGCTCAGTTAATAATGTAATCAGTATGCACCACACTTGCTTGGTGTACACTATTTCTACTCAGTGTATACTAAGTTCTTCATTTACTGACCACATAAACTTGTGCATTCTTGATCTTCAATTCTTAACAGAATTATGTAATACAATCAAATCACTAACATACTATCATAGACTCATCAATAAGTTACCCAATGAATATCATACTTATATCTTGCTCATACATCTCATCTTCATGTTAATACCGCATTCCTTCACCATTATTACCTTCTTCAGATGTTTGCAACTATCATGATAAGTACAGTCAAAATTAGTTGACATCAATGAAAATATAATAAGTGATTTAATGTATCACATATACCTTTGTAGCTCGGTGATCATCTTCACATTATGTTCTTTATATCATAACAATATCTCCCTTTGAAGTAGTCAATCAGTTGTAGTCTATCATTCTCTCCCTTTGGCATTGATGGGAACACAATATGAAATATGCCATAGAATACCAAACATCTTAAGTTTCTACAATTATTTCTATAGTTTGTGACTCAGTAATGCATTTAATATGTTTAATCACTATACAACATCTTTGCATAGACTCTCCCTTTCAGTTAGCTTCATTTCTAACTGATAATCCATGATCATCTCTCTCATTGCATGCAACCTCTCTCATTCCTTTTCTATATATTTCATGATTCTCTCTCCCTTTGATAGCAATACCAAAAGTAATTAGCTCTTCAGTAGCCAAATTAGTATCTTTGTTGTTCAGTGCAGGTTCTTGTACCTTACATGTAAAGATATGCAATTTCATCTTGTCTTCCATCTTCTTCTTCTTCTTCTTCACAACCTCAGGAATCCCAAAGTGTGAACATCATGCATCAACATCATTAGATCTTCTAATAATTATAGGTTGATGCAACCCCATATCACCTTAGTGACTATTAGATAGGGGATGTACACCTAATCTACTTCTCAAGTATTCAAATGTATCCTTCGGTAAGGGTTTTGTGAATATATCATCAAGTTGCTCTTGTGACTTCACATATTCCAATTTGACTTGCTTTTCTTGAACTTGTTCCCTCAAATAGTGATACTTAATAGATATGTTCTTTATCTTTGCATGCATCACTAGATTCTTAGAAATTGTATCATCTTAAAATGGAATCACTTCCATCTTGATAGGTTTAGCACCCTTGTGAACATCTATTTGGAGCAAAAGAGATTCCTTCTTCTTTGATCCACCATTATCAATATTCAAGCATTCAAAGATACAATCATGGGGTAGAAATTACAGATTGTGAGTTTGGTAAGAGTACTTTAGCCTTGGGGGCTTGGCATGCTTTCTTATCTTATTCAAATCTATGCATTGCTTTCTCATAACCATTCATGCTAGGATTTTTTCTAGAGGATTAGATCTTGGCATTACACATTCAATACACACATATTCTATTACATCTTGCCATTCGTGGAGGTAGAGATCACCAAAACAGGGGTTTGATTAAGGAAAAACCCTATATAGCCACCCCAAAACACCATTTTCAAATATCTACAGTCGTTGTTTCAAGAATTGCAGAGCAGATTTGAGTACCCTTTTCGTCAAACTTTCAGGATCTACAAAAAAAATTTGTGTCAGAGTTGTTTCAGGTCAAGGTCGACCTTCAATGGGGGGTAAGATTGTGCCCCGCTATTTGGGTCAAGGTCATCCTCCCTCAGAATTGAACAAAAATTTCTATGTTTTCTCTGTTACAGTTTTCTGGTTTCGAATTTGGTTGCATAATTTCTCGAAACTGTGCACAGGCATCAGAAAATGGGTATTTCTAGATCAGATTTATTATGAGGTATGTATCTTATCTTATCTAATTTCTGATAGTTTCATATTTACATTACTTACACGTCCTTTCAAATCACATGTATTGAGGGGAATGTTAGTTTAGGGCCTCTATTAGATGCATTGTCAAACTCCATTTTCCCTCTATTCATTTTGGTGAACCCGTTTACAACAACTCTTTCTTTTTGGTGTTAGATTTAGATCTTGCATGCTTATAAGATTAGATTTCTTGTATTTCTTTGTATTCAATATGTATGATTCTTGTTTTGAATACTTTGATGAGGCTTTTATTGCACAAGAGGATAGATTCCCTAATGAGGTACATGGTAGTGACGATGAAAATTGTTCGAATAAGATCTCCATTGATCCTATTCCTATTTCACTCTCCTCCACAACCTCTTCAATTGACCTTTACCATAGGGTGTGTGCATGGTTACCTTCATGTCCCACTATTTGCAACATTGATAAACCTAAAATGATATATCCTACACCTTTGATGATGGTAAAAGGATGTCCTCGCATAACAATTAAGGGTAAATTGAGACATCCTTAGGATTTATTTGATAACACTAATTCTGTTTCACATGCTTACCACACATGGAATAACCCTTAGCCTACCATTCTAGTTTCTTTACCACCTTCTCAACCTGTGTTTCCTCAAGCTCCTAGGTTTCCTTCTACCTTTAAGTAGTATAACTTAGTTGACCAATTACATGCTACTCCTGCTAATATATCTTTATGGGAATTACTTCAAACTTCCTTGACATATCATGAGGCATTGCAAAAAGCTTTATCCACTCTTCTTGCTTTGCATCCTTATCAAGAGAACATTCATTCTATTTTTTTATTGCATGCATACGATGCCTTATGTAACTCCTATTGTGTTTTTTGATGAAGATTTACCTTCTCCTGAGGTGCTAAATCAATATGATGCTCTTATGGTTGCTATTTCTATTAATCAGAGTATCATTCGAAGAATATTAATTGATAACAAATATGGGCTTAATGTTTGTAGCATGGATATGCTTAAGGCAATTAAGGCTGATCTCACAACTATTCAACTGGATAATGTCCCTATACGTGGATTTAACAATATTGTGAAGAGAAATTTGGGCATTATTACCTTACCTATTAAAGTTGGTCCAGTTATTCTAAATACACCTATTCATGTTATGCATGGACCTCTCAATTATAACCTTCTTTTAGGAAGACCTTGGTTACATACTATGCATGCAGTTCCTTCTACTCTTCATCACAAGGTTAGGTTCATTTATAAAAACTTAATGTATACATTACATGTGGATGATGCACTAAATATTTGCATGAATTCAGAATATGGTAAAATTTTTGAGCTCTTCAACCAAGTAAAGAGATTGAAAAACAACCAGAGATAAAACAGCCTGAGATACAACAACCGGAAGCTCCATCTTCTTCTTTGATTGCAAATAATTGGGTGACATTGGATTTTAATCCTACTTTCATTGGAGAATATAAGGTCTTTGATTTGGAATTCATGAAGCAACAAAGTGAGTTTGAGAAACAAGTTTTTACTCCTTCCCCACTTTTTGAGGAACTAAAAAGTAATTTTGTTTTTGCCTCGATTAAAGAAACAATTGAAACAATAAAACCTGATTGTTATGATATTGTGACATATGCTACTCCTTGGACTCCATCTGATATGGTTGATTGATATGGTTCTAGTTGTCATTTTCTTAAGAAGTTGGGATTTAATGGGAAAGGATGTGGTAAATATGAGTAAGGTATACAAGTACCTTTCGATAATGAAATTTATGACCATACGTATGGATTAGGATTTAATCCTTATAGAAAACCATTGGCTTTTCCTCCTAATGCTAATCATATATGTAGTGGATAGTTGAAATTGGTTAACCCACTCCTCATTGACATTAATCAAAGACCTACTTTAGATATTTTTCCAGAGATGAAGCCTTAATGGATTTTTTTGGAGTTTATGAGGATTTACCTAAGTTTCATCACAAACAACGGAAGCCTTATTGTTTAAGTACCGATGCTTATTTTGGAGAACATGATAAATAGGATATTTCTCCTTTACCGATGGATTCACCAATGTGAAGTGATTTATTAATAACTGAGACTGCTAATATTCAAATGGATGAGAACAACCCTAAAAAGATGATAAAGATTGGGAAATGTTTGAATCAGGATGAACGTGATCAGTTGGTTTCCCTTTTACTTGAATTTAAGGACATTTTTGCTTGGACATATTCAGATATGTCGGGTATGGATTCTAAGATTGTTTCTCATAATATTGTTTTAAAGCCAAATATGAAACTTGTGAAGCAGAAAATTTGAAAGATGAATCCATGAATTTTGCTTTATTAGTTAAAACTGAAATTGAAAAGTTATTGGATTCTGGATTTATCCATTCTATTGATTACTCAAATTGGATTTCAAACATTGCGCATATTTCAAAAGGAGAAAATAAGATAAGGATGTGTACTGACTTTAGATACTTGAACAAGGCATCCTTAAAAGATGATTTCTCGTTACCTAACATTGATATGATTGTGGATTCAACAACAGGTCGTGCATTGTTATCCTTTATGGATGGTTTTTCTAGATATAATCAAATCTTTATTCCTCCTGAAGATCAATTTAAGACCGCATTTATAACACCTTGGGAAATATTTTGTTGTGTCATGATGCCTTTTGGATTAAAGAATGCGGGAGCAACTTATCAACAAGCAATGACTTTGATTTTTCATGATTACATTCATAAGATTCTTGAAGATTATGTGGATGATATCTTAGCAAAATCTATACAAAGAGAAGATCATGTTACTATTTTATGACAAATATTTGAAAGGATTAGAAGTTATAACATGAGATTGAATCCACATGAAAACCACTTTATGGGTAACTTTCCTTCAAATTTTTTTGAACAATGGCAAGCGGAGGTGGAGGAGCGTGAGCGGTTGGAGGATTTTCAAACCCTTCTTTGGGTGAGAATCCTATGACAGGAGGATCTCAGGTGAATACAATGGCAGGTGTCAATAATTCCAAGGGAGGTGAGAAGGATGCAGAAGGGGACAAAGACCTAGACCATAATCGGCCTCGTGAAGGTGGGAAAAGGGGCTTTTCAAATCATGATATGAGCATGAAAGATTCCTCTGGAAATGTTCAGAGATCTCTCGCACTAGAAAAATAGAAAAAGGACAAAGATGTAGTAGTCAAGGGCTCCACAATAGAGAATAAAGGGGAAAACTCTCTCACGAGAACCCATAATCGAGAAGAAGAACCAAAGGCAGGGAAAGCTATTGGTAAATCTTCTGCTGAAGTGATTGATGGTCAAACTTTCTTTGAAAATGCTGCTAAAGGTAGTTGGACTTCTCTATTTGGTGTGAAACCTACTGGGAAATCTTCTTTCCCCCTAGTTGACAACATGTCTGATCCTGAGAAGGGATTATTTAGCATTTCTCTTCCTGATTCTCTAGTTGATCATACTATTGCCTCTATGAAAAAAATGCTTCTAGGAAAGTTCATGGGTCCAAGACCTAAAATAGATGCAGTAAGGGTTTTTTTAGCAAGGAAATGGAAGCTTAAGGGTCAAGTCAACATAGCTGCTTTGCCAAAAGGTTTTTTCACCTTTGAGTTCTCTAGCTCTGAGGATCTTTCTGATGTTTTGTGCGGAGGTCCTTGGATGTTTGGTAAATCATCCTTGGCTCTTTAGAAATGGGAGGCTAAACTTGATCTTAATATGGATATGTTTGAATTAGCCCTAGTTTGGGTTTGGTTCTAGGGTTTTCCTCTAGAATATTGGCATGAAGATGTCTTTTTGAGATTGGCTAGCTCATTTGGGGAGCTACTATCAATCGATCCAATGACAGCTACTAAGACAAGACTAGTGTATGCTAGAGTCTGTGTCAACATAAATCAAAATTCAGACCTCCCGAAAGTTATTACTATTAATTCCAAGCTTGGAACCCATATTCAAGTGGTGGAGTTTGAGTCCCTCCCCTTTGCCTGTTTCACTTGTAAGAAATCTGGGCACTGGGAAAAACATTGCCCTTTAAAACCTATTGTTAAGCCTAAAAAGAAAGAACCAAGAGCTTAATGGAGAGAGAAAAATGGACCTTTTTCTTCTCTTCTAATTCCTCCTAAGTCATCTGAGGAAGTTAAAATACAAGATGCCCAGATTGTTAATCTAGTTATCCAGTCAGAGGGAGACAAGAACCTGGAATTAGCCAAAAAGGACCATCCCCGAACTCTTGAGTAGGAGAATCCAAATGTCTCAGAACAAGAGAAGAAAGTGGAAAATGATCCCACTCTTGTTTCTTCAAGTCTTTCGACCAAGAATAGGGAGATGGATTCTCAGCCCCAAGCTGCTCCTCAGCAAGGATGTGTTGAAATAGAGCCACCAAGTCCAGCAATAGATTTGCAAAAAGAGAAGGGTAACTCCTCTGCTTCGATAGGGATAAGAAACAATGTGCTAGACAAATCAGAACCTCCCCCTGTTATTAAGTAGGTGATTCCTAATGTTAATGGTAATAGCAAAAAATGTTGGTCTGAAGTTAGTGAGGAGGACATTCAGAAAGAAAGCTTTGATGAATTTTCTCCTATCTTGGAAATGCAGGAATCTCCTTGGTCTGAGGTTAAAAATAACAAGAGAATCAAAAAAATCTCTAAGAAGGGAGTCCCAATCCTAAAAGTTCCTAAATCAGGGAAAAAGGTAGAAAATACTCCTTTGGGGGGAGTCCAGACTAGAAGGAAGAAAGCTGATGTTGGATTGCCTCAAGGGGGAAGAGGTAGACCTACCCAGAAAGCTGTGAGAGAGCTAGAAGCAAAATAGAGCATTGTGGATGGTAAACAATCTACTATCCCAAAGATTTGTTCCCTAACCCTCTAAATGAAGATCATGTCATGGAATATTAGAGGTCTTAACAGCCCTCACAAACAAGATGTTCTTAGGAATATTTTTAGAGATATCAATCCTGATATTATGCTTATCCAGGAAACTAAAATGACTAGAGAGAAAGTTGAAAAAATTAAGCCTTTTAAGAATGGAAGTAGTATTGGCAGTGACTCTGATGGTGCTTTCGGAGGAGTTGTTATCTTCTGGAACAACTCTATTGTTAATTGCACGAAGCTCCATTTTGAGAAGAACATTATCCTCATTCATGTAAATCACCTTAAAACTGATTGCTCTTGGAACTTGATGAATATCTATGCTCCTAATACCAAAAGTGGCAGGTTCAGATTTTGGAAAAGATTAAAAGAAATCAAAAATAACTTCCAGACTCCTAGCTGGATGGTTATGGGAGACTTCAACACCCCTTTGCTGGCTGATGATAAAATGGGCGGAGCTCTATCTCAAGTTGATAGTAGAATGGATCTCATGGAGTATATTAATGATCAATCTTTCATTGATATGGAGTTGGAAGGGATTTCCTACACTTGGTCGAATAGGAGAACTGGTGATGACCTCATTCAAGTGAAACTTGATAGATCTCTCCTCTCCCTTGATTGGCTCTCTAATTTCTCCACCTCTTTATCTTCTTCCATTAGGATTGGTTCTAATCACTTCCCTATTATTTTCAATGCTAACATTCTGAATGGCAAAAAGAATATCCTATTTTGCTTTGAAAAGATGTGGTTAGCCCACCCTAATCTGAGGGACTATATCTTCAACTGGTGGAATTACAATCAGGAAGGAAGTGCCATGTATATAACAGCTAAAAAGCTGAGTAACGTCAAGAGAAATGTTAAAATTTGGAATAAGGAAGTCTTTGGAGACATCTTCAAGGCAAAAAGTAAGAAATAGGAAGAGATCAAGGTCATTCAAGAGACTATTGAAAAAGAGGGTCTCTCTGATGAGCACAGAAGAATTGAGAATGTTCTGATGGCTTAGTACCATAATATCATTTCTAAAGAGGAGTCTTTTTGGAGGCAAAGATCAAGAGCCCTATGGCTTAAAGATGGAGACAAAAATACCAGATTCTTCCATATGACTACCATGAAACATAAAGCTATTAATAGAATTTCCTCCCTTATTGTGAATAATAAGACTTTGGTTAAGGAAGATGATATAAGAAAGGAAATGCTTCAATCTTTCTCTCTTCTCCTATCCAAAGAAGACAACCTTGATTCTCAGAGTCAACATGAGATTCTTTCTGCTATTCCCTTAATCATAGACAAAGATACCAACTCTAGACTCAAAGCTATTCCAAATGATAAGGAAATTAGAGATGCTATTTTCTCCTTTGAAGGTGATAAATCTTCGGGCCCTGATGGCTTCCCCCTTTTCTTCTTTCAGCAGTTCTGGGAGATCATAGGTCAAGATGTTCTGAATGTTCTCAAAGATTTTTTTGGTACTAAAGCTCTTCTAAGAGAACTCAATGCCACATTCTTGGTCCTTATTCCTAAAAAACATGGTGCTAATATGGTGGAATCTTTCAGACCTATTAGCCTATGTAATGGGATTTACAAGATCATAGCCAAAGTTATGACTTCCAGACTGCTCTCTTTGCTACCATCTATTATCTCCCCCCAATAGAATGGTTTTGTCTTGGGGAGACAAATCCTTGACTCCATTGTGGTTGCTCATGAGAATATCCATTCCCTTGTTGCAACCAAGAAACAAGGCTTTCTCATGAAACTGGATTTATCTAAAGCCTATGATAGGGTTGACTGGCAGTTTCTCCAAAAAATCTGAAGCAACTTTGGATTTGATGTGGGGGTTATCAAAATCGTTGATCAGTTGGTCTCTACTATTTCTTCCTCTGTTATTGTGAATGGTGGCTCCTCCAATTTCTTCAAACCTTCGAGGGGTCTTAGGCAAGGGGATCCTATATCTCCTATTCTATTTGCTATTTTGGTTGAAGGGCTGGGAAGATATATCTCTAAACTTGTCAATGATGGAATCATTTATGGCCTCCAACCTTCCTCAGTCAGGTCCTCATGTTCCCATGAACAATTTGTTGATGATACCCTTTTTATAGGGGAAGCTATTGTTAAAGAAGCTAGGAATCTTAAAAAAGCCATGTCTATCTATACCTCGACTACGGGACAACTTATCAATTGGAACAAGAGTTTCATATACTTTATCAATACCCCCCTGGAGTGACAGGCTAAGATCTCCAAAATTCTTGGTTGTAGCATTGGTGATCTTCCCTCCTCCTATCTGGGTCTCCCTCTTTTCTCTAAACCCCCAGACAATTTCTGGAATCAAATTGTTGATAGATACAATAGGAAACTGGTTGGATGGAAAGGCGGCCTCCTCAATAGCTTTGGTAAGCTTCAGCTCTTGAAGTTGACTCTGCAAAACCTTCCTGTGTATGCTCTAAGTCTCTTCAAGATTCCTCAAAAGTTTGTGATGGTGCTTGAAACTATCCAAAAAAAATTCTTATGGACTAGTGTTGAAGATAAAAAAAGACTAAGTCTGATTGCCCGGGAAAAAAATTTTAAGCCTAAGAGAAAAGGGGGCTTGGGGTTAAGACCTATCAAGCTTGTCAATAAGGCCATCTTGGCTAAGCAGGTTTGGAGAGTCTTTGGGGATACTAAGTAATGGAATGGCATTATTAGAAGAAAATACCTTTTTAACTCCAATGGTCTAAAGGACCTCTTAAACAATGATGCAAGGGTGAATGGATCTTACATTTGGAATAGCCTATGCTCCTCTATTGAGTTTTTGAGAGAAGGGATAAGGTGGAAACTAGGAGATGGGACCAATATTGACTTTTGGGATGATCGTTGGATCCATGATTTCCCCCTCTCAGAAAGACAAGACTGGAAGGATATTATAACGCAAGCTAAAAATTCTTTTGGCTGCAAAGTCTTTGATTACTGGCTTATTAACTCTTGGAGGGATCTTTCTAGCCTTGATAGAAATCTATCTCCCCTTATGATTGAGCTACAGACCTAGTTCAGAGAAGTTAATCATCCTGACAAAATTGTGTGGAATCCTTCTTCTAATGGTGAATTCTCGGTGGCCTCTGCCTGCTCCTTTTTCTTCTCTAAGGAGGTTAAGCCTCAGTGTGCTTCTATCTGGTATAAATTCCTTACTTCAAAGATTAATTTTTTCTATTAGATTCTTATCCATAATAAGCCCCTTACCATTGATAATTTAGGTAAAAGAGGTTTCTATCATGTTAATAGATGTATTCTGTGCAAGGATCAAGCTGAATCTTGTGACCATCTTATGCTTCATTGTAGTTTCACTCAGAGAGTTTGGTCCTTGGTTTTTCAAAATTGAAATTTGTGTTGGTTCTTTCCTAACTCTTGGCAAGATTTTGTCACTCAGTGGAGATGCCCTTTTGACAATGATCTTGCTAGAAACTTCTAGAATCTCATCCTGCCTCATCTCTACTGGTGTATCTAGAAGGAAAGAAATAATAGAATCTTCAGAGAGAAATATGCCAAACCTGAAATTATCTTCAACATCTTTTCTAGAGCTATTAAGGAAAACTTTAGCAATGCCATCATCAACATTAAGAGTAATCTTAGGAATTTTCTCCTTGATGTGGATTGGTCTACTTGGAGTTTTCTTCACCACAACTCTCAGTCTTTCTCTCCTAGAGACACCTCAGTTTGGATTGCTCCTCCTATTGGCTAGGTTAAAGCTAATTTTGATGGGGCCTCCAAAGGCAACCCAGGTGTTTCTGGGGGAGGTGTAATTATCAAAGATAGCAATGGTAACTATTTAGGTGCCATCTCAGTCCCTTTGAGAATCCAGACTAATCATAGGGCAGAGGCCTTGGCTGCCCTCAATACTATCCTACTGGTGGAAGAGTTGGGGTTCAAAAGAGTATGGCTTGAAGGTGATTCTTTAAATATAATAAATAATATTAAAGATATCATTTCTCCTTCCTGGACAATTGAACACATAATATCCAAAATTAAAACCATATTCCAGTCGTTTGAGGTATCCCATATAACTCACAATTACCGAGAGACCAATTAGGTTGCTGACTGCCTTGCCAATATTGGAGCCAAAAGTGAGGGGATTCAAAAATGGATCGGCAACACAATTTGTTATGATGATGTCATCTTGACTATTAATTATGACAAAATTAGGCATAGAGAAGGAGTCATTAATAGGAATATTAATGATATTACTTAATTCTACTAAGATTGGGATGATATCGAATGTCATTCAAAATAATGCTAAGTACAACTCCAAGATGCGGAATCCCATAATGAAAGCTTATAATCTGATGAGTGTTGTCATCATCATTAGTAACTGTTGCCAATTCACGCATGTGAATAGGAATGTGAACCAACTAAACAGCCTTTTAATGCCAAAGAAATATCAAATTGATAGCATTTCCTCATCTAAGCATAAGAAGCATATGAAAAAAGAGCAGGGTGATTGTTCGGCCATGGGTGGTGATCTCAGGAGAGAAGAGCTAGCAAAATGCAAGTGGAAGTAGGATAAGGAAGTCTGGAGTATTTTGAAGAAAGGCCATGTCCATCGATTTCTCCAGAGACTCCATGGTTTTGATAATGATGTGTCCAAAGCCTTTGCTGATGGCTGGGATAAGGGCATGGTGAATCTGGCTGGCAAGTCCTTTAGCCTCAGTCTCGAGCTCCTCTCTAAAATTATTGGTCTCCCTTTGGATTGTTTGAAGTATTCAAAAGAGATCAAGATCAGAACCAGAGCTTATCAAAAATTTCCTATCACTGATGAGGAGAGGGCTCTTTTGGTTAAAGGTAAGAAAGACTATGTTGATATGGCTAATATTGATAGAATTTGGGGTTCTATTATTAAGGTTATAATGGAATATTTCACACTTGAGGGGAGATTTTCTAGGGTCTATAACTACCATTTTTCCCTAGTCAACCACTTCAAACATGACATAAGAATCTATTTCCCCTACTTTCTCCTTTGTTCGCTCAACCAGAGCATTACTGATTATAGAGTGAAGAACTTCCCTTTTCTCCATGTCGAGCTCATCCTCCTTATTGCTGAATATGCGAGAGACCACATTCCTGATCCTATCCCTACCCAGGTCAAAAAAAGAAATAATTTTGGCTCTCAACCCAAGAAATTAAAACCCAAGAAATCCCTCTTCCTTTCTGAACCAGCCTCCCCTAAGCCTTTGGATGGTCTGAAGAGTGATGCCTTTGTCTCTGATAAAGCTATTTTGGAGCCCTCTGCTAGCCCTATCCTATCGGGTCCTGAAGGTGTTAAGCTAACTCCCCAGATAATGAGACTGAGATTGATCAAAATACCTAGGTGGGTCTTAATGTTGTGCCTAACCCCACTACCTAGACCCCAAAGGAGAAGGACTCGAAGGATCTTGATATTACTAATGCCAAGGGTAGTCTCGAGGATGGTCAGGGTAATCAAAATAGTGGGGTCATGCCTAACCCTATCTTGAAGATTAATAATACTGAAGGTAAAGATAATTCTGAGATTGAGGTTGAAGCTGATGATAGTAATGCCAAAGGGGTTGATACAAATCTTACTAATAGAAATGCTGATGATTCAGGGAATAACAGTTTTAGGATTATGGAAGAGGATAATATGGAAACCCATGACACCCCCAGCTCCGAGAAGGAGAACAAGAAGTATGATAGTGAGAGAACCCTTGATTATAACAGGACCCATACTCTTTAGGATGACATCAAAAAGATGGATTCGCAAGTCAAAAAAACTATCATCATGACCCCCCTTGAAATTGCAAAAAAAAGTCCATCTACAGTTATAATCTGGACAAATGGGTTCAGAATGATTTGGTTGAATTGAAGAATAGATTTATCAAACTGGAAAACAAGAATTCTATTATTGAGGAAATGGTTGATAATATCAGAAAGGAAATTTCTCTCAATGCTAATGCCAGTGTTCTTGATTATGGTTCTAAACTAGATGATAAAGTTAAAAAAGTAGTTGAGATAGCTATGATCCCTATTCAGGAGAAGACTAGCAGGAATGAGGATATGTTAAAACATCTTCTTGGCCTGGTTAATACTGGAATGAAGTCTACTCTAGAAAACCTAAACACTCTTAGCAAAATTTTGGAAGGAAATATAGACACCCCCCTAAGTGACAAGACTGACCTAACTGACCCTAGTCAGCAGATGGGTCCTGGTACCAGAACTAGGTCTAAAAAGAAGCTCAAGATTGATGATCAGGACTTTCAGAGGCTGAAAGATAATGTTAAGATCATGCAGGCCCAGCTAGAGGACTCCGAGGGCTTTCTGAAGACTATGTCTTGATCATGGTGATGGTGGTCTTTTCTTCTCTATTTATCTTCCAACGTTTCTTCCTTTTTGTTTGTGTAGGTGGTATTTGAATTTCTAGGATTTGTCCCTTTGTAGTTTGTTCCCTTCTCTAGGGCAGCTAGTTGTTCTTAGGGTCTTCATGCTTATCTCTCTTTTCTTTTGTTAAAGGGTTTTGAGGCCCCTTCAAAACTTTTTTTTACCATAATCAAAAACATGAGATTGAATCCTAAGAAATGTGTCTTTGGAGTTGATTATGGTAAATTATTAGGATTTATAATCTCTAAGCGAGGCATAGAAGTAGATACTAAAAAGATTGAAGCTATTGTTAATATGCCTCCTCCTAAGAATATTTCTCAGTTACAGAGTTTACAAGGAAAAATACAAGCTATTTGTTGCTTTATTTCTAATTTAGCGGATATAAATATTCCTTTTACCTCCTTTCTTAGAAAGGATACCACTTTCTCTTGGAATGATGAATGTAAACAAACCTTTGAGCAATTTAAGGAGTACTTTGCAAATCCTCCTATCTTGCAGCTGGCTAAATTTGATAAACCATTTCATTTGTATACTTTAGCAACTCCGAAGGCCGTGAGTGCGTTGTTAGCTCAAAATGATAATAACGGTAAGGAAAGACCTGTGTATTACATTAGTCAGACTTTACTTGATTATGAAACAAGATACACAGATTTGGAAAGACAATGTTTAGCTGCTGTTTATGCATACCAGAAACTCAGGAATTATCTTATAAATGTTGAAGTCAATGTGATTGTTAAATTTGATCCTTTGAAACATCTTTTCTCACTAACTGATCTCTCTAGCCATCTGGCAAAGTGGGTGATGTTACTTACAGAATTTGATCTTAATTTCATTTCTCAAAAGTCTATTAAGGGACAAGCTTTAATAGATTATTTAGCTCAAGCTCCTTGTCCTCAATCTGATACATGTTCTACCTCAATAGAATTCCCTAATGACAATATTCTAGCTATTCAACAGGATAATATTTGGGAATTATATTTTGATGGGTCTAAATGTAAGACTGGTTTTGGTGTTGGTATTATCTTGATTCCTCCTACAAAAAAACCAATCCCTCTATCGTACAAATTAACCTTTCCTTGTACTAATAACATTGAGGAGTATGAAGCTCTTATAGCTGGCTTACGAGCAACTTCATCCCTTGACATCAAACACTTTCAAATATTTGGAGATTCATAATTGGTTGTTGAACAAATAAAAGGAGGTTATCAGACTAAGAATGATAAAATGACACAATATAGAGATTTGGTTCTTGATGTGCTTTCATAATTCTCTTCTTATACGATTCAAACATTAAATAGGAAAGATAATCAACATGCAGATGCTCTTGATGTGCTTTCATAATTCTCTTCTTCTAAAAAGGTTACCTTTGATTGTTTCAATTTGCATTCGGATGAATGGTATTCTCATATCTTTCATTTTTTGAAGGATGGTACTTTTCCTGAATCAACAACAAGGAACACGTGTAATCGTATTAGGAAGCTTGTAGTGCATTACATCATTTTAGGTAAAAATGATCTTATGATGGTTTACTATTAAGATGTCTTAATAGAACCAAAATTCCATTAGCTTTGGCAGAAGCTCATTCTGGTTCTTGTGGGGGACATTTTCATGGAAAATCTCTAGTTAATAAATTGCTTAGAATGGGATATTATTGGCAAACAATGGAACAAGATTCTTTCATGTTTGTTAAGAAATGTCCTCAATGTCAACAACATAGTAATTTGATTCATGCTCCTACTCATGAGCTTCGTAATCAAGTTTCTCCATGGCCTTTTAGTATTTGGGGTTTTGACCTTATTGGAAAAATCTCACCAGCCTCTTCTTAAGGACATACTTACATCCTGACTACTACAGATTACTTCACAAAGTGGGTCAAAGCTATCCCTCTTCGTTCAACAACTACAGATGTTATTTTTTATTTCATCCTTAACAATATCATAACACAATTTGGTATTCCTTCAACAATAGTTTTAGATAATGGTACCTCATTTTTAAAAAAAAAAGTCATGAAATTCTTGGAGAAATATCGAATTCAACATAGATTTTCAACTCCTTATTATCCTTGATCTAATGGTCAAGTTGAAGCATCGAATAAAATCATTGAATAAATTTTGAGAAAAAAAGTTAACAAGCATGCGAAAGATTGGCATACCCAACTCACTTATGCTTTATGAGCCTATAGGACTAGTGTTCGTACTGCTACGGGTACTTCTCCTTACAATCTTATCTATGGTATTGATTCTATTATACCTTTGGAATTAGAAATACCTTCTTTACATGTTTCATTTCATGGGATAATTGATAAGGATACTTTTCAAGAACAACGCTTACAAGAGCTAGAAATGTTGGATGAACAACGAATACATGCTTTAGAACATATACAAGCTTATCATAAATTTCTTCAGAAGCAATATAATCATAAGGTAATTGAACAAACATTTTTGGTTGGAGATTTAGTCTTATATGAGAATCAACAAAATGTGAATGCTTTACCAGGTGAAAAAGGAAAATTTAGCCCTAATTGGCTTGGACCTTTCATTGTAATTGAAGACTTTGGTTCAGGTGCTTATAAAATTGCTGATATAGATGGTGTTTCTTTTAAGGAACCTATTAATATTATGCATCTCAAATGTTATTATCCTTAATTTTCTTTCTTTCCTTGTGCATTTATGTATTCCTTATAGAATAATTATGTTGGTTTTATAGGTTATGTAGTTTTAAAAAAAATACATTTGAAAATATTTATGCACTTACTTTCTTTCTCTTAAGTTTTATATTGATGAAAACATAGTAATCAATCATAAAACTAATTAGTAGAGAAAGTTTTTCATTCATAAAATGTTTTCAGTTCTGATACATATGTGGCCCATGGCCCTATCTATCACTCTGTCTATCCCTATGCTCTGATGGCTGATGGCTCCCATATCTCTCTAGCCTATGATAGGAAGATGAAGATATGTGTGTTCATGACTGGCTCCTTGAAATTCTCATCTCATGCATGTCTTCTATCAACTTATCTTCTCTCTCTCTACATAGCCTCAGCTCCTGTTGGATACATGTAAAGATATCGACATGCCTGTCAGGATCTCTGTGACCAATGGAAGACTCTCGCTCGCTGGCTGGTAGTCAATAGGAAATACATGTATCCTTCAAAATCTTAGATACAAAACTCCTCCACTCTGCTACGCTAGCTGCAGAAGGAAAATACATTTATCGATATAGTGCTCTTTCATCTCAAATTAAGTTACATATTTAATCAAATCTCATATTTCATACCTAGGTCTCCCTCCTGGATGTCACTGAAGGGTCTAGATGGTGGGGGCATGGAGTGACTACTCTCTCCACACTTGCTATGTCTAGGCCTTGGTGGTGGTGTCTTTGTGTGGGTGTGTGGAGGCCGTCGTGATCTCAATGGTGATGCATGAAAAATGTGTACATCCACACTAGTATCACTAGCTGGGGGCATCTCCTCTGTTCTCTCTTCTATTCTCTCCTCCTCTATGGGGTCTCCCTTAGATATGTGCTCCTCCTCATCTCTGAGATCCTCATCATCCTCAGATGTACCACTATCCTGGTGTGTCCTCTCTAAAAGGCATGGATCACCTGTAGGATAATCCTCAGGGAAGATGGGGTGGGTCCCTTGCAGACTCCAATACCTGATGTAATCCCTGCTCATGCCTAAATAGGTCACATCTAATGGTACCTCTATATCATCTATCTCATCTACATCATTGTCCTCTGTGTCTGCTACTGATGGTTGGCGTATAGTGTTGGGTCTCTGATAATACCTCATCAGATGTACATAATGAGGTACTACGTTGGGCTCCCTATAACAAGTTAAACTGTCTCATCACCTGATCATAATAGTATGGCATCACTATATGATTCTAATGACCCTCTAGTAGCTTCTACTGCTATGATTAACTCATATGATATCATGTATCTAACCACTCTATCATATCGCAGTAGGGTCTCCATATCATATTTGTGCCTGGAATGCGGTCTAGATGTACCCTCCAATAGAGGATATCTCTAAACTACTAGGCATCTCTCAGAGGATAAGCAAAGACTCTTGGTGTACTTGCATCTACCATCACTGGAGCACCTTGTGGACATGTACATGTGAAATGCTCAAACAGCCAAATCTGCAAGAGTGTACATATCAAAAGACTCTCTCTCTAATATCTCACTAGCTGACATAGCTCATGGTATAGCTAGGCTAGCATGTTGCGACCCCATGAGAACATGATCCTATCACTCTCCATCCTTCGTATCAGATGGGTAAGAGGTGCAGAAAATATTGTACCCTTTGAGTTGGGTAACACAACCAAGGATACTTTACAAAGCATCACTCTCTATACCAAAGGTGTAGGGCCTGACAGTATGGATGACAAAAGGATCTGATCTGACTAGGTTCGCATCTATGGAACTCATCCCAAACAATACTTTCAATCTACAAGAATCTCATCATAGACTCACTGTGCTCTAGATCTGACAGTGTCACCTCAGACTAGAAGCTGCAAGATCCTGTAGACATCCTCTAGTGTCACTATAATCTCTCCTGAGGGAAGATGAAAGGAGCATGTATCCTCATCCCACCTCTCTATTAGAGCTGATAACATGGCTCGGTGTAGTTTGATCTATGGTAGGATTGTTACCTAGTACAATCCCATGCAATTCAGTAGCTGCATCTCATCCTCATTCAGCTCAGACAGTCTCTCTCTGACGATCACTAGAAACTCTCCAAAGGGATGCTCTCAGAGACGGACTATGTCCTGTAAGCACAAAAAAACATCATATCAGCATTCTACATCATCAAATCTACAAATCCAACTTGACTAGGTCAAGGTTGACCTTAGCTAGGTCAAGGTCGACCTTCCTAGGTCAAGGTCAACTTTCCTGGGTCATGGTCGACTTCATCCCAGATTAGGTGAAGACCTTCTAGTTTATGTTGACCTTCTTGGGTCAACATCGACATAACATGGTCAGGGTTGACCTTTAAGGGTTAGGGTCGGCCTTGCCTACAAAAATCAAGAATTTGGAAAATAAACAAACTAAAAACAACAAACTCACCTCAGGAAATGATCGTCTAGTAGCCAAACACTGTCTCAGGAGCTCCATGCACGTCGCTCGAAGTTCTTCTATCCTCAGCATCTTGATTTCTCTCTTCAAATCTGCAAATGGTAGGAATGAGTAAGTATGACTTCCTTTTCCTTATTTATAGTTAAAATTAGGGGTTTTTTAGGGTTTCTCTTAGGGTTTACTCATGGTAAATTCAAATTTCCTTTGTTATACTTTTAGATAGACATTCACTCTTTTCATCATAATTTGAGTTTGGTAACTCCATTTTCAGTTCTGTTAGTGGCATTGGAATTGTGATTCAGATACCTAACTCCTTGAATCTATTTAGGAAGGCTATGAATCCTTCTAATTGGTTTAGGAAAGAACTTTTCAACAAACTACATATCCAGTGTATAAAGCTATCCTTATCACCCTGTTTCACCCTTCAGAAGTAGAAAGTTGAAACAGGGGGGGCATAAGGGGCTTTATGCACTTCTCAAGTTGTCATCTAGTAAGCTCTAGGTGATTTGTGGATTTTCATTAACCTTGTGTGTGTAATCATCTAAAATTGGGCTAATAGAACCTAAGGCCCTATTTGCCCTTATTTTGGCATATAACATTAATTGTGTTAATTTGATCTTTGATTATTAGCATGAACTCCCAAAAATTCAATAAACCCCATCAAAATCCTAAATCAAGCATTAATTACTAAGGTTCAAGCAAAAATCAAGGTTATTAACCCTAGGCCTATTTAATTAATCAAATCCCATCAAAAGCAAAGGCTATAGTTATTAATTAAAACAAATGCATAAATAACTCCTAAATAAAACAAACATAACAAACACACTTTATGATTAGGAGGCTTGCACATGGATCAAGGATCAAGCCAAGATGCATATCAACCACTCCTCATGGATGCATCTCAATCGTCGATTCTCTTCCAAATCCTATAAAATAGAATTTTCAAAAGGATTTTCTTCTTCTTCACACATTGCTAATTGCTTCTGAGATTTTAATGCTTTTACACTCTTGCTCATGAATTTGAGGCTTCATAATCCATGATTATGAACTCTCATGCTTTGGAGAATTTGATTGCTAATTCTTAGATTGATAGTTGTTTTCCATGCTTTCAAGTTTTTATTAAGTAGAAAACACTTCAATTTGGGTTATAATGGAAGGAATTAAGATTTTATGGTTTCATTCTTAGTTGTTTACATGCACTTTTGAATCTCTCATTTTAGTGTAGATTGTCACTATTTTAAGGGTCAAATCTGAGAGCAACTAACCCCTATTTCATACTCACACTAACTAGAGAGCAATAGGATGTTTTTGCTTGTTAGTTTTTGCAATTAAATATTTATTTTCCACTAACAAGTGATGTTATTATCCTATTGAAGTGTTGTGTTGCAGGTCAAAAACTCACACACACATTTCTGGCACCCACCATGGGGCTAAGCCCTGGATTTTTAATTTTTCTTGCATTTTCAACTAACTATCGTCGTACCAAAATTTGCCAGGGGATCACATACGGGAATAATATCTGCATTTGGTTAATCCAAGGTCACATCCCGTATTTGTGGATCGCATCCAATTTCAAGGTCACACCTATTTGAAATACATGATTGCATCTTGTAGATCTGGATCGCGTTTGGGAAATTAGGTCACATTCAGGAAATAGGGTCATTTCTAGGAATTTGGGGGGAAAATTCTAGGATCGCATTTGATGATTTTTATTAATTTCTCAAGTTTTCTGATTGCTAACAAATTGTGTGATTGATCTCTCTAGTTTTTGACAGTCTAATTGTGGTTTGTAGGTTTGAAAAAATAGAAAATTCAAATGCTAACTTGTGATTTTGATTTACTTTAAGGATAAAATGAACCTTTATGCATTTTTTTTTGAGCACCTAATGGTAGTTTGATTTCACCACATAAATTAGTTAGAGGATTATGCTCTTTTCTCCTTGAGAGAAAATTAGAAACTCAAAAATTGACTTGTGTTTTGAAATTAGATTGAGAAATGAATGCTAACAATTTGCTTATGTAATTTTCCTTAAAGTTTTATCATCAGATTTTGGATTTTCTAACTGGCTAACAAGCTAATGGGTGAACTTGGTGTTTGTGATTGATTTTGAAAGCTTAACAGTTATTTGCAGGATGTTTGCCCAAGACTCAAAAAGAAACAAAAGACTACTAATGCTTGTTATGCAGGTTGCCTCTAAAGCAAAATCAAAAAAAGAATTTCATGCTTGTTTTGTAGGAATTTAAAACAATTTGAGATCAAGTTGCAAACCAACTAGAGGAATATGCTCTTTTCCCCTTGAGGGAAAAATAGATACTCAAACATTGGTTTTCTATTTGGCATCAAATTGGAGTAATTGAACTCTTACTATGCATGATGTGTTTGAGACTTGTGATATAAGTTAGGAGATTATGCTCTTCTCCTTCTTGGAGAACTAGAAATCTAGAGCTTACTATCCCTTGTCTTTTTCTTTATTGTACACCTTTAAAGGGCCTGCCGGTTGAGGAAAAAATCTCCTAGGAATGACCCAAGTGGGGACAAGTCTTTTGCCCACTCTTCCACCCCACTAAAAAATTTGACACTCCTTTGAGGCTAAAGCCTTGGGAGACATGATTTATCTTGTCTTGGGAGATTGATGATCAATCCTAATAACTCACTTGGATTTCGTGTAGAGCAGAGCCACTTTAATCTCACTTCTCGAGACTACACACTTTTAGGTTCCTATAGGGTTAGCAGCCTCAATCCTGCTTGCGGGACTATGGGAGATAATTGTGAATGAATGCCTTCATTAAAAGCTCTATGTTAGATACCACCTAGATCACTCCCGAAAGGTTGTTATCACTTGTGCGAGACAAATAGTAATTGCCCCAAGAAATTCACCATATTGAGCCCCCATTGACATTAACACTTGGCAAATATGGCCTCCAATATCCATTGCGTATTATTGGACTGTGATATTCTGAGGAGTCTTTGGGTGTGTTGCTAAGTCAGTGAACAAGTGGTTTCAATCTCTACCTTGTATAAGGAAGGTTAGGTGTGTTTGATTTAAAAATGATTGCTTGGTGTGTCTTAAATACAAACTCAGTTAATTTCCCCCAAATGAACAAGCACACTGCATTTCCAAGCATTTACAAACACCTAACAGTCACTAGAATCTGACAGATATGGCACATTTTTTGAGAAAAACTAAAATTGCAAATTCTTGGTCATCATAAGATCACATCCGGTATTCCAGAGTCGTACCCCGTATCCCAGATCCCATCTGTTCAAAATTGGATCGCATTTGGTATTCACACCATTTCCTGAGTTGCATCCGATGCACATTCCATTTCTTGGGTCGCATACTGTATTTCTTGGGTTGCATCCAAGGTTCCAATTTATTCACCAATCACTGTTTAGGATCACATCTAGGACAAAGAGCACTTTCATACATCCCAGAAGAAAAAATTTCAAATTTCCAAATACCCATTCAGCCAATTAGTATGTTTTTATTGCTAAAACACAGTCATCTGATACCTAGAAAGAGTCATTGTTGAGAACATCTTGTCATCTTGCATGGTCCAAAACCGCATTGTCCAATTGTGGAGTCAGTTTACCCAATCAGTTACAAACAAGTCCTCAGCTCATAAACAGGGCACCTTGACACCCTTTGACATTGAATCTTTCATTTTCAAACCAACTTGCACTTTGGTTCCCAACTCATAAGCAAGGCATTCTAACCCCATTTGACGTTGGATCCATAAAGACATTTCAAACCCACTCTTACATCCTTGGATTCACCATCAGACATTGCAAACTATCAGACCCACTCTTAAACACAAGAGACTCATTGGTTACTCAATCCATCTTTCATGGTTGTTACTAGGAATAAAACTTAAAATTTTGAAACAAACCCGTTCTCAGACGGAACACCCATATTCACATTGGAAATGGGAGAAAATTCAAGACTCAATCCCTTGTACGATGCTACACCTAGTACTACTTATACAGTGACACCCAAACAAATAAACATGAATGATCAAGATGAATACTGATGGGATGAAAGATTCCATGCTCAAAATGAGGAAGCAGAACGTGAGAGACAAAAACAAAAAGTCCAATATTATGATGATGATGAGGATGATGATGATGATGTAGACCCCACTGAAAAATAATACAATAGAGATTTACACAGCAAACGATTTCATAAAATCCTTGAAAGAGCCTTGGAAGAAAACAAAGAAAAGTACTTCTTAGAACTTGCTTCCCAAGGTGTGAAATTACCTAAGGACTATGATGTGGAGAAACTCAAAAAAAAGGTGGATATTAGTCCCATGTCAATTATGAATAGACAATTCCTTCTTATGAAAGTAGAAATTCAAGAACTCAAGGAATCAAAGGACAAATGAAAACAACAATATTCTCTAGAGCACATATGTCCTTTCCCTTTTGACAAGGGACTCACAATGGTTCCATTTCCTAAAAATATCACAATACCAAAGTATGATAAATACATGGGATATTTTGACCCTCAAGATCATGTGAGGGAGTTTTGTACAACTAGTATGGAGTTCATGCATCAGAAAACATACCTCATGAGGCTATTTCCATGAAGCCTAGGTGGACAATCTATAGAATGGTTCTCCAAATTACCTATTGGAATTAAAACATTTGATGAATTAGTGCAAAAATTCATACAACATTACTCCTACAATATCCAACACACAGTCACCATGTTGGATTTATCCAATACCAAATAGAAAACAAGAGAGTCATTTTTGAGTTTCCTACTAGGTGGAGAAAAATATTTGCATGATATGCTAGAGAAATTCCTGAAAATAAAAAGATGGATATTTTCATTAACAACTTGGTTCCAGAAATGAATTTCCTGATTCAATTACAAGGACCACCTAGCTTTGACAAAATGATCAATAATGCTCTCAAGATAGAAGAAGTTCTAATCAAGAAAGGTGACATTACCATTCACAAGGAACATAAGGACAAGTCCTATCCCACTAAGGACAAGTACAAATATGCAAACAAGAAAAAACATGTGGTTAATGATGGAGTGGTCGATACTCCTAATCCAAAACCCAAACTAGATGTTTTCAATCTAACAACAAGTCTTCAAATGAACAAGGGTCCAAATCCTACTGAGACTCCAAAGACAATCAATAATTTCAACAAACCTCGAAGAGAACCTTGGGCACCATGGCCTAAGAGAGCATTTACACCATTAGGAGACACCTTGGAAGTGGTTATGAAATCACTTGTGGAAAACAACATTATTACAATTCCTGAGCTCGGCAAGCCTTGGGATCCAGAAGACAAACCCAAGTGGTGGAATGATAATGAATATTGCGATTACCATCATAATAAAGGACACACCACTAATAATTGCTTGAAACTGAGACATGTCATTCAAGATCTTATTGAACAAGGTAAATTCAAGGTAGATGGACACCACATGAACAATGATCACAAAGCATTTCAAAATCCACTACCTAACTATGAAAAAGGAGAGGATTCTAAAAGCAATAAGATTAATTACATGTACACTGATGGTGACAATGTAATTAACATGATGGAACATTGTGAATATTACATCAACATGATCACTCTCAAAGTAGTGAAAAACAAATCTGAATCTTCAAATGTTGTAACATGAAGCCAAGAAAAGCTTACTCTTAAAGGAGTCTCAGCATCTAACACACTTCCTACAACAACAACGTCTAAACAAGTGGTTTCATCTCCAAAGTTCAATCTTGTAGAGCAATTGCAAAAGACACCTGCATAGATATCTATTCTAGAGTTGTTGAAAATCTGCCCTAGTCATAGGGAGGTTCTTGATCATGCCCTATTGAGCACCAATGTACCAAAATACTTAAATGTGGATAGATTCCAGGCCATGGTTGGTCACATGAGTTCCCCACATTACCTATCTTTTTTAGAAGAGGATGATAAATCATCAAATCAACCACATAATCAACCCCTTCATTTAGAGGTTCTTATTCATAAACACCAAGTTAAGCATGTCTTGATAGATGGAGGCACCATTTTTAACATTTGTACTTATAATTTGGTAAAGCAACTGGGTTTCTCAGAACATGCAATAGATCCTAGGAGAAAAATAACAATCAAGGCATATGATGAGGAAGAGAGATCCTCTAAAGGATTGGTTGTCTTACCCATCAGAGTAGGGCCTATAGAGAAAGATGTTCTTTGTCAAGTCCTTGATTTACCCCTTTCTTACAACATTCTTCTTGGGAGACCATGGATACATTCGATGCAAGCAGTGCCTTCCACATATCATCAATGCCTAAAGTTTCCCAATAATGGAGTGGAGGTGACTATTCCAGTAGATACCACATATACTTGGAATACCCTCAAACAAACTGAAAGCATGGTTCCTCATAAAAAAGAAGGGTCCACCAAATTAGAGACATCTAAAGAAAAGATCAACAAAAAAATCAGAAAAGAGAAAAATACAAAAAAAAATGAAAAAGCAAAAAGAACAAAAAAATTGAAAAAAGAAAAAGTGTCTCGATGAAAACCTGGTAAACAAGCGCCATGATAGCAAAAATGGAATGAAACTTTGGCCAAGTGGTGAAAACCTGGTAAATAGGTGCTACTTGTAATTGAAACTCTATCTATCAAGACAACTCTTGCACATTTGGCCTTTGTAAAAATTAATTTGTATATATCCCTTAGTCGCTTTCGTGACACGCCAAGTCCTAAGATAACTTTTAGAGAATTATGCCTTCCTAAAACTAGAATCTATCCACATTAGGGTCCTAGGTAAACTATTTTTCCCTAGGGGGCATTGATCAAATCACATTTGTTGATAGGATGATGTATTAGCAATGACAATAAACTACGAACAACGGTATTTTTCAATACCACCTTTGTCCGCAATTGACTATAAACTACAAAAAAAAATGGTGTTTTTAAACACCAATCAACTGGATCTAAAATGTGTTTCTCAACACAACGTCATGATAAAAATAGTGTTTCTAAACACTAAAACAGGTGAGACACTTATGGATGAAGAAATGGATCTTTGATTGATGATAATTCCTAAGCGTGTGTTTGAAAGGATGAATCAAGAGTGTTTCTCAACACTATAACCACAACTGTCTATATTCTATGAATACAATGACCATGCTAAGGGATAAAGAACTTTATTTTTCTTATTATCAATTGTTGATAGTTACGCTTCCATGAGTAACTCGATGATGTCTTTGGACTAAGAGAAACAAAGACTAGGGGCAAAACATTTTCTTTGTTTTCTGTTTATGGTAATAAATCCAATGATCTAAGGTGATCATGGGGAATGGGTGTCTACTTATAAGTTCCTCCACCTTGTAGTGGAACACCATGTATACCTCGACCTATTTCCTATGACAGCCTTAGTGAGGTTGGATCTATTTATGTGCCTATTTAAAAACTAACAAAGATAAACTATTTCCTAGTAAAGTGCATGGTAAATTGGATTATACCCAAGGATATGAATACAAAATAAAAGGTCATTGCAGGTATACATTTACACATTATGCACTAGAAAAGAAATGGTTTATATCAAATAGGAAGTAACTGACAAGATATTTATAGCTAGGTGCTTTAATGTTTAGGTTGTCTTCCAACATGATGAAATAAAAAGGATGTATTCATATTTTTAGGATTGCCAAATTTATTCATGAAAATTGTACTATCCTAATGAGGTTCGGCTAACAAAGGCTCTATGATGAAAAACAAACCACTTTGAATAAACAGTGACTATCCTAGGTGTCTTAGGTGCATTTCATTGGTTAATTCCATTTCATTTTAAGTGCATTTCATATTAATTTGCATTAAGTTCATTTTAGATGCATTTCATTGTCTTTAGTTGCATTGAAGTTCATTTTAAAATTGCATTCATTTTAGTCTTGCATAAGCATGAAAATGTGGATTCAATTATCAGAAGCAATGATATAAATTGAAGATCTATTCAAAGCATTTATAACATAAGCTAAAAATTCAGAGCATTAAGCATTCAATGTTAACCATTTGACATGTGTGACCAAGTAAATCATGGAATCATAAACAACTAAATTTAAAATGATAGAGTATAAGTCACTGATATCTATTTACATTCATAAACCATTTCATATCATAAAACCACTTGCATTTTGCATCCATACATAAATAAAATCAAGATGTCCATACATCATATCACAATACATCTCATACATCCATACATTCATGAAGCTTTGAAAATAACAAAAACATGAGCATATATCAGGGAAATATATTATGACATCATTTTATCATCACTTTATCTGAATCATGACCAAGTATGACTATCACATCAAATATCTCAAGCATAAATCAAACATCATATATCACATGTGCAGAAATTTAAACCATCAAGGATCAGACATCAGAAATGACAACACATGAAGCATCAAATAAAGAGTATCAATAGCAAAATTAGTATGAGCATCAATATATAATAAAAAATGTCCATGAGCAAGAATGTCTATTAGAAATCAATCAGTAAATCAAAGTATCAGTGTATCAAAGCAAAGATGAAAACAATGAGATAATGTATCAGTACAGGGTCCCACGGACATGAAAAGTGCATCGATAAAAAATGGTACAGATACAAGATATAGAATGAGTCCAGAGATACAAAATATGAACATCAAAGATGTCTACACCTCACTGGCCCCCTCATCCTCAACAAGAGGATCAGGAGGGGGTGCATCTTCTCTGCTAGGTGGCGGTGGTGGTGGCATGGCACCCTCTAACTGATAAGAAACAATTGAATATAATGGAGCCCTCTGATGGGAAGGAACAACACCATAATATAAAGTGAAGTAATAGGTAGCCCACTATCCCTGATGGGTAGCTATGTGCACATACCTATCATGCTTGGCTCTCAACTATGCAAGTTGTGTGTCCCTATGTGCCCTCAGCTGAGCTATCTAAGTCTCATTGGCTGTCCTCAGTTGTGCTATCTGAGCATCCCTATCCACTCTCATCTGTGCCATCTATGTGTCCCTCTCTGCTCTCAAAAGTACTAGTTGTGCATCACACTCTGATAACTATGTTGTGAGGGTAGCTACCTATAGTCTCAATGCAGCTTGTTCCTACTCACACTGTGAAAGTCTATCACCATCACCACCTACTGGGGGATCATGTTGTGCCTGCTACTACTGTGGATCTTGATCTCCCTCGGTAGGTCTTTGTGTATGCTCATCTCTATGCAATAGTGGTCCTGTATCCCTCTGAGGAGGAGTGACTCATACTCTGCGTTGTCTATGGCTGGTATCACCTCTAGAGGCTCGTCACTTGCTACCACCTGCTACAATACCTCTGCCACCTCTATCATCCCCTCCATCTCCTCCGCCTCCATGGGCTCCATCTCCATCTTTGCCTCCACCTCTCCCTACATCTCTCACTCTACCCCTCTCACCACCATGTCCACCACAAGCTCAGCCAGCAAGATCATCATTAGGATCATAGTCTAGTGCATCCTCAATGCGCGGAATGGCATCATCTAGAGCAGTGAACCTCAGATAGGGAAATCTCAAATAGTGGGCATGGTACTCATCAGTGACCCTTGCATCATGAATATCTACCCAATAATCCCAATCAATAGGCTGCATGTGTGCAATCTCATGGATGGCTGTCTCAAATATAAGTCGAGGTCCCCACTGGGCCTCCTTAGTATGAATCTGAGCATAAAGGCATGTCTCCAGGGACATACCCTGAACTCTCCCAAACTATCTAGAAACTTGTGTGATCAAAAACCGCTCAACAATATAGTGGGTCCACCCGACTAGATACCTTGCCTGAAAGAAGAATGGCATCTGTCTCACATCTGAAGGCCAAGCCTCACAACTCAAGTAAGGTCACCACTCTACATCTCTAATGTCATCTAGGAGACATCTCCAATACTCCAACTTTCCTAGGTGGGGCTGCTGAATAAATCTAGAATACATATAAATATATGGCAGTTCGGCATCGCAATGCCTCTGACCAATGGGACGGGTCACGGGGATATGCTCCCATGCCCAGATCTGTAAAACTATGCTACCTACAATCATCAATCGTGAATGCTGGTACATGATCTCATGTAGCTCCTGGTACATGTGTGCTAAGATACAACTCCCCTAGGTGAATCTCCCTGGAGACTGAATCATCTGCCTAATGACTCTAGACCAACCGCACATGAAGCCATGTTGGCCCCTATCAGGCATCATAATGCCACCTATCAAACTAGCCAAATATACAGGAATAGGGGCATAGTGGGAAATCATGTGGTCCCAACTTAGGTAGCAGGTGGTGAGTGTATCATCCTGGAATACTCTCTGGGCATCTGCAATGGCTAGGGGCGCAGATGCCTCATACTCGATCCAGCGACCTATGACATAAATATGCAAGATCCTCAACATGTCCTCTAGTGTCACCATCATCTCATCAGTCGGTAGATGGAAGGTGTTATGCTCAAAATTCCATCTCTCAGCTAGTGCTGTAAGTAAATCATGATTTACTGGAATATGTGTTAACTGCACAAGACTCCATAATCCACATCAGCGGACCACCTATTGATCCTGCAAACTCAACTGGTCAAATAATGCTAATACTTGGGTAGGTCTGGGTGACCTAAATGACACGACAGGGAAATCAGTCTACATAATAGAAAATAGGGGCACTATGTCAGAGTTAGACAAAGGAAATTGATGAATAATTGCTCAAAAAGATCAGAAAGACAAGTTAACTTGGCTCAGAAATCAGCAAAACTAGATGCAATTCTGAATCCCGAATATGGACCAAGAAATCTGGGATGTGACCCTAAAACTAGATGCGATCCTAGAAATCATGGATGCAGACTGGGAAATCTAGGATGCGATCTGGTATCCCGGATGCGGACCTGTTTCTAAAATGGGCTTGAACAGCTAAGGAAAATTCAAATTTGCCTGGACACGTCCCGAAGGGGTGCGATCCCTAAAATCTCAGATGCAATCCAGAATCTAGGATGTGACACAAGATGGACACGATGTGATCCCATATATGGGATGTGACTCAAAACTATTTTGCCTATAAAATACCTAGAAATGCGTGAAATTCCAAATTTTCAAATTTAGAAGGTTCATTTATCGGATACTCATAGGTGTGTCATAATGTCATGGTCTCCTATGTCACCTAGCCATCTCAAATATGTGCTTCTCCACTAGGAACACCATTGCCGCTCAGAGCTCAGTGAATTTCTAAAGGGTAAAAGTGAAAATGAATAGATAAAAGTCACTTTTTGACCTATTTAAACCTCTCGGGGGCCCCAGAACCCTAAGGGACATTTGTTTATAAGACGTCATAAAGGCTTAATATCAGGACCAAAATTGAAATAGGTGATCTATATCACCCAGGCATAGTAAAAATAGAGTTACAAAGCAAAGTCAACATTCAGAAGGGAAAAGTCAAAATGGTCAAATTGCAGTCAAACAAGGGCAAAAGTGAGCAGAAAGTAGTTCTCTCAATACAACAACAGATTTATATGCTGGGATATCATTTCAACACAAGTCTAACTTGGTCAACTCTCTCAAATTCTTGGTCAAACTTGGTCAAACAGTGCTTTTGGGGCACTTTAAATCGATCTAAATGGCTTGAAAATTCTTTTCGAATTGATCTAGGCTTGATCCCAAATCAATTCAATCACTGCAAATCTTTCTAAATGCTTGAAATTGATGAGTTCATTTGAATTTATTCCAATTTCAGTCTCGAGGGGGCATAATCATACCAAATCTAATGCTTTCAATCAAATTTCTTTCACACCAGGGGCACGACAGTTCTCTTCAATCAAGCTGAGACTGTTATTTTCAACTAAAAGTTCTTTTCAAAATCTCATATTGACCTTCATTCAATCAAGTTCGGAGTTAGTATCATCAATTCCTGTCTAATCAAGTTCAGAATTGATAGTTTTTAAATCAAGCAGAATTTTGTTCGATCAAGCTTGAGATTCTTTTATCGGTCTTCATTTAATCAAGCTCAGAATCGGTAATGTCAATTTGAGTTCAATCAAGTTCAGAATTGGCAAGTTTTCAAACCAGGTAGGATTTCATTCAATCAAGCTCAAAATTCTCCACTTCATAGTAGTTCTCGCTACTCTCTAAATCTCTTGAATCACTTCTTGAATCAGATTTTCTTTGAATCCCTGTGCTGTTCACAAAACAATTCAAAGAGGGGCAAATGTACTCATCTAAAATTGGGCTAATAGAACCTAAGGCCCTATTTTCCCTTATTTCGGCATATAACCTTAATTGTGTTAATTCAATCTTTGATTATTAGCATGAACTCTCAAAAATTCAATAAACCCCATCAAAATCCTAGATCAAGCATTCATTACTAAGGTCCAAGCAAAAATCAAAGTTATTAACTCTAGGCCTATTTAATTAATCAAATCCCATCAAATGCAAAGGCTAGAGTTATTAATTAAAACAAATGCATAAATACCTCCTAAATAAAAAAAACACAACAAACACACTTTATGATTAGGAGGCTTGCACATGGATCAAGGATCAAGCCGAGATGCATCTCAACCACTCCTCATGGATGCATCTCAACCGTCGATTCTCTTCCAAAACCTATAAAATAGAATTTTTAAAGGCTTTCTTCTTCTTCTCAATATTGCTAATTGCTTCTAAGATTTTAATGCTTCTACATACTTGCTCATGAATTTGAGGCTTCATAATCCATGATTATGAACTCTCATGCTTTGGAGAATTTGCTAGCTAATGCTTAGATTGATAGTTGTTTTCCATGCTTTCAAGCTTTTATTAAGTAGAAAACACTTCAGTTTGGGTCATAATGGAAGGAATTAAGATTTTATGGTTTCATTCTTAGTTGTTTACATGCACTTTTGAATCTCTCATTTTAGTGTAGATTGTCACTGTTTTAAGGGTCAAATCTAAGAGCAACTAACCCCTATTTCATACTCACACTAACTAGAGAGCAATACGATGTTTTTTCTTGTTAGTTTTTGGAATTAAATCTTTATTTTCCACTAACAACTGATGTTATTATCCTATTGAAGTGTTGTGTTGCAGGTCACAAACTCACACACACAGTGTGTTGCAGGTTCTAACAGTTTTTTGCAGGATCTCTACATCAAGGACTTGGCTATATCCTTTTTATTTACTATGATGTTTTCTTACTTTAGCTTGCATATTCATGTAGCGTCATATCTAAGCTAAAGTGGGGGATAAATTTATCATCTTAAAATGGAAGAATTTCCATTTTTATAGGTTTAGCACTCTCTTTTGGTGCATTTATCATGATAAACTTGTATTTAGGATGCATTTTGCACTTGATTCTTTCATTCTAGGTGAAATTAGGGTTAGGATCCCAAGGATTCTCCTTAATTTCCCTTCTCTATGGCTATATTTTCTAGGTAGGAACTAGGTATAGGTCCTCCTAGCCTTCATCATGTTCATCATAGGACTATGTGCCTCTCTTTGGCACTCTTCCCAATTCTGTCATCACTTCTAAATCTCTGGACACTCCTGGAACCTTATGTTTTCTCCTCTAACTAGATCTGGACCCCTAGGTCAAGGTCAAGGTCAATCCTAACCTAGGTCAAGGTTGAGGTCAACTCTAACCTAGGTCCTTGACCTCTGTCGGGATTTGATCTCCCTTTTCAAATTTTAGTCCCGGAGGACCCCAAAATCAATGTCAAGTTTTTGGATCCGAGTGCGGAAGTGTTTTAATTTGAAATTCATTTAATTATCTTCCCTCCTTAGTTATTTATTGTGATTGGACCATAATTCAAGGTGAAATTTGAATTATGGGTCCTCACATTACTCTAGGAGCCTCACCTTGAAACCTCTATATAAACACTCTCTTTTGCCTTCATTTTCATCAAGCAACTTTATGATCAAGACATCAAGTGGAGAAATAATTGATTCAAGCAAGGAATCAATGGTGAAGTGAAGATGCAAGATTACAAGAGGATGATATAGAAGATCAAGCTACTTTTGACATCAAGCATTTTTGTGAACACACCATTGTGAACATCTATTTGGAGCAAAAGAGATTCCTTCTTCTTTGATCCACCATTATCAATATTCAAGCATTCAAAGATACAATCATGGGGTAGCAATTATGGATTGTGAGTTTGGTAAGAGTACTTTAGCCTTGGGGGCTTGGTATGCTTTCTTATCTTATTCAAATCTATGCATTGCTTTCTCATAACCATTGATGCTAGGGTTTTTTCTAGAGGATTAGATCTTGGCATTACACATTCAATACACACACCTATTCTATTACATTCAGCTATTCATGGAGGTGGAGATCACCAAAAGGGGGTTTGACTAAGGCAAAACCCTATATAGCCACCCCAAAACACCATTTTCAGATATCTATAGTCATTTTGAGAATTGCAGAGCGGATCTGAGTACCCTTTTCGTCAAACTTTCAGGATCTGTGAACACAATTTTTGTCGGAGCTGTTTCAAGTCAAGGTCGACCTTCAGTGGGGGGTAAGATTGTGCCTTGCTATTTGGGTCAAGGTCGACCTCCCTCAGAATTGAAAAAGTTTTCTGGGTTTTCTCCGTTGAGATTTTCTAGTTACAGATCTGGTTGTAGAATTTCTTGAAACTATGTGTTAGTAAACATATTTGTCCTTTCTTATTTCTTATGATAATAACTCTTAATGCCCAAACTATGAACAATATCTGAATACAATAGTTGAAAAGCCACTTTATGATTGTTGGCTTTTCTCTGAATTGGAAGGTACAACTCCCTTATGGAATGATATGCAATGAATTATGTTTTGCTCCTAAATTTAACCTGGGGTATGCTCTTAACCTAAGAGAAGAAGAGGCAAACCAAATTAAGCCTAAACAGGACTTAACCCAGGCAGGAAAAGCTCTCAAATCTAAAACCAAGCAGCAAACTCACAAATCCTATGAATTTATATGCTCAGCATCTACTTATAGAAATGTAAATGAAATGATTAAATACTTCTAATGAATCCATCCCTGAATATCCCAAAGCACATCCTACTGTGGTTTATTCATATCCTCGTGACAAAGGAATGAAACATCCTTTCCTTCCTATTGTAATTTGGATTAAAAGAAAGAATCATAGAATCAACAATTTCTAACTAAATGGAATAGAAAATCATTGACATAAAACACCCTTCAATTGACTCTGCAACATCAAGTCTCTTACACCAACAATTTTTCTGACCTTTGTATTTACTTTTACAATAGTATATATAGAGTTTACAATACACAACCTCCATGAGAATGCCAAGTATTTCAACTTCCAGAATTTGGAAAGACTAGGCATCGAGAAAGGACATCTTTAACAAAAGAATTTGGAAAGCCAATCATAGATATAGGAATAGGAATAGACATCAGAATTATGACACTTCATTTCAAGGCTCTCATTGTCTACTTTATCATTATCCATTGAACCAACATGTTCCATTAAAACTTAAATTCTGTAGTTCATTTTAAAATTCAAATACTAATGAACACGTTTCATGGCATTGAGCTAGACTTCATTCGGCCTCGCTATGTTTCCAACTGTCAATTTTATGTATACGAGTTCCTCAACTTAGAGCACGTGCTTCATTAAACACTTGAATCTCACCACATCGCATCAGACACTAACTGAGTGAGTGAGTACACGTGGCATGAAATCTCCCACATCATAGCGACAAAGCGGGGAGCCATCGATTAAGTATCTACCACTCTTTCAGACCCACGGGCTATGTGTCCACCTCCTGCTAAGCCACAAAGCATCTTCCTTCCCATAGCGACAAAGCGGGGACCATGGATTTGGAACCAGGAATATTCTAATCACGTACAAAAAGCTTTCAGACCCACCACCATGTGGCTTCAATCCCGCATGATCGCATTCACCGGCCTGAGTTTCCATGGTCGCATGATCGCATAGCATGTTTTAAATTCATGCGATCATGCAACCGCTCTATCATTTGATGTGCGCTAGACTATAGCTGATGACACATGGCACAATCTCACATGATTGCATAGCAATATTTTAATCTATGCAATCATGCAACTACTCCTCTTTCCTTCGCCTTTTCATTGAATATCCACCTACCAACTGCCAGACCTCTCTATCTGCATGGGACCCATTGTCGCATGATCACATAATATGTTTTAACTTCATGCGATCATGCGACCACTCTATGAATGGTGTAATATTTAATAACTATTCCATCTCATCATCACACTTGCACTGTTGGCCTTCGTGGGTCCCAGAAAAACACACTTCCATTTTCCCAAGCTTCCATTTCACCTTGTTGCATGATCGCATAGTATGTTTTAAATTCATGCGATCATGCAACCACTTTGTCTTTGGCACACGTGGACTGCACTGTTGGCAGAGGGATGTTCTTGGCAGAAAATGTATGCAGAGGGTGTGAAATCCGCATGGAGTAGTCACTGTGCCATTTTTTGCCTTGCATTATCTTCATTGTTTTGACTTCAAACTACACTCTTTTTAAATGCACCATCATTGTATCTAATGTGTCTTTTGATCACACTTCAGAACCATATCAGATTACTCATGTTCCTTGAGATCTTCTAAATTTGCAGAATTTTATTATAATCAAAGCCTTCCACTTGCAAGCTCTACTTTTATAACCAGTGTACACATTAAGACAAGAGAAGTCTTATCAACTGGATTGTATACACTGCCCCATGGAGTGAATCTCTTAAATTTCAAATGCTAGACTTTTTATTGCATCAGTCATGTGAGAATACTTTCATCAGATCCCCGGTATATGCCTGGAGATCACAGCTTCATAATCATCCTTCATCTGAGAAGATCATTAATGAAAACATGACATCCTTGCCGGGTTAGGAACTATCACTTACCCAACATGACAACACTTTGAACCAACCCACCCGGCTTATAAATGAGAGGGAAAGAGAAAAGGAAACCCGACAAGGATAGCCTACCTATGAAGGACTTAGACCTAGACACTAACCAAACCAAACATGACTATGACTCCAATATCTTTCACTTTTAACAACATAGATATGGGGTGAAAAGTGAGGCAACACTATGCACGGGCATCAAAAAATAGGTATTTCTAGATCAGCTTTATTATGAGTTATGTATCTTATTTTATCTAATTTTAGATATTTCCATATTTACATTACTTACTCATCTTTTCAAATCACATGTATTAAGGGGAATGTTAGTTTAGGGCCTCTATTAGATATATTATTAAACTCCATTTTCCCCCTATTCAGAAATATTAATAGCACTTGTGTTATCACAATAGATTATCACTAGATCAGTGATCTCCTCATTCATTCATTCCAACAATTGTTTTATCCATGCAATATTTGAATAATTAGCAGTAGTAGCTACATATTCAGCTTCAGTAGTGGATTGAGAAATGCATCCTTGTTTCTTACTTATCCATGTTACCAATCTTTCTCTTAAAAATAATGCTCCACCTATAGTGATTTTTCTATCATCAATGTTTCCAACCCAATCAGCATCAATGTAAACTTTCAGTTCAAAATCGCCTTCTTTCTTATACCATAATCCATGATTTTTAGTGTTCTTCAAATATCTCAAGATTCTTTTCATAGCATTCATGTGTGACTCTTTAGGATTAGTAGAGAATCTAGCTACAATTCCAACCGCATGTGCAATATCTAGTCTACTATGCACAACATACATCAATTTTCCAATCATTGATCTTTATAATGTTTGATTTACCTCAATTGACTTATCATCCTTTGTCAACTTGCATCTGATTACCATAGGTGTACCCAACTAATTTTGAATCTTCCATACCCAATGTTTTCAAGACTTCTTTGATGTATTTAGATTGTGTGATATATATGCCTTTCTTATGTTGTAGTATTTTCAATCCAAGAAAGAATTTTATCTCACCAAACATTGACATTTCAAACTCTTTCCTCATTTCATTAGCAAAAGACTTACATAGGTTATCATGACCTTTAAATATGATATCATGAACAAAGATTTCAGCAATAAGAATCTTATCATCAGTAAAATACTATTGTCATAGTTATTAAGCTCAAATGCAGTCAATCTACCAATCAAACTATCAAGTGAAATATTATTACTAGAAGATACTCTCATTTCATGTATTGTAGATACTCTAATAGCATAGGCAGGTAAAAATGTTCTAAGAATTTTACTTACCACGATGTCATCTTCAATAGTTCCACTTGCTCCTCGGATAGCATTCACCACTTCCTTGATTTGGTTGTTGTACTGTGTGATATTTTCACCTTCTTTCATCTTCATATCATCAAAATTTCCTCTTAGACTTTCTGCTTTAGCCCTAAGCACATTCACATCTCCTCCATGAACTAGTGTTAGCTTGTCCCACATCTATTTTTTAGTTTTATAGGTCTTAATGTCTTCAAATTCAGCATTTGATAAAGAAGAAGAAAGCTCAATCATCATAGCATTATGTTCTTGTCTTTCTTTCATATGTGTGACTGTCAAAGGACCAATGGGATTTATAAACTCATTTTCCAAGTAGGAAAGTGTAGAATCTCCAATGCCTGATAAATACAGCTTCATTCTGCTCTATCATGTTGAGAAATTATCTTTGTTCAGCTTCGACACCTCTCTTTTATACATCTTGTGATCTTTAACTTGAGTCCTTCAAACTTCTTCCTTCAAGTACTCTAGCTCTCATACCAATTGTTAGATAACTGAGAGGGGAGGTGAATCAGTTAAGTGGAGTTATCCTATAGTCCCAAATACTCTCATATGTATAAAAAAAATCTTTCAAATAATCTAAACAACTCGGTAAAAACTTTGTCTGTGCCTTTCTATTCATTAACTGATTATCAGTAAAATTAACTAGTGTATATATCAATCAAACCAGTAATTGTAATGTGTAAAGTAAAATAACAAATAATCATATACATACACATATAACACTTTATTTTTAATGTGGAAATATTGTTAGGGGAAAAACCACCTGGGAGCGGTACCCAAAATAATTTCACTCTTTTAAAGCGAGGTCGGTTAAGAGACAACCATGTTAAAGGTTACAAAACACACTATAAGGTGTGACCTTGTTAGAGGATTTATCACTAACAGTTCTTTGTGACCATACATTCACTTAGGGTCAATAATAAAACAATCAACATTCATTAAATGTTATAATGAAATAAATAAAGATTGTTAAATCGCACTCGATTAAGAGATTTACTTGTAAAAATGGTTAGAATGCAATAGCAAATGATCTGAGTCAAATACAACTTCCTTTGCATATTTTCAGATCTATTCCAAGCTTGTATACCTATGGCCATCATAATCTCTTCAATTTCTTTTTATCCTCTAACTTTGTTCTGCTTACTTATCTCCTTTCTCTGACACTTGGTGTAGTCTATAGAATTGCTCAGTTCTCACTTCAACCTATCTGACCACCTTCACATGAATGCAATATTCTCTTGATGCATATTAACTCACTATGAATCTTTTGTCTCCTTTTATAGACATTATAAACCTTTTTCTTCTCATCCATATATTTTGCCTCTTAATCTCCATCGTTGATTTTTTCACTTCAACCTTCCTAAGATCTTGTGCCTTAAACACATTTCATTTTTCATCATCTAATCTTCCTTGAATTTTTTCAATCATAGATCTTCATAAAAAAATTTATCTTTAACCTCGAAATCATCCATATTCATCTAGCTCATCATCTTTATTCAACAATCACATGTTCCATATTATTTCTTTCACTCGGTCAATATCATGATATGTTGGTGACTTCTAGCTCAATTAGTACTATACTTGGTATACACTACACTTGATCAGTGTACACTATTTCTACTCGATGTATACTAAGTTCTTCATTTACCGACCACATAAACTTGTACATTCTTGATCTTGAATTCTTAACAAAATTATGTAATACAATCAAATCACTGACATATTGTCATAGACTCATCAATAAGTTACCCAATGAATATCATACTCATATCTTTCTCATACATCTCATCTTCATGTTAATATCTCATTCCTTCACCATTATTACCTTCTTTAGATGTTTGCAACTATCATGATAAGTACAGTCAAAACTAGTTGACATCAATGATAATATAATAACTAATTTAATGTGTCATATATACCTTTGTAGCTCGGTGATCATCTTCACATTCTATTCTTTGTAGAATAATAATGATGCAGAGGGCATCAATAGCATTCATAAAATCTGTGTATCTTCATTTCTATTTCCTTACGAATATAGATTAGTGGCTTGTAATCCATTCAATAATCAAATAATAATCATCAACTTTGTATTATCTTCCATAAAATTGCTGAGCAAGAACTCACCAACCATCAAACACTGATTCCTTCGCATATACTGTATGTTTGTAGATCATTCATGGACTAAGATTGCATATCAACATGGGGTCGATTTCCATTTCAAGCGTGAATAGGATAACTTATTCGCCACCTTTTCCTCATCGATGATCGATTATTGATTCTCTCTTGGGTCACCAACCAACAAGAGAGAATCTTTCTCTTGTTAACTATTTCAATACATTCGGGACTGTCAAAAGAAACTAAAACTGAGACAAGTTTAATGGCCTCTTGATATCTTTGCATGCCACTACTACCAATTGGTATCATGGTTCTTGAAACCGTTACAAACAAATGGATCGATTAGCATCATCCCAAATAGACCTGTTACATACATTAACAATAAACTCTTGCCAGATATAATAAACTTTAGTGTCCCAAATCTGGATTGTATTGGAGACCGATCTTAATGAGGCTAAAAACTATCCAAGATCCACATTAATCAAATCCAATACAAGACATTTTATTAAACTAGGTTGAACATATAACAGTCATATCCCAAATCGGGATTGTTACAAAGTGATACCAATCAAATATTAAACTTCAATGAAATCTAACCAACACATGAGCCACAATTAATTCTTGATTATCACTGTCAGCAAGACCCGATTCATATAAAAAAATAAAATCTTTAGTCTCGGCTGGCAAAGATAAGAGGATCCCGATACATTTTCACCACTCAAATTCTATTCACTATAACATTCTTTCACAAAGAATCAAACCGAAACTAGAAATCGATATAATTAGATCAACATAGAAATCATTAACTCTTCATAACCCAATAACATATATTTATCGTTGTTCTATTCTTCATGACAAAGATCAAAAACTAACAGTAGGAAACATATAAAACTTACTAAAATATATTTCATTTAATGACAAAGCCAACACAATATCAATGGCTCTCTGGCTTACAGCCAGAGAGCCAATAGTTCTCATAATGTTTTCACTATCTCTGAAAGCTTCCTTTGTCGACCGTCTCCTGTAATCTCATTAAGCTATCTATTTAAAGATAATTTGTGATGTTTTACAAACTGTACACTTACATGACCGTTCACATTCCATTTCGGTCTTTTGATTTTTAAACATCAAATAATTACAATGCACATTAATGAATTTACCATTCATTGACATGGTTTCATGAATCTTTAGAAGATTTTAATAAATAGTCTTCAAGGATCATGGTGTCCCTGCACCAAATAATCTCTCCCTTTTAAGTAGTCAATCAATTGTATTATGTCACTAATGACAACTCATAATGTAATTATGTGTAACAGTTTTCCCTTGGCCATGGTTTCCTTGATAACAAATCATGGTGTTATGAGTTATTTACTTTATGTGTATGTTCCTCTTATTTTATTTATTCCATAGTTAAGTTTGAACTGGTTTAGAAAGAGTAAAAGTGTTGCAAGACTGATTCACCCCCCTCCCCTCTCAGTATTTCTTGATCCTAACAATTGTTATCAAAGCTTGTAGCCATTGAAGATAAAGTTTAATAGCTTAAGGGAGATCCTAATGGATTCAAGCAGTTTGAAAGAAGACTTTGAGGCAACACTTGAGTACTTGGACAAGGCTAATCTAGAAAATGGAGAATTGAAGTTTAAATTGAAAAGAGAAAAGTAATATATCAAGAAACTTAAAGATCAGTGTGAACTCTCAAGGAACCAAAGAGAAGATCTTATGAATAAACTACATGAGGAACCTAAAAATGATTCATCATATTTGATTGACCAGCTTAAGCAGGAGAAGGAAGCATTAAGTAATGAATGTGAAGTTTCTACTTTGTAGATGACCAAGGATATTCACAAAGAAAAATATCAAAAGAGCAAGCTTGAAGAAGCTTTGAAAAATACAAATGTGCAGATGAGTAAAATGTAGCTAGAAATCAATGATGTCAAGACCTAGTATGAAGAATTGGAGAAGCACAATATAATCATTAAGCAAGAGCTTGTGGATGCAAGGAATCATATTGAGAAATTGCATGTGAGTAGTAACAAAATTGATTAACATGCAGAGAGACAAAAACCTAAAGGTGACAAAATAGGAGTTGGCTTCAATGAAGTTGAATGTTCCAAATATCAGGAGGATAAATCTGAAGGCATGATAAATGATAAACCTAATCAAAATGACCAACCTAGAGAACAAATCAAACCTTTCAAAGGAAGATGCTTTGAATGCAACAAATTTGGTCACATGAAGAAGGATTGTAGAAGTAAGAGTGTTCCTAAACCTTTTTTTGATTATTGCTTTAATTGTTGGGCATATGGACATAGAAGAAATTAATGTATAAAAACAAATGAAATATGGAAAATTCAAGATTATGTTAGACAACCTACTGCATCCAATAAGATCATTTCTCAAAAATGCAACAATTTTGGGCACATTGCAAGCAATTGTTAGTTACATGTTAATCAAAACAAGTCGCACCCTATGAGACCACCTGTTACTTGTTTTAAGTGAAATAATGAGTGAAACATAGCCAAATATTATAGATATAACAGATAAGTTGGTAATAGAAAACCACCTACAACAATAAAGAAAAATATTGGTGACAATGGAAAGATCTTAGCAGAGTATGTGGATGAGTTTAATTGCCTCTTTGCAAAGGAAGGAAGAAAATTTAGTGGTAAGGTGTGGAACGAAAAGAAAAAGAGTAAGTCCAATGGTTAGGGAGAGTCAATAGTATTATAAAAATGGTCAGCACTCCCCTCAGGATTCGTGACATGGCTTCACCACCTTATGTGTCTTTTATAAGTCTAGTGGTTGTATCGAGCATTAACAGGTCAATATTTTGGTGCAACAGTAACCACATCTGTAACAAGTGGTATCAAAGCTTGGTCATAGGTTCAAATCCCCTCGGGTAACGTTGAGGCAGAGATTGTGGAAAAATGGTCAGTGCTCCCCTTGAGATTCATGACATGGCTTAACCACCTCTTGTGTCTTCTATAAGTCTAGTGGTTGTATCGGGCATTAACAGGTCAATCTTTTGGTGGAACGACAACCACAATTATAAAAAATAGATGCTATTGGATCTTCACATGATGCTAATGTTTCTATTTAAGCCTAAATGGACAAGTATGGCCTTAGTGGGAGCTTTGGAGGAACTTACTATTCAATTATTTATCCTTTGATATGAATATTGAAAGTATGTGAGGTTCTATGAAGTTGAATGAATGTGTTGTGATATCATATTTATTTTTGCAAAGGTCTGGAATATGACTAAGATTGATCACCAGTAGTTTCATGGATGATTGGCCATGTAACATCTTTTTGGAGTGCATTTAATGTGTCAAAAATGTCTTGTGAACTATATATGAGCATGCTTGATAATTTTTATCACCATTCAAGAAAGGTTGAAGATGAAGAAAGAGATCTTGGATAAATTGGATAAATTTTAGTATTCACATGTTTTGCAACCCTGGTTTGGTGAACAAGGTATTTAGATATATTTGTGAGCTTGATTTATAGTTTTAGAAATTTAAAAAACATGGATATACCTTAGATATTTGATGTAAAGGATAGGACTAGGTATAAATTTAAGAAACATCCATTCAAATCTAGGGAAGAAGGCCCTAAGGGTTTTTTCTCACAAACACCACACAGAGTATTTCACGTAGAGGATATTAGGTCTTATATTCACTGTAAGTTGGATTCCATAGGAGACATGGAGATACACAATGAGCTAGTTGAAATGTTGAGTGATGATGGTTTTAGAATACAACTGATAAACTACTTGGAGAATGAAATGGAGAATGTGAAGATGATCATCGAGCTACTAAGGCACATGTGAGACATTAGATCATTTTTTATATTATTATTGATGTCAACTAGTTTTAACTATACTTATCATGATAGTTGCAAACATCTTAAGAAGGTAATGTTGGTGAAGGAAAGAGATATTAGCATGGAGATGAGATGTAAGAGTAAGATATGATTAAGGTATTCATTGGGTAACTTATTGGTGAGTCTATGACAATATGATAGTTATTTCATTAGATTACATGATTCTGTTAAGTATTGAAGATAAAAAAATGTACAAGTTAAATTGGCTGGTACATGAAGAACTTAGTATACACCAAGAAAATGTAGTGTACACCGAGTAGGTATAGCGTATGATGGGTGCAGTATTAATTGAGCAGGAAGAAACTATGATACAGGAGCATCTCGGGTCCTTGCCAATCTTGTGTCACCAAAAACATATTTGAGTTTGTTTGTGTTGGTCAGTTCCTTCTTTGACCGAGTTGGTTCGGTGTTGCTCAATTTTTTTCTTTGACCAAGTTGGTCAGTCATCTCTCTGGTGCTCAGTATTTCCCTAGTGCTCGATGATGCTTGTCTATTTCTTGGTCATTCTTTCTTACTAAGTTGTTTGTTTTGGATTTCTATTGAGGCTGACTTGTGCATTTAATTTGGGTCATGGGTTTAATGTTGGTATCCATCGGTGGGAAGTGTGTGGTCCCAGATTTGATAGTTCCTTCCGTTGATTGTGGATCTGAAGGCTGACTCAGTTTGGTAGCCTCTTGTATAAATGTAGTTGTTTGGTTAGAGTTTAGGGAGGATTTTTTTATAGAAGATAGAAGATAGAAGGTTAGATATTGTTGATAGATCCTTGCATGTTTGAGGACTTCTATACTTGATTGTAATATCTGGCCAAAATTGGGAAGGCCTTACAGCCTGACATGTATGAATCTATTTAAAGAATAATATATGAAAGATCTGCATTCTCTCTCTCACTGCACATTGTTGTTTATTTTGCATGTTGTTGAGAAAGGTGGATCAAGTTAGGGTGTGCCATTTTTTGGCCCCTCCTTTCCTCTCTTGCATAAGATGGTATCGAAGTGAGGTGAGATCTGGATCTAGGTTTGTGAATCTAGGTTTGAAGGTTTCTTCTTGTGAAGCCCTAGTTGAATTGTTGTGGGGTAGCAGATTGTGATCTAACCTACAATTGCAGAGGTTTTTCAAGATGGTTCGAGGGAGGCAAGATGTAGATCCAGGATTGGTAGACATGTTGAGACAACTTTATGCTAGGTTAGAAGCTATTGAAATAGCCTGGAGAAGAGGAAGACATCTTGAAGATGTTAGTGATGATGAAGTTGAGGAAGAACAGGTGAATTTGGAACTTGCACCTATGATGGATCAGGGTGAGGAAACATTCTTGAAGGCTTTGACAAGTTTGAATTCTACACCACACTTTAACCCTCCTGAGTATGGTGGAAAATTAGATTCTAATGAATTGGAGGATTGGATCAGTCAGATGGAAAAGTATTTTTAATATGAGAACATACCTGAGGAAAAGAAGGTGAAAATTTTAAGCACAAAGATGAAAAGTCATGCATCCTTATGGTGGGAACATCTGTAGCTAGACAAAAAGAGGAAAGGAAAAGACAAAATCAAGGTATGGAGTAAAATGGTGAATAAATTGAAAGGAAAGTTCTTACCTTATGATTATCAGATTAACCTAGTTAGGTGAATGCAAAGTTTGAGGTAGAAAGATAGCTCGGTAAAAGAATATACTAAGGAATTCTATAGATTAGATATCAGATCTAGACATGATGAAGATGATGTGGAAAGAATTGCTAGATACCTGAATGGTCTGAGAGTTTCCATCCAAGAAGAAATCAGCATGGTTAAATTGGAGAACATTGAAGAAGCTTATCAATTTGCTTTGAAAGCCGAGGAGAAATTGAACAAGAGACATGAGCAAAGACAAAGAGGTAGAGGTGGTAGATTCCCTAGAGGAAGAGGTAGATCTTATGGTGAAAAAAGTAGATCTGAACCTGAAAATCTGAATCTAGATAAAGACAAGATCGAGTGGAAAGGTGAAAGTTCATCTAGAGGCAGAGGCAGTAACTACCAAGGTGGTTATAACAGAAGTGGTTTCTGAGGAACTTGTTACAATTGTGGAGAAGAAGACATAGATCATTTTAGTGTACACATGCAAGTAAGAAGTTCAGTAATAGTCAAAATGCTTTGGTGCAAGAAGAGTCACCGAATGAACCTGAGAAGGAAAATAACTTGATGGTAAGAAGAGCACTTTGGAATGAAGGTAAAAAGGAAGATAAGTTAAGGAAAAGTTTGTTCAAGACTAGATGTAGAGTTTCTGACAAAGTTTGGAAGGTAATCATTGATAGTGGTAGCTCATATAATCTGGCATTTGAGGAAATGGTCACAAAGTTACAGTTGAAAAGGCTGGAACATCCGAAGCCCTATCAAATTTCATGGATCAAAGATGAGCATACACTCGTGGTAAGTGAACAATGTTATCTGAATTTGAAAATTGGAAAGTACTATGATAAGGTGTTGTGTGATATCATGCCTATGGATTGTTGTCATATTTTGTTGGGTAGACCTTGGCAATATGATAGACATGCTATATATGATGGGGGATTGCATAAATATACTATTTGGGTTAATGGAATAAGACAAATATTATTACCTTTGATTGAAGAACCTGTTAGTAATGTTTGCACATCTGTGAAAGTTTTATTGATGGAAGGAAGAAATTTTGTTAAGGATTTGAAAAAGAATGATGTATGTTTTGATGTGATTCCTAACAAATTGAGTAAGAAAATAGAGGATAGTGTTCCTAATGAGATTGATAAGTTACTCACCAAGAATAGTGATATCATTTCTGATAATGTACCTGATGGTTTTCCATTGAAAAGCAACATTGATCATTGTATGGATCTAATCCTTGGAGCTATTTTACCGAATAAGGCACCTCATCAATTGACACCTACCAAGAATCAGGAATTGAACCGGTAGATTCAAGAATTATTGGAGAAAGTTTTGATCATAGATATTTTGAGTGCTTGTGTAGTACCTATTGTACTAGCACCTACAAAGAATGGAGAATGGTGAATGTGTACTGATTCCAGAGCAATCAACAAGATAACAGTGAAGTATAGGTTTCCTATACCAAGAATGGATGACATAATGGACAGTTTGACTGGAGAAAAGTATTTTACTAAGATTGATTTGAAGAGTGGATATCATCAAATCAAAATCAGAGAAGGTGATGAATGGAAGACTAATTTCAAGACAAAAGAAGGTTTGTATGAGTGGTTGGTTATGCCTTTTGGTTTAACTAATGCACCAAGTACTTTTATGAGGCTGATGAATGAATTTTTGAAGAAATTCTTGGGTAAGTTTGTGATTGTATATCTTGATGATATTTTGATATTCAGTAAGACTAGAGAAGAACATTTGTTGCATGTTAGACAAGTTTTGCAGAGATTGAAAGAAGAAAAGTTGCTGATAAATTTAAAAAAGTGTTCATTCATGAAAGAGGAGATTGTGTATTTGGGATTTGTGATTTCAGATGATGGTTTGAAAATGGATCCTGAAAAGGTTGAATCTATTTTGAATTGTCCTACACTTGAGAATGCTAGTGAGGTAATATCATTTCATGGATTAGAAAGTTTTTACTGAAAGTTCATAAGGAATTTCAGTCCAATTTGTAATGCTATGACTGAGACTATGAGAGGAGACAAAAGAGAATTCAATTGGACACATGGAGCTAATAAAAGTTTTGAGACTCTAAAGTAGAAGGTTGCTGAATTTCCTATTTTGGCATTACCTGATTTCAATAAGGTATTTCAAGTGGAATGTGATGCAAGTGGTAGTGCAATTGGAGTTGTGTTGAGTCAAGAAGGTAAACCTGTTGCTTTCTTTAGTAAAAAGTTAAATGATGCAAGAAGAAAATATTATGTGTATGATCAAGAATTTTATGCTATTGTTCAAGCCCTAAAGAAATGGAGACACTATTTGATGTCAAGTGAATTTGTGTTGTATACCGATCATAAAGATTTACAGTATTTGGGTAGTCAGAATAAGTTGAATCAGAGACATATGAAATGGGTTGAGTACTTGTAGAGTTATAAATTTGTGATAAAGCATAAGAGTGGAGTCACTAACTGAGTTGTTGATGTATTGAGTAGAAGGAGATCTTTGATGATCATGATGAAAATTCAAGTTCTTGGTTTTGATGAGATGAGATATTCTTATGAAGTTGATCCTGATTTTTCTGAGTCATGGAGAAAGTGCAGAGCACCTATTCAAGATCAATAGAGTACTAAATGGGAAGAATATTTTATTTAGGAAGGTATGTTGTTTAAAGGTATTTAGTTATGTATACCGAGAGGACCAATGAGAACTAATTTGATAAAAGAGAAACATAGTAGTGGTTTGGCTGGACATTTTGGAATTGATAAGACATTGAATCTGCTTAAGGAGAAATACTTTTGGCCACAGTTGTATAAAGATGTTTAGAAATTTGTGAAAAGTTGTGGAGTTTGTCAAGTTGCAAAAGGAGTTAGTCAGAATACTGGATTGTATACACCGATTGATGTACCTAAGAAACCTTGGATTGACATCAGTATGGATTTTTTCTTGGCTTACTAAATACAATAAGAGGTAATGATTCTATATTTGTTGTTGTGGATAGATTTTCTAAGATGGCACATTTTATACCTTGTAAAAAGACATTAGATGCAATACATGTAGCAAATCTTTTCTTAAAGGTATTTATCAGATTGCATGGATTACCAAGGAGTATTATCTCTAACCGAGATAGTAAATTTGTTGGATACTTTTGGAAAACTCTTTGGAAGAAGCTGGGTACTGAGTTGAAATATAGTTCTACATTTCACCCACAAATCGATGGACAGAAAAAAGTTGTGAACAGAAGCTTGGGAAATATTTTGAGATGTTTAGTTGGAGACACACCAAGTAATTGTGATTCATTGTTATCACAAGAAGAGTTTGCATACAATAATTTAGTGAATAGGAGTACTAGAAAAACACCTTTTGAGATTGTAAATGGCATACAGCCGAGAGGTATATCATATCTGAGAGACATTGTTGATGAAAGAAAGAGAAGTGCTGAAGGAGTAAAATTTTCTAATTACATGAAGACATTGCATGAAGATGTGAAGCTTAAGTTGGAAAAGAGTAATCAAAAATACAAAGACAGAGCTGATAGATCAAGGAGACATAAGACTTTTGATGTTGGTGATGAAGTCATGGTTCATTTGAAAAAAGGCAGATTTCCTGTTGGAACATATGGGAAGCTGAAAAAGTTTGGACCTTGCAAGATCCTGAGAAAATTTGACAGTGGAAACGCATATGAAGTTGAGTTACCTGATGACATGGATATTTCACCTATATTCATCATTGTTGATTTGTATGAGTATCATGAACCTGATGAAGACATGACAGTGTCGATGGATTATCCTAAGAAGTAGAATGAAGAGGTTGAGCACATTTTGGAACAAAGAATTGGCAGAAGTACAAGAGGAAAATAGTATATGGAATATCTGGTAAAGTGGAAGAATAGACCAATGGAAGATAGCTAATGGATTTCATAGTTTGAGTTGGATGTAGCTTGGATCATACATGTTTCATGATTCAAAGAATCATTTCAAATAACCCTAGTTGTCTGATATTGTAGGAGTATCTTGGGTCCTTGGCAATCCTATGTCACCAAAAACATATTTGAGTTTGTTTGTGTTGCTTAGTTCCTTCTTTGACTGAGTTGGTTGGCCATCTCTCTAGCACTCGGTATTTCCTTGGCACTCAATGATGCTTGTTTGTTTCTCAGTCATTCTTTCTTACCGAGTTGTTTATTTTGGATTTCTGTTGAGGCCGACTTGTGTATTTTAATTTGGGTCATGGATTTAATGTTGGTATCCATCATTGGGAAGCATGTGGTTCCAGATTTGACTGTTCCTTCTATTGATTATGGATCTGAAGGTTGACTTAGTTCGGTAGCCTCTTGTATAAATGTAGTTGTTTGGTTAGAGTTTAGGGAGGAGTTTTGATAGAATATAGAAGATAGAAGCTTAGATATTGTTGACATATCCTCACATGTTTGAGGACTTATGTGCGTGATTGTAATATCTAGCCAAAACTGGGAAGGCCTTACAGCCCAATATGTATGAATCTATTTGAAGAATAATATATGAAAGATCTGCATTCTCTCTCTCACTGTGTTGTTGTTGCTTCCATGTATTGTTGAGAAAGGTGGATCAGGTTAGGGTGTGCCATTTTCTAGCCCCTCATTTCCTCTCTTTCATCAAACTAACATATCACAGTATTGACCAAGTGGGAGAAATAAAATGGTGTTAGGAATAATAGTCCATAATACAACTAAGAGGGGGGTGAATCAGTTGTATGATAGAATATTACACTTTAAACTTTGAGTAGCAACAATATCAAATCCAATGAACACAATAAATGCCAACACAATAACACAATATTTTGGTCTCAGGGAAACCCTGTAAAAGGTAAAAACCCCATGGGGAATTAGCACCCATAAATAATGTACTAAGAGTATAGTATCCTTGTTAGAATATTTAGCCCTCTTAGGAGCTATTTGAAACATGACAGTACACAGTCCTTGTTAGAGGATAGACCCTGTTAGGAGTCAAGAAAAGAAAGGGGGCTCACTGCCTAGGCTCACTATCCAAAGAAGGTTAAATCCACCTTCAAAACTTACTGTTCGCAACAAGTGTATATGGAAAAATACACAATCTTTTGAACTGTCCAATAGTAACTATCTTTTCTTGATCAATTCCAATGAAGTCCACCAGTAATCCTCTTCTCTACATCTAGCAGACACAAGCTCGCAGCTTTCACAATATTATTTTAATCACATAAATTCTCACTATATCTTCTCCAAAGAAAAGATCTTACATATAGACCCTATTACATTATACATGATTAGGTCGGCCCATTAGGCTTTCCTATTTACCTAAACTCTTTCTAAGATACACACAGCACCTAAAACAAGTATACAATGATTCTATTACAACAATTAAGGACTGATATCCTTAATTTACATTTGCAAAACAAAATTCACGCTACACCTCTGAAGTCCGCTCCCAAATAAGTCTTCTCCAAATCATGTGCCACAGCTAACATCATCCATCATTCTATACCTTGTGTTGACCAATAAACATCCTTCGGTGCCTTTTCTTTCATCTCTTAAGCTCGCATACACCTAATCCATATCTTTTGTAAGATATACCAAAAACACGAAGACTCACTCTATCATCTTCCACTATCACTATCCAATAACCAATCTTCACCAAAACATTTGTAACTCATCCAATATCCAATATTATAAGATGAAATCTTGGATATAAGATCACAACATCTTCCTATACTCTTATCTATATTCGCACATTTGGAAACATTTGTACCATGTCCGTACACTATCACAATCAGCCTGTACTCTTCACGGAAACATATGTTGACATTAGTGACAAACCACAAATGATAACAGTATGAATGCTCATTTAGTAACATAGTGATTAAACATACAAAATGTATCATTCACCACCCTATGCATTATCAATATCCAAGAATCTCCCCCTTTGGAATTGATGTCAACATATGGGAAAATCCATCATCCCAAAGTTATATCAATCCAAAGCTTTGCAACCAAACAGTAATCTCAAAGTATTCCTTCATACAATCTCCCCATACAGTAGGGATTTTCTCATAGAAACACTCCCCCTTTGACAACAATGGAAAAGGGTGTCATGAGTTATCAACTATTCTTCAACACCTTCCTTCCACGATCACTCCCCTTGAGGAGTAGACCCCTACATCCAGTCCAGAATATGATAAGACTCTAAAAACCTCTAGACTGATGCATCCCTGCATCATTTAGTTTTGACTGGGAGGGGCCTGAACCCCAAGCATACCTCTGAGATATTCAAAGGTATCTTTTGGAAATGGCTTTGTGAAGATGTCTGCAATCTGTCCCTTTGTACTAATATACTCCAACTTCATTTCCTTCTCTGCCACATTGTCTCTCAAGAAGTGATACCTAATAGAAATATGTTTAGTTTTAGAGTGCATCAGCAGATTCTTTGACATATTCACTATACTAGTGTTAACACAATGGATAACCACAGGCTCATCAAAATTTATCCCAATGTCTTTTAGCATTTTCTTCATCTAAACAATTTGAGTGCAATTTATAGCAGCAACAACATACTTTGATTCAGTAGTAGATTGAGCTATACAGTCTTGCTTCTTACTTAACCATGAAACCAACTTTTTCCCAAGGAAAAATGCACCATTACTAGTACTCTTTATGTCATCAATGTTTCCTGCCCAATCAACATCAGTATAAGCATGAAGTTCAAAGCTATCATTTCTATCATACCATAAACCATATTCTATTGTTCCTTTCAAATATCTCAGTATCCTTTTCATAATAGCTAGGTGTGTCTCTTTTGGTTCTGCATGATATCTAGCCACAATTCCAATAGCATTAGCAATATCTGGTCTGGTGTGAGTCAAATATTGTAATCCTCCAACCATTGATCTGTACTTGGTCTGAAAAACACACTTTGATGCATCATCAACTATCAATTTATTACCAGTTACCATGGGTGTACCAACTGGTTTACAATCCTCCATTCCAAACTTTTTCAACATTTCCTTAAGATATTTAGTCTGAGAAATAAAAATTCCATCTTTACTCTGATTTATTTGCAGTCTAAGAAAGAAAGAATTTCACCTATCATGGACATCTCAAATTCATTTTTTATTTTTTTAGAAAATTTCTCACATAGATCATCATTACCTCCAAAGATAATATTATCAACAAAGAATTCTATTATCAAAACTCCATCTTCACTAGTTCTTAAATACAAATTACTATCAGCATTACCTTTTCTGAATCTTAGTCAAAGTAGGTATTTTTCTAACTTTGAATACCAAGCCCTTGGAGCTTGCTTCAGCCCATACAGTGCCTTCTTTAACTTGCATACCATGTCTCCATCTTCGCATAAAGGAAATCCATCAAGTTGTTCTATATACAGTTATTCTTCAAGATCCCCATTCAAGAATGTAGATTTCACATCCATCGGATACACCTTGAAGTTCTTATGTGCAGCATAAGCCAAGAATAGTCTCACAACTTCTATTCTAGCAACATGAGAAAATGTCTCTTCAAAGTCTATGCCTTCTTTTTGTGAATAACCTTTACATACCAGTCTTGCTTTGTTTCTTACAACTCCTTCATTCATTTTGTTTCTGAAAACCCATTTAGTTCCTATTACATTTTTGATCTTAGGTCTAGGAACCAATTCCCAAATTTTTTTGTTCTTTATCTGATCTAATTCTTCCTTCATAGCATTTATCCTAGATTCATCTCTACAAGATTCATTTGTAGTCTTTGGTTCAACTTGTGAAATCAAACAAATTTCTTCTCTAGCCTTTGATCTAGTCATTACTCCTTGATTAGTATTATTCGAATAATTTCATTTTCAGGATGATTATTATTTACATACCTCAGAGTTTTAGGAACCTCAGTAGCCTCATTTGTGTCATCATCACAAGTCTCATTTTCACATTCAGCCTCAACAATTTCTTCTTTTTCTGCAATAGCAGCCTCTTTGATCTCTATATTCTTATTACAGTCATACATTCTCTCTTGTATCTAAAACCTTTCATCTATCTTTACATTGTGAATTTCAATCATCTTCCTCAATCTTAGATTAAAGCACTTGTAAGCCTTTCTCTTAGTAGAGTAACCAAGGAAAATTCCTTCATCACTTCTAACATCAAACTTCCCTATCTCATCATCTCTCTTGATATAGCACTTACTACCAAATATTCTAAAATATTTTACAGTAGGAGTATGATTAAACCATAATTCATAAGGATTCTTACTTGTACCTTCTCTAATTTTAATTTTGTTCAATGTGTACACTATTGTCTCAACATCCTCTCTCCAATGCATGTGAGATACATTTTATTCAAGCAACATTGTCCTAGCAGCATCAAGTATAGTCTTGTTTCTTCACTTTGTTATCCCATTCTATTGTGGAGTCCTAGGAGTAGATGTTTGTCTCTATATTCCATGCTCTTCACAGTATGAATTGAAAAGGTCTAAAGTAAACTCTCCACCTCTATCTGACCTCAAACATTTTATCTTTAAACCTGATTTATTCTCTACTTTTGCTACAAATATCTTGAATTTATCAAATGCCTCTGATTTCTCTTTCAAATAAGTAACCCACATCATTCTAGAAAATTCATCAACAAAAAGTATTAAATACCTTTCACCATAGTATGATTTTGTCCTTGTAGGTCCACATAGGTCTATATGTACCAGATCCAACTTTCCCTTTGATGTATATGCTTTGCTTTTATAACTGCTTCTAGTTTGTTTTCCCATAACACATTCTCTACATACAATGTTAGATGGTTTCACAATCTTTGGTAGATCTATTACTACATTAGTCAAACTTTCCTTCACAATGTTATCAAAATTAACTTGAAAAAATCTTATGTGCCATAACCAACTGTCATTTGTTGGAGATTTTCCAGCAAGCCAGTGCTAACTGTATGTTTGTCATTGATGACAACATATGGTAAGTAGCATGCGAGGAAGACTTATGTAGTAAGCTCTGAGTATATGAAGTAGGGACATGTTATCAACATGATATCATGGATGTAGAGGTTAATTGTTAGTAAAGATAGTTATGTAGCAGCTTGTGTCAGCAGTGTTCCTAACAGAGTTATAGGTAGTGTTATGTGAGTGATTGTCTATACAGTCATCATGGAGCCTTGCGCTCTTGGATATGTGATGGAGACATGTTAGTGATTCTAAATTCATGGATGCAATGTCTGATATGCAGTAGAAGTGAATTTATGTAGTCGCTACTCACCAGTTGTAGTTTCCTGTGTTGATCCAAAAGAGCTGACAGAGATTATATTGGTACAGGAGTTGCGCCTATCATTTTGGTATGTGCCCTTGGAATAGTGATTGGAGAAGAGTTATGAATGTTAGGTTAAGAGCACATGATGTAATTCAGCTTAAGGAGAAAGTATCAATTAATTTGGTAGAGCCGATAGCGTGCAGCGCGTGCCTAACCTTATTGATTTAGACAGGTCCCAGTTTGTGTTGCATGCTTAGTAGAGCTGACTGATAGGTTATTGGATTGTGTTATTGTTTCTCTAATATGATTTCAAGGTGTTCCTAATAGTTTGACTTGATTATATCATTTAGAGGAAAGATATTTATAGGCAGTCATTTGTGATTGCTAAAGAATATTGTTTAATAGTTAAATGTGAAGAGTAGAGCAGAGAGTGCAAAGGGTTGAGCCATCAGAAAAAGGTCTATGTGACCAAGTAAAGAGTTTATGCTATACATTGGAACTGATCCTGACTACATATCAAAGCACAGTTCACCAAGATCTAGATATAGTGTGTATCTATTATTCAGAAGGTTGTAGCCTTCACCCCTTTGAGCAATGTGCTCTCGGATAGTGCATCCTCACCCCTAACAGGGTTAATTGTAAAAGACTCCTAATAGGGTCCGACCCTTGACCAGGTCACTATACTAAATGCATTGTAAAGACAACTCCTAACAGGGTTAAGGATCTTCTAACAAGGATCATAAAACACTAGTGCAGATTATTAGTGGGTGTCAATTCCCATCGGGGTTTTTACCTATTTGGGTTTCCCCGTAACCAAAATATTGTTTTTGTGTTCAAGTGTTCTTTCATTATGTTTATGCTTAATGTTTAATTATACTTAATTGGATAAAGAATTGAAACTTGTAGATAACTGATTCACCCCCCCCCCTCTCATTTATCTCTTGGGACTATTCCTAACAATTGGTATCAGGGCCAAGTGCCTCAAAGAGAAATTTTAACAGCTTGAGGCTGAGCAGATGGAATTCTTCAAAAAAGAAAGTCCTAAGTTTGATGGAGAGAACTATCTTGATTGGAAGAACAAAATGGTGACATATTTGCAATGCATTGCTTTTGAAGTTTCTCAAGTGGCTATCAAAGAAGTTAAGATCCCCTCTCTAGCAGATCTTGTAAAGGATGATGCTACTGATAAGCATAAGGAGTTGTTCCATTAGAATGTAATAGCCAAAGAAGCCCCCATCAGCACCCTTTCTGATAGTGAGTTTTCAGAGATAAAGAAAGTAGACACATCTTAGAAGATATGGAAGCACCTAGAAGACATGTTTGAAGGAGATACACAAGAAAAGAATGTGATTAGAAAAACATGGAAGAAAATATACAATACATTAGAGATGCTACCTGAAGAAGACATCAGAGCTTACTGTAATACCCCAAAAATGGGCTATAAGTTCATCAATCTCCTACATCTTCAATTCGAATGAAATCGACATCAAAGTCCTAATCTAAGGCACATCTAAACATCATCGAATCATAATTGATTATCTTAAATTCTGCATCAAGGAATATTCCTAGCAATATTCCTAATCATCATAATTATCTTTAATTTTATAATTATTTGGCAATAAATCACATTTATCCTAAAGTTTGATTAATTGAATATTTTCATATTTAATTAATTAGATTTAATATTTGCCACTTAATTGTGTAATTAAATTTAATTATATCTATTATTAATTGTATTATTTAATTTTGACAATAAATCTAATATCTTATGAATAATTGATTAAATTCTTATTTAATTAATTAAAGCATGTTTTCATTATTTAATAATATAATTTTTAATAAAAGTTTGATAAAATAGTTAATTAACCCATAAATTAATTATTTTATTTTCAAAAATCAGTTAAGTTGGAAATAAATCACTTTATTATTAAATTAATTCATAAATAAAACATGCACAATCATAAAAGCAGACAACTCTCAATTATCAATTAAAGCTAAACTCTATTTTGAGTTAAAGCTTAGCTTTTGCATGTTTTTGTGACTTAATTATCTGTTATTATCAGATAACTCAAAAATCAAGCTGAGTTATTTGAGTGATTTATGGCTTTTTCTCATGCACCTCCAAAGCCCTGGATTTCTATAAAACCAAGGCTCAGCTCTTCATAATTCATCCACATATTTTGCACAATCACGCTAGAGAATTGGAGGCTGAGGAATCAACTTGCGAATTCAAAGCGTTGTGAGATCAATTTCAATTGCATAGCTTTTATATCTTAGCATAGAATTTCATAGTTTTCATATCATTGTTAGAATCTTCATTGTTAGATCATTTAGCATCCATAGCATATCAATTTATCATTCTTATTGCATAGAAAATATCAAAAATATAGATTAATTGCATTCAATTTCATATCCATCTTTTGCATTCAAATCCTTCATTTAGGTGTCATCTAGGTCACTGATCTCGATTACAATCTGAGAACATCAATCTCACACCTATTAGAAGGCAGTAAATCACTTGGTTAGATTAGATTTCAATTTTGCATGATTTTGATTATCACTAACCTCTAATGTTTTACTGAGTGTTGTGTCTACAGATCGGGTACAATTTTCACACACACACTTACAACCAAAGGATTAATGAAGCAGTTGCTGGAATCAGGAACAATGGTGGACAGATCTCGGAGGAAGACATTATGGATAAGTTGATGACTACTCTTAAAGCTGAGTATGAAAACAAGATCAACAACTTGGATGAGACCATGCAACTTACATCAAATTTCAAGAGAGAAACCTTGATCAAAAAAATTTTAGCTTTTGAGATTTCAAGATTAAAGACAGAGCCTAAAAGTGAGACAGCCTTCAAAGCATCAATCCATGGTAGGAAATCTATAAAAACTTCTAGTAATTTTGATGATGATGATGATGAATATAAAGCACTAGATGATTTCATTTCTATGATTTCTAAAAGAGAAAAGAAAGGAAAAGGAAAATATGAAGGTCAATTGCCATTCAAATTCTTTTCATGTAATAAGTTTGGTCACTTTGCATCTAAGTGTCCTACAAGAGTTAAGAAGTTCCAAAATAACTATAAGCCTAAGTATACAAAGGAATGTTACTATGCTAGAGATGGAATGTTACAAAAGACTATGTCATATCAATTTTGATAACATAGTAAAGATAAGCAATGTGAAGGCAGTAAGAGATCTACCTAGCATAGCAAAGCCAATTGATACTATTTGTAGGGAATGTGTAATGGGAAAGCATGTGAGGAATTCATTCAGGAGCAAGCACAATTCAGCAGAGAACAAGTTGGATATGATTCATAAAGACCTATGTGGACCAACTCAAACAAGATCATACTATGGTGAAAGGTATTTCATTTTGTTTGTAGATGATTATTCTAGAATGATGTGGGTTGCGTTCTTGAAAGATAAATCAGAAGCATTTGATAAGTTCAAAATATTCAAAGCTAAGGTTGAGAATGAATCTGGACTAAAGATAAAATGTCTAAGATCAGATAGAGGAGGACAATTCACCTCTGACACATTCTATGAGTACTACGAAGAACATGGCATAAAGAGACAGTTAAGTGTACCTAGAACCCCATAGCAGAATGAGATTGTAGAAAGAAGGAATAGGATCATCCTTGATACAGTGTGCACCATCATGATTGAAGGAAATGTTGCACACACCTATTGGAGAGATGCAGTCAATATAGGAGTCTATACCATCAATAGAATACAATTAAGGCCTGAAGCGGATAAGACACCTTATGAGATATGGTTTGGTAATGTCCCAATAGTGAAATACTTTAGAATCTTTGGAAGCAAGTGCTACATCAAGAGGGATGAAGCAATAGGAAAGTTTGATGCAAGAAGTGATGAAGGTATTTTCCTTGGTTACTCTACTAAAAGAAAAGCTTATAGATGTTTTAATTTAAGATTGAAGAAGATCATTGAAAGTGCTCATGTTAAGATTGATGAAAATTTTATGGTTCAAGAAAGATATCATGATTATGCACCTATGATTGAGGAAGAACCCAATCCTTCCACTAGTGAGACAGTTGTTGAAGAGATGTTTGATAGTATTGATGTATTATTCAATGACCCTGAAACAAGTGAAGAAGAAAATTAGAAGGTAGATGAGACAGCATCACCTAAAGTTCCAAAGTTTACATCTAGCTATCACTCTAAGGATGACATCATTGGAGATTAGAATAGCAAAGTCACAACAAGATCAAAAGCAAAGAGTTCAGCAGGCAATGAAGTGGTATGTTTACTATCTCAGATTGAACCTTTAAGCGTTGAAGATGCATGTAATGATTCAGATTGGCATGATGTTATGAAAGAAGAACTAGATCAAATTATTAGGAATGATACTTGGGAACTGGTCCCAAGACCTAGTGATAATAATGTGATTGGAACCGAGTGGATATTCAAAAATAAGATGAATGAAGATGGTACAGTAGTAAGGAATAAAGAAAGGTTAGTATGTAAGGGATATGTGCAAAGAGAAGTTATTCATTATTCAGACACATTTTCACCTATGAGAAGATTAGAAGCCATTAAGTTGTTTCTAGCTTATGCAACAATCAAAAACTTCAAAATCTTTCAAATGGATGTTAAGTCAGCATTCTTGAATGGAGAGTTAAAAGAAGTATACATTGAGAAGTCAGAAGTATTCACCCTATCAGACAGACCTGATATGGTATGCAGATTAAAGAAGGCCCTCTATAGACTTAAGCAAGCCCCTAGAGCTTGGTATGAGAGACTTGATGGATATCTAACAAAAATTGGATTCAAAAAGGGAGCAGCAGATTGTAATCTATTCATAAGAGAGACATATGAAGGTTTGCTTCTTGTAGCTATATTTTTTGATGACATTATCTTTGGAGGTAATGATAAACTTAGTGCAGAATTTGCTAAGGAGATACAGAGAGAGTTTAAGATGACCATGATTGGACCTATCAAATACTTTTTGGGATTAAATGTGCAGCAGACAGAAAAAGGTATTTTCATAAATCAGTCTAAGTATGTGAAAGAAATATTGAAGAAGTTCAAGATGGAGGATTGCAAGCCAGTGGGTACACCTATGATAATAGGATGCAAGCTTACAAAATAAGATGATTCTCTAGTAGTAGATACAACATTATACAAATCTATGATTGGTAAACTCATATATCTTACTCAAACAAGACCAGACATTTCCAATGCAAATGGTAATGTTGGAAGATTTATAGCAGAGCCTAAACAAAGTCACCTCATGGTAGTAAAGAGAATATTTAGATATTTGCAAGGCACTATAGATTATGGTCTATGGTATCCTAACTCAGAGAATGTTGAGCTTCATGTATATATAGATGCAGATTGGTTTGGATGCATCGATGATAGAAAGAGTACATCAGGTGGAGTAGTGTTTCTTGGTGACAGACTTATCACTTGGACAAGGAAGAAGTAGAATTGTATTTCTCAGTCAATAGCAGAAGAAAAGTATGTTACAGTAGCCTTGAATTGTTCTACAATTGTTTGGATCAAGCAGATGATAAAGGACTTTGGAATTCAAATTGATTATTCTATTGTTATTCATTGTGATAACACTAGCACTATCAACATGTCAAAGAACCATGTGATGCATGCAAAGACAAAACACATAGAGATTAAGTATCACTTCCTTAGAGAAAGTGGTAGAGAAAGAAGTCAAATTGGATTATGTGAGTACAAAAGAATAGCTAGCAGATATATTCACAAAGCCTTTGCCAAAGGATACTTTTGAGTATCTCAGGGAGAAGTTGCGAGTAATTCCCTTCCCTGATTCTACTTAGAGAGAAAGGAAAGTGCATCAGTCCTCAGGGACTAATGGATGGTTGACTACTCTAATTCAGGAGTAGTACCAATGCTTAAATGATTGGCACCCTTTTCCATTGATGTCAAAGGGGGAGTAGTATATAGTCATGAAAAATAGTATTAAAGGGGGAGTAGTATTCAGTCATGAAATCAATTCAGTTGAGGAAATGGAGAATGTTATAAAAGAATTGTTCATTTAGATTGATGGTGTTTTTCATTCCATATGTTGCCATCAATGCCAAAGGGGGAGATTATTGGTGATTTTCCAGCAAGCTAGTGCTGACTGTATGTTTATCGTTGATGACAACATATGGTAAGTAGCATGTGTGGAAGAATTATGCAGTAAGATTTAAGTATATGAAGTAAGGACATGTTATCAGCATGATATCATGGACGTAGAGGTTAATTGTTAGTACAGATAGTTATGTAGCAGCTTGTGTCAGCAGTGTTCCTGACAGAGTTACAAGCAGTGTTCTGTGAGTGATTATCTGTATATTCATCATGGAGCCTTATGCTCTTAGATATGTAATGGAGAAATGTTATTGATGTTACATTCATGGATGCAGTGTCTGATATGTAGTAGAAGTGAAGTTATGTAGTCACTACTCACTAGTTGCAGTTTCTTGTGTTTATCCAGAAGAGCCGACAGAGATTATATTGGTACAAGAGATGCACCTATCATTTTGGTATGCGACCTTGGACTAGTGATTGGAGAAGAGTCAAGAATGTTATTTTAAGAGTGCATGATGTAATTCATCTTGAGGATAAAGTATCTGTTAATTTGGTAGAGCTGATAGCGTGTAGCATGCACCTACACTTACTAATTTAGACAGGTCCCAGTTTGTGTTGTGTGCTTAGTAGAGCCAACTGATAGGTTATTGGATTGTGTTATTGTTTCTCTAATATGATTTCAATGTGGTCCTAACAAGCTAATTTGATTATATCATTTAGAGGAAAGATATTTATAGGTAGTCATTTGTGATTGCTAAAGAATGTTGTTTAATAGTTGAATGTGAAGAGCAAAGTAGAGAGTGTGAAGTGTTGAGCCATCAGCAGAAGGTCTATGTGACCAAGTAAAGATTTTATGCTATACATTGGAATTGATCCTGATAGCAGTTCAAAGTGAAATTCACCAAGATCCTGATATAGTGTGTATCTGTTATTCAGAAGGTTGTAGCCTTCACCCCTTTGAGCAGTGTGCTCTCAGACAGTGCATCCTCACCCCTAACAAGGTTAATTTTAAAAGACTCCTAACAAGGTCTGACCCTTGACCAGGTCACTGTACTAAATGCATTGTAAAGACAACTCCTGATGGGGTTAAGGATCTTCTAACAAGGATCATAAAACACTAGTGCAGATTATTAGTGGGTGTCAATTCCCACCAGAGTTTTTACCTATTTGGGTTTCCCCGTAGCCAAAATATTTTTGTTGTGTTCAAGTGTCCTTTCATTGTGTTTATGCTTAATGTTTAATTATACTTAATTGGATAAAGAATTGAAACTTGTAGATAACTGATTCACCCCCCCCCCCCTCTCAGTTATCTCTTGGGACTATTCCTAACATCATCTACCTTCACAACAAAACAAGAGGCTCCAGATGTATTTAATTCAAATACATTACCTCTAGATTTAGTATCAATTGCAATCAACTTTCCTTCCTTACTTCTGATAAAACATTTACCATTACTGAATTGTAGTTGAAACTCTTTGTCCATAAACTATCCAACACTCAACAAGTTATGCTTAATTCCATCAACAAGTAGTACATTATCAGTATTAGTCTTTCCATTCAAAGTAATAGATCATACTCCTATGATAGGTTTAGGAAGATTATCTCCAAACCTTACAACACCACCATCATACTTTACTAACTTAACAAACTTATTTTTTTCTCCAGTCATATGATGTGAACAACCACTATCTCTAATCCATTCAGTTTTCTTATCAACATATGACACTAAAGCCTTTTCTCATGTACTAGTTCATCTCTCATAGCAACAAATCCAATCTCCTCATAATCTAAATCACCATCATTAGAAATACCTTCACTAGCATAATAACATTACTTATCCTTCTTAGAATTGAAAAACTTAGGCTTGTACTTAAGAACTCTTGTAGGACATCTAGATGCAAAATGACCAACCTTATTGCATGAAAAAAATTTCAAAGGTAATTTGCCTTCAAATTTTCCCTTACCTCTCTTTTCTCTTCTAGAAATAAGTGCAACAAGTTCATCCATCTTTCTTTCTTTAGCCATTATTTGTTCCCATTCCTTGGCATATTCTCCAACCTCTTCTTTCAAGATCTCACTGATGCTGCTCAGAGGTGCAGACATTAACTTCTTATGTGCAGATACCTTAAATGCATATTCAACTTTAGGTACAGAGTCTCCCATTTCTGTCACTTCAAAAGTAGTTAGCTTTGCAATCAATATCTCTCTGCTAAAGTTCAGAGTCAAAGGCATAGTCTCTTGAATCGATAGAGCCTTAAATTTGTAAGGAGTCAATGATCTAAGGATCTTCATAATGACTTCTTCTTCATCATAAGTGCCTCCATAGTTTCTGATTCTGACCACAACTTCTATAACCCTTTGAACATAATCCCTAATGCTTTAATCATCATTCATTTGTAGCTTCTCCATCTTTGTTTTCCAATTCTATAACTTCACTTTCTTGGTATACTTATCTCCTTCATATAGTGCTTCTAATCTTTTCCAAATCTAGTGTGTCGAATCCAAGTCTTTAACTTCAATAAATTCTCCTTTAGAGAGTGCACTAATCAATGCTTCTCTTGCAACCATGTTGTGAGAGAATACCTTCTTCTCATCATTAGAAGCCAATAGTAAGTCATTCTCAATCTTTATAGTCACCTTATTCTTTGGAATCAAATAATAGTCAATGCCCAAACATAGAAAATGAGTTTGCATCTTGTTCTTCCAACTGTCAAAGTTTCTAGGATCAAATTTTGGACCATCCTTCCTATAGAACATCATCTCCAAGATCACCTCAAGCTGTTAAGCTTTATCTCTAAGGACCAGTAGCTCTGATACCAATTGTTAGGAATAACAGTCCATAATACAACTGAGAGGGGGGGTGAATCAATTGTATGATAAAATATTAAACTTTAAACTTTGAGTAGCAACAATATCAGATCTTATGAACATAATGAATGCCAACACAATAACACAATATTTTGGTCTCGAGGAAACCCTGTTAAAGGTAAAAACCCCAATGGGAATTAGCACCCACAAATAATGTACTAAGAGTATAGTATCCTTGTTAGAAGATTTAGCCCTCTTAGGAGCTTATTGAAACATTACAGTACACAGTCCTTGTCAGAGGATAGACCCTATTAGGAGTCAAGAAAAGAAAGGGGGCTCACTACCTAAAGAAGGTTAAATCCACCTTCAGAACGCATTGTTCGCAACAAATGTATATGAAGAAATATAGAATCTTTTGAACTGTCTGACGGAAACTATCTTTTCTTGATCAGTTCCAATGAAGTCCACCAGTAATCCTCTACTCTACATCTAGTAGACACAAGCTCATAGCTTTCACAATCTTCTTTTCATCACATAAATTCTCACCATATCTTTTCCAAAGAAAAGATCTTACATATATACCCTATTACATTCTACATGATCAGGTCGGCCCATTAGGCTTTCCTATTTACATAAACTCTTACTAAGATACACATGGTACCTAAAACAAGTATACAATGATTCCATTACAATAATTAAGGATGGACATCCTTAATTTACATTTGCCAAACAAAATGCACGCTACACCTCTAAAGTTGTCTCCCAAATAAGTCTTCTCCAGATCACACACCGCAACTGATGGCATCCATCATTTCGTACCTTATGCTGACCAACAAACATTCTTCAGTGCCTTGTCTTTCATCTCTTAAGCTTGCATGCACCTAATCCATATCTTCTATAAGATATACCAAAGACACAGAGACTCGCTCTGTCAGCTTCCACTATCATTGTCTAGTAACAAGTCTTCACCAAAACATTTGTAACTCATGTAATATGCAATATTACAAGATGCAATCTTGGATATAAGATCACAACATCTTCATGTACTCTCATTTATCTTCGGATGTTCTAAAACATTTGTACAGTGTATGTACACTGTCATAATCAGCCTTTACTCTTCACAGAAACATATGTTGACATCAGTGACAAACCACAAATGACAATAGTATGAATGTCCATTCAGTAACGTAGTGATTAAACATATAAAATCTATTATTCACCGCCCTATGCAAGAGCAATATCCAAAAAATGGTGATTTCCAACATGAGATGATGAGCTGGATGAATCTAGAAGATTCCAAGGATAAAGATAAAGTTTTTTTATGAAGATCTACGACTAACAAAATTTAAAGAAGATCAGATGATGAAGATTGAAAATGTTTTAAGGCACAAGTTCTGAGGAAGGTAAAAAGGCAAAATCAATGATGAAGATTAAGAGCCAAAATCTATGGCTAAAAAGAAAATAGGTTACCATGTCTATTTAAGGAGACAAGAGATTCAAAGATTGAATTTTGCATAAAAGAAAAGATTGTATACATGAAAATCTGGTTAGACAGGTTAAAGTAAGAATTAAGCATTTCTGCAGACAACACCGAGCATCAAAAGGAGAACACCAAGAAGAACAAAGTTAGAGGAAGAAGGATATTGAAAGGATTATGATGAATAGAGTTATATTGAGCTTAGCATAGATCTAAATATCAACAAATGAAGTTGCATTTGAATTAGGTCATTTATTGTTTCTTTCTAACCATTCTACAGACAAAATCTCTTAACCAAGTGAGACTTAACAGTCTTTTTCTATTTCTTTATGACATTCATTGAATGTTGCTTATTTTCTTGTTGACCCAAGTGAATGTATGGTCATTGAGAACTATTATTGATAAATCCTCTAACAAATTCACACCTTACAATGTGTTGTTTAACCTTTAATAGGATTAGCTCTTAACTAATCTCATTTCAAAAGACTGAAAATATTTCAGGTACCGGTCCCAGGTGCTTTTTCCCTTAACAAGGTTTCCACATTAAAATCAAGTGCTAAATGTGTATGCATGTGATGTTTTTTATTTTACTTTACACATTATAATAACTAATTTGATCAGTATATACTAGATAATTTATCTGACAGTCGATTAATGAATCAGAAAGGCATAGTTAAGTTTTTACCAAGTTGTTTAGTTTATTTGTTGAGGTTGGTTTTATACATCTAAGAGTGAATTGAGACTATAGGATAACCAATCATAACTAATTCACCCCCCCCCCCCCCCCCTCTTAGTTATCTAATAATTAGTATTAGAGCTAGAGTACTTGAAGGAAAAATTTTGAAGGACTTAAGTTAAAGATCTAAAGATCTATAAGAGAGAGGTAAAAAATCTTAACAAAGATAATTTCTCAACATGGTAGAGCAGGATGAAGTTGTATCTATTAGGCATTAGAGATTCTCCACTATACTATTCAGAAAATGAATTCATCAAATGCTGAATTTAAAGACATTAAGAATTGTACAACTGCACAAGAAATGTGGGACAAATTGACACTTGTTCATGGAGGAGATCTAAATGTTCTTAGGGAAAAATAAGAAATCTTAAGAGGAAAGTTTGATGATATGAAAATTACAGAAGGTGAAAATATTACTCAATATAGTCACCAAGTCAAGGAAGTGGTGAATGTTGTTCGAGGAGCAGGTGGAATTATTGAAGAAGACAATGTGGTAAGTAAAATTATCAGAAGAGCATTGTCTACCTATGCTATGAGAGTCTCAAAAATACATGAACTGAGAGTTGTTCCTGGTAATGATGTTTCTATTGATAGTTTGATCGGTAGATTGACTGCATTTGAGCTTGATAACTATGATAATAGTATTGTACCTAAGGTAGAATCTGTATTTTTGTCATCTTTAAAAACTACAAGATCAAGTAGTAGACATCAGATAAGAAATGAAAGTGATAGTGAAGCTGAAGAAGATGAGCTTGATGAACTTTAAGCATTAATTGGTAGAAGGCTATCGAAAGGAAAAGGAAAATACCGAGGTAAACTACCCTTAGTATGTTTCAAATGTAAAGAGATTGGTCATATTGATGCAAGATGTCATGACAGAAATGATAATGAGAAGACAAGTGAAAGATCAAATGAAAGAAACAATGACAGAAGAAATTACTGAGATCACAAAGGTAATCGATAACATGGAAATAGAGAAAACCAAGACTACAGAGATAAAGGGAAAAGGCATGCTACCTAGTTGATGATGATGCTAAAACTGATGAAGATGTGGAAGTGGTGTTTGTTTCATTAAAGGAAGATTCTAAAGAAGAAGAAATGTATGTTGAAAATGCACTTATTTCTAAAGTAAGAAAAAATTATACTTGGATTATTGATAGTGGCTGCACACATCATATGACTGGTGATGATTATAAGTTTGAATATCTTGAGCATTATAATGGAGGATTTGTGAAAATGGGAAATGATACACCCTATCAAGTGAAAGGTAAAGGATCAATATTACTAAATAACAAGATCAGATATGAAAATGCTTATTAGGTGAAAGGACTTAACTATAATCTATTGAGTGTAGCACAACTGAATAATACAGGTCACAGAATTACATTTGAGAAAATAAAATTAAAGATCTATGATGATGCTGGCAAACTGATCGGTACTAGTGAACAATCAAAAGGTAACCTATTCTATTTGGATAATGCTAAAACTTCTTATTTATTGGATAAGAATGATGATGCTTGGTTATGGAACAAGAGGTTATGTCATGTGAACTTTGACAACATGGTTAAGATCAGTAAGGAAAGGAAAGTTAGAGGTTTACCAAGTATATCTAAGCCTGACCATGTAATCTGCAAATAATGTCAAATGGGTAAAATGTCAAAATCTAGTTTCAAGAGCAAACAATATTCATCTAATGTTATTCTGGATTTAGTTCATACTGACTTGTGTGGTCCAATGAGAACACAGAGCTATTATGGAGATAGATATTTTATCTTATTTATTGATGATTTCTCTAGGATGATGTATGTGATGTTCTTAAAAGAAAAATTAGAATATTTTCAAATGTCTAATTGGTACAAAGAAAAAGTAGAGAAATAAACTAGTAAGCAACTGAAATACTTGAGGTCAGATAGAGGTGGTGGATTTATTTCTGATGATTTCACTAATTTTTTTAATGAGCATGGAATTAAGAGATAGGTTTCTGCACCGAGAACACCCTAGTAGAATGGGATTGCTAAAAGGAAAAATAGATCAATTGTTGATTGTGCTAGACCACCAATGATTGAAAAAGATGTTACATAAATGTACTGGAGAGAAGCTGTTAGTACTATTATTTACACACTGAACCAAGTTCAACTAAATAAATAATCAAACAAGACACCTTATGAGCTATGGTATGGTTCTACACCTAATGTGAGTTATTTTAGAATATTTGGAAGTAGATGTTACAATTTAAAAGATGATAGAAAATTTGATTCTAAAGGTGATGAAGGCATATTTCTAGGTTACTCTCCTAGAAGGCATATAAATGTTTGAATAAGACTACTAATAAGATGATTGAAAGTGAAAATGTGAGATTTGATGAGTTTGCTAAGAAAAATGATGAATAAAGCAAGAAGGAATGAGAAGACTATGGTAGATTTGTTTACATAAAAGATCTTGATACTCTACCTGAGCAACATCTTGGTGTCACCAAGAAACATAATACTACTACCGAGAAACAATCCTTACAGACCAAGCAACAACAAACAGTTATCGAGGAAAATGATGATCATGCACCGAGTGGAGAAAATATTGATGAACAGAGATTTGAGCCTGTACTATCAAAATATGTGAGAAGGCACCATCCGCAAGATCAGATAATTGGAGACAAAGGAGAAAGAATGATGACATGGAGTAAGCTAAGGAATAATACATGTTTGGTTTGTGATTTTGAACCTAAAACTGTTAAGGATGGATTGGAAAATGATGATTGGAGTAGAGAAATGAATGAGGAGATTGAGAAAATACAGAAAAATGAGACATGGACATTGGTACTGAGACCTAAACACAAAATTGTGATTAGCAACAAATACATTTTTAGAAACAAATTGAATAAGAATGGAGATGTTACAAGTAATAAGGAAAGATTTGTCTGCAAAGGTTATGCACAAGAAGGAATTGACTATGGAGAAACTTTTGCACTTGTTGCTAGACTTGAAGGAGTGAGAATACTACTTGCATATGCTTCTTACAAAAGATTCAAGATATATCATACGGATGTGAAGTTTGTATTTCTAAATGGGATATTTGAAGAAGAGGTATACATTGAACAACCTAAAGGTTTTTGTAGATCCTAATCAAAAGAACATGGTTTGTAAGCTACACAAGGAACTTTATGGATTGAAGCAAGCACCGAGAGGATGGTATGAAAGATTTCATTCTTATTTGATCATAATTGGATTTTTTAGAATAAGTGATAACAATAATTTATATTTGAAAGGTGAATCTGATGATAAGATTCTTATTGCTAAATGTTTTGTTGATGATATCATATTTGGAGTTCATGATACTTTATGTAAGTCTTTTGCTAATGAAATGAGAAAAGAGTTTGAAATGTTGATGTTTGGAGAGATCAAATTCTTTCTTGATCTGCAAATGCAACAAGAGAAGGAAGGTATCTACATTAAAAGTCTAAGTACATTAAAGAATTATTAAAGACATTCGGTATGGAAGACTAAAAACCATTTGGTACACCTATGGTAACCAGATGCAAGATGACCAAGGATGATAAGTCAATAGTGTTGGCATAATGGTCATTTCTCCCCTTGGGATTCACAACATGGCTTAACCACCTCATATGTCTTCTATAAGTCTAGTGGTTGTATCGGGCATTAACAAGTCGATCTTTTGGTGCAATGGCAACCACTACTTGTAACAAGTAGTATCAAATCTTGGTCACAGGTTCAAATCCCCTTATATGACATTGAGGGGGAGATCAATGGCATAATATTCAGTGCTCCCCTCAAGATTTTTGACATGGCTTAACTACCTCTTGTGACTTCTATAAGTCTAGTGGTTGTATCAGGCATTAACAAGTCGATCTTTTAGTGCAATAGCAACCACTACTTGTAACAAATAGAGGTAAATCAAACCTTATACAAATATATTTTTAAAAGTTAATGTATGTTGTGCATAGTAGACCAGATATTGCACATGTTGTTGGCATTGTAACTATATTTTTTGCTAATCCTAAATAGTCACACATGATTGATGTGAAAATAATCTTGAGATATCTAAAGAACAATGAAAACTATGGATTGTGGTATAAGAGAGAAGACAATTTTGAACTTAGAGTCTATACAAATCCTGATTAGGATGGAAATATTGATGATAGAAAAAGTACTAATGGTGTATCAAAGCATTCTTTTTAGGAGAAAGAATAGTAACATGGATAAGAAAGAAACAAGGATGCATTTCTCAGTCCACTGTTGAAGTTGAATATATAGTTGTTGTTGCTAAGTGTTCAAATATTGCATGGATTAAGTAATTGTTGGAAGGAATGAATGAAGAAATAATTGATCTAGTGATAATTTATTGTGACAATACAAGTGCTATTAATATTTCAAATAATCCAGTAATGCATGCAAAGACAAAGCACATTTCTATTAAATATCACTACTTAAGAGTGTTAGGGATAACAGTCCATAATACAACTGAGAGGGGGGGTGAATCAATTGTATAGAAGATTATTAAACTTTAAACTTTAAGTAGCAGAAATATCAAATCCAATGAACCCAATAAATCCCAACACAATAACACAATATTTTGGTCTCGGGGAAACCTTGTTAAAGGTAAAAACCCCGGTGGGAATTAGCACCCACAAATGATGTACTGAGAGTATAGTTATCCTTGTTAGAAGATATAGCCCTATTAGGAGGTTATAGAAACATTACAGTACATAGTCCTTGTTAGAGGATAGACCCTGTTAGGAGTCAAGAAGAAAGGGAGGGCTCACTGCCCAAAGAAGGCTAAATCCACCTTCAAAACTCATTGTTCACAACACAAGTGTATATGAGGAAATACAAAATCCTTTTGAACTATTTTCTAGCAACTATCTTTTCTTGATTAGTTCCAATGAAGTCCACCAATATACCTCTACTCTACATACATTAGACACAAGCTTGCAGCTTTCACAACATCTTTATATCACCTTTTTCCCATCCATATCTTTTCCAAAGAAAAGACCTTTCATTTATACCTTATTACAATTCTCATGAATAGGTCAGCCCATAAGGCTTTCCTAATTACAAACAATTACATAAACCCTTGCTAAGATACACACGGTATCTAGAACAAGTATACAATGATTACATTACAACAATTAAGGACCGACATCCTTAATTCAAGTTCACCAAAAAAAACATACGCTACATCTCCCAAGTCGGCTTCCAAATAAGTCTTATCCATAACACACACCATAGCTAATGTCACCAGGCATTCCATACCTTGTGCTAACTAGTGAACATCCTTCACTACCTTGTATGTCATCCCTAAAGCTCGCATACCTTAAATCCATTGTTGGAGATTTGCCAACAGGCCACTACTGACTGTATGTTTGTCATTGATGACAACATATGGAAACTAGCATGCATGGAAGACTTATGCAGTAATCTTTTAGTATATGTAGAATGGTCATGATATCAACATGATATCATGGGCACAATGGTTAACTGTTAGTATAGAAATTTATATAGCAACTTGTGTCAACAGTGTTCCTAACAGAGTAACAGGAAGAGTTCTGTGTATGGTTGTCTGTATAGTTATCATGGACCCTTGCACACTTGGATATATGATGAAGACATTTTAGTGATGTTACATTCATGGACACAGAGTCTTCTTATTAGTAGAAGTGAAGTTATGCAGTCACTATTCACAAGTAGCAGTTTCTTGTGTTTGTTCAGAAGAGATGAGAGATATTATATTGTTTATGGAGTTGCACCTATCATTACGGTATGCACCCTTGGAGTTAAGCTTAGAGAAGCATAAGTGATGTTTGGTTAAGAGCGCATAGAGTAATTCAGCTTGAGGAGATAGATCTTGTTATTTTGGTGAAGCTGACAGTGTGTAGCGTGTGTCTACAATTATCTTATTGGACAGGTCCCAGAATGTGTTGCATGCTTAGTAGAGCTGACTAAATTGTTATTAGAGTTTGTCATGGTTTCTCTAATATGATTTCAAGGTGGTTCTAATAGGTTGACTTATTTATATCATTTAGAGGAAAGCTATTTACAGGCAGTCATTTGTGATTGCTCGAGTGCGATTCATAGTTGATTAAGAAGAGTAGAGCAGAGTGTGCAAAGTGTTGAGCCATTAGAAGAAGGTCTATGTGACCAAGAAAAGTGTTTGTGCTATACATTGGAACTAATCTAGATAGTAGGTCAAAGTGCATTTCACCAAGATCCAAATATAGTGTATATCTGTTAAACAGAAGGTTGTACCCTTCACCCCTTTGAGCAATGTGCTCTTGGATAGTGCATCCTCTCCCCTAACAGGGACTATTGTAAATGACTCCTAACAGGGTCTGACCCTTGACCAGGTCTACTGTACTAAATATATTGTAAAGAAACTCCTAACATGGTTAAGGATCTTCTAACAAGGATCATAATACACTAGTGCAGAATATTAGTGGGTGTCAATTTCCACCGAGGTTTTTACCTATTTGGGTTTCCCCGTAACCAAATATTGGTGTTGTGTTCAAGTGTTCTTTCATTGTGTTTATGCTTATGTTTAAGTATACTTAATTGGAAAAATAATTAAAACTTGTAGATAACTAATTCACCCCCCCCCCCTCTCAGTTATCTCTTGGGACTATTCCTAACATCCATATCATCTGGAAGATATACTAGAAACATAGAGACTAACTCTGGCATTTCTCACTATCACAGTCCAGTGACCAATTCTCACCAAAACATATGTAACTCATCCAATATGAAACATTAAATGATGGGATCTTGGATATAAGATCACAACACCTTCCTAAACTCTCATCTGACTTCACAGCATCTAAAACATTTGTATAGTGTCCGTACACTATGGTATCTAGCCTGATCTCCTCAGAGAAACATATGTTGACATCAGTGACAAAATATAGATGATAACAGTATGAGTACCCATTTAGTAACATAGTGATTAAACATATTAAATGTCTCAATCACCTTCCCATATGTTAGCAATATCCAACAATCTCCCCCTTTGGCATTGATGTCAACATATGGGAAAATCCATCATCCCAAAGTTATATCAATCCAAAGTCCTGCAACCAAATAATACTACTTACAGTCTCCCCATACAATAGGTATTTTCTCATAGAAACACTCCCCCTTTGACAACAATGGCAAAGGGTGCCATGAGTTATCAACTTCTCTCCAGCATCTTCCTTCCACAATCACTCCCCCTGAGGAGTAGATCCCTACATCCAGTCCAGAATATGATAAGCATCTGAAAAACCTCTAGATTGATGCATATCTAAATCATTTAATTTTTACTAGGAAGGGCCTGAACCCCAAGCATACCTCTGAGATATTCAAAGGTATCTTTTGGTAGTGGCTTTGTGAAGATGTCTACAATCTTCTCTTTTGTACTAATATATTCTAATTTAATTTCCTTCTCTACTACCTTATCTCTCAAGAAGTGATACTTGATAGAAATACATTTAGTTTTAGAGTACATCACCGGATTCTTTGACATATTCACTATTTTGATGTTATCACAATGGATAACCACAAGGTCATCAAAAGTTATTCCAATGTCTATTAGCATATGTTTCATCCAAACAATTTGAGTGCAATTTATGGCAGCGGCAACATACTCTGATTCAGCAATAGATTGTGCTATACAATCTTATTTCTTACTTAGCCAAGAAACCAACTATTACCCAAGGAAAAATGCACCACCACTAGTACTCTTTATGTCATCAATATTTCTTTCCCAATCAGCATCAGTAAAAGCATGAAGTTCAAAGATATCATTTCTATCATACCACAAGCCATAGTCTATGGTTCCTTTCAGATATCTCAATATCCTTTTCATAGTAGCTAGATGTGTTTCTTTGGGTTATGCCTAATATCTAGCCACAATTCCAACAGCATTAGCAACATCTGGTCTAGTGTAGGTCAGATATTGTAATCCTGCAACCATTGATCTGACAAGGTCTGAAAAAAACACTTTTATTCATCATCAATTGTTAGCTTGTTACCAGTCACCATGGGTGTTCCTACCAGTTTAATGTCTTCCATTCCAAACTTCTTTAGCATTTCTTTGAGATACTTAGTCTGTGAAATAAAGATACCATTCTCATTTTGATTTATTTGCAATCCAAGAAAGAATTTCATTTCACCTATCATGGACATCTCAAATTCACTTTCCATTTCCTTATAAAATTTCTTACATAGATCATCATTACCTCTAAAGATAATATCATCAACAAAGACTTCTATTATCAAGATTCCATCTTCACTAGTTCTTAAATACAAATTATTGTCAGCATTACCTTTTCTGAATCCAAGCCAAAGTAGGTACTTGTCTAACCTTGCATACCAAGCCCTTGGAGCTTTCTTTAGCCCATAAAAAGCTTTCTCTAACTTGCATACCATGTCTCTATCTTTGCATAGAGGAAATCCATCTAGTTGTTCTATGTATACTTCTTCTTCAAGATCCCCATTGAAGAATGCAGACTTCACATCCATTTGATACACCTTGAAGTTCTTATGTGCAGCATAATCCAAGATAAATCTTACTGCCTCTATTCTAGCAATAGGAGCAAATGTTTCTTCAAATTCTATGCCTACTTGTTGTGAATATCCCTTACATACTAGTCTTGCTTTATTTCTTACAATAATTTCTTCTTCATTCATTTTATTTATAAAAACCCATTTTGTTCCTATTACATTTTTGTTTTTAGGTCTAGGAACCAATTCCCAAGTGTTATTCTTCTTTATATGATTTAACTCTTCCTTCATAGCATTTATCCAAGATTTATCTCTACATGCTTCATCTGTAGTTTTTGGTTCAACTTGAGAAATCAAACAAATTTCTTCTCTAGTCTTTGATCTAGTTAATACTCCCTGACAGGTATTGCCAATAATTTGATTTTCAGGATGGTTATTCTTTACATACCTTAGTATTTTAGGAGCCTCAGTAGCCTCACTTGTGTCAACACCACAAGTCTCTTTTTCACATTCTGTCTCAACAAGTTCTTCTTCTGCACCAGCAGTAGCTTCTTTGATCTCTGTAACCTGATTACTATCATACATTCTTTCTTGTATCTGAAACTTTTCATCTATCCTTACATTGTTACTTTCAATCATCTTTCTCAATCTCAGATTGAAACATTTGTAAGCCTTACTCTTAATAGAGTAACCAAGAAAAATTGCTTCATCACTTCTAGCATCAAACTTTCCTACCTCATCATCTCTCTTGATATAACACTTACTACCAAATATTTTGAAATATTTTATAGTAGGAGTATGATCAAACCATAATTCATAAGGAGTCTTACTTGTACCCTCTCTAATTTGAATTATGTTTAATGTATACACTATTGTTCCAATAGCCTCTCTCCAATGTACATGAGATACATTTCCTTCAAGCAACATTGTCCTAGAAGCATCAAGTATAGTCTTGTTTCTTCACTCTGCTATCCCATTCTATTATGGAGTCCTAGGAGAATATGTTTGTCTCTTTATTCCATGCTCTTCATAGTATGAATTGAATAAATCTAAAGTAAACTCTCCACCTCTGTCTGACCTTAGACACTTAATCTTTAAACCTGATTCATTCTCTACATTTTCTTTGAACAACTTGAATTTATCAAATGCTTCTAATTTTTCCTTTAAATAAGTAACTCACATCATTCTAGAAAAGTCATCAGGAAAGAGTATGAAATACCTTTCACCATAGTATGATTTTATCCTTGTAGGTCCACATAGGTCTATGTGTACTAGCTCCAACTTCTCTCTTGATGTAAATGCTTTTCTTTTGTAACTACTTCTAGTCTGTTTTCCCATGACATACTTTCTGCAAATAGTGTTAGATGGTTTCACAATCTTTGGCAGATCTCTTACTACATTAGTCATACTTGCCTGTACAATGTTATCAAAATTAACATGACAAAATCTCCTATGCCATAACCAATTGTCATCAACCTTCGCAACAAAACAAGAGGCTCTAGATGTATTTAATTCAAATACATTACCTCTAGATTTAGTACTAGTTTTAATTAGCTTAGCTTCCTTACTTCTAATAAAACATTTACCATTAACAAAACTTAATTAAAAATCTTTATCCATCAACTTTCCAACACTCAACAATTTATGTTTCAATCCTTCAACAAGCAGTACATTATCTCTATTACTCTTTCCATCTAGAGTAAAGATCCTACTCCTATGATAGATTTAAGAAGATTGTCTCCAAACCTCACAACACCACCATCATACTTTACTAATTTAACAAACTTGTTTTTATCTCTAGTCATATGATGAGAATAAAAACTATCTATTATCCATGAAAAAAGTTTCAAGGGTAACTTGCCTTCAAATTTTCCCTTACCTCTCTTTTCTCTTCTAGCAATTAGTGCAACAAGTTCATCCATCTTTCTTTTGCCATTATCTATTCCCATTCCTCAAGCATATTTTCCAAGCTCTTCTTTTAGGTCTTCACTATTGGTCCTCGAAAGTGTAAATAATTTCTTGTGTGTAGATGCCTTAAATGCAGATTCAACTTTAGGTATCATTTCTCCTAGTTCTGCAGCTTCAAAAGTAGTCAGCTTTGCAATCAACATCTCTCTGGTAAAGTTCAGAGTCAGAGGTATAGTTTTGTGAATAGAAATAGACTTGAACTTGTAAGCAGGTGTCAATGACCTAAGGATCTTCACAATAACTTCTTCTTCATCATAAGTGCCTCCGCAGTTTCTGATTCCAACTATAGCTTTTGTAACCCTTTGAACATAAGCTCCAATACTTTCATCCTCATTCATTTGCAGCTTCTCCATCTTTTTCTTCCAATTTTGTAACTTTTCTTTTTTGGTATACTTGTCTCCCTCATATAGTACTTTTAATCTTTCCCAAATCAGGTATGCAAAATCCATGTCTTTAACTTCAGTAAACTCTCCTTCAGAATGTGCACTAATCAATGCTTCTCTTCCAATCATGTTAAGTGAAAATATCTTCTTTTCATCCTTAGTAGTTCTTGGCAACTCATCTTAGAACTTTATATCTACCTTGTTCCTTGTAATCAACCAATAGTCAATGCCTAAGCAAAATAGGTGAGTTCACATCTTGTTCTTCCAACTATCAAAGTTCTCAGATCAAATTTTAGACTATCCTTCCTATAGAACGCCATCTCCAATATCACCTCAAGTTGTTAAGCTTTCTCTCTAAGGACCAGTAGCTCTGATACCAATTGTTAGGAATAATAGTCCATAATATAATTGAGAGGGGGGGTGAATCAATTGTATAGAAGATTATTAAACTTTAAACTTTAAGTAAGAGAAATATCAAATCCAATGAACACAATAACACAATATTTTGGTCTCGGGGAAACCCTGTTAAAGGTAAAAGCTCCAGTGGGAATTAGCACCCACAAATGATGTACTAAGAGTATAGTTATCCTTAGTAGAAGATATAGCCCTATTAGGAGCTTATTGAAACATTACATTACATAGTCCTTGTTAGAGGACAGACCCTATTAGGAGTCAAGAAGAAAGGGAGGGATCACTACCCAAAGAAGGTTAAATCCACCTTCAAAACTCATTTTTCACAACACAAGTGTATATGAGGAAATACATAATCCTTTTGAACTATTTGCTAGCAACTATCTTTGCTTGATCAGTTCCAATGAAGTCCACTAGTGTACCTATGCTCTACATATAGCAGTCACAACCTCGCAACTTTCACAACCTCTTTATCTCACCTTTTTCCCATCCATATATTTTCCAAAGAAAAGAACTCTCTTGTATACCTTATTACAATTATCATGAATGGGTCAGCCCATAAGGCTTTCCTAATTACAAAAAATTACATAAACCCTTGCTAATATACACACAGTATCTAGAACAAGTATACCATGATTAAATTACAACAATTAATGACTGACATCCTTAATTCAAGTTCACCAAACAAAACATATGCTACATCTCCCAAGTCGGCTTCCAAATGAGTCTTTTCCAGAACACATGCCATAGATAATGTCACCAAGCATTTTTTACCTTGCGCTAACTAATGAACATCCTTCAGTACCTTATCTATTGTCCCTCAAGCTCACATACCTTGAATCCATATCATCTGGAAGATATACCAGAAACACAGAGACTAACTTTGGCATTTGTCACTGTCACAGTCCAGTGACTAATCTTCACCAAAACATCTATAACTCATTCAATATGAAACATTACATGATGCGATCTTGGATATAAGATCACAACACCTTCCTGAACTCTCATCTGACTTTGCAACATCTGAAACATCCATACAGTATCCGTACACTATGGTAACCAGCCTGATATCCTCACAAAAACATATGTTGACATTAGTAACAAAACATAGATGAAAATAGTATGAGTGTCCATTTAGTAACATAATGATTAAACATATTAAATGTCTCAATCACATTCCCATACATTAGCAATAGCCAACAATCTCCCCCTTTGGCATTGATGTCAACATATGGCAAAATCCATCATCCCAAAGTTATATCAATCCAAATTTTTGTAGCCAAACAATACTACATACTATTGTACACACTAAATAGTGCACTTCTCTAAGTCATTACTTCCAAGGGAATCCATGAATGGGAAACATTGAGAAAGAGACCTAGAGCTCCCTAGGCATGGAGTCATAAGGATGTTGATGGTGCTCTCAGCTAGAGCTATTGAAGCATGCAACCTTGCTAGTAAACCACACAATAGGAGATTCAAAGAGACAAGGGCAAGAATGCCAATATCCTCAAGAATAAACAATGGAAATGCAATGCAATGCAACTATGCTAAGAATGAAGATGCAAGCTAAGCTATGAAAGGAAAGTATTGCAAACCCTTGCTAATTAAGCTATGTGAGCTAATATAAAGCATAAAAGAAACTAAGCTAGATGCCATGAAAGCTATGATGCAAGAAAGAAACTAGAATGCAAGAAATGATCTCCAAACCCTCCAAAGTCTCCAAGAAATCTTGTAGCATAAGATTACCATAAAAAGTTGGGATCTAAGAATGAGAAAAGAGCTCTCCTTTTAAAGGAATTGAAAAGGAATGGACCATGGAGATTAAGAGGTAAAAGATTTAATCAAGGGTGGAGCTTGAAAGAGGAGCAATCCATGTGCACAAATATCCTCCAATGGGAAAATAAGAGTTGACTTTTGTGTCCATATGAGACAAAAAGTGCTTTTCTTCTTTTTATAAAATAAGAATAATGTTTTATTTGTGCAACTTAGGATAAGAGAAAAAGTGGGGGCTTTTTATTTAATAAAAGGGAAGGAAATTATTTTTAAATAAATAAAGACTTAGGATAAAATGGTTAGCCCATAGAAGACAATCGAATAAATGATAAAATAGGATTTGATCAAGAAAATTGATATAATTGATAAAATGCTGATTTTTGAAAATATTGATTCAGGGATTTGATAAATTGCTGAATGGGGGCCCAAAGTCTTGGGGACCATTTTAGGGTGCATACATTTGCCCCTCTTTGACTAATGTGAGATTTATTTGGGATCACATGTAGTCAAAGAATGGAATTGAAATGTGAGATCAATTTGGGATCACAAAACAATCCAGACATGTGTTCGACGGATGGGAACATATCAAGACAAGCATAGGCATAAGCTGACAAAGATAAGCTGAAAGACAAGACCAACACCTATATAGCTAGGTGATAATCAAGTCTCAAATAAGAGATAAGAATCTCAAGAAAAGCTGATTGATAAGTTGAATCAAAGATTAAAGCTAATAGGTACTGCCCCCTCATAATTGAAATCGAAATCAGGCAAAGGAGAATAGAAAATTGATAAACTTGATCAAGTCACTAGAAATCATAATCGAAGGTGAAGGATGATAGGATAACCATCAAGCGGTGAATATTTTCCCCAGTTGACTAGGTTTGACTAAGAAATATATAGGATAAAAATAAAGTCAAACCTCAAAGAGATGAATTGAATGAAAGTGAATGAAAGACTAGGAGGTTGGAAGAGATGGGGGTGAAGAAATGAAGATGCCCCAACAAAGATCGAAGGATCAGGCCTCAAATGGTCAACCAACTACACAGAAGAGGGTGAAAGTTTTGAAATGAAATTTTTACTATGAAGATGAACTCAGATTTCAATTTTGATCCTGAAAATGGATCCAGGACATCGAAATTAGCTAGGGGTGCAATTTTTGCGCAATTCTGAGGTTTTTGGAAAATTAGGTTAAAAAGTCAAAATGCTATAAAAAGGGAGTAAAAAGGTCATTTTCAAAATTATTTGTCTTTTAGTGATTTGATAATCTCGAGAGCTTAGAGAGAAAATGGCCCAGCAAGTAGCGATCCCGGTCCATAGGCATTGATTTGAGTGTGCCCGGTTGCACAACTGGCCTCCACAGTATGGTGCCCCGGTATGTTTTTAGAAAAACTCACCTTGTAGGTCATTTATGAGTATGTATTTCAATTTAAAACATGTTTTTAATGTTTTTAAAATTTTTCAAATTTTACTCATACGAAATTTAGTACGATACTTTGACAATATTTATCATGCGACAGTTCGTGGGTCAAAATAGTATCACATGGGTATGTAATCCAGTATCGCATGATACCAGATGAAATATCATGTGATCCTATGCAAACTATCACACTCAAAGATATTATCGCACTGCTATTGAGGAAAGTATCGCACGATACTTAGTTAAAAATAGTATCGCACAGTATAGAAAAATTGACATGTTTTAATGTTTTTGAGCAAAATGACATGGGTCTTGACAATGGTTTCTTTTTTAAGATGTTTTGTACTAATTTTATATATCCATCATGATATGTTCTGACATCTAGTTTGAGTTAAATGGCTTGCAGGACAACTTTTCTGCGCTGCTCATTAGAGCGCTGAGAGTGACTAGGCTATGATGCATCTGAGATCTTGATGGTCCAGGGTGAGCAAACCTAAGGGAGATGGGCTTTGGTTATTTGTTGCAGTTGCCCCACATTTAGGCAGATCATGGATTACTGACAGCATTGGCTGAGAGGTGGCATAGTGAGCATAACACCATTCACTTGCCCATTGGAGAGGCTACTATTAGCCTAGAGGATGTCTATCAAATCCTACGAGTTCTAAGCCACGGAGATCATGTGAGTAGAATCATGTTTATAGATAGTCATAGATGTAAAGTTTCCATATGATAGAAACTAACATAATTATGTGTTGGCATAGGTATACTATGATCAAGATCTGACTGAGGGACACTAGATCATGTAGGACATGTTCTAGGACATCACCTTTGTGGATAGACACCTCAGCTGGGATCAGCTGATGGATGAGTTTGGTAGGGACTTCCCGGTGTCATGCATTGTATGTTCGATAGTGGCACAGGACCTTATCACTGATAGAAGCTAGAGAGGGTTCCCATTAGGCTGGGGTCAGTTAGTGGTGGATCTGATAGCGCACCCATGGTGGATGGCATGGGGCCCAGCCATCCTTGCAAACATGTACCATGAGCTCCATGAGATTGTCTATCGAGAGAGTAGGACTTGGGCATGCAATGCTATCCTAGCACAGGTATGGGTGTGGGAGCACATCATCATTGTTCATCCACATGTGTAGCCAAGGGAGTGGAGATGCCCCTATATCTATAGATACAAAGGATTCCTATCACAGCCACATAGCAGGGATGTGACATATTAAAAGAGGCTACTAGATGAGCTCACATCATTTCAGTGGAGACCATAGAGGGTTTGTGAGTAGTGGGGTGATCAGGAGGAGGAGCTGGGTTATATGTTATGTAGCCGACCACTAGTAGGTCGGCACTCAGTATTCTAGAGCGGTTTGTGATCACCCAAGTTTGGAGACAGTTTGGGTGATAGCAAAGAGTGCCCACAGAGACCACTACTTATGCTCAGGTTAGGGATGAGGAGGGATAGGGTTAGCTACAGATACTGGACTACTAGAAGGTAGTATATGACACAACAGTGATTTGGAGTGAGCCATGGGACTATCTCCCAGACATGGCAGGTGCAGATGCAGATGTAGCTTACAGGGAAGAGTGATGGAGGTGGCCCTTCCCTAGGTTTACTGTACCTGATGCACATTTGACAGCACAGGGGGATGATGGAGATGATGGGGATGGAGGGGATGGAGGGGATGGAGGGGATGGAGGAGGGAGAGGGAGAGCTAGGGAGATAGGATAGAGCTCTTGATCAGGTGGCTAGAAATGGTCATGGGGATAGGGTTCTATTGATGAGGAGGATGACACGGTGAGGCCATCTCGTCGACAGGTGGATACGGGGAAGGATTAGCCTATAGGGGGAGAGGATCTAAGAGCGAGGATCCAAGTCCTAGAGACAAAGATGTAGTAGCTATGGATCACTATAGCTATGAGAGAGTAGTAGCTGACTGATCTGAGAGCTGAGATAGAGTGACAAGAGAGGGTGGTACAGGCTGATGCAGCAAAGATCCAGTGAGAGGCAGCATGAGCTGCTTATTATCATGGGCTCTACATATAGGTTATACCTGAGGGATAGAGAGCACCACCCTACTTTGTGATAGTCAGGAGGTCAGACATGGTACCAGATAGAGTGACAACACCACCTCCACCACCACCAACTCCACATGACGGTGCTAGCGAGTCCTAGGTTTAGGATAGATGTATAGAGACATATCCTTGGACATTATCCATATTTTGGATCCCACATTGTATTTGTATCATGACATTTATAAATGAGATTTATTGGATTTGCGATATATCTTGTGTACTTATCCCACTTGTGATGGATGTTTCAATTTTTATATTATCTCATCATATTGCTCAAAATGTATGTTATATATGCTCATGTATAATCTCTCTCATAGATGTATGTTTAGTTCTCCTATTTATGATATAGACTCATGTTTCTGAAAATGATCTCTTTGGGATATAGATGTGATGATAATATTAACCCCTTCTAATGACAGGAAATAGGATGTGATGTGAAAGACAAGGATTGAAAGACATGATCGAGAAAAGGAAAGGTGAGCGCAGTTGACCGATAGGTCCATGAAAGATGAAAGGAGAGCTCTCTCCATATGCAAAATGCAAAACTAAACTAACATGAACCTAAAAATGCAAGCTACTATGAAAAGTGGTTTACTTGCAAGGTCACAAAGCTTTTAGACTCCAATTTTCATCATCAAGTGTTATTGGTAGTGTCACAAGATCATACAATACACACTAGTATGACTATGTGAATCTAAATATGATCTATATCAGATAGATATGTAGGAATCCCACCTAGGCATCAAAGACATATAGGTCAAGATGACTAGTGCAGTGAGATTACCTAAGTTTAATATAGCAAGATTATACTCGCATTGAGACACAAGGAAAGTCAAGATGGCTATAAGTATGCACTTGCAAAAATAGTCAAGGATAATACCTTGTAGACCCCAATGTCAAGTGGAACAAGCATAAATGCTAATGACAGTTAGGACCAACAAAATATACCCACAAGCAAAAAAAGAAATAAAACATGTCCTCATGCCCCCAGTCTTCTAGCTCAGCATCATCAAAAACTATTAGGGAGAGAACACTCATCAAATAAATCATCATAGACAACACACAAAGAAATAAATTCAAACAAGTCTCAGCGAGTCGAGTGTTTAAGTGCATGTGTGTAGGTCATAGAGTCAAACTTTGAGTATCACATCTGCCAGTGAGAAATACCATATCATGCTAGACTGCGAGGAAGATATCTGATAAGTGTTGAGAAACACTTGATGCTAGGATAGTGTTGAAAAACATAGTTCGGGGTGGTGTTGAAAAACACCGTTTGCAAGATGTCCTAAAGACCAACGCATCCTAGAGACCAAAGCTAACACAGTGATGCCCCCTAGACAAAGACAAAGACCAATTCCAAACCAAGGCAATAAGGTCAAGGAATGATGGAGAAAGGCTAAGTGTCAAGGACGCATGCTACGAAACAAGGGTGCAAAGGCCTCAAGTAGTGCCTGTTTCCAGATTTTCACCACTTGGAGATTCTTTTTATTTTTTCAATTTTTTTGTATTTTTGCTACCAAGGTGCCTGTTTCCAGATTTTCACCAAGGCACTTTTTCTATTTTTTTGAATTTTTTGCATTTTTTTATTTTTTTTGTATTTTTTCAGGACTTTATATGCTTTTTAGGATTTTTTCAGCATCATATATGATTTTTTTTGGAATTTTTTTCAAGATCAATAAGTATGTACAAAGAATGCCCCCAAATAGAATAGGCATCATGGATAGAATTTCTTTAGGTGCAAGACATTGATAGGATTAGGGAGTTTCTCTCCCTTTGGATCAGATAGTAAATAAGCACTTGTACCAAAAGCTACAATATTGATGTATGGTCCAAGCAAATTAGGTTTGAATTTCCCCTTTTGTTCCCTATGTTGTTGGTTCTTAGGGTTTTCTCATAGGACAAGATCCCCCACTTGAAATTCTCTAGGGTGAACCTTCTTGTTGAATGCTTTGGACATACACTTTTGGTAGACTCTCATGTGATCCAAGGATTCTTTACACTTTTCATCTAGAAGTTCTAGTTCTTGGAGTCTCATGGCGTGGTAGTCTTCATCTATCACTAGACCTTTAAGGGAAACTCTAAGTGAAGGAATCTCCACCTCTAAAGGTAACACTGCTTCAGCACCATACATGAGGGCAAAAGGAGTAGCCCCTGTTGGAGTACAAATACTCATTCTATAGGCCCACAAGGCCCGATTTATCTATAGATGCCAATCTCTACCATTCTTGTGAGCTGTTCTATGGAGGATTTTAAGAATGGTCTTATTTGAAGTCTCTTCTTGTCCATTTCCTTGCGGGAAGTAAATGGAGGACCAATGTTGTTTTATCTTGAATTTCTTGTAGAGATGTTTAAGGTCCTTGTTTTTAAACTGACCTACATTGTCAGTGATTATTTTAGAAGGCACTCCATACCGACAGATGATATGGTTCAAAATAAACAAAGAAACTATCTTGCTTGAGGCAACAGAAAGTGGGACAGCTTCTACCCATTTGGTAAAGTAATCAATAGCAGTGATAATGAATTTGTCTCCACCTGATGAGTTGGGATGAATATGCCCAACAAGGTCAAAGGCCCAACACTGAAATGGCCAATGAGAAATAGAAGGAATAAACTCCCTACCTGGAGCATGTATCAGGTTACCATGTTTCTAACACTTTTCGCATGATTTAGCAAAATCTACTGCATCTATCTACATGGTAGGCCAATAGTACCCCACCCTAAGCAGCCTTCATGCCATGGCAAGACCATTAGAATGTCCTCCAAAAAATCCCTCATGAATGTCAGCTAATGCTTGGTTGGACTCATCCTTTTCCAAGCACTTAAGAAGTGTCCCATCTAAACCCCTCCTATACAGATCACCAGAGATAAGGGTGTGGCGAGAGGCATTTCGGGTTAGGTTTCTTCATTTAGAATGATTAAAGGTTTTAGGAATAGTACCATCATGGAGGTATGAGTAAATGGCACCATAGCAGGATGACTCATGGCCAAGAAGGGTACAAACAACTTGGCTTTCTTGGGAATCATAGATAGAGTAGCATAGTTCTTCCACTAGGAATTTGAATCTGAACTCATGTTGCTCTAGCTAAAGAAGTGAAGCCAATGTAGCCATAGCATCAGCTACTTTATTCTCCACTCTAGGGATTTGTTGAAATGTAACAAAGGTGAAATATCATCACAATGAATCAACCATTTTCTTGTAGGGTACTAGTTTTTCATCTTTTGTTTGGTATTCTTCATTAACTTGGTTGACTATTAATTGTGAATCCCCATAAATATGTAGCTCTGTGATTCTCCACTCTATAGCCATTTTTAGTCCATTTGTCAAGGCCTCATACTCAAAAATGTTATTTGTACATGGGAACAATAGTTTGTAGGACTTATAAATTGTGTACCCATGAGGAGAAACAAACAACACTCCTGCTCCTAAACCATTTTGCATGAAAGAGCCATCAAAGAACATCTTCCATGTTCTTGCAGTCATGTACATTATGTGCTCATTTGTAAATTCAACTTGAATTGGTGCTTTGTCTTGAATTAGAAAATTAGCCAATTGGTCTGCAATGGCTTGTCCTTTTATAGCCTTATGCTCAACATACTCTATGTCAAATTCTAATAAGATCATCATCCACTTATCAAGTCTACCTGTGAGAGTAGCCTTACCAAGCAAATATTTGAGAGGATCAATTTTTTCAATGAGGTGTATTGTATGTGCAAGCATATAATGTCACAACTTTTGGGAAGCAAACACCACTGCAAGGCAAGATTTTTCAATACTAGTGTAATTAACCTCATATGACACAAGAGTACAGCTGATGTAATATATAGCTCTTTCTTTTCCAGTATCATCAAGCTAAGCCAATAATGCCCCCAAGGAAGATTCTATTGTTGACACATACAATATGAGTGGTTTTCCTGGGATAGGAGGCATTAAGATTGGAGGATTGGCCAAGTATTGCTTGATTTGGTCCATGCTTTGCTGACAATCTTCATTCCAGACATATTTAACCCCTTTGTGTAAAGTCTTATTAAAGGGTTGAGCTCTATCAGCCAGTTGTGAAATAAACCTCCTTATAGATTGAAGGTGTCCTTGAAGACTCCTCATTTGACTGATGTTTTTGGGAGGTGGCATATCTAATATTGCTTGAGCTTTCTCTAGGTCCACCTCTATTCCTTTAGCTGAAATGATAAATCCTAGGATTTTTCCAGAAGTGACTCCAAATGCACAACTTTTGGGATTTAATCTTAATTGAAACTACTCTATATGATCTAGAATGACTTCCAAATTGCCTAGGTGTGTATCTCTTTTTTTAGATTTTTCCAAGGTGTCATCCACATAGTCTTCCATATTCTTATGCATCATGTCATGGAAGATAGTTGTCATAGCTCTTTGATAAGTAGCTCCTGCATTCTTTAAACCAAATGGCATGACATTCCAGCAATAGGTTCCCCATGCGCAAGTGAATGCAGTCTTTTCTTAGTCTTCAGGAGCTATTTTGATTTGATTATACCCAAAAAAATCATCCATCAAAGAATAGATCTCATAGCCCACGGTCATGTCCACTATCATGTCTATATTTGGAAGTGGAAAATCATCCTTTGGGCATGCCTTATTAAGATCTCTAAAATCTGTGCAGATGCAAATGGACTTGTCATGTTTTGAAACTGGTACAATATTGGATATCCATTCGGCATAATCAATGGCTCTTATAAATCCTACACTAAGGAGTTTTTCTAATTCAGCTTTGACAAGAAGAGCTATGTGAGGATGCATTTTCCTTAATTTATGTTTTACTAGTTTGATACCTAGAGCTATGGACAAGTGATGCATAATGAGACTAGTGTCCAATCTTGGCATGTCTGAGTAAGTCCAAGAAAAATTGATCTTCTTGGTCTGTAGGAACTTGGTATATGCTTCTTTTTCTTGTATTGATAGAGACTGAGCTAAATGCACAATTTGTGGAGCCTCTTGTGTATTCAAATTAACTATTTGTGTAAGCTCAACAAGCACTGAAGATCTATCCTAAAAGTAACTTGGGAGATGATCAAGTACCTCATCCTTAGGTGCCTCAGAGAGGTTTTCACCCTTGAATATGTCATTTATTTTTACTTTTTTAGGTTCTGACACCGCCACATAGTGGTTTTCGCCATCATAACTCTTATTCTTTTTTTCTTTTCTTTTCATTTTGTGACTAAGGTACTTGATATCTGGTTCTATCATGCTTGTAGTTGGTTCATTGGTGGAAGAGACTATAGGTTCAAGGTCATTTAGGTAACATGCTATCTCATAGTCATTTTGAAAAGTCAGGAGCTGAGGCTCTTGATAGTGTTGAGACCAATCAATTAAGTGAGGATTGGCAAGTGGTAGGTCAATGACTAGTTTGATATTGTGTATGTGAATGGTATCACCTCTGGTGATTGCAGAGTTAAGGTCTGTCAAGTATCCCTCTAAGGTACCCAAATTAGGACTTATCCTACCAAGCGAAGCATCATCCACTAAAGTGACTCGTGGATTCCAATCCTCTAACCCTACACTAGACTCGTTGGCTACCTCAAGTTGGGAACCATATGTATGGACAACATCAATGTCCATGTCAACTATAGAACAATTAGAAAGAGATTCCCATTCATACTCATGTGAATCCATATCTGAATCCCAGCTGGGATGTTTACACCAAGCATATTTTTTAGGCTTTGAGGTAGAGGCTTTGATGTCACCAAGGGTAATACCTTCTTGAATGCCATTTTTGTATTAATGTTCTTGAATAGGATCCTCAACATGATCTTCGACAGTGGATACTTCTTGTTCTAGGTTTGAAACTATTGAATTGGTAACTAGAGTATATGAATCTCCCCAAAGGAGATTGGTGGAAGGGACCCAATCTTCACACCTATCTTGTTGATTTTGCAAACTAGTTATGTAGCTTGATTCATCAGCACTATCTATCATAGCAAGGATAGGAGTAGTTTTCTTGTTCTAACTTTCAAAACCTAGGCCAACCGTTGTCTTAGACCTGCACCCAAAAAGAGCATGATCGAGTGGTTCGGCTCTAGCATCTAATCTATGACTGAGAGGACCATGACCTGGATAGCCCATATTTTTGACAAGGGTGTACCCTCTTCCATAGACCTTAGGAGAGGGAGAGAAGTTCTCATTATGCATGTATTTATCTTCTCTATAGATCTAGTCCTTAACAGCTACCTCTTCTTTTTCATCTTGTATGGGCACTAAGGACTCTACAAATGTACCAAACAGAGTCATCGCTGAAGATGAAGGATACATCTCTTGTGAAGGTTTACCATAGGACCTGGGTGAGACTGACAATTTTGTAAAGGAGTTAATTTGATATCCCCCATACCAAGGTCTATGGCTTTAAACTTATTCTAGCATTGCGCTAAAGTGGCATCAAAATCCTCTGCTTCTTTGTTGAGAGGAACATGAGTCCCTGCTAAAATTGCATTAATAGATAATGTGCTATCCCCGAGTATACAAACTTCTACTCCATTATAGGGGAAATTAACACATTGGTGGTAGGTGGACAACACTACTTGCATGTCATGGATCCATGGTCTACCAAGTAGGATATTATATGATAAAGGACCAGTATCAACAATTTGGAACAAAATGTCCTTTTCAACGGGGCCAATCCTGACAAGAAGGACGGCCAAGCCTTTGGAGCTTCTCTCTGCCTCATCATAGGCTTTAATGATAATTTTCTTCTGGGTATCAATAACTTGCTCAGAATAACCTAGTATTTTCAACAAACTCGAGGAACAAATATTGAGCCCAACACCCCCATCAATCAACACACGCCTGACATGGGTCTTGTGGATCATGACTTTGATATGAAGGGCAAGATAATGTGGATGAATCAAGGCTTTGTCATCTTCTTCTGAGAATGTTAGGCAATGAGGGTTGGCAAGGTGGTTAACCATGTCTTAGAATTGGTCAGCATCTATGTTGTTAGGAACATTGGTTGTACGCAAAGCATCCTCAAGGACACGCTTATGTCTTGGAGAGAATTCCAGGAGTTCAAAAATTGAGATTTGAGCTGGCGTTCTTTGTAATTGGTCAACAAGATTGTAGCTCATTTCAAGATTAACTGCTGACTTGGTGGTGACATTCTTGGATGTCACTTGCTTGGGTTTGCTGCACTAATTGGAACTAGGACCTCTAATAACCACAAGACCTTGACTTTGGCTTCTGGTGATAGTGTTAAGAGCTTGGGATGACCTTTGAGAGTGAGGACCCCTAAGCACCACCACAAGTTCTTCATCAAATATAAGAGGAGAGCCCACATCATGACCATAAGAATCTTTGTTTCACATCATGTTGACACTTTCCTTGACAATCTCAAGCATATTAACCACATTTTCTGCACCTGTGTAGGTATAGTTGATTTCGGCCTTGCCATTATTGGGTTTAGAGGTTTTCCCCTTTTCATATTTGGGCAAAGGCTCCTTGAATGCCTTGTGGTCTGCATTGGTATTCAACCCATCAATCTGAAGTTTTCCACTTTCAATAAGATCTTGGATAAGGTGTTAAAGTTTCCAGCAATGTTCAATGTCATGTCCAATGCCATTATGGAATTTGCAGAAAGCTTTTTCATTCCACCAATGCGGCTTAATGTCAAGTATGTGGAAATTTACTGGATCTTGTGGTTGTGCAAGATTATTGGCAATAAGGGTCTTGAAAACATCCTCATAGGAGTCACCCACTTTAGAAAACTACCGCAACTTTTTCTTAGGCTTTTCTTAATACTTTGGTTTATGCTCTTATTGGCTGGAGGATGTATTGAGCTTCATAGCTTGGATTGCACTAGACAAATGGAGGGCTCCTTTATCCTTGGGTTGGGAAGAGTCCACAAATCTATTGTTGACTACTTGCTTATTCTTGTTCTAGTGTGAGTGTTTACCTTTGTCCTTATTAGCATTGTTAGGATTTTGACCATTGTTGTTATTGCTATGTTTGGTCAAAATGCCTTGTTCTTTTAAGATGTCCTCAATTTGACATGCAGTCTCAACCATAGTATCAAAGGAATCAAAGACCATCTTCTGAACCTCATAATGCATTTCTGGCACCAAATTACTAACAATGATGTCAATCCTTTCATGCTCAGGAATAGTCCTAGAATAGTGGGAGCACTATCATCTCCACCTTTGCAAGAAGGTAACAAAGGATTCCCCTTGGTTTTGTTTCAAATTGCATAAGTCCAACATAGTGACTGATCTTGACAAGTTGTATGCAAAATTTTGAATGAATCTGTGGACAAGTTCTTTGAAATTTTTTACGGGAGGGGTTATGTTGGTAAACCACTCCATGGCTTGGCCCTTGAGGCTCCTTGGAAATAATCTCATAAGATAGGAGTCATCTTGGTGAAACTCAAAACTCATGATGTAAAACTGATGCACATGATCATGTGGGTCACCATTACCATCATACTTGTCGTATTGGGGGATTTCAACTTTCCTACGAAAATCCATCATAGTCACACTTTTTTCGAATGGATTGGGACAAATAGAAACAAGTGAAAAGGAACTTTTAGTTTCCAACACCTTCTCCATCATACATTTGAGTTTCTTGATTTCCTCTTCTTGAGAGGGTCCTTGTTTCTTGATTCTCCTATCCACATCAAAGTTGTAAGGGACTCTAGCACCCTTGTTAATCAAACTCTCTAGGAACCTATCTTTGTTTTGATCAAGGTAATTCTCCACATATTGTTGGAATAGTGGCTCTTGTTGCATTCTCATAAAATCTTGATCATCAAAACTTGCACTACTTCGTCCATGTTGAGAGCCATGATGAGCTCATTGGGAGGGTTGTCTTGAGTTCCTAGGAGGTGTTCATCTCCTATGTTGTGAAATCCTCCTTCCTCTAGGACTAGGAGATCTTGAAGGGGTCCTTGACCACCTTCTACTTCTCAGGGTTCTTGAGGGAGTAGAGGGTGGAGATTTGTTTCCACTGTTGGTACCCCTTTTGTTGAATTGGTCATTGAGTTGTTGTGCTAAAAGCCTATCTTTTCCTCTTGGAATGTTTTTATTCTCAACTCTAGCAAGGCTTGTTTTTCTTCTTCTAGGTGTCTAAACCTTTCTTCTTTAGTGGCTTGTTCATCCGAAAAGGCTTTCTTTTCACGCTCAATTCTTTTAAGCCTTTCATTAGCATATCTTGAGGTTGTTTTGAGCGGTGAGTTGGACCTTGAATGTTTGAACAAGTCATTAGTGAATGCGGCACTCACATGAGCATCACCAAATTCATTGTTTTGGTCTTCATATTGTGACCATGCATCTTGGTGAGCTTGCCCATAATGTCTTTTAGCTCTTTGATGGGCATCTAAATATCTTGAGTTAATAGGGGGTGATTCAGGTTGATTGTCATCACCAAACAGCATGTTATCCCGATGTCTTTGGAAAATGTCATCAAGAGTTTGATCCATCGCTTATCTTTGTTTCCTAGTCAAGGTGTAGCTCATGTCCATATTTGATTGAGAAGATGGTAAAGAAGTACTCAACTCACTAGGATTTCTCTTTGGGTCAAACCAAGCCTCAGACTTGCTCCTAGGTGATTGATCAAAGATGGGTTTCTTCCCCTTTCACTTTTGATGAGTTTGGACTAAGGGTAATTGTTCAAAGACAACTTGAGGTCATTTTCCTTGACTAACTCGGTACCTTGTCGTAACTGACATGAAATAAAAATACCCTTGGTGATAAGATGACCTTATGAAACGTTAATACCAAACTAGGATAGTGAAAGTGTTCAATTGTCCAAAAAGAGATGGTAAGATAGAAAGTTGCAAAAGGTGCAAACCAACACTGCCACAGAGGTGTATAATAAAAGGATGAGTATCCTAACACATATGGACTAGGAGGATGGATTTGCCAAATATATAATTGAAATTGAATTTTGATGGAAGTGAATTGGACAAAAGAGTATTGAAACTCTCCAAGTGTGTTACCAAAGAATCTAAAGGTGTACTTTTTCAACAAGGATAATTCCTAACTTATCGATGCCAAGCAAGACTACTTTGCAAAATCAAAGAACACTAATTCAAGGGGTCTAAAAATAGGAACCCAAGGTACAAACAAGTTTCTAGCAGCAAAGTAAGTCACCTACTAAAATCTAGCCAACTAAGGAAAGACTAAAAATTGTATAAACCAGACAGGCAGCAAAAAGACTTTGTGCGACTGTTTCCAGGCTAACAATATGATAATTTTTGACCAGGTGATATTTCTCAGTAAGCAATGCGATAGTTTCTAGGTAGCCTGTGTGATACTTTCCAGGAAAGCAGTGCGATAGTCTTCCAGTGATGAACTATCACATGATAATTCTTAGTACAGTATGCGATACAATTTCAAGATCGTATGACTCTTGACCAGTGAGTGCTAAAAATGTCAGTTTTAAAGGTAGTTTGGTCAAAATTTTAGTTTGAAGTTTGGATTTTTCAGTTTCAAGCACAGTGACAGTAGTAAATAGATAGGTTTGCAAATAGTAGGTGATCAAACATGTCATAAAACACTTATACAAGGGAAAAAGAAACCTTTCCAAGACAAGCAATTTGTGATATCAAAGCAATAAAATCCTATGAATACTACCGTGATGTTTGATATTTGAGAACATTTACACGGGTAGATCACAGTGAGAACACTTCAAACACTTACTAGCCTAAAAATACAATGGCTCAATACTTAACAACTTGGCCCACACTTGATGTCCCATTGCCTCACACAAAGTGGTTTCCCACAATAGATATTGGCTTTGTCGTGGAAGTGCCAATGACACAACCAAAGGAGCACAGATGGTGAGTAATCTTGGGGTGATCTGAGTTAGTCCACTACAATCAATCCTTGCACCAAGAAGCTAAGTGGAAAAATAGGGTGGCTTCTATCTATGGTTCTTAATAAGGGCTTTTGTTCGTAATACCCCTCTTACTCTCCAAAGGGACTCCTTACCTTGCGGCAAGTAATAGACCTCGCGGCCACAAGAGTACCTTAAGCATTCTTGCTCAACATTTTCCTCATGGTCACAATCCCACAAGTACTCACATCAAGTGAAGACAAGTACTACGTCTACCAAGGTTTTATGTCCTTGATAGCCTTGAGTTTATAGTGGGTCAAAATAGCTAGCAAAAATTTTGTCCCCACTTGGGTCATTCCTCTTGATTGCTCAAGATCAGGCCCACTAAAGGATTCTAAAAGCTAAACAAAGAGTGGATCAACCTTTGAGTGTCAAGATTTTTGTTTCACCTCAAGGGTGAAGAGCATAATATCCTAGCTCAAAAATATCTCCCAAACACACCAAGCAAAGGTTCAATTACCCTCTTGCTTTCAAAATCTAAAGATGGTTCAAGATTTTCTGGTTCACCACAAGGGTGAAGAGCATACTTCTCCTACCACCCAAAGATTCCTACAACAATATATTAAGTGCCTATGAAATGAAACAACTAGTATATGCCACACTCAAAAGGAAAGCAATTAAACAAGCACTTGATTGGTTTTTATGCTTTGGGCAGCCCTGCAAAAATTGTTAGTAGCCCTTTTGCATTTGGAGCTTTGACATGCATTCTTTTAAGAAAATAATCAAGCAATAAGAGCACCTACAAGAACAACTTGTTATCCCTACAAGGGTTAGCACATCAAAAACCAAATGAAATCTGCAAATAGACCCCTGTTCTACAACAGCAAATTAGAAATCTGAATCAAACCAAGTAAATCTTGCAAAGAAATGAAAAAAATTGCTTAGTGCCAATCCTGGGTGATATTTCTGTTAGAGGAAGATTCGTATGATATTCCGCTCTGTAGTGGTGTGATACTTTATCTCTATGTGATAATCCTAGATACCTACGTGCGACAAAGAACAGAACAACAGTGTGATATAATCTGTCAAAGTGTGCGATATGTTAACTGGTAAAATATCACACTGGTATATAATAAACTATCATACGATACTGGAAAACTGTCGCATGATAATTATGTCAAAAAAAACTAGAGAGCAAATATTGATGAAACAGCAAGCAAATATTGATGAAAAAAATGATGAAAATGCAGAAAATGAAGGACAAAACAAGAATATTCTGCCCCACGGTGGGTGCCAAAAATGTACACACTAAATAGTGCACTTCTCTAAGTCATTACTTCCAAGGGAATCCATGAATGGGAAACATTGAGAAAGTGACCTAGAGCTCCCTAGGCCTGGAGTCACAAGGATGTTGATGGTGCTCTTAGCTAGAGCTATTGAAGCATGCAACCTTGCTAGTAAACTACACAATGAGAGATTCAAAGAGACAAGGGAAAGAATGCCAATATCCTCAAGAATCAATAATGGAAATGCAATGCAATGCAACTATGCTAAGAATGAAGATGCAAGCTAAGCCATGAAATGAAAGTATTACAAACCCTTGCTAATTAAGCTATGTGAGCTAATCTAAAGCATAAAAAAAACTAAGCTAGATGCCATGAAAGCTATGATGCAAGAAAGAAACTAAAATGCAAGAAATGATCTCCAAAACCTCCAAAGTCTCCAAGAAATCTTGTAGCATAAGATTAGCATAAAAAATTGGGATCTAAGAATGAGAAAAGAGCTCTCCTTTTAAAGGAATTGAAAAGGAATGGACCATGGAGATTAAGAGGCAAACGATTTAATCAAGGGTGGAGCTTGAAAGAGGAGCAATCCATGTGCACAAATATCCTCCAATGGGAAAATAAGAGTTGACTTTTGTGTCCATATGAGACAAAATGTTATTTTCTTCTTTTTATAAAATAAGAATAATGCTTTATTTGTGCAACTTAGGATAAGAGGAAAAGTGGGAGATTTTTATTTAATAAAAGGGGAGGAAATTCCTTTTAAATAAATAAAGACTTAGGATAAAATGGTTAGCCCATAGAAGATAATTGAATAAATGATAAAATAGGATTTGATCAAGGAAATTGATATAACTGATAAATTGCTGATTTTTGAAAATATTGATACAACTGTCTCCCCATACAGTAGGGATTTTCTCATAGCAACACTCCCCCTTTGACAACAATGGCAAAGGGTGCCATGAGTTATCAACTTCTCTCTAGCATCTTCCTTCCATGATCACTCCCCCTGAGGAGTAGATCCCTACATCCAGTCCAGAATATGATAAGGCTTTGAAAAACCTCTGGATTGATGCATATCTGCATCATTTAATTCTGACTAGGAGGGGCCTGAACCCAAGCATACCTCTAAGATATTCAAAGGTATCTTTTGGTAGTGGCTTTTTGAAGATGTCTGCAATCTTCTCTTTTGTACTAATATATTCTAATTTAATTTCCTTCTCTACCACCTTGTTTATCAAAAAGTGATACTTGATAGAAATATGTTTAGTTTTAGAGTCCATCACCAGATTCTTTGACATATTCATTGTACTGGTGTTATCACAATGGATAACCACAGGTTCATCAAAATTTATTCCAATGTATGTCAGCATTTGTTTCATCCAAACAATTTGAGTGCAATTTATGGCAGCAGAAACATACTCTGATTCAGCAATAGATTGTGCTATAGAATCTTGTTTCTTACTTAGACAAGAAACCAACTTTTTCCCAAGGAAAAATGCACCACCACTAGTACTCTTTATGTCATCAATATTTCCTTCCCAATCAGCATCAATATAAGCATGAAGTTCAAAGATATCATTTCTGTCATACCACATGCCATAGTCTATGGTTCCTTTCAGATATCTAAATATCCTTTTCACAGTAGCTAGGTATGTTTCTTTGGGTTCTGCCTGATATCTAGCCACAATTCCAACAGCATTAGCAATATCTGGTCTAGTGTGGGTTAGATATTTTAATCCTCCAACCATTGATTTGTACAAGGTTTGAAAAATACACTTTGATTCATCATCAATTATTAGCTTGTTACCATTCACCATGGGTGTTCCTACTGGTTTACAGCCTTCCATTCCAAACTTCTTTAGCATTTCTTTGAGATACTTAGTCTGAGAAATAAAGATACCATTCTCATTATGAATTATTTGCAATCCAAGAAAGAATTTCATTTCACCTATCATGGACATCTCAAATTCACTTTCCATTTCCTTAGAAAATTTCTTACATAGATCATCATTACCTCCAAAGATAATATCATCAACAAAGACTTCTATTATCAAGATTCCATCTTTACTAGTTCTTAAATATAAATTACTATCAGCATTACCTTTTTTGAATCCAAGCCAAATTAGGTACTTGTCTAACCTTGTATACCAAGCCCTTGGAGCTTGCTTCAACCCATACAGAGCTTTCTTCAACTTGCATACCATGTCTCTATGTTCGCATAGAGTAAATCCATCTAGTTGTTATATGTATACTTCTTCTTCACGATCCCCATTCAAGAATGTAGACTTCACATCCATTTGATACACCTTGAAGTTCTTATGTGTAGCATAAGCCAAGAAAAATCTTGCTGCCTCTATTCTAGCAATAGGATCAAATGTTTCTTCAAATTCTATGCCTTCTTTCTGTGAATATCCCTTACATACTAGTCTTCCTTTATTTTTTACAACAATTCCTTCTTCATTCATTTTGTTTCTAAAAACCCATTTTGTTCCTATTACATTTTTGTTTTTAGGTTGAGGAACCAATTCCCAAGTGTTATTCTTCTTTATATGATTTAACTCTTTCTTCATAGCATTTATCCAAGATTCATCTCTACATGCTTCATCTGTAGTTTTTGGTTCAGCTTGAGAAATCAAACAAAAAAATTCTCTAGCCTTTGATCTAGTTAATACTCCCTGATTGGTATTGCCAATAATTTGATTTTTAGGATGGTTATTCTTTACATACCTTGGTGTTTTAGGAACCTAAGTAGCCTCACTTGTGTCAACACCACAATTCTCTTTTTCACATTCTGTCTCAACAAGTTCTTCTTCTGCACCAGCAGTAGCTTCTTGGATCTCTGTAACCTGATTACTGTCATACATTCTTTCTTGTATCTGAAAATTTTCATCTATCCTTACATTGTTACTTTCAATCATCTTCCTCAATCTCATATTGAAACATTTGTAAGCCTTTCTCTTAATAGAGTAACCAAGAAAAATTTCTTCATCACTTCTAGCATCAAACTTTCCTATCTCATCATCTCTCTTGATATAACACTTACTACCAAATATCCTAAAATATTTTATAGGAGTATGATCAAACCATAATTCATAAGGAGTCTTACTTGTACCTTATCTGATTTGAATTATGTTCAATGTATACACTATTGTTCAAACAACCTCTCTCCAATGTACATGAGATACATTTCCTTCAAGCAACATTGTCCTAGCCGCATCAAGTATAGTCATGTTCCTTGTTAGATTATAGCATCGATATGATTGAGATAATCATATATATATATATATATATATAATTATTATTAAGAATCATTTAAATTAATATTGCATTTGATTCATACTGTCAAGATTTATATCGACACAGTTGATAGTGTTAACACAATCATTAATATCCACTGCATAGATATTATGCTAACTATCGAAAGGTAGTTAGCATAACATTCATATTGTTACGAAGGGGTGCGTACATTTACGTAGAACATGTCTGCGTACAGACATGGCTCTACATAGGTCAAACCATGTAGAGTTGTGTCTCTACACAAACATGACCTTTTATAGTTATATTAATATGGATCGTATTGCCTAGTAGAAGCAATCAATAACAATGTACATTGTCTTCTATCTGTAGACTTATGATTCAGATTTGTAAGCATCTCACTACTCAGAATAACATATAGATAAAATAGTAAGTTTATCTGATTTACTCTATCTAGATCCTATATATTTTAACATGGTATCAGAGCCTCAATAGAGAAAAATCATTTAAACCAACTTAGAATTCTTATAAATTCATTATAAACAAAAGAGACATTATAATGGATAGTAGCATCAAGGTAGAAGACAAACTCAAAGGTGCATCTGATTTCTTCTCATGGAAAATTCAAATTCTCACATTGCTTAAAGAACTCGAGTTAGACTCCTATGTTGAGGAAAATAAAAATATGCCAGAAGAAGAACTTGAGAAATCAACTTGGAAAAGATGTAACAATAAAGCAAAGAATATCATAATAAATGTTGTTAAAGATCACATTCTCCCCTCTATAGCAAGACTTAAAATCACCTATGAAGTATTCAAGACTATTCAAGAGACATTTGAGATTAACAATACTATCATATTACTTGCTCTCAAACAAAAACTTCTAAATCTAAAGATGTATAAAGGGGAAATAGTTATGTTACAAGTAGTTGTTTTCATTGCACCAAAAGATTGACCTGTTAATGCTTGATGCAACCAATAGACTTATAGTAGACACAGGAGGCTGTTAAACCATGTCACAAATCTAGAGGGGAGCACTGACTATTTTTCCAACAATCTCCCCCTCAGTGTTACCTGAGGGGATTAGAACCTATGACCAAGCTCTGATACCACTTGTTACAAGTAGTAGTTATCGTTGCACCAAAAGATCAACCTATCAATGCCCGATACAACCACTAGACTTATAAAAGATATAGGAGGCTGTTAAACCATGTCATGAATCCTAAGGGGAGCGCTAACCATTTTTCCAATGAGTTACATCTTACTTTCTTTGAATTTCTGAGTTAAGAGATCAACTCTCCACTATTGGGAATAATATTGATGACATGGAGTTAACACTAATAGCTCTTAGAGGATTACCCATCACATGGGAAACATTTATTCAATGTATAACTAGACGTCCTTCTCTACCCAAGTTTGATCAACTCAAGAATGATAGCACTTAAGAAGAATCTCATTTAATATCAAGAGGGATTGGGCCTACCAAAGGAAATGAGATTCAAGCCCTACATACCCAATCAAACTTTTAAAAGCAATAAAAGGAAATTTAAAAACAAGAAAGGAAACTTCAACACAAGTCATGTAGGGAATCCAAATAAAAATCACAAAAATTGATGCTTCTCCAAAATTTAGTGCCACAAATGTGATAAATTTGTTCATACACACAGATTCTACCCTAAGAAAGAGAAAATTCAAGCAGCATTAGCTTAAGTCAAAGGAGCAAAAATATCATTATTCTTCTTGGCATTATCAAGTGAAGTTAGCCCTAACAAAAACACCTGGATAATTAATAGTGGAGCATCTCGGCATATCATAGGATTCAGAGATCAATTCTAAACTCTAGAAGAAGATTCTTCCAAAGAAGTTACAATTGGAGACAACTCCACTTATCCAACAAAAAAAGTTGGGACCTGCTCTATCAAGTTGAAATCAGGGGCAACTATACTATTAAAAGATGTTCTATTTGTGCCAGGCATAAAAATAAATCTAGTCTCAATTTCAAGTTTAGCTGATCAAGGATATCGAGTTACATTCCAAGAAGATAAAGTACTAATATGGACAAAGAACACTAATGTTAAAAATGCAATTTTCTTAGGGTATAGAGATGGAACCTTATACAAAGTATGAAATAGTATCAAATCAGCCCTAAGTCATGAAGTACCTAACACCAATGAACTCTGGCACCAAAGATTAGGCCATCTTGGATTTAACACTCTTCCCTCCCTTAAGAAAATTACTACAGGGATATCAAATATAAACTCAAAATATACAAGCATTTGTAAAGGATGTGCTCTAGGAAAAAATATAAAAAAATCTTTTCCCTCTAGTGAACACAAAACCAAAGCTGTATTAGAGCTCATTCACACTAACTTATGTGGACCTATGTCCACCCTCTCCCTTGGAGGTTTTTCATACTATGTGATCTTCATTGATGATTACTCTAGAAAAACTTGGATTTATTTTATTAGACTAATAGAATCAAATGAAGTATTATTAAAATTCAAAGAATTCAAAGCATTAGTTGAAAACCAAACTAGGAGGAAAATAAAAGTTCTAAGATCCGATAACGGAGGTGAATATATTTCTAAAAACTTTAAATATTTTTGTATTTCTATTGGGATTAAGAGGGAGTATATAGTACCTTATAATCCTCAACAAAATGGAGTAGAAGAAAGGAAAAATAGAACTAGCATTGAAGTTGCTAAAGCCATGATGCACGACCAAAATCTTCACACTTTTTTTGGGCCGAAGCATCAAACATTGTTGTATACATTCAAAATAGATGCCCGCACTCTATTCTAGAAAAAATCACTCCTAAGGAAGCCTTTCCAAGAAAGAAACTAGATCTAAGTCATCTTAGAATATTTGGATGTCCTGTATACATTCATATTCCCAAAGAGAAAAGAACCAAACTAGACCCTTCCAGAAAGAGAGGAATATTTGTTGGCTATAGTGAAACTACAAAAGGGTATAGGGTATACATACCAAGATAGAAATCTATTGAAGTTAGTAGAGACATCAAGTTTGAAGAGGACACTGCTCTAAAGATTTCCATTCTCACGGAAGAAGGATCAAATGAGAATCAGAGGGAGAACATTATAGAATGTGATGAAATTGATAATCAGAGGGAGAATGTTCCTCAAAATAATGAGAATCAAAGAGAGAACATAATAGAAAACATTGAACCTTCTTCATCTCATCTTGAAGATGTTGACATTCCGAACAATAATAAAAGACCATTATGGGAAAGAAAAATGTTTGAGGAAAACAATGTTGAGCCAGATGAAATGTCCAAAGAAAATAACAGAACTAGGAATCAAAAATGTTACCTTGCACTAATGGCAGAACTGACAAAATCAGAACTGACTAATGTAAAAGAAGCCCTAACATGTCAAGCCTAGAGAGATGCGATGATTGAAGAATACCAATCTATTATTAAAAATGATGTTTGGGAAATAGTGCCTAGACCAAAAGGGAAAACCCTCACCTCCTCTAGATGGTTATTCAAAGTCAAATATGCTTCTGATGGCAGTATTGAAAAACATAAAGCTAGATTTGTTGCTAGGGGTTTCTCTCAAAAGGCTAGAATTGATTACGAAGAAACCTTTGCTCTAGTTGCTCGCTACACATCTGTAAGCCATTATATGTTGGATTAATTGTGTGTTGTCTTTGATGTCACACAAATGTCATATTATTTATCAAGCTTAGTTGGTTAACAAAGCAGTTCCCAGTATTTACCGAGCTCAGTCGGTCAGCAGGCAGTTTTCAGTGTCTACCGAGATATCTCGGGTGTCAAAGAAAAGTATGGCAAAAAATAGTGTTAACCGAGCTTCCACAGTTAACGAAGGAAAGTTAGTGTTTACCAAGTTCACTCAGTCTCCAAAGGATGTTGCAAAATTTGCAATGCTTACCGAGTTCTCTCGGTCACCAAAAGAAATCTTTTCAGATTAGTGTTTACCGAGCAAGGTCGGCCCAGTAAAGGATTTTGTTAATTTGAGAAATAAAGTTTGATTATTCCAGCCAACTATTGTAATGATTAGTAATGTTATTAGTGCCGACTTGACAATCTGAATGGACAATCCGAATGGTATATATAGAAGGTCAAGTTGTGAATTAAATGTGTGGAAGTGAAAAAGAAGGAAAGTGTGAGCGAATTTTGAAGGATGATTAGATATCCTTGAGGAGCAGCAGAGATATATTTTGATCAGGAAGGATCTAGTGAAGTAGAACAGAGATCTATATTTAGCAATTCAGTTGCATCATTATTCAGGTCATTTCATTGTTACTTTCTTACCATTGTAGCAGTGATTTCAAAATCTCCTAACCGAGTTGGTTTAACAGTCATTTTGTAAATCCTCTAACAAGGTGACAGTTCTATTGAATTGTTTCAAGACCTCTTACAAGGCCACTCCTAACAGGGTGATTAAATCCTCTAACAAGGTCACACCTAATAGTGTGTTTTGTAACTTTTTACCGGGTTGGCTCCTAACAAGGCATCACTTCAGAAGAGTGAAAAATAGTAACTAGTTACATTGGTGGTTTTTCCCATATTGGGTTTCCATGTTAAATCTGGTGTCTCTTGTGTTCATGTTATTTTCTTTATTCATGTATGTTAATCACTAATGAATGCTTAAGAACAATTATAATTAATACTCATTGCAATAACCAAGTTTCAGCATTTCTCTGTATGTTTGCCGAATAACAGTAGCAAATGATTTAATAAGACATCTAAGGGATCTGTGGAAAGAAAAGTTATGGTTAACTGATTCACCCCCCCCCCCCCCTCTCAGTTACTACATCTATATTTCCAATAGTTATAGCCATTGCAGCATCCAAAGGATGGAAGATACATCAAATGGATGTAAAAACATCATTTCTAAATGTTACAAGTAGTGGTTGTCGTTGCACCAAAAGATCGACATGTTAATGCCTGATACAACCACTAGACTTATAGAAGACACGGGAGGCTGTTAAACCATGTCATGAATCCTGAGGGGAGCACTAGCCATTTTCCTAATAATATCCCCCTCAGTGCTACCTAAGGGGATTTGAACCTATGACCAAGCTCTGATACAACTTTTTAGGAATGGGAACACTAAGAGGGGGGGTGAATCAGTGTTCACTGTATATTTATCTTTTTACTTTAATCTTTAAACTGAACTTAAATGCTTAAGTACTGAAATGAACATCCACATAAACATGAAACATGAAATCAACACATAACACCAATATGGTGTTAGGAATTAATGCTAAAGTGTTTGGCAGCCATTTTGTAACAGTTGTTGTTGCATTCATGACTATGATTGTCATTGATGTCAACATAGTGATTTACCGAAGACTTGCAGAGAAGTAGACAGAGTTTGGATTAGCGCATGTGGGTTATTGTAGTTGGAGCTATACAATGTTGAGATTATACTCTTTGATATGTCATATGTCTATGGATAAGAGCATAGACATTAATTCATTTATTCATGGAAGTTATGATCATTTTGGTGGAAGTAGTATTCAAGTAGTGTTCCTGAGTAGTGGTTTATGGAAATCGGATGATATCTCCTAATCGGGATGGAATCTAGTTTTGTGTAGTTAAAGGGAAGTTGAAGACACATTGACAGTGACATGAATGATAGGGCAAACTTTGAGGTCACATGAGTGAAGATTTATTATATTTGGAAGCTGACAGTTTTGTGTAATTTTGGTGTAGCGTGTGGAAACTTTTATTTTATAATTGTATGCTGACTCATTTGTAATTCTTTGAGTGTGGTATAAAGGAAGGAATGTATTTCCTTGTTTTAATGTAGTTGGTATGAAGTATCATGTATTTTTTATGTGGAAGTAACGATTGTGTGTGATGTTGTATGCATGAAGTGAAGAAAAGAGCTAAGTATGAAAGCAAATTTCTGAAGGAAGACGTGAAGTACAAAGATCTAAAATTGAGATCTGATGTAACAGTGAGTGTAGTTTGGCATAGTCAAAGAAGAGGTAACATATTATTCTATTGAGTAATGCAAAGATTATTTGGATAGTGTGTTCAGTGATCTTACCCTGAAACTGTTTGGGCAGTGGGTCCTTCTGTCTTCCATAACTCTTAACAGGGTTAGAATCTTTTAACAGGGATTCATATGTACTGAATATATTTCATAAGACTCCTAACAAAGTCCATCCTCTCACAAGGAATATTCATATTAGTGCATCTTTTTTGGGCATCATTCCCATCGGGGTTTACTCTTTGATCAAGAGGTTCCCTAGTCAACATATCTTATGTCATTGTGTTATTGTGTATGAACATCTTTCTATGGTTGGTAATTATATTGGTTATATGGTTTAATGATGTTGAAGGTGATAAAATTTATAATTATCTGATAATTGATTCACCCCCCCCCCCCCCAGTTACCTTGGTGGACTTTACTTTCTAACATATGGTTACGGGGAAACCCAAATAGGTAAAAACCCAGGTGGGAATTGACACCTACTAATATTTTGTACTAGTGTTTAGTGATCCTTGTTAGAAGATCCTTAACCCTATTAGGAGTTTCTTTACAATGTATTAAGTAAAGTAGACCTTGTTAAGGGTCAGATCCTATTAGGAGTCTTTTACAATAGTCCCTATTAGGGGAGTGGATGCACTATCCTAGAGCTCACTACTCAAGTGGTGAAGGCTACAACCTTCTCATCTCAGATACACACTATATCTATTGGATGAATTGTCACTATGACACTGCTTGTCAGATCAGTTCCTTTGATGCGCTAATGCTTTGACCTCTTAAAAATCTCTAATAAATCTTATAGACTCTTCACACACTTCTGATCTACTTATCACAACTCTATATCAACTTCCATACTAATTACAATGGGTGCATCTTATATTTATATGTGCATACAAAATAAACAACTAGGTCGACCCTTAAACCTATTACATACAACACTTCCAAATGAATTGGTTTAAGCATGTTTACAATCAAACATATATACATGTCAAAAACCTAATTACAATAGGCACATAGCCTTTACATCGTTAGAATATAGTCACAACTCAAAATGATAACAGTCGGCTACTTACTATGTTCTTCATTGGCACACACTGGTTGTGCAACTTCAACTGCATGTATCTTTCTCATACTTGCATATCTGATCATACACTTATAGACTAAGCATGAATATAGTCTAACCAACTTAACTTCTAGGGTGCACACCATAACTTGGTTGTACGCATGTGCGTTGATGCTCTGAGCTGCAGGAACTTTGTACACTATCCAATCTTCAACACTTAACTGATTTCTGATCTTCTCATCAAGTGCACTGACTCCAAACAACTATATGACTTTGTCGCCATAATGACAACACTATATTAAGTCATATACATCAGTATAGCCAAATTTCCAACATTCTCCCCCTTTGTCATTAATGGCAACAAAGGAATATGGCCAAGTTGCTAACTATCCTTAATACAAAAAACTTTTTGTATTCTATAAATACACTTATATCTCCCTATACATATTATGATCCATATTCTATACACAACTCCCCCTTTTACATTAATGACAAAGGTGTTTCAAAAATTGTATCTACACATACTCACTGAGGGAAAACATCCGGATATGCTATCTTTAGGTTTTGGATCTCCTTCTTCCAAAATGTGATCAAACAGTTTACTATCTAGAGATGGGCACATAGTGCATACTGTAGCTTCTCCATCTTCTCCAAGTCAGTGCTGGGACCATAATCATATGTTACTATTGTGGTGTCTATGTCCTTGATGTTCTAATTAAGTATATCTAATGAGGGTGCAAGAGCATTCCTGAGCTATGTTTTCCTTGCCCTAATCTTTGAAATTTCTTTTTCTTCCTTCTCAATCTTATCTATTTGCCCTTGGTATACATTATTACACATGTTTACATTTTTGGATGTGTCTTTCACTGAACTCTTGACTTGCTCAATCATAGCTTATGCCTCTCTTATTTTCTTGAAATGGGCATCAGTAAGCTTATCTTGATCCATGCATTCTATAATGACTCTTCTTCCTTGATCTACAAACTCTTTTAAGGATGCTTGACTAGTCTTGAGTGAGCTTAGGTCAAGTGCAAAGTTGCTCATTAATTCACTCAACCTCTTCTTCAGGTACTTTTCTTCTGCAAGTAGGGATGTAGATTCTTCAAGGCTTGAGAAATTACTTTTGAAATGTGAGATGACTGTACTCACATCATCAACAGAGTGTATCTTTGACACTTTCTTTTCCTCTGGCAACAAATTGTTTAGAATGTTTACTGATTCTACCAGGAGGGGATTCCTCATCACTTGTTTTTCTTTGGCCTTTTTCATGGCTAGGACGCTGAATTTTATCAGATCTTCTTCTCTCCATGAGTCCAAACTAGATGTGTCAGGTCTCAAACTTGTCAACAATATTGTTGAGGGAGTGATGGGAGTGCTATCCATCACTCCTTGTTTTACCTTGACTAGTTCAACTGATGGTTCATTACTCTCTTCTTCTTTTTTTGATTCTTTCTTTTCTTCTTTTTCTACTTCTTTCTCATCTATTATATCTTCAATCAATACTTCTTCTTGATGAGTGGGAGGTGTGTTGCTGCATAAAATTTCAGCTTCTTATGTGCTCACAAAAGCTTTTTCAAACTTATCCAACTTGGTGTCAGTGGCCACCATGGCTATCTCTACATTATCAATGATAATGGTGCTATCCTTGAGTGACTCTGTCATGGGCACAGACTTATCTACCTCTGATTGTGTTTCCACTATAGGCGTTGAACCCTAAGGACCTGTAGATTGTACCTTGATGGTCTCTGACTCTTTGGTAACCATTATGGGTACATGTGTTGTGGGCGTAGTAGGTGGATACATGTGCCTCTTTGTGAATACTTTCTCAAATGCCTTCTCTATCTCTTTTGTTGTTAACTCAAAAAAATTTCCCATTATGTGAAGTGTTCTTAGTTTTGTTCAAAGATGTGGCTTTACCAATTCTAACAATAGTGATTTTTCTTCTAAGGAACATACTGGTAGACTTTCATCTAGGATCTTTTCTCTTATCCTAAGATCTTCTTCAATGGCTTGTTTCTTCAATGACTCTAGGATATTCCAAACTTTGTCTGGAATCATTGTTTTTAGTTCCAAGACTATCCTTTTGAACTTGATCATATGCTTTATGATTATGCCATGAATCTTTGACTTGTCAATTTCATTGTATTTATCATAGAACTTCCCTACCTAATCCAGTCTTCCCTCATTTATGATTCTTGCACTCAACACTTTTAAACTAGGTCTGAAACCTACCTCGAGAGGAGCTTGAGTGTTCTTTCTACTTCTTGTTGCTCACGAGGATGGATGACTAGTGCCAACCTATTTCTTCCTCTTTTTCATTGTCTTATACTCCAGAGGAGTAGTAGGGTCAATGGTTTCCTTGGGCACAGAGGGCGTATCATCAATTTTATCCTTATGTTCATCAGATTTCTCTATCTTTACCTTTTTCAACTTGGGATCATGTGATTCTTCGTTTGCTACATCTGCACTCTCTAATTCCAAAGCAATCTTTTGTTCTTTTGCTTTGTCTATATCTGCTTGAGACACTCCATGTATTCTCAAGATCTCTAAGGTGACTTTAGAAACCTTTCTTTTTGTTATGGCATTGTTAAGTTTAGAATCTATCTCTCTTATCTTTTCCTCATAAGTTCCCCACCTTGGCTCATTAGGGTCAGTAGGAGCTGAAAGCAATACTTGAGCATATACTTCTAAAACTTGTTCATCTACTTCATATCCAAGTGGATGAATCCACTTTGTTCTAGGTACAACTGCCTCCATGCATGTTGTATCTGTTTCAACCATAAAACAAATAGTATCCTTGTATTTCTCAACAATATTTTCTGGAATTATGTACCTCATTTTCATCTTGGCCCTGAAGGTCTTCAACTCCAATGTTATGTAATCTCTCAATGTACTCTCAGTGGATGCCTTGTAAGATATATGTGGCATGGTTGGAATGGACTTGTCCAAATATGAATCTGATACTTTCCCAACTATATGAAGGTACATGTAAATGATCAAAGACCCTAACCAGAATATCTTGGTCTTGTCATCCTTGATTGCCTTGATGTTATCAATCAACTATGCGTGCAATATCTCACATAGATTGAACTCTCCATCTTCCTTCACAAGTCTAATGGCTGCTAGAATTGTGGCTGCAAACACACTATTCACTCTACTGGTGTGTTGAAACCTGTATCCAAGTATCATGGACATCAATTTGATGTCAGCTTGCTCAATAGGCTCAATTGTCATCCCGCACCTATCACTCCTTGACTTACATGTTTGCTCAATAATTTTTATGACATCCTTGCCTACAGGAAGGATGGCACCAGTCTTAGGTAGGCCTATCATCTCATATATTAGGTCACTATTGATTCTTACTGGCACATCACCTATCCAAAATAGGTCATCATGAATTCTGCTCAAAAGTATTTTAATCCATTATGTCTCATAGAACTCATATGTTGTAGCATACTCCACTATAGGGTGATCATTCCACTTCACATATTCATCCAAGAAGGTTTTATCTGGTTTTAACATGGTCTCCATGTGCCCCTTAATCTATCCAATCCTACTAGTTCCTTCTTACAATAAATGTATGCCCTAATGTCTTTGACATGCATAACACCCATAGGCATGTGGGAGAATGCTCCCTCTAAATCATCTAGGGTAGACTTAAATGGATGCTTCTTAAACACATATCTTTTCTTTTCTGCAACATCAAATACTATGGGAGTGGCCATCACTTACTTGTTTTATCACTTTCCAAATGTTCTCTAAGATAATCTGAAGACTTCTGAATTGGCGTGACAAACTAGGGTTTCTACAATTGATCAAATGTATTGCTAATCACTAGTAGATCAATCTGCAAGTCTTCACAATAACTTCTAAAGCTCTTTCTGCTCTCTAATCGCTCTACATTTGAATGCAATGAGTAATCAAAAATCTTTCTATGTACTTAAAGTGAAAATTTTTCCATTAATGCTTGCTGCCTAAACCAGGCTGTCACTTAAAAATTTCCAACTTTTGGGTATGTGCAAGAAGATGAGGGGCCAAAAAGTGGCGATGTGAAAAATATTCACTTTTCACTCGTCCAAAAGTGCATGAAAGCGCTTGTTGACTTTTTAGTAGGCCTAGGTGTCAGTACACCTGGGCAAGCCTACCACCAAAGCACATTCCTAATCAGGTACCCAAAAATATCGGGTACCTGATATTTTCAGGTACCCGATAACTGTGGCATATATCCCGCACCCGCGAGCCCTATTCTTCATTTCCTAGCACGATTTTATCATTTTCTACCTGTGGTTTTCTGATACCTGATATATTTTCAGATACCTGATATTCGAAACATCAAATTCAACTTCAAGCATATTTCGTAAGTAGTTAATTATATATTTTTACTAATTTATTTCATTTTCATTGTAAATGTAGTGTTTTTTTTAAAATAGGGTTTTGTATTTTTATTTGTAATAATATTTGAAACTTAGATTTGTTTTTTATTTAATCAAGCATGGCTGACAACAATGAAAAAAATAACCCTCCAAATAACAATCCCGAAAACAATCCCCCATATCTAAACCCTAAATCTTTACAAGATTTGATAGAAGAAAATTTGAACACAATACGAGGTTTACAAAACATGTATCAAAATATACCTACATTAGCTCCCATGCTTACCACACTAAATACAATTGTTGGAAATATTAACACACTCACGTAGCAACATAATGTTGCTCTTCATTAGCGTGATGATATGCATGACCAATTTGATGACGGGCTTGACCATGATGGGATTGCAGCCCTTAATATAACTAAGGAAGATATAGCTTCCCTTTTTGTCGATCCTAAAACTAGAATACCAATTGACCCCAAAAAGCCCAAATTATTAATAAAATGGTGCACAAATGAAGCAATGCGCACAAACTTTTGGGATCACTGGTGGATGGTTTTTGATAAACCACCACATAGCAATTTGGAGGTCCCATTTTATTTCCTTAAAAAATTGTATGCTGAGTTTGTGCTTGGTCAACATGTTAATTATTGGAGTATGAGGCCCAACATGGGCGTAGGCAGAGGAGCTCCTCAGACTAGGCCATCTTCCCAGTGCTGAAAGGCCACTACCTTTGTCCCCCCCACTGATGTTGCACCCCCTCTTTCAGTGCAGCATCCTGATATCATTAGAGAGGCTGCTAAATAGACTATTAGGGCAATTCATTTACTAAGTGATCAGTTGATCACACAGACTAGGTCAGTGTTGCCTCCTATGGATGCTGCTGGCGCATCGACATCTTGTCGAAGTTCACATGTATGCGAGCCCCATACGTGCATTATGTGCAAGCATATGTGCCTCGAACCGCTTACTAATTCTGATGTATATCAGTTTCATGATATTGATGAGGGAGATACAGGAGAGGCTACTGCAAAGGCTACAACACCTCATGGAGCATCTACATCTCATGAGAGTGCTCAGGAGGTGCACGTAGATCCATTGACTCCTGTTGATACGGTAAGAGTAAACATTATAAATAAATTTGTCACATGACTTATTTAATTTTAAAATAATTTATTTATTTAGATTAGTTTTAATGATTGCATGCACTTATGTATATATATTTTTTCCATTTATGTTCATTCGATGACACAGGAGGAGGTGAGACAGGTGGATGAGTCCACACTTTCAGCCATTTCATTTGGCCTTGATGACTATACGGTATATTATAAATTATGAACCCATTAGTTTTTTTTTATATCATTTGGTGTACATGCTTAAATCTCTATCAATTAGAGCAATAAAATTCATACATTTACTAATATATATTGTCATCTTATTGTGTTCTTGCAGGCTACAGCCAACGTCAGTGGGGGGCGTGAGGGGGTTCCTTCATCAGGTGTCGACAAAGGAAAGGTAGTTAATTATTTAAGATTAATTATGCATGCATATGTATGCCACTTGTGTGTAGTAATAAATATTTTACTTGCACTTTATTGTATAGGGTGTGGCTATTGATGATGTCCCGACACCGGTTCGGCAGCATAGGGTTACAGGTGTCTCGATTCAAAGTGATAGCCCGATTGTATGTAGACTTTTACATATTGTTATTTGTATTTTGTAACTAGGGTTGCTATGATGAAGTACATTGATATATAATTGACAATATTTTTACTCTCATAGGTTACTCCGACTGTGAGGGAGGTCCCACGAGAATCTTTTGTTTCTTTGTTGACCCAGCCCACTATTCCAAAGGAGGGATCACCAGATGTAAGTTTTAATTTTAGTTCAATCAATTTGTAATTTTATTATGCTATCATCCTATTTTGTAGATTTATTACTCTATGTTGCACTAGTCTACTAATCTCATTATTGCAAATATATATTTATAGGTCAGAGTTGGTATTGTTGGCATGGTCCCTTCGCTACCCAGGACTTATGTTAGGACACCTGATCATGGTAGGCAATTTGTATTCAGTTATAATTTTAATTAAATTAGTGTTTGAAAATTATGAATTTTATATATATATATATATATATATATATATATATATATATATATATATATATATATATATATATATATATATATATATATATATATATATATATATATATATATATATATATATATGTATATATGTATATATGTATGTATGTATGTATGTATATGTATGTACAAATCATATAAAGTAAGCAATCTAACTTTGGTTTGAACTCATTTTTTATGCAGGATCAATCAGAGCCCAACACTTCTTCAAAGAGGCTACATTTTGATGATCCCCCTACAGCATAGGATGCAGTTTTAGTTTTGTAGTCATTTAGAGATGACACTTGGCACATTTTGAGATGGCATATATGCCACATTGTACACCTTAAAACATTGATTTTGTAGACATTTTGAAATGGCATGTGCCATATTTGTATATGGACATACTTTTGATACATTTGATACATATATAGAACATATTCATTTATATGTTATATTTGCGTCATCTTTTGTATATACATATTTATTATTCATGTTTGTGGAATTGAATGGTGAAGTTATATCTTGACTATGATTATCATTATGATTTAAATTATATCTTGTTGAACTTACATTTGTTTTTCTTTACTCTGGAATACCCTATTCATGGAGGTTATTATGTTTGAGGTTTAACTTCTTGTTGGTGAACAGATTTGTCTTTGAAAGAAACACTTACAAAATGACCTTTAAAGTCCAAACAAAAAGACTCAACCAACACCAACAATTGGGTCACTTTGCTATTGAGAAGTGTAAGCGCCCTTTGAATTATTCGAGTACAACTCCCCGTGCAGGATTTACAATGAATCAACTAAACTATAAATGATAATGCTTTTAACCTGAAAGCAATAAAGGCTTACAAACATCTATTCATAAACATGAGATAGATGCGAAGGGACTAATTTACTGAATAGTTCCATCTAGATCTTATTGCAACACAAGTGTTAATGCGTCTATGTTTTGATTGGACGCTTGGTGCTATAACTAGAGCGTGTCATTTCTAGCTCTCCACAAACATACCGCTTCATGCAAGTGACACCAATAAATATTTTGTCGAAGCCATCATACATATGTATTTTGGGATTCAATTGCGAGCACATCCTCCTCAATTTTTGCACCCTGTGAACCTGAAGCCAACATCTCTGAATCATGACTGATGTCAACACAAAGAACTGCATTATCATGTGTCATGAAGGCATCATCAGATTGGTATTGAAAATCACTCTTGAGTTTCCCACTGATATAGTCCCAGTCCTCTATGAATCCAACAACTGAAAAGATCACTGCCCAATCGTGCTTAGTGCACCTTGGGGTCACTTGGGTCGAGCATGGTCGCGAGCATTTCCTTGACTATATGGGTAGAATGGGGTTGTCACTGGCATTTATCCAGCCAACCGAAGCTGATGGAGTAGACGGTTCGATGCCAAGTCAGATGGTTTGAAAGATACGATGTTGAGCCACTTTCAACTGACCCTCACTGCAAGTTTTGGCATCGACTGAGATCGCCTTGCCAAATGCAAATGAAGTCGAATCGCCCAAAATTGAGAGAGGTTATTGTAGACCTTGAAAACATGATCTCGTAGTACCTAATAGTTTGTTGATAGCTCTCAAGAGGTCCGAGATATGAGCCCCAGAAGATCGCTGCCCAACAATGCTTAGTGCACCTTGGGGTCACTTGGGTCGAGCATGGTCGCGAGTGTTTTCATGACTTTGTGGGTAGAATGGGGTTGTCACTAGCATTTACCCGACCAACTGGAGCTAATGGAGTAGATGGTTCGATGCCAGGTCAGACGGGTTGAAAGATACACTGCTGAGCCACTTTCAACTGACCCTCACTGCAAGTTTTGGCATCAACTAAGATCACCTTGCCAAATGCAAACGAAGTCGAATCACCCACAATTGAGAGAGGTTATTGTAGACCTCAAAAACATGATCTCATAGCACTTGATAGTTTGTTGATATCTCACATGAGGTCTGAGATACGAGCCCCAGAAGATCATTTCCTAATCATGCTTAGTGCACCTTGGGGTCACTTGGGTCGAGTGTGGTCGCAAGCATTTTCGTGACTCTGTGGGTAGAATGGGATTGTCACTGGCATTTACCTGGCCAACCGAAGCCGATGGAGTAGACGGTTCGATGCCAGGTCAGACGGTTTGAAAGATACGCTACTGAGCCACTTTCAACTAACCCTCACTACAAGTTTTGGCATCGACTGAGATCGCCTTGCCAAATGCAAATGAAGTCGAATCACCCAAAATTGAGAGAGGTTATTGTAGACCTTGAAAACATGATCCCATAGAACCTAATAGTTTGTCGATAGCTCTCACGAGGTCTAAGATATGAGCCCCAGAAGATCGCTGCCCAATCGTGCTTAGTGCACCTTGGGGTCACTTGGGTCGAGCATGGTCGCGAGTGTTTTCGTGACTCTATGGGTAGAATAGAGTTGTCACTGGTGTTTACCCAGCCAACTGAAGCCAATGGAGTAGACAGTTCGATGCCAGGTCAGACGGTTTGAAAGATACGTTGCTGAGCCACTTTCAACTGACCCTCACTGCAAGTTTTGGCATCGACTGAGATCACCTTGCCAAATGCAAATGAAGTCAAATCACCCAAAATTGAGAGAGGTTATTGTAGACCTCGAAAACATGATCCCATAGCACCTAATAGTTTGTCGATAGCTCTCACGAGGTCTGAGATATGAGCCCCAGAAGATCACTGCCCAATCATGCTTAGTGCACCTTAGGGTCACTTGGGTTGAGCATGGTCGTGAGCATTTTTGTGACTCTGTGGGTAGAATGGGGTTGTCACTAGCGTTTAAATGGCCAACCAGAGTTGATGGAGTAGATGGTTTGATGCCAGGTTAGACGGTTTAAAAGATACGCTGCTGAGCCACTTTCAACTGACCCTCACTGCAAGTTTTGGCATCGACTGAGATCGCCTTGCCAAATGCAAACCAAGTCGAATCGCCCAAAACTGAGAGAGGTTATTGTAGACCTCGAAAACATGATCCCGTAGCACCTAATAGTTTGTCAATAGATCTCATGAGGTCCAAGATACGAGCCCCAAAAGATCGCTGCCCAATCATGCTTAGTGCACCTTGGGGTCACTTGGGTCGAGCGTGGTCGCGAGCATTTTCATGAATCTATGGGTAGATTGGGGTTGTCACTAGCATTTACCTAGCCAATCAGAGCTGATGGAGCAGACGGTTCGATGCCAGGTCAGACGGTTTGAAAGATACGCTGCTGAGCCACTTTCAACTGACCCTCACTGCAAGTTTTGGCATCAACTGAGATCGCCTTGCCAAATGCAAACGAAGTTAAATCACCCAAAACTGAGAGAGGTTATTGTAGACCTCAAAAACATGATCCTGTAGCACCTAACAATTTGTTGATAACTCTCACGAGGTCTGAGATATGAGCCCTAGAAGATCGCTGCCCAATCATGCTTAGTGCACCTTGGGGTCACTTGGATCGAGCGTGGTCGCGAGCATTTTCATGACTTTGTGGGTACAATGGGGTTGTCACTGGTGTTTACCCAGCCAACTGGAGCTGATGGAGTAGATGGTTCAATGCCAGGTTAGACGGTTTGAAAGATACGCTACTGAGCCACTTTCAACTGACCCTCACTGCAAGTTTTGCCATCGACTGAGATCGCCTTGCCAAATGCAAACGAAGTCGAATCACCCAAAACTGAGAGAGGTTATTGTAGACCTCAAAAACACAATCCCGTAGCACCTAATAGTTTATTGATAGCTCTCACGAGGTCTGAGATATGAGCCCTAGAAGATCGCTGCCCAATCGTGCTTAGTGCACCTTGGGGTCACTTGGGTCGAGCGTGGTTGCGAGCATTTTCATGACTCTGTGGGTAGAATGGGGTTGTCACTGGCATTTACCCAGCCAACAAAAGCTGATGGAGTAGATGGTTTGATGCCAGGTCAGATGGTTTGAAAGATACACTGCTGAGCCACTTTCAACTGACCCTCACTGCAAGTTTTGGCATCGACTAAGATCACCTTGCCAAATGCAAACAAAGTCGAATTGCCCAAAACTGAGAGAGGTTATTGTAGACCTTGAAAACACAATCCCATAGCACCTAACAGTTTGTTGATAGCTCTCACGAGGTCTGAGATATGAGCCCCAGAAGATCACTTCCCAATCATGCTTAGTGCACCTTGGGGTCACTTGGGTCGAGCGTGGTTGCGAGCATTTTCATGACTTTGTGGGTAGAATGGGGTTTTCACTAGCATTTACCCGACCAACCGGAGCTGATGGAGTAGATGATTTGATGCCAGGTCAAATGGTTTGAAAGATACACTACTGAGCCACTTTCAACTGACCCTCACTGCAAGTTTTGCCATCGACTGAGATCACCTTGCCAAATGCAAACGAAGTCGAATCGCCCAAAACTGAGAGAGGTTATTGTAGATGTCAAAAACATGATCTTGTATCACTTGACATTTTTTCAATAGCTCTCATGAGGTATGAGATATGAGCCCTAGAAGATCACTTCCCAATCATGCTTAGTGCACCTTGGGGTCACTTGGGTCGGGCGTGGTCGCGAGCATTTTCGTGACTCTGTGGGTAGAATGGGGTTGTCACTGGTGTTTACTTGGCCAACCAAAGCTGATGGAGTAGACGGTTTGATGCCAGGTCAGATGGTTTGAAAGATACGCTGCTGAGCCACTTTCAACTGACCCTCACTGCAAGTTTTGGCATCGATTGAGATCGCCTTGCCAAATGCAAACAAAGTCAAATCGCCCAAAATTGAGAGAGGTTATTGTAGACCTCAAAAACATGATCATGTAGTACCTGAAAATTTATTGATAGCTCTCATGAGGTCTGAGATACGAGCCCGAGAAGATCACTACCCAATCATGCTTAGTGCACCTTGGGGTCACTTGGGTCAAGCGTGGTCGTGAGAATTTTTGTGACTCTGTGGGTAGAATGGGGTTGTCACTGGCATTTACCCAGCCAACCAAAGCTGATGGAGCAAATAGTTTGATGCCAGGCCAGATGGTTTGAAAGATACGCTACTAAGCCACTTTCAACTGACCCTCACTACAAGTTTTGGCATCGACTAAGATCGCCTTGCCAAATGCAAACGAAGTCGAATCACCCAAAATTGAGAGAGGTTATTGTAGACCTCAAAAATAAAATCCCATAGCACCTAACAGTTTGTCAATAGCTCTCACGAGGTCTGAGATACAAGCCCTAGAAGATTGCTGCCCAATCATGCTTAGTGCACCTTGGGGTCACTTGGGTCGAGCGTGGTCGCGAGTGTTTTCATGACTCTGTGGGTAGAATGGGGTTGTCATGGGCGTTTACCCAGCCAACTAGAGCTGATGGAGCAGATAGTTTGATGCCAAGTCAGATGATTTGAAAGATACGCTGCTGAGCCACTTTCAACTGACCCTCACTGCAAGTTTTGGCATCGACTGAGATTGCCTTGCCAAATGCAAACAAAATCGAATCGCCCAAAACTAAGAGAGGTTATTTTAGACCTCAAAAACATGATCTTGTAGCACCTGATAGTTTTTCAATAGCTCTCACAAGGTCCAAGATACAAGCTCCAGAAGATTGCTGCCCAATCATGCTTAGTGCACCTTGGGGTCACTTGGGTCGAGCGTGGTCGCGAGCATTTTCATGACTCTGTGGGTAGAATGGGGTTGTCACTAGTGTTTACCTACCAACTGAAGCTGATGGAGCAGATGGTTCGATGCCAAGTCAGACGGTTTGAAAGATACGCTACTGAGCCACTTTCAACTGACCCTCACTGCAAGTTTTGGCATCGACTGAGATCGCCTTGCCAAATACAAATGAAGTTGAATTGCCCAAAACTAAGAGAGGTTATTGTAGATCTCAAAAACATGATCCCATAGCACCTGATAGTTTGTCAATACCTCTCACGAGGTCTGAGATACAAGCCACTTTCAACTGACTGTTAGTGGTATGTTTGAAATTTGAACTGTGAAATTAATCATGATTAAGCTTGTTAAATTTGATAAAAAATAATATCATTAAAGCATTACAAACAACAATCAAACATGTAAGAATTCAAACCATGCAAATGACATAAGTATATGACATGTAAGATCTCTTCTTGCCACTATTGGCCACCCATACATGATTTTGGTCATAAGTCCTTATGAAGAGTTTTAGGACATTTAACTTTTAAATCAAATTGATTGTTACAAATTGCCATTATAGGCTTCAAAAGATCTCAATTAACCATTAAGGATCCTTTTGTCCTTCTATCTCTAATTGGATCCATGGTGACCATAGGCATCTTCATAGGTGCTACTGCACAAGTTACATTCCACATACAAAACCAAGTTTATTGACTCAAAATACAATCTAAGAAAGGTCAAATTAATGTATTGAAATTAAGCTTAACAAACTTAGAAAATAATGCACTAAGTTAACTTATTACCTAGTCAAGTGTTCCTGAAGGGTCATCTCTTTGCTTCAAGGTCTCCAATAGTGCTTCATGAATCGCTGTAGTAATAGTCCAAAGTTCTTTTGTCTTTGGTCTTCCTTAATGCTTTGACAACTTGACATTTGTTGCTATAACAAGGTGTGAATACATAAGAATAGTTTTGTGCTTCTCATAGTCTTCAAATGCAGGAACTCCATTATTTCTAATCATGTATGTTCGCAACCATGTTCTCACAACAACAACTAAACCAATAGGATATATGAACCCATCACCATCTATCATCAGTTGTACAAGCTTTTGTTTACCTTGTACACAACGTGCTAACCAATAATCTGACCTCTCATCATTCCCCTACGGTGCAACCAATGCAAAAACATCTACTGGCTTCAAAAGATCTGAAAGATGATCATAGTCAACTGAAGTGTCCATGTCATCATTTCTTATAGAGAGTGTCAAAGATAAAGGATTCAGATACTATGGAACCCATGCATCCACCCACTCACTTGACTTGCAATGATCCCAATCATACTGAAAACACATGGGGCAAAAACAAGCCAACTCTCATGTCCAAATGGTCCATGTACTACTATTGGAGCTTCGAAATGAATGCATTTTTGAAGAGTCTTTCACTATTTGACAATCCAATCTATCTCCTATAGTTCCATCCTCAACCAACCAAAAGAATCTACGCACTGTAGAATCAAGAGTCCCCCCCTGTGACAATGCTAAAGTACACCAATCAACAATAGAATGAGCATCAAGAAGTATAGCACCTGAAATCCTCAATTGCTCCTTAACTAGAGCTCTCTTGACACATGCACCTGCTCCGTCATGCTCCCCTTTCCCATGCCCTGACTCAAAAAAACTTCAAATATGAGGTACACCTCTCTCCACATGCATTCTACACAACCAATAAAACATTCTGAAATTCTTAAATTAACCAGTGCAATTATCCGACCAAATGAGATGCCTATCCATAGCAATACCATTTTCCTGCAAGAAGTCAAAATAGTTCTAGAAACAATGTTGAACAAACTCATGAGAGTGAGACCTGTCGTCGCTCATATAAAAATGGTACTCTCTGATTATCTTTTGCTCATCTTTTGTGCTATCAGGGGAATGTCTATATGTGATGTGTACAAAAATATCAACCTAAATCGAATTGTAATATTGAGCTTGAGTCTCATTTTGGGGCTGCAATGTATAGTTCTCCACAAAGTCTACAACAGATATAATAGTTCCAATGGGGAAAGTGTCCTTACATGTCCTGAATTGTTGATCCAACCATTGAGACCTGTGACTATGCCTTGCATACTTGTAAAAAATATTTTTCTTGAAATCTGAGATAAAATTAGCTACATTGTATTCTTTTGCAACTAACTCACATCTAGAGCCTTCACCTCCACTCTTCAATGTATATTTCACTGTTTCGTATACCTTTTTTTGGACGAGTGTCTTTCCAAAATTGTGTTCCAAACCCTCATGAAAACATGTTCTAAACTTGGACAAGCCACCACATTCTGAGCACTTGGCATTTAAGTAATTTTTTTTATAAAATAAACAACCATCATCTCTATGACATAAAAATTGATCTAGCAAGTCTCTTGATGATTTGGGAAGACCACTTGCACCACAATCCTCTAGCATTTCATTAGTATGCAATTTAGAACGAATGGACCGTAATAATTCATGATGCACTGAAAACTCAACATGATATTTGCAACAACATGTATTTCAAATCTTAAGGGGTACACAATAAAATGGCTTCATAGATTCAAAAGACCTTTGTGATATTTTCAATGTTGGATGTGTCTCACAAAAAATTTTATACAACATTGTTTGACTTACCTCCACATAATGTTTAGGATGTGGAGTGCGGTCTCAATTGCCAACTCTCAACTTCAAGACATCCTTCACATTTGGTGACACTCTTGAGTTAGCATCCCAAAATTGTTGAATTTCATCCTTGACAACGTCTGTTAGCTTCTTATCGAAACGTGGAAGTCTCCCACCATAAGCCCATGTATCAATTTGAAGCTTCTTATCAAAACGTGGAAGTCTCTGTTAGCTTCTTACCGTGACCCCTTAAGACACACTTGAGCATTGCAATGTGTCAAAAGGGGTCATGGGGACTCCTTAGGGGTCCTAGTATGCTTTATCACATGTTAGGACCCCTAGGGAGTCCCCATGACCCCTTTTGACACATTGGAATGCTGAAGTATGTCTTAAGGGGTCCTACGACCCCTTATGACACACTAGAGCATTCCAATGTGTCAAAAGGGGTCATGGGGACTCCCTAGGGGTCCTAACATGTGATAAAGCATACTAGGACCCCTAAGGAGTCCCCATGACCCCTTTTGACACATTGCAATGCTCAAGTGTGTCTTAAGGGGTCACGGTAAGAAGCTAACAAAGACACTAGAGCATTCCAATGTGTCAAAAGGGGTCATGGGGACTCCCTAGGGGTCCTAACATGTGATAAAGCATACTAGGACATGTAGGGAGTCCCCGTGACCCCTTTTGACACATTGGAATGCTCAAGTGTGCCTTAAGGGGACGTAGGACCCCTTAAGACACACTTGAGTGTTCCAATGTGTGAAAAGGGGTCACGGGGACTCCTTAGGGGTCCTAGTACACTTTATCATGTGTTAGGACACCTAGGGAGTCCCCATGACCCCTTTTGACACATTGGAATGCTCAAGTGTGTCTTAAGGGGTCGTAGGACCCCTTAAGGCACACTTGAGTGTTCCAATGTGTCAAAAGGGGTCACGGGGACTCCCTAGGGGTCCTAACATGTGATAAAGCATACTAGGACCCCTAAGGAGTTCCCGAGACCCCTTTTGACACATTGCAACACTCAAGTGTGTCTTAAGGGGTTGAAGGACCCCTTAAGACACACTTGAGCATTGCAATGTGTCAAAAGGGGTCACGATGACTCCCTAGGGCTCCTAGTACGCTTTATCACGCGTTAGGACCCCTAGGGAGTCCCCCTGACCCCTTTTGAACCCTAGGAAGTCCTAATGCATTCCAAAGGGTCACGGTTCCATAGAAGTTTCATTTCGAACCCTAATGACCCCTTAACATGCCTACTGACCCCATTTCGACATGTGGTCTCCCGAGAGCTCCCCATGGACCCCTTTTGCATTGTACTAAAAAAAAGTCATCCAAATTTGGTACATAGATCTTCTGACATGTCTTAATGAATTTGAAAGGGTCACCATTCCATAGAAGTTGCATTTAGAACCCTAATGACCCCTTAACAGGCCTACACACCATGATTCGACATGTGGTCTTCCGAGACCACCCCATGGACCCCTTTTGAGTTCTACTAGAAAAAATTCATCCAAATTTGGTACGTAGGTCCTTTAAAATGTCTTAATGCATTCCAAAGGGTCACCGTTCCATCGAAGTCACATTTGGAACCCTAATGACCCCTTAACAGGCCTACCAACCCTGATTCGACATGTGGTCTCCTCAGAGAACCCCATGGACTCTTTTTGAATTCTACTAGGAAAAGTCATACAAATTTGGTACATAGGTCCTCTAACATGTCCTAATGTGTTCCAAAGGGTCACCATTCCATCCAAGTTGCATTTGTAACCCTAATGACCCCTTAACAGGCCTACCGACCTCAATTCAACATGTGGTCTCCCGAGACCACCCCATGGACCCCTTTAAGTTCTACTTGGAAAAAGACATCCATATTTGGTACATAGGGTCATCATTCCATCAAAGTTTCATTTCTAACCCTAATGACCCTTTGACAGGCCTACCGACCCTAATACGACATGAGGTATCCCGAGAGCACCCCATGGACCCCTTTTGCATTCTACTAGGAAAAAGTCATCCAAATTTGGTACGTAGGTGTTCTGATATGTTCTAATGTGTTAGAAAGGGTCACCATTCCATTGAAGTTGCATTTAAAACCCTAATGACCCCTCAACAGGCCTACGGACCCTGTTTCCACATGTAGTCTCCCGAGAGCAGCCCATGGACCCCTTTCGAGTTCTACTAGGCAAAAGTCATCCAAATTTGGTATGTAGGTCCTCTAACATGATCTAATCCATTCCAAAGGGTCACCATTCCATTGAAGTTGCATTTTGAACCCTATTGACCCCTTAACAGGCCTACCGACCCCGAGTCCCCGTGACCCCTTTTCACACATTGGAACACTCAAGTGTGTCTTAAGGGGTCCTACGACCCCTTAAGGAACACTTGAGCATTCCAATGTGTCAAAAGGGGTCACAGGGACTCCCTAGGGGTCCTAACGCGTGATAAAACATACTAGGACCCCTAGGGAGTCCCCGTGACCCCTTTTCACACATTTGAATGCTCAAGTGTGTCTTAAGGGGTCCTACGACCCCTTAAGGCACACTTGAGCATTCTAATGTGTCAAAAGGGGTCACGAGGACTCCCTAGGTGTCCTAATGTGTGATAAAGCATACTAGGACCCCTAGGGAATCATCGTGACCCCTTTTAACACATTGGAATGCTCTAGTGTGTCATAAGGGGTCGTAGGACCCCTTAAGACACACTTGAGCATTCCAATGTGTCGAAAGGGGTCAGGGGGACTCCCTAGGGGTCCTAACGCATGATAAAGTGTACTAGGACCCCTAGGGAGTCATCGTGACCCCTTTTGACACATTGGAACACTCAAGTGTGTCTTAAGGGGTCCTACGACCCCTTAAGGCACACTTGAGCATTCCAATATGTCAAAAGGGGTCACGAGGACTCCCTAGGTGTCCTAACACGTGATAAAGCATACTAGGACCCCTAAGGAGTCCCCGTGACCCCTTTTCACACATTGGAACACTCAAGTGTGTCTTAAGGGGTCCTATGACCCCTTAAGGCACACTTGAGCATTTCAATGTGTCAAAAGGGGTCACGGGGACTCCTTAGGTGTCCTAACGCGTGATAAAGAGTACTAGGACCCCTAAGGAGTCCCCGTGACCCCTTTTCACACATTGGAATGCTCAAGTGTGTCTTAAGGGGTCCTACGACCCCTTAAGGCACCCTTGAGTGTTCTAATGTGTCAAAAGGGGTTAGGGGGACTCCTTAGGGGTCCTAACGTGTACTAGGACACCCAGGGAGTCCCCATGATCCCTTTTGACACATTGGAATGCTCAAGTGTGCCTTAAGGGGTCATAGGACCCCTTAAGGCACACTTGAGTGTTCCAATGTATCAAAAGGGGTCACGGGGACTCCCTAGGTGTCCTAACGCGTATGCTTTATCACGCGTTAGGACACCTAGGGAGTCCCCATGACCCCTTTTGACACATTGGAATGCTCCAGTGTGCCTTAAGGGGTCGTAGGACCCCTTAAGACACACTTGAGTGTTCCAATGTGTGAAAAGGGGTCACGAGGACTCCTTAGGCGTCCTAGTACACTTTATCACATGTTAGGACACCTAGGGAGTCCCCGCGACCCCTTTTGACACATTAGAATGCTCAAGTGTGCCTTAAGGGGTCATAGGACCCCTTAAGACAAACTTGAGTGTTCCAATGTGTGAAAAGGGGTCACAGGGACTCCTTAGGGGTCCTAGTATGCTTCATCATGTGTTAGGACACCTAGGGAGTCCTCGTGACCCCTTTTGACACATAAGAATGCTGAAGTGTGCCTTAAGGGATTGTAGGACCCCTTAAGGCATACTTGAGCATTCCAATGTGTCAAAAGGGGTCACGGGGACTCCCTAGGTGTCCTAACACGTGATAAAGCATACTAGGACACCTAAGGAGTCTCCGTGACCCATTTTCACACATTGGAATGGTCAAGTGTGTCTTAAGGGGTCCTACGATCCCTTAAGGCACACTTGAGCATTCCAATGTGTCAAAAGGGGTCACGGGGACTCCCTAGGTGTTCTAACACATGATAAAGTGTACTAGGACCCTAGGGAATCATTGTGACCCCTTTTGACACATTGGAATGCTCTAGTGTGTCATAAGGGGTCATAGGACCCCTTAAGACACACTATGTGTCAAAAGGGGTCACGAGGACTCCCTAGGGGTCCTAACGCATGATAAAGCATACTAGGACCCCTAGGGAGTCATCCTGACCCCTTTTGACACATTGCAATGCTCAAGCGTGTCTTAAGGGGTCCTTCAACCCCTTAAGAAACACTTGAGCATTGCAATGTGTCAAAAGGGGTCACGGGGACTCCTTAGGGGTCCTAGTATGCTTTATAACGTGTTAGGACCCCTAGGGAGTCCCCCGACCCCTTTTGACACATTGGAATGCTCAAGTGTGCCTTAAGGGGTCCTACGACCCCTTAAGGCACTCTTCAGCGTTCCAATGTGTCAAAAGGGGTCACAGGGACTCCCTAGGTGTCCTAATGCATGATAAAGCATACTAGGACCCCTAAGGAGTCCCCGTGACCCCTTTTCACACATTGGAACACTCAAGTGTGTCTTAAGGGGTCCTTCGACCCCTTAAGGCACACTTGAGCATTCCAATGTGTCAAAAGGGGTCACGAGGACTCCCTAGGTGTCCTAACGCGTGATAAAGTGTACTAGGACCCCTAAGGAGTCCCCGTGAACCCTTTTCACACATTGGAACACTCAAGTGTGTCTTAATGGGTCCTACGACCCCTTAAGGCACACTTGAGTGTTCTAGTGTGTCAAAAGGGGTCACGGGGACTCCCTAGGTGTCCTAACACGTGATAAAGCGTACTAGGACCCCTAAGGAGTCCCCGTGACCCCTTTTCACACATTGGAACACTCAAGTGTGTCTTAAGGGGTCCTATGACCCCTTAAGGCATGCTTGAGTGTTCCAATGTGTCAAAAGGGGTAAGGGGGACTCCTTAGGGGTCCTAACACGTACTAGGATACCCAGGGAGTCCCTGTGACCCCTTTTGATACATTGGAACGCTCAAGTGTGCCTTAAGGGGTCGTAGGACCCCTTAAGGCACACTTGAGTGTTCCAATGTGTCAAAAGGGGTCATAGGGACTCCCTAGGTGTCCTAACGCGTATGCTTTATCATGCATTAGGACACCTAGGGAGTCCCAGTGACCCCTTTTGACACATTGGAATGCTCAAGTGTGCCCTAAGGGGTCCTATGACCCCTTAAGGCACACTTGAGCATTCCAATGTGTCAAAAGGGGTTAGGGGGACTCCCTAAGGGTCCTAACATGTACTAGGACACCTAGGGAGTCCCCGTGACCCCTTTTGACACATTGGAATGCTCTAGTGTGGCTTAAGGGGTCCTTCGACCCCTTAAGACACACTTGAGCATTGCAATGTGTCAAAAGGGGTCACAGGGACTCCTTAGGGGTCCTAGTACACTTTATCAGGTGTTTGGACACCTAGGGAGTCCCCGTGACCCCTTTTGACATGTTGGAATGCTCAAGTGTGCCTTAAGGACCCCTTAAGGCACACTTGAGCAGTCCAATGTGTCAAAAGTGGTCACGGGGACTCCCCAGGTGTCCAAACACATGATACAGCATACTAGGACCCCTAAGGAGTCCTCGTGACCCCTTTTCACACATTGGAATGCTCAAGTGTGTCTTAAGGGGTCGTAGGACCCCTTAAGACACACTTGAGCATTCCAATGTGTGAAAAGGGGTCACGGGGACTCCCTAGGTGTCCTAACGCGTGATAAAGCATACTAGGACCCCTAAGGAGTCCCTGTGACCCCTTTTCACACATTGGAATGCTCAAGTGTGTCTTAAGGGGTCCTACAACCCCTTAAGGCACCCTTGAGCATTCCAATGTGTCAAAAGGGGTCAGGGGGAATCCTTAGGGGTCCTAATGCATACTAGGACACCCAAGGAGTCCTCGTGACCCCTTTTGACACATTGGAATGCTCAAGTGTGCCTTAAGGTGTCCTACAACCCCTTAAGGCACACTTGAGCATTCCAATGTGTCAAAAGGGGTCACAGGGACTCCTTAGGGATCCTATTACGCTTTATCACGCGTTAGGACACCTAGGGAGTCCCCGTGACCCCTTTTAACACATTGGAATGCTCAAGTGTGCCTTAAGGGGTCCTATGACCCCTTAAGGCACACTTGATCATTCCAATGTGTCAAAAGGGGTTAGGGGGACTCCTTAAGGGTCCTAACGCATACTAGGATACCTAGGGAGTCCCCGTGACCCTTTTGACACATTGGAATGCTCTAATGTGTCTTAAGGGGTCCTACGACCCCTTAAGACACACTAGAGCATTGCAATGTGTCAAAAGGGGTCACGATGACTCCCTAGGGGTCCTAGTATGCCTTATCATGTGTTAGGAACCCTAGGGAGTCAAAAGGACCCCTTAAGACACACTTGAGCATTCTAATGTGTTAAAAGGGGTCACGGGGACTCCCTAGGGGTCCTAGTACGCGTTAGGACCCCTAGGGAGTCTCCCTGACCCCTTTTGACACATTGGAACGCTCAAGTGTGCCTTAAGGGGTCATAGGATCCCTTAAGGCACACTTGAGCGTTCCAATGTGTCAAAAGGGGTCAGGGGGACTCCCTAGGTGTCCTAATGCATGATAAAACATACTAGGACCCCTAAGGAGTCCTCGTGACCCCTTTTGACACATTGGAAAGCTCAAGTGTGTCTTAAGGGGTCCTACGACCCCTTAAGGCACACTTGAGCATTCCAATGTGTCAAAAGGGGTCAAGGGGACTCCCTAAGGGTCCTAACACGTACTAGGACACCTAGGGAGTCCCCGTGACCTCTTTTGACACATTGATACGCTCAAGTGTGTCTTAAGGGGTCCTAAAACCCCTTAAGACACACTTGAGCATTCCAATGTGTCAAAAGGGGTCACGGGGACTCCCTAGGGGTCCTAACATATGATAAAGCATACTAGGACCCCTAGGGATTCATCGTGACCCCTTTTGACACATTGGAATGCTCAAGTGTGTCTTAAGGGGTTGTAGGACCCCTTAAGACACACTTGAGAATTACAATGTGTCAAAAGGGGTCACGATGACTCCCTAGGGGTCCTAGTATGCCTTATCACATGTTAGGAACCCCAGGGAGTCAAAAGGACCCCTTAAGACACACTTAAGCATTTGAATGTGTCAAAAGGGGTCACGGGGACTCCCTAGGGGTCCTAGTACATGTTAGGACTCCTAGGGAGTCCCCCTGACCCCTTTTGACCCCTAGGGAGTCCTAATGCATTCCAAAGGGTCATGGTTCCATAGAAGTTTCATTTCGATCCCTAATGACCCCTTAACATGCCTACTGACCCCATTTTGACATGTGGTCTCCCGAGAGCTCCCCATGGACCCCTTTTGCATTTTCCTAAGAAAAAGTCATCCAAATTTGGTACATAGGTCCTTTGACATGTCTTAATGAATTTGAAAGGGTCACCATTCCATAGAAGTTTCATTTAGAACCCTAATGACCCCTTAATAGGCCTACACACCATGATTCGACATGTGGTCTCCCGAGACCACCCCATGGACCCCTTTTGAGTTCTACTAGAAAAAAGTTATCTAAATTTGGTACGTAGGTTCTCTGACATGTCCTAATGCATTTCAAAGGGTCACTGTTCCATCAAAGTCACATTTGGAACCCTAATGACCCCTTAATAGGCTTACCGACCCTGATTCGACATGTGGTCTCCTCAAAGAACCCCATGGACCCTTTTTGAGTTCTACTAGGAAAAAGTCATACAAATTTAGTACATAGGTCCTCTAACATGTCCTCATGTGTTCCAAAGGGTCACCATTCCATCCAAGTTGCATTTTTAACCCTAATGACCCCTTAACAGGCCTACCAACCCTGTTTCAACATGTGGTCTCCTAAGAGCACCCCATGGGCCCCTTTCGAGTTCTATTAGGAAAAAGTCATCCAAATTTGGTATGTAGGTCCTATAACATGTCCTAATGCATTCCAAAGGGTCACCATTCCATAAAAGTTTTATTTGGAGCCCTAATGACCCCTTAACAGGCCTACCGACCCTATTTTGACATGTGGTCTCTTGAGAGCACACCATGGACCCCTTTCAAGTTTTACTAGGCAAAAGTCATCCAAATTTGGCACATAGGTCCTATGACATATCCTAATGCATTCCAAAGGGTCACCGTTCCATCAAAGTTTCATTTGGAACCCTAATGACCTCTTAATAGGCCTACCAACCCCGATTCGACATATGGTCTCCCGAGAGCACCCCATGGACCCCTTTCGAGTTCTACTAGGCAAAAGTTATCCAAATTTGGTACGTAGGTCATTTGATATGTCCTAATGCATTTCAAAGGATCACCGTTCATCGAAAGTTTCATTTGGAACCCCAATGACCCCTTAAGTCACCTATCAACCCTAAATCACATAATGGTCTCCCAAGAGCACCCCATGGACCCTTTTCGAGTTTGACTAATCAAAATTCATCTAAATTGTGGAGTTAGGTCCTTTGACATGTCCTAATGCATTCCAAATGCTCACCATGCATCAAAGGTTGTCTCACGAGCCCTGATGACCCCTTAAGACGCCTAGTGACACTGATTGGACATGTGGTCTCCTGAGAGCACCCCATGGACCCTTTTCGAGTTCGACTAGGAAAAAGTCATTAAAATTTGGTACATTGGTCCTTGGACATGCCCTATTGCCTTCCAAATGGTCACTGTACATTCGAAGTTGCCTCACAAACCCTAATTACCCCTTAAGACGTCTAGTGACCCCGATTCGACCTGTTGTCTCATGAGAGGATCTGTTATAACTTAAATTAAATATTAAAACAATATATAAAATATTTGAAAAAATATAATATTTAATAGACTAAATATATAATATATATTATAAGATATATTAGATATTACATTTAATATATATTATCAAATATACAATATATTAATGTCCTATTCATTTTATATATTCTATATATTAGACATTATATTATATACGTGCAATAATATTTAATAGATATAATATATATATATATATATATATATATATATATATATATATATATATATATATATATATATATATATATATATATATATATATATATATATATATATATATATATTATGTAACATTTATATTATAATATAAAAATATTGCATTTAATATAAATCTGAACAAACTATATACTTAGGTCATTTAAATTGATATTATCGAATATATAATATAAATAAATAATATATATAATATATATACTATATAATATAAAATATAAAACATAAATATAAAATATATAAATTATTGATTGTCAGGGTGAAAGAAAAAAACATCAAAATTAAAGGGAAATAAAAAAAGAGTGGGAGGGGGAAATTTTTCAAATTTCAAATTCAAACAAAATCGGGTACATGAAAAAATCGGGTACCCGATTTCTTCGGGTACTTGATTAGGCTTGGTAATAGCTTTGGAAACCAAAGCCCCATGGTCAATGCTGAAGGTGTGCAAAAAACATGTTTTTTCTCTATTTTTCTTATATCGACACTTCGACCATTAGGTTGACGACTTTTTTCCCACCTGATTTTGATAAAATGAAAAGGGTTTCTTTGGATGATTGTCCGCTTTCCATCGATATAAGTGCTGTCAGATTTTGAATTCATTAGGTATTTATTAGTTATTTTCTAGTTCACTTACGTCTAAAGTCCTGATTGACATACTGATGGAAAAATAGCTATAACTTTCAAACCGTATAACATTTTTGAAATCCAAAAGATGCGTCACATTCTATGTTTCATCTAGTATAAGAAAAAAAATTTAAAAATTGAATTATGATAAGTTTTCAATGAGTAAAGGTGGTCAGACACGAGAGTTTTTAAATTATGAAAGCGCTGTAGCAAAAAAATCATAATTAATTATCTGTTTGGAATAAAAATACCAAAAAATATGTGTCACATCCGGGCATGAGTCAAATACTTATATATAGAATATTATAAAAAAATATTATCATTTTATTTTGGTGGTCAGACATACACACACTTCTTATTTTTTTGCTGAAATGTTTGTAGTGCTGCATTGCAATCTATACTTTTTACCAATCATATTAATTTTTTTTCAAAAAAGGCTTAGTAGTTTAGAAACTACATTCAATTTCCTACAAATTATGTTGTTACAACTTTTTGATATTAGGTAGATAACTAGTTCATTTTTTCACGTCAAGTTGACTAATCTTGATTTTTTTATTTTTCATTGCCACTTAAGGGCATAGTTTGGCCCCTCATGATCCTACACATACCCTTTTGTTCTAAAAATAATTAGTATGTGTGCTCTTGCATGAAGGTTCCTTTATTCTCCAAGAGCTTAATTTCAAAGGAAAATACTCAGAGAGTGATTATACCAGCCACACAGGGGTCTAGAGCTAAATTAGCTCCCCCTATGACCCTGAGGGCCATTCATCCAGATGTAGAGGGTGCATCCATTGTGGATGCATCCAATACATACTCATCAACTTTGTCCTTCTTTCCTTCTGACCAAATCAATCTCGCATCATCTGAGGCTTTTACAAAATTAACTTCTCCTTCAAAATCCAATACTAGTTCTTTGGTCTTTTTAGGGCTTTCCTGACCTTGCGTCCTTGATCTACAGAACTTTGAGATATGTCCAACCTTGTTACAAGAGTGACAAATGACTAGAGGCCTTATATTCCTTGGCGCATTGACATGGGTCACCATCTTACATTTTTTAGCTGAGTGACCATTATAGTTACATATCTGACATGTAACATTCTGAGAGCTTCTTACATTTGATTGATTCTGATTTCTTTGATTATGAGTCTTGTTCTTTTGGCTTGTCTTACAATTCATAGCTCTATGACCAAATTTATTGCAAGAATAACAATAACCATTGAAAGGTCTTACCTCTGTACAGTTCCTTTCTATGTGTCCATGCTTGTTACATGCATAACAATTGCGGTCTATAGGCTTGCGCTCATTTTTAGGTGGTTCAGTATGATCCTGGGTCTGACTTCTAGTCTCTTTAGCATCTGAGGTGCCTTATGGTGCTTTCATTCTTTCTCGCATGTTATCAATCTGATTTTGTGCTTCATTGTATCCAATGCAACTAGTATCTCCTTTAGCTCTTCTTGCATATAACTGAGATTCTATTAAATCAGAACTGGTGTGTAATTTATCAATGTGATTCTTAGCCTCTTTCAATTCAGATTCCAAGCTTTCCTTATTGTTTCTTAGTTTGAAGATTTTCATGTTTGCTTGCCTCAATTCTTCATTCAGTTGAAGGTTCTCTTTGACCTGTTCATCATAGACTTCCTGATTGTTAGTCAGCTTATCATCAAATTCTTCACGTTGTTCTTTTAAGGATTTATTTTCTTCATTCAGCTTCTTAACCATTGTCCCTAGATCACTGGTAGAGCATTCTTTCAAATATTTCCTTAGCCTTTTGATGACTAATTGAGCATGACTAATTTTTTCCCTTAGTTCTTCAGTTTCTCTTTCAGATTTGTCCAGGTCTTCAAGAGAAGCTTCCAGATTTCTTTTTAGATGTTTCATTTCTACTTTGTCCATGATCTCCTCAAGTGATTAAACTTCTTTGCTGAGGACAAGAGCTCTGATACAACTTGTTACAAGTAGTGGTTGTCGTTGTACCAAAAGATTGACCTGTTAATGCCTGATACAACCACTAGACTTATAGAAGACACAGGAGACTATTAAAAAATGTCATGAATCCTGAGGGGAGCACTAGCCATTTTACCAACACTAAATGGAATCATAGAAGAAGAATTATACATAGAAAAACTTTAAGGCTTCATCACCCATGACAATAATTATGTTTTCAAATTGAAGAAAGCACTCTACAGTCTCAAGCAAGTTCCCAAGGCTTGGTATGAACGTATAGATAAGTATCTATCCAAGTTAGGGTACTCCAAGAATTAAGCCAATCCAAATATATACTTCAAAATGTCCAAAGGTGAAATGGTAATTATAGTTCTTTATGTTGATGATCTACTAATTACTGGAGAAGATCATCGCATTGCTAAATGCAAACAAGAACTTACAAATGAATTTGATATGAAAGATCTAGGATTATTACACTACTTCTTAGGATTAGAAGTAGTACAGAAAGAAAACTACATTTTTCTAAATCAAAGGAAATATACTATGGATATATTACCCAGATTTGGCATTAAGGAATGTAAACCATTAACCACTCTGATGGAAAATAAATCTTCACAAACTCAAAGAAGATGCTACAAATTTAGAGCCTACAGATTCCTCCTACTACAAACAACTAATTATATCTCTTATATTCTTGGTAAACACTCGTACAGATATCTACTATGCTACGAATGTCTTAAGCCATTTCATGTGTGAACCTAAGAAGATTCATTTGACAGCTGCTAAACATATTCTAAGATACTTATGTGGTATAATTGAATTGGGTCTAAAGTATGTTGAGATACAAGTCCAAGGATTCACTGACTCTGATTGGGCTGGGGACTCTATCAATCGTAAAAGTACTACATGATGTTGCTTTAGTCTCGATCTACAATGATTTCATGGTTCAGTAGAAAACAGTCAGCAGTTGCTCAGAGTTCTACTGAAGTAGAGTACATGGCTACATCTATGGGTGCTCGTGAAGTAGTATGGTTAAGGAAGCTACTATTTGGATTGTTTGGCAAGCCTCTACAACCTACAATAGTTTACTATGACAATCAAAGTTGCATTAAACTTTTTGTAAATCTAGTTTTTCATAACCGCTCCAAACACATAGAGATTCCTTATCACTATATAAGAGAAATGGTAGACAAGAATGTTATCAAACTTGTCTACATAAGTGTAAGGAAACTCAAGTGCAGAAACAGCTTCTACACTAACCTCTAAAGGAAAGTATTGTGCAAATTTTTTTAAATCCTTACAATTTCAGATTCGTTAACTACTTTAACAAAGATATTGTAGCCACATACCATGCATACAAAAAATAGGGAATGACACAATGATTTACCCTAGGGAAACCTTTCGATAAAAACCCCAACACTCCAAAACCTGCACAGTGTATTAATCAAAAACTATTATAGTTTACAATACACTTGCAATGCAAGTTCTTTCAGAAGATTTTCCAACTCTTGAAGATAGATCGCGGGTAGCATAAAAAATGTTCCAACAATACACTTACTTCTCCTATCTTCACAACCCTAAAAAATGCTTATATCATGCACTTCCCTTTTTAGGGCAACTTCCAAAGATAGTCGTATTAGGGTTTTACCATTCTTTGAGAAAATAGGAACCCCACGAGTGGGGAAGAGTGTATAGTACTCAACTTTATCAATTGCCACATGTCTTCACCTGTCATTGAATCTTCCAGACATAGCTCTTACGTTCATAGGAAACCATCATAACCATTTCAGCCATGATCTCCTTACACACAATTCAAGATGCTGACACATCAAGTGGAGTGACACATCAACATGCCAAACCAGACATGTACACTCACACTTAATTACATTATTTGCAAGAAATACATTTTACAAAACAAATAATAAGAATAGGAATTATCCAAGGTTGAGACACCTTATTCCTAACAATAAGTACTGAAGAGCAAAATGTTGATATCTTTACCAAGCCTCTTGCAAAGTTGAAAGTCAAGTACTTCAAATAGAAACTTGGTATGATTAAATTGTGATTAAATTTTATGAGATTCTATCTCTAATATGTAATTTATATATATTCATGAATAAAATTAAATACTGCAATATTGTGTTTTTTTGAAAGATGATGATCTTTCTGTGTGTGAAGTCTCCATTGTAAGGTGACGACCTACAATAGGTTGACTTAAGTTATCATCTAATCTAGTTTCAAATTTAGTCGGGGGTTATGATAATGAATGGTTCAAGTTTTGATCCAGATTGCGCCAGATATTTTGACACCTACATTTATCATCAAATCTAGTTCTGAATTGGTCGGGGATTTTGATAAATTTCTTATCAGGTTGAATTATGTTCCAGAATATGTCATAAATCTTGATCCTAAGCTATTATGTGTTATTAAAAGGAAATCTAGCTCTGAATTAAGTCGAAGATTTCAATAACACTCACTTCTTGTGAATATCAATCTCCTCTTGCTAAGAGGGAGTGTTAGATTATAGCATCGATATGATTGAGATAATCATATTAATATAATGGCTGATTATATATATATATATATATATATATATATATATATATATATATATACATATATATATATATATATATATATTATATATATATATATATATATATATATATATACATATATATATATATATATATACATATATATATATATATATATATATATATCTATATATATATGTATATATATATATATATATATATGTATATATATATATATATATATATATATGTATATATATATATATTATATATATTGTATATATATATATATATATATACATATATATATATATACATATATATATACATATATATATATATACATATATATATATATATATATATATACATATATATATATATATATATACATATATATATATATATATATATATACATATATATATATATATATATATATATATACATATATATATATACATATATATATACATATATATATATATATATATATATATATATATATATATATACATATATATATACATATATATATATATATATATATATATATATATATATATAATATATATATATATATATATATATTGTTATTGAGAATCATTTATATTAATATTGCATTTGATTCATACTGACGGGATTTATATTGACACAGTCGATAGTCTTAACACAATCATTAATATCCACTACATAGATGTTACGCTAACTACTGAAAGGTAGTTAGTGTAACATTCATATTGTTACTAAGGGATGCATACATTTACGTAGAACATGTCTGTGTACATACATATCTCTACATGGGTCAAACCACGTAGAGTTATGTCTCTACATAGACATGACCTTTCATAGTTATATTAATATGGATTGTATTGCCTAGTAGAAGCAATCAATAACAATGTGCATTGTCTTCTATCTGCAGACTTATGATTCAGATTTGTAAGCATCTCACTACTCAGAATAACATATAGATAAAACAGTAAGTTTATTTGATTTACTCTATCTAGATCCTATATATTTTAACATTCCTTCGCTTTTCTATTCCATCTTTTGTGGAGTCCTAGGAGAAAATGTTTGTCTCTTTATTCCATGCTCTTCGCAGTATGAATTGAATAAGTCTAAAGTAAACTCTCCACCTCTTTCTGACCTTAGACACTTAATATTTAAACCTGATTCATTCTCTAATTTTTCTTTGAACAACTTGAATTTATCAAATGCTTCTGATTTTTCCTTTAAATAAGTAACCCAAATCATTCTAGAAAAGTCATCAACAAAGAGTATGAAATACCTTTCACCATAGTATGATTTTGTCCTTGTAGGTCCACATAGGTCTATGTGTACCATCTCCAACTTCTCTCTTGATGTATATGCTTTGCTTTTGTAACTACTTCTAGTTTGTTTTCCCATGACACACTCTTTGAAAATAGTGTTAGATGGTTTCACAATCTTTGGTAGATCTCTTACTGCATTAGTCATACTTGCCTTTACAATGTTATCAAAATTAACATGACAAAATCTCCTATGCCATAACCAACTGTCATCAACCTTCGCAAAAAAACAAGAGGCTCTAGATGTATTTAATTCAAATACATTACCTCTAGATTTAGTACCGGTTGCAATCAACTTACCTTCCTTACTTCTGATAAAACATTTACCATTAACAAAACTTAATTGAAACTCTTTATCCATCAACCGTCCAACACTCAACAAGTTATGTTTCAATCCTTCAACAAGTAGTACATTATCTATATTAGTCTTTCCATCCAGAGCAATAGATCCTAATCCTATGATAGATTTAGGAAGATTTTCTCCAAACCTCACAACACCACCATCATACTTTACTTATTTAACAAACTTTTTTTTATCTCCAGTCATATGATGAGAACAACCACTGTCTATTATCCATACAGTTTTCCTGTCAACATGAGATACTAAAGCTTTTTCCTCATGCACTGGCTCATCTCTAATAGAAAAAAATCTGATCTCTTCATAATCTAAATCATCATCATCAGAAATGCCTTCACTAGCATAATAACATTCTTTGTCCATTTTAATCTTGGCAAAATTAGGTTTGTACTTAGGAACTATTGTAGGACATCTAGATGTAAAATGACCTACCTTATTGCATGAAAAACATTTCAAGGGTAACTTGCCTTCAAATTTTCCCTTACCTCTCTTTTCTCTTCTAGAAATCAGTGCAACAAGTTCATCCATCTTTCTTTCTTCTGCCATTATCTGTTCTCATTCCTCAGCATATTTTCCAAGCTCTTCTTTTGGGTCTTCACTGTTGGTGCTTGGAAGTGTAGAAAATTTCTTGTGTGCAAATACCTTAAATGCATATTCAACTTTACGTACAGTTTCTCCTAGTTCTATAGCTTCAAAAGTAGTCAGCTTTGCAATCAACATCTCTCTGCTAAAGTTTGGAGTCAGAGGTGTAGTTTCTTGAATAGACATAGACTTGAACTTGTAACCAGGTGTCAATGACGTAAGGATCTTCACAATAACTTCTTCTTCTTCATAAGTGCATCCACAGTTTCTGATTCCAACTACAGCTTCTGTAACCCTTTGAATATAAGCCCTAATGCTTTCATCCTCATTCATTTGCAGATTCTCCTTCTTTTTCTTCCAATTTTGTAACTTCTCTTGTTTTGTATACTTGTCTCCCTCATATAGTGCTTCTAATCTTTCCCAAATCAGGTATGTTGAATCCAAGTCTTTAACTTCAGTAAAATCTCCTTCAAAGAGTGCGTTGATCAGTGCTTCTCTTCCAATCATGTTAAGTGAAAATATATTTTTTCATCCTCAGTAGTTGTTGGCAGCTCATCTTCGGACTTTATATCTACGTTGTTCCTTGTAATCAACCAATAGTCAATGCCTAAGCAAAATAGGTGAGTTCACATCTTGTTCTTCCAACTGTCAAAGTTCTCAGGATCAAATTTTGGACTATCCCTCCTATAGAACGCCATCTCCAAGATCACCTCAAGTTGTTAAGCTTTCTCTCTAAGGACCAGTAGCTCTGATACCAATTGTTAGGAATAAAATTCCACAATACAACTAAGAGGGGGGGTGAATCAGTTGTATAGAATATTATTAAACTTTAAACTTTAAGTAGAAGAAATATTAGATCCAATGAACACAATAAATCCCAACAAAATAACACAATATTTTGGTCTCGAGGAAACCCTCTTAAAGGTAAAAACTACAGTGGGAATTAGCACCCACAAATGATGTACTGAGAGTATAGTTATCCTTGTTAGAAGATTTAACCTTGTTAGGAGCTTATTGAAACATTACAGTACATAATCCTTGTTAGAGGATAGACCCTCTTAGAAGTCAAGAAGAAAGGGAGGGCTCATTGCCCAAGGCTCACTACCCAAAGAAGGTTAAATCCACCTTCAAAACTCATTGTTCACAACACAAGTGTATATGAGGAAATACACAATCCTTTTGAACTATTTTCCAGTAATTGTCTTTGCTTGATCAGTTCCAATGAACTCCACTAGTGTACCTTTGCTCTACATACAAAAGACACAAGCTCGTAGCTTTCACAACCTATTTATATCACCTTTTTCCCATCCATATATTTTCCAAAGAAAAGACCTTTCATTTATACCTTATTACAATTCTCATGAAAAGGTCGGTTCATAAGGCTTTCCTAAATACAAACAATTACATAAACCCTTTCTAAGATACACATGGTATCTAGAACAAGTATACAATGATTACATTACAATAATTAAGGACTGACATCCTTAATTCAAGTTAGCCAAACAAAACATACACTACATCTCCCAAGTCAGATTCCAAATAAGTCTTCTCCAGAACACACACCACAGCTGATGTCACCAAGAGTTCTGTACCTTGCACTGACCAGTGAACATCCTTCAGTACCTTTTATGTTGTCCCTCAAGCTCACATAACTTGAATCCATATCATCTGGAAGATATACCATAAACACAGAGACTAACTCTGGCATTTCTCACTATCACAGTCCAGTGACCAGTCTTCACCAAAACATTTGTAACTCATCCAATATGAAACATTACATGATACAATCTTGGATATAAGATCACAACTCCTTCCTAAACTCACATCTGACTTCAAAGCATCTGAAACATTCGTACAGTGACCGTACACTTTGGTAACCAGCCTGATCTCCTCACAGAAACATATGTTGACATCAGTGACAAAATGTAGATGACAACAATATGAGTGCCCATTTAGTAATGTAGTGATTAAACATATTAAATGTCTCAATCACCTTCCCATGCATTAGCAATATCCAACAAAGAGAGAAAGTTCAAGAAAAATAGGTCAAATTGGAATATGTGAAGTCACATGAGCAACTTGCTGATATATTCACAAAACCCTTTCCAAAGGATACATTTGAGTACTTGAGTAAACTAGGGGTCCATCCCCTGTCTAATAGTCACTAAGGTGATATGGGGTTGCATCAACCTATACTTTATCAGAAGATCTAATTATGTTGATGCCTGATGTTCACACTTTGGGATTCCTAATGTTGTGAAGTAGATGGAAGACAAGCTGAAATTGAGAATATCTATACATGCAAGTTACAAGAATCTAGAAAGGAACAACAGAGATACATATTTAGCTACTAAAGAGCTTATTATTTTTAGCATTGTTGTCAAAGGTTGATAATTTGGCATGAAATATCAGTTAGGAGAGAAGCTAACTAAAAGGGAGAGTGTGTAGTGATTAAACATATTAAATGCATAAGCTAAGGGAGAGCATAAAGACCGATTTGTAAAAACTTAAGATTTGTTTGGTATTCTATGGCATATTTCATATTGTGTTTCCATTAATGCCAAAGGGAGATATTGTTAGACTACAACTGATAAACTACTTGGAGAACATAATGGAGAATGTGAAGATAATCACCGAGCTACTAAGGCATATGTGAGACATTAGATCAATTGTTATATTGTGATTGATGTCAACTAGTTTTGACTATACTTATCATGATAGTTTCAAACATCTAAAGAAGGTAATGTTGGTAAAGGAAGGAGATTTTGGCATGGAGATGACATGTATGAGTAAGATATGATTAAGGTATTCATTGGGTAACTTATTGATGAGTCTATGATAGTATGATAGTGATTTGATTGGCTTACATGATTCTGTTAAGTGTTGAAGATAAAAAATGTACAAGTTAATTTGGTCGGTACATGAAGAACTTAGTATACACTAAGAAAATGTAGTGTACACTGAGTAGGTATAGTGTATATTGAGTGTGGTATTAACCAAGCAGGAAGAAACTGACATATCACGGTATTGACTGAGTAGGAGAAATAAAATGGAACATGTGATTTTAGACATGAGATGATGAGCTGGATGAATCTAGAAGATTCTGAGGGTAAAGATAAAGTTTTTTATGAAGATCTATGGCTAAAAAATTTAAGGAAGATCCAATGATGAAGATTGAAAATGTTTTAAGGTACAAGTTCTGAGGAAGGTTAAAGAGGCAAAATCAACGATGGAGATTAAGAGGCAAAATCTATTGCTGAAAATAAAATAGTTTATCATGTCTATTTAAGGAGACAAGATATTCAAATATTGAATTGTGTGTAAAATAAAAGATTATGTACATGCAAATCTGGTCAGATAGGTTGAAGTAAGAACTAAGCAATTTTGCAAACAACACCGAGCGTCAGAAGGAAAACACTGATCAAAATAGAGTTAGAGGAAGAAGGATATTGAAGGGATTATGATGACCAAAGTTATATTGAGCTTAGCATAGATCTGAATATCTACAAAGGAAGTTCCATTTGAATCAGGTCATTTATTGTTGATTTCTAACCATTTCTACAGACAAAATCTCTTAACCGAGTGAGACTTAACAGTCTTTTTCTATTTCTTAATGACATTCAATGAATGTTGCTTATTTTCTTGTTGACTTAAGTGAATGTATGGTCATAGAGAATTGTTAGTGATAAATCCTCTGAAAAGGTCACCCCTTATAGTGTGTTTTGTAACCTTTAACAGGGTTGGCTCTTAACCGAGCTCACTTCAGAAGAGTGAAAATATTTTGAGTACCAATCCCAGGTGGTTTTTCCCTTAACAGGGTTTCCACGTTAAAAATTAGGTGTTAAATATGGATGCATGTGATGTTTTGTTATTTTACTTTACACATTAAAATAACTGATTTGATCAGTATACACTAGATAATTTATCTAACAGTCAGAAAGGCACATTTAAGTTTTTACCGAGTTGTTTAGTTTGTTTTTTGAAGTTGGTTTTATACATCTAAGAGTGAATTGGAACTATAGGATAATTGATCATAACTAATTCACCCCCCTCCCTCTTAGTTATCTAATAGATGGAACACTAAAATCCAACTTTACAAAGTTACAAAACTTAAATATACTACATATGACGGAGTTTTATGAGTTTGATGAACCTAGATGGATTAAGATAGTACTGAGTAGAATCCATGACCAATTATTCTAGATTGGAGACCAACCAGTTAAGATTACCAAGGAACTCATTCATTTGGTAACTAGACTTGACAATGCGGGTAAGATACCTACTGCAGAAAAGAATACCAAGAAAGAAGTCGAAACCCTAACTGGATCCAAATGGAACAAGCATGTGATGATAATCAAAAACATTAAATAGAAGGTTGTGAGACTTGTTTCCATGATCCTAGGCTACAAGATGTATTATAGTAATAGGATAACCTCCATGTCAGTAGGTTTTATTCACATGTCTTACAAGATGATCACAGAAAATGAGCACTATGATCTATGCAAAGTAATTAGAATAGAGTTGCTAGAGAATATGAGGAGAATTAAGCATGAAAAAATAAATGCTTTCAGATTTGGGTCCCTAGTACTACATCTTTTCTTCCACATTATTCATAAGTTTATTGGCATGCATCCCCATGCATGGAAAGAAGATGAACCTACAGTTGCTCACATTAGCAGGTATTATAGAATGCAGGATAAGAATTGGGTTGATGGTGAAATATTTGGCATGTTCAAAGTCTTTCAAAGTGAAACGAAGAAAAGGGAGAGGATATCCAAGGAAATAGTAGAAAAGTACAAGGGGGTGATTTTCTTTATTGTGGAGACTAATTGCACATGCATTGATGCAGTTGAACCAAGAGTGCAATGGTGTCCTCCAATGAGGTATGAGATAAGATCTTAGATTCTTATCCCTCACATTGTAAACATCCTTGCATCTGAGAAAGATCCCATAGAGGAAAGATGGGGAACATATGAGGAAAATTATCTAAAAGTTAGACAGGAATTGAGTAGGGGAGAAAGGAAGAGGAAAGTAGATAAATTTGTTGACAAAGTTGTAGAAGGATAAGGGGTACGTAAAGATCTAATGGAAAAATTAAGGAAAAAGGTTGCAGAGAAGTCCATTGTATAGGCAATTTTAAATCCTACACCCCTACAGACTATAAAACATGAAGACATATTTGATTCACCTCTGTTAGTAGTCGCAGTGTAAGATTAATCTCCTACCCCTCCTAGGAGAACATTGAAGAGGTAAACAAAATTTAAATCTAAGAAGAAGGGAGAAGAAACTCTTGTGAGGACAATAAGGCACTCTAGATCTAAGGTGTTGAGCTTTGGACCTAGTTCTACAAGAAAGACCTTGGTTACTCCACCCAAGGAAGAATCTCCTATGAAGAAGAAGAAAGAAGAGAAAGAAGAGGAGAAGAAAGAAAATAAAACCACTGAACAAGAGAAGCTAGTTGAGAGATAGTTATGGAAACCTGACTTGAAGATATTAGGAAAGAGGATAATTGAGCAAGGGAAGTTGAATCAACTACCTAGATATTATGAGAGGTATGATGATGATGACAAAGTTAAAATTGAAGATATTGTGATAAATCATATGCTAGCCTTCAAAAATAATTTAATTGAACTATAAGGTAGCATACATAAGGATCTGTTTGATAGATTATAAGTTAGAAAGAAAATAGCCTTATAAGAAGAAATTAAGATTCATGTAAAAGTAATAGAGGCTATGCATCCTGTCATTTCTCATAAAGAGATTGAAAGAATACTGAATAAGATGAAACCTTTATTGAGGAAAAAGACATGATTGATCAAAATAATGGCAAGAAATATGAAGAAGTAGAAGAAGATATAGAAAAGGCCATTGATAAGTTGTTACTTGAAGAAGGACCTAATAAACCTAATCCCTCTAAGGGTAACAAACCAAAAGTAATAATGATTGGAGAATCATCTAAATCTGCTAAAGAAAAACAACAACAATATAAGGATAATGAAAGTACTGATCAGTTCTATAGTACAGTGAAGCATCCTGATTTCTTTATGGTAGGTATACTTGTGTCTTTGGACACTTCAAAGGATATTGATGACCCTTTTCAAGAAAATATTGACACTGTTCCTAGAATAGATGATAGTAATGCACAAAGCATAGTAAAAATGATAGATTTTGGCACACTAATTGAAGATGAAATGAAAGAAGTTATGGTCGAAGAAAAGAAGGATACTCAAATAGAGGTTATAGTTGAGAAAGAAACAAAAGTACCCATCTCTATTCCTATTTCTACTCCTATTAAGGAGGAATCTATTTATACACCTCAATTGTTGGTAAGTGATAGTGAGCCTTTGATCACCAATGTTCATGAAATGGTTGAGGATGAGCTAATGAAGCTATTTCTTATGGTATTTGCTAAGGCTAAGGAAAGATCTAAGAAAAAAATTGAGAAGAAAGTCAGGGTAATGGACATGGCAGTAGATAGAATTAATAAATGTTTACCCATACCTCTTACCTTACAAGGTAATGATGTAGCAAACAACTTAGGGAAAGTTCTTGATGACCTTGATATGCATTTCACTTCTTTGGAGAAGGTCGTAGCTATGAAGGTTGAAAAAGAATTCATGGTGAAGAAGTTTGAAGAGGTATGCAAGTCAATAAAGTGGGACTTAAACATATTAGATACCACTATCCCTAGAATTAGGACTTGCATTGATAATGGGAAGAAGATATAATACTATTGCATAAATATTTCTAGGTGTGTGAAAAATGTGGTGGACATAATTCACAATAATAGGAAGACATTGGACAACTTGGAAAAGAATTGTTTGTCCTCCTCACAACCAGTTACTGAGTTGGACAAGGAAGTATCCAAATTATTGGATAAAATCAATGTGCTACAAACTAAGAAGTCAAGATTGTTGGGAAGATTTAGTAAAATGAGGAGTTTGATTACTCCTAAACTATCAATTTTGGAGAAGTACCTTGAGGATATGGAGATAACGAAGAAATATTTTGATGCATTTATGCCTACAATACTAAAGGATGTTGAGATCTCATATTTTGTATTGAATGGTCTAATTCAGATTGGTCAAATATTTAAGACAACATGGGAAGCAGATGTAAAGGTCTTAGAAACCTCCTTCCAAGATATACTTCACATGGTGTAATTTTTGATGTATAATCCTAAAAACATTCCTTGTATATAGATACATTTTTGTATATACCTTTTTCATTGATGTCAAAGGGGGAGTAGTAGTTGTGAAAAATGTAAAAGGGGTGTATAAATAGTATTTTGGCATTGGACACTTAGTCATTTTTCACTAAATGTTTCCATCAATGCAAAATGGGGAGATTGTTGGAAAGTGAGTAGTACATGAAGGTGTATATTTTGTCATTATTGGAAAAACATACCTCTATGATGGTCTCCTGGAGTTAAAATAATCTTTTGGTAATCAGTTAAGTGAAAAATGCCTCAGTACAGAGACAATTTCCATAATAGAGTCATATTATTTTGGTCAGCAAGCATGCCACAATTATCTTCATGGTCTATGAGTATAAAGATATGTTATATGGGATATAATAAAGCTTTAGTTGTGCTCACTTGATTTTTGGCTTCATTTGGATAGAGTTACATGCTTCTGAAGTTGCGCAAGCATAATATGCAATGAAAACTAGGCACCTGGATAGACGCGATGGTTGGAATAATAACATAAGTTATTTTTGTGATACGGTTTATGGTTTATGATAGGTCCTCACCTATATTAGTGTGTGCATGGCCACATAATATCCTTTTACTATGAATGAAGTGTAAAGCCATGTTTTGTGAAGAATTAGTGAGCCGAAAAGGAAATTAAGTTGATCAGGTATATATATATATATATATATATATATATATATATATGAAGGTTTTGAGTTGCGTACAAGTATGGATGATATAGAAATGATATGTGATAACCAATTAAGTGGAGAGTATATGATTATTTTTGCAAACTTCAATTGGAACTACTTTGCAATAGAAGATTTTGTTATAGTTCACTTTTGTTGTTGTAAAATCATTTTGTAATACTGGACAGTGATTCCCTTGTATGAGTAGTGATCTCCATTTTGTATTCACCCCTAACAGGGTGTTGGAAAGTTGACTTTACTTAGTATATGACTAATTTTTATGTTTTCATTATGGAAACAAAGTCATATGAAGTTTTTTAGTCAGTGCACTACTTGGAAGATCATAATTCAGCTAAGTATAGAAAACAGAGCAGACAGTGAAGCACCTGATGATCAGAGCATCAACGCATGTGTGTATGACCGAGTTTTGGTATTTTCCCTTGGATATAATATTATGAGTATGTTATTATGATAAGTCTCAAAATGCATGGTAAGATTTGATAGTATGGATAAGTTACAGCAAGTCTAAGTGACACTGGCAGTTAAGCGGCAGAGCAGAACAGAGCATGCAGTCGACAGATAGTTTTTTGTTTAGCTTATATCATTTTATTTTGTAAAAGATATGTGCCTATTGTAATAATTAAGTAAACATTTTATTATCATTGTATGTAAATAGGCTTGAGCCAATTAACTTGGAAGCATTGTATGTGTTAGGTTTTAGGCCGACACAGTATTTAGTTTTGGGTGCACCCATTCAACATGTATATATATGACATGTGCTTTTGTATTTGAATAAGATGGATATAGCAGAAGAGTATGGAAGATAAAAGAAAAGAAAAAGTATGTGAGTTTAGTTAGTATGATATAAAGCTCTAAAGGAAGTTAGAGAAACAATGCACAAAAGGAACTGATCAGAAAGAAGTGTCAAAGCAGTAGTTCACCCTTCCAGATATAGTGTGTATCAGATCTCCAGGAGGTTGTTGTACACACTCAAATGGTGCACTTCTCTAAGTCATTATATCCAAGGGAATTCATAAATAGGAGACCTTAGAAAGTGACCTAGAGCTCTCTATGCATGGAGTTGCAAGATTATTTAAAATTTTCTCTCAACTAGAGCTATTAAGCTAATGACCTTGCTAGTCAACCACACAATGAGAGATTCAAATGAAGACAAGGGAAAGAATGCCAATATCTCCAAGAATCACTATGAAATGCAAATGCAAACTAGATTAAGATGAATATGCAAGCTAGAAATGAGAGATGCAAGCTAAGCTATGGAAATGAAAGTACAAGCTATGCTATGAAAAGGAAAGTACAAGTATTACCAAGGCTTCCTAGTTAAACTAGATGAAGTAATCTAAAGCATAAAGGAAACTAAGCTAAATATGAAGCTATGAATGCCATGATAATGCAAGAAATGAAACTATGATAGCATGTAGATGCAAAAGCCAAGAATGCTCCAAATCTTCAAAAGCTCCAAAGTGACCTAGAAAACCTGCAGCATAACATTAGTATTCAAAAATGCATATGAAAATAGGAAGAGAGCTCTTTAGAAAGAGAGCTCTTCTTTTATAGGAAATGAGAAACAACGAACGGTGGAGATTAAGAGGCAAAAGATTTAATCAACGGTGGATCATGAAGAAGGAGCAATCCATGTGCACAAATATCCTCCAATGAGAAAATAAGAGTTGACTTTTGTGTCCATATGAGACAAAAAGTGCTTTTCTTCTTTTTATAAAATAAGAATAATATTTTATTTGTGCAACTTAGGATAAGAGGAAAAGGTGGGGGCTTTTTATTTAATAAAAGGGGAGGAAATATTCATTTTAATAAATAAAGACTTTAGGATAAAATGGTTAGCCCAAGGCAAATAATTGAAAATGATGAAATATGACTTGATCAAAGAAATCAATATAATTGATAAAATGTTGATTTTTGAAAATATTGATTCAGGGATTTGATAAATTGCTAAATGGGGGCCCAAAGTCTAGGCGACCATTTTAGGGTAAATACATTTGCCCCTCTTTGACTAATGTGTGATAATTATAGGAACACATGTGGTCAAAGAAGAATTGAAATGTGAGATCGATTTGGGATCACAAAACAATCCAGATGTGTGATCATTCTGGGAACACGCCAGGACAAAAATAAACTAGCTGAAAGACAAGACCAACACTGTTGCTATTAAGTGATAGTCAAGTCTCAAAATAAGAGATAAGAATCAAAAGACAAGATCAACACCGTTGCTATTAAGTGATAATCAAGTTTCAAAATAAGAATCTCAAGCTGAGCTAAATGATAAAGCTGAATCAAAGATTGAAGCTGATAGGTACTGCCCCCTCGGAATTGAAATCAAAATTAGGTAGAGGAGAACAAAAAATTGATAAACTTGATCAAAGCACTAGAAATCATAATCAAAGATGAAGCATGATAGGATAACCATTAAGTAGTGAAGAGATGCCCCAGTTTGACTAGGTTTAACTGAGAAAGATATAGATTAAAGATGAAGGCAAACCTCAGAGAGATGAAGTGAATGAAAATGAATGAAAGACTAGAAATTTGGAAGAGATGGGGCGAAGAAATGAAGATGCCCCAACAAAGATCAAAGGATCAAGCCTCAAAAGGTCAGCCAACTACATAGAAGAGGGAAAATTTTGAAATGTGATTTTGACTATCAAGATTAACTCGGATTTCAATTTCGATCCTGAAATGAATAGAAAATGATGTGATATGAAAGACAAGAAGCGAAAGACATGATCGGGAAGAAGTGAAAGGTGAGCGCAGTTTGACTAACAAGTCCATGAAAGATAAAAGGAGAGCTCTCTCCATATGCAAGATGCAAGACTAATCTAACATGAACGTAAAGATGCAAGCTACTATGAAAGTGGTTGACTTGCAAGGTCACAACGCCAATAGACATCTAATAATCATCATCGAGCGTTATTGGTAGCATCGCAAGATCATACAATACACACTAGTATGACTATGGGTATATGAATATGATCTATATCAAATGAAATGTGGAAATCCCACCTAGGCATCAAAGACATATAGGTCAAGATGACTAGTGCAGTGAGATTACCTAAGTTTACTATAGCAAGATTATACTCGCATCGAGACACAAGGAAAGTCAAGATGGATAGAAGTATGCACTTGCGCAAATAGTCAAGGATAATACTTTGTAGATCCCAATGTCAAGTGGATCAAGCATAAATGCTAATGACAATGAGAACCAACAAAATATACCCACAAGCAAAAAAAGCAATAAAACATGTCCTCATGCCCTCAGTCTTCTAGCTATGCATCATCAAAAACTTCTTAGGGAGAGAACACTTATCAAAGAAATCATCATAGATAGCACACAAAGAAATAAAGTCAATCAAATCTCAGTGAGTTGAACATTTAAGTGCGTGTGTGTAGGTCATAGAATCAATCTTTGAGTATCACATTTGCCAGTGAGAGATATCATATCATGCTAGACTGTGAGGTAGGATATTTGATAAGTGTTGAGAAACACTTGACGCTAGGGTAGTGTTAAAAAACACTGTTTGGGTGGTGTTGAAAAACACCATTTGCAAGATGTCCTAAAGACCAACGCATCCTAGAGACCATAGCTAACACAGTTATGCCCCCTAGACAAAGACAAGGACCAATTCCAAACCAAGGCAACAAGGTCAAGGCATGATAGAGAAAGGCTAAGTGTCGAGGATGCATGCTAAAAGAAAAGGGTGCAAAGGCCTCAAGTAGCACCTATTTCCAGGTTTTCACCACTTGGAGATTTTTTTTTTTCAATTTTTTTGTATTTTGCTACCAAGGCACCTGTTTCCAGGTTTTCACCAAGGCACTTTTTCTATATTTTTTTGAATTTTTTGCATTTTTTGCATTTTTTTGTATTTTTTTCAGGACTTTATATGCTTTTTAGGATTTTTTCAGCATCATATATGAATTTTATTTTTTTTTGGCATTTTTCAGGATCAATAAAAATATGTACAAAGGATGCCCCCAAACAGAATAGGCATCATGGATAGAACTTCTTGAGGTGCAAAACATTGATAGGGTTAGGGAGTTGTTCCCCCTTTGGATCAGCTAGTAAATAAGCACCTGTACCAAAATCTATAGTAATGATGTATGGTCCAAGCCAATTAGGTTCAAACTTCCCTTTTTGTTCTCTATTTTGTTGGTTCTTAGGGTTTTCTCGCAAAACAAGATCCCCCACTTGAAATTCTCTAGGGAGAACCTTCTTGTTGAATGCTTTGGACATACGCTTTTGGTAAACTCTCATGTGATCAAAAGATGCTTTACGCTTTTCATCTAGAAGTTCTAGTTCCTGCAACCTCATGGCGTGATAGTCTTCATCTGTCACTAAACCTTTGAGAGAGACTCTAAGTGAAGGGATCTCTACCTCTAAAGGTAACACTGCTTCAGCACCATAAGTGAGGGCAAAAGGTGTAGCCCCTGTTGGAGTATGAATACTCATTCTGTAGGCCCACAAGGCCAAATTTATCTGTAGGTGCCAGTCTCTACCATTCTTGTGCACTATTTTATGGAGGATTTTGAGAATGGTCTTATTTGAAGCCTCTGCTTGTCCATTTCCTTGTGGGAAGTAAATGGAGGACCAATGCTATTTTATCTTAAATTTATTGAAAAGATGTTTAAGGTCCTTATTTTTAAACTGACCTCCATTATCAATGATGATCTCAGAAGGCACTCCATATCGACAGATGATATGATTCAAAATAAACAAGGAAACTGTCTTGCCTGAGGCAACAGAAAGTGGGATAGCTTCTACCCATTTGGTAAAGTAATCAGTAGCAGTAATAATGAATTTGTGTCCACCTAATGAGTTGGGATGAATCTACCCAAAAAGGTCAAAGGCCCAGCGCTGAAATGGCCAATGAGAAATAAAAGGAATAAGCTCCCTACCTAGAGCATGAATCAGGTTTCCATGTTTCTGACACTTTTCACAAGATTTGGCAAAAGCTACTGCATATGTCTACATGGTAGGCCAATAGTACCCCACCCTAAGCAATCGTCAAGCCATGGAAAGACCATTAGAATGTCTTCCACAAATTCCCTCGTGGATGTCAACTAATGCTTGGTTGGACTCATCCTTTTCTAAACACCTAAGAAGTGTCCCATCTAAACCCCTCCTATACAGATCACCAAAGATAAGGGTGTGGTGAGAGGCATTACGAACAAGGTTTCTTCTTTTAGAATGATTGAAAGTTTCAAGAATAGTACCATCATGGAGATATGAATAAATGGCACCAAAGTGAGATGATTCATGGCTAACCAAGGTACAAATGACATGGCTTTCTGAGGAGTCAAAAATAGGGTAACGTAGCTCTTCCGCCAGGAATTCAAATCTGGACTCATGTTGTTCTAGCTGAAGAAGTGAAGCTAATGTAGCCATAGCATCAACTGCTTTGTTCTCTGCTCTAGGGATTTGTTGAAGTGTAACAAAGGTAAAGTATCGGTGCAATGAATCAACCATCTTCTTATAGGTTATCAGTTTGTCATCCTTTGTTTGATATTCTTCATTAACTTGGTTGATAATCAATTGTGAATCCCCATAAATGTGCAGCTCTGTAATTCCTCATTCTATGGCCATTTTCAATCCATTTGTCAAGGCCTCATATTCAACAATGTTGTTTGTGCATGGGAACAATAACTTATAGGACTTAGGAATAGTATATCCATGAGGAGAGACAAACAACACTCCAGTGCCTAAACCATTTTGCATGAAAGAACCATCAAAGAACATCTTCCAGGTTCTTGTAGTCATATACATGATGTGCTCATCTGGAAATTCAACTTGAATGGGTACTTTGTCTAGAATTGGAAAATCAGCCAATTGGTTTGCAATGGCTTGTCCTTTTATAGCCTTACGCTCAACATACTCTATGTCAAATTCTAAAAGAATCATCATCCATTTAGCAAGTCTACCCATGAGAGCAGCCTTACCGAGCAAGTATTTTAGAGGATCAATTTTTGCAATGAGGTGTATTGTATGTGCAAGCATGTAATATCACAACTTTTGGGAAGCAAACACCACCACTAGGCAAGATTTTTCAATACTAGTGTAGTTGACCTCATATGAAACAAGTGTTCGACTGATGTAACATATGGCTCTTTCTTTTCCAGTATCATCAAGTTGAGCCAATAATGCCCCCAGGGAAGATTCTATTATTGAGACATATAATATAAATGGTTTTCCTGGGATAGGAGGCATTAAGATTGGAGGATTAGCTAGGTACTATTTAATTTGATCCATGTTTTTCTAACAATCCTCATTCCAGACACATTTAACCCCTTTATGAAAAGTCTTATTAAAGGGTTGAGCTCTATTAACCAGTTGTGAAATAAACCTCCTTATAGACTGAAGGCATCCTTGAAGACTCCTCATTCGTCTGATGTTTGTGGGAGGTGGCATATCCATTATTGCTTGAACTTTTTCTGGGTCCACCTCTATTCCTTTAGCTGAAATGATAAATCCTAAGAGTTTGCCAGAGGTAACTCCAAATGCACACTTTTTGGGATTTAATCTGAGTTGAAACTATTCCATACGATCTAGAATTACTTCCAAATCGACAAGGTGTGTATCCCTTTTCTTGGATTTTTCCAAGGTGTAATCCACATAGTCTTCCATGTTCTTATGCATCATGTCATGGAAAATAGTAGTCATAGCTCTTTGATATGTAGCTCTGGCATTTTTTAATCCAAATGGCATAACATTCCAGCAATAGGTTCCCCATGTACAAGTGAATGCAATTTTCTCTTGGTTTTCAGGAGCTATTTTGATTTGATTATACCTAGAAAAGCCATCCATCAAAGAATAGATCTCATAGCCTGCAGTCATGTCCACTATCATGTCTATGTTTGGAAGTGGAAAATCATCCTTTGGGCATGCTTTATTAAGATCTCTAAAGTCTATGCAAACACGAATGGACTTGTCATGTTTTGAAATTGGTACAATATTGGATATCCATTCAGCATAATCAATGGCTCTTATGAATCCTGCACTGAGGAGTTTTTCTAATTTAGCTTTGACAAGGAGAGCTATGTGAGGATGCATTTTCCTCAATTTCTATTTTACTGGTTTTATTCCTGGAGCTATGGACAAATGATGCATAATGAGACTAGTGTCCAATCCTGGCATGTCTGAATAGTTTAAAGCAAAATTGATTTTCTTTCTTTGTAGGAATTTGGTATATGCCTCTTTTTCTTGTGTGGATAGAGACTGAGCCAAATGTACAATTTGTGGAGCCTCTAGTGTATTCAAATTAACTAGCTGTGTAGGCTCAATAAGCACTGATGACCTGTCTTGAAAATAACTGGGAAGATGATCAAGTACCCTATCCTTAGGTGCCTCGAGGAGGTTTTCACCTTTGGATATGTCTTTTATTTTTAATTTTTTCAGTTCTGACACCGCCACATAGTGGTTTTCACCATCAGAACTCCTATTTTTTGTTTCTTTCTTTTCATTTTTTGACTAAGGTACTTGATATCCGACTCTGTCATACTTGTAGTTGGTTCACTGGTGGAAGAGACTACAGGTTCAAGGGCATTCAGGTAGCATGCTATTTCATAGTCATTTTGAAAGGTTAGGAGCTGAGGCTCTTGATAGCACTGAGACCAATCAATTAAGTGCAGATTGGCAAGGGGTAGGTCGATGACTGGTTCAATATTGTGTATGTGAATGACATCATCTCTGGTGATTGCAGAGTTAGGATCCATCAAGTATCCTTCTAAGGTACCCAAATTAGGACTTATCCTACTAAGTGAAGCATCATGCACTAAAGTGACTCATGGATTCCAATCTTCTAATCCTACACTAGATGCGTTACCTACCTCAGATTTGGAACTATATGTATGGACAACATCAATGTCCATGTCAACTGTAGAACAATTAGAAAGAGTCTCCCACTCATACTCATGTGAGTCTGTATCTAAATCCCGACTAGGATGCTTACACCAACCATATTTTTTAGACTTTGAGGTGGAAGCGTTGATGTCACCAAGAGTAACACCCTCTTGAATGCCATTTGTGTATTGAATAGGATCCTCAACATGATCTTCAATAGTGGATTTTTCTTGTTCTAGTTCTGAAATTGTTGGATTATCAACTGTAGTATCTAAATCTCCGCAAAGGAGATTGGTGGAAGGGACCCAATCTTCACACCTATCTTGTTGATTTTGCAAATTGGGCATGTATTCATCATCACTATCCGTCACAACTAGGATAGGGGTAAATTTCTTGTTCTGACTTTCAAAACCTAGGCCAATTGTTGTCTTAGATCTGCATCCAAAAAGAGCATGATTGAGTGGTTCAACCTGAGCATCTAGTCTATGACTGAGAGGACCATGACCTAGGTAACCCATATTTTTGACCAAAGTATATCCTCTCCCATAAGTCTTAGGAGATGGAGAAAAAATTTCATTATGCTTGTATTTTTCCTCTTTGTAAATCCAGTCTCTAACAGCTACTTCTTCTTTCCCATCCTATATGGGCACTGAGGACTCTACAAATGTATCAAACAGAGTCATTGTTGAGGATGAGGGATGCATCTCCTATGAAGGTTTACCATAGGACCTAGGTGAGACTGGTAACTTTGTAAAGGAGTCAATGTGATAACCACCCATACCAAGGTCTATGGTTTTGAACTTATTCTGGCATTGTGCCAAAGTTGCATCAAAAATTTTTGCTTCCTGATTAAGAGGAACATGGGTCCCTACTGAAATTGCATTAACAGATAATGTGCTATCCCTAAGCATAAAAACCTCTACTCCATTATAGGGGAATTGACACATTGGTGGTAGGTGGACGGCACTGCTTGCATGTCATGGATCCATGGTCTACCAAGCAGAACATTATAGGCTAAAGGACCAACATCAACAATTTGGAACAAGATGTCCTTTTCAATAGGGCTAATCCTGATAGGAAGGACAACCAAGCCTTTGGAGCTTCTCTCTCCCTCATCATAGGCTTTGATGGTTATTTTCTTGCCAGTATCAATGACTTGCTCTGAGTAACCCAGTATTTTCAACAAACTCAAGGAACAAATATTGAGCCCAGCACCCCCATCAATCAACATACGCTTGACATAGGTCTTGTGAATCATGACTTCAATGTGAAGGGCAAGATTATGTGGATAGCTCAAGGCTTTGTCATCTTCTTCTGAGAATGTGAGGTAATGTGGGCTGGCAAGGTGATTTACCATGTTTTGGAATTGATGAATGTTTATATTGTTAGGGACATTGGTTGTACACAAAGCATCTTCAAGGACACACTTATGTCTTGGAGACAACTCTAGGAGCTCAAAAATTGAGATTTGAGCTGGTGTTCTTTGTAACTGATCAACAAGATTGTAGCTCATTTCTAGATTAATTGCTAACTTGGTGGTGACATTCTTGGATGTCACTTGCTTTGGTTTGCTAGACGGGTTGGAATTAGGACCTCTAATGACCACAGGACCTTGACTTTGGCTTCTGGTGATAGCATTAAGAGCTTGGGATGACCTTTGAGAGTAAGGACCTCTAAGCACCACCACGGGTTCCTTATCAAATATAGGAGAGTCCACATCATGACTGTCAAAATCTTTGTTTCACATCATGTTGACATTTTCATCCATAGCTTCAAGCATATTGATAACATTCTCTGCAGACGTATAGGTGTAGTTGATTGCAGCTTTGCCATCTTTGGGTTTAGAGGTTTCCCCCTTATCATATTTGGGCAAAGGTTCCTTAAATGCTTTGTGATCTACATTGGTTTTCAATCCATCAATCTAAAGTTTACCATTTTCAATAAGATCTTGAATGAGATGTTTAAGTTTCCAGTAGTGCTCTATGTCATGTCCAATGCCATTATGAAATATGCAGTAAGCTTTTTCATTCCACCAATATGGCTTAATGTCAGGTATGTGAAATTTTGCTGGATCTTGTGGTTGTGCAAGATTGTTATCAATAAGCATTTTGAAAACATCCTCATAAGAGTCCCCAAGCTTAGAGAACTGTCACTTTTCCTTTTTAGGTCTTTCTTGATATCTTTGTTTATGCTCTTGTTGGTTAGAGGATGTGTTACGCTTCATAGCTTGAACTGCACTAGATAAATGAAGGACACCTTGATCCTTTGGTTGGTTAGAGTCAACAACTCCATCATTGACTACTTGCTTATTTTTATTCCAGTGTGAGCTCTTGCCTTTGTCCTTATGATTGTTGTTATTATTTTGACTATTGTTGTTATTATGTTGTTTAGTCAAAATACCTTGCTCTTTTAAGACATCCTCTATTCTACATGCGGTTTCGACCATGGTGTCAAATGAATCAAAGACCATCTTTTGAACCTCATATCGCATCTCAGGTACTAAATTGCTCACAATGATATCAATTCTCTCCTATTCAAGAATTGTCCTAGAATATCAGGAGCATAATCGTCTCCACCTTTGTAAAAATGTAACAAAGGATTCCCCTTGATTCTATTTCAAATTACACAAATCAAGCATGGTGACTGATCTTGATAAGTTGTAGGCAAAATGTTGCACAAATCTGTGAACTAGTTCTTTAAAAGTTTTGACCGGAGGGGTAATGTTGGTAAACCACTCCATAGCTTAACCTTTTAGACTCCTTGGGAATAATCTCATCAGATAGGAATCTTCATGGTGGAATTCAAAACTCATGGTATAAAACTAGCACACATGATCATGTGGGTCACCATTACCGTCATATTTGTCATATTGGGGAAATTCAATTTTCCTAGGAAAATCCATCATGCTCACACTCCTATCAAAAGGATTAGGACAAATAGAGTCAAGGTTGAAGGAACTCTTAGGAGCCATCATTTTCTCCATCATCTTCTTGATTTTCTTAATTTCTTCTTCTTGTGAGGGGCTCTATTTCTTTATTTTCTTATCCACATCAAAGTTATAAGGGACCCTCACACCCTTGTTGATTAAGCTCTCTAAGAACTTATCTTTATTTTGCTCAACATATTTTTCCACATATTGTTGGAAAAGTGGTTCCTATTGCATTCTCATAAAGTCTTGAGCTTCATAATTTGCACTACTTCCTCCATGTTGAGAGCCATGATGAGCTCATTGGGAGGGTTGTCTTGAGTTCCTAGGAGGCGTATGTCTCCTATAATGAGCATGTTGTAAAGTCCTTCCTCTAGGACTAGGAGATCTTGATGGTGACCTTGAATATTTTCTGCCTCACGGGGTGCCCGAGGGAGTAGATGGTGGGGAGTTGGTCCCACTATTGGTACCCCTATTGTTGAATTGGGCATTAAGTTGTTGGGCTAGGAGCCTATCTTGTTCTTCTTGTGTGGCCCTTCTCTCTATGTCCAACAAGGCTCGTTGTTCCTCCTCTAGGAGCCTAATTTTTTCTTCTTTTTGTAGCTTGCTCATTCAAGAAGGCTTGTTTTTCTCACTCAATACTTTTTAGCCTCTCACTTGTATATCTTGAAGTTGTCTTTAGTGGAGAGCTTGGCCTTGAACATTTTAACAAGTTAGCTACATTCACATGAGCATCACAAGATTGGTTGTTTTGGTCTTCATGTTGTGATCGTGCATCTTGATGAGCTTATGCATAGTGTCTCTCAGCTCATTGATGAGCTTCCAGATATCTTGAGTTAATAGGAGGTGATTCAGGTTGATTGTCATCATCGAATGACATTTTACCCCTATTTCTCTGGAAAATGTCATCAAGAGTTTGATCTATTGTTTCTCTTTGTCTCCTAGTCAAAGTGTAGCTCATGTCCATATTTGATTGAGAGGATGGTAGAGAAGTACTCAACTCACTAAGGCTACTCTTAGGCTCAAACCAAACTTCTGAAGGACTCCTAGGAGATTTATCAAAGACAAGTTCCTTCCCCTTTCACTTTTGACAAGTTTGGACTAAAGGTAATTGTTCAAAAACTACTTGAGGTTGTTTTCCTTGACCCACTTGGTATCTTGTTGTAACCGGCATGAAAGAAAAGACCCTTAGTGAAAAGATAACCTTATGAATTGCTAATTGTCAAACTAGGATAGTGAAAATATTCAGTTGTCCAAAAAGAGATATGGTGAGATAGAAAGCTGACAAAAGGTATAAATCAACACTGCCACAGTGGTGCATAACAAAAGGATTCTAGTATCCTAGCACATATGGATCAGGAGGATGATTTAACCAAAATATATTGAAATTGAATTTATATGAAAATGGATTTGGACAAAAGAGTACTCAAACTCTCCAAGTGTGCAATCAAATAATCTAAAGGTGAATCTTGTCAACAAGGATGATTCCTAACTTACTAATGACAAGAAAAATCTTTGGTGAAGTCAAAGGTCACTAACTCAAGATGTCTAGAGCCAAAAACCTTAGGTACAAACAAGTTTTCAGTTGCAGGGTGTAAAATTTACTAAAATCTGGTCAACTAAGAGAGGGCTGAAAATTGCATAAATTAGGCAGACAGAAAAAAGATTTTGGGTGATAGTTTCGAGGCTAACTGGGTGATATTGTTCTGGTGTCGTACGATTCTTGACCAGTGAGTGTCAAAATCTTAGTTTTTAAGGCAATTTGTTCAAAATTTCAATTTGAGGGTTGGTTTTTTCGATCTCAATCACAGTGACAGTAGTAAATTGATAGGTTTGCAAATATTAGGTGATCAAACATGTCTCCAAACACTTGAAACAAGGGCAAAAGCAACCTTGCCAAGACAAGCAATTATGATATCAAAATGGAAAAACTTCTATGAGCACTATCGAGATGTTGAATATGCAAGAACATTTACATGGGTATATCACAATGAGAACACTTCAAGCACTTTTTAGCCTAAAAAGATAATGGCTCAATACTTAACAACTTGGCCCACACTTGATGCTCCATTGGCTCACACAAAGTGGTTGCCCACAATAGATATTGTCTTTTTTGTGGAAGTTCCAATGGCACAACCAAAGGAGCACAAATGGTGAGTAATCTTGGGGTGATCCAGGTTATTCCACTTGGATCAATCCTTGCACCAAGAAGCTAAGAGGCAAAATAGGGTGGCCTCTATCTATGGTTCTTAGTAAGGGCTTCCATTCATAGTACCCCTCTTGCTCCTCAAAAAGGACTGGGACCTCGCGGCCTCAAGAGTACCTTAAGCATTCTTGCTCAACACTTTCCTCATGGTCACAGTCCCACAAGTACTCACATCAAGCGAAGACAAGAACTACATCTACCAAGGTTTTGTGTCCTTGATAGCCTTGAGATAATAGTGGGTTGGAATAGCTCAGTATTAGCTTGTCCTCACTTGGTTCATTCCTCTTGATTTCTGAAGACCAGGCCCGCTTAAGGATTCTAAAGATCTAAACAAAGAGTAGATCAACTTATGAGGTTCAAGGTTTTTGTTTCACCACAAGGGTGAAGAGCATACTCCTCTATCTCAAAGTTTTCTCCCAAACACACCAAGCAACGGATTCAATTACCCTCTTGCTTTCAAAATCCAAAGATGGGTCAAGATTTTTTGGTTCACCACAAGGGTGAAGAGCATACTTCTCCTACCACCCAAGAATTCATACAACAAGATATTATGTTCCTATGAAATGAAACAACTAGTAATTGCCACACTTGAAATGAAATAAACAACAAGCACTTTTTTTTGTTTTTATGCTTTTGGGCAGCCCTACAAAAACAATTAGTAGCCCTTGTGCATTTGAAGCTTTGACATACATTCTTTTGGAAAAATATTTCAAGCAATGAGAGCACCTACAAGCACAACTTGTTAGCCCCACAATGGTTAGCACATCAAAAATTAGATAATCTGTAAGTAAAATAGCTGATCAAATGGAAAAATTTGAAAATGAAACCAACATGGTTGGAATAGGCTCAAAAAGAGCTTTCCAATGATATCAGACTTAAATTTTTGATACCATATGTGAAAATCTCTCAAAAATGGGTGCCAGTTTTCCAAAGTGGCACAGATTCTAAAAATGCTGAAATTTTCAAAAAAAGTAGGAAAACTGAAAACAGCAAGCAAAACTAACAAATCTAGAATTTTGGTCTCTATCTGTTGCAGAATTTCATGCGAGACAATACAGAGGGCTGCGTGAGAAGGTACCAGACCATGCACGAGAAAGCACAAGCCTATGCGAGAACGTATGATGGCTCACGCAAGAAAATAGACTGGCTCGCATGATAAAACACATTTGTCGTGTGCAGAAGTGCTAGAAACAAAAAATCCTCACACGATACAGTGAGAAACCTCGCACGAGATTCTATAACAGTGACACACAAAAGTATGTACAGCGTATGAAAATTGCAAAAAAATAAAAATAGCTGAAACTTGTAGCGAAAATGCAGCAAAGAAAGGCAAAATAGAGTTGTCTTGCCCCATGGTGGGTGCCAAAAATGTACACACTCAAATGGTGCACTTCTCTAAGTCATTATATCCAAGGGAATCCATGAATAGGAGACCTTAGAAAGTGACCTAGAGCTCTTTATGCATGAAGTTGCAAGATTATTTAAAATTTTCTCTCAACTAGAGCTATTAAGCTAATGACTTTGCTAGTCAACCACACAATGAGAGATTCAAATGAATAAAAGGGCAAGAATGCCAATATCTCCAAGAATCACTATGAAATGCAAATGCAAACTAGATTAAGATGAATATGCAAGCTATAAATGAGAGATGCAAGCTAAGCTATGGAAATGAAAGTACAAGCTATGCTATGAAAAGGAAAGTACAAGTATTACCAAGGCTTCCTAGTTAAACTAGATGAAGTAATCTAAAGCATAAAGGAAACTAAGCTAAATATGAAGCTATGAATGCCATGATAATGCAAGAAATGAAACTATGATAGCATGTAGATGCAAAAGCCAAGAATGCTCCAAATCTTCAAAAGCTCCAAAGTGACCTAGAAAACCTGCAGCATAACATTAGTATTCAAAAATGCATATGAAAATAGGAAGAGAGCTCTTTAGAAAGAGAGCTCTTCTTTTATAGGAAATGAGAAACAACGGACGGTGGAGATTAAGAGGAAAAAAATTTAATCAATGGTGGAGCATGAAGAAGGAGAAATCCATGTGTACAAATATCCTCCAATGAGAAAATAAGAGTTGACTTTTGTGTCCATATGAGACAAAAAGTGCTTTTCTTCTTTTTATAAAATAAGAATAATACTTTATTTGTGCAACTTAGGATAAGAGGAAAAGGTGGGGGCTTTTTATTTAATAAAAGGGGAGGAAATATTCCTTTTAATAAATAAAGACTTTAGGATAAAATGGTTAGCCCAAGGCAAATAATTGAAAATGATGAAATATGACTTGATCAAAGAAATTGATATAATTGATAAAATGCTGATTTTTGAAAATATTGATTCAGGGATTTGATAAATTACTGAATGGGGGCCCAAAGTCTAGGTGACCATTTTAGGATGCATACAGTTGTAGCCTTCTTCATTGAGCAATGAGCTCTGGCAGTGAGCCATCCACCTCTAACAAGGTTATTTGTAAAAGACTCCTAACAGGGTCTGAACCTTAACCAGGTCATTGTATTCAGCATTGTAAAGACTACTCCTAACAGGACAAAGGAACATTAACAGGTTCATAAGATTAATACAATTATTCATGGGTATTAATTCCCACTGGGGTTTTCCTCTGGCCAAGGTTTCCTCATAAACATATCTTGTGTTATGTGTTATGGTTGAATGTTTCATTTGCTTTACTATTCATTTCAGTACTTAAGTAATTGAGCTAAGTTTAAAGAAGCATAAAAACATTAATTGTAGAACACTGATTACCCCCCCCCCCCCTCTCAGTGTTCCCATTCCTAAAAATTTGTATCAAAGCTTTGGTCCACTAAGATAAGTTTAACCACTTGAGGAGATCATGGATACAGTAGAAGTGAAACATCTGAAGAAAAATCTTGAAGTAGCTCTTGAAGAACTTGACAAAGCTGAAAAAGAAATTGAAGAACTAAAATTGAAGGTCAATGGCTCACAAGTATTCATCAAGAAATTAAGAAAATATTTGAAAGATTATTCAACAAATGATTTGGGAAAAATGGTCAAAAAGTTGAATGAAGAAAACACATCTCTAAAGGATCAAATTGAAGATTTGGATGAAAAGTTAACTAATAATCAAGAAGCCTATGAAGAACAGATCAAAGAAAAAAAATAGTTGGATGAAGAACTCAAGCAAGCAAACATGAAAATCTTGGAGTTAGAAAACATCAAGAAAAAGATGGAATCTAAATTGGCAGAAGCAAAGAATCATATTGAAAAATTGCACGCAAGTGCTGATCTATTAGACTCAGAAATTTATGCACAAAGAATAAAAGGATATTCTAGTGGTATTGGATTCAATGAAGCACAAATTCAAATCAATGCAATGCAAGAAAGATTGAAAGCACCAGAAGAATCTACAGAAGCTAAGAAGACTGAAAATCATACTGAAGGTAAAGCATAACCATCTAAAGATGAACGTAAGCCAGTAAATAGAACTTGTTATGCCTGTAACAAGCATGGACATATAGCAAGAGACTGTAAAGAGGTAAGACTTTTCAATGGTTATTGTTATTCATGCAATAAATTTGGTCATAGAGCTATGAATTGTAGATCAAATCAAAGAAGTCAGACACAGCACAACCAGAGAAATCAACCACAGCAAAATCCTAGAATTCCTCAGAACATCACATGTCAGATATGCAATTACAATGGTCACACAGCTAGACAATGCAATATGGTAACTCACATCAATGTGCCTAGGAATTCAAGGCCTCCAATTATTTGTCACTCTTGTAACAAGGTTGGACACATCTCAAAGTTCTGCAGATCACAAGTGCAAAGACAAGAAAGACCTAATAAGTCTCAAGGATCGATATTGGATGAATCTGGAGAAGTCAAGTTTGTGAAAACTACAAAAGATGTGAGCAAGATATGGATGGAAGTAAAGAAAGATAATGTTAGTGACAAAGTAGTGGATGCATCTACAATGGATGCACCTTCTACTTTTGGATAAATGACCCTCATGGTCATAGGGGGAGCTAGATAAGCTCCAGACCCCTATGCGGCTGGTATACTCATCCTCAAAGTATGCGCCTTTGGTTTTAGTCATTTGGTTACTATTTAATGTAGTATGTAAGATCACACATCCTGATTGATAGCAAAAAATAAGATTAAAAATCAATGTTGCAACCCGTATTAATGCGGCAAGCATTAATTGTAGAAAGTTAATTTATTAGCCATAGAAGATCTATTATCTTCACTTTTGCATTTGAGATCAAGTCTTTGGAGAGCACAGGAGATCATAACATCAAGTATTGAAGGATTGAAGTTGTTTCATCAGCAAGGAAGTGTTAAAATTGTTTTGGAACCCTAGCTTGGATGTGTCATTTCATAAATCCTTTGGAACCCTATTTAAGCATTGAATCAAGTAAGTAATGGAAACTCTAGTAGTCTTTGATGTCACAGAAAGGAAAAGATGTGTATTCAAAAAGAATCCATTCAATTTAGTATTAGATGATTTAGAAGGAGCATTTTCTAAAACTCTAATGGGAGTTATGCATGTTGAAGATATTCACGCTTACATCTATTATAAGAAGGAGTCTGTAGGAGTAGACAGGATAAGGTCACACATTGAATCTATGGTTAATCCAGACTTCACATTCAAGGATGAATTTGTGCACTTCACAAATAACCCTATCATAGAGTATGTGACTATGTATGAATTCTATGAGTCTGAATGGATTAAGATCTTACTGAGAAGAATTCATGATGATCTATTTTGGATTGGAGAAGTCCCTATTTACATAACAACTGATCTCATTCATGAGATGACCAAACTTTCTAAGACCAACGTCATTATTCCAACAGGTAAAGATGTCAGGAAATAGGTTAAGTAGGCATGTAAGTCTAGGAGTGATAAGTGTGGCATGACTATTGAGCCCATTGGGGAGACAGACATAAAACTCATGGCTATGATACTTGGTTATAAGTTCCATCATGCAAATAGAGTGAACAGTGTATCCACAGCCACAATTATGGAAACTATAAGGATAGTGAAAGAAAATGGAGAGTTTAACCTATGTGAGATCCTACGTGCATAGTTGTTAGACAACATAAGAGCCATAAAACATGATAAAAGCAAACTATTTAGATTTGGTTCATTGTTCATATACATGTACTTCCATATAGTTGGAAACATTTCTGATCTCTATCTTGACAAGAGCATACCTACATTGCCTCAAGTTTCATTTAAGGCAACATCAGAGAGCACATTAAAGGATTACATGGAACTAGAAATCAAGACATTCAAAATCAAGATGCAAAGAAGGTACAAGATACCTGAGAAGATAGTGGAGAAGTACAAGGATAGTATTTGCTTCATAGTAGAAATTGATACTACATGCATGGAAGCAGTTGAGCCTAGTACAAAGTGGATTCATCCACTTGGGTATGAAGTTGATGAGCACATTTTGGAAGGTTATGCACAAATCCTCCTATCTGCACCCAAAGATCCTAATAAACCTAGATGGGGAACTTATGAAGACAAGACAAGACAAGTTGATTATGTCTTATATAGTGCATCGACAAAGAGAAAAGCATCAAGGATTAGCTCAAATATTCTAAAAATTCATGGTGTCACCCAAGCAGACTTAGACAAAGAAAGGGAAGCTAATATTTCCATGAAACTTGAGAGTGCACCCTCATCTAAAGTGAAAATAGAAAAATCTGATGATCCAAAGGAGAAGAATAAAAAGACTGATGTCAGCACCTCAGCTCCCACAACTGCAGTTGATCTGGAGTCCACTCCACCTCCTGAACCAAGCAAGGTGTCTAAAAGGAAGAAGCAAACTGGCACAAGCCACCCATCCTCAAGAACAACTAGAAGCAGAGGAAAGAACACTTAAGGACCTCTTTAGGTAGGATTCAAACTGAACTTGGAAGTCTTAAGAACTAGAGTTGTTGATGAAGGAAGGATAGATCAAATAGAAAAATTATATGACAAGTTTCATGAGATTGATAAATCATAAATTCATTCTATGATTATCAAGCATATGATTAAGTTCAAAAGGTCAGTTTTGGAACTTAAGACAGTCACTCTTGATCATGTATGGAATATACTTGATTCCTTGAAAAGACAAGCCATAGAAGAGGACATGAGAATAAGAGAAAAGACACTTGATGACAACCTCCCTATTTGTTCGCTAGAAGAGAAGACATTACTATTGGATTTGGTTAAGCCACATTTGAGAACAAAAATCAAAACTCTGCATATAATGAACAAATATTATGATCTGATTGCAAAGGGAACAGAGAAAGAATTTGAGTGAGTATTTTTGGATAGACACATGTACCCTCCTACTGTGCCTACAATCCAAGTTCCCTCTGAGAAAGTAAAATAATCTGAGATCCCTAATGCACCTATGACAGGTCCACAGGATTCTATGCCCAAGGCTGAAGCTAAGAGGAAACAATTGTGATTGATAATGTTGAAATATCCATGGTGGCAACAGATAAAGATCTAGATAAGTTTGAAGAAGCCTTTGTAAGTACTGAAGAGGCTAAGATCTTATGCAATGAAGAATCACCTAAGCAGCAAGAAGAAGTCCAAATTGAAGACTTAACAAGACAAGAAGAAGAGAAGGAAGATGATCCTAAAGAAGAGCCCTCTATTGAGATTCCAGTGAAGGTAAAAAGTGAATTCATGGATGTAAGTCAAAGCACTCTTCATACTCCTAAGTCATCTATATCATTTTTGTCAATTTTGACTCCTGATACAACAAGCCTAGACTCATGGGGAGAAGAAGATCTGATGAAAATAAGTGTATTGGCTATGGAGAAAGCCAAAGAAAAACAAGTAATGAGAAATCCTTTATTTGTGGAATCAGTTAGCATACTGAACAATTTACTGCCTAAGGATAAGAAAGTGATTAGTGTTCATTCAGTGGATGATGTAAGCACCATCTTGTCAAGCTTCAAAGAAAAATTTTCAAGTCTAGAAAAATCAGCATCAAAAATTACAGAAGAGAAATATATCAACAAAAGGTTGAATGAGTTGATAAGAAATTTCTCACTTGACCTTAATTCTCTTAAGATTGTTCAAGAAATGTTAGTAGAATCTCTTATGGTAGTAGTAAGAAAATCAGTGGAAGATCCATCTCAAGACATAAACATGTGCAGTAATGTTTATCAAGGATAGATAGATAAAATAGAGAAGGCAAAAAAAAAGATTGCAAAGTTAAGGGCTAGAAAAGCACAACTAAGAAATGCACTAGTGCCTTCATTAAATGTACTAAATCAAAACATCAAGCATATAGATGCTAAAATTGTAACTTATGATCAAGTTCCCTGCACTAATATAGAAAAGATGGAGAAGCTCACATATGCATTATGCGCCCATCTTCAGATAATTGATGCACTTAAGGCATTTTGGCAGCAAGAAATCCGAAACCTTAAGATTGCATACCCTGATGTACTTTCTATGTAAGTACTTAAAGATTTCATTTTTCTAGCACCTTTGTCATTAATGTCAAAGGGGGATTAGTATGTATGGTATAAGGGAGATAGAACAATATATGTTGTATAGTAAGACTATATGATAGCAAGTTTTGTGTGTAAGTTAAGTTTAGCAACTTCGCCATATTCCTTTGTTGCCATTAATGACAAAGGGGGAGATTGTTGGAAAGTTGACTTTACTTAGTATATATGACTAAGTTTTATGTTTTCATTATGGCAAAAAAGTCATATGAAGTTTTGTAGTCAGGGCGCTACTTGGAAGATCATAATTCGGCTAAGTATAGAAGACAGAGTAGATAGTGAAGCAGCTGATGATCAGAGCATCGACGCACGTGTGTATGATCAATTTTTGGTATGTGCCCTTGGATATAAGCTTGTGAGTATGTAATTATGCTAATTCTAAGAACACATGGTCAGATTTGATAGTATGGATAAGTTACAGCAAGTCTAAGTGACACTAGCAGTTAAGCAGCAAAGCAGAACAAAGCATGCAACCGACAGATAGTTTTTTGTTTAGTGTATATCATTTTGTTTTGTAAAATCTATGTGCCTATTGTAATAATGATGTAAACATGTTATTATCATTTTATGTAAACACGCTTGAGCCAATTAACTTGGAAGCATTGTATGTGTTAGGTTTTAGGCCAACACAGTATTTAGTTTTGGTTGCGCCCATTCAACATGTATATATATGACATGCACTTTTGTATTTGAATAAGATGGATATAGCAGAATATTATGGAAGATAAAAGAAGAGTAGAAGTATGTGATTTTATTTAGTATGATATAAAGCTCTAAAGGAAGTTAGAGCAATAGCACACAAAAGGAACTGATCAGACAGAAGTGTCAAAGCAGTAGTTCACCCTTCTAGATATAGTGTGTATCTGATATCTAGGAGGTTGTAGCCTTCTTCATTGAGAAGTGAGCTCTAGTAGTGAGCCATCCACCTCTAACAAGGTTATTTGTAAAAGACTCCTAACAGGGTCCGAACCTTAACCAGGTCATTGTACTCAGCATTGTAAAGATTGCTCCTAACAGGGCAAAGGAACAATAACAGGTTCATAAGATTAGTACATTTATTCGTGGGTATTAATTCCCACTGGGGTTTTCCTCTAGCCAAGGTTTCCCCATAAACATATCTTGTGGTATGTGTTGTGGTTGAATGTTTCATTTTATTTACTATTCATTTCAGTACTTAAGTAATTGAGCTAAGTTTAAAGAAGTAGAAAAACATTAATTGTAGAACACTGATTCACCCCACCCCCCTCTTAGTGTTCTCATTCCTAACACATGGTTGTAGACTCCTAATAGGGTCAATCCTTTAATAAGGACGTGTACTAATGTAATTTTATGCTCCTAACAGGGCAAGGTCTCCTAACATGGACATTATACTCTTAGTGCATAATTTGTGGGTACCATCCCCATTGGGGTTTTCCCTTGGCCAGGGTTTCCTTGAGAAAAAATTATGGTGTTATGAGTTATTTACTTTATGTGTATGTTCCTCTTATTTCAGATATTGCATGGTTAAGTTTGAATTGGTTTAGAAAGAGTAATTTTTTTGCAATACTGATTCACCCCCCCCCCCTCTCTCAGTATTGCTTGCTCCAAACATTTTCTTAAGTGGTAGATTAGTTTTGATAAAAACCAGAAGGATGATCTATTGATGTTCGTTGATCAAAGATTGGTTGTTTAGTAGTTGAAGATTCTGAATATTCTTGGAAAAGCAGGTTCAAGTATTTTTGGTAGTTGAGTCATAAAGTTCTTCTTAGATATGTGAATCTCACAAGTGATCAGGATTTTTCACTTGAGGAATAATCTATACCAAGTGTTTTGGGATATTTATCTTTCTTCTTCCTCTCCTTGGAGTGTCTACGAGAGTTTCTGGTTTGGATAGGCATGAAAGATTGATGTAACTGATAGCTTTGAGTAATAAGGTGTGAAGATCAAATCCAGGATGAGTAAGGAAGTTTTGATTAAATATTGAGGATAAATATGTCTAATGGTAAACTAGGTACGAAGTATCAGAGTTAAGGCTAAGTTGCCTATGTAGGTGACACTCATGACTCGAGTTTTGTACCACATGAATGATAATAGATTGAATAAATTTTTTGATAAATTAGGATAGGGTATTGAAAAACCCCATAGATATGTTATAAAATTACATTGTAGATAACCAGCTGCAAGCTCTCTAATAGGGGTATACTGATCACAGGACTGATTAAGAAATGTCAACATAGGTCTGAAGATGATAAAAATCAGGTCAAATTACTCTAGGGTCTCAAAATATTTAAAATCATATGATAGAACATGGGCTTGTACGACACAAGATTAGGTAATAGATGACAAAATAGGGCACTCATACAATAAAATGTTAGCAATTGACAAATGATGGAAAATGGTCAGTAAATAGCATCAATTCATACAAAAAAAATTTAGTAGCTAGACGATAATTCTCACAGGACCATATGACAAAAGGCAATCAACGGTCCATAAAATCCTGACTCGTACAAGTTTTTATTAGGTGACACATGACAATTTGCAAAAAATAGGGTTTTTATCAATGATTTTTTAATTATTTTGACTAGTTTGCAAGTTTTCCAGCTTTGTCCAGTTTCAAGATGTAGTTAACCTTCTTGTTTTGTGTATCAAGTGATTCAACAGGTATAGAAAACACATAGAAAAGAGGAACCAAACACAATCTATCCTAAGGAAGTTGGCATAGGAATAAAATATTTGCATGTAGACTTAGGTACACATTTAATAGCTAATCAAAATACAACCACTAGAGAACACAAAATGAATCTCTCAATGTTGTATTAGCCAACTTTAAATGCTAATGGGGGCATGATATGACAAGTGTCTTGGGAGAGTTACTATATCTCTTGCATAAAGATTATCAACCTTTTAGAGGTAGATTGAGAAGCTTATGTTCTTAGGGTTCTTATTCAGGGAATCCCTTCGTAGTCCCATAAGAAGGATTAAGGCCTATATCCCTACAAGTACTCAAATAACATAGTCACATAAATAGGATTAAGTCCTCTCACCCCTACACATAATAGAGGATATTCCACTTGTAGTCGTGTAAACAAGATTGAGGCAAAAAATCCCTATAAACACTCAAACAACATAATCTTGCAAGAAGGATTGAGGCTTCTCATCCCTACGCATATCAAAGAATATGGAATAGAAATAATATGTTCTTTGAGACTTTAATCTCAAGGATACTTTTGATTATAGTGGGTTGGAAGGGTTGGGTTTGTTTATTCCCACTTGAGTCATTCCCATTGGATTTTTCTTTCAACGACAAGCTCGCTAAAAGGTACACATGCAACAAATAGAAAAGTTTCAAGGGCCTAGATTTCTGATTGTCAATGCGGACAAGAGCATACTCTCCTACCTCTACACTTTTTGTAGATACATCATGAACGCATGTTATAATCAATCCAATATTAAGATGCCTAAGAAAACCATTTAAGGAAAATAATGTTTATTCATATCTCCTTAGGTAACCTGCAACACAAATTTTGTTAGTAGTTTGCTTTTGTTCTTGTCTTCATCAAACGTCCTACAAACATGATGTTAAATTGTATAATAGATTAAAAAATAGAAAATAGGACAGGGTTAGCGTTAATGATAATCAAAATTAGATCAATAAAACCTCAAAAACATCCATTGTTTTTTATACGAGAGAACACAGAACAACATAAAATTGCATGACAATCAGCATATAACAATACGAGAAAATAACCAATTAAAAGTATTTATACGAGTCATTATCCAATCTAGTACAAGAAAATACAAATTAATGTATACTTGTACGATTATTTATATAGAATGATAAAACAAATCCTCCCAATGATAGATACTCATACAGACTGATTAGGACTTGTACAACAACCTAGAAACTGTATGGGTGCAAACTCAAAAAATTGTATTTTGAGGCCAGAAATCGATGTCAAGCCCCATGGTGGGTGCCAAAAATGTGTGTATTAAATTTGTACTTACAAGATGCAATAAAAAACACACAATAGATCCTTGCATGCATGGTTAATCAATGAGCAATGGTTAGATAAATAAGCATTATAAACCACATAAATAGATCTATTATCTCCTATTCAACATGAGTATGATGCTCTCATATTTTTTGAGCCTTTAGTGACTATAGACAATAATTGAAATGAAGGATTTAAATGGAATAAAATAATAATCTATTTATTTTTATTTTGTGATGCAAATAAGACATGAAATTGAGCTATATTCTATGATAATAATGATGAAAGAAACATGATTTTAGGCTAAATATGATATATAACAAAACTATTACAAAATATATATCCATGAATCTCCACAAGACAAGAAAGACCAAAGAGACAACAAGACTAAAAATAGAAAAAGATAGAACTGGCCCCAACCTAGCAAAAAGCCAACATAAATCCAACACAAGATAACTTACATTAAAAAATTAAACAAAGCTAACCCAAATTTTTAAGGTTCTCAGTGACCTCCTCTTCCATCTATTCCATCCTTTAACCAACCTCTTTTAGATCAATGATATCCTGAGGTATGGTGGAGGCTTTATTTTTAGGGTTGGCTCTTATCCTCTTATTAGGACCCATAGTTTTCTCACACCCAACCTCCTTATCCTACCCAAGATCCATAATGGACCTATCATGATGAAATTTCTCTAGACAAACCACCAAAATCTTCATATTATCAACTGAGGACTTAACCGCCTTGTGACTCTATTCCATAATCTTTCATAGGGTGGAACCACACTTAGAAATCCTCTAGTTCATGTGTTTGATATTTTAATCTAATATTTATGTGGTCTTTTCAGTCACCTCCACATTCTTAGTTAAACAATTAATGATCACATTCTTCACTTTCTTCGTCCAAAGCGCACAAATTGAGGGCGTATGGGAAATCTTCTTAGGATCAACAGGCATAATAGAAAACCCATGATCATCACCCTCATTAACCTACATAGCCTCAAACTTTGAGGATAGAGAATGATACTTCAGATGGAGAGATTTGATTTTGTGGAAAACCCACATTAATAACCTGAAAAAGTTCACTGAATTGTTCTTCATCATATCCAACACACCAAAATCAATCTCCATCTTGGTGTCAAAGCCTTGGGGATCAAACTCCTCATAGGCAGTAGGGGAGATTCCATCTTTATCATTTAGGGAATGGGTCTTCTTAGACCTAGTAGGAGAGAGGGAACCATAATTCTCTAGATAACTTCCATAATCCAAAATAATTAGAACTTTATCCTACCCTTTCGCAATATCTGCTGAATTTTTTCCCCTAGTAGAAAGAAATCATTTATCCTTACTAGACCCAGTTATCACACTCTTGGTCAAGGTGGTAAAAACAATATATTTATTAGTAGTTCCCTTCTCTTTCCAAATATCAATAATAAATTTTCTTTCTTCCATATAGGAGGGGGAGGCCACATCCTTATCCACAAATAATTTCCCTAGATTAAGCACCGTAGGTCCCTTCCTGGGATAAATTTTATGTTGTTTTGGTAGGGGGAGGGCATCACCCTCATCCTCCTCCATATCACATCCCTTGTTAGCAAAATCACCACTACCTTCCATAATATCCTAACCATAGAGGGAGCCCTAGGGGGACTGTCAATAACCCTATCTTTAAAATACTCATAAATAAGCAAGATGACGCCTTGGTATAAAACAAGGTGCTTCAGAGGATTTTTCGTATGAGAGATAATACTAGCATTAAGTGAGGAGATAAAATAAAATGAGAAAGAGCTAAGGATCTTATGTCTAAAATGATTCAACATTTCCAAGTGATAGTTATAAACTTTGGTAGTATATGTTACATAAAAAGAGATGAAGACATAGGAACATTTGATGCAAGAAGTGATGAAGGTATTGTGTGTGTGAGTTTGTGACCTACAACACAACACTTCAATAGGATAATAACAGCACTTGTTAGAGGAAAATAAAGATCTAATTGCACAAACTAACAAGAAAAAGCATCCTATTGCTCTCTAATTAATGTGAGTATGAAATAAGGGTTAGTTTGCTCTCAGATTTTGACCCTTAAAACAGTGACAATCTACACTAAAATGAGAGATTCAAGAGTGCATGTATGCAACTAAAATAAAGCATGAAATCTTAATTCCTTCCATTATGACCCAAATTGAAGTGTTTTCTACTTAATAAAAGCTTGAAAGCATGGAAAACAACTATCAATCTAAGCATTAGCTAGCAAATTCTCCAAAGCATGAGAGTTCATAATCATGGATTATGAAGCCTCAAATTCATGAGCAAGTATGTAGAAGCATTAAAATCTTAGAAGTAATTAGCAATATTGAGAAGAAGAAGAAGAAAGCCTTTGAAAATTCTATTTTATAGGATTTGGAAGAGAATCGACGGTTGAGATGCATCCATGAGGAGTGGTTGAGATGCATCTTGGCTTGATCCTTGATCCATGTGCAAGCCTCCTAATCATAAAGTGTGTTTGTTGTTTTTGTTTGATTTAGGAGGTATTTATGCATTTGTTTTAATTAATAACTCTAGCCTTTGCATTTTATGGGATTTGATTAATTAAATAGGCCTAGAGTTAATAACTTTGATTTTTGCTTGGACCTTAGTAATGAATGTTTGATCTAGGATTTTCATGGGGTGTATTGAATTTTTAAGAGTTCATGCTAATAATCAAAGATTGAATTAACACAATTAAGGTTATATGCTGAATTAAGGGCAAATAGGGCCTTAGGTTCTATGAGGTCAATTTTAGATGATTACATTTTCCCCTCTTTGAATTGCTTTGCGAACAGCACAGGGATTCAAAGATGGGAAAATGTAATCATCTAAAATTGGGCTAATAGAACATAAGAATTAAGGGCAAATAGGGCCTTGGGTTCTATTATCCCAATTTTAGATGATTACATTTTCCCTTCTTTGAATTGCTTTGCCAACAGCACAGGGATTCAAAGAAAATTTGATTCAAGATGTGATTCGGGAGATTTATAGAGCAGTGAGAACTACTCTGAAGTGGAGAATTCTGAGCTTGATTGAATGAAATCCTACTTGGTTTAAAAAGCTACCAATTTTGAACTTGATTGAACTCAAATTGACATTACCAATTCCGAGCTTAATTGAATGAAGATCGATAAAAGAATCTCGAGCTTGATCGAAAGAAATTCTGCTTGATTTAGAAACTATCAATTCTGAACTTGATTGGATAGGAATTGATGATACTAACTCTGAGCTTGATTGAATGAAGGTCAATATGAGGTTTCGAAAAGAATTTTCAGTTGAAAATAACAGTCTCATCTTGATTGAAGAGAACTGTCGTGCCCCTAGTGTGAAAGAATTTGATTCAAAGCACTAGATTTGGTATGATTATGCCCCCTCGGGACTGAAATTGGAACAAATTCAAATGACCTCATCAGTTTTAGGCATTTAGAAAGATTTTTCATGATTGAATTAGTGTCAGATCAAGCATAGATCGATTGAATAAAGTTTTCAAGCCATTTAGATCAATTTAAGTGCCCTAGAAGCACTATTTGACCAAGTTTGACCTAGAATTTGAGAGAGTTGACCAAGTTTGACTTGTGTTGAAATGATATCCCAGCATATAAATCTGATTTGCCTTGCTCACTGCATCATTAATGTGCCATTTGCCCCTATTTGACCGTAATTTGACCATTTTGACTTTTTGCCTTCTGGATGTTGACTTTGCTGTGTAACTCTATTTTTACTGGATTTGGATGATCTAAATCACCTGTTTTAATTTTAGTCTTGATATTAAGCCTCTGTGATGTCTTATAAATAAATGTCCCTTAGGATTTTGGGGCCCCGGGAGGCTTAAATAGGTCAAAAAGTGACTTTTAACTATTCATTTTCACTTTTACCCTTTGAGAATTCATTGAGCTCTGAGCAACCATGGTGTTCCCAATGGAGAAGCACAGATTCAAGATGCTCAAATGATATGACCACCCAAGGCATTACGCAGCACCTATGAGTATTCGTTAACGAATCTTGTCAATTTGAAAAATTTGAATTTTCACGTATTTTTATGTATTTTATAGGCAAAATAGTTTTGATTCGCATCCCGGATATGAGATCACATACAGTCCATCTTGTGTCACTTCTCAGATTTTAGATCACATTTGGGATTTCAGGGATCGCACCCCATCGGGTCGCGTCTGGCGAAATTTGAATTTTATTAAGCTTTTCAAGTCCATTTTAGAAACAGGTCCACATCCGGGATACCAGATCACATCCTAGATTTCCTGGTCCGCATCCTAGATTTCTAGGATCGCATCATGTTTTAGGGTCACATCCTAGATTTCTTAATCTACATCTGGTATTCTGAATCGCATCTAGTTTTTTGGATTTTTGAGCCAAGTACACTTTTCTTTTTCTTTTTTAACTTTAAGCATTTTTTTTCGTCAATTTTCTATGTCTAACACTGACATAGTACCTCTATTTTCTATTGTGTGGGTTGATTTTCCATTTGTGTCATTCAGATCCCCAAGGCTAACCTAGGTCTTGGCTCTACATGATTAGTTGAGTGAGGAGGATCAACACATCGTTAGGCGATGCGGTCTTTGGAGTCTGGGTGATTTACCTCACATTCAGGTAAATCATGGGCTTCTCACAACTTTGGTAGAGAGGTGGCACTCAGAGTGCAACACCTTCCACCTACCAATCGGCGAGATGATGGTGACACCTGAGGACATGTGGAGGATCCTGCATGTATATATTATGGGACACCATATAGAGTATGAGGCATCTGAGCACGTGGCGATTGTTGATGCTAGGAGAGTCTTTGGAGATAAGACCATTGCTAGTCATTACCTAAGTTGGGACCGCATGGTTGCCAACTATGCCCCTCTTCTTATATATTTAGTTGGTTTGATAGGAGGCATCATGATACCAGATAGGGGTCAGCATGGTTTTATGTGTGGCTAGTCCCGCATGATAGGCCAGATGATCCAGACTCCTGGCAGGTATGCCTGGGGTAGTTGTATACTTGCTCACATGTATCATGAGCTTCATGAGGTTGTCTACCAGCACTCTCACTCCATGACTGTAGAGAGCATTGTGTTGTAGATCTAGGCATGGGAGCACATCCCTATGACCCATCCTATTGTTGACAGACACCGTGATGTCGGGCTACCGTATATCTACATGTATTATGGATTCATTCAGTAGCCCCACCTAGGCAAGTTAGAGTATTGGTGCCATCTGCTGGATGATGTTACTGAGGTGGAGTAGTGACCTTATCATGATTGTGAGGCCTGGCCCTCAGATGTCAAACATATGTCCTTCTTCTTTCAGACTAGGTACCTTGTTGGGTGGATCCGCTATGTGATTGAGTGGTTTTTTATCACCCGAGTTTGTCATCAATATGGACATATTCAGGGCATGTCACGAGAGACTTGTCTATATGCTCATATCATGAGTGAGGAGGCTCAATGGGGAGCCCGGTTAGTATATGAGACAACCATTTATGAGATCACTCACATGCAGCCTATGGACTGGGATTATCAGGCAGTTGTTCATGATGCCGGTGTCACTGATGATTATCATGATCACTACATGAGGCACCCTTATCCTTGATTTACTTCTCCTGATGACATCATTCCCTAGATCAAGGATGCTCTTGATTATGATCTTGATGATGATGTTGGAGGGAAATCCCAAGCTGCTAGAGGGGGTGATGGAGGGAGAGCTCATGATGGAGCCCACAGAGGTGGAGGTAGGGATGGAGATGGGGCCTATAGGGGCAAAGGTGATGGATGAGATGGAGATGATGGAGGAGATGATAGGGGTGGTGGTGGTGTAGCAGTGGGTGGTAGTAGGCAATGAGCCTCTAGAGGTGACACTAGTCATAGGTAGCATAGGGTATGGATCACTCCTCCTCAGAGGGATATAGGACCATTATTACACAAGGATGAGCACGTGTAGAGACCTATAGGGGAAGATCAAGATCCACAACAGCAGCAGGCATGATAGGATCCCCCTGTAGGTGGTGACGGTGATAGGCTTTCACAGTGTGAGTAGGAGAGAGTTGCCCTGAGATTATAGGTGGCTACCCTCATAGCACAGTTATTAGAGAGGGACTCACAGTTAGCACAAATTAGAGCTGAGAGAGATACATAGATAACTCAGCTGAGAGCAGATAGGGATGCTCAGTTGACACAGCTGAGAGCACATAGAGACACATAATTGGCACAGTTGAGAGCCGAGCATGATAGGTATGCGCATACAGCTACCCACCAGGGACAGTGAGCCACATACTACTTCACTTTATATTGCGGTGTTGTTCCTACCCCTTAGAGGGCTCCACTTTATTCAATTATTGCACAGCAGTCAGAGGGTGCCATGCCACCTCCACCACCATCGAGTAGAGCAGATGCTACCCCTCCCAATCCTCCTGTTGAGGATGAAGGGGCTAATGAGGTGTAAACCTCATGTTATATTTAGATTTTGTACCTTTGGACATATTATATATCATGGCATATCTTGTATCTATACCATTTTTTATCGGTGTACTCTCATATCTCCTGGACTCTGTATTTTTGTTCATATGTTGTTTCATGCTTTGATATACTAATACTCTGATTCATTGATGATCTCTGATAGACATTCTTGCTTATGGACATTTTTTATTATATATTGATGCTCGTACTGATTCTGTCATTGATACTCTTTATCTGATGCCTCATGTGTTGCCATTTCTGATGTCTAATCTTTTATGGTTTCAATTTCTTCACATGTGATATATGCTTGGGATATTTGATGTGATAGTCATACTTGGTCAAGATTAGATAAAGTGATGATAAAATGATGTAATAATATATTTCACTGATATATGCCCATGCTTTTGTTATTTTCAAAGCTTCATGAATGTATGGATGTATGAGATGTATTGTGATACGATGTATGGACATCTCAATTTTATTTATGTATGGATCAATATGAATGCAAAATGCAAGTGGTTTTATGATATGAAATGGTTTATGAATGTAAATGGATATCAGTGATTTATACTCTATCATTTTAGATTCAGTTGTTTATGATTCCATGATGTACTTGGTCTCACATGTCAAATGGTTAACATTGAATGCTTAATGCTCTGAATTTTTAGCTTATGTCATAAATGCTTTGAATAGACCTCAGTTTATATCATTGATCTAGATAGTTGAATCCACATTTTTATGCTTATGCAAGATTAAAATGAATGCAACTATATTAAAATGAATGCAATTTAAAATGAATTTCAATGCAACTAAAGACAATGAAATGCATCTAAATGAATATAATGCAAATTAATATGATATGCAATTAAAATGAACCTTAATGCAATTAACCAATGAAATGCACCTAAGACACCTAGGATAGTCACTGTTTATTCAAAAGTGGGTTGTTTTTCATCATAGAGCCTCTGTTAGCGGGACTGCATTAGGATAATACAATTTTCATGAATAGATTTGGCAATCCTGAAAATATGAATACATCCTTTTTATTTCATCATGTTCGAAGACAACCTAAACATTAAAGCACCCAGCTATAAATATATTGTCAATTACTTCCTGTTTGATATAAACCATTTCTTTTCTAATGCATAATGTGTAAATGTATACCCACAATGACCTTTCATTTTGTATTCATATCCTTGGGTATAATCCGATTTACCATGCACTTTACTAGGAAATAGTTTATCTTTGTTAGTTTTTAAATAGGCAAGGAAATAGATCCAACCTCACTAAGGCTTTCATAGGAAATAGGTCGAGGTATACATGGCATTCCACTACAAGGTGGAGGCACTTATAAGTAGACACCCATTTCCCATGATCGTCGAAGATCATTGGATTTATTACCATAAACAGAAAACAAAGAAAATGTTATGCCCCCAGTCTTTGTTTCTCTTAGTCCATAGACATCATCGAGTTACTTGTGGAAGCATAACTATCAAAAATTGATAATAAGAAAAAGAAAGTTCTTTATCCCTTAGCATGGTCATTGTGTTTACAAAATATAAACAGACAATTGTGGTTATAGTGTTTTAAAACACTCTTGATTCATCTTGCAAACACACGTTTTAAGAACTATCATCAATCAAAGATACATTTCTTCATCCATAAGTGTCTCACATGTTTTAGTGTTTAGAAACACTATTTTTATCATGATGTTGTGTTGAGAAACACATTTTAGATCCAGTTGATTGGTGTTGAAAAACATCATTTTTCATAGTTTATAGTCAATTGTGGACAAAGGTGGTATTGAGAAATACCGTTGTTCGTAGTTTATTGTCATTGCAGACGCATCATCCTGTCAACAAATGTGATTTGATCAATGCCCCCTAGGGAAAAATAGTTTACCTAGGACCCTAATGTGGATAGATTCCAGTCTTAGGAAGACACAATTCTCTGATAGTTCTCTTAGGATTTGGTGTGTCACAAAAGTGACTGAAGGATATATACAAACTGATATTTACATAGGCTCAAGGTGCAAGCGTCATCTTGATAGATAGAGCATTGATTACAAGTAGCGCCTATTTACCAGGTTTTCACCACTTGGCCAAAGTTTCATTCTATTTTTGCTATCATGGCACTTGTTTACCAGGTTTTCACCAAGACCCTTTTCTCTCTTTTACAAATTTTTTTTTTGTTCTTTTTTCTTTTTCTATTTTTTTTTGTATTTTTCTCTTTTCTAATTTTTTTTTGTTGACACATCAAGGTGCCAAGATAGTCATTTTTCAAGAATTTTCCAATGTTTTTGATTTTTTTCAAGATCCATATTTGCTTCTTTTTTATAACTTTTTTCAGGACTCTTTTCACTGTACAGGAGCTTCCTCTAGAATGTCAGGCATAAAACCTTTTCAGATGTAAAGTATTGATGGGATCTAGTAAAACATCTCCTTTAGGCATAGCCAATTGATAGGCTCCTGATCCAAATGTTGTTGTAATGACAAAGGGACCCAACCAGTTGGGTTCAAATTTTCCTTTTTGTTCTTGATGTTGTTGGTTTTTAGGATTTTCTCTAAGAACTAGATCTCCTATCTGAAAGATTTTGGGTTTTACCTTCTTGTTGTATCCTCTTGACATCCTTTTCTGGTAAGCTTTGAGATGATCAAATGTCTGTTGTCTGCACTCATCTAATAATTCAAGCTCTTGCAGTCTAGATATTCTATAGTCTTCATCAGTTACTAGATGTTTCAGTGATACTCTTAGTGACAGAATCTCTACCTCAACTGGTAAGACTACCTCTGATCCATAGACTAGTGCAAATGGAGTTGCACCAGTTGGAGTTCTTATGCTTGTTCTATAAGCCCACAATGCTAGATTGATTTTCAAGTGCCAATCCCTTCCTGATTTGTTGACTGTCCTATGCAAGATTTATAGAATATTTTTGTTTGATGCCTCAGCCTGTCTGTTACCTTGAGGGTAATAGATTGAAGAACAGTGCTAAGTGATTTTAAATTGTAGACACAACTCATATATGTCTTTGTTCTTGAATTGTCCCCCATTGTCAATCATAATCGATGAGGGTACGCCATAACAACAAATGATGTAATTCAAGATGAACATTGAAACTTGTTTTCCGATTTCATTGGACAGTGGAACAGCCTCCACCCATTTTGTGAAATATTCAGTTGCAGTGATGATATATTTATGTTCACTTGATTAATTGGGGTAGATCTAACCAACCAAATCAAAGGCCCATTGTTGAAATGGCTAGTGTGTTATGAAAGGAATTAGCTCTCAAGCTGGTGCATGTATGAGATTTCCATGGATCTGGCATTTCTTACAAGTTTTTGCAAAGTGAATAGCATCTTTCTCCATAGTGGGCCAATAGTATCCAACCCTTAGGAGTTTCTTGGCTAACTAAAAACCATTCAAGTGTGATCCACACACACCTTCGTGAACTTCTTTTTAACACATGATTAGACTCTTCATGTTCTAAACACCTAAGAAGTGTGTCATCTAGACTACACTAAACAAGTCATTAGCGATGATCACGTAGCGGGATGCTGCTCTTATGAGGGATCTCTTTTCATTTCTAGAATAGCCTTCAGGAATGATTTGGTCTTTGACATAGGAGTAGATAGATGCATATCTAGACAACACTTGAGTTTCAAGGGCACAAACAATTTGGCATTCAGGAGAGTCATAAGTTGGGAAAGGGAGTTCTTCCACCAGGAAGTCATAGCGAAATTGGTGTTCTTCCAATTGTAACATAGATGCTAAAGTAGCCATCACATCAGCTGCTCTATTTTCTGACCTGGGAATTTTTTGAAATGTGATGAAGACAAAGTACTTTTTCAATTCATCCACCATTGTTCTATAGGGCATTAGCTTTTCATCCTTAGTTTGATAATCACCATTTACTTGGTTGATAATAAGTTGTGAATCCCCATAGATGTGTAATTCAATGATTTTCCACTCTATTGCAAGCTTGAGCCCATTCACAAGAGCTTCGTATTCCACCATATTATTGGTACATGGAAAGATCATCTTATAAGCTTTTGGGATCTTATATCCTTGTGGTGTAATGAATAAGAATCCAGCTCCTGATCCTTGTTGTGTGAAGGACCCATCAAAGTACCTTTTACAGGGATGTTCTATTAGGTGCATGATAGATTCATCTGGGAATTCCACAAGTAATGGCTTATCATCATTTAATGGCATCTATGCAACTTGATCAGCAATCACCTACCCTTTAATGGCTTTCCTGTCCACATACTCAATGTCAAATTCACTTAGAATCAGGACCCACTTAGCAAGTCTTCCTGTCAGCATTTCTTTGTTCAATAAGTACTTAAGTGGATCAATTTTAGCCATTAGTTTCACCTTGTGTGCTAGCATATAGTGCCTTAGCTTCTGGGATGCAAACACCACTGCTAAGCATGCCTTCTAAATCATTGAATAGTTTAGCTCATATGTGACCAAAGTTCTAGTGATATAATATATGGCTCGTTCTTTCTTGGCCTCATCCTCTTGTGCAAGCAATACTCCTAGTGATGTATCTATTGCTGATATGTAGAGAAACAAGGGTTTTCCATAAATTGGCACCATTAGGATTTGAGGATTCATTAGATAATTCTTGACTTGGGTAAAATTCTCCTCACACTACACATCCCAAGTGAATGTGGTTCCCTTCCTCATCAACTTTGTGAAAGGTTGTGCTTTATCAGCCAACTGAGATATGAACCTTCTTATGGCTTGTAGCTTGCCCTGTAAGGTTCTCATTTGACTAATGTTCTTTGGTGGTTTCATTTCTAGAATTGCCTTCACCTTTGTCGGATCCACCTCAATTACCTTAGCTGAAACTATGAAACCTAAGAGTTTTCCAGATGACACGCCAAATGTGCACTTCTTAGGATTAAGCCTTAATTGGAATTTGTTCCATTCTATCAAAGATCCTCCTCAAATCCTCTATGTGTGTAGTCCTTATTCTTGATTTTGCCAAAGTGTCATCAACATAGTCTTCCATGTTCTTGTGCATCATATCGTGGAAGATTGTGGTTGTTTCCCTTTGATATGTGGCACCTGCATGTTTTAGACCAAATGGAATCACATTCCAATAATAGGTTCCCCATGCACAGGTGAATGTTGTTTTCTCTTGGTCTTCAAGAGCAATTTTGATCTGGTTATATCTTGAAAATCCGTCCATTAGGGAGTACATCTCATAACCTATTGTTAAGTCCACAATCATGTCTATGTTTGGGAGTGGAAAATCATCTTTAGGACAAGCCTTGTTGAGATCCCTAAAGTCTGTGCATACTCTTATTGATTTGTCTACCTTAGAAATGGGAACTATATTGGAGATCCACTCTACATAATCAATTGCTCTAATGAATCCAGCTTTCAATAGTTTTTCCAGTTTTTCTTTCACTAGCAATGCCACATGTGGATTCATTTTTCTAAGTTTTTGCTTGACAGGTTTTACATCTGGTGAAATAGGCAAATGGTGCATAATCAAATCTGTATCCAATCTGGGCATATCTGAGTAAGACCAAGCGAAGTTGATCTCTTTGCTTTGAAGAAATCGGTGAATTGGATTTTCTCATCTTCTGTCAATGATTGAGCTATGTGGACTAGCTGAGGAGCTTCTGTTGTTCCCAAATTAATGGGTTGTGTTGGTTCAATCAAAACCGAGGACCTTTCTTGGAAATGATTTGGGAGGATATCAAGCATCCCATCCTTTGGTGCCTCAAGGAGGTTTTCACCATTAGATACGTCTTTTTCTTTTTCTCTTTTAGGATCTGATACTTCCACTAAGTGGTTTTCACCATCAGACCTCTTGTTCTTTTTATTTTTCTTTTTAAGACTGAGAAACTTGATATCCTCTTCATTCATGATTTCACTCATTACGCTGGTGGAAGAATGGAATGGTTCACAAGCATTAAGATAATAGGCTATGGAATAGTCATTGTCAAAGGATAGCAAGCTTGTGTTTGTAGGTTCATCCCAGTCTATCAAGTCAAGGTGTTTCAAGGGCAAAGATTCAATAGGTTCAAGAGATAGCACCACATTGTTATCACCATTCATAACTTGCAAGATATCATCTATTAAGTTTGCCTCTAGATAAGTGTTAGGATTATTAGAGTCAGATTCATTATTATTAGAGTTCATGTTAATGTTATGCGGATCTAACTCTAGTGATCTAACATTAGAAATTTCTCCTTCTTCAATCAAGATCCTAGGAGAAAACTTGTGTATCACATCTATTTCTATGTCCATGGTTGCATCAGAGAGGACATCCCATTTGTACTCATGTGAATCCACCTTATTATAATCTAAGACTCCCAAAAAGTGAGCAATAGTCATAGGCACCTCATTTTCTTCATTAGCACGGTTCTCTTCTTCTTGAAATGGTTCTTGTGGATTCATTGCTTCAAATTCTTCATCAAAATGTGGTGCATCAATGACAAGGGGTTCTTGTTCTTGTTCTTCATCAAGTTCATCTGCTTGTTCTCTTTTTTATTCTTGTTCAAGACTTGTGCCAAGGAATGTAACATCTGGGTCCCCTTGTAATAGTAACAATCTTTCATAAGGAATGGGTTTTCCTTCCACTTCTTCTTCATCATTAGAATCTCTTGATCTATCAAATACAGGACCTTTTTCTACTATGGGATGAAATCTAGCCTCTTTGAAGCCTAGTCCAGTCTTACCCTTAGGATTTTTGAAATCCATGTGTAAGGGTTCCACTAGTCCTTTCTTGTTTTGTCCTAATGGTCCTTTGCCTTTGTATCCCATTCATTTCATAAGATCATATCCTTTCCTATATTTTCTTGTAGAGATTTCAACATGTTTAACATTCCCATCTTCTTTGGGTTCTTTATAAAGCCATTGCAAAACAAATTTTTCTTCATTCTCTTCCTCTAAGGATACCTTTGCTTTCACCATTCTGGTTCCTTCATGTATAGTCAAAGTGCTGCCATTAGAAGGTGTAAATATAGATGAGGGCATTCCTTATGTCCTAGGAGATATAGGAAGATCTGTCAAAGATGTTGCAGGATCTATTTTGTACTCTCCCATGTTTGTTTCTTGGATATTGATCTTCTTAGCAAAGCTCCTCAAGACCATTTCTTTAGATGTCTCTGCTTTGGTGGACCCTTCTTTGTTATGAGGAACCATGCTTTTAGTTTGTTTGAGTTTATTACAAGTATATGTGGTATCTGCTAGAATAGTCACCTCCACTCCATTATGAGGAAACTTTAGGCATTGATGATATGTGGAAGGCACTGATTGCATTGAATGTATGAATGGTCTCCCAAGAAGATTTTGACTACAACTAATTTGGAATCTAATTGAAGAATCTATGACTACAAGATCACTGAAGAGTTGTTGATTAGATATGTAATATGATTAAATCAATATTATGTTGTCATTAATGTCAACTAGTTTGACAGCACTTATCTTGTAAGTTACTATACCGAGACATCTGAAGAAAGGTGGAAGAGATGAAGAATAGAGAAATCTACATGAGGAAAGATGTACATGATATATGAGGATAAGGAGCACATTGAGTAACTTGCTGATGAGTCTATGACTTGATGATATTGACTTTATTATGTTGCATTCATCTATGATGAAGTATAGAGCTGAAAGACATAAAGTAGTGTTGTCGGTAAATGAAGCATTTCTAGTATACACCGACGGAGTGTAGTGTATACCAATCATAGTATTAACCAAGCAGTGTTCACCGACGCATTTCTTTGTTAACCGAGCAGAATAGAATGTATTAAATGATAATTTTAGCCGATAAGATTGATGAGCTGGCAAGAGTATAACATCGAGGTAACAGATAATGTTTGTTACACAGATCGACAGCTGACAAAATTCAGTGGAGATCTAACGGAAAAGATTGAAATGTGTTATTGACACAAGTACTGAGGAACTTTGAAGCAGCAAAATCTATGAATGAGATTAAGTGGCAAAATTTGATTGTGAAGAAGAAAATGATTTACTCGTCTATATAAGAGAACATTTTTTCTTTATGAAAATGCTAGAAAGAAAGAAGAAGCTGTAGCAATATCGCATGAACAAGGATTTCATGTATTTTGATCATACTAGTTAGTAAGAACCGAGCTGTAGAGGAATTATCGAGCTACAGAGAGCAATTACCGATGGATAGTAAGTTGATACAGTATTGAATCTGAAGTGAAATATTGATCAGAAGGATTTGTATGGACTAAATATTGATTTGTAATCTACAAATTGAAGTTGTATTAGGGCAGGTCATTTACTGTTACATATTTAACCATTGTATACAACCAAATCTCTTAACCGAGTGGACTCTAAAAGTCTTATGATGTATCATTCATAGAATGAACATTGTTATCATGTCAACCCCATAGTGAATGCTGGTTGGATGATAACTTCTAGTCTAAAATCCTCTAACAAGGTCACACCTCATAGTGTGTTTGTAACCTTTAATAGGGTTGGGTCTTAACCGACCTCACTTCAGAAGAGTGAACAATTTTGGGTTGCCGGTCCCAAGTGGTTTTTCCCTTTACAGGGTTTCCACATTAAATCTCTTGTGTTATGTGTTGATCGTGATATTTGTTTGTTATCATTCTTTACATGTTACATGTTAGATTTGATCGGTAAACTATTTTGGCATTAGACTGGTAATCGGTAAAAGCACAAACAGTGAGAGTTATTATTGCTTATCGATGAGCAGAAATTGAAGAAATTGTTTTGAATTATACATTTTGATTTGGGACACTGGATAACTAATTCCCCCCCCCCCTCTCAGTTATTCTAACAATTGGTATCAGAGCATTGGTTGCTTGGAATAGAGTTTTAAGGACTTAAGCATAAAGGTCTCAAGATGTATAAGAGGGAAGTGCCGAAATTGAACAAAGAGAACTTCGCAGTATGTCAAAGCAGAATGAAGCTGCACATATCTGGAATTGGGAACTCTGCACTAGATCTGATGGAAAATGGCTACATACAACAGCCCACTGGTCCCTTAACTATTGATCAACTGAAGGACAAGCATGAACACAATGTTACTATGATGGAACTTGTTGCTGCCTGTACCGATGCTAAATTTGAAGATATCAAGACATGCACAACTACCAAAGGAATGTGGGATAAATTAGCACAAATATACAGTGGAGATTTGAATGTCAAAAGAGCCCGAGCTGAAAGTCTGAGAGGCAAATTTGATGATATGAGAATGAAAGAAGGTGAGAACATTATCCAATATTCAAATAGACTCAAAGAGGTGGTACATGCTATTAGAGTATCTGATGGAGTGATTGATGATGAAATAGTGATAAGCAAGATTCTCAAAACCTTACTACCAGTTTATGCAATCAAGATTTTTGCAATTCATGAAACAAGAGCTACATCCAACCTTACTCTTGACACTTTGATTGGTAAACTTACTACCTTTGAATTAAACAATTTTGATAATAGTGTTGTTCCTTCTATTGAATCCACTTTCATGTCTTCTTTGAAGATTGGAAAGTCTAGCATGAATAGTAAAAATTATGATAGTGATGATAATACCGATGATGAACTTGATGAGCTTGAAGCACTTATGGCCAGAAGGTTGCCCAAAGGAAAAGCAAGGTATAGAGGTAAGCTACCTTTAGCATGCTTTAATTGTAAAGAAGTCGGTCACATCATTGCTAGATGTCCTTAGAAGAAAGATGATGATAGATCCAAAGACCGATCTGATGGAAGCTATGGAAGAAGAGTCAACAGAGGCTACCGACACTACAACAGAGACAACTGAGATGAAAAAGGCAAAAAGGTATGTTACATAGCTGAAGATATTGAAACTGAATCTGATTCTGATGATGATATAGAAGTTGTATTTGTTGCTGTGAAAGATGACTCAGAAGAGGAAGAGAAACATGAAGAGACAGCACTGATCTCTAAAGTAAATAGAAATGATACATGGATCATAAATAGTCACTATACACATCATATGACTGGTGATGTAGAAAATTTTGATCATCTTGTTGAATATAATGGAGGATTTGTGAGAATGGGAAATGATGCACCTTGTATGGTAAGAGGTAAAGGCTCACCGATGATCAATGATAGACTACAATGAGAAAATGCATATTGGGTAGATGGATTGAACTATAATTTGTTAAGTGTGGCTCAGCTAAACAATTTAGGCCATCGACTAGCTTTTGAGAGCAAAAAGGTGAAAATCTATGATGATGGAGGAAGACTTGTCAGAACTAGTACACAATCTAGAGGTAATCTATTCTATCTTGATATGGATCAGTCTTCTTATTTGTTAATCAAGGATGAAGATGCTTGGTTGTGGCACAGAAGGCTATGCCATGTGAACTTTGACAACATGATCAAGATTAGTAGAAAGAGAAGAGTTAGAGGATTTCCTAACTTGACAAAACCTGATCATGCCATGTGCCATGAATGTTAGAAAGGTAAGATGACTAAGTCTAGTTTTAAAAGAAAAGACTATTCAACAAAGAAGATACTTGAGTTGGTTAATATCGACCTATGTGGTCCTATGAGAACTTAGAGCTATTCTGGTGATAGATATTTTATTCTTTTTATTGATGACTATACTAGACTGATGACTGTTATGTTCCTAAAAGAGAAATCTAAAGCTTTCAAAATGTTTAAATGGTATAAAGCTAAGGTAGAGAAAGAAACTAGAAAAGAAATAAAATGTTTAAGATCTGATAGAGGAGGTGAATTTATCTCTGATGAATTTACTAATTTTTGTAATGAGCATGGAATCAAAAGGCAGGTATCCGCACCGAGGACACCTCAGCAAAATGGCATTTCTAAAAGGAGGAATAGATCTATAATTGACTGTGCTAGAACATTGATGATACAGAAGAATGTTGCTCAAACATATTGGAGGGAAGCTGTAAGTAAAGCTGTGTATGTTCTTAACCGAGTACAACTAAAGAAGGACTCAAACCGAACACCTTATGAACTATGGTTTGGACACAAACCTATTGTAAGTTATTTCAGAATTTTTGGAAGTAAATGCTTTATTTTGAAAGATGAGAGAAATGGAAATTTTGACTCTAAAGGAGATGAAGGGATATTTCTAGGATATTCCACTTCAAGTAAAGCATACAAATGTTTGAATAAGGCTACAAATAAGATAGTTGAAAGTACTAATGTTCGTGTTGATGAGTTTGATGACAAGTACATAGAGGAAAGTACAAAGGAACCAAAAGACTATGGTAGATTCACTTACATTGAACATCCAGAGTATCTACCGACACCATGGACTGTGTTAATCGGTTAGCAGGGAAACAATGTAGGACAACAGGTAATATAAACCGAGGAACAAGATGGAGCTACCGAGCAAGAAAATGACCCTGAGCAGGATGAAGAAGAAAGGAGAAATCAATTTTTGGCTAGTTTTGTTAGAAGACATCATCCTGAGACACAAATTATTGGAGACAGACATGTCGGAATGCAAAATAGAAGCAAAACAAGACAAGGTACATGTTTAATTTGTGAATTTGAACCTAAAACTGTGAAAGTTGCATTAGAGAATGAAGAATGGGTTAATGCAATGAAGGAGGAAATAGAGTAAATAGAAAAGAACAAAACCTGGTCCTTAGTACCCCGACCAAAAGATAAAAATGTTATCGGTACTAAGTGGATATACATAAATAAATTGAATGAAAACAGTGAAGTCACAAGAAATAAAGCTAGACTGGTATGCAAGGGATATGCATAGGAAGAAGGCATTGACTATGGTGAAACATTTGCACCTGTTGCTAGATTAGAAGGAGTTAGAATGCTACTTGCATATGTTGCACATAAGAAATTCAAAGTTTATCAAATGGATGTGAAGTTAGCATTTTTGAATGGTATACTTGAAGAAGAGGTCTACATTGAACAACCTAAAGGATTTGTTGATCTCGACAATAAAGACATGGTATGTAGACTACATAAAGCATCATATGGATTGAAGTAAGCACCAAGAGCATGGTATGAAAGATTGCATACTTACTTGTTAAGTATTGGATTTGTAAGAACAAGTGAAAACAACAATTTGTATGTGAAAGGTGATACTAATGATACTATTATCATTTATGAAATATTTGTTGATGACATTATTTTTGGAGGTTCAGATCTTGTCTGCAAGGCATTTGTTGATGAAATGCAAAAGGAATTTGAAATGTCTATGTTCAGAGAGATTAAGTTCTTTCTTGGACTACAAATGATTCAGCAGAGTGATGGGATATTCATCACACAATCTAAATACATAAAGGAAGTACTGAAGACATTTGGCATGGAAGATGCTAAACTTGTAGGAGCACCGATGGCTACTAGATGCAAATTGACAAAGGAGGATGAAACTACCAAGGTAAACTAGACACTTTACCGATCCATGATTGGTAAGTTAATGTACGTAGTTCACAATAGACTAGATATAGCACATGCTGTGGGAATTGTTGCAAGATTTTTTGCTAATCCTAGAGAATCACACATGATAGCTACAAAAAGGATCTTAAGATACTTGAAGAAAATAGAGAATTTTAGATTATGGTATCCTAAGGAAGGGAAGTTTGAACTGAAAGTTTACACCGATGTTGATTGGGCTGGAAATGCGGATGATAGAAAAAGCACCACCGAAGGAGCATTTTTCTTTGGTGAAAGACTTGTAACCTAGACAAGTAAAAAGTAGGCTTGTATTTCTCAGTCTCCAGCTAAAGTAGAATATGTTGCTGCTACTACTAACTATTCAAACATTTCCTATATCAAACAAGTGTTGGAAGGAATGAGTGAGGTAATCACTGATCCGGTGATTATATACTGTGACAACACTAGTGCTATTAATATTTCAAAGAATCATGTGATGCACTCTAAGACAAAGCATATATATATTAAGTATCATTACTTAAGAGAAAAAGTGCAAGAGAAGCAAGTAAAGTTAGAATTTGTTACATCTAAAGAACAACTTGTAGATATTTTTACTAAGCCCCTACCGAAGGACACATTTGAATACTTGAGGACTAGACTTGGGGTCTGTCCCCTGTCTATCGGTCACTAAGGTGATCTGGTTGTTGCATCAGCCAACTTTTATGAGAAGATCAATCATGTTGATGTAGAATAGTTCACACTTTGAATCATGTTCAAGGTTGTGATTAAGTTTGAGAACTTGAACCGATTGGAATATCAGTATTCAGAGATACAAAGGAAGACAGAATTGTTTGTTTATTTGTTTCTTTGGCATTGTTGTCAAAGGGAGAGATAATCAATATGAAATGAATATGATCAAATGAAAAGGGGAGAGATAAACAAGATATGAAAAGGAACAAGCACCAACGATGATAATTATCTAAGGGAGAGACAATGAGATAGAGTATTGAAGGTCAGTTACAGAGAACAGAAGCAGGAACAGGAGAACTGAAATGATCACAACTGCAGAATGGTAAAGCTGTATTATTTAATGCTAGTTTAGTAACATAGTAATTAAACATATTAAGTCTATTTGACTTATAGCATTTGTTCACAAAGTTGTAGAATGTATGTTTGGTATGTGTATGGTATACTTCATATTACTTAAGTTGTCATCAATGCCAAAGGGAGAGATTTTTTACTACAACTGATTTGGAATCTGATTGAAGAATTTGTGATTAAAAGATCACTGAGGAGTTGCTGATTAGATATGTAATATGATTAAATCAATATTATGTTGTCATTGATGTCAACTAGTTTGACAGCACTTATCTTGTAAGTTACTATACCGAGACATCTGAAGAAAGGTGAAAGAGATGAAGAATAGAGAAATCTACATGAGGAAAGATGTACATGATAGATGAGGATAAGGAACACATTGAGTAACTTGCTAATGAGTCTATGACTTGATGATATTGACTTTATTATGTTGCATTCATCTATGATGAAGTATAGAGCTGAAAGACACAAAGCAGTGTTGTCAGTAAATGAAGCATTTCTAGTATACACCAATGGAGTGTAGTGTATACCGATTGCAGTATTAACTGAGTAGTGTTCACTGATGCATTTCTTTGTTAATTGAGCATAATAGAATGTATTAAATGATAAGTTTAGCTGATAAGATTGATGAGCTAACAAGAGTATAACATCAAGGTAATAGATAATGTTTGTTACACAGATTGACGACTAACAAAATTCAGTGGAGATCTAATGAAAAAGATTGAAATGTGTTATTGACACAAGTACCAAGGAACTTTGAAGTGGCAAAATCTATGAATGAGATTAAGTGACAAAATTTGATGGTGAAGAAGAAAATGATTTACTTGTCTATATAAGAGAACAGTTTTTCTTTATAAAAATGTCAGAAAGAAAGAAGAAGCTGCAGGAATATCGCATGAACAAGGATTTCATGTATTCTGATCATACTGGTTAGTAAGAACCGAGCTGCAGAGCAATTGTCGAGCTACAGAGAGCAATTACCGATGGACAGTAAGTTGATACAGTATTGAATCTGAAGTGAAATATTGATCAGAAGGATTTGTATGGACTAACTATTGATATGTAATTTGCAAATTGAAGTTGTGTTAGGGAATGTCATTTACTGTTACATATTTAACCATTGTATATAGTCAAATCTCTTAACCGAGTGGACTCTGAAAGTCTTATGATGTATCATTCATAGAATGAACATTGTTATCCTATCAAGCCCATAGTGAATGTTGGTTGGATGATAACTTCTAGTCTAAAATCCTCTAACAATGTCACACCTCACAGTGTGTTTGTAACCTTTAACAGGGTTGGGTCTTAACCGACCTCACTTCAGAAGAGTGAACAATTTTGAGTTGCCGATCCCAGGTGGTTTTTCCCTTTACAGGGTTTCCACATTAAATCTCTTGTGTTATGTGTTGATTGTGATATTTGTTTGTTATCATTCTTTACATGTTACATGTTAGATTTGATCGATAAACCATTTTAGCATTAGATTGGTAATCGGTAAAAGCACAGATAGTGAGAGTTATTATTGCTTATCGACGAGTAGAAATTGAAGAAATTGTTTTGAATTATACATTTTGATTTGGGACACTGGATAACTCATCCCCCACCCCCTCTTAGTTATTCTAATAGAAGAATGGTGTAAGCAAGGGGTAAATCAAGAGCTTGACAAAGAACATCTTGCTCTATAGGCCCTACTCTGATGGGTAAGACAACCAATCCTTTAGAGGATCTCTCTTCCTCATCATATGCCTTGATTGTTATCTTTCTCCTAGGATAAATTGCATGCTCTGAGAAACCCAGTTGTTTTACCAAATTGTAAGTACAAATGTTCAAACCAGCACCTCCATCTATCAAGACATGCTTAACTCAATGTTTATGAATAAGAACCTCTAAATGAAGGGGCTGATTATGTGGTTGATTTGATGATTTATCATCCTCTTCTGAAAAAGATAGGTAATGTGGGGAACTCATGTGACCAACCATGGCCTGGAATCTATCCACATCTAAGTCTTTTGGTACATTGGTGCTCAATAGGGCATGATCAAGAACCTCCCTATGACTAGGGGAGATTTTCAACAACTCTAGAATAGATATCTGTACGGGTATCTTTTGTAATTGTTCCACAAGATTGAACTTTGGGGATGGCACCACTTGTTTAGACATTGTTGTTGTAGGTAGTGTCTTAGATGTTGAGACTCCTTTAAGAGTAAGCTTTGCTTGGCTTCGTGTTACAGCATTTGAAGATTTAGATTTTTTTTTCACTCCTTTGAGAGTGATCATGTTGATGGAATATTCACAAGGTTCCATCATGTTAATTACATTGTCACCATCACTGTATGTGTAATTAATCTTATTGCTTTTAGAAGCTTCTCCTTTTTCATAGTTAGGTAGTGGAGTTTGAAATGCTTTGTGATCATTGTTTGTGTGGTGTCCATCTACCTTGACTTTACCTTGTTCAATAAGATCATGAATAACATGTCTTAATTTCAAGCAATTATTAGTGGTGTGTCCTTTATTATGATGGTAATCGCAATACTCATTATCATTCCACCACTTGGGTTTGTCTTCTAGATCCCAAGGCTTGTCGGGCTTAGGAATTTTAATAACATTGTTTTCCACAAGTGATTTTAAAACCACTTCCAAGGTGTCTCCCAATGGTGTAAATTCTCTCTTAGGCCATGGTGCCCAAGGTTCTCTTCAAGTTTTGTTAAAAGTATTGTTTGTTGCTGGAATCACAGTAGGATTTGGACCCTTGTTCATTTGAAGACTTGTTGTTAGATCGAAAACATCTGGTTTGGGTTTTGGATTAGGAGTATCAACCACTCCATCATTAACCACATGTTTGTTCTTGTTTGTATATTTTTACTTGTCCTTATTGGGATAGGACTTGTCCTTATGTTCCTTGTTAATGGAAATATCACCTTTCTTAATTAGAACTTCTTCAATCTTGAGAGCATTATCGATCATTTTGTCAAAGCTAGGTGGTCCTTGTAATTGAATTAGGAAATTCATTTTCTGGAACCAAGTTGTTAATGAAAATATCCATCTTTTCATTTTTAGGAATTTCTCTAGCATATCGTGCAAATATTTTTCTCCACCTTTGTAGGAAACTCAAAAATGACTCTCCCGTCTTCTATTTGGTATTGCATAAATCCAACATTGTGACTGTGTGTTGGATATTGTAGGAGTAATATTGTATGAATTTTTGCACTAATTCATCAAATGTTTTGATTCCAATAGGTAATTTGGAGAACCACTCTATAGATTGTCCACCTAGGCTTCGCAGAAATAGCCTCATGAGGTATGTTTGTTCATGCATGAACTCCATACTAGTTGTACAAAACTCCCTCACATGATCTTGAGGGTCAGAATCTCCCATGTATTTTTCATACTTTGGTATTGCAACATTTTTAGGAAATGGAACCATTGTGAGTCCCTTATCAAAAGGGAAAGGACATATGTGCTCTAGAGAATATTGTTGTTTTGGTTTGTCCTTTGATTCCTTTAGTTCTTGAATTTCTACTTTCATAAGAAGGAATTGTCTATTCAGAATTGACATGGGACTAATATCCACCTTTTGTTTGAGTTGCTCCACATCATAGTCCTTAGGTAATTTCACACCTCGAGAAGCAAGTTTTAAAAAGTACTTTTCTTTATTTTCTTCCAAGGCTCTTTCAAAAAATTTGTGAAATTGTTTGCTGCTTAAAGCTCTATTGTATTCTTTTTTAGTAGGGTCTACATCATCATCAATATCATCCTCATCATCATCATATTGGGCCTTTTGTTTTTGTCTCTCATGTTCTGCTTCTTCATTTTGTGTATGGAATCTTTCATCCCATCGATATTCACTTTGATCATTCATGTTTATGTGTTTGGGTGTTGTTGTATAAGTAGTACTAGGTGTAGCACCATACAAGGGATTGAGTCTTGAAGTTTCTCCTATTTCCAATGTGAATATGGGTTGTCCGTCTGAGAATGGGTTGGTTTCAAAATTGTAAGTTTTGTTCCTGGTAACAACCATGAAATTTGGATTGAGTAACCAATGAGTGTCTTGTGTTTTAAGAGTGGGTCTGATAGTTCGCAATGTTTGATTGTGAATCCAAGGATGCAAGAGTGGGTTTGAAATGTCCTTATGGATCCAATGTCAAATGGGGTTAGAATGCCCTGCTTATGAGTTGGGAACCAAAGTGAAAGTGGGTTTGAAAGTGGGTTCAACATCAAAGGGTGTCAAAGTGCCCTATTTATGAGCTGAGAACTTGTTTGTAGTTGATTGGGTAAATTGATTCCACAATTGGACAATGCGGTTTTGGACCATGCAAGATGACAAGATGTTCTCAACAATGACTCTTTCTGGGTATCAGATGACTGTGTTTTAGCAATAGGAACCTACTAATTGGCCAAGTGGGTATTTGGAAATGTGAAAAAATTTCTTCTAGGATGTATGGAAATTCTCTTTGTCCCACATGCGATCCTACATAGTGACTGGTGAACAAATTGGAACCTCGGATGTGACCCAAGAAATACAATATGTGACCTAGGAAATGGAATGTGCACCAGATGTGACTCAAGAAATGGTGTGACTACCAAATGTGATCCAAGTTTGAATAGGTGCGATCTGGGATGTGAGGTGCTACTCTAGAATACCGGATGTGAACTTATGATGACCAGGAATTTGCAATTTCATTTTTTCTTGGAAAATGTGCCATGTGTGTCAGATTCCAGTGACTGTCAAGTGTTTGTAAATGCTTGAAAATGTAGTGTGCTTGTTCATTTGGGGGAAATTAACTGAGTTTGTATTTAAGACACACCAAGCAATCATTTTTAGAGCAAACACACCTAACCTTCCTTATACTAGGTAGATATTGAAACCACTTGTTCACTGACTTAGGAACACACCCAAAGACTCCTCAAAATATCGCAGTCCAATAACATGCAATGGATCTTGGAGGCCATATTTTCCAAGTGTTAACATCAATGGGGGCTCTATATGGTAAATTTCTTGGGGCAATTACTATTTGCCTCACACAAGTGATAATGACTTTTTGGGGGTGATCCGAGTGGCATATAACATAGAGCTTTAAATGAAGGCATCCATTCATAATTATCTCCCATAGTCCCGCAAGCAAGATTGAGGTTGTTAACCCTATAGGAACCTGAAAGTGTGTAGTCTTGAGAAGCGAGATTAAAGTGGCTCCGCTCTACACAAAATCCAAGTCAATCATTGGGATTGATCATCAATCTCCCAAGACAAGATAAATCATGTCTCCCAAGGCTTTAGCCTCAAAGGAGCATCAAATTTTATAGTGGGATGGAAGAGTCGGCAAAAGACTTGTCCCCACTTGGGTCATTCCTGGGAGATTTTTTCCTCAACTGGTAGGCCCTCTAAAGGTGTACAATAAAGAAAATAGATGAATGATAACAAGCTCTAGATTTTTGGTTCTCCAAAAAGGAGAAGAGCATAATCTCCTAACTTATATCACAAATCCCAAACACATCATGCAATTTTAAGGTTTATTTACCCCAATTTGATGCCAAATAGTAAGCCAACATTTGAGTTTTTGTTTCTCCCTTAAGGGGAAAAGAGCATAATCCTCTAGCTAATTTACAACTTGATGTCAAATTGTTTTAAAATTCCTAAAATCAAACATAAAGTTCTTTTGTCGATTTTGCTTTAGAGGCAACCTGCATAACAAGCATTAGTAGTCTTTTTTATTTTTGGTCTTGGGAAAAATGTCCTGCAAACAATTGTTAGGCTGTCAAAATCAATCAAGAATGCTAAGTTCACCCATTACCTTGTTAGTGGGTTAGGAAATCCAAAATCTGAAGATAAAACTTTAAGGAAAATTACATAAGCAAATTGTTAACATTCATTTCTCAATCTAATTTCAAAACATAAGTCAATTTTTGAGTTTTTGATTTTCTCTCAAGGAGAAAAGAGCATAATCCTCTAACTGATTTATGTGGTGAAATCAAACTTCCATTAGGTGCTCAAAACAAAATGCATAAAGGTTCATTTTATCCTTAAAGTAAATCAAAATCACAAGTTAGCATTTGAATTTTCTATTTTTTCAAACCTGCAAACCACAGTTAGACTATCAAAAACCAAAGAGATCAATCACACAAATCATTAGCAATCAGAAAACCTGAGAAATCAATAAAAATCACCAGATGCGATCCTAGATTTTTCCCCCCAAATTCCTAGAAACGACCCTATTTCCCAAATGTGACCCCATTTCCTAAACATGATCCAGATCTACAAGATGCGATCCTATATTTCAAACAGGTGCGACCTTGTAACCGAATGCAATTCATGAATCCAGGATACTACCCTAGATTACCCAGATGCAGATGTTCTTCCCATATGCAATCCTCTGGAAAATTTTGATACAGCGATAGTTAGTTGAAAATGCAAGAAAATTTAAAAATTCAGGGCTCAGCCCCATGGTGGGCACCATAAATGTGTGTGTGAGTTTTTGACCTGCAACACAACACTTCAATAGGATAATAACATCACTTTTTAGAGTAAAATAAAGATCTAATTACAAAAACTAACAAGCAAAAGCATCTTATTGCTCTCTAATTAATGTGAGTGTGAAATAAGGGTTAGTTTGCTCTCAGATTTTGACCCTTAAAATAGTGACAATCCACACTAAAATGAGAGATTCAAGAGTGCATGTATGCAACTAAAATAAAGCATGAAATCTTAATTCCTTCCATTATGACCCAAATTGAAGTGTTTTCTACTTAATAAAATCTTGAAAGCATGGAAAACAACTATCAATCCAAGCATTAGCTAGCAAATTCTCCAAAGCATGAGAGTTCATAATCATGGATTATGAAGCCTCAAATTCATGAGCAAGTATGTAGAAGCATTAAAATCTTAGAAGCAATTAGCAATATTGAGAAGAAGAAGAAAGCCTTTAAAAATTCTATTTTATAGGATTTGGAAGAGAATCGATGGTTGAGATGCATCCATGAGGAGTGGTTGAGATGCATCTTGGCTTGATCCTTGATCCATGTGCAAGCCTCCTAATCATAAAGTGTGTTTGTTGTGTTTTTTTTTATTTAGGAGGTATTTATGCATTTGTTTTAATTAATAACTCTAGCCTTTGCATTTTATGGGATTTGATTAATTAAATAGACCTAGAGTTAATAACTTTGATTTTTGCTTGGACCTTAGTAATGAATGCTTGATCTAGGATTTTGATGGGGTTTATTGAATTTTTGAGAGTTCATGCTAATAATCAAAGATATAATTAACACAATTAAGGTTATATGCCTAATTAAGGGCAAATAGGGCCTTAGGCTCTATTAGCCCAATTTTAGATGATTACAGGTATATTCTACCAAAAGTAAGGCATATAGGAACTATAAAAAGAGGTTAAAGAAGTTAGTGGAAAGAAAAAATGTTAATGTGGATGAAAGTCTTCACAATTTGACAAGGGCTAGTGAGTGTAAACATCAAAAGGACAATGGTGATCAAATACAACACCAGCAAGTTCAAAACAAAAGTTTGAGTGTCTCAGAAAGTGCAGAAGATGAAACATATACCATTGGAGAAGAATAAGTTCAAAAGAGATCCTCTAAAAGTTTAAAATTATCTAATTGTTCAATTTACACTCTTCCTCAAGTACTCCATTAAAAATGTAGACTTAACATCATTCCAATAAGCCTTTAAATTCTTATGCAACAAAAACCAAAAAACATTATAATAGCTTCCATTCTAGATACTAGAGAAAATCTTCTAGAAAATTTATTCCTTCAACTTGAGTATAACCTTTACAGATCAATCTTTTCTTATTTATTGTAACTCATCCATCCTCATTCAGCTTTTTCCATTATATCCACTTTTTTCCAATCACATTTTTGTCCACTAGTCTAGGCACCAATTCCCATGCATGATTTTTTTTGTATCTAATCAAACTCTTCTTTCATAAATTTTATCCAACATTCATCTTTTCTAGCTTCAGTATAATTTATTAGTTTGATTTTATAAACAAAAAAATAGTTTGACTGCTCACTTATTCTAGTCAGTCTTCTTTTTGTTTGAACACCTTTATCCTTATCTCCAATGTTATTTACTTCTAAATGATCTCTTTAAACATACCTAGTAGGTGTCTTTAAGGTTCATTCTAATTCTTTCTCTTCATCCTTTGAATCTTTATCATGAATTTTTAGAGCTTTCCTTTCTTCAATCAGTGTAACAAAGACCTGTTATAATTCAATCTCTAGTTCAAAAGTAGTATAATCTCAATACTTGATTGACATTGAGATTTGTACTTTCTACCACTTTCTTTAGCCTTAAATTATAGCATTGGTATACCTTTCTTGTATTAGAGTATCATGAGAAAATACCTTCATCTAATCTTGCATCACATTTTCCAAGATTCCCTTCATCTCTCCTAATATAGCATTTGCTTATAAAGATTCTAAATTATTTGATAGTAGGTACCTTTTCAAAGAACAATTCATAAGGAGTATTTCTATGATTTACTCTGATATGTACTCTGTTAAGAAGATAAATTATAGTGTGTATTGTATCTCTCCAGTAAACATTTGATAGACTGACATCTTTTAACATTGTCCTAGCCATATAAACAATAATCCTATTTTTTCTTTCAACTACTCCATTTTGTTTTATATTCCTTGGTGTTGATAATTCCTACTAATTCCATATCTCTCATAGAATGTATTAAATTCACATGATGTGATTTCTCCTCCTCTATTAGACTTCAAGCACTTAATCCTAGTATCCATTTGATTTATAACCAAGCTTTTGAAATTTTTAAATCTATCTAGAGCTTAAAAATTTTATCTCAAAAATATTACCCATGAGATTCTAGTATAATAATCAATAAGCAATATGAAGTACCTTTCACCATTGAGTGCACTTGTTATTGTAGGTCCAAATAGATTAGTGTATCATCTCCGAAGGCTTTTTGGTTGAATACTCCTTATTCTTGAATGTTTTCTTAGTTTGCTTTACAATATAACATTATCTGCACATTTTATTAGCAACTCTGGTGATTCTTGGCATGTCTCGTACAATGTTATAAGAATTGATCTTTATTAGATTATCAAAGTTGATGTGTCCCCTTTTTTTGTATCATAGCTAGTATTCGTTCTTTAGTTCCAAAGTGCAATTGTATCCTTTGTTCTTCTTAAGATATTAAACATTGTCATTTCTTATTCCTTCCACAACAAGCCTTTTGGACCCATTATTTATTTCACATTTTCACTAATAAAGCTACTTGAAAAAATTTGTTGCATAGTTTAATGACATTCAAAATACTTTGTCTTAATCCTTTACATAGTATAAATCAATAGCTTTATACTTGTCATTAATATAAATAGTTCTTGTATCACATATAGGTGTTAAACCTTTGTCATCATGTGAGAATGATCCTCCATCATATTTCTCCAAGTTTAAAAGTACATTTATATCTATGGTCATGATTTGATCTTCTATAATATATTATCCAAGATTTGGATTCTTCTATGGCTTACAAACCAATATTCTTTCCTTTAAATCTGACATTTTCTCCATCCTTGATGTCCAAAAATAACAACTCATCAATTGAATCATTACCTTCCTCGTCTTATTACGAATGAGTTTCCATTGTACAATAATTTTCCCTTTCCTTATCTTTGTCATATAATATACTACTCCTCTTAGACTTTCTATGAATTTATTCCTTTTCATCAACATTAATTTTCTTCATATCCTCTCTAAAAGGAAATTTAGTAGCATAGACTCCTACTCTTCCACAACTGAAACATTTAAAGGGAAAATTGCCTTTATACTTGATATATTTTTTTCTTTAATTTTATAACAAGTTTGCCTCTTCATCCAAATCAAAATCTTCTTCAGTATTTTGAGTAGCTCTAGAAGAAACATCTTTCTTCATATCGGTTCCCCTCGAGTTTTGATAGCACAAACACAGTGACTGCACAATATATCTCCTCCAAAGTATATTTCTATATATTTTGACTTTTTGTATATGGATCAATCAAGTTTTGTAGTTCTTATTCATGGTCATCATTACTTTTAGTACCACCTCATTATATTTAAGAATTCCTTTGGAGCCTCTCATAGAGTTTACAGCTTCATTTACCCGATGTAGATAACCTTCATCGTTATCATCTTCTAACATATTTAGAGTTGATAACTTTTGTCTTTGATGATCTTGATTTGGGAAAGGATAAGTAGACTATGAGATAGTGAATGGAGGAATATATGAACCTAAAATGGATGAAAAGTGTGAAGGGGAAGGTATATGTTTAGATTTAGATTTTTTTGGGCTACCAGCATCTTCAGAATGAGGTATGTGATTAAGGTTATGACCAGTATGATTCAGTTTAATATGACAGGGTTCTAATGTGCCTTGTTCATGGAGGCTTAACCTAGACTTGATAATTGTTTTGACTAGTGGGATTCTTGCTACAAGACACAAATCCATTTTGAGGTAGACATGGTATGGAAGAAATAATAGGACCATATTAGACTAGGTGAAAGTAGAGGAAACCATTTGACTTGTATGGGGTTCATGAACTTGTACAACTATGTTAAGATCGTGAGGGGGACTAGCATGAATAATAGGATTTTGAGGTGGAATAGGAGGAATGACAAGCTCATGTGGTGGGATAGGATCTTGTGGTGGATAAGGAGGATTGAGACATGGAGAAAAAGGAAAAGAGGGATCATATTGAAGGATGAAGGAATCTTTATATATATATATGAGGGTTAATGGATACTTTGATCATAACTTTGAATAGGATCATTAGACTTCATGCTAAGAGTGTCGTGCTCTTCACTTTCGATAGAATCACTGGGAGGGATGGAAGGTGTTGTTTCTTTTTAATGGCTTAAATAACTAGGATACTAATCCTTAACTCAGGCATTAGGCATCCATTCTAAGTAGCTATCTTGTCATCTCAAAGATTCATTTTTTTTCAACCTAGGGACATTTTACTTGAAATGGGTCTACAAAGTCTAGGCACTAGAATTTCACTTTGTACCATATTTATACAACTAGAAAGGATGTAATGTTGAAATTAAAGTTATTGGAAATAAAAAAATGAAACACTCATAACATCTACCATCTAGATTGCATTCAATCAAATACTAAAAATTAAATGTATTGACAACAAGTAATAACTACTCTGCCCACCTTGGTCATAGGAACAATCAGAGGAAGTATTTCCTAGTGGCTGCAGGAATATTCAACTATCAAAATAGTGACTAACTATTGTATGCAAAGTAACTACTATAAATTATAGTCACAACACTCACTAAGTGGGGCCCCTTAGTGAGTGTCCTATAAAATTAACTATGTATTATGAACTCAAAAGGTTATTGTATTGGGTTGGAGGCCTAGCTTGATTGGAGAGAGCTTATTGTTATGAAGCATGAGGCAACAAGGTCTAGTCTCCCCCAGCCCATGTGGTACTAGGGGACGTTTCATGCTAGCATCACCGATTACCTTAAAAAGTTTACCTAGCTCAAAGCAGGTTATAGGGTGTGTTATACATGATTCCTATAGTCTAAAAAAATTGTCATCTAATTTCAATAAGTGTTATTACATGCTATAGATCTGAAAACTACTTTTCTCTATAACTAAAATCTGAAAGGTACAATGAATAAGTTGTTAACCTCCTTGAAGGAGTAACTAAGTCTTTTTTCTAAGGCAAAATTATAACTAACCCTATCTACCAATGAACTCACTCTCATGCTAATAGAAGGGCACTAATTTATTACAAGATAAAATAGGGAGTTATGCTTGGAAGTAGAAACAATCAAGTTTTTTTCTTGTTACAAAAAATATAGCATAACAATTTTACTCCCTAAATATACTCTTCATTATGAATGCAACTAAGGTTCCATCATTGATCTTTATGACTACTTGAGGGTGGTTGTTGAATCCTTCTTTGCTTGGAATTTGTCTCCAACTAAATTCTTGCTCGAACCTTCTTTGTTGCAAGTTCTTTTGACTGCTAACTTGTTCTTCTACATGACATCATTAGATTACACAAAATAATAGACATGTATACATATATCATCGGATAAAACATCTAGTCATTGACATGCATAATTAATATGAATATTTCACATAGCAATATAGAGCATGCATTGCATTAAGTTCATTCAGTCAACCAAAAAGGTATAAAGGATAGGTTTATGAGCATAATTAGTAGTCTAAGAAAGTCATCATAAGACATCAAAACAAGGTATGTGTTAGGATTGAGTAACACTGAGAGGGGGGGTGAATCAGTATTACAACACTTTAAATTAAACTTAAACCAATTCTAAATAAACCATATGAATGCTAAAATGAAAAGAACATAAACACATAACACATAGCTCATAACACCATTATTTGTTTTCGAGAAAACCCTGGCCAAGGGAAAACCCCAGTGGGGATGGTACCCACAACTATGCACTAAAATATAGAATCTCTATTAGGAGATCTAGTCCGATTAGGAGCTGAGTATTACATAGTCCATTTCCTTGTTAGAGGAATATAAACCCTGTTAAAGGTATACAAAAACCTTGTTAAAGGTATAGTGAGCTTACATCTCTTACAATCAACAGTTCAGTTAAAAAAGTGTTCTTCAAGGATGAACAATACAAGCATCTGCTATGCTTTGATAGTTCTAGTAATGGCTCTCAATAATCTATGTCAACATCAGATCTCACATCTGCTATCAACCATCATTAATATCCCAAACTTGCATCCATATCTCATATATATCTTTCTTTTATCACTTTCACAAAACACTCTTTATTTATATATATTATGCCATTCAGTCGACTCTCAAATACAATGCAAAACATAATAATTACTCATGAAAAATAATAAATACTAAGTCAATGATCTTTTATTACCAAAGTTTCAATTATATACAATCTTTATCTGACTTAGCACATTACCATTCCATCTAGCATTTCATTAATCATCGCGACTATTCATATGCACCATTTCACTGTTCCTCTATCTTCGCATGCCTTCATATTATTGTAACTTACTGATATCAATACTAAAACACATGCGACCTTAACTAAAGATCATACATATCCCAAAATGTCTTCCTCTAAGTTTGCAAGCCATCACATAGCATATATTGTCTTCACTGAGCAAAATAATATTGTAGTACTATGTAAATCGGATTATGTACTTAGTCATTTTCATGACTATGTCTCCAACACTCATACTTACTACATGTGATCACTATAACATATGTGTTTCCATAAATGACAACCCTCAAGTGATTATTAGTGCACTCAAAACATCACTTTCCAACAATCTCTCCCTTTGGCATTGATGGAAACACTTAGCAAAAAATGACTAAGTGTCAAAAACACTATTTGTACTCTTCCTTCTACTTTTCTTTCTTATATACATATACATATTCTCCTTTCTTTCATTTACAATTTTATTCTTCTTCTTTTTAATTTTCTCTTCTTCTCATTATCATTTTTTTTCATTTTTCTCTTCTTCTCCCCCTTTGACATCAATGGCAAAGGTACTCACAAAACTTCAAAATTTTAAACATGTAGGACTTAGTGCTTACTCACCAGATTCATAATATCTTGGAAGGAATCTTCCAAGGTCTTCACTTCATCACTCCATGACTTAATCAATAGGTCACTGACATGAATCAATCCATTCAATGCATAGGGTGCAATCTTTGTTGCCTTTAGCTCAGCAGGTACAGAGTTTGTCTTTGACTCCCTGATCTTTTCCATCTTAGTGAAATGAGCTTCAAGAATTGATAGCTTAGGAGTGATTAAACTCTTTAGCAAACCAAATCTTGTCACTACTCTCCCTTTCTCTATTTCCAAAACATTTACCTTATCCAATATTTTGGATGTCTACTTATCCATTTCCAATACAGTTTGTGAAGAGGTCTCACAACTGTCCATCATATTGTCTAAGGTAGCCCTATCCTTGGCTATAATGTCATCAATGTTCTTGATGTGTCTAATAGGATTGATGCAATAACTATATAACTTTATTCCTTGTGCAACATAACTTTTGGCCTTATTTGTAGTTGCTTTTAGAATGCCCAAGTCCAATGAGATGGACTAGCAAACTTCCTTTAACTTCTTTTCTAGGAATATCTTCTCTTCCTTTTCCTCTGCGATCTTCACAAGCGACTCATAATGGTTGTCAAAGTTGTCTAGTGCCATTTTTTGGTTTTATGCATCATCTTTTCCTTTAAATGTAAGACGTATAGGGAGTATCTTATTCATAGTATCTACTACCCTAGTGATCACCTTAACCTTCTTATCTCTTGTTTGTTCTGACCTCTCTTTTGCCTTAGCAAATTCCATGAAGGATAATTTCATTAACTCATCCTCATCCATACTCTCCACATCAATGCTCACAAGTTTGGCCATACTTGCCAACAATAGGGTGGAAGAAGTATCAGGTTCTTGTTTGATCTCAACTCTTACCTTTTCTCCTGTATTTGTCCCTATCTCCTTTCTCTATTCTACCTCTTTTTGTCCTTACTTTTCATGTCCTTTATCTTCCTATATTTCTTCTTTATGTCCTTCCTCTTCTTCTTTCATCGCACTATCTAAGTTTCCTTGAAATGGGTCACTCTCATCCAGTGAAGTGTCAAGTCTCATAGGCACACCAAAAATAAAGAAGTTTGGTTGCTTGTCAACTACGCTTGCTTTCATACTCTCCTTAGTTGTCTTAGATCTTTCTCCCATTCCCAAAGGTGTAGGCTTGGTGGCTTTGGGAGGTGAGATCTTCTCAGGCATGTTGCTCATCAATATTTGATCCAATGCCTTTTGTGTGTCCTTAATTACCTCATCATATTTCCTTTCCATTATCTTTATAAGTCTGGCCTTAGTCCTTAGTAGGTGTTTGAGTTCCTTAATTATTCTCTCTCGTTCCTATATAGAAACTACAGGCAAAATATCTTCAATGGATTTGTATTGTTTCATCTTTTGATTGTGCTAATTATTTTTTGATTTCTAGCTTCTCATACAAATCTTTTGGAATACTGCCTTTAATCTCCAATAAGTTCTTTTTGTAAACTAGAAGGTGCTCAATCACTATATCTTCAATCATGGATTGATTGGCAAAATCATATCTCTCATAATATTTGTTAAGGGTCTTTAAGTTATCATCTCTTATTATTCTTTTCTGCAAAATCTTTATGTCGGGTTTCCATAGGTTCTCTATTTTCTTTTGTTCTACTTTATCTTCTTTCTTCTCAATCACCTTCTCCTCTTTTCTCTTTGTTTCTACTTCAATCTTTTGTCTCTTGGGGCTTCTAGGTTTGTTTGATCTTGTAGATCTCCTAGGAGTGCTTGTAGGTGCATTCTCTTGTGTTATCTTCTCAAGGGTGATTGATAAATCAATTACATCAAAAGCAGTACTTACTATCTTTTCTATTTCAGAAGATTGAGGGGCTTCAATCCTCATGCTAGAATATCCTTTCGTCATCTTAGTTCTTACTTCCTTTAGTTCTTCTTTTGTGATTCCATCCTTCGCTACCATTTCATCAACCATATTTTCTATCTTCCTCTTCCTTGTTCCTTTATCATATTCTTCTCTAACCTTTGCTGACTTTTCTTCATAGGTTCCCCATCTTTCTTTAGATGTATCTATCTCAAATACTAGTACATGTTCAATCTTCATTACAAGAACCTCAGAACTAACCTCATATCCCATAGGGTAGCACCATTTATTTCTAGGCTCAACCACTTCAAAGCACTCACAATCAGCTTCAACCATGAAATAGATTTTATCCTTATATCTTTCAACTAACTCTTCAGGAATCATATACCTTTCCTTCATTTGCCTTTGCAGAATCTTGATCATAGAAAACAACTCACCATCTACCCAGTCTTTTTTCTATCTTTTGTAGCTCTCTGATATTTGTATACTAGTAGGTATGATGTCCTTCCATTCTCTAGGGTGCATTCTGGGAAATTTGTGCTCAATGTGAATATACATATGTATCCAAAGTGAACCAAATCTTAATGCTTTTGACTTGTCCTTCTTAATAATCCTCACATTCTCCAAGAATTATTGTACCAGAATTTTGCATAAGTTATACTTGGTGTTTTCTTTTACCATTTCGTAGACCATCATTATGACTCCTGCTAATACAAAATTAGGTCTACTAATGTAGTATAACTTGTATCCTAGTAGCATTGCTACCAATCTCACATCTTGTTGAAATATATCATTGATAGTCATCGCTCACTTGTCCCATTTGGAATGTGTTAGGGTTTCTACTTACTTCTTAATGTTTTTCTATGCCACAAGGATAGCTCCAGTGTTGTCCAATCTAGTTATATCATGAATTAGCTAACCGCATATCTTCACAGGCTACCCTCCTATCCAGATAAACTGATCATGCACTCTACTTAAGATAATCTTAAACCATTCAGTCTCATTGAATTCATTCAGGAGGGTTAGCTTTATGATTGATTAGTCTTCTAAGTGTTTGAATTCTTCCTTCATTTTCCCATCAGATTCTATCATCTCATCTATCTCCCTGTATATTTCCACATCCCCTATAGTCTCATACTTACAATAAATGTAATCCCTAATATCCTCTACATGAAGGATGTCATATGGGGTTTGCGAAAATGCTCCTTCTGGATCATCCTCACAAGACTTAAAAGGGTGTCTTTTAAACTTATACCTTGGCCTATCAATAACATCATAGATCATAGGTGCATCCATAGCTTCTTGATAGAGTATATGATCTAAATACCTTGAATACGCTGAATTCTGGAACTTCTGCTTCAATCAATCATGTAATGTGGCTACTAGGTGGCTAATGTGCTTCTTAACTCTGCTCTGCTTGGTCGTTGCTTATCAAATGTTGAAGAAATGATATTACTTGAGGTCTTTTATCCATCACTAGGTGAGTAAGTGCATTTATCATAGTAGCTCAACTTCACACAATGTCAAGTCAAACACAAATCTTGTGCTCATAGGATATAAATCTCCAAGTGTTGTGATCACAGATATAGACTCCATAGTGTCTGTATACACCATATCTAAGCTTGCATGAGCTTATTCCACATAATCAGGGGTTGGATATAATCTAGTGTCTTCATCCAATGCTCCCCCTAAGGCCATGATTAGCCTTTTAGGTTGATGTAGCAATATCAACATCAGGAGAAGACACAATAGCATCTATTGTCTCTCCCTGAACCAATGCCTTATTGAAATCTTTTACCTTCCATATCTTTCCATCATCTTCATTTTTTGGTTTCCTGAAATGATTCTTGAATTCATCTATGTATTCATTAAGACTTTTACCATTTTCACCAATATTATTCTTTATAACCATAGGAGGTGGTCCTCTTCTTTTTTCCATTCCATTGTACTTGCAAAACTTCGTTATATGTCCTACATTGTTGCATTTGTAACAAGTGGGTGGTCTTTTGTCCTGATTAACCTGTAGTTTACAAAACCTTGCAGTATGCCCAAGGTTGTTGCATGTGTAACATGTGATCTTTTCTATTAATTCTTCTTTGATGTAATCTTGTCTATTTCTTGATTGATCAAGTTTCCTACATTCTGCTTTCTTGTGTCCATATGCATAGTAGTTATAAAAATAACCAGTAAAAGGTTTGAAAGGGCCTTTACTTCTACAAAAAAATTTCACGTGTCTGACTTTGTTGCATCCATAGCATCTACCTCTGAAAGGTCTGGTCTAATCTATAGGTCTCTCAAGAGTAGGTCTTTCTTCAATCTTCACTTCATGTAGTTCTTCATGAGTCTTATAACATTCTCCTTCATTGTATCCAATTCCAGTCATGTCACCTTTAGGTTTATGTCTCTCTCTTTGTTCATTAATTTTATCACTGCTCATATGTAACTTCTCAATGTGTAATTTGGCTTGAGTGAGTTCACCTTTAATGATCTTATTGTATTTCTCCAATTCCAGCCATTTATCCTTGTAGTGATCAAGTTCAATCTACATTTCTCATATCTGTGTGTTTGCTCCTGTGTGCTATGAAAAGTACCTTCATAGGGTTAGTTTGTTAAATAAATGAATAATATAAGCTAAATACCACAATTAGTGAGCTAATTATGCAAATAAAGACAATAAGCACTCTATGGCTCTCTATTTAGATATGCTAATACAAAGCTCTCACCAAGCCTCCATTAGTGACAGCTCTAAAACAAGAATGATATGATAAGCAACTAAGTAAATCAATTCCAAAATGAAATTATGCTTAATTAACTCTATATTTTCCTTTCTAGCTCAAAAATGCAAGAGGTTTGATGTTATTCTCATATTTTTGGATGATTTTTTCTTGATTTATGCCTTGCTTTTATAGATTTTGGCAAGGGTAGGGGGTGGAGTTGAGTTGATCAAGGTTGGATCAAGGTTAAGTCCATGGTTCCACCTTTGGAGACAATTTAAATGGATTTTCCTTAAAGCTTGGGACAAAGAGACAAAATGGGTGGCCAAGATGATCTCACCTTATGTGTGATTGAGATTCATTTTGAGCTTGATCCATGTGAGTCCAATCCTCATTTCCCATTAGTTGATGCATTTTCCTCCCATATGGTGGTTGAGGGAAAATAGGGATTTAATAATTGAATTTATTTAATTTGTTTAGCCATGTGTACCCCTTAAATGGGTTGATTTGATTTAAATTGAACTATATAATTAATTAGATTAATTATACAATTTATTGATTTAATTTGATTTATTGGCTTTTGATATTCAATTATAATTGGATTATGGCTTGATAGCAATTTTGCTTTTATTTTAGCTTGATTTCAATTTATTGCTTTGATTTTTTCTTAGTTGCTCGCTTGAATTAATCTTGACCATTTTTAGGTGATTACAAATGCCCCTCTTTGAGTCAATGTGCGAAGCAAATCGGTTCAAAGAATGTCTTGATGTCCTAATGCAGAGCCACTGATTAACTGATGTCTGATTGATGTTGATAAAAGATGGAGATACTAATGATAGGATTGATGAAGTTTTGATTGATGGATGTTCTTGATGCTTGATTTGATGATGGATCATCGATATGATCCATGATTTGACCTGATTTGATGTTTTGATGCCCCATTTGATTAAAAGAAGAAAAAAATACATTTTTTACGATGAAATATTATGCCTCTGATTTGATGTTTATGATGTCAATTTTGATAGTCTGAGTGTATGCCCCCTCGGGAAATGAATCAAAATGATTTTGGGTGATTTGGTTGAGATTGGGAAATTTTGATTTGTTTCCCAATATAGAATTTTGGAAATGCCCCAATCATGAAAGAATTTGATGAGAAGATATTTGATTGATAAAATGTTGTTGATGTTGTGGATAAGTTGATGATGTTTTGATATCATTTGATGTTAGTCAAAATCAATTTGTTGATGTTGATGTCAATTTGATAGGATAAAGTTGATGGATTGATATTTTGCTCTCAAGATCTAGAGAGACAAAACAATGATTTTCCTTCCTCAAGATCTAGAGTTAGGAGATTTGATGCACTCACGATGAGAAAATGGATGATAGGATAACTTGATTGACGTTAGATGATCAATTAGATGATGTGATTGATTTGTATTTTATTTTCTTAGTTAGATTTTTTTTATGATATGGGGCTGATTGGATGTTCTCATGATGCCAAATTAAGGATTCAAGAAGAGAAGGGTCATCTATCGGTATATGTGTTGGTACAGATATAGATATAGGTGATGGATAGAGTTAGGTTGCCCCTAGTTGATCAACATGATTGATTATTGATGATGTCCTTGATGAATCATGAATCATTTGATGGATCATGATTTACATGTACTTGTATCTTGATGATGTTGATGTACCTTTGATGATCAGATTAAGCATGATTTTTGATGATGGATACTTCAGACATTGAGGATATTGATCAAGACTTTGATTATATCAATGGACACTTTTTTGTTGTATATTTCCTTGATTTAATCTGATATAGATATTGATGTATCTTGATATGGTCCTTTGATGATAATAACTCTACCCCCTTTAGCTTTCCTTACATATTTTGAGAAAAAGGATCCACATGCAAGCTAATATGCAATTAATATAACATGGATGCAGCTAGCTATCACTATTCAGAATTTGGATGCTTATTTTCATCATCCGGCAATTTTGAGATTTGAAATTGGCACAACCATCACTGGTTCAACCATGATGATATGAATACCACTTTCCTCATATTTTAATATGGCAAGTAAACAATCAAAGAATTGATCCCTTTCATATACAAGTGTCCTCGATGATTCTTAGATGATCATGTCATTAGACGGATTCACACACTGCTATGAATCAACATGACAAGCACTCAAGCATAAATTAATAAAATATCATGTCTTCATCATCACTCATCTAGTCAAACTTCATTGATTTGCTATAAAGACATGATTCCAAAAATAAAGTAACACTTTGAACAATTTTGTTTTTGTTTGTAGACCCATATTTCAAAAACTTCATCCACTTTGATCCTTAGTTATGTTTAATCTTTTTTAGATTTTGATTTGATTTGTTGTTTGAAGATTTAATGTGTCAAATGTTGTTGTTTATATCAAGTGTTTGGATGTTTGAAATGTAATATTGATCAATAAGTTCAAGTGTAGCAATTTTTCAATTTTGATGTGATGATTTTGAGCCAACTTGCCTCTATTTTGCTAAGCTCATTGAATTTGGATTGGTGCCCCCCAGTTTGATTCAACAATGATAACGCTTTGTTGGGCAATGGAACTTTCGAGAGTAATTTAAGATTTTATAATTTTTGGATTTTTAAAAGATTTTTTTGGTTTTTTAAGGATTTTTTTAATTTATTTTTTATTTATAGAGATTTTTAACTTTTGGGGATTTTATATATTTTGATTTTTTTGGATTATTTAGAGATTTTTTATGTTTTTGGGGTTTTTAAGATTTTCACTTTTTTTAGATTTTTTGAGATCACTAGTTCTCAAACAAGATCACATTGAATTTCCCCCAATGTCTAGCAAGGTATAGGACATGAAAGATGAATTTGCAAATTGATGATTCACCAATGAATAGGCAATTATGGATGAAGCAAATTTGTTACCCATAGGAACATCTCCTCAAGATTATCCAAGCTAGGGAAAAATAATATATCAATGTAGGTCAATGATGTGGTGTTGGATAGCATATGGAATAATGACCTAGTGTCATGACAACAATCCAAAGGAGTGGACATATCAAGAGACTTTCTATAACATATTTTCCATTTCTTTTACTCTTCATTTGGATCAAGATCAAGGGATCAATGTGGATAGGATCACACAATCATGATAAAGGGGTGATGGAGGATATGAGTGAAGGTTTGGGATTATGGGAAGGCTTCTTAGGAATAATGAAGGTGGATTTAGGATAAACAAGATCATGATAGGGTAGAATGAATGCAACAAGTGAATAGGCTGATGGATAGGATAGCGTGAGTCAAGATACTTAATGCTTACAGGATATGTTCAACCTTATCAAGATAAAAGGTGAAAGATGGAATACATATGCAAGTGAGATAAATGGTAGAAAGATGGAGGATATGATGGATGGAAATTTCCCCCAAGTATAGTGCAAGAGATAGGAGTTACGTGTGATACCTATTTGCTAGGTTTTCATCATGGTACTTGTCCAAGATGCCACAAGAAGTGGTTTTCACCATAGGATGGATTTATTTTCTTTTCTTTTCTTTTCTTTTTCTTCTTTTTTTCATAATTTTTTTTTTGGGAGGGACTCAAGCCTCATTCTCTTTGGATACTCCTTGAAAAGGTATAGTATGATGGGCCAAGGCCGCTAAAAGGTATGCTCAAAGATGTTGATATGGTGGTGGAAAGGTGATATGGTGGATAAGGTAGAGGGTGGCTAAAGATTTATGTGATGGATTGGATAAGGGAAATGGAAGGATAATGAATGAGATGATAATAAGTTTTTCCATGTGTGGGTTTGAAAAGGGGAATGGAAGGATAATGAATAGGAGGATAAGAAGTATTATCAAGATCAACATCGATACACACCTTGAAGGGTAGTGGAATAATGGAGGAAAAATGGATGAAATAGCTAAAGGTTTTGAGGTAAGAGAGGATATGAATCTTGGGATGCAAGGACCCAAAATGGATGGATAAGATGGAATGTTTTTGGGAAAATGTGGAGTGGAAGCCTTTGGAAGCTTGAATGTTAACTTTGATTTCTCTTTCGTGTGTAAGTCCTTCACAAGTGACTTGGGAATCCACACTTTATTTGATTTTTCTTTCCTTTTGGATGCTTTAGAATGAATTTCTTCAATGAGGAATTTAGGAACCCACATTTTCTTTGATTGTTCTTTCTACTTTATGGATGCTTTAGAGTTCATTTCTTTAATGAGGGATTTAGGAATCCACATTTTATTTTATTTTTATTTTTTCTTGTTGGACCTTTTTGGTCTCTTGAATATCTCTTTTTTCCTTGCATTCACATGTCGATTATATGGGACATGGTGCTCTTCATACATACTTGGATCCTTGGTTTTCTAATTTTCATATTTCACATTCAAATTTCTTCCAAAAGACATGGGATTGGTGGATGAATAAGGTTGATATGGATGGTTCATATGGATGGTCTGATATGGAGGGTTCATATGGATGGGTGCTTGGTTTCTCAAGTATGTATGTCTTTGTTGATCTTGATAGAATATAGGGTAAGTGGATTGTGGGCTAGGGATGGTAAGAAAGGTTGATGGAGGGATATAAGGGCCCAATATGGATGGAAGATATGAAGGCTTCAATTTTGGGATATAGGGACAAAGGATGGATTTGGAGGAGGTAGAAGGAATACGCTTATGTGCAAATAGAGGTAAATGAGATGTGGGAGGGATATCAACATCTTTATTTTGGGCTGCATGGCCAAGGCTTTCATCTTTTGGATTTATCTTTATACCAATAGGCTTATGAGTGGCTTTAATAGGAGTGACTTTGATATGAGAAGTTGAAGCTTGAGGGTATTTATTCTTATGCAATGGATTAGAAAGAATGGGAGAATTTTGAGGGAGATATGGAGGCTTATGAAAAGTGGATGTTGGGGTACTTTTATCTTGACAAGGATCTTTTGATAGCCTAGGAAGAATACTTTTCTTTTGATTTTCAATAAGTTCATTGGAGATGGAAGGAATACCTTGATATTGCTTAGGAGATGGGTAGGATATAGGAGGTGAAGGAATATGGGGTGTTTGAGATGGAAGGATATCTTCTTGAAAGAAATGGAAGGGTATGAAAGGATCATCATGGGAATCTTGAGGTATGGGACTTTGGTCAACTATAGGACAAGAAGGGATAATATCATGATCTTGATCCTTAATAATACTTGTTTGTTTGTACTTTAGTTTAGTCTCTTGACATGGAACCACTTCTAAGGACAAGGTAGGAGTTTGTATCTGTACGAGGGATTATTTTAGGGATGATGGATGTTCATTTGAAATAGGAATGATAGGAACTGTATCACATGAAGGCTTGGGGTCTATAACCTTTGAATCATGGAAGAAGTCGGTAGGAAGATGTAGGTTAACTTGGATCTCTTTTAGAGGTAGCCCTTAAGGGTATACATAGTTATCATGAAAAATATTAGGGTCTTGATTTGATGGAGGAATCTTGAATAACTTTGCTTCTTTATGAGATGGAGGAATGGTGGAATAGGTAGAGGATATAAGAGGACCATTTCTATACACAGGTTCATAAGTTTGATATTTCTTGAGAGTAGTATCTTCATTAGATGAGTCATTAGGATTTCCAATTTCAATTATGTCATCATCAATAAGATTTTGTATTTTATGCTTCAACCCCATGCAATCTGAAGTTTCATGTTCATTATGTCTGTGATATGCACAATAGTTGCTAAAAAAGATAAAACCACATGAAGTGATTTGAGGCAATGTGATGAGATCATTTTCAAGGATTTTTTTGAAAGTTGATTCATATGAAATTCCCAAAGGAGTAAATGATCTATCCCATGGATATTTAGATGTATTGATGTTTTTCAAAGACATGTGATATTTAAAATCTTGATTATCCAATTTTTCATTGTCATGTGATGAAGATTGTTGAGATAAGACTACTTTTTCTTGATTTCCTTGATCAAAGAGGTGATTATCTTGATATTGTGAAATAGGTTCATCATCAAAGATTGGATTACCATTAAGATTTTCTTGATCAAATATAGGGTATTCATGATTTTCTTTTTGATCAAAGGTTGAATTATCAAAGATATGATGTTCATAATGTTCTTCTTCATCAACAATATAATTAACGTGAGATTTTGGGATAGCCTTTTGTCTGAAGAATATGTAGACATGGATGTAATATTAGGATCATAAAGATAAGGAAACATTGTTCTTAGTAAGAATTTTTTGGATGATGTATCCCTTTCCTTTTCCATATCTTAAATTCTTGTGAATAGAATATTCTTTTGAATTTTTGTTGTTAATTGATTTTTGGATATTAATGGATGTTTTCTTTTTGTAATCATAGACCTTCAAGCGCAACACAATGATTTTATCAATTATCACAAGAAATTCTTCCAAGCAATCTACCTAAGGTCAAATTTGGATTTTAAATGGCTCTAATGAGGTAGGCTTTCTAATTTATCAAGGATTTGGTATGGATTTCATTCAATAAAAAATATCAAGTTTCATCCCCCAAAAATAAGGGGCTTCCCACCACCAGTATGTCAGAGTTTTGTGCAATCCCAAAGGACTACTAGAGGAAGTTTGAGACTTAATATCCTTTTGTCATTCACCCCATTAAGGATGAATGCATTTTTTTTATAGTGGGTCAGATTATTGCGACAAAGGTAATTGTATCCCACTTTGGGTTGTCCCTCTCACCGGCCTCATTAAGGAAAATCTCGGGAGGCAAGCCCACTATAGTTCTAGCATGTTTATGTAAAGCGAATAGATGAAATGAAGAGATAGGTTTGGGAGTTTGATTCACCAAAAGGTGAAGAGCATATCCTTACTATTATTTTCACTTCCCAAGCACAATCATCAATGTTCAATTAACCAAACCCTCTAACTAATGGGAATCAAGTATTTCTACTGTCCTCCACAAACAAGGGGTTTTTGAATTAAGTGCTTTATTTATCCCATAGCCTTTCTTTTAATCAAGGGATTTGATATTTTTGGCATTTTGATTCACTTAAAAAGTGAAGAGAATAGGCCTAGTATCAAATCCCTCAAACAATAATAGGTTTCTTTAATTACTAGATTTTGAAAAGACAAGGCCACAATTTAAGCAAAAATTGACCAAGTTTTAGGCTTACCTTATTTCGAAGCTAGCTATGGCTAGGGGCATTTTTAATTGATTTTTTCATGATTTTGACTCACCTAGTGGCGATCATTCCCACTCCTTTGCCTCCTCTTCGAAAAGTTAGTCAACACAACCAAGAAAAATGAAGAAAACAAGCAAAAATTGAATTCTAAACCTTATTTTTTAAATTTAACAAAAATTGATTAAGGCATGTAAATCCAATTTAAGGATATGAATTTCAATTTATAAGCTTCTACAACTTGCAAATATCATTCATATACCTCACCTTCTTGTTGTGAATCCTCCAAAATGAGTTTAATGTGTGCTATATTCTCGCTTTCGATCCACTTAGCCAAATCTTTGCCTTAACTATTATATATGCTCTCTGGATTTTTTTATCTTTTTATGACCTATCATCATAAAACTAGAGGAAATTCATTTCCCGACTATCAAATTTTACAAATTTGAATTACAGTCAAAAGCGTAATAGAACTAATTGAATGTGCTACTAAAATTATTAAAAGCACTGCAGAACTAATTGAAAGCCCTGCAACAGAAATTGAAAGTGTTATTTTAATAATCAAATGCACATAAATGAAACATTAAAAGCACAGTAGGATGAATTAGAAGCGCTACGAGGTCAGGGTATACACGATGAAAGAATTTTGGACGGATTAGAAGAAATATTGGAAGCGTCATTTCACTGTGCAAAGGCGCAAAAATTTGTAATAGATGCGCTATTTCAGGCCTTAAACGCACTGCAAAATTGTTTGGATGTGTTGCAGAACTACTCAAATGCACTGCAAAAACCTACAAAACAAATAATAAAACAAGAAAATGCTAGAAAAAAAATAATTTCTCCGAATTTAAAAAGAATGAGGCCTAATGCCCCACGGTGGGTGCCATTTTGTGTGTTGTGAAAAGCACCTTCACAGGGTTAGTTTGTCAAATAAATGAATAATATAAGCTAAATACCACAATTAGTGAGCTAAATATATAAATAAAGACAATAAGCACTCTATGGTTCTCTCTTTAGATATGCTAATGCGAAGCTTGAGGCAAACCTCCATTAGTGACAGCTCTAAAATGAGAATGATATGATAAGAAACTAAGTAAATAAATTCCAAAATGAAATTATGCTTAATTAACTCTATATTTTCCTTTCTAGCTAAAAAATGCAAGAAGTTTGATGTTATTCTCATATTTGTGGATTATTTGTTCTTGATTTATGCCTTGCTTTTATAGATTTTGGCAAGGGTAGGGGTGGAGTTGAGTTGATCAAGGTTGGATCAAGGTTAAGTCCATGGTTCCACCTTTGGAGACAATTTAAATGGATTGTCCTCAAAGCTTGGGACAAAGAGACAAAATGGGTGGCCAAGATGCTCTCACCTTATGTGTGATTGAGATTTGTTTTGAGCTTGATCCATGTGAGTCCAATCCTCATTTCCCATTGGTTGATGCATTTTCCTCCCATATGGTGGTTGAGGGAAAATAGGGATTTAATAATTGAATTTGTTTAATTTGTTTAGCCATGTGTACCCCTTAAATGGGTTGATTTGATTTAAATTGACTATACAATTAATTAGATTAATTGTACAATTTATTGATTTAAATTGATTTATTGGCTTTTGTTATTTAATTATAATTGGATTATGGCTTGATTGCAATTTTACTTTGATTTTAGCATGATTTCAATTTATTGCTTTGATTTTGCCTTAGTTGCTCACTTGAATTAATCTTGACCATTTTTAAGTGATTACAACTCCTTTTAGAGTCTCTTCAGCTTTGTATCTTGCATCTTTTTCATGTTGAATCTCTTTACTCATCAGAAGATTAATTTGTTCTTTTTCCTTCTCCAGCTTCTTTACTTGGTTTGATGTATCATTGTCTAAATCCTCCTTGATCTTTTCCATAAGGTCTTGTCTCTGACTTCTTGAAAGTTCAAGTTGTTCCTTTAGTTTCTTGATAAAACCTTCTACTCTTCTTAATTTGAATTTCAAATCACCATTCTTAGCCTTTTCTTTGTCCAGGTCATCAAGTGATGCTTCAAAGTTCTCTTGCAAACTTTCTGAATTCATTCTGATCTCCCTTAAGCTATTAGACTTTCTCTCCAATGACCAATGGCTCTGATACCAATTGTTAGGATTGAGTAATACTGAGAGGGGGGTGAATCAGTATTACAACACTTTAAATTAAACTTAAACCAATTCCAAATAAACCATATGAATGCTGAAATGAAAAGAACATAAACACATAGCTCATAACACCATTATTTGTTTTCGAGGAAACCCTGGCCAAGGAAAAACCCCGGTGGGGATGGTACCCACAACTATGCACTAAAATATAGAATCCCTCTAAGGAAATCTAGCCATGTTAGGAACTGAGTATTACATAGTACATTTCCTTCTTAGAGGAATATAAACCTTGTTAAAGGTATACAAAAACCCTGTTAAAGGTATAGTGAGCTTATAGCTCTTACAATCAACAATTCAATTACAAAAGTGTTCTTCAAGGATGAAAAATACAAGCATCTGTTATGCTTTGATAGTTCTAGTTATGGCTCTCAATAGTCTTTGTCAATATCTAATCTCGCATCTTCTATCAACCATCATTAATATCTCAAACTCACATCCATATCTCATATATATCTTTATTTTATCATTTTCACAAAACACTCTTTATTTATATCTATTATGTCATTCAGTCAGCTCTCAAATACAATGAAAAACATAATAATTACTCATGCAAATAATAAATAATGAGTCAGCGATCTTGTATTACCAAATTGTTGGTTATATACAATCTTTATCTGACTTAACACATTACCATTCTATATAGCATTCTCTTAATCATCGTGACTATTCATATGCCCTGTTTCACTGTTCCTCTATCTTCGCATTCCTTCATATTACTATAACTTACTAATATCAATACTAAAACACATGTGACCTTAACTAAAGCTCATACATATCCCAAAATGGCTTCCTCTAAGTTTGCAAGCCATCACATAGCATATATTATCTTCGCTGACCAAAATAATACTGTAGTACTCTGTAAATTCGATTATGTACTTAGTCATTTTCATGATTATGTCTCCAACACTCATACTTACTACATGCGATCACTATAACATATGTGTTTCCATAAATGACAACCCTCAAGTGATTCTTAGTGCACTCAAAACATCACTTGTCAACAGTCTGAAAACCTTATTATAATCTAAGAGTCTCCTAAGGAACTTCTTAAATTATATAAACATATATCAAGAATGAACCATTAAATGGGCTCATCATTCCCCCCAACCAAGATTATAGTTGGTCCTCCTGTTGGCATACATTTTTGCATCATTGCCTACATTTTATAGTCTCCTAGAATTGTTTGCTTGGTTCCACCTATAGAAAGGCTCCAATTAAACCCTGTATTTATTTCCAATCTATCCCACCTAGAATTCTCAATAGCCTCATTAAATGCATTCTCAAAGTGCGTGTAATTAGGAATAGGCCATAATAACATTTGAGGCTGAAAGATAAGAGGTACCCAATTATGGTACTTCATCTTGTTTAGTTGCATATACAAAGTAGACCTTTTGATTGTTGCATATTAGTTAATGGGGGAATGTGGTTCTAATTGAAACAAATCCTCTGAAAAAGTATCCCACCTTTGTGCCAAGTATCCCAAGATTGTTTTTCCTTCACCTTGATCCCTTTGTTAAAATTTCTAATATACCTCTTCCCTCAAGGCCAATATTTTTGGCTTATAGTCCTGCCTATAAAAAATATTTTTCTAATCATAATAAAGGACCCTTGGACTTTGTGACTCTGATCTATGAGTAAGGGGTATAAAGAGCTCTTTAGCTCTATAATTTTTGAATTGTCATCCCCTAACACTCTTATTTTGAATCTTAGGACACAAGGGCATGCAAGTGAATGTCACCAATACACAATAACAGATTCCATTCTATGTCATTTGGTACAACAAAGTTATGGAGGTAGAATTCACAAAGAAAATTCTTAATGGTTGTGGGAGAAGTCTAAAATACCTCATGAAATTCATGAGGAGTCTCTATATATGGGATTTGATTAGGCATGATTCTTGATAGTATGAAGGGTAGATGGAGTTCCTTTAGGTATACTCAATTATATATGGTATCATAGTCACCACATTATTCACCATATTCTTTAAGGTCTCTATCTCCTCCTTTTTCTTATTAATTTCTTTCTACATCTATGTCTTCTCAATTCTCCACTCTTATTCCTTTTCCAACATATTATGATATTAATTTTAGACTATAGATGCCCATGAAAAAGGTGGGGGTCTATGCCTAACGACTTGAACTTTCTTTTGAATAATCTCTTCTTTTTTTTCCATGGGAACATTCTCTTTCATTTATTCTATAGTGCCATCAAGACCATCCAACCCCTCTAAATCTACATTTTCTTGAGGTTTCTCCTTACTTAACAACAACTCATGTTCCTCTAGGGGTTTCTACCTGAGGCATCTTCCTAAGACACTTCTTCTCCTCCTTCCTCACCTAATTCATGAACTTCCAATTGGGGGATTATATCGAGGCTCTTTAGAGGAATAAAATTAAGGACCTTCCATAGGAATCCTAGAAGGCCTATTGAAGATTATCCTCTCCTCCTCACTAGGAGTAGTATGGTTAGAATCAGAAGACTCAATGTGAATGTTAGCACTATATTAGGTACAACTGTCTATTTGAGATACCCTCTTAGTCTACGACTTCTCATATAAGGTGGAAGTTTTGTTGTCTTATTATTATTTTTCTTATTTCTACTTCTTGCGAACCTTTTCACTAGTGGTTTTAGGAGAGTGTTTAGCCTCAGATTTCCTCTTCTTTGAACTAGGGGTTTTAGGGGAATCTTTTATTTTAATTTCTTTTTCCCTAGACTCTTTTTCCATAGGTTAGGAGTCTCATGTTCTACCTTTTATTTATTTGATATTATCTTTTACCCCTTTGTTTCCTTAGCCTTACCCTTCTACCTTTATACAAAAACCTTGGTTTTTACTAGGTTTTCAGGTGGTGTACTAACATTGACCCCTACTGATGGACTTTTATCTTTACCAGATGAAGGTCCTAAGGAAATGGCCTTAGCTACAAGGGAACCTACACTTGTGGTTTCCCTTGAGGTAGAGGCCCCTGGGGTAAGTTTTATGGTCCTCTTTCTATATTGATTCTTTGGGTCAAAGGACAACCCCTATGCCCTATATTAAATGCTCTAATTTGCACAAATTCTTCCCAATCTATCTGAGAAACATCTCTTAATGATATTTCTACTAGTAACCTAATCAAACCATGATGAGACATATAATTTGGCTTACCTCTATGTGCTTCATATGTGATGTTGGATAAGAAATTTGAAATATATTGAATGGAGATTAGATTCTTTGCATTCACAAGTGAGATATTTGATAATGTATACTACCACCTAGCTCCATATTGGGGGTAGTGATAACCTCTTAGCTCCCTGCCTATCTGAATTAAATGTAGGGTTGTTGGGTCTTGTAAGATTTTCCATGGCACTCCTAGCATCCCTAGTCTCAAGATAGTTCTCACAAACAATTGGTAACCCAAACACCTCATTTATCCTTTCTTCTGAAGCTATTACTTTTAAACCCTTCACAGTAGCTTCCCCATTTCTAAGGGTTTGTGCAAATTCAAGAGAAATATCAACATCATACTCATTCATCTTGAGAAAATAATCCAACCACCCACAGTGGTAGAATCTGGGCTCACAAACAAAATCTTGAAGTATCATATTGTGCATAGTAGGCTTACTGTGTATGGGTTGTCTTCCCATGATTATCTTCTTCATCTTCTACTCTTAATTATGCTAGTTTTTTTTAAAAAAATCCTTTGAATTACACTAAGAATATTAATTTCCTATACAAATTAGTTAGCTCCTGTAAAACTAAAAACATCTCCAGTGATTTCCTCCACACAAAACCTTCCTGTAATATCTTGAATTTCACTGTAACTATTCTACAAATTTTCTATACTACTACCACAATAAACTGCATCCAACTTCTCATTTTGGCATAAGGATGTTATAAAAGAAAATTCATTTAAGAGAATTTAAGGTTGGATGTACAAAATTTATCATTAAAAGGGATGTTGCAATATGAAAAGTGCTACAAGTAAGCTCAAAAATTCAAATATTAGTCACAGTAGTACCTTTTTAGCATATAAATTATCATTTCATCCATAATTCCCAAGATTTGTAATATAATAATGACATGTTGGCTCAAAATTTGTAAAAAGGTACACATACAGAAGGTTTAAATCATGATGTAGCAGTTGTGTACCTCCCCCCAACCAAAAGGTTGACATGTGTCCACACATATCCAAAAAAAAGTGACAGGAAACACATAGGATAAATTGCTTTGTAGGATATGCCTAATAATTATACATAAGATAAATAAATATTTGATGTAATTAATATACAAAATGTTTGTGTATGTACCTTATTGTGCAATCAATGCTGAGTAGTCCACCATTAGTTAAGTTGTTGCATACTAACCTGGTAAATTAGAGAAGTGAATGCAAAATGGAATGATTATGAGATGATTACAGAAAGAAGTGGAGTGGAGTGATAACAATGAGACAATATTCTTAAAGGACCTATATCCCCAAGATTTTATCATAAATAGGATTATAGTTCACATTTTGTTAAAGAAAGAAATATTTTATGTCATATGTGCGAACCATGTTAGTTTCCATAAGTTGAGCTAATATAAGAAAGAAAATCTTAGGGAGGAAGCATGTTTTATGGTATAAGTATAAAAGAAAGAAAATAGATTGTCAACATTTCCATTAAAGGAATTCTTATCAAATGTGCCTTTTTGCTAGATGTTTAGTGCATGGTTAGTATCCTAGGTGAGTATTATGGAAATAAACTCATATTCGATGTTTCATATGTATATTCTAAGCATCATGATAGTATTGCATGTTTCGTATATTTCATATTCAAAATTAAGGATTGCATGTATTCAGGAATGTTAAGTTTACCTTGTTATTGTAAGCACTCATAAAATCATGAGGAACATTTTCGATGAACTTGTTTTTCTATGTAAATAAAAGTATAATGGGCTTAAATTAACCTATAATATGAATGGTTTTGGGAATTGTATTTTCAAATTAAAGTATTTTAGGAACTGGGACAGTATCATGAATTCTTGTTTCTTATAGTAGTAGACAATAACTTTGATATTATAAAGAAAGTAGGCATTTCAACCTGCAAATCATGCCCTTTTTCTAAATGTATAGATGTTAGTCTATAGCAAAAGTGAGTTAGCAAGAACACTTAGGGATCATAAACTGGTTTAAGAAATAGTAATTTCTTGAAGCATATTATCATGTTAGGTGTTTTGTGGATTAACTTATTGCGTGAAGTATAAGAATTGTATATTTGTTTGATTTTTGAGGATGGGTATGTTGGCCTTTGGAATGTTTATCATTGATGTCAAAAGATGCATGACTTTGACATAAATGAAAGAGTGGGCATGCAATGCTTATAGAATTGACTATGTGATTATCAATTGGTTGATGATACTAATAGGCTATTGGTTGATGATAAGAGTTATTAGTATGAAATGATCATGAGGCATTACTTGGTTATGGACATGATACATTATTGGTATATATTGTATTATTATTCAAGGACTAACATATGTGGTTAGATTATGTTATTATATTCTATCTAAATTTGTGATAGGAGCATAATGATGTGATCACATGAACATAACAAAACAATAGTGATGATAAATAATCCTAACTTTTGTATAATCTGTGACAGATACATATTGATAGTATGTGACAATAGGAAGATTAGACACAATCCTGACTTCTATATAGTTTGTGATAGGAATATATTAACAATGTGGTGACAGGAATATTAGACACAAATTTCAAAGTAAAAATTCCCTAAAAAGTCTATTTAAGTGATTATAGGTGTTTTGTATTTTAATAAGAGTTAAACAGTTGTTAAAAAAATGTCTTTATAAAGATACAATATAGATAAGACAACTGGAAGATTGTGATATTGAGCTTGTAGTGTAAATTTCTAATTTATTATTACAACAACACTAATTTCAAGAATAACAGAGATCTGTGACATGAACTTCAAAGGTACATCATCATATTAATGGATTGTCATGACAAGCATGAAGAAACCTTTGAAATCATATCTAAATTCATGTTTAATCTTTTGTGAGCATAATATATGATGTATTATTGGATAATAAATAATGTTTATAAAGGTCAAGACAATAAAGGAGTTGAACTATTATTTGTTAGCAGCTATGTTTGAAGTAGTAGTTGACTAAATTTTTAGGACTATGAAAGTTATGAAGTTGGTTTTTGGTTTGGTCCTATGGGAAAAGACTATTCGAATTATTCTTGGTTAGTTTCAAATGGTTAATTGAAATTTAAAATTATAAAAAATACCTTTATATCTCTTAACGTATAGCATGGACTAGGTGAAGATGGATCATGAAAATGAAGTATGATGATGTAATGAAGAAAATAAGTGAGGATACATAGTGTGCAAACAAGATAATAATACAGGATTTGACAAAGGTTATGAAATAATGGTAAGAGCGTGACTATAAAGATATGAGAGGATGATAATTGGAAATGTAACATTTTAAATGTTAATCTTGTTATTACTGATATAACAATGAAAATATGGATTGCACACTTATGATTGTTTGTGCAGATGAATTATTTGTTTTAGAAGAGAAAATTAAAGTAAATGTTAACGTCAAGGGTATACCATGTTTATAAGTTGTTGAGAAGGAGATGTGCTTAGAATTCTATCTTGTTCATGTGTTTGTATCAAATTACAGAAGTTTCTGATAATGTTATGTATGCATATTTGTATATCTTGATCTTGAACAAGTATGTGTGTATTAGATTGCAAAAGTTGTGTGACAAGATTAAGGTCACAAGTTTGATTAAGGACACCACATAATATCATTGAGATTAAAGATTTAATAGCAGTGTGTTGGCATGTTTGTCATTATTGGTGCAGGAAAGAAGCAAAATGACCACATTGAGTACACAATGTTGAAAGAAATGTTTGGTATAATCTTGTTGAACTATTTGATGAGAAAATATTGTAATATGGATTTAATGGAAACATAGTGATCCTCTGACTCTTATTTTACTCAGAGATTTTTTAATGGATTAGTGTTCTTTGGAATGGGTGTGAACAAATGTATGAGGGGTTGGTGCTCCTGGAAGTGGGTGCTTGTAAATCAATGGGGAGTTGTTGCTCCTTGAAGTGGGTTCTTCTAAAGACTAAAGGGGGTTGGTGCTCTTGTTAGATAACTAGGAGGGGGGGTGAATCAATTAAGTCCAGTTATCATACAGTCTCAAATACTCCTAGATGTATAAAACAAATCTTTCAAACAATTTAATCAACTCGGTAAAACATTAATTGTACCTTTATGTTCATCTACTAAATAACAGTAATTAACTGGTACATATACTGATCAAACCAGTAATAGTAATGTGTAAAGTAAAATAACAATTTACCACATCCATACATATATGACACTTTTATTTTTAACATGGAAACCCTGTTAGGGGAAAACCCACCTGGGACCGGTAACCCAAAATAATTTCACTCTTCTAAAGTGAGCTCGGTTAAGAGCCAACCCTATTAAAGGTTACAATAACACAATGTAAGGTATGAATTGGTTAGATGATTTATCACTAACAGTTCTTTGTGACCAAACATTCACTATGGGGTCAATAAGAAAATAATCAACATTCATTGAATGTCATATTGAAATATAAAGAATGTTAAGCCCCACTCGGTTAAGAAATTTATCTATAGCAATGGTTAGAATGCGACAATAATGATCTAATTCAAATACAAATTATTTTGTAGATTTAAAAAACTATGCTAAGCTCAAAATACCTCTAGCCAATAATCTCAATTCAATCTCTTTGCTTCCTCCAACTCTATTCTGCTTGGTAATTCCATTTCTTTGACTCTCAGTGTTGATTGCAGAATTGTTTAGTTTTATCTTCAACCTGTTTGACCAGCTTTGCATGTATGTAATCTTCTCATGTGTATTTCATAATTCAATTTGAATCTCTTGTCTCCTATTATAGACATAATAAACCATTTCATGTCCAGCCGTAGATTTTGCCTCTTATTCTTCACCATTGATTTTGCCACTTTAACCTTCCTCAAAAATTGTGTCGCTAACACATTTCATTCTCCTTCATCTAATCATCCTTGAATTTTGTCAGTCATTTGATCATCATAACAAAATTTATCCTTAACCTCGAAATCATCCATAATTGTCCAGCTCATCATCTTTAGTTGACATTCGTTAGTTCCATTTATTTCTTTCACTTAATCAATACCACAACATGATAACTCAGTTAACACTGTACTCGGTATACACTACACTTCCTTGGTGTATATTGAGTTCTTCATTTATTGACCACATAAACTTATTCATTCTTGATCTTCAATCCATAATAGAATTATGTAATACAATCAAATCACTAACATAATGTCATAGAATCATCAATAAGTTACCCAATGAATACCATATCCATATCTTTCTCATACATCTCATCTTTATGTAAATATCTCATTCCTTCACCATTATTTGCTTCTTTAGATGTTTGTAACTATCATGATAAGTATAGTCAAAGCTAGTTGACATTAATGACAATACATTAACTAATTTAATATATCACATATACCTTAGTATCTCAGTGATTATCAATCATTGTCTTTTGAAGTAATCAATTAGTTGTCAAACTCCCCTTCAAGATATTCAATCAATTGTAGTTCTATCAATCTCTCCCTTTGGCATTGATGGAAACACAATATGAAATATGCCATAGAATACCAAAGATCTATTCTACAACTCTATATGTAAATGTTGTAACTCGGTAAGCTCTCCCTAACTTATATATTTAATATGTTTAATCACTACACAACATCAATACTCTCCCTTTCAGTAATCTTTCTCATTTTCTAGCTTGAATATTTCATGTATAACTCTCTCCCTAATCTGGATATTTTATTAAATCTCTCTCCCTTTGACAACAATTCCAAAAAGAAAATAATAAGTTCTGTAATAGCCAAATCAATATCTCTGTTGTTTGATTCAGATCTAGTACCTTGCATGTACTGATGATTAGTTTCAGCTTGTCTTCCATCTTTCACAACCTTAGGAATCCCGAAGTGTGAACATTATGCATCAACATCATTTGATATTCTGATAAAATATAGGTTGATGCAACCTCCTAATCACCTTAGTGACTATTAGATAGGGGATGGACCCCTAGTATAATTCTCAAGTATTCAAATGTGTCCTTCGATAAGAGTTTAGTAAATATATCAGCAAGTTGCTCATGTCATTTCACGTGCTCCAATCTAACTTGCTTTTCTTGAACTTGTTCCCTCAAGTAGTGATACTTAATAGAAATATGTGTATCTTTGCATGCATCAATAGATTCTTAGAAATATTAATTGCACTTGTATTATCACAATATATTATCACTAGATCAATGATATCCTCATTCATACCTTCCAATAGTTATTTTATCCATGCAATATTTGAACAATTAGCAGTAACAATAACATATTTTGCTTATGCAATGGATTGAGAAATGCATCCTTGTTTCTTACTTGTCCTAGTAACCAATCTTTCTCCCAAAAAGAATGCTCCACCAGTAGTGCTCTTTCTATCATCAATGTTTCCAACCCAATCTGCATCAGTATAAACTTTCAGCTCAAAATTATCTTCTTTCTTATACCATAAATCATAGTTTTCAGTATTCTTCAAGTATCTCAAAATTCTTTTCACAACAGTCATGTGTGATTCTTTAGGATTAGCATAAAATCTTGCTACAATTCCAACCACATGTTCAATATCTGGTCTACTATGCACAACATACATTAACTTTCCAATCATAGATCTATACAAGGTTTGATTTACCTCGGTTGACTTGTCATCCTTTGTCAATTTGCATCCAGTGACCATAGGTGAGGTGTACTGACTATTTTTTAGTCTTCCATACCGAATGTCTTTGATACTTCTTTGATGTACTTTGATTATGTGATGTATATGTCTTCCTTCTATTGTAATATTTACAAGCCAAGAAAATTTTTAATCTCTCCAAACATTGACATTTCAAATTCTTTCCTTATTTCATCAACAAATGATTTGCATAAATTATCATGTCCTCCAAATATGATATCATCAACAAATATTTTAGCAATAAGAATCTTGTCATCAGATTCACATTTCAAATATAAATTGTTGTTGTCACTTGTTCTAATAAATCCAATACTTATTAGATAGGAATGTATTCTTTCATACCATGCTTTCAGTCCATATAGTGCTTTGTGCAAATTACATACCATATTCCTTTGATTAGGATCAACAAAACCTTCAAGTTATTCAATGTATACCTCTTCCTCAAGTATCTCATTTAAAAATGCAGATTTAGCATCCATCTGATAAACTTCAAATCCTTTGTAAGCAGTGTATGCAAGCAATATTCTTACTCCTTCAAGTCTAGAAACTAGTGCAAAAGTCTCTTCGTAGTCAATCCCTTCTTCTTGTGCATAACCTTTGCATACTAGTCTTGCTTTGTTCCATGTGACATCTCCATTTTTGTTTAATTTGTTTTTGAATATCCATTTGGTTCCAATTACATTCTTTTATTTCAGTCTCCATACCAATGTCAATGTCTGGTTTTTATGTATTTTCTCAATCTCTTCATTCATTGCTTTAATCCATTCATCATTTTCTAATGTATCAAATTCACAAACTAAGCATGTGTTGTTTCTCAACTTACTGTGTGTCACCATTCATGCTCTTTTATCTCTATTTATCTAATCTTGTGGATGATGTCTCCTTAAATATATAGCAAGTACAAGTTCAGTTCTTTATTCTTCAATATTTTCTTCACTCGGTGCATGATCATTATCTTCATCATTGACAATTTGTTGAATCACGATCTGTAAAGACTCTTGCTTGGTAGCGTTACTTTATTGCTCGGTAATGCCAGACTATTTCTTAAGTAGAGTATCAGGTTCCTCAATGTAAACAAATCTACCATAGTCTTCTGGTTCCTTTTTACTTTCTTCATCATTCTTCTCAGCAAATTCATCTACTCTCACATTTTCACTTTCAATCATCTTGTTAGTAGCCTTATTCAAACATTTATAATTTTTTCTCTTAGCAAAATATCCTAAAATATTCCTTCATCACCTTTTGAATCAAATTTCCCATTTCTATCATCTTTCATAATGTAACATCTACTTCCAAATATTCTGAAATAACTCACATTAGGTGTGTAACCATACCATAACTCATAAGGTGTCTTGTTTGATTCTTTCTTCAGTTGAACTTGGTTCAGTGTGGAAACAACATTACTAACAACTTCTCTCAAGTACATTTGTGTAACATCTTTTTCAATCATCAGTGTTCTAGAACAATCAAGAATTGATCTATTTCTCCTTTCAGCAATCACATTTTGTTGGGGTATTCTCGGTGCATAAACCTGTCTCTTAATTCCATGTTCATTACAAAAATTAGTGAAATCATCAGAAATAAATTCACCACCTCTATCTGATCTTAAGCATTTTAGTTTTTTACCACTTTCTTTTTCCACTTTTGCTTTATACCACTTAAACATTTTGAAAGCTTCAAATTTTTCTTTCAAGAACATGACAGTCATCATTCTAGAGAAGTCATCAACAAACAAGATAAAATATATGTCTCCATAATAACTCTAAGTTCTCATAGGACCACACAAGTTAGTATGAACTAACTCCTAAATATCATTACATGAAAATGTTTGCTCTTAAAACTAGATTTTGACATTTTTCCCATTTGATATTGTTTGCACATTACATGGTCAGGTTTAGATATGCACAGTAAACCTCTAACTCTTGTTTTCTTACTGATCTTAACCATGTTGTCAAAATTCACATGACATAACCTCTTGTTCCATAACCACACATCTTCATTTTTAGCCAGTAAACAAGAAGTTTCAGGATTGCCAAGATAGAATAAATTACCTTTTGATTGCTCACCAGTACCGACCAACTTTCTAGTTTCATCATAGATTTTCACCTTTCTATCCTCAAATACAACTCAGTGACCTGTATTATTCATTTGTGCTACACTCAATAGATTATAATTAAGTCTGTTCACCCAATTTTCATTCTCACATTTGATCTTATTGTTCAACAATATAGACACTTTTCCTTTCACTAGACAAGGTGTATCATTTCTCATTTTCACAGATCCACCATTATAATGTTCAAGGTATTCAAATTTCTCTTCATCACCAGTCATATGATGTGTACAACCACTATCTATGATCCAAGTATCATTCTTTCTAACTTTAGAAATAAGTGTTATTTCAATGTACATTTCTTCTTCTTTGGAATCTTCTTTTAAAGCCACAAATACCACTTCTATATTTTCATCTGTGTCAATGTCGATGTCATCATCATCATCAACTAGGTAACATGCCATCTTGGCTTTGTCTTTGTAATCTTCATTGTCTCTCTTTCCATACTGTTGATTACCTCTGTGATCTCGGTTATCTCTTCTATCATACTTCTTTTCATTAGATCTTTCATTTGTTTTCTCATCTTCCTTCCTATCAAGACATCTAGCAGCAATATGACCAATCTATTTATACTTAAAACATATCAATGGTAGTTTACCTCTATATCTTCATTTACCTTCTTGTAGCCTTCTACCAATTAATGCATCAAGTTCATCAAGTTCATCCTCTTCACTTTTACTATCACTTTCATTTCTTATCCTATGTTTGCTGCTTGATTTACCAATTTTCAGACATGACATAAATGCAGTAGGTACAATACTATTGTCATAGTTGTTCAACTCAAAAGTAGTTAATCTACCAATTAGACTATCAAGTGAAATATTATTACTAGGAGCTACTCTCATTTCATGAATTGCGGAAACTCTAATAGCATAGGCAAGTAGCAAGGCTCGTAGAATTTTACTTACCACAATGTCTTCATCAATAATTCCACCTACTCCTTAGATAACATTCACAACCTCCTTGACTCAGTTGCTATACTGAGTGATGTTCTCACCTTCTTTCATTTTCACGTCATCAAACTTTCCTCTTAGACTTTCAGCTTTAGCCCTTAGCACATTCACATCTCCTCCATGAACTAGTGCAAGTTTGTCCCACATTTGTTTTGCAATTGTACATGTCTTAACATCTTCAAATTTAGCATCTGATAAGGAAGAAGCAATCCCAATCATCATAGCATTGTGTTCATTTCTTTCTCTCATCTGATCAACAGTCAAAGGTGTAGTGGGTAAGATAAACTCATTTTGCAGACTCACCAATCCCTAATAGATGCAATTTCATTATGCTTTGCCATGTCAAGAAGTTGTCTTTGTTCAGCTTTAGCACTTCTCTCTTATACATCAGATTGTGATCGTTTACTTAAGTCCTTTAAACTTTCCTTCATGTAATCTATGCTCCGATACCAATTTTTAGATAACTAAGAGGGGGGTGAATTAGTTGAGTCTAGTTATCCCACAGTCCCAAATACTCCCTAATGTATAAAACAAATCTTTCAAACAATTTAATCAACTCGGTAAAACATTAACTATACCTTTATGTTCATCTACCAAACAACATTAATTAACTAGTACATATACCGATCAAACCAGTAATAGTAATGTGTAAAGTAAAATAACAATTCACCACATCCATACACATATGACACTTTGATTTTTAACGCGAAAACCTTGTTAGGGGAAAAACCACCTAGGACCGATAACCCAAAATAATTTCACTCTTCTAAAGTGAGCTCGATTAAGATCCAACCCTGTTAAAGGTTACAATAACACATTGTAAGGTGTGACTTGGTTAGAGGATTTATCACTAGCAATTATCTATGACCAAACATTCACTATGGAGGCAACAAGAAAATAAGCAACATGCATTGAATATCATATTGAAATATAAAGATTGTTAAGTCCCACTTGATTAAGAGATTTATCTGTAGCAATGGTTAGAATGCGATAGTAATGATCTAATTCAAATAAAACTTGTTTTGCAAATTTTCAAATCTATGCTAAGCTCAAAATACCTCTGGCCAATAATCTCAATTCAATCTCTTTATTTCCTCCAACTCTGTGCTGCTCAATAATTCCTTTTCTCTGATGCTCGGTGTTTTCTACAGAATTACTCGATTCTGTCTTCAACTTGTTTGACTAGCTTCGCATGAATGCAATCTTCTCACGTGCATTCCAAAATTCAATTTGAATCTCTTGTCTCCTTTTATAGACATAATAAACTATTTCATTTCTAGCCATAGATTTTGCCTCTTAATCTTCACCGTTGATTTTGCCACTTTAACCTTCCTCGACAATTGTGTCTCTAACATGTTTCATTCTGCTTCATCCGATCATCCTTGAATTTTTTCAACCATTTGATCATCATAACAAACTTTATCCTTAACCTCATAATCATCCATAATTTTCCAACTCATCATCTTTAGTCGGCAGTCACTAGTTCCATTTATTTCTTTCACTCGGTTAATACCACAACATGGTAACTCGGTTAACACTATATTTGGTATACACTACACTTGCTCGATGTATATTGAGTTCTTCATTTACCAACCACATAAACTTGTTCATTCTTAATCTTCAATCCATAACAGAATTATGTAATACAATCAAATCACTAAGTTAATGTCATAGACTCATCAATAAGTTACCTAATGAATACCATATCCATATCTTTCTCATACATCTCATCCTTATGTAAATATCTCATTCCTTCACCATTATTTCCTTCTTTAGATATTTGTAACTATCATGATAAGTATAGTTAAAGTTAGTTGACATCAATGACAATACATGAACTGATTTAATATGTCACATATACCTTAGTAGCTCAGTGATCATCAATCATTGTCTTTTGAAGTAATCAATCATTTGTCAAACTCTCCTTTAAGATATTCCAATCAATTGTAGCTCTATCAGCTCCTATAGTGGGTTATATGATTTTTTGTTAGTGAGGCCTAACAAAAATATTATTAAAGTGGGTTTTTAATCCTTAGGGTTTTTCCACTATAAATAATTGTGTCAAGTGGCTTATTTGTGTGCATATGCTTTGATGTTTATGTTATTTTACATTTGGTGCACATATATCTAATATTTTTAATACTCTGATGTAACCTATTACATATGTTGATAAATTAAAGTTGAAGTTTTAAATTGATTAAGAATCTTCTTATTTTATAGATCATTGATTGACAACCCCCCTCTCAGTGATCTCAGTATTCCAACAAGTAGTATTAGAGAATGGTTACCTTTAAGAATTTTAATCAACTTGGGTTGGTATTAGTAGAAGGAATACTATGGGTAAGAAGTTCAAGAATAAGAAGATGAAATATTTTTAAAAACATAAATCTAATCTTCCAACTATTAATAATCTTTCTAACAATCTGGATTCTAAAGATTGTATTGCAGATGTGTTTAATGTTCTTACCAATTAGGAAACATACGAAGAGGAAGGAGTGGTTTCTATTGAAGAAGAATTACTTTCTTCTCTATATGTGATCAAGAGCATTAGAAAAAGCATTGAAGAGAAATTGGAAGTTAAGTTAAAAGACAAGGATGAACCATGTAATAAACTAGAAAATGAGATTACTTCTATGAGGAAAATTTTACATAATGATTCCTTGTTAAAAGAAAATACTACGAAAGACAACATGATTATCAATCTTAAGATTGAAATTGAAGAGTATAAAAGGACAATAGATGCAACAAAATCTGATTTGGAAGTTAAAAAGATAAGTGTCTAAAACTTGAGGGAGAAGCAGATACATTGAGGAAAGAGTTTGAAATAGTCAAGAGTCAATCAAAGAAAAAACAAAAGTTTGATCATAGTACTAACTTGTTGAATGAGATGTTGGACATGCAAAAGCATTTTAAGGATCCTACATGATTGGGATACAAGGTTGGAAAAAGATCTTCAGAAGGATCTAAACACAATGTAGTATTTTTTACTATAGATGGGAAGAAATTAACAACCAGCCAAACACCAAGGAAGAAGGTTGATCTGACCCACCATGTTGTTGTACCTAAGAGTGAAGAGAAAATGAAATCAAGTGATAACACTATTTCTAGAAGACAATTCAAAGACATTCACAGAGAAATAAAAAGTGCTTCCAAATCTTTGCATCCTTGGCATAATCAGATAATTGGGTACAATCATTCTTTTCAAGGACATTGTTATGTTTTTAATGGCTTTGGTCATAAGGAAACTGATTGCATGAGATACTCAGAAAATAATTATCTTAAAATATCTAGAAGTGATAACATACTTTGTTACAATTGAAACAATTTTGGTCATTTGAGAAAAATTTGTAGGATGAATACAAGTAATAATGGTATAAGGAACAAAGTTGGAAATATCTATAGGAAATATTTTGTTCCTTGGAGTAGTTAGAAGATCATTTGTTTTAGAGGTAATAACATTGGACATAAAATACAACAAAGTAGATATAACAACAAGTCAATGGCATTTCCATAAGGTATAAGGATGTTACCAATCTTTAATTCCATCACATGGACACGCCATAGTAATGCAATTTCTTGGTAAGTAGTTGTAATTGTGTAGCAAATGGAGATGTGAACAAGATTTGTTGTATTGATCATATGAGGTTGAATCTGACTCTTTGAAGCATGGTAAATATGCATTATATAGCAACCAATTGGAAGGAAAAGTGCATACATGAGAGCAACTTTACAACAATTGTAGAAGGTTGATATCCATGACAATGATAATAGTATGTGTTTGATCATGTTTATTAGCCCTTGAATATGCAGTTGATAATTGTTAAAACATGATGAACTAAATATTCTTATTGTATATTTGATACTCATGCTTATAGCAGTTCTGAATTCCCCTATGCAAAATTTGAATATTTCTACTATTGTTGACAATAAGTTAAGAATTTTTTATCTAGTAATGTTTCTTGTGATATGAAAGTCACAAACATCTTCTTGACATATCTAAAATAAGGGGATCTACATCAGAATTTGAATATGTATTATTCATGGAACAACTTCTAGCATGAGTTGGTGTTTAAGTAGTCCAGTGACATTCTTGAATATGACCATGAGAGTTCGGACTTATGGTAGTATTCAAAAATAAAACAAATAAAATAAGGACAATATTGATGAATTTGGGGCTTACTAGTTTCAGACATTGGAGAGACAAGTATTACAAATGTTTCTACTAGTTCACACTAAGGGGGAGTTGATTGAGAGATTGATAATCCCTTTATCATGTGTTGTCAAAAGGGGGAGAAATGAGAGTTTTGATATTAATGCCAAAGGAGGAGTTTGTTGGCTTTGGCATGTTTGTCTTTGATGTCAAAAGATGCATGAATTTAACAAAAAAGAAAAGAGTTATATGTAATGCTTATAGAATTGACTATGTGATTATCAATTGGTTGATGATGCTAATAAGTTGTTGGTTGATTATCAGAGTTATTATTATGAAATGATCATGAGACATTGCTTGGTTATGGACATGAAACATTATTGATATATATTGCATTATTATTCAAGGACTGGCATATGTGGTTAGATTATGTTATTATTATGGCAGGAATGGATGACCACAAAAGAAGATTGATAACAAAACTTTTATATGTGTAAATGGAGAAGAAGACATAAAGTGATCATCTGTATTACTTGTTAATTTAAGTTGAGTCAAAGAAATACTATGTAATTTTCTAGTTGTATCATCTTAAAATGGAATCACTTCCATCTTGATAGGTTTAGCACCCTCTTTTAGTACATTTATCATGATAAACTTTCATTTAGGATGCATTTTGTGCTTGATTCCTTCATTTTAGGTGAAATTAGGGTTAGGATTCCAAGGATTCTCCTTGATTTCCCTTCTCTATAGCTCTATTTTCTAGGTAGGATCTAGTCATAGGTCCTCCTATCCCTCATCATGTTCATCATAGGCCTTTGTGTCCTTTTTTGGCACTAAGACCTGTTATGTTATCATTTCCAAGTCTCTGGGCCTCCCCAGGATCTCTTGTTTTCAATGCAGATTGGATCTGGACCCCTAAGTCAAGGTTAAGGTTGACTTTGACCTAGGTCAAAGTTGAGGTCATCCTTGACCTTTGTCAGGATTTGATCCCCCTTTTCAAATTTTGGTCTCAACGAGCCCCGAAATCAATGTTGGGCCCCCGAATACGAATGCGAAAGGGTTTTAATTTGAAATTCATTTAATTATTTTCCCTCTTTAGTTGGTTATTGTGATTGGACCATAATTCAAGGTGAAATTTTAATTATGGGCCCTTACATTTCCCGAGGAGCCTCACCTTGAAACCTCTATATAAAGACTCTCTCTTGCCCTCATTTTCACAACAACTAGACATCAAGTATCCATCAAGTGGAGAGACAATTGAGCAACAAGAGGATCAAGATTTCAAGCAAGCAATAAATTGATGGTGAAATGAAGATGCAAGATTGCAAGATTGCAAGAGGATGATATAGAAGATCAATCCATTGTTGATATCAAGCATTTTTGTGAACACAACATTGTGAACATCTATTTGGAGCAAGAGAGATTCCTTCTTCCTTGATCCACCATTGTCAATATTCAAGCATTAAAAGATACAATCATGGGGTAGCAATTACAGATTCTGAGTTTGGTGAGAGTACTTTAGCCTTGGGGGCTTAGTATGCTTTCTTATCTTATTCAAATCTATGCATTTCTTTCTCATAACCATTCATGCTAGGGTTTCAATCTAGAGGATTAGATCTTGGTATTACAAATTCAATACACACACATATTCTATTACATCTAGCTATTCATGGAGGTGGAGATCACCAAAATGAGGGTTTGACTAAGGCAAAACCCTATATAGCCACCCCAAAACACCATTTTCAAATATCTACAGTCATTGTTTTGAGAATTGTAGAGCGGATCTAAGTACCCTTTTCGTCAAACTTTCAGGATCCACGAACAAAATTTCTATTGGAGTTGTTTCAAGTCAAGGTCGAATTTCAGTGGGGGTCAAGATTGTACCCCGGGGTAAGGTCTGACCCTGGTCTTTAGGTCAAGGTCGACTTTCCTCAGAATTGAAAAAAAATTTGGTTCCAAATTTGGTTGCAGAATCTCCCGAAACTGTACACAGGCATCAAAAAATAGGTATTTCTAGATTAATCTCATTATGAGGTATGTACCTTATCTTATCTAATTTCAAGCATTTCCAAATTTACATTACGTATCATCTCAATTTATATGTATTGTGGGGAATGTTGGTTTAGGGCCTCTATTAGGTGCATTGTTAAAAGCCCTACTTATTCCACTCCATTTTTCCACATTACATTTTGGTGAACCTGACGTAAATTCCAATTTTCAAGAATTACAGAGCAGATCTGAGTACCCTTTTCGTCAAACTTTCGGGATCTGCGAACAAAATTTCTGTCGAAGCTGTTTCGAGTCAAGGTCAACTTTCAGTGGGGGTCAAGATTGTACCCCAGGGTAAGATCTTACCCTAGTCTTTGGGTTAAGGTCGACTTTCCTTAGAATTGAAAAAAAAAATTGGGTTTTCTCTGTTGTGATTTTCTGGTTCCAGATCTACTTGCAGAATCTCCCAAAATTGTACACAGGCATCAGAAAAAATGGTATTTCTAGATTAATCTCATTATGAGGTATGTACCTTATCTTATCTAATTTCAATCATTTCCAGATTTACATTACTTATCATCTCAATTTATATGTATTGTGGGGAATGTTCGTTTAGGGCCTCTATTAGGTCCATTGTTAAAAGCCCTACTTATTCCACTCCATTTTTCCACATTACATTTTGGTGAACCTATTTATGACAAATCTTCCTTTTTGGTGTTAGATTTTCCTTTTATGTTAGATCTTGTATGCTTATAAAACTAGATCTCTTTTATGCTCTTGCATTTATTTTAAAAATACAAAAAAATTGCAAAATCCCTTTAAAAATACAAAAACATTTACATTTTCATGCTTTTAGTATTAATTTGTGTTCAACATGTATGATTCTTGTTTCGAATACTTTGATGAGGCTTTTATTGTACAAGAGGATATATTCCCTAATGAGGTACATGGATGTGAGCCTAAAAATTGCTTGAATGAGATCTTTATTGATCCTATTCCTATTTCACACTCCTCCACAACCTCTCCAATTAACCTTTACCATAGGGTGTGTGCATGGTTACCTTCATGTCCCACTATTTGCAACATTGATAAACCTAAAATGATATATCCTAAATCTTTGTTGATGGTAAAAGGATGTCCTCGAATAACAATTAAGGGTAAACCTAGAGATCCTTTGGATTTCTTTGATAATACTGATTCCGTTTCACATGCTTATCGCACACGGAATAACCCTCAGCCTACTATTCCAGTTTCTTTACCAACTTCTCAACCTATGCTTCCTCAAGCTCCTAGGTTTCCTTATACCTTTAAGGAGTATAACTTAGTTGACCAATTATGTGCTACTCCTTCTAAGATATGTTTATGGGAATTACTTCAAACTTCCCCAACATATCATGAGGCATTGCAAAAAGCTTTATCCACTCTTCCTGCTTCGCCTCCTAATCAAGAGAACATTCATTCTATTTTAGAGTGCATGCATACTATTCCTTTTGTACCTCCTATTGTGTTTTCTGATGATGATTTACCTTCTCCTAAGGTGCAGAATCAATGTGATGCTCTTATGGTTGTTGTTTCTATTAATCAAAGTATCATTTGAAGAACATTAATTGATAACAAATATGGGCTTAATGTTTGTAGCATGGATATGCTTAAGGCAATTAAGGCTGATCTCACAACTATTAAACCTAATAATGTCTCTATATGTGGATTTTACAATATTGCAAAGAGAACTTTGGGAATTATTACCTTACCTATTAAAGTTGGTCTAGTTATTCTAAATACACCTATTCATGTTATGCCTGGACCTCTCAATTATAACCTTCTTTTAGGAAGACCTTGGTTACATACTATGCATGCAGTTCCTTCTACTCTTCATCGCAAGGTTAGGTTCATTTATAACAACTTAATGTATACATTACATGTGGATGATGCACCAAATCCTTGCCTAAATGCAGAATATGCTAAACTTTTTGAGCCTCTTCAACCAAGAAAAGAGATTGAAAAATAACCTGAGATACAACAACCTGAAGCTCCATCTTCTTCTTTGACTAAGGATGATTAGGGGACATTGGATTTTAATCCTACTTTCATTTGAGAATATAGGGTCTCCGATTTGGAATTCATGAAGCAGCAAAGTGAATTTGAGAAACAAGTTTTTACTCCTTCCCCGCTTTCTAAGGAACTAAAAAGTAATTTAGTTGCTACCTCGATTAAAGAAACAATTGAAACAATAAAACCTGATTGTTATGATATTGTGACATATTTCGCTCCTTGGACTCCATCTGATATGGTTGATCGATATGGCTTTGGTTATCATTTACTCAAGAAATCAGGATTTAATGGGAAAGGATGTGGTAAATATGAGCAAGGCATACAAGTACCTCTGGATAATGAAATTTATGACCATACGTATGGATTAGGATTTAATCCTTATAGACAACCATCAGATTTTCCTCCTAATGTTAATCATATATATGGTGGACAGTTGAAATTGGTTAACCCACTCCTCATTGACATTAATCAAAGACCTACTTTAGACATTTTTCCCGAAGATGAAGCCTTAATGGATTTTTTAGGGGTTTATGAGGATTTACCTAAGTTTCATCACAAATGATGGAAGCCTTATAGTTTAAGTATCGATGCTTATTTTGGAGAATATGATAAACAAGATATTTCTCCTTTACCGATGGATTCTGTGATGCGAAGTGATTTGTTAATAACTGAGACTGTTGATATTCAAATGGATGAAAATGACTCTGAAAAGATGATAAAGATTAGGAAATGTTTGAATTAGGATGAACAAGATCAGTTGGTTTCCCTTTTACTTGAATTTAAGGACATTTTTGCTTGGACATATTCGGATATGTCGGGTATAGATTCTAAGATTGTTACTCATAATATTGTTTTAAAACCAAATATAAAACCTGTGAAGCAGAAAAATTGAAAGATGAATCCACAAATTGCTTTATTAGTTAAAGTTGAAATTGAAAAATTATTGGATTCTAGATTTATCCGTTCTATCGACTACTCATACTGGATTTCAAATATTGTGCATGTTTCAAAAGGAGAAAATAAGATAAGTATGTGTACTGACTTTAGAGACTTAAACACAGCATCCTTAAAGGATGATTTCTCGTTACCTACTATTGATATGATTGTGGATTCAACATCAGGTCATTCTTTGTTATCCTTTATGGATGGTTTTTCTGGATATAATCAAATTTTTATTCCTCCTGAAGATCAATTTAAGACCCCATTTATAACACCTTGGGGAACATTTTGTTGGGTCATGATTCCTTTTGGATTAAAGAATGTGGGAGCAACTTATGAATGATTAATGACTTTGATTTTTCATGATTACATTCATAAGATTCTTGAAGATTATGTGGATGATATCTTAGTAAATTATATACAAAGAGAAGATCATGTTACTATTTTACGACAAATATTTGAAAGGATTAGAAATTACAACATGAGATTGAATCCTAAGAAATGTGTCTTTGGAGTTGATTCTGATAAATTATTAGGTTTTATAATCTCTAAGTGAGGCATGGAAGTAGATACTGAAAAGATTGAAGCTATTGTTAATATGACTCCTCCTAAGAATATTTCTCAGTTACGGAGTTTACAAGGAAAAATACAAGCTATTCATAGCTTTATTTCCAACTTAGCTGATAGAACTATTCCTTTTACTTCCTTTCTTAGAAAGGATACCACTTTCTCTTGGAGTGATGAATGTAAACAAAACTTTGAGCAATTTAAGGAGTATCTTGCAAATCCTCCTATCTTCCAACCCACTAAATTTGATAAACCATTTCATTTGTATACTTCAGCAACTCTGAAGGCCATGAGTGCATTGTTAGCTCAAAATGATAATAATGGTAAGGAAAGACTTGTGTATTACATTAGTCAGACTTTACTTGATTATGAAACAACATACACAGATTTGGAAAGACAATGTTTAGCTGTAGTTTATGCATGCTAGAAACTCAGGCATTATCTTATAAATGTTGAAGTCAATGCGATTGTTAAATTTGATCCTTTGAAACATCTTTTCTCACAAACTAATCTCTTTGGCCATCTGGCAAAGTGGGTGATGTTACTTACAAAATTTGATCTTAATTTCATTTCTCAAAAGTCTATTAAGGGACAAGATTTAATAGATTATTTAGCTGAAGCTCCTTGTCCTCATTCTGATACATATTCTACTTCAATAGAATTCCCTGATGAAAATATTCTAGCTATTCAATAGGATGATGTTTGGGAATTATATTTTGATGGGTCTAAATGTAAGACAGGTTCTGGTGTTGGTATTATCTTGATTCCTCCTACGAAAAAGCCAATCCCTTTATCATACAAATTAACCTTTCCTTGTACTAATAACATTGTGGAGTATGAAGCTCTTATAGTTGGTCTAAGAGCAGCTTCATCCCTTAACATCAAACACTTGCAAATATATGGAGATTCATAATTGATTATTAAACAAATAATATGAGGTTATCAAACTAAGAATGATAAAATGACACAATATAGAGATTTGGCTCTTGATGTACTTTCACAATTCTCTTCTTATATGATTCAAAGGTTACATAGGAAAGATAATCGACATGCAGACGCCATGGCAAGTGCAGCTTCTTTGGTTGTCTTGAAAATAATGCTGAAAATTTTCAATTTACTATACAAACTCTTAAAAACCTTGCAATTTCTAATAAAATTACCTTTGATTGTTTCAATTTGCATTCAAATGAATGGTATTCTCATATTTTTCACTTTTTAAAAGATGGTACTTTTCCTAAATCAATGACAAGGAACACGCGTAATCGTATTAGGAAGCTTGCAGTGTGTTACATCATTTTAGGAGACATGCTTTACAAATGCTCTTATGAGGGTTTACTATTAAGATGTCTTAATAGAACTGAAATTTTGATAGCTTTGGCAGAAGCTCATTCTGGTTCTTGTGGAGGACATTTTGGTGGAAAATCTCTAGTTAATAAATTGCTTAGAATGGGATATTATTGGCAAACAATGGAGCAAGATTCTTTCATGTTTGTTAAGAAATGTCCTTGATGTCAACAACATAGTAATTTGATTCATGCTCCTGATCATGAGCTTCGTAATCAATTTTCTCCATGGGCTTTTAGTATTTGGGGTTTTGACCTAATTGGAAAAATCTCCCCAATTTCTTCTCAAGGACATACATACATCCTAACTGCTACAAATTACTTCATGAAGTGGGTAGAAGTTGTCCCTCTTTGTTCAATAACTACAGATGTTATTTGTGATTTCATCCTTAACAATATCATAACATGATTTGGTATCCCTTTGATGATAGTTTCGGATAACGGTGCCTCTTTTAAGAACAAAGAAGTTGCAAACTTCTTGGAGAAATATTGAATTCAACATAGAATTTCAACTCCTTATTATCCTCAATCTAATGGTCAAGCTGAAGCATCAAATAAAATCATTGAACTAATTCTGAAAAAAAAATAGTTAGTAAGCATGCGAAAGATTGGCATACTCAACTGACTTATGCTTTATGGGCTTATAGGACTAGTGTTCGTACTACCACAGGTACTTCTCCTTACAATCTTGTCTATGGTGTTGATGCTATTATGCCTTTGGAATTAGAAATACCTTCTTTACATGTTTCATTTCATGGGATAATCGAAAAGGATACTTTTCGAGAACAACACTTACAAGAGTTATAAATGTTGGATGAACAACAAATACATGCATTAGAACATATAAAAGCTTATCATAAATCTCTTCAAAAGCAATATAATCATAAGGTAATTGAATGAACATTTTCAGTTGGTGATTTAGTCTTATATGAGAATCAATGAAATGTGGATGCCTTACCTGGCAAAAAAGGAAATTTTAGCCCTAATTGGCTTGGACCGTTTGTTGTAATTGAAGACTTTGGTTAAGGTGCTTATAAACTTGCTGATATGGATGGTGTTTCTTTTAAGGAACCTATTAATATTATGCATCTCAAATGTTATTATCCTTAATTTCCTCTTTCTTTCCTTATGCATTTATGTATTCCTTATAAAATAATTATGTTTGTTTTATAGGTTATGTAGTTTTAGAAAAAATACATTTTGAATATATTTATGCACCTTCTTTTTTTTAGTTAAGTTTTATATTGATGGAAACATAGTAATCAAACATAGAACTAATTAGTAGAGAAACTGTTCATTCATAAAAAGTTTTTCAAGTTTTGATACATATGTGGCCTATGGCCCTATTTATCACTACGTCTATCACTACGCTCTGATGGATGATGACTCCAAGGTCTCTCTGGTCTATGATAGGAAGATGTATATATGTGTGTCTATGTGTGGCTTCTCAATATGCTCATATACTGCATGTAGTCCTAGGCACTCTGTAAGTTAGCTGTCAGTTTCTCCTCTCTCTCTTTGGACAACCTTAGCTTTTGTTGGACACACACAAAGATATCAGCATGCCTGTTGGGATCTCTATAGCCAAGGGAAGATTCTTGCTCGCTGGATGGTAGTTAGTAGGATATACATGTATCCTTTAGAACCTCAGATACAAAACTCCTCCACTTCGCTACACTAGCTGCAGAATGAAAATACATTTATCAATCTAGTTTTTTTTCATCTCAAATTAAGTTACATTTTCAATTAAATCTCATATTTCATACTTGGATCTCCCTCCTGGGCATCACCAAAGGATCTAGATGGTGGGGGCATGGATTGACTACTCTCTCCATGCTCGCTATGTCTAGGTCTTAGCAGTGGTATCTCTGTGTGAGCACATGGAGGTCGTCATGATCTCAGCGGTGATGTGTGAAAAATGTGCACATCTGCACCAATATCACCAACTGGGGGCATCTCATATGCTCTCTCTTCTTATCTCTCCTCCTCCATAGGGTCTCCCTCGAAGATGTTCTCCTCCTCATCTCTAAGATCCTCATCATCCTCTATTGTACCACTATCCCGGTGTGTCCTCTCTGAAAGGCCTAGATCACCTGTAGGATAATTTCAAGGGAAGATGGGGCGAGTCCCCTGCAAACTCCAATACCTAATGTAGTCTTGACTCATGCCTGAATAGGCCACATCTGATGGTACCTCTATGTCCTCGGTCTTATCTGCATCACTGTCCTCTATGTCCACTACTGATGGTTGATGTATGGCATTGGGTCTCTGATAATACCTTGTCAGATGTACATAACGAGGTACCACTCTAAGGACTCCCTATAATAAGCTGAACTATCTCATCACCCGATCATAATAGTATGGCACCACTATATGATTTTGATGGCCCTCTAGCAGCTTCTATCGTTGTGAATGTCTCATCTAATATCATGTATTTGGCCACTTTGTCATTTGGTAGTAGGGTCTCCATATCACATTTGTGCCTAGAATACAGTCTAGACGTACCCTCCAATAGAGGATATCTCCAAACTGCTAGGCATCTCTCAGAGGATAAGCAAAGCCTCTCGGTGTACTCGCATCTACCATTACTAGAGCACCTTATGGATGTGTACATGCAAAATGCTCAAACAACCAAATCTACAAGAGTGTGCATATCGAAAGACTCTCTCTTTGATATCTCACCAACTGACATAGCTCATGGTATAGATGAGCTAACATGTTGCGACCCCATGAGAACATGACCCTACCTCTCTCCATCCTCTGTACAAGATGAGTGAGAAGTGCAAAAAAGATTGTACCCTTTGTGTTGGGTAACACAACCAAGGATACTATACAAGGCATCACTCTCCATACCAAAGGTGTAGAGCCTACTAATATGGATGACAAAATGATATGATCTGCACAGGTTTGCATCTGTGGAACCTATTCCAAGAAGTACTCTGCATTTGTGTGGATCTCCTCAAAATATCATTGTGCTCTCAGTCTAACAGGCTCACCTCAAACCAGAAGTCGTAGGATTTTGTAGACATCCTCCAGTGTCACAGTAATCTCTCCTGAGGGAAGATGAAAGGAGCATGTATCCTCATCCCACCTCTCGATCAGAGCCAATAGCATGGCTTAGTGTAGTCTGATCTATGGTAGGAATATTACCCAGTACAACCCTACGTCTCTCAGTAGCTACACCTCATCCTTAGATAGCTTAGACATACTTTCTCTGATGACCCCTAGTAGCCCTGCAAAGGGATTCTCTCAGAGACAGACCATGTCTTGTAAGCACAAACAAACATCATATCAGTATTCTACATCATCAAATCTACAAATACAACTTGACTAGGTCAAGGTCAACCTCAGTTAGGTCAAGGTTGACCTTCTTGGGTCAAGGTCAACTTTCCTGGGTTAGGGCCGACCTTTTTGGGTCAAGGTCGACCTCATCCCAGACAAGGTGGAGACCTTCCAGTTCATGTCAACCTTTTTGAGTCAAGGTCAACATAACTAGGTCAAGGTCAACCTTGCCTACAAAAATCAAGAATTTGAAAAATACAGGAACTAATAACAACAAACTTACCTTAGGAAGTGGTCATCTGGTAGCAAGGCATTGTCTCAAGAGCTACATGCGTGTCGCTCGAAGTTCTTCTCTCCTCAGCATGTTGATTTCTCTCTTAAAATCTACAAATGGTAAGAATGGGTAAGTATGACTTCCTTTTACTTATTTATAGTGAAAATTAAGGTTTTTTTAGGGTTTCTCTTAGGGTTTACTCATGTTAAATTCAGATTCCCTTCTTATGCATTTAGATGGACATTCACTCTTTTCATCATAACTTGAGTTTGGTAACTTTGTTTTCAATGTCGTTAGTGGCATTGGAATTGTGATTCATATACCTAACTCCTCATTTAAATTTAGGAAGGATGGGAATACTTCTAATTGGTTTAGGAAAGGACTTTTCAACAAACTACATATCTAGTGTATAAAGTTATCCTTATCACCTTATTTTACCCTTCAGAAGTAGAAAGCCGAAACATGGGGGGCATAAGGGGCTTTATGCACTTCTCAAATTATCATTTAGTAAGCTCTAGGTGATTTGTGGATTTTCATTAACCTTGTGTGTTGCAAGTTCTAACAATTTTCTGTAGGATCTCTACATCGAGGACTTGGCTATATCCTTTTTATTTACTATGATGTTTTCTTACTTTAGCTTGCATATTCACTTAGTGTCATATCTAAGCTAAAGTGGGGGCTAAATGTATCATCTTAAAATGGAAGAACTTCCATATTTATAGGTTTAGTACCCTCTTTTAGTACATTTATCATGATAAACTTTCATTTAGGATGCATTTTGCGCTTGATTCCTTCATTTTAGGTGAAATTAGGGTTAGGATCCTGAGGATTCTCCTTGATTTCCCTTCTCTACGGCTTTATTTTCTAGGTAGGATCTAGGCATAGGTCCTCCTAGCCCTCATCATGTTCATCATAGGCCTTTGTGTCCTTTTTTGGCACTAAGACTTGTTTTGTTATCATTTCCAAGTCTTTGGGCCTCCCTGGGATCTCCTGTTTTCAATGCAAATTGGATCTGGACCCCTAGGTCACGGTCAAGGTTGACTTTGACCTAGGTCAAGGTGGAGGTCAACTTTGACCTAGGTCAAGGTCGAGGTCAACTTTGACCTAGGTTAAGGTTGAGGTTGACTTTGACCTAGGTCAAAGTCAAGGTCGTACTTAACCTTTGTCGGGATTTGATCCCCCTTTTCAAATTTTGGTCCCGACAGGCCCCGAAATCAATGTCAAGCCCCTGGATCTGAATGTGGAAGGGTTTTAATTTCAAATTCATTTAATTTTTTTCCCTCCTTAGTTGGTTATTGTGATTGGACCATAATTCAAGGTGAAATTTGAATTATGGGCCCTTACATTGCCCGAGGAGCCTCACCTTGAAACCTCTATATAAAGACTCTCTCTTGCCTTCATTTTCACAACAACTAGACATCAAGTATCCATCAAGTGGAGAGACAATTGAGCAACAAGAGGATCAATATTTCAAGCAAGAAATCAATTGATGGTGAAATGAAGATGCAAGATTGCAAGAGGATAATATAGAAGATCAAGCCATTGTTGATATCAAGCATTTTTGTGAACACAACATTGTGAACATCTATTTGGAGCAAGAGAGATTCCTTCTTCCTTGATCCACCATTGTCAATATTCAAGCATTCAAAGATACAATCATGGGGTAGAAATTACAGATTCTGAGTTTGGTGAGAGTACTTTAGCCTTGGGGGCTTGGTATGCTTTCTTATCTTATTCAAATCTATGCATTGCTTTCTCATAACCATTCATATTAGGGTTTCAATCTAGAGGATTAGATCTTGGCATTACACATTCAATACACACACATATTCTATTACATCCAGCTATTTGTGGAGGTGGAGATCACCAAAACAAGGGTTTGACTAAGGCAAAACCCTATATAGCCACCCCTAAAACACCATTTTCAGATATCTACAGTCATTGTTTCAAGAATTGCAGAGCAGATCTGAGTACCCTTTTCGTCAAACTTCTGGTATCCGTGAATAAAAATTTCATCAGAGTTGTTTCAGGTCAAGGTCAACTTTCAGTGGGGGTCAAGATTGTACCCCGGGGTAAGATCTTACCCCAGTCTTTGGGTCAAGGTCAACTTTCCTCAGGATTTGAAAAAAAAAATTGGGTTTTCTCTGTTGTAGTTTTCTAGTTCCGAATCTGGATGTAGAATCTCCTGAAACTGTACACAAGCATTAGAAAATAGGTATTTCTAGATTAATCTCATTATGAGGTATGTACCTTATCTTATCTAATTTCAAGCATTTCCAGTTTTACATTACTTATCATCTCAATTTATATGTATTGTGGGGAATGTTGGTTTAGGGCCTCTATTAGGTGCATTGTTAAAATCCCTACTTATTCCACTCCATTTTTCCACATTACACTGGTCTTTAGCATTGTGGTGACAGAACAAAGCTGACAATGACATTAATTTGAATTTCAATAAAAAGTTTTGACTTCTACACAGATTTATGACATGAGAAAAAGAGTGTAGTCATAGTAACATAACAAAACAATAGTGACAGTTAAAAAAAATGTAAAATCATAAAAAATACCTTTATATCTCTTGACATATAGTATGGATTGGGTGAAGATGGATCATGAAAAGGAAGGATGATGATGTAATGAAGAAAAGAAGTGAGGATACACAATGTGTAGACAAGGTAGTAATACACAATTATATTCGCAATGCACCAACATCCCTTGCGAGGATTCACGACATGGTTTAACAACCTCTTGTGTCTTCTATAAGTATAGTGGTTGTATCGAGCATTGACAGGTCAATCTTTTGGTGCAACAACCCTAGTTTCTAACAAGTGGTATCAGAGCTTGGTCACAAGTTCAAATCCACACAAGTCATGATGAGTAATGCTAGGAGGGGGATTTTTAGCAGTGCACCAGTATCTCTTGTAGGATTCGTGACATGGTTTAACAACCTCCTGCATCTTCTATAAGTATAGTGATTGTATCAGACATTATTAACAAGTCGATCTTTTGGTGCAAAGACAACCACTACTTCTAATAGGTTCAAAAAAGGTTATGAAATAATGGTAAGAGCATGAATATACAGATGTGTGAGGGTATTCATTGGGAATGTGATATTTGAAATGTTAATCATGTTATTACATATATAACTATGAAAATATGGATTGCACACTTATGATTGTTTATGCAGATGAATTATTTTTTTTAGCAGAGTAGATTGAAGTGAATGTGAATGACAAGGGTATATCATATTTATATGTTGTAGAGAGGGACATGTACTTAGAATTATGTCATGTTTATGTATTTGTATTATATTATAAAATTTTGTGACAAGGTTATGTATGCAAATTTGAATATCTTGATCTTGAACAAGTATGTGTGTAATAGTTTGTAGAAGTTGTGAGACAAGATTAAGGTTTCAGGTTTGATTGAGGATGCAAGACAATATAATTGACATTATAGACTTGATAGCAGTGTGTTAGCATGTTTGTCATTGTTCTTACATGAAAGAATCAAGATGACTACATTGAGTACATAGTGTTGAAAGAAATGTTTAGTATAACAAGATTTTTTATGAGAAAAGATTGTAAAATGGATTGAATGGAAACAAAGTGATCCTCTAAATCCTCTTTTATTCTAATATTTTGTAAGGGATTGGTTCTCCTTGGAATGGGTGCTCCCAGATGTATGAGGGGTTGTGCTCCTAGAAGTGGGTGCTTCTAAATCAACAAGGGGTTGGTGATCCTAGAGTGGGTGCTCTAAATTTTGGTTAGTGAAGCCTAATAAAAATATTATTAGAGTGTTTTTTACCCTTAGGGGCTTCCCACTATAAATCATTGTGTCGAGTGGCTTATCTATGTGCATATGCTTTGATGTTTATGTTATTTTTTATTTGTTGCACACACATCTTATGTTGTTAATACTCTCACGTAACCTATTGCATATGTCGATAACTTAAAGTTGAAGTTTAAATTAATTAATAATATTTTTGTTTTATAGATCATTGGTTCACCCTCCCCCCCCCACTTTCAGTGATCCCATTATTCCAAAAGGGTATGCATGCATTTATGCTCAAGGTGGCTTGTAAGATTTGTTTAGGGATTTAGTCAATGAATTAACTAAAGTTGCAATAATCCACTTTACATGAAGCTATACATGCTCACAAAATAACCCTTAGAAATATTCTATAAATAGTATTAGTATAAGGAAGTGGTTCACTAATGAGTGCTACTATAAATGTTTTTATCCCTTTCCAAATGGATACCCCAATTCATTTGTTGGACAAGAAAAGACATATGTCTTTTGTGGGCGAGGTAACTAAGAAAAGGTTAAATACGATCATCAAATTCCCACAAGGCTTAGTGGTGCATGTTGTTAAGGCCATTGTCGATGATGAATTTTTGACGACCTACCATAAGCATATGGTCAACATTGATGTCTCAATGATGTTTCACACCATATTGTTGGATATGGGTGAGACAAAAATTGGGGTGAGCATACTATGTGAGAAGGTCTTCAAGACTACCTTCTTGGGGGGAAAAAATGAGGTGATATATAATGTATATAGGGAAAATATTATCCCAATTCCCTATGGCTTCTATGTGATGTAGTGTAGTGACAAAGTGATCAAGACATTCCCAATAATCTTCACCTTTGACCTAGATAAATATGAAGAGAGAAAGGTAATTATCAGTTGCAATATTATCTTCTTGAAGAAGCTCTTTGGTCTCATGTTGAATGAATGAGAAGGGTGCATTAAACACTGCATTAGGAGTGAGGGTTTGGAAAATGACATGGAGAGTGACTCCATGAAGAAAGGTGTCATCTAAGAAGGTTTGACCGATGAGAAGGAGGTTTACATAAGGGATATTCCACACAATAATGACTTGAATTTATCCACGGGGGCTTCTTCAATTAGTCTAGAGACTTTTGGTAATTGACCAAATGCTTGCTTTGGGTCTTTGTTCACTGTTTTAAATATATAAAGGTCTTGAGTATAAAAACAAAAATAGACAACGTAGAGACTTCAATTTTGTATCTTTTAACGGTAGTCTCATGCCCTTGGTATTATTGTCACGAGGATTGCACCCAAAATGCTAAGTATGAGACCTAGCAATCCCATGAAACATGGAAAGAAGTTCAGGCATGTTGGTGTACCTATATTGAAAGTTAATCTTCAGATTGTGGGTCAGCTTCCCTACTAATCACTTTAAAACTATCTTTTCCAAGTAAAGGGATAAAAGGGTTTGCAAAAATTAAAAACCTAAATCTAAATGGGTGATACACCAAAATATGAATTTCCAAACTCCCTAGCAGCCAATGATTCATAATAACTTTGAGAAAGCTTATCTTTGTTCACAATTCGAACCCACAAACCATATTTCAATAGAGGTTAAGCTATAATTCCTCATAAAGGGACGATAATATCCACAAACTAAATTACTGAAACTTTGATAACACAATATGCAAAATTGAAATTATGACAATGACATGCAATAAAATTGAATACCTAAATATAACTAATTAGAGGGTTTTGCCAAAACCACAAAAATTAAGTTAAATCCATAACTCAATGCCACAACATGCCAAATAGGAGAAGGATCAATTTGTACTATATCAAAATCAAGGGAATATGCTGCTACAAGTCTGAAAATTTGTGAGTCACAATACATATGCCAGTATTTTGCAATGTCCAAAAGCGAGCAAAAAGAAATAACTGTGAAAAAAATCTAAGGCCTTAACCTTATAGGAAGGTTAGCATAAAATATAAACTCAAAGTGACCTAAACTACAACTACCTTTCTAAACCCAAGAAAAGAGCTCAATCTCATATTGTTGGAGATTTGCCATCAGGCCAGTACTGACTATATGTTTGTCATTGATGACAACATATGGAAAGTAGCATGTGTGGAAGTCTTATTTAGTAAGATTTCAGTATATGTAGCATGGAGATGATATCAACATAATATCATGGGCACAGAGGTTAACTGTTAGTACAGACAGTTATATAGCAGCTAGTGTCAGCAGTGTTCCTGACAGAGTAACAGATAATGTTCTATGTATGGTTGTCTATATAGTTATCATGGAGCCTTGTGCACTTAGATATATGTTGAAGACATGTTAGTGATGTTTCATTTATGGACGCATAGTCTGTTGATGAGTAGAAGTGAAGTTATGCAATCGTTATTCACCAGCAACAGTTTCTTGTATTTATTCAAAAGAGTCGACAAAGATTTTATTGGTTCTTGAGTTGCACCTATCTTTAGGGTATGTGCCCTTGTATTTAATCTTAGAGGAGAGTTATTAATGTTTAGTTAAGAGCGCATGAGTTAATTCAGCTTACAGAGAAAGTTCCAGTTATTTTGGTAGAGCCGAAAATGTGTAGCGCGCGTCTACAATTATCATATTGAATAGGTCCCAGAATGTGTTGCATGCATAGTAGAGCCGACAGAATGTTTATTGGAGTTTTTTATGGTTTCTCTAATATGATTTCAAGGTGGTTCTAACAGGCCGACTTGATTATATCATTTGGAGGAAAGATATTTATAGGTAGTCATTTGTGATTGCTTGAGTGTGGTTCGTAGTTGATCAAGCAGAGCAGAGCAGAGTGTGCGAATTGTTGAGCCATCAAAAGAAGGTCTATGTGACCAAGTAAAGTACTTGTGCTATACATTGGAACTGATCCAGATAGCAGGTCTAAGCGCAGCTCACCAAGATCCAGATATAGTGTGTATCTGTTATTCAGAAGGTTGTAGCCTTCTCCCCTTTGAGCAGTGAGCTCTCGGACAGTGCATACTCTCCCCTAATAGGAAAAATTGTAAAAGAATCCTAATAGGGTCTGACCCTTAACCAAGTCTACTATACTTAATATATTGTAAAGCTACTCATAACAGGGTAAAGGATCTTCTAACAAGGATCATTATACACTAGTACAAAATATTAGTGGGTATCAAGTCCCATCGGGGTTTTTACCTATTTGAGTTTCCCCGTAACCAAAATATTGGTGTTGTGTTCATGTGTTCTTTCATTGTGATTATGCTTTATGTTTAAGTATACTTAATTGGATAAAGAATTGAATCTTGTAGATAATTGATTCACCCCCCCCCCCCCCCTCTCTCAGTTATCTCTTGGGACTATTCCTAACAATTGGTATCAGAGCCAAGTGCCTCGAAGAGAAATTTTAATAGCTTGAGGTTGATTAGATGGCATAATTCAGGAAAGAAAGCCCTAAGTTTGATGGAGATAATTATCTTGATTGGAAGAACAAGATGGTGACTCATTTGCAGTGCATTGCTTTTGAAGTTTTTAATGTAACTATCAAAGCAGCCAAGATTCCTACTTTAGAAGACCTTGCAAAAGATGATGCTACTGACACACAAAAGGAATTGTTTCATCAGATTGCTATTGCTAAAGAAGCCCTTATCAACGCCCTATCTGATGGTGAATTTTTAGAAGTAAAAAAGATAGATACAGCCCACAAAATATGGAAGCACCTAGAAGACATATTTGAAGGACACAAACAAGTAAAGGATGTGTGCAGAAAGACATGGAAGAAAAGATACAATGCTTTAGAGATGCTACCTAAAGAAAACATTAGAGCTTACAATCAAAGAATAAATAAAGCAGTTGCTGGAATCAGGAATAATGGTGGAGAGATTTCAGAGGAGGACATTATGGATAAATTGATGACTACTCTTACTCCTGAATATGAAAGCAAGATCAACATCCTTGATGAGACCATGCAGCTTACATCTAATTTCAAGAGAGAAACCTTGATCAGCAAGATCTCAGCTTTTGAGATTTCAAGATTGAAGACAAAACCAAAGAGTGAGACAACTTTCAAAGCAACAGTTCATGGTAAGAAATCTGCAAACACTTCTGGTAATTTTGATGATGATGATGAAGAGAAAACATTAGATGATTTTATTGCTATGAATGCCAAAAGAGAAAAGAAAGGAAAAGGAAAATATGAAGTTCAATTACCATTTAAGTGTTTTTCATGTAATAAGATCGGTCATTTTGCATCCAAGTGTCCCACTAGAGCTAGAAAGTTCAAGAAGGATTACAAGCCTAAGTATTCTAAGGAATGCTACTATGCCGGAGATGGAGTTTCAAATGAAGAATTTGGTGAAGAAGAAATTGGATTCATTGCTATTATAAACAAATTGAATAACAAGATAATTCATGAAGATAAGAAAGAGAATCAAGAGCTAGCATTGATTTCACAAGCTGACATAAGGACAGACTGGATTATAGACAGTGGTTGTTCACATCACATGACAGATGATAAAGGCATGTTTGTTCATTTGGACAAATATAAAGGTGGTATGGTCAGATTTTGAGACAACACTCCTAAACCAATAGTTGGTAGAGGAGCCATCACCTTGGATGGAAAGAATAGTACTGATGATGTTCTTTATGTTGATGGTTTGAAACATAACCTTCTCGATGTTGGACAGTTACTTGGAAAAGGCTATCAGTTGGAGTTCAAAGATGACAAATGTATCATTAACAACAAAGATGGTGTTATGACTGCATCAAGCTCAAAGACAAGAGGTAATGTTTTTCAACTCAATTTAGAAGCAAGTTGTTTTGTTGCTAAAGTTGATGATAGTTGGTTGTGGCATAAAAGACTATGTCATATCAATTTTGATAACATAATAAAGATAAGCAATGTTAAGGTAGTAAGAGATCTACCTAGCATAGCAAAGCTAGTTGATACTATATGCAGGGAATGTGTGACGGGGAAGCATGTGAGAAATTCATTCCGGAGCAAGTAGAATTTAGCAGAAAACAAGTTGGATCTGATTCATACTGACCTATGTGGTCCAACTTAAACAAGATCATACTATGGTGAAAGGTATTTCATTTTGTTTGTTGATGATTATACTAGGATGATGTGGGTTGTGTTCTTGAAAGATAAGTCAGAAGCATTTGAGAAATTCAAAATATTCAAAGCTAAGGTTGAGAATGAATCTGGACTAAAGATAAAATGTTTGAGATCAGATAGAGGAGGAGAATTCACCTCTGACAGATTCTATGAGTACTGCAAATAACATGGCATAAAGATACAGTTAAGTGCACCTAGAACCCCTTAGCGGAATGGAATTGTAGAGAGAAGGAATAGGATCATTCTTGATACAGCACGCACCATTATGATAGAAGGAAAAGTTGCACACACCTATTGGAGAGATGCGGTCAATACAGCAGTCTATACCATCAATAGAATTCAATTAAGGCCAGGCACTGACAAAACACCTTATAAGCTATGGTTTGGTAATATTCCCATAGTAAAATACTTCAGAATCTTTGGAAGCAAGTGCTACATCAAGAGGGATGAAGCAGTAGGCAAGTTTGATGCAAGAAGTGATGAAGGTATTTTTCTTGGTTACTCTACTAAAAGTAAAGCTTATAGATGTTTCAATTTAAGATTTAAAAAGATCATTGAAAGTGCTCATATAAAGATTGATGAAAATTTTATGATTCAGGAAAGATATCATGATTACTCACCCATGATTGAAGAAGAACCTAGACCCTCCACTAGTGAGACAGTTATTTAGGAAATGTTTGATAGTATTGATGTGTTATTCAATGACCTTGAGACAAGTGAAGAAAATTCTCCTAAGGCTGATGATTTAGCATCACCTAAAGTTCCAAAGTTTACATTAAGAAAGCATTCCCAAGGCAGACATCATTGGAGATTAGAGTGGAAAAGTCTTAACAAGATCACAAGCAAAGAACTCAGCTAGCAGTGAAGCAGTATGTTTGCTATCTCAGATTGAACCTTTAAGTGTTGAAGATGCTTGTAACGATTTAGATTGGCATGATGCTATGAAAGAAGAACTTGATCAAATTATTAAGAATGACACTTGGGAACTGGTCCCAAGACCTAGTGATAAGAATGTGATTGGAACAAAGTGGATATTCAGAAACAAGATGAATGAAGATGGTACAGTAGTAAGAAATAAAGCAAGATTAGTATGTAAGGGATATGCGCAAAGAGAAGGCATTGATTATTCAGACACATTTGCACCTGTGAGCATATTAGAAACTATTAAGTTGTTTCTAGCCTATGCTATAGTCAAAAACTTCAAAGTTTATCATATGGATGTCAAGTCAGGATTCCTAAATGGAGATTTGAAGGAAGAAGTATACATTGAACAGCCCGAAGGATTCACCTTATCAAATAGATCTGATATGGTATGCAGATTGAAGAAGGCCCTCTATGGACTTAAGCAAGGCCCTAGAGCATGGTATGAGAGACTAGATGGATACTTAACAAAGATTGGATTCAAGAAATGAGCAATAGATTGTAATCTATTCATTAGAGAGACATATGAAGGTTTACTACTTGTAGCTATATTTGTTGATGACATTATCTTTGGAGGTAATGACAAACTCAATGATGAATTTGCCAAAGAAATGCAAAATGAGTTTGAGATGAGTATGATTGGTCCTATCAAATACTTTTTGGGACTAAATTTGCAGCAGATAGAAAAAGGAATTTTCATTAATCAATCAAAGTATGTGAAATAGATACTAAAGAAATTCAAGATGGATGATTGCAAGCCAGTAGGAACTCCTATGATCACTGGATGCAAGCTTACAAAAGAAGATGACTCACTAGTAGTAGATATAACATTGTATAAGTCTATGATTGGTAAACTCGTATATCTTACTCAGACTAGACCTGATATTTCCAATGCAGTTGGCATAGTTGGAAGATTTGCAGCAAAGCCTCATCAAAGTCACCTCATGACAGTAAAAAGAATATTCAGATACTTGCAGGGCACTATAGATTATGGTCTATGGTATCCTAATTCAGAAAATGTTGAGCTTCATGTGTACACTGATGCAAATTGGGCAGGATGTGTTGATGACAGAAAGAGTATTTCAGGTGGAGCATTGTTTCTTGGTGATAGACTTGTCACTTGGATAGGCAAGAAACAAAATTGTATTTCTCAATCAATAGCAGAAGCGGAGTATGTTGCAGCAGCCTTGAATTGTTCTACAATTGTTTGGATCAAGCAAATGATAAAGGATTTTGGAATTCATACTAATTATCCTATTGTTATTCAATGTGATAACACTAGCACTATAAATATGTCAAAGAACCAAGTGATGCATGCAAAGACAAAGCACATTGAGATCAAGTATCACTTCCTAAGAGAGAAAGTGGTAGAGAAAGAAGTCAAGTTGGACTATGTGAGTACTAAAGATCATTTGGCAGATATATTCACAAAGCCCTTGCCTAAGGATACTTTTGAGTATCTCAGGGAGAAGTTGAGAGTAATTCCCTTCCCTGATTTTGCTTAGAAGAAAGGAGGAAAGGCATCAGTCCTTAGGGATTGGTGGAAGGTTGGCTACTCTACCTTAGGAGTAGTACCAGTGCTTAAAATGAATGGTTCCCTTTTCCATTGATGTCAAAGGGGGAGTAATATACAGAGTCATGAAAAATAGAAGTAAAAAGAGGAGTAATATACTAAGGGGGAGCAACATTTAGTTATGATAGCAGTTCAGTTGAGGAAATGGAGAATATTAGAAAATATTGCAGCAAATGGAGGATTCATCTTTGGGGGAGTTTAGAAGAGGAAATGGAGAATGTTATAAAAGAAATATTTATTTCCGTTGGTGGTGGTTTTTCATTCCACATGTTGTCATCAATGCCAAAGGGGGAGATTGTTGGAGATTTGCCAACATGCCAGTATTGATTGTATGTTTGTCATTGATGACAACATATGGAAAGTAACATTTATGGAGGTCTTATGTAGTAAGATTTTAGTATATGTAGCATGGATGTGATATCATGGGTGCAGAGGTTAACTGTTAGTGTACACACTAAAATGGTGCACTTCTATGAACCATTACATGCAAGGTTGCTCAAGAATGAGGCCTCACAAAGCGGCTCATAGCTCTCTATGCATGGAGTTGCAAGGGACTATGATGTGTTTGCTCTCAGCTAGAGCTACAAGCTTGTGACCTTGCTAGTCAACCACACAATGAGAGATTCGAATGAGGACAAGGGCAAGAGTGCCAATATCCTCAAGAATCACTATGAAAATGCAATGCAAACTAGTCTATGGAAATGAAAATGCAATGCAACTAAGCTATGAAATGGAAAGAACAAGTGTTACAAATCCTTCCTATTAAGCTATGTGAAGTTATGCTATTACATAAAAGAAACTAAGCTATGAAATGAAGCTATAGATGCTATGATAATTCAAGAAATGAAATCTAAACTATGAAGCAATGAGGAAATCCAAGAAAAGCTTGATGTAGCAATGATCTCCAAAAGCTCCAAATGCACTTAGAAAACCTGCAACATAACAATAGTATGAAAGAGATGGATATGCAAATGAAGGAGAGAGCTCTCCTTTTATAAGAAATACAAAGGAATGGACCATGGAGATTAAGAGGCAAAAGTCTTAATCAGCGGTGGAGCTTGAAAGAGGAGCAATCCATGTGCACAAGTATCCTCCAATAGGAAAATAGGAGTTGACTTTATGTCCATATGAGACAAAAAGTGCTTTTTCCCTTTTTATAAAATAAGAATAATGCTTTATTTGTGCAACATAGGATAAGAGGAAAAGGTGGGGCTTTTTATTTAATTAAAAGGGGAGGAAATATTCCTTTTAAGTAAATAAAGACTTAGGATAAAATGGTTAGCCCAGGGCAAATAATCAAAAATGATGAAATTAGGATTTGATCAAGGAAATTGATATTGTTGAAAATATTAATTTTTGATAAAACTGATTTAGGGTTGATAAATCAAATAAATGGGGCCCAAAGTCTAGGCGACCATTTTTGGGTGCATATATTTGCCCCTCTTTGACTAATGTGTGATCGATTTGGGAACACATGCAGTCAAAGAAGAATTGAAATGTGAGATCAATCTGGGATCACAAAACAACTCAGATGTGAAGTCGATTCGGGATCACATCCGGACAAACATAGACAAAGGCCTTTGAACATGAGGTCGATTTGGGATCACATTCAAAGTAAGAGATAAGAATCTCAAATTTGAGCAAAAGCTCACAAAAGATGTCTGAATCAAGAGCATCAAGATGTTGGGGATAAGGATCCCATAAATACTGCCCCCTCGGAATTGAAATCGAAATCAGGTAGAGGAGAGACAGCAAATTGATAAAGATTTGATCAAATTGAAGTGAAATCATAATCGAAGATAAAGGGCAACAAGATAACCATTAGGCAATGAAAACATGCCCCAGTGAGGAAATAAAAAGAGGGCGAATGACAAACTAGAAGGTTAAAAGACATGGAAAGGAAGAAATTTCATCGAAGATTAAAGAATTATGCCTCAAAAGGTTAGTCAACTGCGTAGAAGAATGAGAAAACTTGGAAATGCGACTCAGATTTTGATTTTGAGTCCGAAAATGGATAGAAAATGATGTGATATGAAAGACCAAAAATGAAAGATATGATCAAGAAGAATCAGAAAATGAGCACAGTTGACCAACTAGTCCGTAGACGATAAAAAGGAGAGCTCTCTCCATATGCAAGATGCAAAAATTAAACTATGATGAACCTAAGAATGCAAGCTACTATGAAAGTGGTTGACTTGCAAGGTCACAATGCCTATAGACATCTAATTATCATCATTGAGCATTATTGGTAGCGTCGTAAGATCATACAATGCACACTAGTATAACTATGTGGATATGAATATGATCTTTATCAGATAGAAATGTGAAAATCCCACCTAGGCATCAAAGACATGGAGGTCAAGATGACTAATGCAGTGAGATTACCTAAGTTTGATATGGCGAGATTATGCTTGTATCAAGACACATGAAAGTCAGGATAACTAGAAGCATGCACTCGCAAAATAGTCAAAGATAATACCTTGTCAATCCATAGTGTCAAGTAAGACCAGCATAAATGCTCATGACAGTTAGGATCAACAAAATATACCCATAAGCAGATAAAGAAATAAAACATGTTCTCATACCCTCAGTCTTCTAGCTATGCATCATCGAAAACTTCTCAGGGAGAGACCACTCAAAGAAATCCTCATAGACAGCACACAAAGAAAAATAAAGTCAACATATCTCACCAAGTTGATTGTTTAAGTGCGTGTGTGTTGGTCATAGAGTCAGACTCTAAGTATCGCATCTACAAATGAGAAATATCGCATCAAACTTAGACTATTGAGTAAGACATCTGATAACTGTTAAGAAACACTTAACGCAAAGGTAGTATTGAAAAACACTGTTTGGGGTGGTGTTGAAAAACACCTGTTGTGAAATGCCCCATGAGACAAACGTACCTAAAAGGCCTATGCTAACAGTTATGCCCCCTAGACAAAGACAAAGACCAATTCCAGACCAAGTCAAATAAGGTCAAGGCATAATGGAGAAAGGTTCAGTGTCGAGGATGCATGCTAACAAATAGGAGTGCAAAGGCCTCAAGTAGCGCCTGTTTCCAAGTTTTCACCACTTGGAATCTTTTTCTATTTTTTTTTAAAAAAAATTGTATTTTTTAATTTTTTAATATTTTTTCAAGACTGTATATGCTTTTTAGGATTTTTTCAGCATCATATATGATTTTTTTGGCATTGTTTTGCAATATTTTTTTTTTTTTGGAGATACATCAAAGTGTCTATTACTAGATTGTCACTAAGATGATCATTTTTTTCAAGACATTTTTCAATTTTTAACAATATACCATTTTTTTGGATTTTTTCAAGATCAATAAGTATGTACAAAGGATGCCCCCAAATAGAAATGGGCATCAAACTCTTTAAGCAAGATCACATTGTGTAGTCCCAATGTCTAGTAAGGTGGGGAACAAGAGGGATAAGCAAGCTGGTGGAAGAGATGGAAGACATGAGAATGAAGGAGAGTGAAGGGAAGAAATCCTCAAAGGCAAACTCCTCAAGAGTACCCAAGCTAGGGAAAAATTGTTGTCATGTAAAGTGCATTTGGACAAGCAATGAGAGGCTAGCATAGGATAAGTCACAAAAGCACTTTGCAAAAGAAGGAAGGATGCAGTCCAAAGGAGTAGACATGTTAAGAGGCTTCATAGCATCATGTTTTACTTTTACTTTTTATTTTTATTAGATCAAGACCAGAGGGGAAAAGGATAGCGACAGGCTAGAATGAATGGAGAAAAATAGATATGAAGGCTAAAAAAATGAATGGAATGAAAGCAAGATCATTGTAAGATAGCTCACAAGACAGCCAAATGTTCATGTATAGCTCAACATTGTCAAGATCAAAGAGAGAAGACGGAATGAATGAAATATGTAGAAGAACTACGCATGATGCCTGATTACCAAGTTTTCATCACGATACTTATCCAAGGTGCCACAAGGGAGTGGTTTTCACCATAGGATGAATTTATTTCTCTTTACTTTTGCTACCAAGGTGCCTGTTTCCAGGTTTTCACCATGGCACATTTTCAATTTTTTTCAATTTTTTTATTTTTTTATTTTTAGTTTTGAATTTTTCTATTTTTTTGCTAAAATGTTGTCACACTTCTATGAATCCTTACATGCAAGAAAACTCAAGAATGAGCCCTTACAAATAGATCCATAGCTCTCTATGCATGGAGTTGCAAGATTTGTAAAATTGCTCTCAGCTAGAGCTATAAACTCATGACCTTGCTAGTCAACCACATAATGAGAGATTCCAAATGAATGCAATGCTATGCAAATCTATATGAGAATGCAAATTAATCTAAGATGAGCATGCAAGTATGCAAATTAGGATATGAAAATGGAAATGAAAGAGTTACAAACCCTCTAATTAAACTATGTGAGATTAATCTAAAACATGAAAGGAAATGATACCATGATAATGCAACTATGATGCAAGCTAGGATGTGATGTAGATGCAAGATGAATGCCAATGATGCTCCAAATCTTCAAAACTTGATGCAAGAATATCTCCAAAAGCTTCAATGACTTAGAAAACCTGTAGCATAATAATTCATCTAGCTATGCATCATCGAAAACTTCTCAGGGAGAGACCACTCATCAAAGAAATCCTCATAGACAGCACACAAAAAAATAAAGTCACCATATCTCAAGCGAATTGATTGTTTAAGTTCGTGTGTGTTGGTCATAGAGTCAGACTCTGGTTATCACACCTGCAAATGAGAAATATCGCATCATACTTAGACTATTGGGTAAGACATCTGATAAGTGTTAAGAAACACTCGACGCAAGGGTAGTGTTGAAAAACACTATTTGGGGGTGGTGTTGAAAAACACCTGTTGTGAAATGCCCCAAGAGACAAACACACCTAAAGGACCTACGTGAACAATTATGCCCCCTAGACAAAGACAAAGACCAATTCCAAACCAAGTCAAATAGGGTCAAGGCGAGATGGAAAGTGGCTAAGTGTCGAGGACGCATGCTAACAAATAGGGGTGCAAAGGCCTCAAGTAGCACTTGTTTCCAGGTTTTCACCACTTGGATTTATTGCAATTTTTTCTTTTTTCTTTTTTTTTGTATTTTTGCTACCAAGGCGCCTATTTCCAGGTTTTCACCAAGGCACTTTTTCTTTTTCTTTTTTAATTTTTTAATTTATTTTTATTTTTTTGTATTTTTCAGGACTGTATATGCTTTTTAGGATTTTTTCAACATCATATATGATTTTTTTGGGTATTTTTTCAGGATCAATAAAATATGTACAAAGGATGCCCCCAGACTGAACAGGCATCAAACTTCCAAGCAAGATCACATCATGCAGTCCCAATGTCTAGTAAGGTGGGGAACAAGAGGGATAAGTAAGTTGGTGAAGGAAAGGAGAATGAAAGCAAACAGAGGGAAGAAATCTTCAAGGTCAAACTCCTCAAGAGTACCCAAGCTAGGGAAAAATTGTCATGCAAAGCACATTTGGATAAGCAATGAAAGGATAGCATAGGATAAGCCTCAAAAGCGTGGTATAAGAGCAGGAAAGGATGCAGTCCAAAGGAGTAGACATGTCAAGAGGCTTCATAGCATCATATTTTACTCTTTTTTTATATTAGATCAAGACCAAAGGGGAAGAGAATAGTGAAAGGCTAGAATGAATGAAGGAAAATAAAGATGAAGGCTAGACATGAAAGGAATGAGAGCAAGATAATCTTAAGATAGCTCACAAGATAGCCAAATATTCAAGTATAGGTCAACATTGTCAAGATCAAAGAGAGAAGATGGAATGGATGAAATATATAGAAGAACTACGCATGCCGCCTGATTGCCAGGTTTTCATCATGGTACTTATCCAAGGCGCCACAAGGGAGTGGTTTTCACCATAAGACGAATTTATTTCTCTTTACTTTTGCTACCAAGGTGCCTGTTTCCAGGTTTTCACCATGGCACATTTTTTATTTTTTCATTTTTTTCTTTTCTTTTTTCATTTCTTCTATTTTTTAAATTTTTTTCTATTTTTGGAAGAAGGCAAGCTTTTTAGATAATGCTCCTTGAAAGGATAAACTATGATATGCCAAGGATTCAAAATGATATGCTCAAAAATGCTGATAGGGAAAGGAAGATGGAAGAGAAGAATGGAGGATAAGGTTTTATGTAAAGCGAGTGAAGTTGGAAGATAGGAGGAATAGGCAAATGAGGAAAAATGCTAGAAGGTAGAAGGATAATGAATGGAAGGATTGTGAAAGGGTAGATGAAAAGGAAGGCAAGATCAACATCAACACACACCTTGAAGGGTGGTGAGAGGGTGGAGGAAATGCGAATGAAGGAATATGAGAAAGAATATGGAGAATGTTTAGCAGAGGTTGCAGTTCAGGCGTATGGAATTGAAAAATATTTTTGGAAAAAGATGAAGTGGAAGCCTTTGGAAGCTTGAATGTCAACTTTACTTGTTGTTCAATATTAGACTCTTTCAAGAGAGATTTTGGAATCCATATAGCCTTAGGATTTTTATTTCCTTTTGATGATTTAGAGAGAATATCTTCAATGGTGGATTTTGGAACCCATACTTGTCTTGTGGATTTTGGAACCCATACTTGTCTTCTTAGATATCTCTTTTGACTTTATGCCCCCATGTCGATTAGAGGAGACATGGTGATCATCTTTTTTTGATGGATTCTTGTATTGCTTCTTTTTCTTATATTGACCATTCAAGTTACTTCCAAGACTTGGGACTTGTGGAAGAGAAAGGGAAATACGACTGGTTTAGATGGGTGGATAGATGAAAATGATTCAAGGGTATGCATCTATGTTGATCTTGAAGAAAGATAGGAGATGGAGGGATGTAAGGACCCAAGATGGATGATGAATTAGGAGAATTAAGAGGGGAAAGTGAAGGGACATAAGGGCCCAAGATGGAAGGAAGACATGAAGCCCTTAGTAGTGGTGGAGGAGGTCCAAGGATAGAAGTGGAAGATGCAAAAGGATAATCAATAATTTCATCAGCATCTATATGACAACCAAGGATATCAGCATCTTTAGAGTGAGTATTAGGATTTTCAATAGGATCATGCACATTTTGAATAGGAGCAACTTCTTTGATAGGATTGTTCAAAGCTTGCAAAGACTTAGGAAGAGTAGAAAGTGGAAGTGAACATGGAGTGGTAGAACAAGAAGATGGAAGACTTTGATCTTGACAAGTAGCTTTGGATAGCATAAGCATGTCATTTTTCTCTTGATTTTCAATAGGCTTTACATCAGAAGTAACAACACCATTTTTAATAACCTTAATGGAAGTATCATCTTTGGAAAGCGCAAGTGTGGTAAGGTTATTTTGATTATCAATAAGCCCAAAGGTGTAAGTAGTAGCTTGATCTTGCTTAGGAGATGGTGGAATGAATGCAGAAGAGCGTAGAGGATCAAAAGAACCATGAAATGGAGGAGATACATCATGAAGAGAATTGGATGATATGGAGGGTTCTTGATCTTGATCTTTCTTTATGTTCCTTTCTTTAGCATTTTTAAAGTCCTCTTCACATGGAGCCACTTCTACGGACAAGGAAGCATGTTGGAATTGTATGGAAGACTTTGGAGGAGATGTTGAAGGATTAGCTGAAGTAGGCTTTATAGCATATGAAGGTTTAGGCTCTTTAAGTTCAGCATTATTGGAAGTATTCACAACCAAGGGAAGGTTAGCTTGAGTATTTTTAAGAGGTGGCCCTTGAGAATAACTATAGGGAACCGCATGGAAAGCCTTAGGATCTGTGTTGGATGAAGGATTTATGAAAGATTTGGAAGACTCAGAAGCTTCAAGAAGTGTGTGGGTATTGGAGGAAGTAGAGGATGGAAGGGAACCATCACAAGACAAAGGTTCAACATTAACATGATCTTGCTTGAGAGTGTCATCTTTATTTTTAGCATGAGAACTTTTAGAGGAGAGATTATTTTGACGTTTGAAATTAGTGCGGTAGATTTTCTCTTCCTCAATAGGAATATTGTATTGTTCACAAAAATCATTAAAGAATTCTTCAAATTTAGAGTCATATGGATCACCATCATAGTCTACCCAATACGACCCCCCCTTAGAAATCACAAGTGTACCATGAGGATGATACTTAGGAATAGAAGTTTCATGGGCATCACTACATTGTCCATCATCGTAGTCATCATAGTCATCATAGGTGGGTGTATCACTCTTTGTGGAAGAGACATCACAAGGACTATCACGTTGCTCTTTATGGTATGTCTTCTGAAGAGAAGTAAGACTCTTGGGAGAAGCAGAAGAAGAACGAGATCTTGAAGAAGAGGAAAATGAAGACCTAGTGGAAGAAGAATACTTGGATAATGAGGAATTCGAATGATGTTTAGAAGAGTCATGATAAAATTTGGAAGATGAAGAATGTGAATAGTGTTTAGAAGAATCATGATAAGATTTAGAAGATGAGGAATGATGAGAAGATTTAGAAGATGAAGAATATTTGGATGAGATCATGAGTATGATTCTAGCAAAGGCGTCTGATTTAATCAACTTTTCTTTTATTTTTGCTATAAGTTTATCACCCATGCCATATTTAGAAGAACCATTGGAGGAACAAAATTCTTCAAATTGAGAAATGAGTTCAAGATCATCCATTCTCAAGAGAGTTTCATGGCAAGGTAGTTGGAATTCATGGTTCTAGAAGAGGAGGAATCAAGCATGAAAGAAATGAATAGATGAATAGAAGAAAGTAGACTAGATAATAAGAGGAAAAGAATCAAGAAGAAGAAGAATTTCCTATGGGAATAGAAGACTTTAGAAGAACATGGGAAATGGAGAAGAAAGCAGAAGACTAAGAGCCATCTTGTGCAATTGATACCATAACGTTCCTTGAGATGTTGAGCAACATGACAACACCTAGGATCTAAGATCTGGACTGACCAAGGAAGACTAAAAATAGAAGACCCTTGGTAATAGGATGACCTCACAAAATGTCAACACCAAACTAGGATAATCAAAGTTCTCTATTGTCCAAAGAGAAATGAAAAGATAGAAGAAGGGGCTTTACCAACACTGTCAAAGAGGTGCTTCAAATCAAAGGGTGACTACCCTTGCACTTTTGAACCAGGAGGTTGGGCTAGGCCAAAAGATAATTGAAATTGAGATTAAATGAAAATTATTTGGACAATAAGAGTACGAGAATTTCTCAAGAATGTAGCTCACAATTCTAGAGATAAACTTTCTCACCAAGAACAACCTTCTAATGCGATATTTCTCTTTGGCTAATGTGATACTGATGTTGATCTTGACCAATTTGTGCAAAATTTTGAGTTGTTAAGGTCTGATTTTGGATTTTCTAAATGTTAGGGTGAAAATGTTTGATGTCAATCACAAATTTAATAGCATTTGGATAGGTTTGCAAACAGTAGAGGATCAAACATGTCTTCAAACACTTGAAACAAGGGCAAAAGCAACCTTGCCAAGATAAACACTTGTGATATCAAAATTGAAAAAGCACCTTATGAATGCTACCGATTGTTTGAATGTTGACAACGTTTACACTGGTATAGCACAATCGAAGATAATTCAAGCAATTACTACCTAGAAAGATAAGGCTCATTACTTAGCAACTTGGCCCACAACTTGATGTCCCCTTGCCTCGCACCAAGTGGTTGCCCACAAGAGATATTGGCTTTGTCGTAGAAGTGTCAAACAACACAACCAAAGGGACACATATGGTGAGTATCTTGGGGTGATCCGAGTTAGTCCACTTGGATCAATCCTTGCACTAAGAAGATAAGCGGCTAAATAAGGTGGCCTCTAACCTGTGGTTCTTAGTAAGGGCTTCCGTTCATAACACCCCTCTTGCTCCTCATGAAAGACTAGGACCTCGCGGCCTCAAGAGTACCTTAAGCATTCTTGCTTAATGCTTTCCCCATGGTCGCAATCCCATGAGCTACTCACATCAAGTGAAGACAAGTGTTATGTCTACCAAGGTTTTGTGTCCTTGATAGCCTTGAGATTATAGTGGGTTGGAATAGCTCGGTATTAGCTTGTCCCCACTTGGGTCGTTCCTCTTGATTGCTCAAGAGCAGGCCCGCTAAAGGAATCTAACAACTAAATAAAAAGTGGATCAATTCTTGAGGTTCAAGGTTTTTGGTTCACCACAAGGGTGAAGAGCATACTCCCCTATCTCAAGAATCTCTCCCAAACACACCAAGCAAAGTTCATTTACCCTCTTGTTTTCAAAATTCAAAGATGGGTCAAGATTTTCTAGTTCACCAAAATGGTGAAGAGCATACTTCTCCTACCACCCAAGAATTCTTACAACAAGATCTTAAGTGCCTAATAAATGAAACAACTAGTTTTTGCCACACTTAAAAGGAAAGCAAATAAACAAGCAAGATTTTTTTTTTGTTTTTATGCTTGGGCAGCCCTACAAAAACCATTAGTAGCCCTCTTTGACATGCGTTCTTTTGACAAATTTCAAGTAATGAGAGCACCTACAACCACAACTTGTTAGACCAACAAGAGTTAGGAGAATCAAAATCCAAAATCTACCAATGGTTAGCACATCAAACATTAGATAATCTGCAAAAATAACTGATCAAATGACAAAATTTGAAAATAAAACCATCATGGTTGGATTAGGCTCGAAAAGACCTTTCCAACGATATATCACACTTCAATTTTAGATACCATTTGCAAAAAAAATTTTAAAAAATGGGCACTCATTTTCCAGAGTGGCGCAGATTTGAAAACGCTGGAAATCTTAGAAAATTTTAAAAAGATAGCTAACAACTTGAAACTTGCAAGATAGATAAAATAGCCCAAAAATAGCTCACTGTTAGGTACAGACACAGTACAGACACCAGTATCGCGCGATACTTTGCAGTATGCTGGGGCGATACTTTTTAGTCTGCACGATATTTCGCCTTATGCCAGGTGATACTTCGCTCGACACCAGGCGATAGAATTCACAATAGCCAGGTGATACTTATGACAGGTGAAGTATCATGCACGCATACAGAGAAGTATCACGCGATACTTCTGGAAAGTATCGTACGATAGTCTGAGAAAAAAAAAAAAAAAGACCAAAAATTAAGCTAAAAACTTACCGAAAAATTGACAGAAAATGACGAAAATGTAGAAAAAGAAGGGACAAAGCTAGTATACTCGGCCCCACGGTGGGTGCCAAAAATGCACACACTAAAATAGTGCACTTCTATGAACCATTACATGCAAGGTTGCTCAAGAATGAGGCCTCACAAAGCGGCTCATAGCTCTCTATGCATGGAGTTGCAAGGGACTATGATGTGTTTGCTCTCAGCTAGAGCTACAAGCTTGTGACCTTGCTAGTCAACCACACAATGAGAGATTTGAATGAGGACAAGGGCAAGAGTGCCAATATCCTCAAGAATCACTATGAAAATGCAATGCAAACTAGTCTATGGAAATGAAAATGCGATGCAACTAAGCTATGAAATGGAAAGAACAAGTGTTACAAATCCTTCCTATTAAGCTATGTGAAGTTATGCTATTACATAAAAGAAACTAAGCTATGAAATGAAGCTATAGATGCTATGATAATTCAAGAAATGAAATCTAAACTATGAAGCAATGAGGAAATCCAAGAAAAACTTGATGTAGCAATGATCTCCAAAAGCTCCAAATGCACCTAGAAAACCTGCAGCATAACAATAGTATGAAAGAGATGGATATGCAAATGAAGGAGAGAGCTCTCCTTTTATAAGAAATGCAAAGGAATGGACCATGGAGATTAAGAGGCAAAAGTCTTAATCAGCGGTGGAGCTTGAAAGAGGAGCAATCCATGTGCACAAGTATCCTCCAATAGGAAAAATAGGAGTTGACTTTATGTCCATATGAGACAAAAAGTGTTTTTTCCCTTTTTATAAAATAAGAATAATGCTTTATTTGTGCAACATAGGATAAGAGGAAAAGGTGGGGCTTTTTATTTAATTAAAAGGGGAGGAAATATTCCTTTTAAGTAAATAAAGACTTAGGATAAAATGGTTAGCCCAGGGCAAATAATCAAAAATGATGAAATTAGGATTTGATCAAGGAAATTGATATTGTTGAAAATATTAATTTTTGATAAAACTGATTCAAGGTTGATAAATCAAATAAATGGGGCCCAAAGTCTAGGCGACCATTTTTGGGTGCATACAGTTAGTACAGACAGTTATATAGCAGTTGGTGTCAGCAGTGTTCCTGATAGAGTAATAGACATTATTTTGTGTATGGTTGTCCATACAATTATCATGGAGCCTTGCACACTTGGATATATGTTAAGGACATGTTAGTAATGTTTCATTTATGGACATATAGTCTGTTGATGAGTAGAAGTGAAGTTATGCAGTCGTTATTTGCCAGCAGCTGTTTCCTGTGTTTATTCAGAAGAGCCGACATAGATTTTATTGGTTCTTGAGTTACACCTATCTTTAGGGTATGCGCCCTTGGATTTAATCTTAGAGGGGAGTTATTGATGTTTGATTAAGAGCGCATGAGTTAATTTAGCTTACAAAGAAAGTTCTAGTTGTTTTGGTAGAGCTGACAATGTGTAGCGTGCGTCTACAATTATCTTATTAAACAGACCTCCCAGAATGTGTTGCATGCATAGTAGAGCCAAAAGAATGTTTATTGGGGTTTGTTATGGTTTCTCTAATATGATTTCAAGGTGGTTCTAATAGGCCAACTTGATTATATCATTTGGAGGAAAGATATTTATAGGCAGTCATTTGTGATTGCTTGAGTACGGTTCATAGTTGATCAAGCAGAGCATAACAGAGCAGAGTGTGCAAAGTGTTGAGCCATCAGAAGGTCTATGTGACCAAGTAAAGTGTAAGGAAACTCAGGTGCAGAAACAACTTCCTACACTAATCTCTAAAGGAAAGTATTGTGCAAATTCTATTTAAATCCTTACAATTTCAGATTCGTTAACTACTTTAACAAAGATATTGCAGCCATATACCATGCATACAGAAAATAGATAGAGAAGATTGAAACACATAAATACAAAGATATGTCGGTGGGAAAAAACCTTTCGGTAAAACAACCCCACCCCTCCAAAACCTACATAATGTATTATCTTCAACACAAAGACTACAACACACTTGCAATGCAAGTTCTTTCAGGAGATGAGAGACTAGTAAAACTTATTTTTCTCCCATAGAAGCAACATCATATATATAGACTCCTCATGACCCAAAAAATACCCAAAAAAGGAGTTTGGCATCCAACCACCAAGACCCATGCACAAAGCCACATGTACACAACTATTACATGCAATCCCAAGAATATGCATCCATCCCTAGAATAGACTATGACAGCTTGTCATAGAATCTGCCAAAAATAACGGTCACAAGAGAAGTGTAAGAGAATCTGTTGTACCAACCTATTTTTGGCATATTCTTTTATACACACCAACCACTTCTTCTTGGGCACCCAAATAGGCCCAAGTCATAAGATGCTCTTACACCTATCATAGCACATTCCTTAAATAGTTCTTACGCGTCATAAGAATCTGTCATGACCATTTCAATCATGATCTCCTTACGCACAAGATGCCAACACATCAAGTGGAGTAACACAACAACATGCCAACTAGACATGTACACTCACACTTAATTTCATTATTTACAAAAAATACATTTACAAAACAAATAATAAGAATAGGAATTATCCAAGGTTGAGACACCTTATTCCTAACATTCTCCCATTTGTCGAACACCTTGTAAGAGCAACAGGAACTTTAACCGCTATAGGCCAAAAGGCCCATAGACTCTGAACACCATCTAAACTTATTAGTGCCCACTGGTTTCGTTAATGCATCTGCAACATTCTCCATAGTATCTACCTTCTCCAAATTTACCTTTCCATCTTCCACCATATCTCTCACAAAGTGAAACTGCACATCAATGTCCTTCGTTCTGGCATGGAAAGTTGGATTTTTTGCAAGGAAAATAGCGCTCTGACTGTCACACCATATAGTAATCTATTCTGCATCAACACCAACATCAGAACATAATCTCCTAAGCCAAATGGCTTCCTTACAAGCATGAGTAGCAGCCATGTACTCAACTTCTGTAGTGGACAAAGCAACCACAGGTTGTCACTTACTCATCCAACTAATGGCACCACCAAACATAGTGAACACATAAGCACTGGTGGATCTCCTGCTATCAATATCACCTGCCCAATCTGAATCCACAAATCCACGAATACAAACTAAATGCGGAGATCTAGAGGAGTTACCATGATAACATATGGAGTAATCTGATGTACCCCTCAAATATCTGAATACTCACTTAACTGCATCCCAATGTACCCATCCAAGGTTAGTCATAAACTGACTTAGGACTCCCACTACTTGGGCAATGTCTGGTCTAGTACAGACCATAGCATACATAAGACTGTCAACTGCACTAGCATAAGGTACTCTACTCATGTCCTCCACCTCACTAGGAGATTTTGGACAATCATCTACAAATAACTTTGTTCCCACAGAAACAAGAACACAAAGTGGTCTACAATCTGCCATGCTGAACTTGTCCAACACAGACTTCACATACTTACTTTGACTCAACCAAAGTTTTCTGTTAGACTTGTTTCCACTGATTTCCATACCCAAGATGTACCTAGCTGCCCCAAGATCTTTCATCTCAAACTGTGTTGACAACTGAGATTTAAAATCAGAAATCATACCCTTACCCTTCCCAAACAGCAACATATCATCAACATATAATGCAACAATAAGAAGGTGATCATTTTCAATTCTAAAATAAATACAATGATCTGATTTTAATCTTACAAATCCAATTGACAACACAAAGGCATCAAACTTAAGGTACCACATCCTAGGAGATTGCTTCAAACCATATAGAGATTTCTTTAATCTGCAAACTAAGGATTCTTTACCTTTAACAATGTAGTGCTCAGGCTATGACATATAAATCTCTTCCTCCAAATCACCATGAAGGAAAGTTGTCTTCACATCCACATGTTCTATCTCTAAATCATATGATGCAACAAGAGATAACAAAAATTTAATGGATGTCAACTTTGCAACAGGAGAGAATATTTCACCATAATCTATTCCCTCTACCTGTGAATACCCCTTTGCAACCAATCTAGCTTTATACCTTTCAACACTACCATCTGCACAGAATTTCTTCTTGAACACCCATTTATAGCCAACATATTTTCTCCCTTTAGGCAAAGGTACAAGGTCCCAAGTTTTGTTTTTCTCCAATGAAGCCATCTCATCATCCATAGCCTCAATCCAGGAACCTACATCTTCCATGCCCAAAGCCTCTTTCACAGATCTAGGCTCATCAGTGTTAGTAATCAAAGCAAAGGCACAACTAGAATCTAACATAGAATAACCAAACCTTTCTGGTTGCTTTCTTTCTTTCATGGATCTCCTCAAGGACTGAGGTTGAGGTTGTTCTTCCTCTTCTTCCAAACTATCAGAGCTGCTAGAGCTCTCCTCATCATTCAACCCAACATGGTCCCTCTGTTCAGTCTTCTTAGGGGTAGGAGGCAACTGAACAACATCTTTTTCCTTTTCTTTTTCATCTAGTTGTAGCACAATAGGAGAAGATGTTAGCTCTCTGAAAATAACATTTCTACTATATAACACCTTACTAGTCACAGGATCCCAAAGCTTGTATCCTTTCACACCAACACTGTATCCAATGAAAATACATTTGACAGCTTTGTTTTCCAACTCAGATCTTTTCTCCTTTGGAACATGTGCATAAGCTTCACAACCAAAAACACGAAGATGTCTAATTGAAGGCTTCTTACCAGACCACACCTCCATGGGTGTCTTACCAACAAGAGCTGATGTAGGAGATCTGTTAACTAGATAGCAAGCAGTGGCCATAGCTTCGGCCCAAAACCTTTGTTCTAAACCAGCTCCACTAAGCATACTCCTAGCCTTCTCCATCAGTGTCCTGTTCATTCTCTATGCAACTCCATTTTGTTGTGGGGTATAAGGAGTTGTCTTATGCCTCTTGATACCTCATTCTTTACAGAATTGTTCAAACTCTACTGAGCAAAACTCACCACCATTATCAGTTCTCACACACATAATCTTCTTACTAGTCTGATTCTCTACAAGGGCTTTAAATTCCTTGAACCGACTAAAGACTTGTGTCTTACTTTTAAGGAAATAAATCCATGTCCTTCTACTGTAATCATCTATGAAAGATAAAAAAAATATAGACTTGGAGATTGAAGGAACTTTTACAGGACCAAATACATCAGAATGAATAAGATCCAAAACATCAGAAGATTTGTGAGAACTAGAGTAAAACTGAACACGATTTTGTTTACCATAAACACAATGTTCGCAGAAGTCAAACTCGAGATTGCAATCATTTAACCCCTCAATGAGGTTTTTATTTTTCAGGGTCCTAAGACCCTTCCCACTAATGTGGCCAAATCTCATATGCCACAACATCATCTTTTCTGCAAGAAGCTTGCCTTCCAAAGTGTTTGCACCCTTAGGTACACTTACTGCACTGCCATCGGAACCCATTGCCACAATCTTCTTTACTGCTTGTTCAGATGGTGGGGATGAAGTGATTGTCACTCTCTTCTTTGAAATAGAAGAACTATTGCACTGAGCAATGCATGCTTCAAGCTAAAACAAAGTACCTCTCCTAGTACCTCTAGCGAGCACCATAGAACCTCTCATCATCTTGCATCCATCTTTCGAAAAGACAACTTTCACACCTACATCATTCAGCATACTTATAGATAATAGGTTTCATGCTAAACCCAAAATGTGCATAACTCCATTGATTCCCTTTACTCATCCATCAGGAAATCTGATAGTGACCCTTCCACGTCCAACTATCTTTACGTGAGAATCATCACCCAAGTACACCTTTCCACCATCGAACTCTTCATATTTTGAGAACTAGTTTCGATGAGAGATCATGTGAAAAGAAGCACCCGAGTCTACCAACCACACATCATCAGATGCATGGCCTGCCAAAGTTGCAATAAAAGCATCTCCATCTTCTTGAGATTTTTCGGAAGCTGAATCTGAGCCTTTCTTCTTCTTCTTCGGTTCTTTGCAGTCCCTCTAGAAGTGCCCAGTTTTATCACAGTTCCAACATTTCACCTTGGACTTTCCAAGAGTCTTAGAACTCCCATGAGATTTGGATCTACCCTTCTTTGACTTGTCATTCTGCTTTCCTCTGTCGTTGGATCTCCTGCGAACAACAAGGGCTTCCTTAGATGAATTCGAAGTCTTTCTTCACACCTCCTCAGATACCAGCGAAGACACCACATCATCCATATGGAATGTGACTAGAGTACTTCCGAGAGCCATCACAAGATGGTCCCATAAATTCGGCAAGGAACAAAGTAGGGTCATACAATGATCCTCCTCCTCGATCTTGGCACCAGATGATGCCAACTGTGCAATCAATAAATTGAATGTGTTGAGATGATCAGTTACGGATCCACCTTCCTCCATTCTTAAAGAATACAACTTCTTTCTCAGGAACAACTTATTCACCAGAGATTTGGCCTGATACACAGACCCAAGTCATTGCCACAAAGAATTTGCAGTAGTCTCATCAAGAACATTCAGAAGAACGACATCTGCTAGACAGAGTCTAATGAGACCCTTAGCCTTCCGATCCTTGACCTCCCAATCCACTTGAGATATCGCTGCAGGTTTCACATCAAGTGAAGTAGCCTCCCATAGATCGTGGTCTTCAAGCATGTCTTCCATCTTGAGTCTCCACAACTCAAAATTAGTGCCATTAAATTTCTCCACCTCCATTCTACTGTATGAGGAACTCACCATCTCAATCTACAAATAAGATTTAGAATGCTCTGCACAAAACTCCCACTCAACTTGAGATTAGCTCAAAAAACCCTACCCAACAACTAGGATCAAAAGTTGATCAGGCTTTGCTACCACTTGTAAGGAAACTCAAGTGCAGAAACAACTTCCTACACTAATCTCTAAAGGAAAGTATTGTGCAAATTCTATTTAAATCCTTACAATTTCATATTCGTTAACTACTTTAACAAAGATATTGCATCCATATACCATGCATACAGAAAATAGATAGAGAATATTGAAACACATAAACACAAAGATATTCCAGTGGGGAAAAACCTTTCGATAAAACAACCCCACCCCTCCAAAACCTACGCAATGTATTATCTTCAACACAAAGACTACAACACACTGGCAATGCAAGTTCTTTCAGGAGATGAGAGACTAGTAAAACTTATTTTTCTCCCATAGAAGTAGCATCATATATATAGACTCCTCAAGACCCAACAAATACCCAAAAAAAAAGTTTGGCATCCAACCACCAAGACCCATGCACAAAGCCACATGTACACAGCTATTACATGCAATCCCAAGAATAGGCATCCATCCCTAGAATAGACTATGACAGCTTGTCATAGAATCTACCAAAAATAACGGTCATAAGAGAAGTGTAAGAGAATATGTCATACCAACCTATTCTTGGCATATTCTCTTACACACACCAACCACTTCTTCTTGGGTGCCCAAATAGACCCAAGTCATAAGATGCTCTTACACCTATCATAGCACATTCCTTAAATAGTTCTTACGCATCATAGGAATCCATCATGACCATTTCAGTCATGATCTCCTTACGCACAAGATGCTGACACATCAAGTGGAGTGACACGACAACATGCCAACTAGACATGTACACTCACACTTAATTTCATTATTTACAAAAAAATACATTTACAAAACAAATAATAAGAATAGGAATTATCCAAGGTTGAGACACCTTATTCCTAACATAAAGTACTTGTGCTATACATTGGAACTGATCCAGACAATAGGTCTAAGCGCAGTTCACCAAGATCCAGATATAGTGTGTATCTATTATTCAGAAGGTTGTAGCCTTCTCCCCTTTGAGCAGTGAGCTCTCAGACAATGTGTCCTCTCCCCTAACAGGGACAATTGTAAAAGACTCCTAACAGGGTCTGACCCTTGACCAAGTCTACTGTACTTAATATATTGTAAAGTTACTCCTAACAAGGTAAAGTATCTTCTAACAAGGATCATTATACACTAGTGCAAAATATTAGTGGGTATCAAGTCCCACCGGGGTTTTTACCTATTTGGGTTTCCCCATAACCAAAATATTGGTGTTGTGTTCATGTGTTCTTTTGTTGTGATTATGCTTTATGTTTAAGTATACTTAATTGGATAAAGAATTGAATCTTGTAGATAACTGATTCGCCGCCCCCCCCCCCTCTCAGTTATCTATTGGGACTATTCCTAACAATGCACAATAAAAACATGCATAAAAGAGGGTATATTTGGTGAAATCTGCATGATAATGACCTCAAAACCCTCCTAATACATGTATACAAATGTTGTGCATAACTAGACTCAAACTACTCCACAACTGCCAAAAAATAGCATCTGAATTGCTCATGCACTGCTAGAAAACAAAAAACAAAACAAAAAATTCCCCTTTGGCTAAAGAAGAACTCAAGACTAAAAATAAACTCCTCATGTGAAAATGGACTCATGATGAACTTTAGTTGACTCACTGCATATATAAAATAATTAATAATTAATTTTTTTATAAATTTAACAATAAATAATATTATTTAAACTTTTTAAGAATCATACAAGTCCTATTCAAAATATTCAATTATATTATTATTGTTTGATTTAGTATATTTAATATTTAATATGTAATGAATAACATTATTTAAAAAAATAATAAATATACTAATAAGATGTAATAATAATATAATTTTATTGTACTTACTCTAGGTTGCATTCACTTGTGCCAATTAGTGAATTAATTTCCACCAATCAAAACACTTTATTTTTTCGTTTTGAAATAATCGTAGTTTCTGTAAAGTTTCAACTTATATTTTTTATTTTTTCTTAATCAAAAAATTATTTATTTAGAAATATAATTGGCTCAAACAAATTTGTGCTATAGGGATGCTTTTTTCAGAGGCACGAATTGCTTCCTCCATATTGTACTATTTTCGCCTAGATTTTTGTGCATTTTAATTTTTTGAAAATATTTACTTTTTGAATGATTCTTTTCATAGCATAACAATAATTTTTTTTTTAAAAAAAATTCATGGTCTTTTTTATCATTTGGTTTAACAAAATTTATAATTCTTATCTTTACTTACTTGATTACATTTAAATTCCAACTTTACTATATTCTTTCCTCCAAAATTTATATATTTATATATTTAGTTTCTAATCAATTAGAAATAATTATTTATTTCATAACTATTTTCCTAATGTTAATTCTTTTAATTTTATAAATTATAAAAGTTATTTTTCTTAAATTTTATTCGCCTAAACCTTTGTGTGTTATAGGGACATATTATTAGAATGATTTTAGAATAACTGAGGGGGGGGGGGGTGAATCAGTTATCCTCATGTCTAGATGTACCAATTCAACTTTCTAGCTTTTCAACAATCTCAGATCTAATCAGCTTTCAACTCAGTCTCTATAGCATATACCAACAACATAAAACTTGCAGTCCACTATCCTAAAGTAATTAACTTGCAAAATATAGAACTTTCAACATCATTCACATCAAATAACATTCACACAAGTATAACACCAGGATTTATAATGGAAACCCGATTTGGGAAAAACCACTTGTAACATGCTACTGATTTTCACTCTTCTCAAGTGAGCTCTATGAGAAGCCAACCCAGTTAAAGGTTTACAATACACACTATTAGGTGTCACCTGGTTAAAGGATTTAATCACCCTGTTAAGAGTGGCCTTATTAGAGGGCTTAAGAACATTCCATCAGAATGTCACCCTGATTAAAGGATTTATACAATGACTGTTAGGTCAACCTTGATTAAAGGATTTAGACTGATACAATGGTTAGAAAGTAACAGTAGGTTCTGATCTGTAAATATACAACTCACTTTGCAAATAAAGATCCACTTTGCTCATATGTTGATTTACTAACTAACCTTCATTTCCATCTCCATCTCTGATCTGCTCGAAATTCTCTTCAAGCAATCACCACAACTCTGTTCAACTCTTCACAACTTCACCTTCAGCCTTCTGCTTAGACTCATTAGTCAATAAAATCAACCTCTTCTCTATACTATAACCTCAAAATTAGGTTATCCTTATACCTCCTTGATCAGGTAGATTAATCTTTCACCACTTAATCTCTTTCGTAGATCTTAGGTTTAGGTTAGATTCATCGAATCCTTCCATCATTATGTTCTCCTTCTTTTCCTTCTAGATACATCTTCAAACTTCTCTTTGAAATCATAAAAAAATGATTTACCATGCATTAAATGCTTTATACCATTCATTAATAATGTCAACACATTTTACATATCCCAAGAATTCAACTATGTCACCTAGGATTCTCAATTCTTTCTCAAAATGTAAATTTTTGACACTCGCTCAATACTGTGTTCATCTCCTTGGTCATTACTGTGTATCTCGGTCATCGCTAACACTTTCCTTCTCAACAATTATTTGTCACTCAATAATTACTGATGTTCGATCGACACTAGATTTGGTCAGCATATACTGGCGCTCGGTCGACACTAACATCACTTAGCTTAAACTATATTTCTTCACTTTTTCTCGGTTAAGCCTACCTTTCCAATCTTTCTACTCTACTTGGTAAACAACACATTACCTTGTCAATGTGCCAACTAATCAAGTACCCATTGAAGCATCACATAACTCAACCTTTCCTTAGGTCCTCTTATTATCTCCCCTTTTTAAATCCTCTTCATCAATCAAAAGATATGGTACTCTCCTAGATAGAAACTGTCTTACCAGTTAAGGTTTGACATCAATGGAAATATAACAATTGTTTCAATTATAGTTTCCAACAATCTCCCTCTTTAGCATTGATGGAAACACCATATGAACATCACATGATTCACCAAACAATCTAAAATCTATGTGCAACAAATCTTCATTAATATCCTTAGCTTCATTCTGATTCACATCCAACACATCCAAGTACCAACTCCCTATTGGATAAATTTAACTTTGTCTGTTTACTGAATCTCTTTCTTATTCCCATGTTGTATCTCTCCCAATGAATCTCTTTCTTCATGTTTATTAAATTTCTCCATGTTGTATCTTTCTCTTTGAATCTCTCCCTCTTTGACAACAATGCCAAAGAAACTTGTATCTGTCACTTACATCTTTACCATGTATATGTATTCATGTAAGTTATGTATGTTGTATTCTCCCTCAGTCATCTTTCTCATGACTGATTGTCATCTCTACTTCAATTCTCACAACTCTAGGCAACTCTTAAAGTGTGACCTCTTCTGCATCAACTTGTTAGATAATCTGATTAGCACATTTGATGTAGTGCTCCTATATGCTTCTAGGTAGCCTCAGTTAGGGGAATCACCCCTAATTTACCTCTAAGGTATTCATTAGCATCTTTAGGTAATGCTTTTGTGAATATATATGCTAATTGTTCCTTTGTATTCACATATTTCAGTCTCACTTCTTTGTCTTGAACTAACTCTCTCAAGTAATGATACTTGATAGCAATATGCTTAGTCTTAGTGTGCATAACATGATTATTTGATATGTTAATAGCACTTGTGTTATCATAGAAAAAAAAAAATTGGTTCAGTGAATTCCTCCATTATACCTTTTAACAATTGCTTGATCCACACTAAATTTGAACAATTTACTACAGCTGCTACATACTTAGCTTCTGATGTAGCTTGGGAAATGCAGTTATGTTTCTTGCTTGTCCAAGAGACTAATCTATTTTCTAGAAAGAATGCACCGCCACTTGTACTCTTTCTGTCATCAATATTTCCAACTCAATCTACATCAGTGTAAACTTTTAGTTCAAACTCATCATTCTTCTTGTAATATAATCCATAGTCCTCTATTCCTTTTAGATATCTCAATATCCTTTTCACTGCCATCATGTGACTCTCTTTAGGATTTGTAGAAAATCTTGCAACAATCCCAACTACTAGGACAATATCTGGTCTATTATGGATAACATATTGTAGCTTTCCAATCATATATCTATACAAGGTTTGATTCACTTTAGTTGTATCATCAGTTTTTGATAACTTTTGTCCAGTAGACATAGGTGTACTTACTAGTCTCTAATCTTCCATACCAAAAATTTTCATTATCTCCTTAACATATTTAGATTGAGTAATATAGATACCTTTCTTCATCTAATAGACTTGCAAACCAACAAATAATTTGATCTCACCAAACATAGACATTTTTAATTCAATTTGCATCTCATTTGAAAAGTTTTGATATAGGGCATCTTGTCCTCTAAATATGATATCATCAACAAATATTTCATCTAACAAAATCCCTTTACCTTTTTCAGTCTTCATATACAAATTGTTGTTGTCATTTGTCCTTACAAATATGATCTTTATCATATAGTTGTGCAGTCTCTCATACCATGCTTTGGGGGCTTGTTTCAATCCATACAATGCCTTGTGTAGCTTGCAAACCATATTCTTCTTTCTTGGGTCAACAAATCCTTCTGGTTGTTCAATATATACTTCTTCTTCCAATATCCTATTCAGAAATGCATATTTTACATCTATTTGATATACTTTGAATCCTTTATAAGAAGCATATGCAAGTAGAGTCCTCACTCCTTCCAATCTTGCAACTGGGGCAAATGTCTCCCCATAGTCAATGCCTTCCTCTTGTGCATACCCCTTACATACCAATCTGACTTTGTTTCTTGTGACTTCTCCATGTTCATTGAGCTTATTTCTGAATACCCATTTTGTTCCAATTACATTATTGTCTTCTGGTCTCGGCACTGGAGTCTAAGTTTTCTTCTTTTCTATCTGATCTATTTCTTCGTTCATGGCTTGTATCTATTCTTCATTCTCTAAAGCATCTTTCACTTTTTTGGACTCAAACTCACATAGTAAGCATGTATGATCTTTCAACTTACTTCTTGTCATGACTCTAGATTCCTTATCTTCAATGATTTGTTTAGACTTATGATGTCTTCTTACATACTTTGTCAGTGTAGGTTCATATTTCCTTTCTTTGTGGTCTTGATCTTCAAGTTCATCTTGTAAATTCTCTACCTCTTTTTCTAATTGCTCAGTAGCATGCTCCTAATGCTCGACAACATCCTCCTGATGCTCAGAAACATCCTCCTGATGCTCGGCAACATCCTATTGATGCTCAGTAGACTCATGCAATTCCTTGACATCTGGTTTAGGTGCACTATTAGCCTCTCCTTCTTCCATGTATACAAAAGATCTATAATCTTCAAGCTCTTGCTTGCACTCAACTTCATTCTTTTCTGCATTTTCATCAACTCTAACATTTGCACTTTCCACAATTTTGTTAGTGCTAGAATTCAAACACTTGTAAGATTTTCTCTTAGTGGAATATCCTAGGAATATGCCTTCATCACTTTTAGCATCAAGTTTTCCATTTATATTATCTTTCAATATATAACATTTACTCCCAAAGACTTTAAAATACTTCACATTAGGTGCATATCAATGCCATAACTCAAAAGGTGTAGTATTTGTACCTTTCTTGATTTGTACTCGGTTCATGGTATAAACAGCTATACTTAAAGCCTCTCTTCAATACTTTTGTGTAATATTTTTCTCAATCATCAGTGTTCTAGCACAATCCATAATTGATTTGTTTCTTCTTTCTATTATACCATTTTGTAGCGGTTTCCTAGGTGCAGACATCTATCTTTTTATTCGTCTATCATTGCAGAACAGATTGAACTCATTTGATATAAACTCTCCTCCTCTGTCAGATCTCAAACATTTCAAGCTCTTACCAGTTTCTTTTTCAACTTTTACCAAATACCACTTAAACAACTGAAATACATCAGATTTCTCTTTTAAAAACATTATAGTCATCATTCTAGAATAGTCATCAGCAAATAGAATAAAATAATTATCACTACAATAAATTTGTACACCCATAGGTCCATAAAGGTCAGTATGAACCAATTCCAAAATATTGTCAAAAGTATATGTCTTGCTCTTAAAACTAGACTTTGTCATTCCCAATTGACATTGTTTACACATCACATTATCAGATTTCTTCAATCTTGGTAAACCTCCAACTTTCTTCATTTTACTGATATTTACCAAATTGTCAATGTTCACATGACACAACCTCTTATGTCATAACCATAAATCATCAAATTGTGCAAACAAACATGTTTCTTCAGATAGGTCTAGATAGAACAAGTTACCTCTTGTCTGTTCTCCACTTCCAATTAGTTCACCAGTGGCATCAAATATTTTAGCCTTTCTGTGATGAAATTCAACTCAGTAACCAATACTATTCAATTGTGTCACACTCAAAAACTTATAGTTAAGACCTTCAACCCAATAAGAATTATCACATCTAATCTTATCAGTCAAACTTATTCATCCCTTTCCTTTCACAAAACATGGTGCATCATTACCAAGCTTAACACTTCTACCTTTGTAATGATTAAGGATTTCAAACTTACTTTTATCACCAGTCATGTGATGTGAACAACCACTATCAATAATCCATTTATCACCTTTACTTACATAAGAAATAAGTGCAATTTTCTCATCCTTATCAAAATCATCTTTCATAGCAATATAAACAACTTCTATATCACATTCATCAGATTCACTAGTTTCACTGTCAGTTTCCTCTTCAACAATATAGCAATATTTCTTACCTTTGTCTTTGTAGTCTTTGTACCTTCGGTGATCTCTGTCATTTCTCTTGTCTTTGTACTTACTTTCCCTTTTCTTATCTTTGTCAGTCATGTCAGGGAATCTTGCTGCAATATGGCCAACTTTGTTACATGAAAAATAGATAATAGGAAGTTTACCCTTATATTTCCATTTTCCTCTCTTTAGCCTTATAGCCATAAGTGCCTCAAGATCATTTAGATCATCATCAGAAGTGTCACTATCTATTGTTGTTGCTGTCACTACTCTCACATCTTTCTTTTCCCTTCTTAGGCTTATGAAGAACTATTTGAGACTTGAATGTAGATTCAATATTATGAACAGTGAAATTATCATAATTAGACAACTCAAAAGCAATAAGCTTGACAACAAGACTTTCCAAAGTTATAACATTACTAGGGTTACATTTTGATTCTTGTATTATAGAAACTCTGATAGCATAGATAGGAAGAAAGGTTCTCAATACTTACTGATAATAGTCTCATCATCAATGTTTCCATTAGCTCCTCTAATAGCATTTACTACCTCCTTAATTCTTCCACAATACTGAGCAATATTTTCACCATCTTGCATTTTCATTTCATCAAACTTACCTCTCAAGCTTTCAGATTTGGCTCTTAGTACATTTGTGTCCCCTTCGTAGATAGCTGCTAGAGTGTCCCATATTTTCTTTGCATTAGTACAGTCCTTGATGTCCTCAAATTCATGATAGCTTAGGGCAGATGCAATCTCCAACATTGCCTGATTGTGTTCTTATTTTTCTTTCATCTCCTTGGCAGTCAAAGGTGCAATAGGTATTACATAATCATTTTCCTAATAATATTTCATTGAATCACCAATACCAGCTAGATGCAATTTCATCAAACTCTGCCATGCAGGGAAGTTCTCCTTGTTCAACTTCAGTACCTCCTTTTTGTACATCTTGATCATTAGCTTCAAGTACCTTTAAATTTTTTCTCTACAAGCACCAACAACTCTGATACCAATTGTTAGAATGATTTTAGAATAACTAAGAGGGGAGGTGAATCAGTTATCCTTAGGTCCAGATGTACCAATTCAACTTTCTAGCTCTTCAACAATCTCAGATCTAATCAACTTTCAACTCAGTCTCTTAGCATATACTAGCAACATAAAACTTGCAGTCCACTGTCCCAAACTAATTAACTTGCTGGATATAGAACTTTCAACATCATTCACATCAAATAACATTCACACAGGTATAACACTAGGATTTATAGTGGAAACCCAATTTGGAAAAAACCACTTGTAACATGCTACTGATTTTCACTCTTCTGAAGTGAGCTCTATGAGAAGCCAAACCGGTTCAAGGTTTACAATACACATTGTTAGGTGTGACCTAGTTAAAGGATTTTATCACCCTATTAAGAGTGCCATTGTTAGAGGGCTTAAGAACATTCCATCATAATGTCACCTTGATTAAAGGATTTATACAATGACTGTTAGGTCAACCTTAATTAAAGGATTTAGACTCATACAATTGTTAGAAATTAACAATAGGTTCTCATCTAAAAACACACAACTCACTTTGTAAATACAGATCCACTTTGCTCATATGTTGATTTACTGACTGACCTTCATTTCCATCTCCATCTCTGATCTACTTAGAATTCTCTTCAAGCAATCACCACAACTCTATTCATCTCTTCACCTTCAGCCTTCTGGTTAGACTCACCTATCAATAACATCAACCTCTTCTCTATATTGTAACCTCATAATTAGGTTATCCTTATACCTCCTTGATCAAGTGGATTAATCTTTTACCACTTAATCTCTTCTGTAGATCTTAGGTTTGTTGGCAAAATGGTCAGCACCCCCCTCGAGATTCGTGACATGGCTTAACCGCCTCATGTGTCTTCTATAAGTCTAGTGGTTGTATCAGGCATTAATAGGTCAATCTTTTGGTGCAATGACAACCACTACTTGTAACAAGTGGTATCATAGGTTGGTCACAGGTTTGAATCCCCTCGAGTAATGCTGAGGGAGATATTGTTGGCAAAATGGTCAGCGCTCCCCTCAGGATTCATGACATGGCTTAACCGCCTCTTGTGTCTTCCATAAGTCTAGTGGTTGTATTGGGCATTAATAGGTCAATCTTTTGGTGCAACGACAACCACTACTTGTAACAAGGTTTAGGTTAGATTCATCAAATCCTTCCATCATTATGTTCTTCTTTTACTTCTAGATACATCTTCAAACTTCTCTTTGAAATCATAAGAAAATGATTTACCATGGATTAAATGCTTCATACCATTCATTAATAATGTCAACACATTTTACATATCCAAAGAATTCAACTATGTCGGCTGGGATTCTTAATTCTTTCTCAAAATGTAAATTACTGACACTTGGTCAATATTGTATTCATCTCCTCGGTCATTACTGTGTATCTCGGTCATCGCTAACACTTTCCTTATCGTCAATTATTTGTCGCTTGACAATTACTGATGTTTGGTCCACACTAGATTTGCTCAACATATACTGGCACTTGGTCGACACTAACATCACTCGACTTAAACTAGATTTCTTCACTTTTGCTCGGTTAAGCCTACGTTTCCAGTCTTTCTACTTCACTTGGTAAACAACACATTACCTTGTCAATGTGCCAACTAATCAAGTACCCATTGAAGTATCACATAACTCAACCTTTCCTTAGGTCCTCTTGTTATGTCCTCTTTTCAAATCCTCTTTAATAATCAAAAGATATGGTACTCTCCTAGATAGCAACTGTCTTACCAGTTAAGGTTTGACATCAATGACAATATAACAATTTTTTCAATTGTAGTTTCCAACATGATTTCACGGACTATCAACTTTTTCTATTTTTTTTACTATTTAAAAAGGAAAAGTCACAAAATTCACAACCAATATTTATAAAGGAAAAAGGAAAAATCATGAAGCACTATCAACGTTGGCCCACAGTGCAAACAAAGATAAACATTGACCACGAAAAAATTATATAAGCATCGAATATAAAGTAAATGTACAAAGGTAAATTCCAATTGCTATGAAAAGTCAGAATTATACACGTGCCAACTTTAAGGCTTCTAAAATATTTTTGGCATAGTGATTTAATTTATCAGTTTTTCCTAGATTTCATGACATTAAAATAAGTTATTGGTGTTACCCATTTCACAGATCTTAATTAGTAATTGATGTAATTAATTTTGTTTTTTATAATATTTAATAAATATATGATAGTATATTATATTACATTAATAATTTGTATGAATTATTTCAAATTTGATTTTGATATTTTTTAAAACATATTTTTATTGAGAAAAGGGGTAAAATTTATTCAATCAATCCAAGGTACAAAGCAAAGGCCATAGGCCCACAACATCAAAGACAAAGAAAACAACAAAAAGTCCCACCAACAATGCTACAAATTTTTTTCCTCCAATAATAATTTGTCTAGGATGTTAAGATAATCAGAGGTAACTTGTCCCTTCCTCCAATATCCCATCCATCCATACTCTCAGAATCCCATTTTGCTAAATAATTAGTAACTTTGTTCCATTATCTAAGAATATGACAAAACGAAACAAAAGCCAAAAACAGCATAAACCTAAAATATGTCTAGCCACTGAGCCAAGTTGCCAGGTAACATTGTTCAAACTTGAATTATTTAGCATATCCACAACAATCTAGGAATCTGACTCACAAATAATCCTTCTCTAACCTAAAGAGAAACCTCACTCAACTGCTAGCTTAATAGCAAGGGTCTCCATCAAATTATCAAAGTGTTGCCCTTAATAAATTGGAAAGAAAAAAATAGCATCCCCATCTTCACTTCTACCTATGTGACCAATACCAACATGTCCTGGGTTCCCACATGAAGAACCATCTATATTAATCTTCAGGACCCCAACCAAGGGAGACTGCCATCTCCCAACCCGACAAACCCTTTTCTTAACATTCCTAAGTCTTTTGCCAGTAATGCCACCCCCTCTATTATCCTCCAATTTCAAATTCCTCACAATAGCAAGATCACCAGGATCAATATTTTCAAACATATCACACTTAGCATAAATAGTCTCCTGGAGCCTGCTAACAATCTTCTTCCATAACTGAAGACTCCCCAGTTTGGAGTCACAAAAAAATCTATGGTTTCTTTCTAGCCAAAGGTTCCATATGATGAAAATAGGCCTAATATCCCAAGCCACCTGAAGGAAAGAGGTCTTTGCTAGTGGCCTACCCAAACTCTCCCAAAATTTAATTAGGGAACCCACATGAATATAGACATGATGTTATGCCTCCCACCACCAGTGCTAGATCTCACAAAACACAGGACATAGGAAGAACAAATAGGAGGTACATTCCTCACTCTCCATGCAGAGGAAACAAATAGAGGGTCCCTGAAAACCCTCACTTGTGAAGATTCTCCCAAGTGGGGCATTTCTTTTAACTAACCAACCATGAGAAAAAAATACATTTGGGCCAATAGAAACTATTCCAAACCTTTTTCCACCAGGGCACCTCCTCAAGACCATTTAGGCACCTATCAAGCAGAGCATAACCTTGAGAAATAGTAAATTTTCCTTTTGTGCTAGGACCCCATGCCAACATGTCACTCTCAGTAGGGGAGTTGTATAACCTACCTTCCAAAATTCAAGCCAGATCAGCACATGCCTCATCAGAACCACATTGGGGCCACTCGTGAGGATCCTTCCAGTAAGTGTAATACCCCAAAAATGGGCTATAAGTTCATTAACCTCCTACATTTACAATTCGAATGAAATCGACATCAAAGTCCTAACCTAAGGCACATCTACACATCATCGAATCATAATTGATTATCTTAAATTCTGCATCGGAGAATATTCCTAATAATATTCCTAATTATCATAATTATCTTTAATTTTATAATTATTTGGCAATAAATCACATTTATCCTAAAGTTTGATTAATTGAATATTTTCATATTTAATTAATTATATTTAATATCTTGCCACTTAATTGTGTAATTAACTTTAATTATATTTAATATCTTGCCACTTAATTGTGTAATTAACTTTAATTATATCTATTATTAATTGTATTATTTAATTTTGACAATAAATCAAAATTCCTATCTTTAATTGATTAAATTCTTATTTAATTAATTAAAGCATGTTGTCATTATTTAATAATATAATTTTTAATAAAAGTTTGATAAAATAGTTAATTAACCCATAAATTAATTATTTTATTTCAAAAATCAGTTAAGTTGGAAATAAATCACTTTATTATTAAATTAATTCATAATTAAAACATGCACAATCATAAAAGCAGACAACTATCAATTATCAATTAAAGCTAAACTCTATTTTGAGTTAAAGCTTAGCTTTTGCATGTTTTTGTGACTTAATTATCTGTTATTATCAGATAACTCAAAAATCAAGCTGAGTTATTTGAGTGATTTATGGCTTTTATCCATGCACCTCCAAAGCCCTAAATTTTTATAAATTAAAGGCTTCAGCTCTTCATAATTCATCCACATATTTTGCACAATCACGCTGGAGAATTGGAATTGGGAGAATCAAAGCTCTTGCGAATCAACATCTTTGTGAGATCAATCTTTTTTTTTTGCATACCATTCTTAGATAGTTTCATATCAAGTTTTTCATATAGAATAGATTCATATCAATTTTTATCATTCTTATTGCATAGAAAATATCAAAAATATAGATTAATTGCATTCAATTTCATATCCATCTTTTGCATTCAAATCCTTCATTTAGGTGTCATCTAGGTCACTGATCTCGATTACAATCTGAGAACATCAATCTCGCACCTACTAGAAGGCAGTAAATCGCTTGGTTAGATAGTTTTCAATTTTGCACAATTTCGATTATAGCTAACCTCTAATGTTTTACTGAAGTGTTGTGTCTACAGATCAGGTACAATTTTCACACATGCCATTTTTGGCACCCACTGTGGGGCCTTGAGCCTCATTCTCTTCATTTTAATCTAATTTTATATATTTTTGGCGTCAATTTTTCGTCATTTTTGTGCAAACAGGAAAAATGTTGCTTACGAGCAATCTAACGCCGCTTACGAGAAATCTAATCACGCCTACAAGCAATTTGTTCACGCCTACGAGCAATTTGTTCACGCTTACAAGCATTCTGCTCACACCTACAAGCATTCTGCTCACGCATGTGACAGTTTTAGTCACGCATCTGCCAGTTTCAGTCACATCTATCAGTATTTAAATCACGCCTGTGAGTATTTAAATCACGCCTGGGCACATTTCAATCACACCTATCAGTATTTAAATCATGCCTATTAGTATTTAAATCACGCCTATCAGTATTTAAATCACGCCTATGATTATTTAAATCACACCTGGGCACATTTTAGTCACACCTGTGCTCATTTCAATCACGCCTATGCCTATTTTGATCACGCCAGCTTTCTGTTTTCTGATTTGTTTTTTTTGAAAATTTTGGCGTTTTCAGAATCTGTGCCACTCTGGAAAACTGGCACCCATTTTTTTGTGAAATTTTCAAATATGGTATTGAAAGTTTAAGTGTGATATATCATTGGAAAGCTCTTTCCAAGCCAAATCCAAGCATGTTGGTTTCATTTTCAAATTTTGCCATTTGATCACAGAATTTGCATATTTGTACTTTTAGATTATTGATTTCTAACGCTTACAGTTTACTGTTGATTTGTCTTGGTTTTGTACTTTCGGATGTGTGCTAAATTCTGGATTGTAGAGCGTTGGATCTAAGGTATTCTTCTCAAGCTAATAATATCTCAATTTGGATCCTAAAACAAATCTCTTATGTGTCTAGCTTGTGTGCATCTTTTCATGCTTTGATCTATTTCTACACACTTGCATAATTGATACTAGGTTGTGACCCCTTAAGGATTCATTAAGTAGTCTTAGAATACTTGTGATTGATCCTGATTGTTATCTTGGGTTATTGGACTCGCTAATCCGTCGGCCCCTCATTTCCACCCCATGGTTGCAATCTCAGTGCCATAAAGGGGAGGGGTCAACAGGACAGAAGCGTTAAGTGTTCCACTTGGCAACCCTTTTGTGCTTTTAGGAACTCACTTGTTTTCTAAGTTGGGGACTCATTTTTAGCTTGTGTGAGGTGTTAAGTGTTCCACCTTGTGGACTCATCTCATATTTGCTTTAAGCGTTAAGTGTTCCTCTTTCTACTTTTTGGATGCTTTTGGTAGATTTTCTTTCAGGAATATATCTGTGCTCACATAGTAATTAGGCCTTATGAACATGATTCGTGATTCTTGAGAGATTGGATTCTTAGCGAAATCTTTCTTGACGACAGAATCCTTGTAGGTAGGGAGGATACTTAGTGTGTTTCACATTCAACTTGGTTAGTGCGTCTTCTCTTATTGATCGACACATTCTCTCTCCGGAGAGGTTGATAGATCACGTGGGGTTGATATCATGAGCTTTGGTGAATCAAAATTGGTTAGTGCGTCTTCTCTTATTGATTGATACATTCTCTCTTCGGAGAGGTTGATAGATCACGTGGGGTTGATATCATGAGCTTTGGTGAATCAAAATTGGTTAGTGCGTCTTCTCTTATTGATTGATACATTCTCTCCCCGGAGAGGTTGATAGATCACGTGGAGTTGATATCACAGACCTTGGTGGAACAAAACTTTGTCTTAGCGTGTCGGATTAATCTGCTTGCTTTGTTTGGGTTAAAAGTGAAAAGGTGTCAAAAACCTTGGATCTGGAGCCAAGTCCCCTTGTGGTATACTATTGTGAGTCATCTTTAGAGAGGGTTAACCGTAGTGGATAATCCCTTCACAGGGCAAACTAAGTTGACGGAACCTCAAGCGGTAATAGCCATTTTCGCCATGGTAGTGACAGCCGCTATATAAATGTCCTTGTGGAAAAAATCTCCATGGCTATGGTTCATTGTTGGGTTGTCAGATCTCCCTAGCAGCTCTTGAAGATTAAGTTCTCGGACTGTGTCAAAACCCTGGTGTGCCGGGATTGGAGTTCACCCCTTTGAATTATAAAAGTTGCAGAGTCAAACCATTACTAAAAACCCTAGAGCGGCCAATTTTTCACTTTCAAGTATATGTGTGTTATTGCAAAACTTTTCAGAACATACACAATTAGTACTCTCAGGGATTAGCACAATTTGGTCACTTGATTATTCATGCGCAAGGTTGCTTTTGCCCTTGTTCATTATTTTCAGACGTGCTTGGAATCACTTGCTTGTTGTTCTGCGTGTTTGTTTATCTACTTGGCTATTAAAAATGATCAAATCTGGTATAACCTTCAAAATCTGGATAGTACAATTTGCAAACAATCTAGAACTGAAAACCTTAAATTTTGCAAAAATTGACGTAAAATCTTTCTGGAGTCAAAAGTCGTTTCAAGAAGTCAAAAGTCGTATGAGTTTAACAACTGTCGTTTCATTACTACCCAACTATCGTACGAGTTTAGCAACTATCATTTCATAGGCTACCCAGTGTCGTACGAGTCTGCAGAGTGTCGTTTGGAAAAATTTGAGAGAGTTGTCAGAAATTGTCAAATTGCAAGATATCCAATGTTTCCAGCCTAGTTCCAGAATTTGTCAAAAATATCATTGTGTCAGGAACAGAGCAGTAGCTATTGAGCATTCTACCATTTTCTGAGTTTGATCTTTTGAATCCGATCTAGTCTTCTATTTGATCAATTTGAGTCATTTTTATCTCATGTCAAAACTTTGTCATAACTATCAATCTTCAATCAATCTTCAAAAACAGACTAAGTGTTGAGAACTCGTGTCCGCTATCTTTTGGGCGATCTATCCCATACATCTAGGGCACAGTTTCCTTCACCCACATCTCATCAGATCTTCAAAACTATGATAATCTTGACAAGGTTGCACCATCCGATTTTCTCGAATCAAATTGTTCTTCAGTTGTCTTCATCCTTTTCTTCTGTTTCATTCAAAGTTAATGGTGGAGACCAGAGCTTCTTCACACAAGAAATCAGAAGAAACATCTCAGAACTTACTTTTGACCAATACCCCAGGTCCAACTCTTGAACAACTCATCAAGTCAGGTATCTACGAAGACGACGGTCTCGGTAACTTTCGATTGAAAACTGGTTACATACCTCCTCTATCAACTCACAGAGGTAATCAGCAAACTCCTCCTCAATCTGTTCCAGGGAGCCCAAAAACTCCTACCATGTCTCAAGCAGGGACAAATCATGGTTCTCTAGGAGGAGGGTCCCAAGGACACCATTCTCAACATAATGCTGACCAAGAACCTACCCCCTCTGAAATCCATCGATGTCAGAATGACGATGAATTCAAGAGAATGATGAGCCATTTCTTGAAAGTGGTTAGAGAGGCATACTTTTTACAATTAGCCCCGGAAGGGGCTAAGCTTCCTCCCAACTTTAACATTGATGATATAATCACACATGAGGAAGAAACTCCACTCACAGCTATGACAAAATAGATGCATACTATACAAGTCGAATTTAACAATCTTAAGAAGGAGAAGGAACCCAAGGAGTTCTCCATGGAGGCCCTATGTCCTTTCCCGTTCGACAAAAACTTGTATATGCCACCATTCCCAAAAAGAGTGGAGATACCAAAGTATGACAAATATGACAGACACTCTGATCCTCAAGATCATGTCAGAGAGTTCTATACGCAATCCATGGAATTCATGCATGAACTGACTTATCTAATGCGTCTTTTTCCTAGATCCTTGGGAGGAGCATCCATTCAGTGGTTTTCAAGATTACCTTCTATGATCAAAACTTTTGAGGAATTGATTAAATTGTTTTATCAACAATATTCCTACAATATTCAACATCCAGTCACCATGATCGATATCTGTAACCTCAACCAATATCCAGGGGAATCATTCCTGACTTTCCTCAAGAGGTGGAGAAAGAAGTTTTCTCTATATGCTAGACCAATTCCCGAAATGGAGAAACTTGAAATCTTTATCAATAACCTTGTTCCAGAGCTCAACTATCCATTACAAATTCAAGATCATGTATCTTTTGATAAAATGGTGGATAATGCAATCAAGATTGAGAAAGTACTTGTCAAGAAAGGAGAAATCACACTTCAAAAGGACAAGTCTGAATCTGGATCTAGCTCAAAAGATAAAAACAAGAGCTGGAATAGAAACAAAGGTATCGTCTCTGATGGTGTTGTTGACACTATCCGCACCCCATCAAAGGCACCGGCCTACAATCTCACCCTTGCCACCAAATCCATTGAAGCTTCAGAGCAAAAATCTGCTGAACCATCTCCAAAGAAGCCATTCAAACGATGGGATAATAAACGAAAGTTTACTCCCCTAGGAGAATCTTTGGAATCTGCCCTGAGAACCCTGATAGCTGATAACATGATCTCTTTACCACCAATCCGAAACCCTGATCTGGATCCAAAACCATATTGGTGGAAAGATAATGAATTATGTGCTTTCCATCGGACTAAAGGCCACAGAACTAATGGATGCTTCCACTTGAAGCATACCATTCAAGACTTGCTAGATCAAGGGGACATCACGATCGATAATCCTACCAACAATAATGATCACACGGCATTTACAGAACCATTTCCACAACATGGCAAGGGAGTTTCCACTTCTCAGCCTAACACGGGGACAAAAGTCAACTATGCCTACCCTGGAAACAATGTTGTCATCAATATGGTTGAACCATGTCTCTCTGAGAGCTGCAATGTCATCACGATTGTACGAAGAGATAGAAATCATTCCTCAGCTAATGCGGTTACCAGATCACAAGCTCAGGCTCATCTAAAAGGACAAACACCAAGTTCATCTAATGTCCCTAAGATACCTTTCAATCTCACATCTGCTTCTAAACAGAAGGTTGCCTCAAAATCTTCCAATCCAAAGGATACAAGACCTACATCTTACAGCATCATCCAACAACTCCAACATACCAATGCCAAAATCTCTATGTTTGAGTTACTCTGAATATCTCCAGCTCACAGAGATATCCTAGACAAAGCTTTGCTCAGCTCTAATGTTCCTGATGATCTAGATCTAGACAGGTTCCAGACTATGGTTGGTCATCTAACGTCTCCGCAATATATCTCCTTTTCAGAGGAAGATGACAACTCCCTAAGTCACCCACATAATCAGCCCTTGCACATAGAAGTCTTGATCCAGAACCGTCGAGTCAAACGTGTGTTGATAGATGGGGGCGCATGCCTCAACATTTGTTCTTACAACTTAATCACACAATTGGGATTCTCAGAGATGGCTATTGATCCTCGAAAGAAGATCACCATAAAAGCCTATGATGAACAAGAAAGAGCTTCTAAAGGCACCATTGTCTTACCCATCCGAGTGGGTCCGGTCATTAAAGATACCACATGTCAGGTGCTTGATCTACCATTGGCTTACAATATCCTTCTAGGGAGACCCTAGATCCATGAAATGCAAGCCATTCCTTCTACGTACCATCAATGCTTGAAATTTCCCTATGAAGGAGTGGAGGTTACTATCCCAGCAGATCTGAGTACAACTTGCAATACATTGAAGGAAAGTGCCGATAAGCTTGTTCCCAATAACAGAGAATCTTCCATCAAGCAGTTAAATGTTGCTTCCACATCTAAGATGGATGACATTGCTAAAGAGATCAATATCAAAGAAAATGGGATGGGAGAATACACTATAGAGCCAGTCTTGTCTCTGACATCTCTCCCTATCTCGCCCAAGTCATATGGACAATCTTTGAAGCAATCTAAATCAGAACCTAAGGAACCTATGGAAGCATACAAAAGAAATTTTGTGGTGGAGCAAGTATCCAAACAAGAATTTGAAGAAGATGAAGCTGTGCTGGCATGGCTATATAAAGAGGATTCTGAATCTAAAATTGTTCAACCTAGTGAATCTATAGCACCTCCAATCCCTTCTAATTCATATGGTCCAGGAAACAAATTGATAGCCAAGATGGGATATTCCAGTCAAGGACCTCTAGGAATCAGCGGAAAGGGTCTTGTGACACCCATTTCACATATTGGTAGAGCCAACAAAGATACTGGTGGCTTAGGGTTTAAGAAGAAACCCTATCATCTCAAAGGTGGTTGTTCTCATGTCATAGAACAAATTGCACCAGGAGAACCCCTTCTTAAGAAAGAAGACACAGAACCCTCTGACGATGATTCAGATAGCTCTGAGCTTATCCCCTATGAAAAATTGCCTAAAGAGATCAAGGATCTTCTTGATGATAAAGATGATCCTATCAGAAGAATTAATGTAGTAGAAACACAAGAACCTACTGTAGGGAAAGAGATGGTTGCACCACAAGAACTAGCCAATCTCGAAGGTGATCAAACTGATCCAGAAGTAGAGAGTAGTTATTCTGACACTGATTCCCATGAATATGAATTCAAGTCAGAGACTGAGGGTAATCCTTCTTGGGGTATTCATCCTGATTTCACACATTTTCTAAGATTTCCTAGAGATCCTGAATCACAAGCTAAGTCAAATGACTATGAATGGAGTGCCATTCCAGAAGAAGATGAGCTTATAACAGAGAAATATGTTGATGTTATTCACCAATATGTATCTCAACCCAACGTAGGTCTAGAGCGAAACAATGAACTTAACATGTCTGATCCACCTATGGCTGAAGAGGACTCCCATGATGATGTTGATCCTATTCACGAATTGAACATTTTGAGCTGTAATATCACCTTTGAACTTGAGCGTCAAGTTAGGACCAATGATGACATATCCATGACTGTGAACACCATATCCCAAGCCTTTCCCGCTTTGACTATCCAACGCCCTGATCTTATCGACCAAACTTCCACAAACCCAAACCATGGTATTTATACCTTCCCGAATGAGTATGCCCTTGCCTGCTACCTCAATGTAGTTGAGCCTATGAGTACTTCCATCAGTGAACCGAGCGTCAGCATGACCGAGTCGGACATCAAATATCTTAGTCAGAAAAACAAGAGTAAAAAGAAAAAAAAAAAAAGAGTTCTGAGGGTGAAAACCACTTTGTGGCAGTCTCATAACCGATAAAAGTAAAATGAAAAGATGTATCTGAAGGTGAAAACCTCTTTGAGGTTCCTAAGGATGAGATATTTGATGTCCTTCTGAGTCATTTACAGGATAGATCTCCAATTCTGATTGAGCCCACTCAATCCATCAATTTGGGTACAACAGAGGAACCACAATTGGTACATGTAGCACAATCTCTATCAGAAGAAGAGAAACGGAAATTCACTACATTCTTATCAGAAAAAAAAGATCAATTTTGCATGGAAATATTCAGATATGCCAGAATTGGATCCCAATCTCATTATGCACCATCTATCCATTGCTCCTAGGGTAAAACCGGTCAAACAGAAATTGAGAAAGATGCATCCTCATGTGGCACTCTTAGTCAAAGCAGAACTAGAAAAAATCCTCAAAGCTGGATTCATTCGTGTCATAGACTATGTTGAGTGGATTTCTAACATTGTACCTGTTTCAAAACCAGATGGTTCAATCAGAGTGTGCACGGACTTTAGAGATGTGAACAGAGCATGCCCTAAGGATGACTTTCCACTACCTAACATTGATATGATAGTGGACATGACTGTGGGCTATGAAATGTATTCCTTAATGGATGGCTTTTCTGGGGACAACCAAATCAAAATTGCTCCAGAAGATCAAGAGAAAATAGCTTTCACATGTGCGTGGGGAACCTTCTATTGGAATGTTATGCCATTCGGACTCAAAAATGCTGGAGCTACATATCAAAGAGCAATGACATCTATTTTTCATGATATGATGCATAGAACAATGGAGGATTATGTGGATGATACCTTGGCAAAATCCATGATTAGAACTAAACACCTAACAGACTTGAGCATGATCCTCGACAGAATGGAAAAATTTAGTCTTCGACTAAATCCTAAAAAGTGTGTTTTTGGAGTCACTTCTGGAAAGCTCCTAGGATACATCGTCTCCAAGAAAGGCATTGAAGTTGATCCAGCCAAGGTGAAAGCTATCATAAAGATGCAACCTCCCACAAATATCAGTCAAATGAGGACGTTGCAAGGCAGAGTTCAATCCATCAGAAGATTCATATCACAGTTAGCTGACATATCACAACCTTTCACAAAGACATTACATAAAGGTGTGACCTTTGCATGGAATGAAGACTATGCAAAGAATTTTGATCATATCAAGAATTATCTCTCAAATCCTCCTATCTTAATGCCTCCTATTCATGGGAAGCCATTAATATTATATGTCTCTGCAACAGATACATCACTGGGGGCATTGCTAGCATAGCATGATGAGAACAAGAAAGAAAGAGCCATCTACTATATCAGCAGAACTTTAGTGGCCTATGAGAAGAAATACTCAATGATAGAGAAGGCATGTCTAGTTGTGATCTTTGCATCGTAGAAACTGAGACACTACATGTTAGCTCATACTACTCATTCGGTAGCTAAGATTGATCCACTGAAGTACCTACTAAGGAAAGCTGCCCTCACCGGTAGACTAGCTAAATGGGTCATGCTTCTAAGCGAATTTGACATTGAATATATTGAAAGAAAAGCTATAAAAGGTCAAGTTATTGCTGATCAACTAGCAGATGCACCCATGTTTGATGATACACCCATGCAAATGGAATTTCCTGATTCCTCTATCATGCACCTCTCTTCTAGAGCATGGCGGTTATTATTTGATGGCTCCTACACACAGAATGGATCTGGAGCAGGCATATTGTTCATCACTCCTCAAGGATACTCGATACCCAAAGCATTTAGACTAAAGTTTCCTTGCACAAACAATATTGCTGAATATGAGGCACTTCTCAATGGTATGAAAATGGCAATACAGTGGAGAGTTACAGAGATGCACATCCATGGAGACTCACAACTGGTTATCCACCAAGTCAATGATGTGTACCAAACCAAAGATGAAAAGCTCATTCCTTACAAGAGAATGGTAGATGATTTAAAGAAATACTTCATCTCTATCACATTTGAACAAATACCCAGAATGGAGAATAAGGTTGTTGATGCAATGACGACACTATCTACTCTCTTACAATAGCCCGAACATGAGCTACGCTACGAGTTCCTGGTGGAAGCCCTATCCTATCCTGCATATGACTCCCCTGAAACCCGCATGATCTGCACTGTTGTAGGTTATGACTCATCTCGCTACAAAAATCTATTCTCCTATCTCCACGACCAAATCATCCCTAAGTCCTTTAACCATTTTGAGAAATGAAACCTTATTCGATTCGCATCCTAATATGTCATCATTGGTAATGATCTATACAAACGAGGTCTAGATGGTACACTGCTTAGATGTTTAGAACGGGAAGAGTCTCAACGTGCATTAGAGGAAGTCCACGAGGGTATATGTGGGTCACACTCGAATGGTTTAACATTAGCTTGAAAACTTATTAGGGCTGGGTACTATTGGCTTGAAATGGAGAAAGAGGCTATTAAATTTGCTAAAAACTATCAACAGTGTCAAGTACATGGCAACTTGATTCATGCTCCAGGGAGAGATCTAATTCCCTTTACTACATAATGGCCTTTTCAACAATGGGCATTTGATCTCATAGGCGCTATCCATCCACACTCTTCTAATGGACATACCCATATAATCACAGCTATAGATTATTTTACAAAATGGGTAGAAGCAGTTCCTCTAACATAAGCAACGGGGAAACAGATCTCTATGTTCATCCTGAACTACATCATTTGCAGATATGGGATCCCTCACTCTATAATCACAGATAACGGGGGACAATTCAAAAATAAGGATCTAGATGACTTATGTGCTAAATTCAAGATTACACAACATTGGTCTTCTATTTACTATCCTCAAGGGAATGGACAAGCTGGGGCTTCAAACAAAAATCTCCTGAAGATCTTGCACAGAACAGTAAATAAAACAGGAAGAGACTGGCATCTCATGATCAATCCAGCTCTCTGGGCATACAGAACTAGGGGCTACACCATTCGCTTTAGTTTATGGGTCTGAAGCATTACTACCTATTGAGGTTGAAATCCCATCACTTAGAATCAGAATGCATGGACTTGTCACCGACGATGACTATAGAGTGTCTAGGTTACAAGAACTGGAACTACTAGATGAGTGCAGACAAGCAGCATATGATCATCTTAGAGTATATCAGAAGAGAATGTCTAGAGGCTACAACAAGAAAGTCAGATAGAGAATTCCAGATTGGTGATCTAGTCTTGAGAGAAAATCCTAAAAATCAATCCCATCGAGAATGCAAGGGGAAGTTCGAACCCAACTGGCTGGGTCCCTTTGTCATCACTGCTACTTTTGGCTCTAGTGCCTATCAACTCTCAACGACTGAAGGAGAACAGCTCCGAGAACCAATCAACGTTCTCCATCTGAAGAAATTCTACGCCTAAGGCATTCAATGCTTGGTAAATGTCCTGAAAAAATCTTTAAAATCAGAAAAAGTCCTGAAAAGATGAACATCTTGGTGAAAACCTAGCAATAGGTGCCTTGATGATTCACCAAAAAAATAAAAAAATATCAAAAATTCAAAAAAATAAAAAAATATCAAAAATACAAAAAAAATGAAAAAAAGAAAACTGCCTTGGTGAAAACTTGGAAACAGGTGCCTTGGTAGCAAAAATAGAATCTCTGCCAAGATGGTGAAAACCAGGCAAACGGGAGCCACTTGTTCCAAAATGCTCCATCTATCAGCACAATCTTGGTCTTTCCCAGCTTTCAGTCTTGCTTTAGTTTGTACATATCTCCCAGTTTGTTTCTGCATATCCTGGTTTCAATAAGTCGGTCTGTACACCAATCAGCTCAAGCGTCTGTATCCTATCAATGTTCAAATTTGGGGGCAATCAATGTCATATCCTATGGTCTCCCATGTATCTTAGACGTATCCTATCCAGTCAGAGTCCTTTGAAGCTTCAAGTTGAGTCAGTCAGTCAGTCTCGTCTCCATAAAGGATTTTGCATCTACAACAACGCAATCAAGCATCAAAACTCAACTAAAAACAATCTGTGCTTTTCATGCTTTTATCTTCTTGTATGCTTACTGATTCACATCGAGATTTTTGCATATTGTGTCCCTTCGAGCTCCTCAATGATGTCCTTTATAGGATTTAGAGAGTGATGACTAGGGGCATAATCTTTTCTTGGTTTTCTGCTTGTATGTGAAATCTAATAACTTTGGAAATTCTGGATTGAAATGGTGTCCGACTGTAAGAGCCTCTATCTTGAATTGGATGGCCATGCGTACCTCGACCATTGATACCTAGACAATTCAAGGAATTTTGATCTAACTATTGTCTTTTTGAAGTGAATTCTTTCTCCTATTGTGAAACGCGATCTTGCCTAAGGATGTGAACGATAAAGGGTCACTACGGGTAATTCACATTGGATTTAGAATGATCTCTTGACTGTTTGATGTGTTTACAATGCAAGGTGTATTCAGGTCATCACGACGTTCATGTTTTGATGCTTGTACAAATTGCTATATCAAAATGGACAAGATATTCAGGTCATCCTGGTGTTTATGCCTTGGTGCTTATATCTAATCCGACATTTTGAAAATAAAATTGATATTCATATATCCATGGTTGTTGACCAGTGGGTGTTGTATTGATTCATGCGCATACAAATCGATATTCATATGTCTATGGTTTCATAGCTAGTGGGCATTGTATTGATTTATCCAGTTACCTAAAAGTTCAATGATGATAACAAATCGACATATGATCAGTGACTAGGTCCTAGGTCTTAGGTTGCATTTCATTTTGCATGCTTCTTTGCATTTTTCATCTTTGCATGATCTCACAATGACTAAACGAACTTCAAAGCTTAAATGATTCTTCAAATCACATCTTCAAGTCTAACAAGAACTAAATCTCACATGAAGGTTCCTCCAATGAAATAGCAAGTAAAATCCTTTTTCGGGATCAAAATTCAAATCTGAGATCATTCATATTATTAACTACTTGCGTAATCAACCTTCGATCATCACAGAAATCCAGTATTCAACTTAACTGATTAGCTTACATCAAACTATCAAAATTTCAACTTGGTCAACCTTGGTCAACTCATGGTTTAACCTAGTCAAACTTGGTCTTCAGGACCTCCAAACGATGCGGAATGCGTTCTCGGATGTGTATAACCACTTTTCAAATCAATTAGCATGCTTCTGAACTATCAACGCTGACCTTTTCTTGTCAGATTTCAATTTTCATCCCGAAGGGGGCATGGTATTGCACATCATTCAAAGTCTATAAATCAAATTCTATCGATCAAGTCTATCAATATCTTTCATCAGTGATCAAGACAAATAATCACATCTAGTCGCTGATTCATCAAAAGTCCTCATCGCTCGGGGCAAATCTATCATCACTTGGGGCATATCAGATTCATCGATCCATATCAATCTGGTATTCTCCTAATCTTGTAAACTGTATTAGTTTTTGCAACCATCGGATCATAGTGCTCTTTCCTTAGTTCTTCGGCAACTGAAGGGTCCGGATGTGATACCTGCTAGTTCTGCTAAGACAATCGAGTCTAGAACGGGTCACTCACTTCTTATCAATCCTAAGGTTTAGAATCAGGCATTTTGACACTTTTTCACAATCATAGGTTCATTGCTGCTACAGTGAACATTATCTTTGGTCATTCAGGACCTCCTATCTCAATATCTTTCAATCGGTTTCTATCTTGAGATCGGTTTATCTTTTGAATCAGTTTCATATCTTTATCAAACACAGACTATCTTTGAACCACTGCGCTTCGCACAGTAATTCAAAGAGGGGCAAAATGTAATACCCCAAAAATGGGCTATAAGTTCATTAACCTCCTACATTTACAATTCGAATGAAATCGACATCAAAGTCCTAACCTAAGGCACATCTAAACATCATCGAATCATAATTGATTATCTTAAATTCTACATCGGAGAATATTCCTAGTAATATTCCTAATTATCATAATTATCTTTAATTTTATAATTATTTGGCAATAAATCACATTTATCCTAAAGTTTGATTAATTGAATATTTTCATATTTAATTAATTAGATTTAATATCTTGCCACTTAATTGTGTAATTAAATTTAATTATATCTATTATTAATTGTATTATTTAATTTTGACAATAAATCAAAATTCCTATCTTTAATTGATTAAATTCTTATTTAATTAATTAAAGCATGTTGTCATTATTTAATAATATAATTTTTAATAAAAGTTTGATAAAATAGTTAATTAACCCATAAATTAATTATTTTATTTCAAAAATCAGTTAAGTTGGAAATAAATCACTTTATTATTAAATTAATTCATAATTAAAACATGCACAATCATAAAAGCAGACAACTATCAATTATCAATTAAAGCTAAACTCTATTTTGAGTTAAAGCTTAGCTTTTGCATGTTTTTGTGACTTAATTATCTGTTATTATCAGATAACTCAAAAATCAAGTTGAGTTATTTGAGTGATTTATGGCTTTTATCCATGCACCTCCAAAGCCCTGGATTTCTATAAATTAAAGGCTTCAGCTCTTCATAATTCATCCACATATTTTGCACAATCACGCTGGAGAATTGGAATTGGGAGAATCAAAGCTCTTGCGAATCAACATCTTTGTGAGATCAATCTTTTTTTTTTGCATACCATTCTTAGATAGTTTCATATCAAGTTTTTCATATAGAATAGATTCATATCAATTTTTATCATTCTTATTGCATAGAAAATATAAAAAATATAGATTAATTGCATTCAATTTCATATCCATCTTTTGCATTCAAATCCTTCATTTAGGTGTCGTCTAGGTCACTGATCTCGATTACAATCTGAGAACATCAATCTCGCACCTACTAGAAGGCAGTAAATCGCTTGGTTAGATTAGATTTCAATTTTGCACGATTTTGATTATAGCTAACCTCTAATGTTTTACTGAGTGTTGTCTACAGATCAGGTACAATTTTCACACACACAGTAAGTCACCTCCACCTGACCAATGTGTCTATTTTTTTTAAAATGCTCCACCTTAGTCCACCCAACATCTGTGAAGATATAACAAAGAGGCTGGAGATTGAGGAAGCAAGAAAGGATAGGAGGGTGGCCATGCCAAGAGTCCTACCAAAAGAGGGCATCCTAACCTCTATTACAATATAGAAGAGGTCATCTTTGATCAGTAGTTGAGCTCCCTATTTAAGAGTATCCCAAACACATGATCCCTTTCCCAACTAAGGCATGACACCTCATGTCTCTCAACACTTGGAAGATACTTGTGGGCAAGAATATTGGCACAATCATGATCCTGATTATTGTACCACCTCTAGTAGAGCTTGGTCACCAAAGCCTTGACAACCAAAGAAATAGACCTGAGGCCAAGGCCTCCTGCATACTTTGGCCTGCAAACAGACTCCCAATTAACTAAACTCCACTTAGAGGACATAAAATTGCCGGACCAAAGGAATTGTCAAGGCAGGACATCAAATTCTTTCATAAAAGAGGAACAGAGAGTCTGCATAAAAAACCTATAAATGGGAAGGTTCTGCACCACAATCTTTAGGAGAATCACTCTCTCTGCATAAGATAGCCACACGTAGGTCCAATGACTAACCTTATTCCAAAATTTGTCCAAAATTCCCTACTAGTTCTCTTTACGTTGAGATCCCAGATCCAAAGGAATCCCAAGGTACATCAAAGGAAAAGTACCAATTTGGAAATGAAGGATCCTAGAAATCATATTCTAAATAAGCTGAGGAGTATAACAAAAATAAATGGATGATTTATCTTCATTAATGCTCTGACCTAAATCTTTCAAAAAAATATCAAGATCTCTCCCAAAGTTCACAACTTCATCAATTTTGGCCATACCCATCAAACCAATGTCATCCACAAACTGAAGATGAGAATAAGAAGGAAGGCAATTGTTCCAGCTCCAACCTTGGATGAGACCCTACCTTGAGATTTAATAAATCTGTTAAGACCCTTAGCCATGAGAATGAATAAATAAGGATATAAGGAGTCTCCTTACTGAAGTCCCCATGAAGCACTAAATAGTTTTGTAGGCTCTCCATTAATGAGAACATAAAAGGAGGAAGAAGTCACACAATTGAAAACCCAATTCACCCATTTTGCATCAAATCCAAAAGCCAAAATAATTTTCTTCAAAAACTCCCAACTCACCCAATCACAAGTTTTAGCCATGTCAAGTTTGATAAACATAAATTTCTCCTTAAAGGTAGCCATAGAATGAATGACCTCCATTTCTATCACAACACCATCCATAATGTGTCTTACACCCAAAAAACCACCTTTCTCTATAGATATCAAAGCACAGAGGAGAGGTTTAAGTCTTTCAAAAATCAAATTGGTAATGACCTTATATATAACATTACAAAGAACAATATGCCTAAATTGATCTAACCGATCAGCTCCCTCCTTCTTAGGTATGAAATCCAAAAAGGTAGAATTCAAAGCCTTAAGCATTTGTTTCTTCCTATGGGATTCTTGAACCACCTCAAGGAGATCAAACTTTATAATCTCCCATAATTCCTAGAAGAACTCAACCAAAAACCCATATGGACCAGGAGCTTTCCCTTGTTGCATATTAAAAACAACTTTCTCTAATCTAGGCAACAAGATGGGCCGCAAGAGAGCTTTGTTCATCTTAGCAGAGACTAAAGGGGATACAATCCAAAATGGCCCTCTCCTCAACCCCACTAGCAAGATCCTCTCTTGTGAACAAATTTGAAAAATAATTAACAACTCCACTAGAAATATCATCACAAGAAGAGAGCAAAGTCTCTTCATATGAAATGAGAGAGGAAATAGAATTCCCAAACTTCTCATCCTTAATTGATTTATGAAAAAAATTAGTGTTCCTATCCCCCTCTTGAAGCCAATCCACACAAGATTTTTGCTTCCAAAAAATCTCCTCACAAAGCTCTCACTCTTCCAGATCCTTAAGAGTTGAGGTCTTCACGTTACTTAGATCTGAGGTAAGCTCGTGTTCCTAAATCTAACGAGTGACATTATCCAACTTGGACTGAGCAACTATCTTCTGAACATGCAAGTTCCCAAAACATTGTTTATTCAACCTCTTAAGCCTATATTTCACATGCTGAAGCCTTTATTGAAAGTAAACATGGTCATACCATGGGATGGCAACCCTTCATACCACCAATCCAATATAATATCCTAAAAATAATGATTTTTTAACCACATCAACTGAGATTTGAAAGATGGATTTTTGGAGGCTTTATACGAGGTATTCGAAAACTTGATAGACCAATGGTCAAACCCCCTCCAATAAAGAATTTATTAACTAGTGTTACACATGTCATTCACCTAGTAGCTAGATACCAAAAATATGTCAAGTCATTTTGAAATGGCTTCCACACCACTCCTCCTATTATTCTAGGTAACAAACCCATCGCAAGGTTTCACATCAATAAGGTTTAAAAGACCAATATTATCTCTTAACAAATTTGAAGAAGGATCAAGCCTAGCTAACCCACCTCATTTTTCATCTAGACTAGTAACAACATTAAAATCACCAGCCATAATCCATGGGAGGAAGAAATCAAGGGACCAAAAAAAATTAATGTGAGCCCAAAGATGCAACTTACCCATCAGATCAGTAGGAGCGTAGATATTAGAAAAACAACACCTTGCCCCAGTCTCAAAGCTGGAAGCAACCATAGAAATGGAAGCCCTTCTAGAAATCCACCATAAGGGAGACACCTCCTTCAGGTTCCAAAAGCATGCAACCCCTCTTGAACTTCCTCGAGCACCCATTCCCATCCAAAAACCTTGAGGCCATATAAGAGAAGTATGATTAGCCAAACCATCAATTGACAACTTAGTTTCCTGAATGAAAACTAGATCACGAGAATGAGATTAAATTAGTCAGGGAACAACCTTTTGTCTCAGGATGTTGTTCAACCCCCTTACATTCCATGATAGAACAATAATTTATGAGTTTGGGAGAAGTGGGAATCAATTGGTTTTACAGATCTCGACTCAACCAAAGTATCACCCATAATCTTGACCTTCTCTTCACCAATCTTCCTTCCACTTCTTGAGGGTTTATCCCGAGGCACCTTTTTAAAGGTTTTTGTTGGAGGCCTAAAGCTAGTGAAGCTTTGTTACCTTTCCCAGTAGCAGGAGAATTAGAAGGCATCACAACTGTCCCCATCAAAACCTATGACTCCTTAAAATCTCTACTGTCTAGAACTTGAGAGTGTAGATCCATAACTATTCGACCCACTTGTAGATCCCCTGGAGCTAAAAAATGATCCCCTTTCCTTGAAACTTCATCTCAACATTCAAATTGAACCTTAGCCCTATAATAAATCTCAACTAGAGTTCCTTCCTCTTGGACCAACTCTTCAAGAACATCAAACCTGTTAAAAATGCCATCATTTTGTCTATCCATCTAGGTTCTCTTCTTTCCTTTGCCCTTGTTGTAGGACTTGACATGAATAAATCTGTCCTTGTTTATAGGTCCATCAGACAAAGCTCCCTTCCCCTTATCTTCCCTAAGAGTAGGGTGAAGAAATCCATAAGTTGTCAAGGCAAGAGATTTATTTATAGGACATTTGCATTGTAAATGACCATATTCATGACAAATTCTACATCTATATGATAGGGTCTTGTAATCCAACAGTTGGATACAAGAGGATGAACCCATGCAAATTTCCATAGAATTTGGTAGTTGTTTATTTAAATCAACTTCGATATAGATGCACACATAAGAAATTACCTTGCAATCTTGAGTTTATGTCGTTGAATCCACATGTTTTCCAAGAAGTTGTGAAATTGAGTGAAGAATATCTTCTCTCCATAATTCCTATCTGACATGCATGAGAAAATAACCAGAAAATAGTTATTCGCTGCTAGAAGAATCTCCATATCCCCTTATGGGTTCTAAACTCAACATACCTAGGATTCTAGCACTGGTAGAGAAAGGTGAAGACCCAAAAATTTGTAGACATGGGCATGATTGCACAAGTATCCAATATCCTCATAAACCTACTCGGGGTGAATAACCAAAACTGGTCAATTAGAAGATCTCTCCAAAAATCAATTCACTTTTTCGATCTGGGTTGTCCCTTTTGAAGATGAAGCACCTTCGTCAGATAGGGATTTATCTATTTGTTCCTTACCACTGCCATGCACCAAGAGAGACGACTCCGCCATCTCCAAATCCCCAAAGACTTTTTGAGATGGGGCAAGCCCATGATTCTCCATCGTACCAATTGACAAGCATCACATCAAAAATCAAAATGGGAGGGGGGGTAGGAGACCCACCATCTCATCCCACCACACAAGCATCGCAAGAAAACCCAACCCGACCATAAAATAGACACAACCTCCCATCAAAGGACCGCACACGTTGTCAAACCCATGCCCCTGCATACAAACACAACCCCCTCCTGAACGCAACACAATTGACTCCCATATAAGCACCCATGTCAATCTACAGATCAAGCTAGGGCATGCAGGCCCTAGCTCGCACCAGACCTTCGCAGAGCGACATCCTCCTCTTCAATCAATCAAGTAGCCATTGTGTTTTGTTTCATTTTTTAAATATATTATATCAATGATTTCTATATGAGATTTTTATTCATATTATTAATAATTATTCTATATACTTTAAATTATACATATATATAATTTTAAAATTCAAAATTTTAAAATAAAAAATAAAAAATCAAAGACAAATTTGTATACTTTCATGGTGCTTGTACCCCATTCACATAAATCTATACACTTGCATATATAATAATTATATTTTTTTTGTTGTTACTAATTTTATTTAAAATATTTATAACTAGAGTCACGTGCTTTTGTGCGTGCAACACTGAGCCGATAGGAGGATTGATTTTCTAAGAAAGTGTAATGGTCCACATAGAAGAAAATCTAAAATTTAAAAATTGGCAGATATGCTTATAATTGTCTAACTTTAGGAAATACATAACATACATATACACAAATGTCCCATAATGCATATTAATGTGATATACACACAATGCATCATAGTTATCTTGGATTAGTAAATGTATTAACTGTATTTCCATTTATATTATAAAATATCAACTTTGTCTGTTAAAATCAACAAATGCATCATTAGAGTTGAAAAGTAAGCAACCAAACAAATGATGTGACTATTGGTTTGCCATAAAAGTTGTCTCATAAAAGGGGCTTTAGAGTCTATTTTTATGGAGCAAAAAAAATCTATTACAAGATAAGTTAGTTCCGAGCTTTGGAATCTCCCATGACCAACTTGGAAGATTTTTTTGCCACAGGAAATGTGCACTCTTTTATCTTACCTTTTTTTTTTCCATGAAACATGCACTCTTTCCTCTTTTTACTTTCTAATTTAGTTTTACTTTCTTCTATTTTTACTTTCGAACTCTAGTTTTACTTTCAAACTCTAGTTTTACTTTCTTAATCTAATTTTGTAAATGAATATATATTAGCAACTATCATTCTAATATAGATATAATATTAGGCAAAAGAGAGAGGGTTTTCAGACCCAGGGAAGGAGACCTACCATTGTCTCCTCTGTCACCACTAGATTTGGCATTTCTTCCATTGCTTTGTCCACCTCCATCGGTTGCGGCCTGTCCCATATTACCATGTTATGCATCCACCATTCTCCTGTTGAAGACCCCATTGAATTTTGTACTTGCCAAGAATAGCGAAGAACTCTCGGCCACCAGTTGTTTATAAGACAATTTTTCATTCAATTTTTTGGCATTAATACCCTTTGCAGGTTCATCACACTTCTTATTAACACTTGCCTCTGCATCTCCCATAATGATCTCCACATCTCTTTGTGGGATATCACCATTATTATTCGGCCCTCCCATCACACGTGCGAACTAGGTGAAGGAAAGGCAAACCCCAGTTCACAAAAGAAATAACAAGGGTACAAAATAGACATAAAATCAAACAAGAAAGAAAAGGCGTGCAAGAATAATGAAACATAGCCAAGACACACATAAAGATGACTTAACTCACAAAGCAGAAGACACACATTTAGCACACCACTCGAGGGGAAATGCATTCATCAGCCTTTGTCATAGCAGTGAAGTTATGATAAGTGCCATTAAAGCCGAACATAATAGGTTGAAAAGTATCACAATCTTCTTTGTTTGTTTAGATAAAGAAGCAATGCCATCTCGTAAGTTTTTTGATGACTGGTTGGCTTCGGTTTGGGGAAAAAACTTGGAATATTTGTTACATATTGTATAACGATTAAAAAAGGGCTGTTTGTTGTATTTTTAAAGAATCATAATATGCAGGAAAGGGTTTTGAACAAGAAATTTTGGAATGTTGATCGTTCTATGTTTAGGGTTTTTCCTTGGTCTCCTAAAGGAAAATTTGAGAAAGTTGTTGCTAGGTCGACTCCTAACTGGGTGGAAATTAAAAACCTTCATGTTGAATTTTGGTCATTTATTGTTCAAATGTTAAAACCCTTGGGGCTCAGTTCTGCAAATTGAGCAGTCAAGAGTTACCCTTCCTCATCTAAATGCTACAGTATTGGTTGCTTTAACACCCGAGGTTGATTTTCCGGATTGTATTTCTCTTGAGTTTGATGGAGAATTGTTGTGCTAGGAAGTTTCATTGCTAGGGAATTTAAATGCATATTTTCATTGTAGATGCAATGGTCACACAAAGAAAGATTGTCCTGCTTTAAAACATGTGCAAAAATTTAAAAAAAATGTAGTGCATAATTTTGATAAAAATGGTAATAATAGTAACAATGAAAATAATTTGTGTGATAATAAGGATGGAAATAAAGAAGTCAATAATCATCAAAGTAACCCTAGTACTAGTTTGAAAGAAATAAATGTACATCCCTCTGAGAAACAAAAATCTTCTGCTGTTAATATTGATGCTCTTATAGATATTGTGGATAAAAATATGTTTGTCACTCTGTCTAATCCTTTGTTTGATGAGGATTTTGAAGTAGTTCTTGCTTGAAACTCTGAGGAGGAAGAGAACCCTTTTCCCCTAGATGCCCACCCATCAATTGAAAAGTCCTCTGATATGCACCCCCCCCCCGGAAAAAAATAAAAATAAATAAAATAAAATAAATGCTCAATAATTAGCTCTTGTTACTATCAATTAAAAAGATGATAAAATTAAAGAAGCTAATAAGGACCAACAACCCCCGAGTGTGGAATGTATTGTCCCACCTGAATCCCTTCAAGTTGTGGCTTTCAATAAAGAAGTGCAGTTTACAAAAGTAATTAGAAAGAAAAGGAAGACATGAGACATAAACTCCTTATCCAACAGTAATAAAGGAACAAGTAGCCTCCCAGATTGTTTTAACTGTTTGTGCAAGAGCACAAAACCTTCCTCCAAGTAGTTGATCATGTTGCAAATTCATAGCTAGAATGTTCAAGGGCTAGAGATGCCTAATAGGAAGTATATTGTTAGGAGATGGTGTAATCAATTGGTGGTCAAAGATATTATTTTCTTGCAAGAAATTAAAGTTGTAGGTTTTCAAACGCACACTATTCTCAAATTCCTTTGGGAGAAATCTATAGGTTTCCATTCAAATCATGAGAGGTGCAAAGGAGGGGTGGCCATTCTCATTAATCCTAAATGGTTTGATCAGATTGTTAGTCATGGGTGTTCACCTTATCAAAAAATTCTTTGGGTGACCTTAAAGATTGAGCAATATGAGTTTGGTATTTTTAATGTCTATGCAGCTAATAATTATAGAGAAAGAGCAGAGCTATGGGAGTGGTGTGTCCAACATCTTCCCAATAACCCTTGGCTTTTTGTCGGAGATTTCAATCTGGTAGAGCACAGTGCTGAAAAAATGGGAGGACTATACCATGTGTGGAAAGGAAATGAGATGTTTTTTCTAGCATAAGTTCAAAAGAAATTTAATCTCATTGATCCCATGGAACATATGTATAAGAAATTTCAAGATATTTGGTTCACCTGGTGCAACAATAAGAAGGGTAAACATAGAGTGTATTATAGACTCGATAGATTTTATGGGGATGCCTTTGCTTTCTCATTTATCTCTGAAGGTAGCCATGCTCTAGTGGTGGTTTTCTCGGCTTCTATTTCAGATCATTCACCTATTTAGTCTTGCATTAAATTTGAACAAATCGGTAATTCATGAACTGATGTAAAGAAATGTAAATATTTTAAGTTGAATGTTTCACTACTTGATGATTTTGATAATGTTGAAGCCATTGAGATGGTTACTCATTTGACTAAACTTTGTAATCCTCTTATGGACTCTATAGATGTATGGGAATTGATGGTGGAAGCTTGGAAGAGCATTTTTTAAATTATTGGTAAAAAACTTGCAATGGATAGAAATAGGGAAGAATCCTTTTGGTAGAATAATTTGAATAACATTGAGAAAGAACTGTAGAACAAAGTCATGGACTCAGATATGGAAGTGCAGTTAGCTAACACTAAGCATAATTTGAGATTGATTCATAGATATAAGATTCAAGGTCAGAAAATAAGAGCTGGAATGAATTGGAGTAATGAGGGAGATAAAGGATCTGGTTACTTCTTTAACATCATCAGAGATAAACAAAGAAGGGAGTTGATTAAATTAATACAAATAGAATTAGGGATCACTAGTAATCCAGATGACATTAAAAGTGCTTTTCACCAATTATACAATGAGTTGTTCTCTTCAGAGTTCTCTACTGACAGTCAAGAAGCATTAAATAAGTACCTCAAACTAATACCCAATAAAATCTCAAAAGATAATGCCTCTTACCTTGGAAAACCTATTTCACTCGATGAAATTAAAGCATCTATTGATTCCTTTGCCAATGGAAAAGCACCTGGGTTGGATGGACTTCTTGCAAAGTTCTACAAAAAGAATAAAGAATGGATAGGACCTGAACTTCTGAAAGTATATGAAGAAGCCATGAAAAAAGGTTCTCTTGGAGCTTCCATTAACAGAGGGGTTGTTAAGCTATTATCTAAAACAAGAGATAAAACTTTAGTGAAAATTTGGAGACCCATTACCCTTTTGAACCTTTCTTACAAGATTCTGGCGAAAGTCTTAGCTAGGAGAATTGCTCATCTTCTGTGCAATTTCATCTCGAATACACAAACTAGATTTATTCAAGGAAGATACATATTAGAAAATTTAGTCACCAGTTGGGAAGCAATGCATTGGGCCTAGGTTGATGGATAGGAGGTGGCTATGATCTTGTTAGATTTTGAAAAAGCATATGATAGGGTAGAATGCAAATTTCTTCTTGGAATGTTAAAAGCTTTTGGTTTTCCTAAATATTGTTGTAAGTGGATTAGCATATTATTTATGGACTTTTCAACAGTCATTGATGTAAATGGATCTCTATCATACCCTATAATGCTACAAAGATCTATTAGGCAAGGGTGTCCAATAGCCCCTTCATTGTTTGTTATAGCTACAAATGCCTTGTACTGTATCCTCGACACACAAAGTTTGGGTCCTCTCATCAAAGGCATATCTCTCCCCAATAAGGAAAAACTAATTAATGCCTAGTTTGCAGATGACACAATACTTTTTATAGAAATATCAGAAGGTAACTTTGACATTGCAGTTGAAAGGCTTTAATTCTTTTGTAAAGCTTTGGGTTCTAAAATATCTCCTCATAAATCTACTATTATGGGTTGGTTAGATGAACCCCCTAATTGGTTAACAGTAAAAGGATGACAATGGGCTGGACTTAACAAGATTGTTAGGTATTTAGGTATACCTTTCTCTATTGAGCCCAATATTGGTAGCATGTGGGATTGGATCTATGATAAAATTAATAAAAAACACATAAAATGGCAGACTCAAACACTTTCTATTGTTGGTAGGATACAAATTATCCAAAAGGTTCTTTCTGCCCATCATATATATTATGCCTTGGCATGGATGTTTTCTAATACTCAAGTTAATATGCTTGAAAAGATCCTTAGGGATTTTCTGTGGTCTGATGGTTGTGGTAATAGGAAAAGACATTGTGTGAAATGGGAATGGTGTTGTCTAGAGAAAAGACATGGGGGATTGGGGCTGAAAGACATCAAAGTTCATGGCATTGCCTTGGCAGCTAAATGGGTATATAAAGCACTCTGGGGTAATGAATCTTGGAAAGTTCTTATCAGAAATAACATAGAGAGTTCAGTTATAAGAAAAGAAAAATAATGGAGGAATGTCCCAATATGTGACATAGTGATGGGTGACTGCAAATTGAAGTTATTTGGCTCAAAATCTTTCATTCTTTTTGGAAAGCATGGATTTAGGTGAGAGAGTTCATTCCAGATAGGGATGTTGTAGGTGGTCCTCCATTCTATTTTGTTGGGGACCGCTCTATTTGGTGGGGGTTATGTCATAATGGTAAACCTCTAGCCCTTACTCAAAGTTGCTCTGCTAAACTTTGGAACTTGAAAGGGATCTCTTTAATTCAGGACATCTTGATGGATGGGCACCTGGGATCATTGGAGTTTATTAGTTCTAAATTCAATATTCTTGTTTCTCATAAAAAAGACTTATACTCTAGTCAGTAAGGTAGTGAATGACAAGTTGAAAGGGGATATTATAGATTCAACCTCATTTCTTAAGAATAGTAAATGGATAGATGACAATTTATTGACCTCAACCTCTACTAAACAATTATATCACATTATTAAAAAGGAATCCTCTATCATCTCACGGGTGTCTCAATGTTGGAGATCTGTAAATCCCTTTTCTAATTAGCAATTCTTTTTTGAATATTTTTGGAAGGGAAAATCTGAACCAAAAAAAATGTTTTAGGTGGCTACTTTTGATAAAAAAAACTTGTTGTGGGTCATGTCTTGTCTTCTATAGGTCTAACTCCTGTTACTTGCAGTATTCATAATTCTGTTGAAACTTTTGAACATCTTTTTTTTGAATGTCTTTATGCACACAAGATTTGGGCCATTTTTCTTGGATCTCCTTGTCTTTGGAACTGTAAACCTGGTGTCTCTTGGAGTGAAATTCTTGTTGGTTATGTGGAGATATTTGACTCTAAATTTAATATTTCTTAGTTTTCACTTACAAATGAAGTTCTTTGGACTCTTTGGAAGGACATGAACAAAGATGTTTTTCAGAAAGAGCTAAGGAAACCTATTGAGTTTAATTTTAAACTCACACATTTTCATATTATGTCACATGTCTCTATGGTTCTCAATATTACAAAAAATAAATTCATGATGCTGGTTCAGGAGGACAGTCTGATGATCCATAAGTATGAGGTGCAGTCTATCTAGTATGTCACTAAGTACGAAAGTTTTCTTGCTCCTACTGAAGTGGAGGACCTGAACAATCGCCTGAATAAGTGCCATTTAGATTCCATGGAATAGGTGGCTGCTAATACCTTGCTCACTGTACAAGGGGAGCTCACAGGGCGGGAAACATGTGCAATAGAGGCACAAGATAATGCACATGTTGATAATGCATGGGCCCCAAGGGACAATATCAACCAAGATACTGGTTGGGAGTAGTAATTATGTCAGCAAATGTTTTTTTGATGTAATTATGTAATGATCTCGTAGTATGAACAATATACTTTGATTAGTATAGGTTATAGATATGAAACTGATAACACTCCCCCAATTTTGTAATTGTATATGTTATGGGGGCTGTGTATAATTGATATTGGATCCAGCTACTTAATTGTATCTTTTGATAAACTATCTTAATAGAAAAAAAAACAAAAAAAACATAGATACAATATAAAACAACTAATACAAATGCTAAAATCTAATATTCATTTTCAAAATTTTATTTAAGTTCATTTGGCGGCATTAGGTGGAACTATAGATGTATATTAGCAACTATCATTGTAATACAAAAACAATACAAAAATAGAAATGCAAAAATGTAATACAAAACTGTAAAGAAGGAGTTTAGATATGATTTATAATTAATTTGGTAAAATTTAGATTATATTAAAATTAGAAACATTAATAAAAAGATACATTATCTTAAATTGTAAAAAAATTATTAAACTTTGTAACTTTTTAACTTAAAATACAAGTTCTTTAAAAATGAGAAACATAGAAAAATAAACATTAAATACAATATCAAATACAAATAAATAAATTCAAAAGAAGTGATGAAATGTCTAATGTAATTTTATATTTCAAAGGTTTTCTTTATTCTTTTCCATGGTAGCTATCCAAATTATTACAATGTGTCTTGAAAACAATGTAGGTATAACAAAGATAATCAAATTTAAAATTATTTGCCCATCTTAAAAATGGTTGTCATGGAAGACAATTTGCACATATAAAGTTTACTATTCCCAATGAAAAAAATGGATGGTGAAAGTTGGCAATTGATGAATATTGTTTGGTTTTCATGATTTTTAGATATCCATTGGTTTCTATGCTATTTTAATAACTACGAGATTATGCTATTGGAAAGTTTGTAATTAGACTTTTTATATAAGAAGAATGCACAATAGAGAAGATGATGTTTGTTGGTTCAAAAGAGAAAAAGAAAATTAAAAGAAAAGGAAAAAGAATCTGAGAATAAAAAAGAAGAAGCTACATTTGAAAAGTCACAAACAAGTTAAGCCTGTCAATATATTCAATTCTCGAAGCTGGGAAGCAATCTTTCAACAATATTTCTAGATGACTCAGAAATTAAGAACAAGTCAACAAGATCAACCAATCTATTTTGGTTGTTATTTAAAATTTTCATTTTTTTTTTCAAACTTTACAAACATAAGTTTAAATGATTCAAGAGGAAAATTGAGCTTGTGGAACAGGGAATCCCATTGATGACTATTCACGTTGCGATCCTAATGGGGTTAATAAAAAAAAGGCTCACTGACTGTGGCATTGGATTTGACAAAAAACACCATTGGAGGTAAGAATATAGATTTTATATAATAAATATAATTGGATCTTAACATATTATGAAGAGACTCAATAAGTCTTATCGATTACCTAGAGTGAATGCGATTGATATGGCTACAAAAATTGAATTAGAAGAAATCTTATTTTATAGATATAAGTTTTGAATTTGCATGTAACACAAATTCTACTATTAACACTCTTTACATAAAATAAGAATTCAAGAACACACGTGCCATATACAGTATAATTCGTAACTTCATTATTTTAAGAAAATAAAGAGTTAAGAAAGACAGGTGGAACCTAAAATTCTAAAGAGTCTCTTATTTGATAGAGCTTTTTACAATACGAAGGATCTACAAAAACACCTTTAATAGAGCTTCTCACAATAGACGAGATCAAGAGAAACACCTTTGATAGAGCTTCTCACAATACATAAGAACTTCTTGTATTGTTTTGGAAGGATTTGGTAAAATATTTTCATAGCCCTCATCCACAACCAATGTATTAAAGACCAATATGATGAATGACAATTTGAATAGTCATTTGTGATTTTTGTGGGATTCTTCCACTATCTTATGATTCTTCATTGTCAAAATGAAAGTTCAACTCAAATAGAGATTGCAATATGATAAAGCAGGAAAGTTTATAACTAATTCCAGAAAAAGCGTGAGAATTTTAAGGAAGAAAACAAGGTAAGCTGCTAATAAACATTGTAGGAAAAGAAAAATATTTGAGAAGAGGGTTGACAACTATCCGGGGGAAAAAAAGTTATTTATGGGAGCAAAGCTCCCACACAAAGACTATCGGCTTAATTAATTAAAAAATTATTACATATTTATAATTATTATATATTTATAATTTTAAATTGGTATAAAGTTTTAAATATTGTGTCAAATAATAATAATATTTTTTTAAAAAACATTTTTATAAAAAGTATTCAATTTCAACTATATTAGATAGGTATATCAAAATTTCAATTATCCAATCAATCTAATGATATCAAATTACTTGTTCTAATAAAAAACTCAACTTCAATTATATGAATCATAGTTGTACCTAGTATGAATCTAATTTGAAGCTAATATTAACGACTATAATTTTTACTAACCCAATAAAATTCTATAGATACAAGTCTTTCAAATTATTATTATTATTTATTATTTTTAATGAATTTTAGTTGGTCTTTCATAACTCATCTATCAATAAATGCTACTAATACAATACCAAAAGACAAATATTAGCCACTACTTTTAAACTACATAATATACATAACTTAATTAATAACAATAATAATAAGATTGCTACAACAAAAAAATCCCAACAAAAATCCCTAGTCTATTTTGAAATTCGATCTTTTGTTTTGCTTTTGCTTTTGCAGAGTTCGACCCTGCTCTGCTGCCAACCCTCTGAAACTAGGGTTTTGACTGTGAGAGGAAAAATGGAGGACTTTTCCGGTAAGTTTCTCTGAGATCATTTGCATTTTCTTGGCGAGTTCTTGTAGCTTTCTGGGTACATGCCGTGATTTATATACAAAGGTTGATTCTGAATTATCCACGTGCTTTGAAATAATGCAACAGATATATTTTTCTGATTTTATTTTGATGTGGGCATCTTTTGCATCTTGTTTGTATATCTCGGCTTTTCTTGATCTGGGAAACTTCCATGAATGTAACACACACAAAACCCTTTGTACTTTACATTGGCCGTGGCTGTCCAGATATAACAGTTCCTTTGTTTAAAATGGAGACTTCTGTAACAATTTGTTCTATCCAAAGATTTGTATGCCACTGTAACAGAACTCCTTATCAAATAATATTTGAGGTTTTCATGAACTTTTTCTCATGGACAAAAAGTTGAAATGTCTTCATCTTTCCTGTTGTGAATGATACTCATTGGATCTTTTTGCTTGTATCATATTATAGGCACTCTACTTTAATATGCCTGAACACCAAATGACAGACATGGCTGTCCTTTGCTCATGATGGTCTTTTACATTACAGCTGATGTATGATTAGACTGTTATTTTCCATGCAATATTTATGGTCTTGATCACCACTGTTCTTCTTTGATGTTCATGATACTTATTGGATCTTTTGTTCCACGTTTTGCTATTTCAGCTAACAATTGACAATTGATACTATCATTCTATAACAGAGAAACCGAAACTTCTTTCATTCCATATGCTGCTATTGAGTGCACATTTTAATGATAATTGTTAACCACTGTGCTGATAGAGCTCCTTGAGATTCTGAACTTGCATTCCTATACCCTGATCTTTATAACTTCTTTTGCCTTTCAAATGGTAGAACCACTACTCGACATTGCATCATGTATCTGGTTACTTCCAGGCATTTATGAGACTTTGAAGTTATTCTGTAGCTGGTTAATATCAGAAAACCCTGACACTGCTATGATAACAATGTTTGATAGGATGTAACTTTTCGATACTTTCATTGATCTTCATACATGTAGCTGTACTGATTGCTATTACCAGGCATGATTTTAAACCACTGCTTCCAGTCCTCTCTGTTGAATGTCCTCTGTTGGGCTTTGATGTCATTTATCTGTATATTTCTTTTCAACTCTTTGAAGTTGTAGCTTTATAAGTCTGTATTTCCATATCAAGGATTTTAAACATCTTTCACCAGCCCCGGGCACTAAATTCCTCTTATTTAACTTTCATATTCAAATGATTAAGCATGCATCACCATACCCATTTGGATTGACAAATTTATGTTCAGAATCATAACCTTTACCTTCTGTGGTGACTTTACTGTATCTGCATCATTCACTGTTTTATCATGACCAACCCAAAACATTACAATTCCGTCCTGTAAGTGCTCCATCAGTTCAAGTATTGTGTAATGGTGACTTCTGAAGAGCAATGCAAAAATTCCTTAAATGTTCAAGACAATCATTTATTATGAGATCTTTTGCAGTCTAAAACAGTCCTTGCACTCTTAATTGCATCAGGATACATTTCATAGCAATAATGACATTAATGTTTTATGTTCTCGTGATTGCATGCTGGCATCATGTTTACCTTTGTGATTCAATGTTGTATTTTGTAATCTAATGCTTTCTTGATATTATCTTTGATAGATACTTTACTGTTTTCTTTATTCATATCAATGAATATGGCCCCTATCAAGACAAATATAATCCATTTTCAAATCATGATTAACTGTACCTCTTGATGTGATGGCATCATATTTTTGCTCATTTGATTTGAACTTTTGTCAAGGATCATTGGATTACCTTGGCTGCTTATACCAATTGTGATATTGATAATGCTCTGTTATTGATACTTTTATACTCTGGCTTTCCATCATATGACTGATTGAAGTATCTTGAATTTTTGTCTCTTTAAACACCTATTGCTCTCTGATCTGTAGATTTATATATATGTCATTGAACTTTTGTGTTGTGTCATCCGCTTTGCTTCCTTTTTAGAAACAATGCCTTTGCTTTACTGTTGTGGCTTTGATAGAAACAATATGTATTCTTTACTGTAGCAGTATCTTTATTGTTGCTTCGAGTACCTCTTGCTATTGGTGTACCTCCTATAGCATGTTACAACTGTTTCATGATTTAAGAATGAAGACTTCATATCTCGGACTTCATATCTGTACATTTTTGTCGTCCTCCTTGCACTTGTATAGTTACTTTTTGTAGATTGATGCTTTTCCAAATCTATCTGTTGCTTGATACCAGTTGGTATGCTGCTGCTCCATAGTCTTTTTATTTCAGTTCTATTTTGACGACCGGCAATCAATCTTACAGCTGTACCTTCCTTATACACCAACAATGCATGTTTCACTCTCAATATAGCTGCAGTGTATTTGACTAGAAGGTTTCTATCCTGTTGATATGTCCCTTCAATGGCCCATTCTGTGCAATATGAATCTTTGATAGAAAACTTGAGTCTGAAACCTTTTTGCTATCTCTGTCATCAGATTTTGTTACTGGATACTGATTGTTTTTTTAAAAATAAACTGGAAGGTTTCACAGCATAGTGTCATGTCCCTTCAACAGTTTGTTGTCTTTAATCCAAATCTGCAGCTATGACATAAAATAATGTAAAAGGTTTCACATTTGAAAAAAAATGTCCCTTTGATAACTTAATGTTTTCATTCTTATAGCTGCATTAATAACTGCATCTTTAAGATAGTTCATGCACACTGAGCTCAACTCTTTTGGGAGCCACATTTTACTCCACATGCAATTAAACAATCATATAAACCTGTTCGTGCACATGAAACAAACCTGTTAATTTTAGAACATTCTGACTCAGCTTGTTTTCTCTTTTGTTTTCTGATCTTTTCCATTATGAAATATGCCAGTATAGGAGTTGATACTAGGAATGAGGATTTAGATTCTCCATTGCTGAGTCCCTAGATTGACCTTTCTTCTCATTAATCTTTGCAGGTTCATAAAGGATGTGGGGCCCATACTTCAATCAGCATATCAAGTCACACTAGTCCACCATTAACAGGTAATGACCGATCTCTCATTCTTCTAGTCTTGACTTCTATACTGCATTTCTATTTTTCAAATTGTTTTAAGAGTTCTACGGCTTGTGTGGTTTATCCTTATTGTATTTTGCTCTTTTCCTTTTGTAAATGAAAAGAATGAACGGAAAGACCTTGTATTTGAAAAGTACTTGTGATATTCTTTATGTAAATCTCTCTTGCACATAGATGTAATATTTTCCTTTGTGAATGAAAAGAAAATGATCTTTCTTTCTACATTTCTCCGCTTTTCAGTTTACTTTCTGCATTCTTGTTTTCAGTTCAAACACAACACCTGAAACTTTAAAAGTTTTAAAATGAATCAAATGTACCTTTACTTCGTTGATCAGCTGCTTAGCTTCTTCAATGTGAGCTGGATGCAAAAATTGGTAAGATTTCTGGCTACATCTCAGGGGTGTTTGCCTGCTTAACAGAAACAGACCGGCTGCCTTTTGCTATTCATTGGGCACAAAGTCACTTTGAAATGAAACTTAGAACAAACTGAAACCTCCTCCAAACCAAAATTGAAAACACACTCCTGCTGAACTGAAACACACCACAATTGAAATTGAAAACTGAAAATTGAAAACAAGCCAAAACTGAAGGGAACTAAGCCGATGGAATCTAACAGCAATTGTATGCTTGCTTTACCTCTTCAAAACTGCCCTTACCCTCTTTAGTCCAGTTGAAACTTATGGCTTTTCTCAACATTCTTGTCATTGGTTTCAGCAAAGCTACAATGTTAGTAATAAACCTCCTAACATAATTTATTCTCCCAAGAAAGCTTTGCAAGCCTTTCTTGTGTGCAGGTAATGGTAATGCAAGTATGACACCTTTTCAGGGTCAATTGTAATTCCATGTTTGGAAATAATATGTCCAAACAGCTTTCCTTTATGAACAATAAATATGCACTTTTTTGGATTCAATGAAACTCCATATTCCTTGCATCTCTCAAAAATCTGCCTTGAATGCTTGAAATGTTCATCAGAATTTTTTGAGAAAACAATAATATCATCTAAGTACATAAGTACAAACTTGTTCACGACGCCATGAAATGCCATCCCCATTGCTTTTTGAAATGTAGCACCAGTATTTGAGAGATCAAATGACATTTTTTTGTATGTCATGGTTCACCATTTTGTAGTAAATGTTGTTTTATATTGGTTCTCTTCTTTGACCAGAATTTGATTATAGCCTGAAAAGTTGAAAACCCATCTAAAAGAGAGAATCTACCAGAACTTGATATAAGTTGCAGAATTTGCTCTATATAAGACAGCGGATGATGATCTTTCAAAGATGCTCGGTTAAGGTCTTTGAAATCCATGGATAATCTGGTCTCGACCATTTTTTTTTCCTCACATGTACTAAATTTGAAACCCAAGACGTGTGCTTGATAGGAAAAACAATGTTACCTTTAATCAACTTTGTCTATTCAGTCTTCATTAAGTGTTCCAACTTAGGATTCAGTGGCCTTTGCTTCTGCCTACCTGACTGGTTTTGCTTTAGGCTCTAGCTCTATTGTATGTTGGGTTAGTTGGGGATCAAACCCCTTCAAATCATGATACTGACATGCAAAAACATCACTATATTCTTGGCAAAGTGAAATAAATGTGTGTTGTTCTTCACTAGTACATACCTTACCGAGTTTTAGAAACTTATCCTTCATTATCTCAACAGATTTGTAATGATCCTCTTTGACTGATGTGCTGGTTTTTCTGCTTTTGCTTGATCATCAGAATTAAATATGGACTCAAGGGTGACCAGCCCCTTAGGTAGTTTAACATATTGTTGTACTTGCACATTTTTTACTTCTTTTGGAATGTCATATTCAGCTCCCATGGCTGCCAACTTATTAGCTTGCTTATTCTACCCGTTAGGTATTGAAACAATGTTAAAAGCTTCAAATTCTTCAATTAAATCCCAAATTTTGTGTTTATACAACTTTAGCACGTCATTTTTTGTAACATTCAGATTGCATACTGATTGACAACCAATTCACTATCCCCAAATACCTGCAAATTGCTGATTTTCCTCTTTCTGGCCCATTTTAGGCCATGAGCTAGCGCTTCATATTCTGCTGTATTATTTTGTAATGTCCCCTGCTAATTTAACAATAACATTTGTAGTAAAAATAAAGAACAAATAATGAATTAAGAATTTTTGGCTATTTCCAATCCATATTACAAGTCTATTATTATTGCTTCAATCCTTGAGAAGGGAGAAGACATTGGAGGCAAACCAAAGCGCTTAGAGACCATTGATAGATTCCCTCAAAGTTTACAGACTCAGCCTTTAACCTGTCTCGGGCTCAAGCTCTCAAAGTTAAAGAGGGGGCTGGTCCCTACCCTATCTTGGGAGTTACCCTACTGGATTTAGACTGCCCCTCTTTGGTAGCCTCTGCTTTCCATTCTTGTATTTGAAGCAGTAACATAGATCAATTTTTATATTATGTTTGGGATTCTTGACTATCTTAATTCCTTATGGACATGTGGTCAGATGAATTGCTATTAATTAATTAACATAACAAAACATTCTATTTTACTGATTATAGACAGCTTTGTTACTCCCTGTTGGGTAGCCACTGTTCCAATAACAAGAAATACTAATACTTGCTGTTGGATTCATTTATGATTCTCCGTCTTCAGCGATACATATATATATGTATGCACTCTGATTTCGTTGGGGTTATATGCTATTGGATAGGGCCCCGCATGAGTACCTTATGATATGGGACTGTGTGAGTGCCAGCAATTACCTTCCCTTTTAGTATCTATCTTTCTTAGGTTTCGCCTTTAGTCTGTGATCCAGATAAGATGTTTCAATCCTCTTCGATCTGTAGTAAAGTAAGAGCTGAGTGTAATCACTTTGTGATGAGATGAATACAGAGTATATCCACGATCTATGCTGTAGATAGGTGATGCACTGAACAATAATAATCTCCACAGAATATAGATTGATGTCTTTTTTGAATATGCAGATCTCGTCCAGTATTTTTGATGTCGTAAAATTCCCTTCCAGTTGAATGACTGGACTGTCGTATATATATCTTGTTTATTGTGGGTGAAGGGTTGCAACACGTCTCATGGCTTTTGCTACTTATTGTGTCTTTACAAAACAATTAATTGAATGTTTGACTAATCATAGATTAGTCTATTCCGTCCCTAACGATATCAATATCTCCTTCAAAAGGCGCTTGAGTAGGTTGATAATTGTTTGCCGTTCTAACCCGACTGTAACGATTCATATTGTGCAACGATAAAATGCTCGTCTTTGAGCCGTATCTTCTAATTAGCGGTATGAATAATACCAAGAGTCTATCGTTCATCTATGCTATTGATGTTGTTCGCAACTATAATCTTCGATCAAATGACGATGCTAGCTATTGTGTGCTAGTTTCCATGATTGCTCTTAGCCGTGTCTAGTTGTGCTATGTTCTACTCTGTAATGCCTGTTTAAGCCCATTTTCGATAGGTATCAACTTTAACCATATAATAACATTATTTATTGATTAATAGATTATTCAATATATATATAATTGATATTTACTAATCTTGGTTATTTTGCTAATAACATTAATCGCTTATTTTTTTATATTTTATTTCTATTATGACTTAATATTAAATTTCATTAGTAGCCGGGGATATTATAGGTTTGATTGATATAATGAATAAATGATTAATATTAATATTAATTATATATTGGTTAACAAATTATAATAATCAATTATTAATAGTAATACAATTATATTGATTAATTGATTATATTAATATTATTAATATTAATATGGTTTGATATTAATATTAATTATATGTTGTTAATAATGTTGATTATTGATTCATGTCTTTATTGATGTTGTACACATGTCAATTAAGGCTCATGACATTTGTATATTGAAAGCAAAACACGAAACAGAATAATACCTTTCATCATTAGGAGAAATCAGCATGACACCACCACATACACCTACTTTGCTTCATGAGGCATCAAAATAAAGCTTCCCAAACATCTTTACCTTGCTGTAAGTCTTGGTGTTTTTCACCTTTTACATGGTTAGGAACAACAAAATTCTTTTCTAACATGGTGTAATTACCCATACCAGCATCTTCCATGTGATTAAATGACTGTTCAATATGACATTCAACTGCCCACTCATCTAGAATTATGTTAGTAATACCTTCAAATGAAGTGTTTGGGTCCTGGGCAGCAAGCTCATCTTCATGAAAGACTAAATTTGCATGTATGGCTTAATGTGACTATTAGTAAGTGCTTTTGATTTGACAGTTACCCTAGTACCATAATGTGTTCTGAAAAACATATGTGACCAATCTGATGAAAAATAGCCACCTAATTTGGCTGTAAACCCCTCTACTAAGGCAAATGGCAAAATATGGAGGCAAATCAATCACATAGATATCTTGAGGTATGGAAAAATTAGGACATGAAAAGGTAAGGCTCATTTTTTTGATAACTCCAAGGGTATTAATAACTGAGTCATCTAACTAGACAACTCCTTTATCTGTAGGCTCATATTTCAATTCAAGCTTGTCAACACACTGTTTTGGCATCATGGAGCTGCTAGCTTCAGAATCAATCATACAATTGTTAACCAAAAAGTCATCAATAATGTGAGTAACATAGAATGGCAGGGGTTTTACCTCTGATTTATGGTGTTCATTCTTGGGCTGAGACTCACTAGCAAGCAAAACCTTAGACTTTCTAGTTGAAACTGAGATTTCAGCCAATGCTTTTATCATATTTTCTTTTTGCCCAGGTAATTGCAAAGCATCTAACATGGATATGCTACAAGTCATTTTCCTCATTCGATCAACAATATTAAATTGAGGAAAACTAACCTTTTGCTGCCCCTTGTGAACAACTTCTGAATGACCTTGTAATGGCTGTGCTTGTGCCTTCTGTTGTTCATTTGATGGCAGCTGTTGACCCCTTTGTAAAATTTGAACACCTTGTGTTTGTGGAGTCAGAATTTGACTTGTGTACCAGAAAATCCTTGCTTTTGAACTGGATCAGCTTGCTGTTTACCCTTATTAGCTTGCTGATCTCTCAGCATCTCTCTTTTTTGACCTTCTACCAGCTGAAGTAGGCTCATTATTCTGAAAACATTCCTCACCTTTCATGCGGTTCATCAAACCAGTCTCAGGATTACCTTGTTCATGCTATTCTTGAGGTCCTTGTGATGAATCTGCATGTGAAGATGTGGCAACTCGAAGATCTAGAATACGATTTTGCAAGGCTTGAGGACTATCATTCCAAAAGTGTTACACCATTCTTGATTGTGCGCCATGTTGTTCTGAACATGTATCAACTCCTTTGATGAACTTTGAATATTTGGATTGTATGGTTGACCAATCGTTTGATTATAACCTCTTCTTACTTGATCTGATTTCTGGCTTTGGTAAATTAGGCTGATAAGGCACTTGGTAAGGCTTATTTGTTTGATTCTGCTTTTTAGTATTAACCATTTCATTACCAAGATTTTGAATCGTTTTTTCTAGCCTTCCATTATGCTGCATCATGTCCTTAAACTCTTTAGACTGGTTTAAGGCAACAACTTCTTGGGCTGCAACTTGGCTATTATGAGCTGGAAATACTGGAATAGGAGCCACAATTGGTAGAATAACATGTGCTATAGGCTGTTTTATAACAAAAGGAGGCATTGAAGGTCTTGGAGCTAACTTACTAGCTTGTATTAAACTATTTTCAGCTTATATTGCAATATCAAAGGTTGCTGGTAATGAACGTCCTCCCATAGATTGGAGCTGCACTCAAATATCATTGTTTAATGCCTTCAAATAATACAAAAACACATAATCATTGGATGGCTTGACTTGTGCTGGAATCCTGTTCCATGTCTTCTTGAACCTGTAATTGAAATCAGAGATCTGTTCATTTTGATCTCTTTTATTTTGTCTTAAAATTGACAATTTAACTGCTCCCCCAATTCATCCCAAGTGGAAATAGAATTCACAGGTAACTCCCTGAACCACTGTGAGGCCTTCCCTTTAAAAGAGGCTGCCATATGTTTTAATGTGACATTTTGATGGGTCACTTGATGTAGCCCACACAAAGATGCTACATTCCTGACATGTTCAATGGCTGAAACATGGTCCTCACTTGTAAACTATAGCAAACTTTTTAATGCTGCCCCTGGAATGTCATGATGTGCTGCAATATTCAGTGTGCTGCCCAAATTGAAGGCCACAAAAGGCTGATTCCTTGGTACTTGATGGGCCATTTGATTATGAGCTTGTAAATTCTGATTTATGACAGGCTGTTGAGCTTGATTAATCGCTGGTAAAACACTTGCAGTTGCTGGTAATAACTTTGTATCAGCTGGTAATTTTGAACCAGATGTGCTGGGAACCCTGGAATTGCTTGGAAATGAAAATTCTTCAGGTAATTGATTAGACAAGGCTTCAAAATTCTTAAAAACTAAATTCCCAAAAGCTATTAAAACAGGTTCTATATCAGGACTAGATATTCTTCCACCTCTATTTGGCAATCTAGCTCCTCTTCTCGTTGTTCTACCTCTTGATCTTGTAGGTGGAAGCTCTTGATATTTAAAATTGTCCTTATTTTGACGTTTATGAGCCTTTCTCATAAGCTGCAATCACTGTATCTGCTGGAAAACCAAAAATCACAGTTGGCCAGGTGCTTGAAAATGCCTTCTGAAAGGCTGAAATTCTGCTGTTCACACCAAAAACAACAACAAATGGATGTCTCAGTAGAACAGAAATTAAGTTCGAAGTCTCACCACGTGTGCCAAAAACTATTGTCACAAGGATTGCACTCGAAATGCTAAGTATGGAAAGATTTTCAGGCATGTGGGTGCACCTTTATTGAAAGTCAATCTCCGGATAGTGGGTCGACTTCCCCTTCGGATCACCTAAAAACTATCTCTGCCAGGAAAAGGGATAGAAGGGTTCACAAAATTGAAAACCTAAATCTAAATGGGTGATACACCAAAATATGAATTCCCAAACTCCCTAGTAGCCAATGATTCACAATAACTCTGAAAAAGCTTATCTTTGTTCACAACTGGAACCCACAAACTAGATTTGAATAAAGGTTAAGCTATAATTCCTCAGAAAGGGATGTAATATCCACAAATTGAATTATTACAACTTTGATAACACAATATGCAAAATTGAAATTATGACAATGACATGAATTAAAATTGAATATCTGAATGTAACTAATCATAGGGTTTTGTCAAAACCACAAAAACTAAGTTTAAATTCACAACTCAATGCCAGAACACGCCAAATAGGAGAAGGATCAGTTTGTACTATATCAAAATCAATGGAATATACTGCTACAAGTCTGAAAATCTGAGACAATACAATATGCTTGCAATTTACAATGTGCAAAAGCGAGCAGAAAGAAAGAACTGCGAAAAAACTCTTAAGGCCTTAACCTTATAGGAAGGTTAGCCTAAAAAAGGAACTCATTGGATCTTTTTGCTTGTATCACAATATCTGCACTCTACTTTAATATACCTGAACACCAAATGACAGACATGGCTGTCCTTTCCTCATGATGCTCTTTTACATTACAGCTGATGTATGCTTAGAATATTATGTTCCATGCAATATTGATGGTCTTGATTACCATAGTCTTCTTCTTTAATGTTCATGATACTCATTGGATCTTTTATTCCACATTTTTTTATTGCAGCTAACAATTGGCAATTGATACTATCGTTCTATAATAGAGAAACCGAAACGTCTTTCTCTCCATATGCTGCTATTTAGTGCATTTTTTTATGATAATTGTTAATCACTGTGCTAACAGAGCTCCTTGAGATTCTGAACTTGCATTTCTATATCCTGATTGTTATAACTTCTTTTGCCTTTTGTTGGCTTTTGAAACAATGTTTACTCACAAATGACACCAAGTGACCCATTCACCTACCTAAGACGATGCCAACTCTTATGATTAGCAGACAAGTGGACTTGGACCAACTAACAAGGCAGCCTCAACCCCTTCTACACTTTAGGTTCTGTAATACCTAGGAGGGTAATCCTTTGATTTTCATATAATCTCTGCACCAAACTTATAATCAAGATTAATTAAGCTGATAAATCTCATATTAGATTCAACATAATAAGGAGATGGTAAATAATGACAAATTTTTATTGATACTCAACTAAAAATGGAGCATGAGACATGGTGTTTCAATAACTTCAACATACATACAAACTCAAGATAAACTTTGTTATTATTTCAATTTAATGTAAAGCAATATAAATCAGAAAAAGGAGAAAACCAGTAAACTCCACAACTCAGGTTAGTGCCCTATCCATTGGATTAATTGTAAAATTGACATACATCAACACCTTATGACAAGAATTTTGTCTAATAACCGCTAGATCTTAAATATCATTGCCTTGCAATGATATTTCAACTATATTTATGACCTAAACTGTTTATCAGAATCCTTGAATAAAACCCTATGAATCTGCGATTTGAGTATCCAAGCATTTTAATTAATTTTTTGAATTAAAGAATGAATACAAATCACATACATCATAACAATGTATTGAATTAACAAGATCTTTGATCAAATTAAGACAAAACACATAGAATTCAAACACAGGAGAGAAATAGGCCAGAAATATATATATTCTCATTAATTTGAAGTTACTCTTATCATTTACTGAGACGTACTTGAAATTGACTCAAAACCTGCAACAAAATAATATTGACTCTTTGTATTTGCTCTATAAATGTTTACTAAATTGCTCAAACTTACATAAACTTCACCTAGGACCGACAAACCTCAACGATAGACTATCAAAAGGATTCAGAACCCTTGTCTCATGGCCTTGATTCCCTTTTATAGAAACAAGGGAGCAACAAGCTAAGGGCCAGAGGAGACACATGTCACATAATCATTTGACAATTAGATTCTTGTTACAAAACATTTCAGACAAGACAAAATAGCAACCGCTCGCTAGGAATATCTTCCAGTACTTCTTGCATCACGCCCCTTGATAAATATCTGATTTGGTACCAGTGACTGCAAGGCAAAAATGGTTGGAAGTGACTTTTGCTTCCAAATGATGTCATGCTTGGAAAACTGTTAACCAAACTAACCACACATTACTTTTCTAATCCTTAGCATACATCCTAGACCAGGCATCTTACTCCTCATTTTTGGGCCGGTCAAAAATTCATTACCTCATCATACTTTTGCGTATTAGGGGTATACCTGTCTGCACACTGATTTTCTTCTCAAAATTGTCAAAGAATATACCCGTGCTCATGATCTTGTTCATACTTCCCTCCAAGTTCTCTATATCTAAATCATCACAAATCTCATTAACCTTGGCCTCCATATTAGCATTAGCTTCATCCTTCCATGCCTGTAGAGATTTTACTCTTCCATTTTGATCCATTATGCTAGGTAGGAGAGTCTTTCATTCCATTAAAATTGTTCATCAACTCTCTCATCCTACCCTCTATATGCTCAGGAAGCATATGAAAAGCTTTAAATTTCTTAACAAAAAGAAAGTGGGATGAATCCTGAGGGGCCTCTCTTTATGGTGCTTGGAACTCAGATTTATCAACCTCAGAATCTCAGCCCTTTGTATCCACTTATCATACAGTGGTTTAGCAACCATTTTGTCTCTATCAAAACTGTGGACAACTTCAAACAACAATGAGTAGCAGGAATGAATGCTCACCAATTTCTCTTCAACTGTCTCATTTAAGTGGTACAAAACAATGTGGACTATTTCCTTTCTTTAAGCAACAAAAGCCTGCTCACTTTCAACAAGTTTATCCTCTAATTCTCTTATTTTCTCTTTTAATTGCCCCTTAGAGGCATCGACTGAAGACTCAATTTCTTCAATAATTGGTGGAACAGGGGAAGATGGAGAAGTGGCCTTATCTATTACCATTGGTGCTACAACATTGGAACTGTAGAGAATTGGTGCTGCAGAGGAAGAGTAAAGATACACTTGCAAGAACTAAAGCTTGTAATTTTGCAATTCTTTGATTTAATAAGGCAACTTGCGCCTTCAACTTAGTACATCTTTTAGATGCCTTGTCACATTCCCCGACCAAATGGTTGCACCTGAACCTATATTCTTTAGTCTATTCCTTTTCCCACTTGGTAACATCATGTGCCATCTTGGCAGTCTCCAACACACTCTTTGCAGAATCCATTCCCTCTGTATCTGCTGCCCTTTGAATTATGACACTTCCCCTCACATTTGGATTAATATTTGCAATATTTGGTTTTTGTGTAGTTTGGGACAAGGACCAAATGGACAGTGTAGCATAATCATTGCTGTAATAAGCACCCTTCATAGCAAGATAAACCAACTTTGCCTCATTTCCATGAATTTTGATACTTCTTACAACATCAACAATATTCCACTCTGGTAAAATTAACACCCCTGATTGGTGTACCATTCTCTTCCTCAAATTGCCTCAAATTCATTTTGCATTTCTAATTGGACCCCATGTTCATTTTCTTCCTTAGATCTATCAGGCTTTTGAGCCTTTCTTTCTTCACATCTCTTGTGGTATTCCTCTAAATTCATCTTCCATAACAATTGTTTGAATGCAATTGTCTTAACAAAACTTTCATCCTCAAGGAAAGCAGTGCATGTTTCCTTCCTCATATCCCTGTGGGCTCTTCCTTCTACCTCCAGAGCAGTGAAATCAGGGAGAGGGGCTGGTATTCCAACTTGCAAGTCAGTTTCAAGAATCAAGATACAATTCTCACCCTCAGAGTCATTGGAATCACCATCCTCACCCTCAATAACAATTGGCTTTGATTTCTCACTCTTTCCTTTGGATTTTGGGGATAGCGGAGGTGGTGAAGAAGGTGGAGTGACCTCTCTCCTAGGTCTGTCCTCTGAATCTGAAATGTGAATACCCTTCAATTTCCTAGGAGGAGATGGAGAAGTTCTCCTTTTGTATGTCATTATCTTCTTTCATTTCCTCTTCCTCTCCTCATCATCACTGTCACTACTGACAGGCTCAGCTTTTAACCCTTTCCACACCTTGATGTTCAAAGGAGGATATTCAGGAGGTCTAACCTCTTCTTTTCCTTCTTCCTAAGGTGGAGTCGTAGATGCTGCCTGAGAAAGCATTATACTTGGCCCCAAAGAAACCAATGGTGTATGCAGAATCCTTTGTAATGCAACAAAATTATCACCTGATTTTAACCTGTCTAGCTTTTGTTGCGTTTTTGTCATTGATGTTTCAGTGACTTAGTTGACTTATGAGATGGCTGCGTATCTGTAGTCTAGCCTTCTGTGACAAATGTGTCCGCTGTCATACGTTTTTGGCTTGGTTTTGTGTGGCTATCTTTGCATATGCCGTATCCTTCCTCTTCACGGGCTGCGAGTTACATAATGTAATGGTACTGCCATAGATTCTTCACAGCAGGGTACTCATACTTTCGAATAAGTGGTGGCACCTGTGCATACAGAGGCAAATTACATACAAATGTATATCGTGGGCTGAAGAATGACACCTGTGCAGTGTCAAGTTATCTTTTAAAGAAATCCACTGTAAGTTTTTTCCAAATATGGGGCACATAAAACAAATGAGGTGGTGGCTGGCAGTTTGGGCTGTGAGTAGTTTTGATTGGTTCTGGATCACATTTTAAAACGTGACCAGTCATAGCGAAAACGTTTTTTTAAACTAATGATGAGACTCAGCATTTTTGAGACAGGTGTAGTGTGTGCTCTGTGTAAAAAAAAATGCTTCGGTCGCATGTTTAGAATACACATCTCTGAGGCAAAACTTAGTGAGAAAAAAATGCGCCTAGGGGTATGTGTTGTTTTTAACAAACACGACAAGCTTTTTGGAAATATCGGGTCAAGAGAGGATTAAAAAGTTTGATTTTTTACTGAGGCAAATATGTTGCTGTTTTTTGAGAAGAATGTCTATTGAAAGCGTTTTCTATGGTGGGTCGTGTTTTTGAACTTGGTGCTGTGCGTGCTCTGAGAACATACGTCCTTTTGTAACCAATAAATGTTTGTGTCCAGGCTTCCAACAGTGTCAAAAAGGAGTCTCATCTAATTAAAGTGTCAACATAGCAAGGGCAAGCCTATTAAAAATGTTCGCAGGCAAAGGAAAACAACGGATGTGTGGGTTGCGGTTATAGGCTGGATTCATTATGTTGAACAACCAGCGATCGGGTAACTCAAGATAGGAGTATACGAGTGCGTCTTAGTATCACATGTTTTTGTGACATGTTCAACAACAATATCATTCATAGATAAAACTATGGTGGCTGAGTATTTATCTGGTGCTGTGCTTGTTTTGAAGACACAAGCTTTGTAATATGATAAAAAGAATATTGAGATTGTGATTGCGCGCATAGGGAGGCTATCTGGGTTAAAGTTTCAAAAATCTTTTGGCATCAGGGATGAGACCAGACTAAAGTGGATTTTATCTTCGTTAAAGTGATCTCGAATTCCATTTCTTGTTGAAATTATTCTACTTGGATTACAAGGTCTTTGCTTCTTCTGTAAAGACTTAGAGCTTATTCCGGTTTGTTTAGTATTTCACAAATCTCCTACAGCAAAAGGTTGTTGCCTTTTTAGGATAGGTTGGAGCCTGTTTTGTAAAAAGACTGAGAAGAGTTGTAGCTCTTGGATGTAAAGGGTTGTTGCCTGTTTGAGATTAGTGGTGCCGTGGTTTTTTTACCCATCTTGGGTTTTCCACGAGATAAAAATCTGTGTCTTGCCTCTTCTGCTTGTGTTTGCATTCTCTGATGTTGATATTTAATTAAGTTGCTTAAAATATTGATCACCCCCTCCCCCTATCAGTATTTTTCGGTTTTCAGCTTTTGCCTCAAGGTTGTGACACAATCATGGAAGTGTCCAAATACAATATCCATTTTCCTATAGAAAGGAGTAATGGTATGCAAGGGATCATATGTGGGCTCAATCTTCTTTACATCATCCCACAACTGCTTATATGCCAACCACTTCTTGTTCTCCTCCTACTGCCTCTCATCATAAATATTTAATATGAAATCCTCTTCAAAATTAAATTCATGAGACATTGGTGTCATCTTAATTCTTTGTCTAAACAAATTGTAAAAGTTTTCTGGGTCACTATGTCTAGGAACATTGACCCTAATAGCATAAGGTTGCAGAACCTTGTGGAAATGGACCTATCCTCCTTTGTTGACAACAAAGAATGACAATACTGTGACATCAGGGAAAATGGACCCCGTATTTTTTCCTGCTAGCTCCTTCTCTTGAATCCATGCAATTTGCCTCATAATCTCTACAAATCCTAATCTTAGATTTACACAATAAGGAAGCACAAAAGGCCTACCACAATAGTCATATACTTTGATTACAGTGCTGACATTGTAAGCAATAATGTCTCCGCAATTGTGATCAACACCAATCTCTGACACTCTTTCTTTAGGTCTCAAAAAATCAAGTAATTTGTTTGGTAGCCTTGGTGGATTCACAATTAACCTAGCCCTAAGTTTTGATGCAAAGTAATTATCAAATAGTAAGTAGCTGGAAGCTTCTCTGTCTTTTGACAATACTGTGCTCCATGTCTGCACCGACATAGGTTCACCATCTATTTCTCTTGTCAGGGTCATATAATGTGCAAAGTAATCAACATTCTTAGCAAGAAACATGTGCTGTAAGGAATACCAGTAGAAATGGTTTACTTCTCCTTTCTTCAAATTGATCAATCCTTCATGAATCCTATCCATTACATATGGCACATAGTCATAAATCATCGTAAAATTTGGATGATGTATTTGGATAGCCATATACATATACTCAATAGGTCTTATAGAACCAACATGTCTACCAAAAACCTGACACAAAGAGCAGAAAGTAGCCTTTAAATGTAGACCAAAAGCTTCAATTGGAAAAGGCTCCCTAGTACTTGGCCCAATATAATTTAAGCTGGTAGTTCCGGCCTTTGCAAGATGAGCTGGCAACTGATGCCCTCTAACAAATTCTTTGGTCTTTGCATACTGAACTGCAAATGCCTCTAAGTCTATAGGTTCTAAGAATCTTGCTATCTCATAAGTACCAAACACCTCTTGGAACCCTTCTCTACATGTTCTCAAAATAGGCCCTCCATGATTATCCCTTACTACTTTTGACACCGGATCATATCTCTCGTCTATTGACACCGGATCATATCTCTCTTCTATTGACAACATCAATTCTGCATCCATGAACACATTTGGAACCATCAACTTCCTTAGGTCATATTGCCATGCATTGGACTTTGGGTTTGCTAAGTTTGACTGCCCATACCACATTCTAAATAATTCCAACCACGTCATAGGCATAGTAGCATTAGAAATATGTGCGACCTGGTCATATAAACCCTCACCAATTTTCCATCCTTTTATCAGCTGTAACTCATCATATCTATCATTGGTTGAGGGCTTTAGTTGGTCCAAGAAATCATCAAATAGGTTTCTCTTCAAGTAATCCCCCTAGCTTGAGAGTTGTCTTGATGGAGGCATTTTTAAAACTAGGGTTTTATAGAACAATAATTCAGATACAAAAAAATTAGGGCTTCCTAAATAATATCAACAATTCTTCACGAAACCCTACTCAATTTCAAGAATTCACTACCCCAATACCTTTAATTATTCAAAAGTAACCCTTTCCCCACAATTTATGACAATAAAACCAAATAATTCTACAATTGAACAACAGGAGGATTGAAACCGTATTTACGACTTTCACACATGCAACAACACTGAATTTTGCACAACAACACCTCCTTCGATCTCTTCAACAACTCCAGAGCACCATACAATCTTTTGTGAATGCAGAATGAATCAAAGAAAGGATCAAAAAGGCCTTTTAATTACCATCTGCAACTATCACCATTTCGTCATATTCACCATTAATTCATATGAGCAAACAAACAACTATAAAACCTTTATTTCTGGAGTTCAAATCTTAGCTGTCGATCCCCTTCATACTAGCAAAATCAACAGTTTTGATTGGTCAATCTGAATTTGACTACCATTTAAGCAAGCAGGCCCAAAATTCAGCCAATAAGAAAGCACCACATCACAAGAAACAACACATCAGCACCCTGACCCACCATTCCTTGAAACTCCGTCGACTGAGTATAAGTGGTACAATCTTGTGATCCCGCACAGAATAAACTTCGATCAACTTTCATCACGGGATCACGTGGACCGTTGATCTCTACAACAACTTGACCATTGAACAATCATGAGAGGCTGGTAACCATTGATCACCTTCTCATTATCAATAAAACATCATCGCTGAATTTTCCCATGTGCCAAAATATTAGCATTTAAGTTGCAAGCGCTTTAACTTCAATACAATCATCAACTACAACATGGAAATCCCTGTCATTGAATTCAACCAACTAATGAATTGTTGCTATCTATCACCAACTGTCATTCACCTCCATCCCACCTCCTGATCATTCGTTGGCCTGGGACACATGGCATCATCCGGCGATCCTGCGCTGAATAAACTTCGTACTCTTTGTTCACAGGATCACGAGAGCCGTAGATCTCCGCAATACTTTATCCTCTGAGCAACAATGACATAAGATAACATACGAGTACCTTTTCTCACAGATTTAAACATCACTGTAGAAATAAACCATGTGCTGAATGATGAACACATTAGTAAACCGACATTTAACCAAGTGGGACGCCAAACATAACCAATGGCTTAAACAAACACCACCGACCAATCAGCAACGGACAATGGCACACTCCTGTCATCCCACGAACATAATGATCTAGACTGTGATGTTATCATGGGATAGTGGGGCAAAACAGAGAACAGCACGTCACCACCCGCTGAAAAACATAAAAGGGTCTCGTCTAGCGTGATGGTTAAACACACAACTTAGCGAAAAATAAAGTAGGGACCACAGGCACGAACTTATGGAAATAAAACTTAGGATGCAGAATAAAAAAGGTTGACACTTAATGACTTTAAAGAGTTTGGACTTAAAACAGACAACCCCTTTTACAACGATAAAAAAACCCATCCTTAAGTTAAAAAAGGTAACGACAAATTAGAACGACTTAGGGTTATTTCAACATTTAGACAATTTTTAACACAACCCTAAACCCTTCACCCTAAAGGCCACAAAAACACTTGCAGAAACCCTATAAACAACTTTACAACTATTCAAAACCCAGGATTTTGCAAAGTGTGAATTTTTACTACCACTTTTCAAATGGTAGAACTGCTGCTTGACATTGCATCACGTATCTGGTTATTTTCGGGCATTTATCAGACTTTGAAGTTACTCTGTAGCTGGTTGATATCACAAAACCCTAACATTGCCATGATAACAATGTTTGATAAGATTTAACTTTTAGATACTTTCATTGATCTTCATACCTGTAGCTGCTACTGATTGCTATTACCAGGTATAATTTTAAAGCACTGCTTCCAGCCCTCTCTATTGAATGTTCTCTGTTGGGCTTTGATGTCCTTTATCTGTATATTTCTTTTCAACTCTTTGAAGTTGTAGCTTTATGATTCCATATTTCCATATCAAGGATTTTAAACATCTTTCACCAGCCACAGACACTAAAGTCCTCTTATGTACCTTTCGTATTCAAATGGTTAAGTATCCATCACCATACCCATTTGGATTAACACAAATTGATGTTCAGATTCATTACCTTTACCTTCTGTGGTGGCTTAACTATATCTGCATCATTCACTGTTTTATCATGACAAACCCAGAACATTACAATTCTGTCATGTAAGTTCTCCATTAGTTCAAGTATTGTGTAATGGTCACTTCTGAAGCAACAATACAAAAACTCTTTAAATGTTCAAGACAATCATTTATTATGAGATCATTTGCATTGTCTAAAACAGTCCTTGCACTCTTAATTGCATCAGGATACATTTCATAGCAATAATAACATTAATGTTTTATGTTCCTCTGATTGCTTGCTGGCATCATGTTTACCTTTGTAATTCAATGTTATATTATGTAATTTGATGCTTTCTTGATATTATCATTGATAGATACTTTACTGTCTTCTTTATTGATATTAATGAATATGGCCCCTATCAAGACAAATACAATTCATTTTCAAATCATGATTAACTTTACCTCGATGTGATGGCATCATATCTTTGCTCCTTATTTGATTTGAACTTTCATCAAGGATCATTGGATTACCTTGACTGCTTATAGCAATTGTGATCTTGATAATGCTCTGTTATTGATACTCTGATACTTTGGTTTCATCATATGACTGATTGAAGTATCTTGAATTTTTTTCTCCTTAAACATATATTGCTCTCTGATCTGTATATTTATATATATGTCATTGATCTTTTGTGCTGTGTCATCCACTGTGCTTCCTTTTTAGAAGCAATGCCTTTGCTTTACTGTCTGTGGCTTTGATAGAAACAATGCCTTTTCTTTACTGTAACATCTTTATTGTTGCTTCTAGTACCTCTTGCTATTGGTGTACCTCCTGTAGCATGTTATAACTGTTTCATGATTTAAGAATGAAGATTTCATATCTCGGACTTCATATCTCTACATTTCTGTCTTCCTCCATGAGCTTGCAATAGTTACTTTTGGTAGATTGATGCTTTTCCAAATGTATCTGTTGCTTGATACCTGTTGGTATGCTGCTGTCCATAGTCGTTTTATCACAGTTCTATTTTGATCACCAACAATTAATCTTACAGGTTTACCTTCCTTATACACCAACAATGCATGTTTCACTCACATTATTGCTGAAATATATGACAAGAAGGTTTCATATCCTGTTGATATGTCCCTTCGGTGGCCCATTCTTTGTAATATGATTCTTTGATAGAAGACCCCAGTCTGAACACTTTTTGCCATCTCTATCATCTGATTTTGTTATTGAATGCTGATTGTTCATTTTAAATAAACTGTAATGTTTCACAACATAGTGTCATGTTCCTTCAATAGTTTGTTGTCTTTAATCCAAATCTGCAGCTATGACATAAAATAATGTAAAAGGTTCCACATTTGAAAAAAATATGTCCCTTTGATAACTTAATGTTTTCATTCCTATAGTTACATTAATAATTTCATGTTTAAGATAATTCATGCACGCTGGTTTCAACCCTTGTGGGAGGCACATTTTACTGCATGTGCAATTAAACAATCATATGAACCTGTTCGTGCACATGAAACAAACCTGTTAATTTTAAAACATTCTAACTCAGCTTGTTTTCTCTTTTGCTTTTTGATGTTTTACATGATGAAATAATGCTAGTATAGGAGTTGATACTAGGAATAAGGATTCAGATTCTCCATTGTTGAATCCCTGGACTGACCTTTCTTCTCATTTATTTTTACAGGTACATTAAGGAGATGGGACTCGGACCTCAATCAACATATCAAGTCACAACAGTCCACCATTAACAGGCAATGGTGGATTTCTCCTTATTCTTCTAGTCTTGACTTCTATATTGCATTTCTAGCTTTCAAATTGTTTTAAGAGCTCTACGACATGTGTGGTTTATCCTTATTGTTTTCTGCTCTTATCCTTTTGTAAATGAAAAGAATGAATAAAAAGACCTTGTATTTGCAAAAGTACTTGTGATATTCTTTATGTAAATCTCTCTTGCACATAGATGTATATTTTCCTTTCTTTCTGCATTGTCCTCTTTTCAGTTTACTTTTTGCATTCTTATTTTCAATTCAAACACAACACCTAAAACTTAAAAAGTTTTAGAATGAACCAAATGTACCTTAGTTGTCATCTACCTTGTTTTTTCAATTTGAGCTGGAGGTATCTCGAGTAGTTATGGACACTATTTTTTTTGGTATGGTTGCTCCCCCACTTATTTGGGCTTAAGCTGAATTGACATATGAGCAATCTAATTGAATTTCCATCTTTTCTTGAAACTCTGGTGTGAAATTATATACCAATTATTTATCTACTAATAATAAAGTAGAATTTAATGAAAATAATTCATATCTGTTTGAAATATCAAAATATGATACATGATTTACATAAAAGAGTCAAAGGTTAGAGACAAACAAAAACAAAAACAAAAATTCTTTCAAATGAAAACCACCATGCTTTTTTTAAAAAGAAAAAAATTCAACTTGTGTTACGTGGCACCTTGAAAATCACTCTTTAAAAAAATTGAACATTACTTCTTTTAAGTAGCATATGTAAGAATATGTTTTTTTGTCCTTCATAAAAAGTATGAATAAAATGATAGTTGAAACAATCTTAAGTTAAATCAAAAGGGTAAGAGTGAAAATTGTTAGTATATTTCAGATTCTAGCAAGGAATATAACAATCTATAGAGATCCAACAAAACTAAGCACAGGATGTAAACTCAAAGCAAGGAGAGATAGGACCCGTATTGTATCTCTGAATCAGTCCTTAGAGACTTCAAATCTGCACTTTGTATTCTTCAATTAGCTCTTCTAGGGCTATATAATTCTGCCCTAAATCACTCCTCTAGGGCTGCAAGATCTCTGCCCTAATTTGCTCCTCTAGGGCTGCTAGATCTCTGCCCTAATTCGCTTCATTATGCCACCGATCTGAACTTCAAGTTGTCTCAGATCTGCCCATGTGAAGCCTCAACACTTGGACAAATCGAACAATCTCAATGAAGGAAAATTCGCTCCTTGTGAATGCTCGAATTTGCTAAATCTAATATCGCTGCTCTTGAATATTGAGGGAAGACCGATTCTTGAAGGAAGGAGAGCACGTTATGTGTTTGGTGTCTCCTCTCCAAGAATCACACCAATATATATATATATGTGACTTATAACAATTATACACCCTCCTCTAAGAGTGCCAACTTGGCCTACCTTGGGCCCTCAAATTTAATTGCTAATTCTCATATATATATTTGCATTTATAATAATATCTTATTATTATAAAATCGCACTAATATTTTATATTAGTCTCAAGTGTCCGATTGATCTTAGCTGTAAAGGCTACAATATTAACACTCCCTCTTAGTCTTGAGGGTAAGATCAACCTATAGATCCTATCTATAGTACGGTACACCCTATTCAATCTATCACCCTGTGATAGAGGTAACAACACATAACTAAAATGGATCCTTTATCCAATGATGCCATAGATCTCCCATCTATGATAGTAGATCTCTATCTACAAGATATAATGAGAACACAAATGTTCTTCATTATTCCTCAACCATACATCTCATATTTATATGAGAAACATCATATCATATGATGCTTACCATCCAAATGTGGATTTCCTAGATCCACTGGTCTCCATGACCCAAGAATATCAAGTCCATGATATTCATGATAACATCAAGTCCATGATGTTTATCAATCATAAGTGATATCAAGTCCATGATATCAAATTCATGATATTTCCAATCAATTTGTGAATTTCCTAGATCCCCTAGTCACCTTGACTCTTTTGAATATCAAGTCCATGATATTCAAGGTAGTATCAGGTCCATGATACTTTCTTGACACAAGTCATCTTGAGTCAACCATCAAATCCATGATGTTTTCTATCCAATTTGTGGATAACTTGGATCAACGAGTCCTCTTGACTCAGCCAATAGAATATCAAGTCCATGATATTCATGGTATCATCAAGTCCATGATGTATACCAACCAATCTATGGATAACTGAATCCACAAGTCACCAAGACTCAAGAAATGTCAAGTCCATGACATCAAACCAACATCAAGTCCATGATGTTAAGTGCATTGGTCTAACAAATATCAAGTCCATGATATTCACCAAGTGCTCGGAGTAATGGCCTATTGACATCAAGTCCATGATGTCCACCAATTACTCAGATGTGGGATCCCTGATCCACGAGATATCATGAGCATTGGTCTAATGAATATCAAGTCCATGATATTCACCAAATGCTCAGAGCAATGGTCTCCAGACATCAAGTCCATGATGTCCACCAAATGCTCAACAATGGATCCTTGATCCATGAGAGGAATATCAAATCCATGATATTCTCCAAGTATCCAATTCATAAGAAACAACTTAGCCATATGCATAAGTGTAACCAAATGAATCAAACATAACCAAATGTATCTCATAATCAAAATCTTATCTCATGAATCTACATAAGCATAAGAGTAACCAATATGATCTTATAATCATAAGATTCAAGTTCAAAGAAAATGTGTTTACACATAGAACCACATGTAATACAGTCTCAGCTATAATCAATAAATATAGACTCAGCCATAAAAGAAAGTATGGTCCATACATACACAATAAGCCACTAAAGTATGCTTCATACACACATGCTCCATACAATCATAATAAGTAGCCAAATGTAATAACCAATATCCAAATGCAGTTCTCTCATAGAACCAGCATAATTCATCCAGCATCCATAGACAAGTCTTAGTCATAAGCATAAGAGTAATCACATAAGTCTCACCACATAAAGGTAACCAGATCTATCCAACATATAACCAGGTGTAATGTGATCACAGCAAGATGCAATATATTTCCCTCTATAAAGAAGTGTATCCATACATATATATGATCAATAGCAAGATATATATAAAGGATAACATATATCCATAAAATATGCTCCACGCATACAACAACATTATCTCTAAGTATCATAATGTATCTTCCCACACATACATAAAATATGCCAATTGTAACATACACAACATATGCCAATGTAAGTATGTTCCAACATTCATTAACTAATAATGTATGCACCCATGCATCAATAAAGAAAAAAACAGTTAGTCAGTTATACTAACAATTAGCTGTGTGAGTTCCCATAACAGCGTAAGGTATAACATGTGTCATAACAAAAATATGTCAAGGTATTTGTTCATAATGTAATGTATGCTGCAAGGTATGCTGCTAGGTATGCTGCTGATCATTTGTGTATGATCTCATACATAAGTAAGACATATGCTAAGGTAAAGTATGCATCCATGCATAAAAAACATAGATATGTTAAGGTATGCTTCCATAGCAAGTAATCAGCATGACATAAGGAAGGAGTTCATAACACAAAATTAAGTGAGCCCATAAATGAACTCCCTCTTAAACCACATACCCATAATTAAGTCATTCCAAGGTACGTGTTACTCAAGGTGACCTACTCCTTTTGGATAGTCCTGTCTTCTCACTCTAACAAGATCAAAACTCCCTCTCAAGGTATGTTTCTTGGTGGCTTGAATTTAACCAATAATTGAAGGGCAATCTGAAAATATGCCTTAAGAGAAGATAATATGCACTAGGAGATCAATCGGTTAATTGGAACAACCGATAAATAAAAAGACAACCAATGCAAAACATATGCCAATATGCAGCCAATGTTACATAAAGCCAATGTATGTGCCTATACATCAAAAGGCTAACAATCTGCAGTATATGTTCCTTTATAACAGCGTAAAAAATAACATATGCCTGGGCAAAGTATGCTGTTTAAAAATAGTTATGTCAATCAGCTAAACAGTCATTCCAAATAGTTGATCCAATCAGCTATTAACGAAGAATCGTATTCTCTACAGAAAATAACAATTCCACACATACATGCCAAGGTATATTATAACCAATATCTCAACATGAGTCAATGCTGTAAGGTTAATATGCCAAGTGTGCTTCCTACACATTAATAATGCCAATGCAAATGCATAAAACCAGTATGTGTATACCAATGTGAAACAGTTAATGTTCCCATACATCATATGCCAAACAATATGAAGGTATGATGCAATACCGTGTGAAGTATGCATCTGTGATGACCCGTTGTTGAAATAATATTTAATAATAAATAATATTGATAACATTCAATGTTACTAGTAAATAATTAAATAATATTATTAATAAATAATAATATTTAATAATAAGAATAGTAAACATTATTCATTGTTAATCAAATAATATTATTATTATAAGTATAAACACATTTAATTAAGAAAGTTAACTAACCACAGAACATTATATATCCTCTAAGCAATAATAAGAGAGAATTATGTTGTTAACAGTTTGAATTATGGAAAAAGGCAATAAGCAGAGACATGTCTCTTCAACTAAAGGATGCGTCTACTTGGTTGTAAGCTATATAATGAGAATTGGTTTCATTCGGGGGGGAGATATAAGGGGATGAATATCAGACATTACTTATTATATATATATATATATATATATATATATATATATATCAGACAATCGATATCAGTCCAGCAGCATACAGAAGTATATATATAAACATATACAACACTTATTAGTATATAAGTCAGAATTGAAAGTATTGGTCTATATCATTAATCTGGTATTACCAGCAGACAATAAAAGAGTTACAATAACAACCCGGATTGGCTGGAAATCATGGAATAGTGAATATATAATATATTTGATATACTCTATTCCAAAGAATTATAAAATATGTTCAGCAGTGACTGGAAATCATTAAGGATTAGCATATCTGAATTAGATATGTATATATGCCATCACATGATCAAACTATTGAATTCATTCAATACTGTATCAAATAAATGTTGAAGTCTGAAACTATGATTAAATATACAAGGAAGTATTTATAATTATATATTAAGACCTTATTTAATCCTATATACTATTTGACTCAAGGAAAGAAGTTGTAATGTTACCAAGGAGGGGCTTGTGTAAATCCAGGTAATGGCTATCTGTCCCAAAATAAGGTGGGGGTCAGCGTCCCAATAGTTTGGGCTTGGACCTGTAAACTTTGAGGGAGCCCATTATGGTTGGTCTCTAGGCACCCTGGATAACATCTACGCTTCTCTTCATGAAGTTAAAATAGTAATAAGATTGGATATGAGTGTTAAAGATAACTAAATCTAATAAGATAAATGACTATTCCTATCATGGACATTACAATCCAAACCCTAATTGATAAATTTAAGATAAATTAAGGAGGGTCCCAACAGGGGACATTACAGCATCCCATCTAGTTGTGCTAATAGCAGATAATCAGCTAGACATGCAAAGTATCAGCTATGATGCTAACCAGCTATGATCCTATAAGACATGAGTTTATAGCACAACACTAGAGCCCATGATTATACTCCCCTCTGAATCATACATGCCATGTACTTAACTTAAGATGATCTACTTTCTCTAGATCAATTTTATGTAATTCCTAACAGCTCCTTCTGAGACTTAGGTTTATTACAAAGTTTTAGATTCCCTCTAGATCCAATAAGAAAAGGCAATTTAAAATTTTCAAGGAGGTCAATAGGTAAATTTCAAACATGTAAGAATTGTATTTGACACAACCTTGAGTTCTACCCATATCTTCCCAGCCAATGAGAACTAATAAGTTTTCCCATAGAGGGCAACCAATGATATTGCAAATCAAAGCCCTCATTGCAATTTTCAGACCAAACCCCGGTTGCCATGATGTTCCTTAGTTTTGAAAGAGTTAGACTGAAATTCCTAAATCTGAAATTAGATCTTTTACTCTACCAACGCTCTGATACCATGTTAGCGTATTTCAGATTCTAGCAAGGAATATAACAATCTATAGAGATCTAACAAAACTAAGCACAAGATGTAAACTCAAAGCAAGGAGAGATAGTACCTGTATTGTATCTCTGAATCAGTCCTTAGAGACTTCAAATCTGCACTTTGTATTCTTCAATTAGCTCTTCTAGGGCTATATAATTCTGCCCTAAATCGCTCCTCTAGGGCTGCAAGATCTCTGCCCTAATTCGCTCCTCTAGGGCTGCTAGATCTCTGCCCTAATTCGCTTCATTATGCCACCGATCTGAACTTCAAGTTGTCTCAGCTCTGCCCATGTGAAGCCTCAGCACTTGGACAAATCGAACAATCTCAATGAAGGAAAATTCGCTCCTTGTGAATGCTCGAATTTGCTAAATCTAATATCATTGCTCTTGAATATTGAGGGAAGACCGATTCTTGAGGGAAGGAGAGCACGTTATGTGTTTGGTGTCTCCACTCCAAGAATCACATCAATATATATATATATATATATATATATATATATGACTTATAACAATTATACACCCTCCTCTAAGAGTGCTGACTTGGCCTACCTTGGGCCCTCAAATTTAATTGCTAATTCTCATATATATATATATATTTGCATTTATAATAATATCTTATTATTATAAAATCACACTAATATTTTATTATTAGTCTCAAGTGTCCGATTGATCTTAGCTGCAAAGGCTACAATATTAACAAAAACAAGCAAATAAAATGGAGAAAATGGTGCCGTGTAAAAAACTTGTATTTTAAATAATTTGGTTGTGTTAAAAGAAAGATGGAGAGACAATCGTGATGCTCCGTTTGAGTAGACAACACGACATTCCACGTCACTAACGCAAGACTTTCCCACCATTGAAGCTCGCGCTTCGATTTTTTTCTGCTCCAAATCTTCATAAATAAGAAAATCCACAGAGTTGGGAGCAAATCAGTGCATTTTTAGGGTTCTTGGAGATTTCATTTTCACTAGGTTGCTGAGGTTATAGTATCTGAAGTGAAATCAACTTAGCAAAAATTTGTTTTTGGACTATTGTGTTTTAAGTTGCAATTTGTGTACTTTTGATTTTATCTTCATTTTATGTAGAACAATTGCTTTTTTTGTCATAATTTTTAATTTTTTGGCCATTTTTTGTGTTTTGTTGTGGTTGCTTTATTTAATAGTAACAATGCTTGACCATTTGCAATATTTGCTTTCTGAAACTCTATCAAAGAGCGGGAAGTTAGGCTACATTGGACGCCATGGTGCGGTAACATTACACAAATATAAGTATTGTGGTGTGAATAGGTCCTATGTTGCCACATATGTGCTGCAACCATTTTGGAGCCGTTGTGTTAGTCTTTTCCCTCTTTTGATGTCGTGAATATTTTAATCAAGTACTGTTTTGCATTTTTTTTGAGAAAAAAAATTCTTGATGATAGTGGTTAGGTACAAAGTTTTAAAATAGAACATTAATAAGGGCGCCATATGCACATAATTTTTAAATAGAACTTTGTTAGCAATTTAGTAGTTTTGGTTTGTGTGTAGTTATATTTAACTTTAATATCGTCTATGCCTTTTCTTATGGTTCTGAAATTTTATATTTGACTCTATCTTTGTAAAAACATATGTTTAAACAACAACAATCTCTAGGTTTCAGCTCAAGATTTGTAATTGTCACTGCAAAATTGTATCAAAAGGGACAAATATTAAAAAAATCAGATTTCCTAAATAAATTGTACCATTGACATTCATTGCACAAAACTTATTCGAATAAATTTTAGATCTTATAATTTATGGAAATAGATTTTAGTTCCTTAGAATTTCAAAACTTAGTTTTATCAAATTGGTTGCAGTGGAATTTTGTCAATACATTAGTGAATCTTTGTACTTTCAAAACTCTTCAAAATGATATCCCATGAGAAGCAAAGTTATTCCCAACTCTCTGATTCTCATGGCAGTAGGTTTGAACCTTCCATTTGTTTTGACTTTTCTAGTCAACTTGCTTTCTTATGGTTCTTCTTGCAGCTGTTTAAACATATTTTTTACAAAGATAGGGCCAAATATAAAATTTCAGGCTTGGAACTCGTTGTTTTACAATACTATGATATATCACAGAAGGGAGAGATCATCAACTACGAGAACCATAAGAAAAAAACACATATGATGTTAAAGTGAAAGATGACTACACACAAACTACAATTTCATAACATATCGATAACAAGTTTGATTTGAAAATCATGTATATAAGATGCCACTATTAATGTTGAATTTTAAAACTTTGTACCCTAACTACTATTATCAAGAATTTTCCCCCCAAAACATGTAAAACAGTGAGAGCTAAGATTAACGCAACGACTCCAAAATAGTTGTAGCGCATATCTAGCAACATAAGACCTATCCACACCACTATACTTATATCTGTGTAGCGTTTTCACTCCATTTCGTCCAGTGTAGCCCATCTGATAGGCTTCTAAAAAGGTTTTAAAAAAAAATATTGCAAAGGGCCAAGCATTGATACTATTAAATAAAATAATTATGACAAAATACAACAAATGACCTAAACATTTGAAGTTATGACAAAAAGAGCAATTGATCTGCATATAAATGAAAACAAAATCAAAGTGCACAAATTCCAACTTACAACAGAAGAGTCCTGAAACAAATCTTTGCTAGGTTGATTCAATTTTTGGTTGTATAACCTTTTGCAACTTAACAGAAATGAAATCTCTGAAAACGCTGAAGCTACATTGGTTTGTTCCGAATGCTGTGGATTTTCTTATTTGTGAAAATTTAGAGTGGAAAAAAATTTAAGTGTGGGCTTCAATGGTGGCAAAGTGTTGCGTTAGTGACGTGGAATGTCATGTTGCCTATTCAGACGGAGCGTCACACTTATTTGCCTCCCCTTCTTTCATTTGACATAAACCAAATTATTTTTAAAACGAATTTTTTACACGACACTGTTTTTATTATTTTACTTGTTTGTTTTCACTTTTACCCTTTTGATTTAACTTGGGATTTTTGTTATTTTGTTTTAGTTTGTATCAATTGCCATTTTATTCATACTTTTTAGAAAGGGGAAAAAGACATATTCGTACCTATATGCTTACTTAAAGAGAAAAAAAGAATTAAATTTCAATATATAGAATAAGGAGTTTTGAAAGTGCATGTAAAACAGTGAGAGCAAAGATTAAGGCAACGACTCCAAAATAGTTGTAGCTCATATCTCGCAACATAAGACCTATCCACACCACTATACTTATATCTGTGTAGGGTTTTCACTCCATGACGTCCAGTGTAGCCCGTCTTATAGGCTTCTAAAAACGTTTTAGAAAAAAATATTGCAAAGGGCCAAGCATTGATACTATTAAATAAAATAATCATAACAAAATACAACAAATGACCTAAACATTTGAAGTTATGACAAAAAGAGCAATTGATCTGCTTATAAATGAAGTTATGACTCCAAAATAGTTGTAGCGCATATCTAGCAACATAAGACCTATCCACACCACTACAGTTATATCCGTGTAGCGTTTTCAGTCCATGACGTCCAGTGTAGCCCATCTTACAGGCTTCTAAAAAGGTTTCAGAAAAAAATATTGCAAAGGGCCAAGCATTGATAGTATTAAATAAAATAATCATAACAAAATACAACAAATGACCTAAACATTTGAAGTTATGACAAAAAGTGCAATTGATCTGCATATAAATGAAAACAAAATCAAAGTGCACAAATTCCAACTTACAACAGAAGAGTCCTGAAACAAATCTTTGCTAGGTTGATTTAATTTTTGTTTGTATGACCTTTTGCATTTAGCGGAAATGAAATCTCTGAAAATGCTGAAGCTACATTGGTTTGTTCTGAATGCTGTGGATTTTCTTATTTGTGAAAATTTAGAGTGGAAACAATTTAAGTGTGGGCTTCAATGGTGGCAAAGTGTTGCGTTAGTGTAGCCCATCTTACAGGCTTCTAAAAATGTTTCAGAAAAAAATATTGCAAGGGCCAAGCATTGATACTATTAAATAAAATAATCATAACAAAATACAACAAATGACCTAAACATTTGAAGTTATGACAAAAAGAGCAATTGATCTGCATATAAATGAAGTTATGACTCCAAAATAGTTGTAGCGCATATCTAGCAACATAAGACCTATCCACACCACTATACTTATATCTGTGTAACGTTTTCACTCCATGACGTCCTGTGTAGCCCATCTTACAGGCTTCTAAAAAGGTTTCAGAAAAAAATATTGCATAGGGCCAAGCATTGATACTATTAAATAAAATAATCATAACAAAATACAACAAATGACCTAAACATTTGAAGTTATGACAGAAAGAGCAATTGATCTGCGTATAAATGAAAACAAAATCAAAGTGCACAAATTCCAACTTACAACAGAAGAGTCCTGAAACAAATCTTTGCTAGGTTGATTTAATTTTTGTTTGTATAACCTTTTGCAACTTAGTGGAAATGAAATCTCTGAAAATGCTGAAGCTACATTGGTTTGTTCTGAATGCTGTGGATTTTCTTATTTGTCAAAATTTAGAGTGGAAAAAAATGAAGTGTGGGCTTCAATGGTGACAAAGTGTTGTGTTAGTGATGTGGAATGTCATGTTGCCTATTCAGACGGAGCGTCACACTTATTTGTCTTCCCTTCTTTCATTTGACATAAACTGAATTATTTTTAAAACGAATTTTTTATACGACACTGTTTTTATTATTTTACTTGTTTGTTTTCACTTTTACCCTTTTGATTTAACTTGGGATTTTTTGTTATTTTGCTTTAGTTGTTTCAATTGCCATTTTATTCATACTTTTCAGAAAGGGGAAAAAGACATATTTGTACCTATATGCTACTTAAAGAGAAAGAAAAAAGTAAATTTCAATATATAGAATAAGGAGTTTTGAAAGTGCTACGTGACATAAGTTGAATATTTTTGCATTTTAAAAGAAAATAAAGTGTTTTTCATTTGTAGGAATTTTAGTTTTTTTTGTCTCTATCTATAAGCTTTTAGTCTTTTATGTAAATTGTGTATCATATTTTGATATCTCTAATATAAGTATATTAGTTACATTAAATTTAATTTTTTATTGGTAGATAAATAATCAGTATAAAACTTTATATTTAAATTTCAAGAAAGCTGGGAATCAAGTTAGATTGTTCATATGTCAGTTCAACTTAAGCCAAAAAAAGTGGGGGAACAACTATACTAGAAAAAACAAAAAACTAGAAGTGCCCATAACTATCTAAGATATCAAGGGCATGAGACTAACATTAAAAGCTACAAAATTGTACTATCTACGCTATCTATTGTTGTTGCTATAGTCGAGACCTATCTATATTTAAAACTGTGGACAAAGTTACAAAACAAGCATCTGGTTAATTGCCAGAAGTTTCTAGGCCAACTGACCAAGCCTCCATGGAGCAAGCCAGGTCACCATTTTGTGGAATCTCACTTACACGAACCTCTTCATCGGTATTTGACTAGAGGGTTTCATATCCTGTTGATATGTCCCTTCAATGGCCTATTTTGTGCAATATGAATCTTTGTTAGAAAACCTGAGTCTGGAATCTTTTGGCTATCTCTGCCATTAGATTTTGTTATTGAATGCGAATTGTTCTTTTTAAATAAACTGGAAGGTTTCACAACATAGTGTCATGTCCCTTCAACAGTCTGTTGTCTTTAGTCCAAATCTGCGGCTATGACATAATAAGCTAAAAGGTTTCACATTTGAAAGAAATATTTCCCTTTGATAACTTAATGTTTTCATTCTTATAGTTGCATTAATAACTGCATCTTTAAGATAGTTCATGCACACTGAGCTCAACCCTTGTGAGAGACACATTTTACTCCACATGCAATTAAACAATCATATGAACCTGTTCCTGCACATGAAACAAACCTGTTAATTTCAAGACATTCTGACTCAGCTTGTTTTCTCTTTTACTTTCTGATCTTTTCTATTATGAAATATTCTGGTATAGGAGTTGATACTAGTAATAAGGATTCAGATTCTCCTTGGACTGACCTTTCTTCTCATTCATTTTTGCAGGTACATTAAGGACGTGGGATACAGACCTTAATAGGACGGTAAGATGGGCTACATTGGACGCCATGGTGTGGAAACATTACACAGATATAAGTACAGTGGTGTCGATAGGTCTTATGTTGCCAAATATGTGCTGCAACCATTTTGGAGCCGTTGTGTCAATTTTTTCCCTCTTTGGATGCCGTGAGTATTTTAATCAAGTACTGTTTTGCATGTTTTTTTAATTTTTTTTTTTGATAATAGTGGTTAGGTACGAAGTTTCGAAACAGAATATTAATATTGGTGCCATACATACATGATTTTGAAATCAAACTTTAATAGCGATATATTACAGAATTCTAGTTTGCGTTTAGTCATTTTTCACTTTAACATCGTCTGTGCCATTTCTTATGGCTCTTCTCGCAGTTGATGATCTCTTACTTTTGTGATACGCCATAGTGTTGTATAGCAATGAGTTCCAAGTTTTATATTTTATGTTTAGCCCTATCTTTGTAAAAGAAGTATGTTTAAAGTTTAAACAACAAAATATCTAGGTTTCAATTCAAGATTTGTAATAGTCACTGCAAAATTGTATCAAAAGGGACAGATATTTAAAAAAAATTAGATTTTCTGACTCGAAGGTTGTACCATTTGTATTCATTGAACAAAACTTATTTGAATAAATTTGAGAGCTTATAACTTATGGAAATAGATTTTAGTTCCTTAGATTTTCAAAACTTAGTCTTATCAAATTGGTTGGAGTGGAATTATGTCAATACTTAAGTGAATCTCTGTACTTTTAGAACTCTTCAAAATGATATCCCATGAGAAGCAAAGTTATCCCAAACTCTCTAATTCTCTTGTTAGTAGGTTTGAACCTTCCATTTGTTTTTGACTTTGCTAGTCAACTTGCTTTCTTAGACGTGTATGGTTCCATTGATAGAAGGAACTTGTTGAGGTGGTGGAGATAAGTGACTTTTAAAATTCTAATGTCATTCATTGCTTAATAAGTGTAGGAAAGACTTTAATTAAATCTAATTGATATTCTGTTGCTGTGTAGCTCAAGAGGTAAATTTCTTTTGCAGCCATCAAAAGTAAATTTAAAAAATTTGATTATTTTTTGCATTCTCAATCTATTGATATATTTAGCTGACATTTTCTTTTGCTTGTATTTTTGCACATCTTGTGAATCTCAACAGGCCCAACATGGTTAGTATCTTGTGCAGAACCCTAAATCATTCTGTTAATTATCATTGTCATACTTTTTTTCGAAAATTACTCTGCAACATAATGAATAGTTTTCATCTTTGGAGTTCTTACTTAAATCAGATCTTCCTTGCCTTTCTCAGATCACACTTTTGGGATTTTTGTTCATTGTAACATCGGCATTTCTAAGTTATGTAAGTATTGATGCTAATTTTTCTGTGAATGAAATTATTTTGATCTAATATTTTAAGTTACTCTTTATCCTTGGTCGCGATAAGTTTATTTGCATTTGTTGAATGTTCCTACTTATTTTATCTGTTCCATTTATAGCTGCTAATTTTCTCTGCCTTATGTTGTACTCGTGCAAATACAGTTTTATATTGTCATTCATTTTATTCAGGGAGAAATGTTTTGTTTTTTTGTAAGCATATTATCTTGAAATTAAAATCTTGCATTAGTTTTAATTTCTATTTATTCCTGTCTTAGGCAAGGAAATTTTAGGTATTGCATGTTTTCATTTTGGGATTCGGAGGTGGTTTGACTCCATACTTGGAATTATCCTATTTTCCCTCTCTTCACCTTATGCATACATGGCTTTGTTCCCATGAATTTCTAGTTGCATTTTTTTTGAATTTTTAGAAAAGAAACAACACATCTTTCTTTTGCTAAATCTGATTTGATTATGTGGTGCTGAAGCAGTTTTGTGCCGTTGTTTATTTTTTATTACTAATCTTGGGTTGATTTTGGTGTCACAGGTGTATTCGCCTCAACTAGATTCCCCACCTCCCAAGTGGGTTAACTTCATGCATGGATTGCTTTTATTTTTATATCAGGTTTGTTTTTCCCACTACTTGATTTTTATGCTATCTTTGCTGGTTCTTTATTTAAAGATATATTTTGTTATTTTATGATTAGCAAATTGGATAATTTTGCCTTTGATTTGTAATTGCTTTAATCACATGTCAGAAAAAACCTGTTCATGTTGTACTATGCCCCTGTAAACAGGGTTGTATCCTAACAGAATTAAATAAAATGAGCATCTTTAAAAAACAAATAGATTATATATCAATATAGAGATGAGAAATGCTACATTATTTTTAAGGTGGTTGCAATTTTGTTTGGATTTGTGGTGAATGTAAATTTAGATGTTTGAGCTCATATAGTTGAGAATAAGGCCATTTGTGCATGATCCCCGCATAATGCATCAAATTTTGTTTTGGCAAAGATGATAATAGTATTTTAGATGTGCAAGTCTTAGCATATATTGAAGGACACAAAAAAGTAGATAAGGCAATAGGCTGTAAATCAGATCATCCCTAGTTGAAGAAAGGATCTTGAGGGATGAAAGCTCTCTCTATTGCCTTCTCATTTTTAACCTATAGAGAACCATCCATTTTTTGTCCACACATAAAGAACAACATGTGGCTTCTACACGAGATCAAATGGTTTATTGGAAATGCATTCCATAATGTGTTTCGAGAGATTGCTGATCACCACATAGAGAGATGTGTCTATGTGAATGGATTGGCATTCATTGTTGTTTGCTCACCATATTGACAATAAATGGTGAAAGCAACTAGTGGGGCTCCAAAAGGCTACAAGGGCTTGAGTTTTGAGAATGTGTGTAGCACCTTATTGGAAAAAGAGGTCAAATTTGTAGATAATTCCTTGAAGGCCATAGTGGATTTGTGGGTTTAAACATGGATAGAAGATTCTTGCTAGTGATTGGTGGCCCACTACGAGGTAAAGAAATTTATATCATTAATGTTTGTAACTGATGTATCATTCTATTTTTTTTGGATTCTAAATTTCAAATTTTGAAAAGTTTATCATTCATTCTTTGTACTTGAGTTTATTCTTAAAATTTTTGTTTTCAAATTTGTTTGCTTTTTCATGTCACTCATTGTGTGGGTGATTAAATATGGTGATATGGACTATCCTTGTTTGAAATAAATTTAGGGACATTTGATAACATGCTTGTCTAGATGAAACAAGCAATTTATTGCATGGACCTTGTTTTGGGATTATAACATATCAAGGCCATGTGACAACCTATGCTTTTAAATTCCAAATGCTACACACTAAGAGCTGGGAGAATTACTTCTTATGACAATGAAAAGGTGAAAGAAGACTTCATGAATGTCTTTTAAAATATGTACAAAATTGAGGAGGCGATTTTACTTTGACAACAATAGATTTTTTTGTTGATTGGTAGGGTGTAACTTTCAACAAACTAGAATGTACAATAGATAAGTTTACATTACCTCAAATAGACCCTATTAATGGTGGACATAGCATGGCAAAGATGTAGTAGAGATGAGGATGCTTGCCACTTGCCTCCTTTTAATGTTTACTAGTTCTTTTGTTTTAGAGAGGATTTGGTCCACATACAACTTTATTCAGTCATTCAAGCAAGTGGAATAAGCTTATGTTTAAACAAATGTAGAAGTTGGTGGCAATGTGTGGTGCCTTGCGAATCCAAGGTTGGCAAACTCTTGACTATTGCTAGACTTTGATTGCACATTGGGATGTTGATCTGGAAGATGTCATGTAGATGAATGAGGCACAATATGGATTGATTAGGTTTGTGTTGCATGAGGCAGTTATACATATTAGGAGTGACAAATTCAAATTCTGATTGTGGTATAGATAATGAAGTGTGGCTATTCTAGAGCTAGTTGCTATATTGTATTCTAGAGAGGATTTGGTCCACATACAACTTCATTCAGTCATTCAGGCAAGTGGAATAAGCTTACCTTTCAACAATTGTTTCCGTGGCCATACTTGGTGCCTTGCGAATCTAAGGTCAACAAACTCTTGACTATTGCTAGACTTTGATTGCACATTGGGATGTTGATCTTGAAGATGTCACATAGATGGACGAGAAGGCATGTGTGTTCGACAAATCTTTTTCCCTTGGGTTCGGGTCCCTCTGTATACAGTGACACACATATATTTCCAAATATGTATATATACATATTGATATATTATAAATTTATATATACATCGTACATGTTCAAACATATAATAATAATAAGTTAGAAGTGTGATACTCATAAATACATAATTGCCAATTAAATTATAAATAAGATGCCTCTCATATCATATTCATAATTTGCAAAAGTCTCAAAATGTATTTGCAAAAGGTTTTTTTAGGGTGCAAAACAGTTTTTAAAGCACACGGGGCCCATTTTTTGCATCCACAATCGCAAGTTTGGCTTGGGCACTTGAGTTGCTACCACAAGAACTCGGGTTGAACCCATAGGAGAATCAGACTAGAACTAGGCTTCTAATAGGGGAACCTCGTAACTTAGATAAAAAGTCGAATGTGAATAATAGAATTTTGGTAATTTGTATGTTGGCTAATGTGAATTCTCAATTGAGCACTAATGTTATATGTCTATGTAAGGAAAAAATGGCAAATACCTATTGTTTGTACAATTGAATTTCCTATATTTTAAAATTTTCCCTTTTTTTTTCCATTTTTGAAAATCTTTGTTACATGTCATTGAAATACACATCTCCATATTTGTTTATCTTGCTTTTAAAACAAAATAGAGCAAAAGTGCACTTTTTTACCTATGCCACCAAATTCAATAACAAACAACGAATAATGATAACTATAACAACAATAATCTACTTTGTTTTCTATTACTTTAGGGAGACAAGATATGCGTATTAGTCCTAACAACATACAATGGGCTTCCTCATGGATTGAAAAAAGACTTTTAAAAAGAAATTAATTGCAGTCTTTACATTGTTGTGCCCATTAGCATTGAGTCCAAAAATGTGAATGTCTAAAATTGCAAACTTTGATACTCTTGTAAACAAAATGAGGTTCTCATCCTGCTTGTCTAGTATCCAAGTAATATCTGCAGAACTCTCCTTGCTATTTGTCATATCAAATGATTTGTGGCTGATTGGTTCCATGCTAAGTTGTAGAATTCATTGATTTTCATTCATCAAATTTGAAATCCGGTGAGCATAAACAACACAAACCAGAAAAAAATCATTTTCAATTCAGTTGTTCGAGCACATATAATTTTTCTTATAAGTATAAATATTTTTTTTCCCATGTGTGCTCCATCTTCTGATTTTGTTCCAAGAATATTGAAAACCCAAGTATGGATGTATAAAGGGGAAGTTTTTATTATTTTTATCCTTAATTTAGAATTGTTAAATTTTAATTCTTTCAATAATTTAAAATTATAAGCCTTTTGATGGGCAGAGTTGGGTTATTCCAACAACAAAAAATAGTGAAGAGGTGAAATGGAAATGTCTGTTGGAAGGATGGATAAGGATTAACTTTGATGGTGCCTCTAAGGGTAATCTAGGGCCATCTGACATCAGTGTTGTTGCTTGTGACTGGTGTGGCAATGTTCTCTCTATGGGGCGAAGAGGATTGTGGAGGGGACTAGTAATGTTGCTGAGGTAATGGCAACTTTCCATGTTGATAAACTTGGCAGAAGATTAGGGGCATCAAGACTTAATTTGGAGGGTGATTCTCTCATATTATCAATGCCATCATAAATGGTAGTGCATAGGCTTGGCACTTCAAAAACTCATCAGTTCAATCCAAAATGAATGATACTCGTTTGAGGAGTTTCGTGTGAGCCACACACAGAGAGCTGGTAATGAGGTGACAGATGCACTCTCAAAATGGGCATTGACATTTAATGATAAAGGGGATGTACGGGAGGAGGATTTTTCGAAATCTCACCTTTAATGAGTGATATTGCTCATTTGTTGTCGACTGATAGAAATATTGCTGTTAATTGCAGGGTATGTGTTGATGTAACAGGGGGTTTGAGTATGACTTCATAAGGTAGACGGGTGTCCCGGTTCTCATTCAGAGAATTGAGGTGTGCATTAGCCATGTGTCCACGATAGAAGTGAATTTTACCTTGCTTACAACTTGGCTCCAAGTTGCCTTTTTTGAATTGGTGACGACTCAACACTTGAAGTGCCTTTTTGATTGATGTGAGGCGGATTTAGAGAACGCAGTGCTTGAGATGCTAGGCAAAGATTTCATTGATGCGAGGCATTGTTTCCACACCAACATGGACATCTTGTTCTTAATTCTGGCTTGGGGAGTGCAATTGGCAGAGGTGGGGGCAAATATCCGATTGCTGAGGTGGAAATGGATTTTCTCTTTGGGCTGAAATCGGTGATGGAGTGGGCAATTTCGGGGGTAGGGTTTGATGCGTGAGAAGGCATGGCAAATCCGAGAGCAGCTGAGGCTTACAAATTGTTCCCTTTCATTCATTGGCCTTCGGGTGTTGACAAAGAAGAAAAATAAATCCGTGCATTGCCTGGTTGGGAATAGTTGAAGGTTTCTCTGAGGCGACAAGAATACCTGGCAAACCCTGCATTGAAGGTGGTGAATGTTGAGGAGAATACAAACAAAAAGTGGTGATTGAGTACTAGGAAGCAGACACAATGACACGTCTGCCTCAAGGGAGGGTGGTAATTTGGTAGGTTACTTTTTTTGAAAGGGTTGGAACTCCCACCCATTTTGGTGCGCCCCATTTTGTGTACAAGTTTTGAATTTTTTGTGCTTCTTCGGGGGTCCTTGTGTTTTGTGTTTGGGTGGAGGGTAGGGCTGTATAATTCTCTGGTTGATAGAGCTTATGTTTGTCGATGTATTTGTCATGGCTCCCATCTTTTGGCCATCTTTGTAATGGGATGGGTTATTGCTTTGGTGGATGATGACGAAGTTGTTGCTGGTTTTTGTGAATGTGGGTTGTGTGAAGGGCGTTCGAATAGTGGTCAATGAGTAGTTGTAGGGTGGTGGATGTCTTTTGGAAGTGGTGGGGTGGAGGATGATGTGAACATTGGAAATGATGTAATCAGCACTGTGAATCTTTTTCTTTTATTTTGATCGGTAAAAGATATTTTTTATTAATGTTTATAATAAAGCATTACAATTGAGATTTGTCATTCATTGTTCCACTTAGAGTCAAACATCCTACCAGATAGTATCAAAAATTCAACCACCTGGTAACACTTACATCAATCATATACAATTGATGGATGGGTAAACTGTACAAAAAAATCCTCCTACAACTAGAATATAGCATATAGATTTGATATCACAACAAAATTTGCTATTGTTCATGCCCCTATGCTATCTAGAGACTTGCAACCCCAATCCTATGACTAGACACATGAATATTTTCAAGGAAAAGGGTGGGATGACAATGAGGAGGATGATGAAACACCCAACTCCCCCGGGCCACCAATGCCCAATGACTCACCACCCAGCGTCACACGCGCATGAGAAGCACTAGCCGCCTCATCTACCTCAGAATTGCCACTACGAGCTCCAACTCGCATCCTACGTCCTCGAGCACGGTTTCTACGAGGTGCACGTTTGAACCTCCGAACTCTACCTCATCCAATTGCATCAACTTGACCTTCCCTAGCGCCATTTGCACCACTGTGACCGCTACCAAGACCCTGCCCAACTCTTTGCTGCTCATGCCTCTGCTATTCCATTTCTTCCCATGCACCCGTTAAACATAGCTGAAACAAACCAGGATTCATTTGGTTTCAAGGGATATTAGTGCCAACTTGAGCTCCCATTCATGTGCAAAATCCACTAGTAGGGCCCATCCCTTTTTGTGCCTCTTGCCTCCTTGCCAATATGTCCCCCAAGCTTTGATGGAAGAGAAATGGGTGCACATGTGAGCGGAAACCAGGAAACCCCAACCAATCTCCTTGGGCTGAAACAAATCCTCGTCCATGCATTGCGAACTGCAGGATTTCATCTAGCCCAACTCTCCACTCGGGCCACAAACATGTTTCAACAATGCATTTCACATCATTTTTGGACCCAAAGTGTAGGCCCCAAGCACAACAGAGCGAAGCCACATCTGAGTTGGTCCTCCACTTGAAATCCGAAATTGCGTATTCAATCCCTAGTAGAGTCCATATGATGTTGACGAAAAAAGGATGGGTTGAAGTAAAAATGTTCAACTGTTCCTCTCTGAGAGGCCCCTTGAAGGCTATCCGTTGCTTTGTTGCACGAAAGGCAAAATTTGTTTCCATTTTTTCTTTACCCTTGCATACACTCCGACTTCAAGCGTTCTTGCAACCCACTCAAAATGATTTTGGAAATGTAAAAAAGGAATATATATTGGGTACTGTGTACCCTACATTGAATGCCAACACAAGGAAATGTGCGAAAGTGGCCCAAATGAATTTTGCTTGCCACCACCTTCTAGAATATTAATTGCAAGTCTGTCCTTTTGAGTACTTCGAGGCATATACCAATTCAAAACATCCCATCGCCTCACTTCAATCGATCGCCTTGACGTCACCATCCTCCAAATGTTATGTAGCTGCCACCTCACATGCCAATTTGGACGGTGAGTCAGTGAGTGTGTTGCCCTCTCGATAGATATGTAAAATTTTGAAAGTTTGAAAGAGGTTTAGTTTTTTCCTTATAATTTCCGCCACTTAATTCAATATTCCATTTAATTGCTTATTGGATGTCTCCCACCTTTTTCAAACGACCATTGAAGTATATTAAAGACAATATGCAAAGGTAGACCAAGGTTACCACCAATGGGGGGGCAAGGTGAGTATTAGATATTTAAAATTTGGTCGAGTTCAAAATTGGGGTAACAACACAAGGACTGCAAAAGACGAAGAGAATCCCAAAACTCTAAAGAAAGATGAGAATGAAGACTAGTGCCTTGTCCATTGGGTACAGAGTCAAGGGGATTAATAAGAGAATAGGGAGCTACTTGCAGAAGGACGGAGGGGGAATAGGGTACACCAAAAATTGACTTAAATATGTACATGGTCATAAGACGCTACCTCGAAACATACCCGAAATTGATCATGTGAAGCCATTGATGGGTTGTGAGAAATGAGACCCACTGCGAAAGAGGGATGTATACTCATGAAGCACTTGCAAAGTTAGAACCAACATGTCAGTCCAATGGAGACTCAACTTGTATGAGAGGCTCTTGTATATCAACATACAACCAAACAGCCACCTTTCATCATACACCTGTGGGGTATAATCGGCCATAACTTCATGCTTTGTTTTAGACACATAGGATATGAACCATCCATAAATGCAATACACAATCTTCTTCAACAACTAATTCATTAATTCAAATCGTCGGCAAGTCGGATAAAATTGGAAACCTGGATCCATTTTCATTTGTTTGAGAGTTCGAGAAAGGCCCGACATCCTGATTCAAAGGGACTTAAAATTTTTTCAATTATCTTTTAATAGTCGGGTCCATAAGAATTGGTAAATATGAATCTCTTCACCTTTTTTGAAATTGACAACACCATCAATGTTTTCTAATCTCTTTTATTTCTTCATCACAAAACTATACGCATCTTCCATTGGATGGCTCGGTCTATTTGGGAGGTGCTCAACCTTTGGGGTAACAACAAGCTCTGATTGGGGACGAGGATTGCAAAAGACGAAGAGAATCCCAAAACTCTGAACAAATGTGAGAATGAAGACTAGTGCTTTGTCCATTGGGTACAAAGTTAGGGGGATCAATAAGAGAATAGGGAGCTGGTTGTAGAAGGGCGTAGGGGGAATAGGGCACACCAAAATTGACCTAAATATGTACATGGTCATAGACGCTACCTTGAAACACACCCATAATTGATCACGGGGTTGTGAGAAATAGGACCTATTGCGAAAGAGGGATGTATGCTCATGAAGCACCTGCAATCTTAGAACTAATATGTAAGTCCAATAAAGACTCAGCTTGTATGAGAAGCTCTTGTGTATCAACATACAACCAAAGAGTCGCCTTTCATCATACACTTGTCGGGTATATTTGGCCGTAACTGCATGCTTTGTTTTAGACACATCGGAACCATCCATAAATGCAATACACAATCTTCTTTAGCAACTAATTTGACCAACTTGTCCTCTTTGAGTACGAATTCTCTGTCCTCTTTTTCAACAGCTGAAAAATTGTCAGTCATGTTAAGCAAACAAGGTATAACAGTTTCACTTCTTGGTAAACAATCATTAGTAGAGAACATTAAGCACTGATTTGGAATGCCAACATTTATAGTAGCCAACAATCTTAGATTCAACATTCATGTGCTTTTCCTTTTTTTTGTTTGTGCCACATTACTTCAGAATCACCATTATTTTCAAAATCAATATCAAGAAAATATCTTTCTATTTCATTCTTATCATGCAAAGAGAATAAGCTTTCCTTGGTTGGAAATCATACCATTCAAAAAGGGGATTATCTCTAACTTTTGAATTTTCACAAAACTCTATTGGTAAATATAATGAATTGAATGTGCTCTAACAATTTTTACTCTCGGGTTCTTCCAACCGTTTCTCCACTCTCAGAACTGTTGTGGTATTCCTTTCAGATGCAACATTAACCATGACCTCATTTGGCTACACAAGAGAAGCATTAGAAGTCGAAAATTCTTTTTGCAAATTGTAGGATAAATCAAACTTTGGATGTATAAGTGATGATTGTGATTCCCGAATATCATTTTCTATAAACATGGGATCAAATTTTTCAGAAACCACATCCCCTCCTTTGCATGCATGCATTTCTTCTTCTTGCAAGTTCTTCTCCTCGGGTTCATTCTCAGGAGGCACATTCATACCTTCTTTCACATTACCGGAGTTACAAATAAATGCATTCATATCAACTTGTGTAATATGACCATCTTCACCCATAATACCATATTGAAAGCCATTGCTTGAATCTTCCAAGAACCAATTTGGGATAAAGACAATCTTGGGTTAATCTTATAGTACCTCTTCTCTAGGAGAAATAAATGATTGCTCTCCTTGCTCGATCCTCATGCATGATTAAAAAGATTCAAGTTTCTCACTTTCAGTATGGTGCATGTTTCTTATTTGCTGCTGATTATGGTTTCATGAGACTAGTTATTCCACTAATGATTGCACAAGATTTTTCTCACCAAGAACTGAGAAATAATAAGATACCGATTCTTTATCTTCCTCCAACAATCTTTATCCCTTACTGTAGCCCAAGGTTAATGAATCTCTTTTTCAAGATCCTTGAGTTGAAAATATCTCTGATGCACACTTTTCAGCAGCAATGCAGATTTGTTATCTTCGGATGGATTTAATTTTGTTCTTTCAGCCCAAAAGATGCTTTCTTTGAAAGCATATTAAAAAGATTGAAGTATTTGATTATATTTAGTAATTATTTCTTCAATTGTTGATGCACATCTTTTGCTGAGTTGGTTTCTTCATTGGGTCGTGCCTCGAATCATCTTTCTGAGATCCTTTAAACAAATAGAGTCGCCAACCTTCTCTTTTGGGAAGGCACCATTATACACTGGCCTTTCCTTCTCTTCCCCATCAGAGTTACCAAAATTCTGCTGGTTCAAATTATTGCATTTCTAAAATAACTTCAAAGACGACTCACAAATGCCCCAAATTGAAAGACAAAGCTGAAAACAATAGTTGGATAGATCTCTTTTAAACAGATTTGGCAATAACACAGGGGTACACTGATAGATTGGTGGATCAGGCACTGCAGTTCTCAATTGTATTTATTTGATAGTTACTTGCTTTGATCAATGAATCCATTCTTACAAGTTATGATCATTGTATTCCACATGATAACATTCTGCTACAGTCATGGTTTCACTAAATGTCAAGTAATTAGTAGAAGATGAGAATTTTGAGCTGTGTCGGATTTTTCGTGCAGCTCATAAACTACTATCATAAACTAATATAACTGCCCGATCTTAAGCATGTCGAAAAGTCGGGTAAATTTGGAAACCTTGAAGCATTTATATTTGTTCAGGAGTTCGAGAAAAGCCCAACATCCTGATTGAAAGGGACTTTAAACTTTATCAAGTATCTTTTAATATGACGGTTGGGTCCATAAGAAATTCGTAAATATGAATCTCTTCACCTCATTTGAAATTGACAATACCATCAATGTTTTCTTATCTCTTGATTTTCTTCATCGTAGAATTATACGAATATTCCATTGGATGCATCAGTCTATTAGGTAGTGCTCGACCGTTGTTTTTGACTATGCAAAATTTGGATTAATCGTGGGGCCTTTTGTAATTTATGATCAATTTCACCAATAATGACATATGCAATCTTTCTATCTTTTCTCTAATCAATTTACCAGTGCTGTTATAAATACCTATTGGTCTTTGTGCGCCTGATGCTACCAAGTTGGGACTTCTATAAACTTTGAATTGTGTTGGGGAGTTGCCAGACTTTGGAACCTATGAACTCAAATCAGGGATTTTTTGTGGTTCCAGTCTTCATATAATGCCCGATTCTCTGATTTCTCATGGTCTCCAGACTTAATTCAATATTCCATTTAATTGCTTATTGGGTGTCTCCCACCTTTTTCAAAACGCCATTGAAGGATATTAAAGAGAATATGCCGATGTAGACCATAGGTTACTATGTGTGTGAATTTTGTACCTAGCTGTAGACACAATACTTCAGTAAAACATTAGAGGTTAGCAAAAACCAAAATATGCAAATAAGAACAATATAGCTAACTAGGCGATTTACTGCCTTCTAGTAGGTGCGAGTATGGTATTCTCGGATTAGACCGAGATCAGTGACAATGCAACACCTAAACGAAAGATTTAAATGATGAAAGAAATAAAATATGAATGCAGATTGATCTATTTTTTTTAAATTTTTGATGCAATAAGATGAGAAAAACTGATAATAAATTAATCTAAATGGATTGAAATGATATGCAAATTAAGCTAACAATGATATGAAATATGAAACTAGAATGAATTGAAAACAAGATTGATCTCACAAAACGTTGATTCGCAAGAAGCTTGATGATTCCTCTGATGTCAATTCGCCAGAGTAAGTATGCAAATTCTGTGGATGATTTGTAAAGAGCTAAGCTTTGATTTTATAGAAATCCAGGGCTTGAGGGTGCATGGAAAAAGTCATAAATCACTCTTGATGAACTCAGGTTGATTTTTGAGTTAACAAGAAAATAGATAACTCATAAAATCATGCAAAATCATGCAAGAACAACTTTTTAACTCAAATCAGAAGTTTAGATCAACTTTGAACTCAAAATAGATGTTGAGTTTCGAAAAGATAACAACTTGAATTGATTTTCTGATTTAAAGTTTAACTGCTCTTTGAATGTGCACAAATAATCATGAATTAATTAAATAAATAAAGTGATTTATCTTCAACTTAACTGATTTTAAATTTAAAAATAACTGATTTGTGGGTTAATCGATTATTTTAATCAAATTTTTATTCAAAACTATATTATTAAATATTGACAACTTGGATTTAATCAATTAAATAAATATTTAATCAATTATTCGTAGGAGATTTGATTTATTGTCAAAATTAAATAATATAATTAGGAATAAATAGAATTAAATCTAATTAAATAATTAAGTGGCAGAATTAAATTAATTAATTAAATATTCATCATATTCAATTAATCAACTTTAGGATAAATATGATTTATCGCCAAATAATAATTAAATTAAAGATAATTAGAATAAATAGGAATATTGCTAGGAATATTCCTCGATGCAGAATTTATGATAAAATCAATTAGGATTTTGATAATGTGCAGATGTGCCTTAGGTTAGGACTTTGATGTCGATTTCGTTCGAATTGAAGATGTAGGAGGTTAATGAACCTATAGCCCATTTTTGGGGTATTACATTTTGCCCCTCTTTGAATCACTGGGCAAAGCGCAGTGGTTCAAAGAATAGTCTGTGTTTTGATATACGTATGAAACTGATTTGAAAGATTAAAGATTGAAAGATATCGACTCAGTCCCAGAATGACCAGTAATCGAGATGATGCTAGCTATATCAACAATGAACTGGTGATTACGAAAAAGTGTCAAAATGCCTGATTTTGAACCTTATGATTGAGAAGAAGTGAGTGACCGATTCCAGACCTCAATGTCCTTGTATGAATCATATTGGTATCACATCCTGAACCCATCAGTTACGAAGAACCAAGGAAATAACACTAATGAACCGATAGTTACGAAAAACTGATACAATTTACAAGATAGATTTGGATACTAGATGAATCTGATATGCCCCAAGAGATGATAGATTTGCCCCAAGCGATGAGGACTTTAGATGAATCAGCAACTAGACGTGGTTGTTGTCTTGATTACTGAGGAAAGATTGATTGACAGAATTGAGTTACAGATTTTGAATGATGTGCAATGCCATGCTCCCTTTGGGATGAAAATTGAAATCTGACAAGAAAAGTCAGCGTTTATAGTTTAGAAGCATGTTAATTGATTTGAGAAGTGGTTATAGACGTTCGGAAATGCGTTCTGCATCGTTTAGAGGTCATGGAGACCAAGTTTGACTAGGTTTGACCATGAGTTGACCATGGTTAACCAAGTTGAAATTTCGATAGTTTGATGTAAGATAATCAGTTAAGTTGAATTTTGAATTTCTTTGATGATTGAAGGTTGATTATGCAAGTAGTGAATAATATAAACGATCTCAGATTTCAATTTTGATCCCAAAAAATGATTCTACTTGCTATTTCGTTGGAGGAACCTTCATGTGAGATTCAACTCTTATGATATGTTTTTAGCATTTTTGAAGAATCGTTTAAGCATTTAAGTTTAATTCAATAATTTGTGAGATCATGCAATCATGCAAAGTGCAAAATGAAATGTAGAATGAAATGCAAACCTAGGACCTAGTCACTGATCATGTGTCAATTTGTTATCATCATTGAACTTTTTAGGTAACCGGATAAATCAGTACAATGCCCACTAGTTATGAAACCATAGACATATGAATATTGATTTGTATGCGCAGGAATCAATACAATGCCCACTGGTTAGATAACCATGGACATATGAATATTGATTTTATTTCGGAATGTCGGAGTAGATATAAGCACCAAGGCACAAACGCCAGGATGACCTGAATATCATGTCCATTTTGATATAGCAATTTGTGTAAGCATCAGAACATAAACGTCATGATGACCTGAATACGCCTTGCGTGCAAACACATCAAACAGTCAAGAGATCATTCTAAATCCACTGTGAATTACCCGTAGTGACCCTTTATCGTTCACATCCTTAGGTAAGATCACATTTCACAATAGGAGAAAGAACTCACTCAAAAAAGACAATAGTGAGATCAAACTTCCTTGAATTTTCCGGGTATCAATGGTCGAGGTACGCATGGCCATCCAATTCGAGATAGAGGCTCTTACAGTCAGACACCATTTCAATCCAAAATTTTCAAAGTTGTTAGATTTTCAAATACAAGAAGAAAACAAAGAAAAGATTATGCCTCCAGTCATCACTCTCTAAATCCTGTAAAGGACATCATTGAAGAGCTCGTGGGAACAAAATATGCAAAAATTTCAATGTGAATCAGTAAGCATACAAGGAGATAAAAGCATGTAAAAAGCATAGATTGTTTTCAGTTTGTGTTTGATGTTTAATTGCGTTGTTGTAGATGCAAAATCCTTTCTAGAGACAAGACAGATCGACTGACTCGGATGAAGCTTCAAAGGACTCTGACTGGATATGATACGTCTAAGATACATTGGAGGCCATAGGATATGACTTTGATTGCCCTCAAGTTTGAACATTGATAGGATACAAACGTTTTAGCTGATTGGTGTACAAACTGACTTATTGAAAATAGGAATGCGGGAACAAACCAAGAGATATGTACAAACTAAAGCAAGACTGAAAGCTGGGAAAGACCAAGATTGCGCTGATAGATGAAGCGTTTTGAAACAAGTGGCGCCCGTTTGCCGGGTTTTCACCATCCTGGCAGAGATTCTATTTTTGCTACCAAGGCACTTATTTCCAGGTTTTCACCAAGGCACTTTTTCTTTTTCTCATTTTTTTGTATTTTTATTTTTCCCAATTTTTTTGTACTTTTGATATTTTTTACTTTTTTTTGTGAATCATCAAGGTGCCCATTACTAGGTTTTCACCAAGATGTTCATTTTTTCAGGACTTTTTCAAATTTTAAAGATTTTTTCAAGACATTTTACCATATATCTAATGCCTTAGGTGTAGAATTTCTTCAGATGGAGAACGTTGATTGGTTATCAGAGCTGTTCTCCTTCAGTCGTTGAGAGTTGATAGGCACCAGAGCCAAAAGTAGTAGTGATAACAAAGGGACCCAGCCAATTGGGTTCAAACTTCCCCTTGCGCTCTCTATGTGATTGATTTTTAGGATTCTCTCTCAAGACTAGATCGCCAACTTGAAATTTTCTGTGTTTGACTTTCTTGTTGTAATCTCTAGACATTCTCTTTTGATATTCTCTGAGATGATGACATTCTCTTCTGATATACGCTGCTTGTCTGTGCTCATCTAGTAGTTCAAGTTCTTGCAACCTAGACACTCTGTAGTCATTATCAGTTACTAGACCATGCATTCTGATTTTTAATGATGGGATTTCAACTTCAATAGGCAGTACTAATTAGTATGTACAAAGGATGCCTTCGAACAGAATGGGCATCGAACTCCCAAGCAAGATCACATCATGTAGTCCCAATGTCTAGCAAGGTGGAGAACAAGAGGGATTGACAAGCTGGTGGAAGAGTTGGAAGACAAGAGAATGAAGGAGAATGAAGGGAAGAAATCCTCAAGGGAAAACTCTTCAAGAATACCCAAGCTAGGGAAAAATTGTCATGTAAAGCACATTTGGACAAGCAATGAAAAGCCAGCATAGGATAAGTCACAAAAGCACAATGCCAAAGTAGGAAAGGATGTAGTCCAAAGGAGTAGACATGTCAAGAGGTTTCAAAGCATCGTGTTCTACTCTTTTTTTTTTAATTAGATCAAGACCTAAGAGGAAAAAGATAGCGAAAGACTAGAATAAATGGAGGAAAATAAATATGAAGGTCAAACAGGAAGGGAATGAAAGCAAGATTGTCGTAAGATAACTTACAAGATAGCCAAATGTTCATGTATAGATCAACATTGTCAAGATCAAAGAGAGAAGATGAAATGGATGAAATATGTAGAAGAACTACGCATGATGCCTGATTGCCAGGTTTTCATCACGGTACTTATCCAAGGTGCCACAAGGGAGTGGTTTTCACCTTAGGACGAATTTATTTTTCTTTACTTTTGCTACCAAGGCGCCTGTTTCCAGGTTTTCACTGAGGCACATTTTCAATTTTTTTTTTCATTTTTTAAATTTTTTAAATTTTTTTATTTTGGAAGAAGGCAAGCTTTTTAGATAATGCTCCTTGAAAGGATAAACTATGATATGCCAAGGATTCAAAATGATATGCTCAAAGATGCTGATAGGGAAAGGAAGATGGAAGAGAAAAATGAAGGATAAGGTTTTATGTAAAGCGAGTAAGGTTGGAAGATAGGAGGAATAGGCAAATGAGGAAAAATGATAGAAGGTAGGAGGATAATGAATGGAAGGATTGTGAAAAGGTAGATGGAAAGGAAGGCAAGATCAACATCAACACACACCTTGAAGGGTGGCGAGAGGATGGAGGAAACGTGAATGAAGGAATACGTGAAGGAATATGGTGAATGGATAGCAGAGGTTGTGGTTTAAACACATAGAATGGAAGAATGTTTTTGGAAGAAGATGAAGTGGAAGTCTTTGGAAGCTTGAATGTCAACTTCACTTGTTTCTCAACATTAGACTCTTTCAAAAGAGACTTTGGAATCCATATAGCCATAGGCTTTTTATTTCTTTTTGATGATTTAGAGAGAATATCTTCAATGATGGATTTTGGAACCCATACTTGTCTTGTAGTTTATTTCTTAGATATCTCTTTTGACTTTATGCCTCCATGTTGATTAGAGGAGACATGGTGATCTTTTTTTGATGGATTCTTGTATTGCTTCTTTTTCTTGTATTGAACATTCAAGTTACTTCCAAAAGACTTGGGACTTGTGGAAGAAGGAGGATATGATTGGTTTAGATGGGTGGGTGGATGAAAATGATTCAAGGGTATGCATCTATGTTGATCTTGAGGAAAGATAGGAGATGGAGGGATGTAAGGACCCAAGATGGATGGCGAATTAGGAGAGTTAGTAGGGGAAAGTGAAGGGGCATAAGGACTCAAGATGGAAGGCATACGTGAGGCCCTTTGTAGTGGTGGAAGAGGTCCAAGGATAGAAGTGGAAGATGCAAAAGGATAATCAACAAGTTCATCAATATTTATATGACAACCAAGGACATCAACAACTTTAGAGTGAGCATTAGGATTTTCAATAGAATCGTGGACATCTTGAATATGAGCACCTTCTTTGATAGGATTGTTCAAAGCTTGCAAAGACTTAGGAAGAGTAGAAAGTGGAAACGAACATGGAGTGGTAGAATAAGAAGATGGAAGACTTTGATCTTGACAAGGATCTTTGGATAGCATAAGCGCATGATTTTTCTCTTGATTTTCAATAGGCTTAACATTGGAAGTAACAACACCATTTTTACCAACCTTAATGGAAGTATCATCTTTGGAAAGCGCAAGTGTAGTAAGGTTATTTTGATTGTCAATAAGCTCAATAGTGTAAGTAGTAACTTGATCTTGCTTAGGAGAAGACTTAAGACAGGGTGGGATGAATGAGAAAGGGTGTACGGGATCAAGAGAATCATGAAATGGATAAGAGACATCATGAAAAGGATTGGATGACATGAAGGGTTCTTGATCTTGATATTTGTTTATGTTCTTTTCTTTATCATTTTTAGAGTCCTCTTGACATGGAGCCACTTCTAAGGACAAGGAAGCATGTTGGAATTGTATGGAAGACTTTGGAAGAGATGGTGAAGGATTAGATGAAGTAGACATTACAGCGTATAAAGGCTTAGGCTCTTTAGGTTTAGCATTATTGAAAGTATTTGCAGCCAAGTGAAGGTTAGCTTGAGTATCTTTAAGAGGTAGCCCTTGAGGATAACTATAGGAAACCGCATGAAAAGTATTAGGACCTTTGGTGGATGAAGGACTTGTGAAAGATTTGATAGGCTTGGAAGCTTTAGGAAATGTATGGGTATTGGAGGAAGTAGGGGATGGAAGGGAACCACCGCAAGACAAAGGTTCAACATTAACATGATCTTTCTTGAGAGTATAATCTTTATTTTCAGCATAAGAGTTCTTAGAGGAGAGATCCTTGTAGTATGCACGTTTATAATCAGCGTGGTAAGCTTTCTCTTCCTCAATAGAAGTAGATGTATCACCTAGGTATTGTTCACAAAAATCATCAAAGTCTCTTTCAAAATCAGAATCATACGGATCACCATCACGATCTATCCAATGTGACGACCCATTTCCAGTAAGCACAAACACATGACAAGGAGGACTCTTAGGAACAGAAGTGTCATAGGTATCATTATATTGTCTGTCATCATAGTCATCATAGTATTCAAAGATGGGCGTGTAACTCTCTGTGGAAGAGGTATCAAAAGGGTTATCACGTTGCTCGTTATGGTATGTCTTGAGAAGAGAAGTAAGACTCTTGGGAGAATTAGAAGAGAAACAAGATCGTGGAGAAGAGGAAGGTGAAGACCTAGCAAAGGAAGAAGATGTGGATGATGAGGAATGATGAGAAGACTTAGAATATGAAAGATGTTTGGAAGAAGAAGGTCGTGACATGACCATGCGTATGATCCTTCATGGGCTTTTTGGAATAATACTCTTCGAATTGAGCAATGAGTTCAAGATCATCCATTTTCAAGAGAGGTTCCATAATAAGATAGCTGAAATTCATGGTTCGGGAAGAGGAGGAATCAAGCATGAAAGTGACAAAAGAGATGAATAGAAGAAAGAAGACTAGATAATAAGAGGAAAAGAATCAAGAAGACGTGAAGAGTTTTAGGAAGAAAAGAAATGATGGAAATGGGAGACTAGGAAGACATGGGAGATGTGGAAGAAAGAAGACCAAGAGTCATTTTGTGCAACTTGATACCATTTAAGTTCATTTGGATGTTGAGCAACATGTTAGAGCACGTAAGATTTGACCTAGACCCACCAAGGATGACTAGAAATGACAAGAATCAGTTCGCTATTTTGACAGAATTTGAGATTTGTTGCAAATTGGATTTTTGACAAATTTGACCAATCTCTAACAACTTTGACTTTGGCTTTGATACGAGTTTTGAAATTTTAGGATGACTTTTGACACCAGAAAGGATTTTTCCTTCAGATTTGCAACTTTTCAATTTTTCAGTATCAGTTTGTTTGCAAATTTTTCTGTCCAGTTTTTGAAGATCTGTGTAAAAGTTTGTCTCAAAAGATCTGTGTAAAAGTTTGTCTCAAATAACCAAGAAGATATCAAGCACACAGAATAGCAAGCAAGGAGAGCAAACAATCGTCTGAAAACAATGAACAAGGGCAAAAGCAACCTTGCGCATGAACAAGCAATAGTGACTTATTGTGCTAATCCCTAGAAATACTACTAGTGTATGTTCCAAAAAGTTTTTCAATAACGCACATATTCTTAGAAAATGAAAAATTTGGCCTCACTAGGGTTTGTAGTAATGGTCTGACTCTGCAACTTTTGTGATCTCAAGAGGGCGAACTCCAATCCAGGCGCATCGGGGTTTTGACACAATCCGAGAAATTAATCAATCAGGAGCTGCTAGGGAGATCTGACAGCCCAACAAGAGACCACACCTGTGAAGATTTCCTTCACAAGGACATTTATATAGCGGCTGCTGCTACCACGACAAAAATGGCTATTACCGCTTGAGGTTCCGTCCACGTGGTTGACCCAATTAAGGGAATGTCCACTACGATTAACCCTCTCTAAAGGTGACTCACAAAAGATAACACAGGGGGACTAGATCAGATTCAAGGATCTAGGTTTTTGGTACTATCCAAAAAGGAAGTAAAGCATAATCTCCTAACCTCTTCACTTCACCAAGACAAAGCAGATAGATTAATCCAACACGCTAAGACCAAGATTATCTCACAAAGATCTATGACGTCAACCGCTTATGATCTATCAACCTCTCCGGAGAGAGAATGTATCAATCAAAAGTTGAAGACACACGAATCTAGTAGAACGTGAGACTTTCTCAGTACCTTCCCTACCTACAAGGGGATCCTTCGTCAAGAGGAGCTTCGCATGAATAAACAAGCGAAAGAAGCTCAATCTCTCAAGATCATCCACAAATAGTGTTCATAGGGCCTATTTACTATGTGTAACAGATATGCAAAAAACAAATCTATGTTCGTTTTATAGCCCAAAAATTGAAGTCTGATTTATGAAAGCAGGAAAGGCACTCAAGCTAGACACATGAGATATTCGTTTTATGTCCAAATTGAAATGTTTTCAGATGTAGTAGAATACCTGAATTCCCTCGCAACGCGCTTAGTAGATTTTACCTGATTTTTAGCTTTGTTAAGCAATTCTGCACAAGCAAGCCACAAACTCTCTGACAAGAAAACAAGCAAACAAGATATGCAACGTATATTCAACTTATGAAAACCCTAGGGTTAGATCTGAAAATCAATTATTAGCAGCAATAATAACCAGCAACTAATCCAAATGACAACTCATATCATTCATTGAACCATGTGAAAAATAAGTGCATACCCATCACAAAATTTTATTTTTTGTTGCATTTGACCTAGTCAACAAGATCTGATTTTTTTTATATGATTTCGGCGACAAAAATAGAAATGCAAAACAGAGACCCCTGCTAAAAAACAGAGAGCTTTCCAAAAATGTAAAATTTTTAAAAAAATCTCTTTATTTGTGCCCTAGAGACCCATTTTACCAAAACAGACCAGTTTTTGTAAATTGACTATTTGAGCTATTATATTGCATCCAAATTTAAAACACAAAGAATAGACCCTCTATAGAATTTAAAGAACTTTTCGAAAATGTAAAAATTTTCAAAAAATATGTTAATTTGCGTCAAAAATTATTTTTTTCCGAAAAATCAAGAAAAAATTATTAAAAATTTAAAACATCTGAGAAAATTCTAAATTTTTTATTGAAGCTTCCCTGATATGTCTCCAACCTGCAAAAACAATTTCAGACCAAAACTCCAAGCCGTTTGGGAGATAAAATTAAATCTTTGAAACTTTAGGGTTTTAGCTCAAAAAAAATAAAATCAAAACCAACATGTAAAGGTGGGTTGCCCCACGGTGGGCACCAAAAATGTGTGTGAATTTTGTACCTAGTTGTAGACACAACACTTAAGTAAAACATTAGAGGTTAGCAAAAATCAAAATATGCAAATAAGAACAATATAGCTAACTAGGCGATTTACTGCCTTTTGTAGGTGCGAGTATGATATTCTCAGATTAGACCGAGATCAGTGACAATGCAACACCTAAACGAAGGATTTAAATGATGAAAAAAATAAAATATGAATGCAAATTAATTTATTTTTTTTAATTTTTGATGCAATAAGATGAGAAAAATTGATAATAAATTAATCTAAATGAATTGAAATGATATGCAAATTAAGCTAACAATGATATGAAATATGAAACTAGAATGAATTGAAAACAAGATTGATCTCACAAAACGTTGATTCGCAAGAAGCTTGATGATTCCTCTGATGTCAATTCGCCAGAGTAAGTATGCAAATTTTGTGGATGATTTATAAAGAGCTAAGTCTTGATTTTATAGAAATCCAGGGCTTGAGGGTGCATAGAAAAAGTCATAAATCACTCTTGATGAACTCAGGTTGATTTTTGAGTTAACAAGAAAATAGATAACTCATAAAATCATGCAAAATCATGCAAGAACAACTTTTTAACTCAAATCAGAAGTTTAGATCAACTTTGAACTCAAAATAGATGTTGAGTTTCGAAAAGATAATAATTTGAATTGATTTTCTGATTTAAAGTTTAACTGCTGTTTGAATGTGCACAAATAATTATGAATTAATTAAATAAATAAAGTTATTTATCTTCAACTTAACTGATTTTAAATTTAAAAATAACTGATTTGTGGGTTAATCAATTATTTTAATCAAACTTTTATTCAAAACTATATTATTAAATATTGACAACTTGGATTTAATCAATTAAATAAATATTTAATCAATTATTCGTAGGACATTTGATTTATTGTCAAAATTAAATAATATAATTAGGAATAAATAGAATTAAATCTAATTAAATAATTAAGTGGCAGAATTAAATTAATTAATTAAATATTCATTATATTCAATTAATCAACTTTAGGATACATATGATTTATCGCCAAATAATAATTAAATTAAAGATAATTAGAATAAATAAGAATATTGCTAGGAATATTCCCCGATGCAGAATTTATGATAAAATCAATTATGATTTCGATAATGTGCAGATGTGCTTTAGGTTAGGACTTTGATGTCGATTTCGTTCGAATTGAAGATGTAGGAGGTTAATGAACCTATAGCCCATTTTTGGGGTATTATAGTTACCACCGATGGGGGGAAAGGAGAGTATTAGAAATTTAAAACTTGGCTGAGCTCAAAATTGGGGTATCAACATTCAAAAAGAACGGATGAAAATTTTGGCTTCTGAAATTCAGTTGTGTTCCTAGTTTGTTGCATTTATTGTGGCTCGCTTATAGTTGAATAGTTCTCTTTGTAATGCTTGATATTTCACGAGATTCTAAATATTTCATCTGATTGAGGCAATACAATGAAGTTTGTGGACCTTTCTATCTCTTAATTTTTACATCAACATTGATGTGCTAGTAAAAGGAGATTTGAATATGTACCTGTGAGTCTGTGACATGCTTAAGTGATCGATATATTTCATAAATGTTAGGTCATGTGCAATGGAATTTCACTTGTATTTCAATTGGATGCTAAGTGTAAACTCTATAATCAGTGATAAGAATACTTAATTTATCGAATTTGTGGTATTTAAACTTCCAGACATTTGACGCTGTGGATGGAAAGCAAGCTAGGAGGACAAATTCATCAAGTCCATTGGGGGAGCTTTTTGACCATGGTAAAATGCCTCTTTTCTTCTCTGCATGTCTCTATTAACCTTTAGCTACTTCTATTGTAATTCTGTTTTTTCTGATGGCCTATTGCAGGATGTGATGCACTTACATGCGCGGTATGGCATTTTGTTAAGTTGAATTCACTTGTGTTAATTTGTTTATGATGATATATATTACTGACCTGCAAACAGTAAGAAGTTTGCTCTCTCATTTACAGTTTGAAACCATGGCTTTTGGAAATAGTATAATGAGTGGAAGGCATACTATCTGGTTTTGGGTCATTGCTGCTGTGCCTTTCTATTGCGCAACATGGGAAAGGTAATGGTGGAATTTATGAGATTTGTTATGTGCATTGGGCAAGCAATAAGCAGATATGTTATTTTTTAAAATTCTCTATAGCTTGTGTAATGGTATGTTGTATTGGTGCTTATTTGTTGCAGGATATATACGAATTAGTTTTAAAAGGCAAAACTAATGTTATTGTTGTGTATTCAAATATATGATAATGGAATATGCAGAATTGTACAACGGGTACTGATAGGCTCTAATGTATAATGTGCTCAACATAGAAAAGTACTAGTGGTAATAAAATAATTTATTTGAATTTCTGGTTGCCTTCCTCCTGTCCCTGCCAACCTTACTCTTGCATCAGCCAAAATTGTGATCTCTCTTCAACCACCTCTAAATTGATTGTCTTTTTGGCCACTCACTTAAGGAAACCATGGAGGTCTCCTCCCGTCAGTTTGACTGAACAATCATCTAGTTCAACTAGTCATTCTTGTCATTCTAACAACTTATAATTTGTAATTGAAGTAGTTGAGAATCAGTTACATCCACAAATAGCTCAATCTCAAGTTAGTTAATTGAGTTCTAATCTCAAAGAAGATTACCTACATGGCTGGACCTTTTTCTCTGTTATAACTATACCCTCTTCAGACTGACCTATCTGCTGTGCACTGATTCGGATCTGCTGCTGTCCCTGTTGTGTAGGCATTGTGAGAAACTAGCTGAACAACTCAAGCTCAAAACTCTTAAGTAAAGAAATCCATTATTCTCTTTTTCTTTACTTGGCCGTTTCCTGACCTTTCTAAACTTTATCCACATAACAAACTCTCTCTCAAATGACAAATAACATGATATAAACATTAGAATAAAGGCCCTGTAAAACAAACTAATCTAAATTAATAAAATAAAATAAAATAATGGTAATCATCAATTGGGGCAGAAAGACAAACACACTAGAGCTGTTCCTTGATCATCATTAGAACTCCATACTTTGACAGGCTTCACAAAATTAGCTTGTTTTGGTACCAAATGTTAGTTTAGGCAACACATTCAAAAATATTTTATTCAAGTTCAAGGACCTTTATACAAGTTTTGTTTGTTCGAGTTCAACACACCTTCTTATCTAATCCTAATATAAAGGATACTTTCTTACAAAAACTATGTGTGTCATGAACCAGTTAACAACTACTGCCAAACAATAATAGGTTAGAATTAAATTCATCTACTAGCTTAGCGACCTAACTATCCACATCACCAACTATGATGTGATATTTCCTTGCATCACCAAGGTTAATTAAGTTGCTTGATGTTACTGCTTCTTCATTAGGTTAATGGGTATTGTTTGCAATGCTTATGGCTATATGTACATGCCATGATTTTGTCTTTGAGGTTATGGGAATGGTGTAATTTGAAATAGTGATCTAAAATTTTGGATGAAATAGACATTTGTACTTCAGTGTCATATCATTCAAGGTCTCAATTGCTGCGCAAGACGACATAATATATTAATTGTTGCACAACAAGATATCTTAGTTTTTGTGCAAGCAATATATATGTGTGAAAGGTAGCTTTGTCTTTTGTGATGCTGTCAATTTGTTTCCTCATGGTTGCTGTTTGTTTTCATTAAGGTGTTAGTGAGGGTACTGCAGATTTTACTTTTTTGGTGGATTGTTCTGTTTTGTTGGCAACTGACCATGATGGTTCATTTTCTTCATTGGAGGACTCTTATGGTCTATTTGCTAGCTGATGGATAGTTGTGTGGGCTGCTTGAATGCATTGGCAGGCAATAGTATATTGATGATCACATAGGCAGCCATTGCCATTTATGTTAATTGATCACCCTTGAGTATGAGAGCTGTTGTAGTGGTAGCTGTTGGTATCCAGTAAAGTATTGATGCGTAATGTCCCATTTCTGTGGCTTGTCCAATATCCTAGGGAACTCTAAATTTTCTGGAGAGTGAGATCGACATTTCCAGATGAAATCTCAACAATGGTGGTGAGTTCAAGAATTCAAGGTAACTGCCAAGGTACTATTCTGGCACATTTTTGGCTTTTTGGGAGATCTACACACTTATGGAGAAGCTTGCTATTTATGGAAAGCCCAAATTTTTATACGGCTCAGTTTCTCAAACACCTGAAAATATTTTGGCACGGTCTTGCGCGCATGGATTTTTTATTTTTTTGCAGTGCAAGAATTTTACAGGTTGAATGCACTTGTGGAGTTGCATAGCTATTTCTGGTGTTTGTTAATTGCGGAAAACAAGGGTTTGAGAGCAGTCTTGGGCACAGTCACTGTGTGGAGTCCTCTAAGAAGGTGCATGATGTGTGAGCAGTTTAATAGGTTTTGTTGGCATGCTTGATGAGCTGCCTATGTGAGGGCACTCTAGGTCAATATTTCCTCTTTTTTGATTATTGATGGTTGCATTTGGTGGAAGCTGAGGGTGTCTTGTTTATAATTACTTTTGATAGGTTGTAAAGTTCCAAGTTGGCAATGTTAATAGTTTATGATACTTGTTGCATTAGTACAGTTTGTATCCTCTCTGTGAAGGTCATAGGTGCATCATTTTATATGGCAATATTTGTAAAAAGAGTTTAGAATGTGCAATGTCCAGGGTTGTATACTCAAAAGAAAACAGTGACAACAAGGGAAAAAATGGTTCTTGGGTTGCTCTTGAAGCCAAACTTGCTTGGAGATAAGGGACAGTGGGTTGACAGAATGCTTCTAAGGGTCGATATATGGCTTTCCTTTTCAGTTTTTCTTGTGTGATGTCTGGTTCGGTCAAAAGGGCAGGTTACCATGTTTAATTCAATCATATGAAATATGAGTTGTAGGAGTGTTGCAAAGCCATATTAAGGAGGATTCTTGCGTTGGAAGTTTTTCACCTTGTTTCTTAGTATTTGTGTGTTTTTTGGGATACCAAACGCCTCCTAAAGGGGGAGGTCTGATCCAAATCTCATATGTAGTTGATGTTGGACTGTTGGGGTAATGTCATTTTAGCTCTTAATTGCTGCTGAGTTGTTGTGGAAAATACTGTAGCTGTTGCTTGATTGCTAAAGGTGTGCAAAAGGTAGCTCTGACATTTGTGAAGGTGGCATCTTATTTCCCCTTGGTTTCATTTCATATTCATTTGGGCACAAGTAAGGGTAGTGCTGATTTTCCTTTCTTGGGGATCTGTTCTAATTTCTGGCAGTTGACTGTGATGTTTCATTCTCCTCCTTTGATGGACTGTTATAGTGTATGTGTTGGCTGTTTGATAATTGCACAGGCTGTTTGGACAAGCTAGCATGTGATAGTTGCTTAACAATTGTTAATTTTTCTTTCGCAGTCTATTGGCTTGAGAGAACTCTTACCCAATTGATGGTTTCAGTCCATTTTAAGACTGTTACAAGGATGTATAAGTATTTCTGCTTACTGGACGATGTAGGAGTTATTCATTTTGGTGTTAGCGAGTGTTGAAGTTAAGATTTTACTTTCTTCCTTGAGTTTTTGCCATTAGAGGGTTTCTCTTGGCATATGTTGTGTTTTTTATTATAAATCGATACATACAATAGAGGCGCAAGACTATTTATAAAAGGTTACAAGATGCTATTTCTGAAAAGAAACAATTGTTAACATAATGTAAAAAAGGAAACTTACTAAACCAACAAAGATGAACATTAAAGAAACATTACATTCATTATTTAGTTACCCACCCTTAATAATAATCGTTCTAACTACCCTAGAGAAGAAAATCTTTAGAAGAAACATTACATTATTATTTAGTTACCTGCTCTTAATAATAATCGTTCTAACTACCCTAGAGAAGACAATCTTTAGGTCTTTCGGTCATGAATGTATAGAAGGCTGCCCCCTTCTCTTCATAATGCTCTGTGTCATGAGCCCAATATTGTGACCCTCCCTGGTTTTGTAGAACTCCTAGATAAGACCAAGATAATTGTATAATAAGAAAAAGAGAGGGGGACCGATGCATGCAAGAGAGATTATTGCCCTCCTGTTCCTAATGTACAATCATAAGGAAGATGACACACTAAGTTTATTAGACTATTTTTAGTACCTTAGATTCTTGCTATTTTTAGCCCATTATTTAGAATCTTAGTTTAATTGTCATTTAGGCTCTATTTTTGAATTGTTTTAACTTGTTTTTTAGATGTTGTCTAGATTTAGACGACTTTGCTTTTTGCTTTTTTTTGTTGATGCTCTTTATAGCGTTTGTAAACTCTATTTATTTGGTGTATTGGTAATACAAATTAATTTGATTTTTTTTAGAGTTTCATGGTATCAGAGAGAGATTCTGTCTGGGTATGATTGCCTCACAAGAGAACCCAGGTTTATGAAAAAACAATTAGCGGGTTCTTAATTTTGACGAAAGCCCTAAATCACGTTTTTTATGGTTTCTTTTTCCAGAATTTGTGTCCGTAAAAAGCATGCATGTTTTGAGGTTTTTAAAGGTGGATTTGTACTCGTGTTTTCTAAATTAAAAACCCATGGTTGGCTTTTTTAAATTTTGGCACCCAAAACCTGTGATTCTTGGCTTGAGTTTGCACTATTCTATGCACAATTGATGCGTTTTTTTTGTGTCTTAGTATTTTTGCCTTCAACCCTATTTTCAAAACAAAATCATGACATTTTTTAAAACTTTTTTTTGTTTGCATCCGCCATGTTTTTTGAGATGCAATTTTTGCTGCCATTTTCATGATTTTGCAGTCTTGTAGACACATTTTTCCACTTGGTGATATATATTTGTTGTGGCTTAGGTCACGTTTTTTAGTAACTTTTTCTTTAACACCTTGTTTACAATGCATTAAATTAGTCAAAAAAATCTTAGGGCCAATGTTGTTTTGAAATGGTTGAACGAAAGCATTAACAAGTTTTTGAAATGAATCAATGAAATAAGGAAGTAAAGAACAATACCATTGCAAGACCTCATCCCTAAATGTTCCAGTAAGCAATTTAGCCATGAGTTTATGAGTATGAGAGAAGTCACTACACAATATTTGAAAAGTCTTTACATGAGTCAAGGGATCGCTTTTTCCAGTATAAGTCTCCAAGTGAGGTATTTCCATGTATTTAGTGATAATTACGCGAGTGATGTCCAAGGACAAAGGGGTAGCAATGTCACAAGTGAGAATATTGAATTTGGAATGAGTTATAGAGGCAATTTTTTGTTGTAAGGATGTGATGGTTTGAGCAAGACCATTGATAGTAGAATCAATGGAAAGTTTGGTATGAGACGTGTGGAAGGTTTGGAGCATTATGAGAAATAGAAAAAACAATTGAATATGAAAATGGGATATTCTTGTAGGTAGACATGGATGAGGGTTGGGAAACACATGTAACACTTGAAGGAGGAATGATAGGGATTAGGAATACTTCCAAGACTAACATGTGTAGGATTAATGGTTGAAATGAATGTGGTCATGAGAGGTGAAGTATAAGTAGAAACACTAGGTAATGAAGTACGAATAGGAATAGAAGGCTCAACATTGGTGGAAAGTTGACTTAAACCTACATCTTGAGCACAATCTTTAACAAGTATAACATTGTTATGGATAAGATAGGAAATAGTATGCAACAAGTCGACACCATCCTCATCATTGTGAATCATCTTCCTCATTGTTTCAACTAAAGATGGCTTTTGTATTAGAATGTTTTTAAGATAATCATTCCTTAAGTTTTGCAGAATCATGAGAAATCTTAAGCACTTCGGTTGGTGACATTCTTAAGGTTTCATCTTTATCATGAGAAGAGTGGGAAGAAGGATTCCCAACAATAGTGGGAATGTCATTAGTAGGCATGTCTGTTTCATCAAGATTCCTAAGGAACAAGACGACTCGAGATCAAAGGAACCCATGAATCTATGATTTCTCCTAACTAGAATGCTATAGGTAGGACTCAATGCTATGACACTCATGCACAAGGAAAAGAAAGAGATATATGTTTAAGAAATGCAAGTAGAAGATTTGGGATAGAGATGCAAACATTCACTAAATCTATGCAACATAAATGGAGTTAAGGCACAATTGCACATGAAACTTGATGAATAACACATCTAACTATGAAATAAAAGATGCATACAAAGAATATATAACACCAAATTCAATGATCCATTACAATGATGTATTAGGATAAGTTGGATTTGAGGGAATATGATTGAGTGATGCAAGATAAGAGACTAAGTAAGTTGAAGTGAAGTTTTAGTAGTGATGCAGGAGCATCTTGGGTTCAGGGCATCAACCAAAAATAGTTAGATTCCTTCTGTTCTTATTTCCTATCTGTGAGATTGTGTTGGCGGTTCTGCATGTGTTGAAGTTAGCATGCACGGTCATAACATCTTATCGAGGACCTTTTTGATCACTTTCCCTTGATCGTACTTCATTTGGATCAATGTTGTGCAAGTTATGACTCATTTGTTCTCGAGTAGCATGTTCGTTGTTTGTTCTTAACCGTTGGTGGGATTTTGATCTCGTGGTAGCAATCTATGGCTTGCGGTGATCGGTGGCGCATCTTTCTATGTTAATGGGTCATGTGTGGACTTAAATCTGGGATCGCAAGGCTTCACATGGTTTGTGGATCTAGTTCTTATGATTTAGGACTTGCCCTATTTGTTGTAACACGTTTTCCTGTTCTTGGGGAATGTAAGTTTTCTTAGGGTCGACCTGTGTGTCGCGATGGCTATATATTGTAATTGGATGTAATTCTGTAAGGTAGTGAGTAATAGAGATATGGTTCTAGATCGGTAATGGATCAGAAGACTGATTATTGATCTCAATTAATAAATTGGATCTTGCATTTCCTCTCCTATTCCTTGTTGGCCCTTTCTTGTGTTTACTCTTGCTGAAAGGTAGGATTGATCATCTTTTGGTCCCTCCTGCCTTGGGCTTCATCAAGTGGTATCAAAGCGAAGTTTGTGTTTTTGGGAATTGATGTTGAGTTAGATCTTGTTGCGAAACCCTAAGTGAACTTGGTTGCAGGGGAGTAGACTTTTGAATCTGACCTACACTTGCAGAGCGTTACAAGATGGTTCGTGGAAGGAGAGATCCTGATCTTGCGGTAATGGATTTGTTGAGACAAATTGTAGTTAGACTTGAAGCTCTGGAGACAACCCAAAGGAGAGGAAGACCTATTGATGATGTTAGTGAAGATGAAGTCGAGGAAGTTGGTGAGCAAGTTCCTGATCTTGAACAAGGTGATGAAAGATTCTTGAGAGCTTTGACAAGAGTGAATGCAAAACCACATTTCAATCCTCCTGATTATGATGGCAAGCTTGATTTTGATGAATTGTTGGACTAGATCTCTGAGATGGAGAAATACTTTGAGTATGAAAGCACACCTGCAGATAAGAAGGTGAAGATTGCAAGCACACAATTGAAAGGACGTACATCTTTATGGTGGGAACATCTGCAAATTGATAGACAAAGTAGAGGAAAGGAAAAGGTCGAAACTTGGGTTAAGATGGTGAACAAGTTGAAGGGTAAATTCCTACCGGGTGATTATCAAGTTAGTTTGTTGAGGAAGTTGCAAAACTTAAAGCAAAGGGATACAACTGTGAAGGAGTGTACTAAAGAATTTTACGGATTGGATATCAAATTTGGACGTATGGATGATGAAGTTGAAAGGATTGCAAGGTGCCTGAATGGGTTGACGACATCTATACAAGATGAAATCAGTTTGGTCAAGATGGATAGCATTGAAGAAGCATATCTATTTACATTGAAGGCAGAAAATAAGCTGAACAAGAGACATGAACATAGACAAAGCGGCAGAGGTGGAAGATTCCCTAGAGGAAGAGGTAGATTATATGGTGAAAGTGGAAGGCCTCATGCTGATTAGGACAAGACAAATTAGAACAAAGGCAAATTAGAATTGAAGGATGGGAATTCATACAGAGGTAGAGGAAGTTATTCAAGGAGTAATAATAATTACAAGAGTGAAGCTAGAACTTGGTATAAGGGTACTTGTTTCAAATGTGGGGAAGGGCATATGGCATTTGAGTGTACTAATGGGAATTCAAGCAAGAAAATTGGTAGCAAAAGCAGGAATGCACTTGTGCAAGAAGATTCACCCGATTCTATGAATAGACTGGAGGGTGGAAAAAACTTGATATGATTAGGAGAGCTTTGTGCAATGAAGAAATTGGTGAAAACCCCATGATGAGGAAAAACTTATTCAAAACTAGGTGTAGGATTGTTGGTAAATGTTGCAAGGTGATCATTGCAGTGAAAGCTCAGATAATTTGGCATTGGAGGAGTTGGTTACCAAATTTCAGTTACCGAGGATGAAACACCCTAAGCCTTATCATATTGCTTGGATTAGGGACGATCATAAGTTATTGATAAGTGAACAATGTCTTGTGAAACTTAAGATTGGATCCTATCGTGATGAAGTTCTTTGTGATATTATGCCGATGGTTTGTTGTCACATCTTGTTGGGCAGACCTTGGCCATATGATAGAAAAGCTTTGCATGATGGTAGATTGAATAGGTATACTATTGTGGCTAATGGAATGCGACAAGTCTTGTTACCTTTGATAGAAGAATCTAGGAATGAAAATTGTACTACTGTTAGAGTTTGTTTGGTTGAAGGAAAACAATTCACAAAAAGACTTGAAGAAGGATAGTATGTGTTATGCCTTGATTCCTAGGAAGCCTAATAAGAGGACAAAGAACGAACAATTGCTGGAAATTGAAGAATTGTTGACAGAATTTCAAGATATTAATTCAGATAATGTACTTAATGGATTACTTCATGTTAGAAGCATTAGTCATTGCGTAGAAATGATAGCGGGAGCTAGTTTGCCAAATAAAGCACCCCATTAGTTGACATCAGCAGAAAAAGAATAATTGAATAGACAAGTCCAAGAATTGTTGTAGAAGGGTTTGATTAGAGAAAGTTTGAGTCCTTGTGCCATTCCAACTGTGTCAACACCTAAGAAGAATGGAGAATGGTGAATGTGTACTGATTCTAGAGCTATAAATAGAATCACAGTGAAGTATTGGTTTCCTTTACCAAGGATGGATGATATAGTGGATTGTTTGAGTGGAGCAAAGTACTTCACCAAGACTGATTTGAAAAGTGGTTATCACCAGAGAAGCGGATGAATGGAAGAGTGCTTTCAAGACAAATGAAGGTTTGTATGAATGGTTGGTTATGCCTTTTGGCTTAACTATTGCACCTAGTACTTTTATGAGGTTAATGAATGAAGTATTGAGGAAATTCTTGGGTAATTTTGTGATTGTTTATTTGGATGACATTTTGATATTTAGTAAGAGTAAAGAAGATCATTTGTGGCATCTGAGACTAGTTTTGTAGAGATTGAAAGAGGAGAAGTTATCGATTAACCTAAATAAATGTTTTTTCATGAAGGAAGAGATAGTGTATTTGGGTTTTGTGATTTCAACTGAAGGTTTGAAGATGGATCCTTTGAAAGTTAAAGCAATATTGGATTGGCCAACACTTGAAAGTGCTGGAGAGGTTAGATCTTTCCATGGTTTGGGTAGTTTCTACCACAAGTTCATTTGGAATTTCAGTTCAGTTTGTAATCCTATTACAAAGACAATGAGAGGAGATAAGAAATATTTCAAGTGGACACATGGAGTTGATAGAAGTTTTGATATATTGAAGCAAAAGGTAGTTGGATTACCGGCATTGGCTTTACCTGATTTCACCAAGGTATTTCAAGTTGATTGTGATGCAAGTGGAAGTGCAATTGGAGTAGTATTGAGTCAAAAAGGTAGACCTATTGCTTTTAATAGTGAGAAATTGAATGATGCTAAGAGGAAATATTCAGTTTATGATAAAAAATTTTTATGCTATTGTTCAAGCTTTGAAGAAGTGGAGACATTACTTGATGCCTTAGGAATTTGTGTTATATACTGATCGTAAGGCATTGCAGTATTTGGGAAGTCAAAATAAATTGAATCAGAGGCACATGAAATGGGTTGAATACTTGCAGAATTTCACTTTTGTGTTGAAACATAGAAGTGGACAGTCAAACATAGTTGCTGATGCATTAAGTAGGAGTTTGTTGACTGAGATGACATAAAAGTTGGATTACCAACATTGGCTTTACCTGATTTCACCAAGGTAGTAGTTGGATTACCGGCATTGGCTTCACCAGATTTCACCAAGGTATTTCAAGTTGATTGTGATGCAAGTGGAAGTGCAATTGGAGTAGTATTGAGTCAAAAAGGTAGACCTATTGCTTTTTATAGTGAGAAATTGAATGATGCTAAGAGGAAATATTCAGTTTATGATCAAGAATTTTATGCTATTGTTCAAGCTTTGAAGAAGTGGAGACATTACTTGATGCCTTAGGAATACTAAAGAAAAGGAACACTAGAGAAAATGAATACTTGGACTACTTAGTTAAGTGGAAAAATAGACCGCTTAAAGACTATACTTGGATTTCTTAGTCTGAGTCGCATCATTTTGGTTCTTCTCAGATTGTGAAGAGGCTTTGATGCAAGAGCATCATTTCTTAATAACCCTGGGTGTCTGATGCAGGAACATCTTGGGTTTAGGGCAATCTTGCATCAACCAAAAATAGTTTTTTTCTTTCTGTTTTTGTTTCCTGTCTTTGAGATCGTGTTGGCGGTTCATGATGTGTTCAAGTTAGCGTGTGGGATCATAGCATCTTATACAGGGCCTATATTTGATCACTTTCCCTTGATCGCACTTCATTTGGATTGATGTTGCTCGAGTTATGATTCATCTGTTCTCGGGTAGCATGTTCGTTGTTTGTTCCTGACCGTTCGTGGGATTTTGATCTCGTGGTAGCAATCTACGGCTTGCGGTGATCGGTGGCGTATCTTTCTATGTTCATGGGTCGTGTGTGGAGCTAAATTTGGGATCACAAGGCTTCTCATAGTTTGTGGATCGAGTTCTTATGATTTAGGACTTGCCCTATTTATTGTAACACATTTTCCTTTTCTTGGGAAATGTAATCTTTCTTAGGGATGACCTGTGTGTCGCGATGGCTATATATTTGTAACTTGATGTAATTTTGTAAGGTAGTGAGTAATAGATATATGATTCTAGATTTGTAACGGATCAAAAGGTTGATTGAGCTATATTGTAAGGTTGCAACTGGGTAGGCCTTATAACCCGACATGTATGAAGGCAAATTGCCAATAGTTTGATCTCAATTAATAAATTGGATCTTGCATTTCCTCTCCTAATCCCTATTGTCGCTTTCTTGTGTTTACTCTTGTTGTGACGTAGGATTGATCATCTTTTGATCTCTCTTGCCTTGGGTTGCATCAAGTAGACACAAATTGATAGAAAACAGACAGTAACTTGTAAGTACCTAAAACAACAACTAGATGATAGTACTGACTCGGGGGATCTGTGTTAAATTTAGATCAAGAATGTATGGCTTTTAATTTTTCTTATATTAACTTAGTATGTGTGATGTATATAATCACAATAGATGTATATATTTATTACAGATATATCTAAATGTATTATATTATAATTCTGCACCTTTTAGAAGAGAGTTTATATTGTTTCATATATATTTGTCATCATCCAGTCACGTAATATATATATATATATATATATATATATATATATATATATATATATATATATATGAAGGCATGTTGATGAAGAGACATATCTCCACACGTGGAGACATGTCTTTTCATTAACATGTCTTTCCATAATATTCATCCGCTAAGTTTAAACCGATACTTATCGGTAACTCTGCCAAGATTACTGTTTATAAAAACAATCAATACCAACATAACTTCTCGTTAGAGATTTCATTGAAACATATCGACTAATTTGGCAAAGTAATTACGTGGATTGTATAACATATGGCAGTCGCAGCTTGGAGACGGATTAGTTTATATGTATTATGAATACACATCCTTAATGTGTGGGACCAATGCAAATTGGTATTAAACCAATGTTAATACTAACCGATACAAATCTGTATTATATGAGTTTAATATTATTTATTTTATCATCTATCATTGTATATGTATATTGATATATATAATAATATCATTATTATTATGTATATCAATATGCATATATAATGTAGAATAATATTATCTGATATTGTTTCATAACAATATCATTAATTCAATGATGTTTATCTAATTCAATTTTATAAGGAGATAATGTTAAATATGTGTGTATATATATATATATATATATATATAGTAGTATATATATAGTAGTAATGCCCATTATTATTATTATATATATATTAATATATTATTTATTTATCTTCTCATAATATTAAGATCATTTTATCTGATCAAAGCTATAAACATTAACACTCCCTCTTAGCTAGGGAAGATAAAATGTAACTCACAATAAGTTCATAAATTGTGAGGGTTAGTTCCTAGGTGGATTGCCTCTATCGGCAATTCTATCCACAGTTCCCAGGTGGATTGCCTCCATCGGCGATTCGATCCACAAGCTCCTGTGTGGATTGTCTCCATCGGCAATTCTATCCACAAACTCATGAGCTATGGTGTGGATTGCCTCTATCGGTGATTCTATCCACAAGCTCTCATGTGAATTGCCTCCATTGGCGATTCTATTCACAAACTCACGAGCTTCAGTGTGGATTGCCTCCATCGACGATTCTATCCACAAGCTCTCGTGTGAATTGCCTCCATCGGTGATTCTATTCACAAACTCACAAGCTTTAGTGTGGATTGCCTCCATTGGCGATTCTATCCACAAGTAAGATATGTTTAATTGCAAAAATATCTATTACAATAGAAAAGTTATTGCAAGATCGTCACCTTCCAATAACTTTAACAAATACAAGTGATAATCATTTGGAAGTCGTCACTTCCTTATGATTTACACAGGGCCCACATAATTATTAAATAACATTAACATAATAATCAATAACCATTACAAGTTTACCTTAGAAGTGTTCTTATCTTTATCAGTGAACTCCCTCTCGATCATAAGGTATCTTGAATTTCATTTAGAAAAATTTCTCTGAACATACATTTGAATTATTTACTTCAGCAAGGGAAGCTTGCATTCTAAGTCTGTCAGGACACTTTCTTGCGCTGTGACCATATTTGTCACATCTAAAACATTGCATTGAAGACAAGTCTCTTGGTTTCTTGAACGATTGTTGATCATATGACTTCTTGCCCTTTTTCCTTTTTGAACCAGTGATGAGAGCCTGAACATCTTCTTTAGTGGATTCCAAGATTCCTCTGGATTTCAGGTTGTACTCTTCTTGAATGCAGTTAGCTTTTAGTCGATCAAATTTGGGGAGTTTGGTGCGAGCACTTACTCCTTGTCTAAAGTTTTCCCATGAGATAGGGAGTCCATTTAGAGTTATCATATATAACTCCTTATTATCATAAATGTGACCAATAGAAAAGAGTTGATTCCTTAATTCTGTTATCCTCATAAAATATGAGGTGATAGTCTCTCCTTTACTCATTTTAATATTAGAGAGTTGATTTTTAAGAGTAAGAATTCTGCTGGTGTTGTTGATCTGATACATGTTTTCCAAGGCTTTGAACATGTCATGAGCAGAGTCCAACTTTGTGATGACAGGTAGTAAATGATTTTTCACTCCATCTACTAATAATTCCATTGCTCTAGTATTGTCCTTTTCCCATTTATTTTTCTCATCATTTTCATTAGGTTGAAGAGGATTCTCTATTATTGACTTCAAGTCATTCTTCCTTAATACTAACATCATTCGAAGTTTCCATGATTCAAAATCGGAGGCACCTTCAAGTCTATCTTCTAGTCTCATTCCATTTGCCATTTTGAGATTTCCAAAAAATCTGATCTTGATCTTCCTTCAATCTGATCGAATCTTCCTTCAAGTGGTTAGACTTCAATGAAGGAACCTAGCTCTGATACCATGTTAAATTTAGATCAAGAATGTATGGCTTTTAATTTTTCTTATATTAACTTAGTTTGTGTGATGTATATAATCACAATAGATGTATATATTTATTACAGATATATTAACAGATATATCTAATTGTATTATATTATAATTCTGCACCTTTTAGAAGAGAGACTGTATTGTTTCATATATATCCGTCATCATCCAGTCACGTAATATATATATATATATATATATATATATATATATATATATATATATATATATATATATATATATATATGAAGGCATGTTGATGAAGAGCTAAATCTGATCAAAGCTATAAACATCAACAATCTGAAGCTGAATTGCTGGGAAGAGGTTGTCTAGGGCGTATTGTTTTGAGGAAGCGGTCACCTGAGCTGTCCTATTCCTAGTACTTTCAGCTGATCTCAATTGCATTCTATCCATTGGATCTTGTACCTTGTGTATTAAATGTTGATAGGTTTGTCACTTGTTCTTGCACACAAAACAAATCAGGAAATTGTTGGGTTGAAAGGGGGTTTCCTTGGTCGAACCCCGGTTGAGGAATCAACCTTGAAATAGAAATGAATATGCTTGAATATGAAACATAAATGTAAAGGTAAATATTATATCTACCTTGTAAATGTCTAGGCCGATATTGATTTTGTGATGTCTATGAAGATGTTTGCTTGAATATAGTTGTATGTTGACTTTGAATCTTAGGATGCCAAGTAGAATCGAGGATGCTTTTCACAAATGCATAGACTTGTGAATACTCCTCAAAGATCCTCAAGATTGTTATGCTTGATAGACTCGTGCTTTGAAGAATGGATGGAAGAATGCATGTAGATGGACAAATGATCTACTTGCTTAACAAACAATCTTCAAAGATGCCTTAGATGCTTGAAAACTTGATCTCAAATGCTTGGACGCGAAATTTTAGGTGATCACTTGAAATCTTGATCTTGGTCACGAAAATGAGGAGAGACATGCCACTTTTATCTCTCATAACATTTCAGGGTTCAAAATTCGAAGGAGGCCGACAAAGATAGAAAAATCCAGCCGATACCTATTAGATGAGATCCCAATTCAAATTTGGTGCCAAACATCGGGGAAGAGGATGCCTCGAGCGACCTCTTCTTGAGAAGAGGCCCAAATTTAAATTGGAACCCGAGATAGAGGAAAAGAAGCTGAAAATAGTGGAGGTAGGTTGTTGGATCAAACATAATGGACATTAAATTTATGAAGCACTAAAATGGGGCCTAATTGAGCATCTAATTATAGGTGCTTACAATTTACGACAATACAATAAGCATACTCCTTCCAACTTAATGTTGAGTAATGAAAGCTTTTCCTCCCTGTAGCCAAAAACACAGAGGTCAACTTCTCAATCTGAAACCATGATTTTGAGGGAAAATTGTCAAACCCTTGATTTGGTGTTGAGAACACCCATGATTTTGCTGAAAGATTAACAAATCCTTTGTTTAGTGAGAAAACGAGAAAAATGATGACTATGCAAAAACCCTTTAATGATTTTATGTGTAAAAATCAGAAAACCCAGACACATTTTTTGAGTGGAAAATAAAAACCCCTCCATTATTTTTCGGGAAAAAATAAAAATCCTAGACAATTTTTGAGGAGAAATTTGTAAAAACCCTTCTATATGATATTTTTGGAATAAATAAAAAATCCAGACATGATTTTTGAGGAGAAAATTGTAAAAACCCTTCCATGAGAAACAACTAACAATTTTTGTTTGAAAAAATTAGGCAAAAACAAACATTTATGCAGACAATTTTTGGGAAACATTGAGCAAAACACTTTCACAAAAAAATTATGGAAAAAACAGTATAAAACCCTTACAAATCCATGTTTTTTTGTAGAGAAACCGTACAAAACCCTTCACAAACGTATGTGTGAGCAAAGAACGTCCACATTTCTGCAGAAACTGGCTCGCAAAAACTGCTGCTCAAGAAATACAAACAATTGTGATTGGGTGTGGGTTTGAGAAACCCTTTGTAGGCTGCTTATTGGAAGAAACTCTCATCATATGTTTGCAGAAATGTTGAGGATCGCTGCCTGCACAAATTCAGAAAATCCTCATTGCATAGCAAAAACACATGAAAGAATGATCAAATCACTAGTTTGCACACTAGTAACACGACACAAAAACGATAGAAGAAAACAACAATGCACGAAAAAGTAGAAACACTCACAAGAAGCACATGACCAGAAACAAAATGGACAAAAATGATAGAAGAAACCCTCACAAAAAGCACATGACCAGAAACAAAATGACATTTTAAAAAAAAAATTGACATTAAGACATGGCTCTGAGGTCAAATACGACAAAAACTTCAAATCGTGGGAGAAAAAACTTAGTTCGCGTCCAGGAATCAATCAAAAAATGTGAAGAGCCCAATTGGCTCTCTATGACAAATTGTCTTTTTTTAATTCAAATACCATTTGTTGTATGTAATTTTCAACATATAAGAATCTTTTAAATTTCACAATGAATGACTCGATTACAGCAGCAATTACTCAAGTTCTCACAACTCCAGGAATAAATAAATTTTAACTCTTGACTTTAAAATTTAATAAGTACTGAATAATTATTAAAGGAAATTGGCACCTTTATTAACCAGCACTAAGGACGCCAATTCTGAAAGCTCTGTAATATTCAATGAAGAAAGTCAGGTTTCTTCATAAAACTCCAAACCCTCGATTTCCTTCCCTTATCGATTTTCCCTAACTCCAATAAATTGGCAATTAAATCTGCTCCAACTCAATAAATCCAGCCGAGAAAACTCAATAATAAATAATGGAGATACAACAGCCTCCAAATTCGAATTCCAAACTCCTCAGAAAGAATAATAATCAAACCCTATGAGAACCAATTGATGCATCTGCAGATTTCAGACTTCTCATAATTCCAGTATTAAATTGCAATAGATTTCATAATTCATAGATCAAACCCTAGCAAGAGATAAATTCAGATTCCTTGAGAACAAATAATTAATTTGCCTGTAGATAAATTTTACATAAACCCAGTATACATCAGCACTGGATTTAATTCAGAATCAGCAGCTGCAAAATTCACCACTAATCTTTGATGACTCAAATTGCCAGAAGAGGAATCAGTCCTCAAAACCCTAGCCGGTTTCTCACAGCCAAGAGACTATAAATTTTATCAAATCAACAATGAATGAATGAAAGTGCTTTTTCTAGTAGAATATATAGCTTTTTCGGAAAAAGCACAATTTCACTTTTTTCATTAAAAAGGCTTTTAAATGACCTTCACTTTATAACATTAAATTTATAAAGTATTAAAGTTATTAAATTAAAATAATTTAATTTAATAACGATAACTTTAAAAACCAAAAGCCTCTGAATTCTGCTGACTGAAACAAACTCATTTCCGACACCAGAGCCACAATGCCAACTGCCCTGCCGGAAATAACCTACTACCAAAAATAGCCAGCTGCTAAAAATAGACTTACTATAAATAGTAAGTCTCTCAAATTGGAGATTCTGTGAAGCTCGATCCTGAAACATCTGACACTCCGTGCAGACACCCTGCTAATCTTGGCCACACATGAAATACCACTTACTAAAAATAGTAAGTCGACCAAATTGACCTGAACGAAGAGCAGACCTAATAATCGACCAAAATGGAATCCCAACACTGGCTCTGACATCTGACCCCCTCTGATCACCTGATTAGCTTGCGAGGGTCGCCAAACCAAGTTAATCCCGAAGTCTGAAAAATGGGGACATTACAAAAAATTACTTGACGAGGAGGGCTTCTCAGATGTAGTGCTAAAGAAAGCCGCGCGAATCCGTATGCAATTCGCAGAAAAAAAGAAGGTTGGCGACCTCCATGCGATCTAGACTAACACCCTAAAAAATCCAGACTTAGATGTGATTGGTTGTAGAGGATGACACTTCTTTAATGAGAAAAAACGCTTGAAAAAATACTCGATTCCTAACACTTGCTCTAAAAAAACCTTCAGATACCCCTGGTTTGAGAAGCATGATTTTTCATAAAAAATCATTTCAAAAAATTCTGGAAATAAATTCCAGGTTAAAGCCATAAATTTTTTAGAATAAAAATTTCTGACAATTTTTCATAAAAAATTGTTACAAAAAATTCTAGAAATAAATTCCAGGTTAAAGCCATGAATTCTTGTAGAACAAAAAAGTCCGCCAAAAAAACCTTAGCCTGCTCTGTGACCATGTTATTATAAATCGATATATTCAATTGAAATGAAAGGCTCTATTTATAAAAAAGATTACAAGATGATGTTTCTAAAAAGAAACAATTGTTAACAGAATGCAGAAAAGGAAACTTACTAAAACAATGAAGATGACCATTTAAGAAACATTACATAATTATTTTAATAGCATTGCAATCTATGTGTGGGTTGTAATATGTTATGTTTTCTGCATTTGGATATGTTATGTTTTCTGCATTTGGATGTGTAATTCTGTAATATGCTTATGCTGCATCGAGCATTTACATGTTTAAAACTGTCATTGTCAGTAGAAATGGATGCAGATGTGTGTAGTGATAGCTGGGCATTATTAATCTGTATGTTGATAACTGTAATGTATCAACCCCAGTTCACAATCAGAGAGTTGTAATTCCTAGAGTTAACACAAATCTTATTCTTACTCCATGGTCTGGTTTTTTGCCTATGAAATATGTGCCTCCTAAATTTGTTAACAGATGTATCATTTTTAGCATTGATTTGTTTTGCGTGAAGGTTTTGCAATTTAACATTGCTTGATATCGTTTCATCTGAAGTTATTTGTTTTTTTTTATAAATTTACTGCTTCGGTTTTTGTAAAACAAAATAATAATATGAGATTGATAGCTTGATTTCATATGGTTGAGAAGATTTTTTTTTCTTTATATTTTTATTGGGTCACTTATATGATTATCAATGATATTTTAAATTTTTATGGGTAGTGGAAGCTGGTTTTATTTGAATTGTTTAAATTTAGTTTTACCTCTAAGATTTTAAAATTTTTCAATTATAATAGTCTTGCACTTTGACAAGAATCACTGAGCATTACGATTTTATATATCTATTATATCTGACTGTTGTTTGGTACAGGAATAGATGATAAATCCATGATAGGAAACTATTAGTTTTGTGTTCTTGATTAGTCTATATAAGGAATGTTCTGTTGTCAAATTAAAGTTGAGGATTTTCATGGTGCTTTTCCATTAACCAGATCATTGTTATGTTTTTTTGTTTAGAGATTGGAGCTCTTCCTATCAAATTGCAGTAGTATTAACTATTAAGTTCATACAGAAGATTTATGAAGTTCTATTAGGCCATGCCAATGTAATATTGTTTGTTGTTGTATTATAGCATTTCTAATTCAAGTGGTCTTTTATGTTCTAGTTTTTTTACCAACACACTTATACTACCGGAAATAAATGGACCTACGGAAGGTCTGATGCTGATCTATGCAGTGCATTTTTTAACTTCTGTCATAGGTATCTCTCTCTCTCTCTCTCTCTCTCTGCATTTGTAGGAATAAGTGTAATGTTAAAGTTAAAATAAGTTTTTCAGGATGTAACTACAGTTTTTCTTTAATGTTTTTCAGGATGTTGTAATGTAACTAGCTAAAATTAACGTAAAAACTGAAAGCCTAGGAAAAAAATGAGCATACCTTGAGTTTTTCAAAAGTCTAATATTATATTTGATGTTAGTTTTCTTATCATTTCCTTAAACATTTGGTTATTCTGTTGGGGTTTTTGGTTGAGGGTATGCATTTGGTATGTTTTGTAGGATGCCTTACACTATCTCTACACCCACATACATGTGTCTGAAAACAATTAGAAGTTTATTTGAAGTATAAGTAGATTGTTGAAATGATCAAAGCCTAATATTGTTAGTAAAGAAATATATAGTAAAATATTGTAGACTATGTTAGCGTATTATGATTGAAAACCTTTTATAAGAAAGTAATTCAGTAATGTGTATAGAATTTGACAATATTCTCTTCAAGAGAATGGGGGACGAAAGGAGAGATTGTCACTGGAAGAAATGGCTTGTATCTCTAGGAACTTGCAGAGGTGTCTATGGTGGCATTATGCAATGTCCCCTTTCTAGGAGATGAGCAGATGATTATGGTCGGCCTACTATCTAGGTTCTTGTAGGCCAGCAGATTGTGGAAGGGGCCCATACAGGGCGAGAGAGTCCTGCATCAGTTCCTCAGGCAGTTTGGAGCAGTTGACGCCAGGTTCCTAACATTTAGGAGGGATCCCTATTTTTTAGGGATTGATTGGGAGTTGTCTTGGAGGCATCTGGAGACATCTGTGAGCATTTTGGAGACTTTGAGTACATTTCCTTTTTTTAGGATGCACTCCTATTTTTTAGGAGAAACTCCCAGTTCACTGACAGTCATCCCGAGGGTGCACACAGTAGACGGGAAACCACTGGGTTTCAGTTACAGGTTCATAGGTCGAGTCTCCTGCTTTTTAGGAGAATCCCTAGATTTTAGGGAGAACTGGCATTTAACATGTTGACCACATGAGGGACCAAGGAGATGAATAGAGAACTCTTGGACAGTTTTTGGCACTTTGAGCGAGGTTCCTAAATTTTAGGGAAAGTTCCTATTTTTTAGGGGGAACTAACAGTCAGCCTGTAGGGGTTTAGATAGCAAAGGATATCACAACATTTCAGACGGATCTCGATTCCGAGCTCTAAACTGGATTTTATTAATAAATAAGGAAATATTTCCTTAGTTTGGACTTAATAAATAATAATAAATTGATATATTATAATCACTTAATGAGGGAATAAGTTATAATAAATCATTGCGTCTTCATAGCCAGCTGTACAAGCTCCTGTAGCTAACGTCACCATAAAAGGAAGTGTTTTTCTTTCATACTTTCGGTTGAGTGGGTTCAAACAGCCATTGTGGATCAGGTTGATCTCAAGAGGGGACAAATTTTGAGTTGCAGTTGCAGATTCAGCAATGCACAAGGGTTTTCAGATCTGCAATAACCTTCAAACAGTTGGTACAACAGTTTTCGAAATTGACGCCTGGCCTGTAGGAGAGTTTGTGCTATTTTTCAACACTTAGATACATTAGATCCATCATTCCCAGCCAGATGCATAGTCCGGATTCTATAGATGCTAGCTATAGTGCATGATAGAAGAGTATACAGTGTTATATGTTTCCAGATTTATAAAATTAGTGCAGAGCTGCCTGCCAAGTGTGATATCTTATGGTATTATTTTGTCAATAATTAAGTGTGAAATTGGGTATTCAACATTGTGTGAATTGTTTTCAACATTTATTTCAAATTAGTTAGTTGCTCCTTATAATTCAAGTCTTCAAAAACTTCAAAATATTAAAAAACAACAAAGCAAAACCTCCATTTGCTGGTCTCAGATTGTATGCAACCAAAAACTCAGAATTTTTCTTTGAATCCCCTATACGTCATCGTTCACATTAAGACATTTCTACCAATAGTTAATGTGGAACCTATATCAATGGAACTTGAAAGTGTAGGTGACTACAAAAGCAAAGATCTAGGGTAAGTGACAAAATATGAAAATACAAAGGTGTAAATAAAGAAACAAAGAAATACACTAAACTGAAAATATTTAAAACCACCTAATGAGACATCTAATAATTGTTAATGAAGAACATGAGGAACCCACAAAAAAGACAAAGAGGCATATAGGTGAGGGAAGATCAAAATGTGTGAGAATTGATGAAAGCAAATGTTGTTAGGTATGCAACAACACTTGGGTGAGACGAGCTGACCACATCTTGTTTACCATTGCAAGATGGGACTATCTCTATCAAAAAGTGGCTAGGGTTAATGGGTGCATGATGGATTTACATTTATTGTAGGAAGCATGGTATACTCCTTATATCCTCTCTTTCTGTTTAAAGCCAAGGAATGTCTAGCGATAAAGAAGAAACTCCAGTAATGTTTGTTTCCTTGAATATCGTTATTTTGGGTTATAGGATTTTAGAAGGATTTTGTGTCAAGATGAAGTAAATGCACGATGCTGAGAATGAGAGTAAAAATATTGGGATTCCCAAGTGGTGGTGTGGAAGGATGCATGTTGTTTGTGTTACCTTTTTGTCCTTTTGTATATGATTTGGTAGCACATAAAGGGTTCGTAGTTTCCATAATTGTGTGATGTTGGGATCAAAGGAGATAATCAGTCTAATATCTATAGGAGTCCTATCCTATGCTCGAAAATAATAATTTATTGAAGGAAAAGGGCCATTTAATATATATTGTAAAAAATGGTAGATGGAGTTACATTTGTCTTTAAATAGATAAGAATATTTCCTTTGAATCTCATAGCAGATTAGGTGCTTGAAGATAAAGTGTTCCTTAGCGATTCATCTCGTTAAAATATAACATGTAATTTGGTGAATGTTGCTATCTCTTTCAAATTGATTATATGGAGTTGCATCCTCAACTTGCTAAGTGGTATTCCTAAACTATGCAGACAATGTTGTTGGGGATAGTGAGGTCGAACAATGGTACTTGTCCATGGTTTGTTAAAAATACTTAGTATAAGGGCCACTTCATGTCAAGACGAGGCGTAGAAGAGGTTCAAATGAGGGAGGTACATTTGTATAATATGTCAAATCTTTTAGTGTCGCAAAATTGTAGTGTGTGCATTTATGACACCTACACATTAAGCTTGGTGCATTTGTGACAATTTATGATTGCGATTTCAAGATTTTGACATCATGGATCTCAAAGGCAAAGCGTTAGTAACCCCTAGCCTAAATTTGTGATCAATTTGATTTGATGGGAGCGCAATGCGCATGCATCCATGTGGTGTACAAATGTCTCGTAAAAATTCCAAATTCAAATGAACATATTCCGCATTTGACCTCTTTCGATGTTTGTCCCCTCGCTTGGACGTGTTCAAAATATTTACTCCCACCCATAGTTTCGAAACTCGGAATCGACAACCCAAGAACTTGGGACCTGACAAAACCCTCAGCTAGGACTCGACGAGGACTCATGAAAGAAGAAAACCTTAGTTTTACAAAAAAAGAGAAAGAAATTAATGCATTTAGAGAACATAAGAGCCGTAATTGAAACATTACATGTCATATGATCTCCGAATTCTCAAAATTTGAAATTTTAACATTCATACGCATAGTTTCAAACTTTAAAATGTATAAATGTAGCATAAGTTTATAAATGTTAACATAATTAGATATAATTATATGTTGAAATGAGAAAACCAGGCAACTTATATATTCATTTTCCTCTTTCCTCTCCTAATGTAGCACAATTTTTGAGGCGTTGGCCTATGATGTGCTGCGATATATAAATGATGAGTTGATTCTGCTTCTTCAAGATCAAAGTCCTCATCTTCGTCCTCCTCCATTTCATCAAATGCTGCTGCTTCTGCTTCATTTGCTGCTCCTCTCACTAATTCTACAACATCTTCTTTAGTAAGGAGGACATCATTACCATGGACCAATCTCCATATGGATCAATAGCATCCAAGTCAATCACCTCATGTGAAATGTCCACAACCTTTCTAGTTTGAAGGCGAAGGTTGTATTGGATGAAGACAAGATCATTGAGGAACTGTTGGGTCAACGTGTTTCTCTTCTTTGTGTGAATGTTTTCAAATAAACTCCAATTGCGTTCACACTTAGAAGCACTACATGGCCTGGGCAAAATAAGGATGGCTTTTTTTTTGAAAACTAGGCATGCCAACACCATATTTCTCCCACCATTAATCTGCAAAAAATCTTGTAGAGATATAAGATTTGAGTAAAAAAATGTAACAATCAAGTTTCTAATTTAATCTTGGAGTAGTGAACTAAATTTTAAATTTTTTTTACTTGCTTGTAGTTTTCCTCTCTTCAATTACTTGTTGTAAAGAGAAGACTCTCCCCTTTGCACCCTTGTAGACCTTGAATGAAAATAAAATAAAATAAACTGATAATTAAGATTTAGAAATTTGTTACTATGTATATAAAATGAATATTTCTAGATAGTCAAACTCAACAATGAACATTTCAAATTTATAAATAAGATACATCGAATCTCACCTACAACTCATCAATATCCTTGTCTCTCAACTCACGATCAGGTGTCATCTTATCAATGCATGCAACAACACCTGCCATGGCTTCCTCATTAGGTCTAAATGAATTAGAGTAGGATTTCAGGTTCAAGAAGTAGGCCAAGGCATGGTTTTTCCATCGACAATCAGTGAAGCACGAAAGGATTTCTTTTTTTCTTTTATTTCCACATAGTAATGTGAAATGGCCTCTTTGGCCCTATCCATGGCATTATAAATGAAACCCATTGGCATGCCCTCTGCATCCACTATACAAAGATACCTTACCAAAGGTTCTGTCCCCTAAGAAAATTAAAACAAAGTTTAATTTTTTTATAAAATTAATCGCTAAAAAAACAATAAAATAATTATTTTGTGTAAAGTTTATGTTTGTGTTTGTTACTTACCTTGATCAACTCCTATGCACTTCTGGTGAATGTTTCATAAAAAAACATATTTACAATCTTCTCTGTCTCAACTCTTTTGGAGAATGTATACTCCAACCAAGCATTACACACAAACATTTTCTTTAGACAAGGAATGGCATCAAGAATGCTTTGCAATGTTAGCAAGTGGCTAGCAAATCATGTCACCTCTATTTGCACATGGTCCTTGCTATTTGTGTGTTTTCTCATTAAAGAAAGGATGGTTATAGATGAATTTGCTGACATTTTTATAATCTTCAACCACCATATTCACCCATCCAATCTTCCAATGTCTTCTAAAAACAAGCCCACGCAATGTGTAATAACTCTATGTAATTGTAGGATGCCTCTTCATAAGCATTTTACCTGCAACTACATATCCAACTTCGTTGTTCGTGAGAATTTGGACAACATTCTCAACTCCAACCTCTTGGATCACCCATCTAATAAATTGCACAAAGTTTTAGCATTTTTGATTTCACGTTTGGTATCAATAGACTTCGAGATTACCATTGCACCATTAGAAGCCACTAAGAAGTTGAGGAGAGTCTGATTCTATCCACTTATCCATCCTTCTGATGTGATGCTGCACCCTTTTCTCCTCCAAAACCTTTTTTGATCATCAACTGCAATCTGTGTATTTTTGATGGCTTGCTCTTGTAGTGACCCACTGAAGTCTTTAGCTATTGGGTAAAACCCCTTGTCTACAACTATAAATGCATTAACCAAACCTTCCCAATATGGGTTGTTTGTTGCATTGAGAGGTAGATTATTGTAGCATCAAAAATTTGTTGCTCTCATCCTAGTTTGCTCATGATTATCTTTATTCCATCGGGCACCTTGAAGTGAAGGTTGTTCTCTTGGAATATTGCATAGAATAAAATAATTTTGATGAAAGCGGAGTCTCACTAGCATTGGCCTCATTGTCACCAATAGGTGAATGTGGTTGATAGAAGCTTGGACTTAGGCCACTAAAGGGAACCAAAGTGGACACATTTGGATTTACTGTTTCTACTGTGGCTTGTTTTGTTTTTTACCTTTCCGGAGTTGATGCAAGGCATATCTTCAGATTTTGTTTTTGTTTTTCGCAGTGTGGTATTTTAATCTGTTGATTCCACTTGTCATCCATTTTTCACATTTAGTACAAGTGATCTCTCCCTTTTAATCTCTATGTATCCCATACTTCCATACTTTGTCTTATGATCTATTTGGGCTTGCCCGTGGAGTTGATAGTGCTGTTTTATCAAGAAAAAAATTAAAAAAAAGTAGTAGGTTTTTCTGGAAAATCAACAAAAAGATGATAATTAATTGTTTGAAAAAAACAATATTAAGAAACAAGCTAAGATACAAGGAAACAAGTTTGGAAGGGGAACAAAAAAGGGAACAAAAATTACTTACCTATCTCTCTTTTGTCACTTTGATCTCATTTTCTCATCTTCTTCAAACCCTATTCCACACCTTAGACCTGTTTTGAGTAAAAATAAAGTGCTTAGAATGAGCAAAAAACAAAAAATAAAAGTGTTATAAATGGCTTGGGCTTTGTTAGCAGCACATGCAAGTCTCTCCCAAGGATTCACAAGTCTTGCTTGAGATCACGAGTCTCAAGCACCGGACTTGGTAGTCTCCGTTGAGGGCTTGTTCAACTTAGACTCACGAGTCTGTGGCAAATCAACTCGACAAGCCACGAGACTCGAGAGTCATAGCGAGTTTGTCGAGTCTTCCATCTTTGCTCCCATCCATTCTAAGCAACAAAACTTCCTTTTCTTCGTTTGTTTGGCATAACTGCTCTTGGTTCTGGCTTTCGCATTTAGCAAAACTTTGTCAAAATCTATACAATCTCACATCAGCTAAGTCTTCTCTTATACACTATCAAGCTATCATCTCAAGGGAGGGCTTTTTGTTGTGTAATACCCTTCTGTCTTATTTCTTGTATCCATTGCTCAACAATACTTTTTCACTTATCAAATCTCTAAATGCATCTATTATCTATTTGCATTTAATCGTTTATCATTTTATCTTTAAGTAAAAGGGGTTTCCCTCCATTAACCAAGTTTTTTTAATTACGCAATTATTTATCATCTTATCTTATATAATAGGGGTTTTCATCACATAAGTGGGGTTTGTTTCTATTTAGCAATCATTTATCATTTTTTCGATCTATTGATTTTTCTTTTCATGGATGTGTAAACACCAAAATGGGGGTTTGATTGAGGTAAACCCTTATACAACCCTAATAATTTTCCCTATCTCTGTGTGTGTAGGTGGTGAAAAGGTTTGTGGAGTGTAAGGAGTTTCTATGTGACTTTTATAGTCAATTTCTCTGTCATTTTCTATTACACAATTATTCATTATCTTCAATTGTACATCTAGTTGGTTCTTTTAATTTAATTAATCTTCCTAGCTCACAAAAGCACTAGTGAGGTGGCGTTGGGCCAATTTCTCTTCAAGATCCGCTCCTCTAAAATTTGATGAACTTGATGTGAATGCCATATTTTCGATCTCTTCCTTCAAGGATTTGATGCGTTTACCAAGGTATTTTAGAAGGATGACTTTGATATGTAGAAGAGGGGATTCCCTAAATGTATCCTACACCTAGAGATTCCCTTAAACAAATGTTGAAAAGGTAGTGAATGTTATTGTTGTACCTGCAGCCCCTAAAAGGCTAAGAGATTGGTCATTTATGTGATTGTGGCTAGGCTTCCCCAAAGAAGGTTAAGTCTATTTGTGCTAAACTGTTTGACGGTAAACCTCCCTATTTGTGGCTAGCCTTCACAAAGTTTGCTGTATCTAAGAATGCTTCTTATAATTCCGTGTCATGTCCCCTTTCTAGCGACATGATTTTTCATATTGGATTTGCCTATCATCGACTCTCGTAGGCAAATGATTTGGAGAGAGAGTCATTTTTGGAGATCAGTGGTCATATTTGCTCTTGGAAAAGTGAAGTTGAGCTTATATTTTATTATTATGTGTTAGCAGGGCCCATATGTTATAATTTTAAGTTGAGATTGCACTTTTTATTTTATAAAGTTATTTTATTATAAAAGTGCATTATAATGGGATTTTATAATGGATGCTTCTAGAAGTTCTTAGTAACTTCTTAGAAAAGTGAATAAATAGAGGGCTTGGGCATTCATTTTGGACAAGCTGATTTTGGGATTTCTTCTACTTCTTCCATTGTGGAGCAATTTGTAGTCTTTTGGTCTGCAAATATCATTTGATTTTTGGGAACGATAACTCCCTTGGATTAGCATAACTGAGGAAGTGAAATATCTTCTGAAGGGTTGCTCATTGGAGATGGTATTTAGCCATTTCATATTGGATTTCATCTGAGGATTGATTTGAGGGTTTGAAGTTGGTTGAATAAGGGTTTGGAATTCATCATTTTATTGGTGAATCAGTTTGATAGGTTTTGGAGATCATTTTGTGCAATTTCTGAGAAGACCATACCAGGGCCTGAGTCACAAGTTTTTGCTCATATCTCACAAACTATTCAGAGATTAATTTTATGCATTTGGGGAATGAGGTTACATCCCTAGGCGACCCTGTTTTGGGTATTTTCGGCCAGCAATACCAAGCAGTGATTTTTGTACAGCTGCCGTACTGTACGGCCCAGGTACGGCCTGTACCAGAACAAATACAGCAGCATCATTTTGGGATCAGTTCAGGTGCAGTTGGAGGTGTCTTCAGCAGCATTGTCATCATCAATTTTGGTCAACATCCGGTGCATCTTTCCAGGTTCTTGGTGTTTGATTTTGGATATCAAAATTGTATAAAATTTACATATGTTCAGTCACTGTCATAACAGTTCAATATATGCTTTGAAACAGTCACTGTTATTCATCATTTGTAATTGGATTGTCATAGTTAATGGAAGTGCATTGTGAGAGCTTGTCATTACCATAGTTCATTGTATTGTAATATGAAATTGTCATAGTTGTAACAGTCCATTATACTCTCAGAATTCAGTCATTTGAATCAGTCCTTGTTATAACAGCACATTGTAATCAGACTTGGGAAGTTGGACATTGCATTAATAGGAGAGTATCTCATTGTTGATATAGTTCATTGAAAGGTGCCAAGTGATTGGAATTTCTGAATATTGTTATTGGTACTGTTATTGTTCATTGTATTTCATTGCATATTGGCATTATTATCTTAATTGTACTTGTGGACTTTTTGCTCAACATTTACAACCTTGAAACACTACATTACAAACAAAACAATCCAGTGCATGCCAAGTGTTTGACAAATTGTCTCAGTTCAGATTTGGGGTTTTTAGTGGCCTTTATACTAAGGGTCATTACAGTGGTATCAGAGCGGTGTTCTTGCCATCCTGTTGGGTAAGAAACCTATATGCATCCTTCAGCATTTGGGCATCACAGGTACTACACATGCAGAAGAGCAGCACTAGAGGGGGAACAGGAGTTCAGAGACATTCTTACCATGGGTGAGAGACAGTCACAGAGTCCACCTAGAGTTCCTAGGTACGATGATGATGATGCTAGGGACTTTTTCAGAACCATGACTACTGGACAGCAGGAGATAGTCCAGTCATTGCGTGCTTTGACCACTATGATGGAGAGAGTGGTTCAGCCCAGAGCTCAGGAGCAGGGTAGAGGTACACCTGATCATGATAATAGGAGTGTAGCAGGTTCATAGGGTGCTCCCAGGCATAGGCATAGGTCTTGGACAGTAGATAGACCTACTCGTCCTACTTTCCTTAGAGAGGAGGCTCAGGAGGCAAGAGAGGGTGATGTGCAGGATGAATTCCAGGACGATCTTAGAGCTGCCACTGTAGAATGGCAGGCATTACCACCACATGTGCGTGAGTTACTTAACTTTGATCGTTACCTGAACCAGAGGAGAGAGCACATGAGTACTCGGCAGAACAGGAGACCTAGAGGAGGCCATGACAGTGAGTTGCAGCGAGCTGCTAGCAAGCTCACTTTACCTTCTTTTGATGGTAGTGGACAGATGACAGCATAGGCATGGATACATAAGTTGGATACTTTCTTAGCATTGAGACCCATGTCAGAGATAGATGCCATAAGATACGCCACCTTGCATTTGGAGGGCGCAGCTCATGACTGGTGGTCACATGGTATGGTTACTTTGCAACACAACCAGGTGACATCGTACCAGGATTTTGTGGATAGGTTGGTGGAGCGTTTTGACAAGAAGGATCCAGAGATATGCTTTCGTGATCTTGCACAGTTGAGACAGACAGGCAGCTTAGAGACTTATATCAGTGAGTTTTAGAGGTTGTTAGTTATGGTTCAGGATGGATCGGAGAGGCGGTTGGTTATCCTATTTACTGAGGGATTGTCTGAACCCCTCAAGGGTTGGATCAAGGCATTTGATCCATCGACACTACAGGAGGCCATGAGGAAAGCTCGCAGTATGGAGCTTACAACACCTTCTAGCAGATTCACTCCCAGGAGCTCTTCTTCCTTTAGAGATAGTAAGAAGTTTGATAAGAGTAAGGGGAAGAAGATTGATACCAAGGGGAAATCCACTACACCCTTGGATACAGAGGCACTTAATGACCTACGCAGGAAGAAGCTATGCTTCTATTGCAAAGGTCCATATGATAGGGATCACGATTGTCCTTTGAGGCCTAAAGGGAAGGCCAACAGAGTTATGTGGGCATACTATGAGGACTCAGATTTAGACAGTACAACACATGAGGATGATCATAGTGATACAGAGCCTGAGGTAGAGGCAGAGGCTTCAGAGCCTAAGGCGGAGCCTGAGGTACATTTGCAGCAGGCATGCTTGTCTAGCATTCAGCAGGAGGGGTCCTTTAGATTGCGTGGTGTTCTAGCAGGACAGAAGGTGATCACCTTAGTTGACACAGGTGCTACGCATAACTTCATTGATACACGATTGGTTGAGCGCCGTGGCATTGAGACAGAAGAGTTTTAGGGTCTCTGAGTGCAAGTTGTTGATGGTTACACTCTTAAGTGTAACAGGATGATTAGAGACATGCTTTTACGCTTGAACAATTATGAGTTCAAAGCGGATTACCATGTGGTTAATATGGGTGACCTAGACATTGTGTTGGGTATGACATGGTTACATTCCTTGGGTGAGGTCACTTTCAGACTTAGAGACATGGAGATTAAGTTTGAGGCAGATGGGAAACAACATGTGTTGAGAGCTATCAGAAATAGTGATGTTAGAACTATTTCTTTCAGGCGCATGGAGAGGTTGGTTAGATACGATGGGATTGGATGGGCAGCCATGTTTACTCTCATGCCTACACAGGAGGAGCATCAGAAGGCAGAGTATCACCTTGACATTCAGAGATTGAGAGAGAGATATGACAGGGTATTCGGAGATATTCCACCTGGCACACCACCTGATAGGGGAATAGAGCACATTATTGAGTTAGAGGAGGGTGCTAAACCCGTAATGATCACACCATACAGGCATCCTAAGAGGCTCAAGGATGAGATAGAGAAAACCATTAAGGAGCTGCTTGAGATGGGGCATGTTAGACCGAGCAAATCTCCTTTTGCTTCTTCAGTAGTTTTGGTGAAGAAGGATGGTTCACTTCGCATGTGCATTGATTATCGGGTACTAAATAAGAGGACTATTAAGAATAGGTACCCCATCCCTCGGATTGATGAGTTGATAGATGAGATACATGGAGCATGCTACTTCAGCAAGATTGATTTGAGATCAGGATATCATCAGATCAGGGTCAGAGAGCAGGATGTGGAGAAGACTGCATTTAGGTGCCATTGTGGGCACTTTGAGTTTGTGGTCATGCCATTTGGGTTGACCAATGCACCAGCTAGTTTCCAGTCCACAATGAATAAGGTTTTCCATCATCAGTTGAGGAAATTTGTATTGGTCTTCTTTGATGACATCCTGGTATATAGTCGGACATGGCAGGAGCACATAGCACACTTAGAGAATGTATTGAGTATTCTGCAGACGGAGTCCTTGTATGCCAAGGAATCCAAATGTGATCTGGGCATGACTGAGCTTTTGTATTTGGGACACATTATCAGTGCAGAGGGAGTGCGGATGGATCCTGATAAGATCCGTGCTATAGTAGAGTGGCCTATTCCTGAGAACCTGACACAGTTGAGAGGGTTCCTAGGTCTATGTGGCTTCTACTGCAGATTTGTGAGTGGATACTCACGACATGTAGCCCCTATGACAAATTTGCTGAAGAAGGGGGCCTTTGTTTGGACACCAGAGGCACAGGCTTGCTTTGACAGATTTAAGGAGATCATGACTTCATGCCCGGTGTTAGCTTTGCCTGATTTCTCGAAGCCATTTGAGCTTCAGTGTGATGCGTCCGGAGATGGTATTGGTGCTGTGTTGATGTAGGACAAGCACCCTATTGCCTATGAGAGTAGGAAACTCCGTGGACTAGAGAGATCTTTCAGCATCTATGATAAGGAGATGTTAGCCATCATGCACGCATTGGCTACGTTTAGACAGTATCTAGTGGGTGGTAAGTTTTGTATTAAAACTGATCACAACAGTTTGAGGCATTTCCTTAATCAGAGAGATCTCAATGATAGACAACAGAAGTGGGTGAGTAAGCTACAAGCTTACGATTTTGACATATCATATGTGAGAGGGACCCAGAATGTGGTAGCAGATGCATTGTCACGTAGACCACATCTTAGTGCATTAATTGAGATATCAGAGGATTGGAGGCATATGATAGTGGCAGAGTATGCTAGAGACCCATGGGCATCAGGGATAGTTGATGGATCAGTTGTTGATACACGGTATATGCTTGTGGATGATTTGATTATCTACAAGAGCAGGATATTTTTAGTCCCAGGATCGAAGGTGAAGCAATCTATTTTGAGGGCTCTTCATGATTCACCTACAGCTGGTCATCCCGGGTACTTCAAAACATATAGACAGGTTCGGGAACGGTTCACATGGAAAGGGCTTAAGTCAGATGTTTTGCAGTATGTTCGTGAGTGCCCTGTTTGTCAGCAGAACAAACAAGAGCACACCTTTCCAGCCGGGCTCCGACAACCACTTCCCATTCCTGATTAGAAGTGGGAATGCATATCCATGGACTTCATTACGGGCTTGCCCAAGGCCCAAGGTCGTGATTGCATATATGTGGTGGTGGATAGACTGACGAAGTATGCACACTTGTTTCCCATCACTACTACTTATACAACAATACAGGTAGCTGAGGTCTTCTTCAGAGAGGTTTTTAGATTACATGGGATACCCCGCAGTATAGTGAGTGACAGAGACAGTAGATTTTTGAGTCACTTTTGGCAGGAGGTATTCAGACTATGTGGCACTGAGCTTACACCCAGCACCAGTTATCATCGGCAGACGGATGGACAGACAGAGATAGTCAACAAGTGGGTAGAGGGCTATTTGAGGAATTATGTGGCTGGTCAGCAGAGGGCATGGGTGAGATGGATTCATTTGCGTGAGTATTGTTATAATACCACCTTTCACATGTCGATTCAGATGACACCTTTCAGAGCTCTGTATGGGTATGATGCATCGAGCTTCATTGATTTGTTGATGAGTGATGTTAGAGTTCCACATGCCGAGGATTTGCTTCAGGAGAGCAAGGACATTGTTGATGCTCTCAAGGATAATATGGCCAGGGCACAAAACCAGTACAAGCAGTATGCCGATCAGAAGCGGATTGAGAGGAGCTTTGAGGTTGGTGACATGGTTTACCTCATGCTTCAACCATATCGTTAGTCTACTCTTAAGAAGAGTGGATCAGAGAAGCTTAAGCCTAGATATTACTGGCCTTTCAGGATCATCAGGCGTATAGGAGAGTTGGCTTATGAGCTTGAGCTTCCCGCAAATAGCAGAGTGCATAATGTGTTCCATGTGTCGCGCCTCAAGAAGGCGTTGGGTTAGCATGTTGTGCCTTCTACAGTATTACTTCCCTTGGATGACGAAGGGAAGTTGATCTTGGTGCCAGAGTTCATTGTGGATAGCAGGGAGAAGTAGCTTCGCAGGAGAGTGATCAAGGAGTATTTGGTGAAGTGGAGAGATCTTCCTGTTGAGGATGCCACTTGGGAGACTGAGGAGATTTTGCAGCATCCAGCTTTGAGATTGCTTGAGGGCAAGCAATTTTAGGAAGGGCGGACTGTCATGTCCCCTTTCTAGCGACATGATTTTTCATATTGGATTTGCCTATCATCGACTCTCGTAGGCAAATGATTTGGAGAGAGAGTCATTTTTGGAGATCAGTGGTCATATTTGCTCTTGGAAAAGTGAAGTTGAGCTTATATTTTATTATTATGTGTTAGCAGGGCCCATATGTTATAATTATAAGTTGAGATTGCACTTTTTATTTTATAAAGTTATTTTATTATAAAAGTGCATTATAATGGGATTTTATAATGGATGCTTCTAGAAGTTCTTAGTAACTTCTTAGAAAAGTGAATAAATAGAGGGCTTGGGCATTCATTTTGGACAAGTTGATTTTGAGATTTCTTCTACTTCTTCCATTGTGGAGCAATTTGTAGTCTTTTGGCCTGCAAATATCATTTGATCTTTGGGAACGATAACTCCTTTGGATTAGCATAACTGAGGAAGTGAAATATCTTCTGAAGGGTTGCTCATTGGAGATGGTATTTAGCCATTTCATGTTGGATTTCATTTGAGGATTGATTTGAGGGTTTGAAGTTGGTTGAATAAGGGTTTGGAATTCATCATTTTATTGGTGAATCAGTTTGATAGGTTTTGGAGATCATTTTGTGCAATTTTTGAGAAGACCATACCAGGGCCTGAGTCACAAGTTTTTGCTCATATCTCACAAACTATTCAGAGATTAATTTTATGCATTTGGGGAATGAGGTTACATCCCTAGGCGACCCTGGTTTGGGTATTTTCGGCCAGCAATACCAAGCAGTGATTTTTGTACAGCTGCCGTACTGTACGGCCCAGGTACGGCCTGTACCAGAACAGATACAGCAGCATCATTTTGGGATCATTTTGGGTGCAGTTGGAGGTGTCTTCAACAGCATTGTCATCATCAATTTTGGTCAACATCCGGTGCATCTTTCCAGGTTCTTGGTGTTTGATTTTGGATGTCAAAATTGTATAAAATTTACATATGTTCAGTCACTGTCATAACAGTCCAGTATATGCTTTGAAACAGTCACTGTTATTCATCATTTGTAATTGGATTGTCATAGTTAATGGAAGTGCATTGTGAGAGCTTGTCATTACCATAGTTCATTGTATTGTAATATGAAATTGTCATAGTTGTAACAGTCCATTATACTCTCAGAATTCAGTCATTTGAATCAGTCCTTGTTATAACAGCACATTGTAATCAGACTTGGGAAGTTGGACATTGCATTAATAGGAGAGTATCTCATTGTTGATATAGTTCATTGAAAGGTGCCAAGTGATTGGAATTTCTGAATATTGTTATTGGTACTGTTATTGTTCATTGTATTTCATTGCATATTGGCATTATTATCTTAATTGTACTTGTGGACTTGTTGCTCAACATTTACAACCTTGAAACACTACATTACAAACAAAACAATCCAGTGCATGCCAAGTGTTTGACAAATTGTCTCAGTTCAGATTTGGGGTTTTTAGTGGCCTTTATACTAAGGGTCATTAGATTCCGTTGATGACATGTATAATACCAGACCTTCCACAAGCACCTTAGCCTATAGCCAAGTAACCAAGTGACTGTAATCTTATTGAGCAACTTCGTGTTAGTCTTGCAAGATCACGCTTTGGGATTTGCTCCAAACGACTCCACTAGGTCTATGAATGTAAATTCGTTGATGAATCATATATATGCGGGCACATTGAATATTATGTTTTACCCAGATGAACTCTTGCCTCTAGAAGTAAGAAATATAGGAGATCTGTTTATGATAATTGTTTACATTAATGTTGTTGGTATAGGGGAAACTCGGGGAAACCCTCATCAATATCAGTTCGACTCTCAATATTTTTTGTTTAGATTTATTACCTAAGATCAAAGTAATAAAAACACTCTTGCTGCAGCTTTGTTGTTTATTTGTGGTTTTGATATTAATACTAAAACTACTTTTGGCACTGTCATATTGCCTTTAAACATTGGAGCACTTACTAATCCGACTTAGGTATATGTGATGCCACCAGTTCCACTTAAATTTTCCTAAGTCATCTTAGCTACAAAGGATGATTATGCTTTTGTAAAAATTCCATGTTGATCATCTTTTTTATACCAATCCCCCAACCTTTAGAGAAATCCACTCTATTTGTTGGTTGGGGTATTATTTGGTTTTTAAGTATGGCTTTGAAGGTAGAGGTTGTGGACCTAATTGAAATATTAAAAAATGGATTGAAGATTGTATTAACAATGAACTATTTAAGAGTTCACAAATGCTAATAATAACGTGAACATAAAAAGCCAAGTCGTATAAGTAAAGATATCTAAATAAAGAAGTAACTAAGCAAACTAATAAGAATGCCTAAATGACCATTAACTACGGTTCTAGAAGAACAAGCTAAATATTGCGAGATGCTAAAAATATTTAATACTAATAAGGAAGGTATTTAAGTCCCTTAGGAGCTTGATCATCATTATAACAGTGGAGTCAGATACTGTACCACATCGCACAATGCAAAACCATGGTTGAATGTTAGCATGATTTTTGTTGAGCCTCTCCCTCTTGAGCTAGTTCACCCTGAGTACATAGACATCAATGTGAGCTCCATTGAAACTCCTTTAGAAGTTTTCTCTTTGGAGGAAGCTATAGAAGAATTGTTGGGTGCTATTCTGATCTACTTTCTTATGTAGAATCGATTACAAATATTGATAAGAAGGCACCCTTGTCTCATGATGGTAAAAATACATCTGTACCTCATCTTGAAGACCATATTACTCTCTTTAAGTGTAATACTACTGATGTCATCATGGATATAAAGTCTTTTGATAAAATTGTCAAGATTGGGAAGTGTATTTCTCCAGAATAAACTAAGGCACATGCTGATCTTCTACATTATTTTATTATGATATTTTCACTTGGTCTTATGAGGACATGCCCAATATTGACGAGTCTATTATAGTGGTTCATAATATCGTTGCATGTCTTTACGCCAAGCCCGTTAAGCAAAAGATTTGGAAGAGTAATACCAAGGTCGCTTTGGTAGTTAAGATCGAGATAGATAAGCTTCTAAAGGCTGGCTTTTTTCATTCCGTTGATTATTATCCTTGGATATCAAATATCGCTCTTGTTAGTAACACTGAAGGGTGAATTTGTATTTGCATTGTTATCCAAGATCTTAATAAGTATTCCCTTAAAGATGATTTTCCATTGCATAATATTGATATGATTGTTGTTTCATCTGTAGGTCATGACCACTTGCCTTACGTATGGCTTCACAAGTTACAATTCGATTCACATTAACTTGGAGGATCAATAATGACCTTGACAACCCCTTGGGGTACTCTCTATTATATTGTGATGTTGGTTGGGTTGAAGAATGGTGGGACAACCTAACAACGTGCAATGACTCTTATCTTCCATGACTTCACTCATAAGACTTTGGAGTATTATGTTGATGAAGTCTTCTCTCTGTCAAGATCATGTTGATAGCCCTTATCTTATTAACACTTCATCTCTACAAAATGAGATCGAATCCCCTTAGTGTGTCTTTGTTACATACCCAACAACTTTTAGGGTTCATTTTCTCTTAGTGTGGGATTGAAGTAATCTTTAATGCACCACCACCTTAAAACATCTCACAACTTCATAGTTTGCAAGAGAAGTTTCAAGCCATACATAGTTTTGTATCTTAATTGGCTGATCACACCCTTCTATTCATGCATTTGTTAAAGAAAGATGTACGCTTCAAATGGGATAATGAGTGTCAAGAGGCTTTTGATTCTATTAAAAGCTATCTAGCTAGAACTCCTATTTTAAAGCCTGACTATGCAATATAGACCTTTTTTATTGTATGTCTCAATATTGTCTAATGTTTTAGCAACCTTATTAGCTTAGCATGACGATGATGGTAAAGAGAGAGTGGTCTACTATATTAGTTGGATTCTGGTCAATCATCAAACTCGATACTTTGCAATGGAAAAGCCATGTCTCGCCCTTGTCTTTGCAACACAAAAGCTAGGTCACTATCTCCATGTAGAGACTTGTGTCATTACTAAAAATGATTCCCTTAAACATCTCTTTTGTAGGGCTGATCTTTCTGGAAGGTTGGCAAAGTGGGCAATGTTTTTTTTTTGAATTCAATCTTAAGTAACTTAGAAATCAATCAAGGGTCAAGTTGCCACTAATTAGTTAGTGGAAGCTCCCTCAAATAAAACATTTCCTACTTTGGATTTATTTCTTGACGAGAGTTTCTTTACAATCGATTGCGATCCTTTATGGGAAATGTATTTTAATGAATTGAGGTGCAAGCAATCTAAGCTATCTCATTTATCGAGATTTGACTTTGACTCTTCTCAAATGCTTTTCTACCTGCGCCATTGATAGTATTTTCATAGAGTGAATCGTCATGCGGAAGCAATGGCAAGCACAACTTCCCTTGTACGTCTTGACTATAATGAAGGTGGATATCAGTTTGTGGCGCAAGTCCTCTATTCTCCTCCAATACTGGAGAAGCTTGAACTCCATAGTCTCTTGTGTGCACATATAGACTTTGGGAATGGTTTTTTAATATCTACAATTACTTGAAATCTGGTAGTTTTCTTGATGATGCTAGTAAGAATGCTTGTGTTCAAATTTGGAAACTTGTGGCTTGTTAGACAATCCTAACTAATGTTCTTTATCGTAGATCCTACAATGGTTTTCTTCTTCGATGTCCTACTAAGGATGAAATACTCGTTGCCCTCAAAGAAGCTCATTCAGGCTCCATGTGGGGACATTTTGGTGGTAAATCATTAGTACACTCTAATTCATATTGGCAAACAATGGAACAAGATTCTGTTGACTTTGTTAAGAAGCATCCTCAATGACAACAACATAGTAATCTCATTCGAGCTCGAGCATAGATACTCCAAACTAAAGCTTGTCCTTAGCCATTTCAAACTTGGGGCTTGGATATCATTGGAAAACTATCTTCCCCATATTCCAAAGCATACATGTTCATCATAAGAGCCACTAATTACTTTATGAAGTGGGTCAAAGCTTGCCGGTTAAAATCCACTATCACTGATGCAATTTGTAGGTTTCTTTTAAACAATATCATTTCTCTTTTCGGATTGCCTTCTACCCTTGTTTCTAATACCAACACCTTGTTCAAGAACAAATAGGTGACGCAAGTTCTTGAGAAATTTTATATTCAACATTGATTCTTTTCACATTACTATCCTAAGTCTAATCGCCAAGTGTGGGCTTCGGACAAGAGCATTGAGCAGATGCTATGTAAAATGGTCAATAAGCACGGTAAGGATTGGCATACACAAGTGACTTGCACATTGTGGGTCTATTGAACAAGTGTTTGTATAGTTACTGTGAGTATGCCCTATAGCTATATGGTGCTATTGCCATTATGCCTCTCGAGTTGGAAATCCCTATAAGCATATCATCAGTTTATAAGTATCAATGTACATGCATCACATCACTATAAAAACATTTGATTTAGGTATATGTGTATATAGACATACATTTCAAAAGAATGCTATGCAATCATCTCTTTGTCAAAATTTTCTCTACATCAAAATGTGTCTATGAAATCACCAAATAGCTTGCACTCAACCATTTAAAATTTGGGGCTTGGATATCATTGGAAAGATATCTTCCCATATTCCAAAGTGCACACATTCAATGTTACAGCTACTAATTACTTTACGAAGCGGGTCGAAGCTTTCTGGTTGAGATCTAGTATTGAAGCAATTTTTAGCTTTTTTGTTAACAATATCATTTCTCTTTTTTAAATTGGCTTCGACCCTTGTTTCTGATACTGGTACCTTGTTTAAGAACAAATAGGTGAAGCAATTTCTTGAGAAATTTCATATTCAATATGTTTTATCTATCTACACCTTACTATTCTTAGTCTAATGCCAAGTGGAAGCATCGAGCAAGACCGTTAAGCAGTTCCTCTGTAAAATGGTCAATAAGCACGTTAAGGAGCATAAGTACCGTAAAATGGTACTATGGAGCAGGGAAACCCTATCAGGCTCGTGCACTTGATGTGCTCGAACATCCATACATGCAGTTGTGTGTTGGCAGTGACATTGTGGTACATGTGGTGCACATATCAATTGAGGGTGTAGTATAGGTGGGTCAACAAGCTTCAGCCTCAGGCAAATGCTCAACCTGTCTTCTCCATCTCTCTAACGTATTCGACAAGTCTAGTTGGAAGGTGAGAGCCTCGCCTGTTTGTGGCAACACAAATGGCCATTGTCTAATCATGATCTGTTGGGAGATGTAATGGCCATTGTCTAATCATGATCTGTTGGATGAGTGACATCTCCTCTCGGCCCTGCTCTAACCATTGCAAGTAGATGTGCCTGATGGTATCTATTGCTCTGCCAAAGCATTAGTAACTGGTTTATTACATTTGGTTTATCTATTTACTAACAAGCAAACAAGGTGTAAAGACTCTTGGAACTTCATGCATTTGGCCATTGGAAAGCGTGCTTGCACACCCATGGCGATGTGCCTGAAATTGCAGTCTCTGGTATTTTAATTCTGGGTAATTATTTCACCAACAGCAATACTGGTATGGAACAAATTATTATATTTTCCATATGTAGTCACAGTTCATGACTATTTGGCATTTACCTATTTGCCCAATAGAGTTTCAGTTAAACTTTGTCATTGTACCTTGAAGTTTTAATAGTTTCTGGTCATATTGCCAATAACCATTCAAGTACTGGTCATTCAGTGAGTATTAGTATCTTATACTCGAAGAAAGGCTATCATATCAGCAGTATTTTTAACAAGGTTTAAATCATTGCTTTAAGACTGGTTAAATTGTCAAGTTGATTACCGTAAGGTAGGGTTAGTCTCAGTGTAATTTCCCATTTTGGAAATAGGATTTAATAATAATTAATAGTTACGAAAATTAAAATACTAAAAATGTAATAATAATAATAATACATATTTACCTATGTTAAATGGGTACTCGTACCCATACCCCTGGGACGCATACCGAGTACTAGTACACGTACCCAGTACAAAGTACTTTGTGGAGAGCATCATAGCTAAGGTCCTTGATTAAGATTTCTGATTTTTGTTTCAGTTTTTTGTTTATGTATCAGCTTGCTGTTTATCAAGCTTAATTCAACATGTAATCAGCTTGAAACTTTGACACAATACTGATTATTAGTAAACTTCATCTCTGTTCAAGTCAGAAGTTCATCACTTGCAATATGTCATTGTTATACGATTTATGATCTTCTTGTTCATATTTAAAGTCTTCCTTCTTTATTATGCATCTAAACATTTAGCATATATTATTATTACAAACATTGCAAATTTGAAGCTGAAAACAATGCATTGCAGACTGCAAACTTTATCATTGTTCTTGTTTTGAAAACTCATTGTGATGACTCATAGTTTTAGATATTCTATAAAATATTAAATTATTCTAAATTTTTTTTTTGACTTACCCGAGTGCCCCCATCACCTATTTTGAAAAATAGTCGTACCGTACCTGTACCCGAAGTACCCCCGTCCCTGTGCAACACTGATATTTACAAATTAGTTAAGTTTAATGAATTGTGAAGGGATGATTCCCTCAACATAAGATATAGTACAGAGAAGACTTCATTTGAAAGGAGACATGGATGGGGCAAGGAAAATTGGAAAATGAAATATGAAATAATCAGGTTGGAATTGGAAAAGAATTCCAAAATAAACCTGATTTAGAAATAAAAGCAGCAATTAGGATTAGTTAAGGAGCACTTAAAAAGTGGAAGAGAAACACATGGCTAATGCAAAGGTGATGTTGAAAGACAGCTGCTGTTAAGGACCCTTGAGCATCCAAAGAGGGAAAATGCCGATGCAAGGGCTAAAATGGACCTACTTAAATGCTAGGGTAGTGGTACCAAAGTGGTTACAAAAAGTGTAAGTTAAATTACATATAGGCGTGCAATTCTTGAATTCTACATACCCATAACCAACTGTAGCGAACCTGGGTCAAAAAAATCATTAAATGCCTATACATAAACCTGAAACTGAACTGTCAACTTAGCATAAACGTTAAAAGTTTGTCATTGCTTCTCATGGAATTCTGAGTGTTGTTATATTCAATTTGAAGTGTGCCGTCATTATTGAGCCAGAGTTTGTGCATAGGACACCACCATGCACACAACACAGTTTGCTATTATTATTTGTTTTCATATCCAATAGGCTGATCGTTCCATTTCACATCTTAAAAAGCCCGAGGCAGCAAAGAAGAAATTATTTTTTTTGAATGGTTCAGGGTAGATTTGGCGAGACTATCATTTCTTTAAGAGTGACACCTAGTATAAAGTCTTCACTACACCGGTAAAGGAAATAATATGCATGATTTCCAGAGGAAAACTGTGGGCTCTATGCCACGGCAGAGAATTTTTTTACAATTTTTTTGCACGAACCAAAAGGAACCTGTGTGAACTAAACCTGGAACCGTATCCAGGCCAGATCGGACCCAAACATGCAGGTTCAAGGGGGTAGAACTGGTAACATAGATTATATATATCTTTTGTCCATCCATAACCAACTGTACTGAACCTGGGAAAAAATTCCAGCAAATGCCTATACACAAACCTGAAACTGAACTGTGTAAGTGTCAAAATCTTGTCATTGCAATTCTGAGTGTTCGTTATATTCAATTTTAAGTGTGCCCTGTCATTATTGAGCAAAAGTGTGTGCCTTGGACAACACCATGCACGCACCACCATTGGTAGTTTTCCTTGTTTGGATCTCACATATTACCATATATTTTCTTTAAGATTTTGTACTATTGTGCATGGTTTGTAAATCTCAGTTAAGGTGTTGTCGATAAATCTTATTGATTATAATTGGTTCTCTGAGTAATTATATCTTTCCTGTTTGCACTGAGTGATTTTTATGCCAATTTGACTCATTTGTGAACTACATCTCTCTTCTGTTATGTGGGCTGGAATGCAAGAATTCCTGGAACACCTTTTCTGTTAGATAATTTGTATGTGCGTGCATCGTAGAGGATGTGGATGGTGACTTTAGTATAATTGGATTATATATGTGCAGGTTCTGAATGGTGGGCTCAGGATTTTAGACAAGCGATTGGGGTTCTGGGCTGGGTACCTTTTATTCCAGGTATGATATCTGTTTCATCAAAGTTGATTGCAAGTTACAGTTCAATTCAATAGGTTAAAAAATATTATTCTTGACCAAGCATATGAGACGGAGGATTTAAAGCTGTTAATTATGATTCATTCTAAGTTGCTCAGTCGTTTGGTTTCTTCAGAGGAAGGTAGGAATACTAGTTTCTTTTCGAAAGGATTAATGCTGTTTTTGTGATATAATCTTTTTCGAATATTACTTTTATGTACATGTGCAGACATTCCAGTATATGACCTAGTTTTGTATGCCATGATCGTTGTTGCTGTCGCTCCTACAGTTGGATACAAGTAATTTTCTTACTATTGCTAATATTAAGTTATAGTGGGGGAGTAAATTATTTTGGTTGCTGCTGATATTCTCTTGTATTTGTAATTTTTTCCGTCTATTTTACCCCTATGGAAATTTCGACATCAGATATCTAACACATGATCACATGTAAATGTTTCAATTATTTTTTGACAGCAGGTTTTCTCTGTTGATTACTTGAACAAACCTTTTAGTTGAAGATTGGCTTTCCTGCCCATTTTGATTTTATTTTCTATTCATCTATTCTATGCAAACCCATTTCTGGGCTTTCTTGTGTTAAAAGATGTTAATCTCAACAAGAACAAAGTGTTAATGAAAATATCAAGTAAATATTGAGGATCAAGTAATGATGGAACAAATTGGAGGAGGAAGAAGCATGAAATTTTGAAGGCATGAAAGCCCGAGCAGAAGTAGCAAATGCCTTAGTGAATTCGACAAACATACTTCTCCCATGGTTCAACCAATGATCTTTTCTCCAAGTGTACTGAAAATGCGCTAAAGAGGCCCAAGTGCACATGTAAGGTGACTTTGCCACATATTTCTTTGTTGGTGCACAATTTCAATGGTAAAGTCAGAAGTGAACTTTACTAGGACATAAGACACAGCGAATGGCTTATTAATTTATCCCATGGTTTGTGAGAAATATTTCAAGTGAAATTGGATGCACAGTTTGGCTGGGTTGATATTGTAAAAGCTCTGCGTAAGACCTAATAAATGGCAAAGACATGATATACATGTATGAAAGCATTCAAAGGGAGTAAAAGATTTAAGATAGGGGCACTTTGGGAGTGACTTTGCCATGTAAAAAGCTCACCATGCACCATGAAAAATTTGGCAAACTTGTAAGGAATCTATGCCTCAGATTATTTCCATTCAAACATAGGACAAATGAAAACATAAGTATTCTCCCCTGCACATAAAGTAGAAGACGATCAGATTTGAAGCACATGTTGGGGGTGGCAACAGTACTAGTTTTCTCTGTCCAGGAAGTTAGAAACTTGAAAAAACTTAGGAGCTAAAACATAAGGCCCGGGCCCACAAATGACTGGGTTTTGCTACCTTATTTCTTTGCCAAAATGGGCAATGTTATAACTAATCTGTGTTTAGTGTTGAAGAAGGTTTATAACACTTAAAGTGGGGTGAACTTTTTTGAGTGGCAATGCCACTTGTTTTCTTTGCCTAATAATTGATAAAGTGGCTAGGTGATTGGTGAAATGTGCTAGAAAAATAAAAGAGGATTTTTTTTAAGTGTTGGTTATAATTTCATGAGAGCTCTACCATCCTATTCCTCCTCTTGTGCACACATATGCTGGTTCTGCCACCAAACATCTCCAGGTGCACTTTTTGATGAGTTTCACCATTTTAAATCTCTGTCTAGTCTTTTACATTGTATAAACAGTTCTAAATTCTACTTTTTAAAAGATGGAAAAGAAACCTCAAAACATGGTTTGCTTAAGAGGTGACTTTGTGATCAAATATTTGAAATGATAATCGATTGATATTCAATACCAAACATAGGAGAGGTAAACTCCTTAGAGAAACAATTGCAAGAACAGAAAAAGCAGAAATTAGTGAATTTTCTGACTTAAAAGAAAGTTACTTACATGACCATTATACTAAATATTACAATATTACTTTAATACCCTCCCTTAATGGTCATTCTACTAACCAAGGATGAAATACTCTCACTCGGCAAAAACTCGCCAAGCCCTGAAAAAGATTACTTGGGAAAAATCGGCCAGCTTTTGGAAAAACTCGGCAAAAAACTCGGGAACTTAAAAATAGCATAAAATTTAATTAAAAATGCATTTTTATTCTATGAGAAGATGCATCCAATGAGTTAATTAATGACAAAACAAAAGAAACAAGCTAAGTTTAGATATATATAAATGCAAAGTGGGTACAAAATCGCATTCTCATGTGGAATGCTGATGACTGGAAGCAAAATAGTAAAGTTAAACAGTTTCTAGTTCTAGAAAACTAGAAGTAAATACATCATTACAAATTACAATTTGAATTACATCTTCCTCTTCCCAAGTCAATGAGCAAATAAAGGACTGGGAGAGGAACTAGAAGTAGAGGGTCTAGTCCTAGAAGTAGAAGCTTGCACTGAGCGTGACTGTGCCTCCTCGCTCGGTATCCCTCCTGATGTGTGTGGCTCGCTCTCCATCTTGGATGTATCTTTTGGCACTGGCATTGGCACTGTTAATGACTCCTCGTTTGAATCCTATTCATCCTCCTCAATGTCATCCAATGTGAAACCAAATCCAACCCCCTCCCCCTCCATAGCCTACCTCTCCAAATCAGTGATGTCATCCTCTGTAAACAATGGAGGCTGCTCCTGTGTTGTCCAATCAGAGTAAGGATCTATATCGTCCAAATCAATTGGACCAGTTGGTGCTTCCTTTGCCCTCTTCAAGCACAACTTAAGATTGTATTGCACATAGACAAGGTCATTGAGGTGTTTTTGAGCTAACTTGGTTCTCTTTTTTGTGTGGATGCACTCAAATAAGCTCCAATTACGCTCACAATGGGATGAGCTACAAGGCTAGCATAAGATTCTGAGAGCGAATTTCTTTAGATGTGGAGTATTCCCACCCCAACTTTGCCACCAAGCCTCTGCAAATTAAAATATTGAGAAGTTAGAAAGAAAAGAGACAAGCGAAACATAATTTATCAAATGACAAAATTGCAAATGTTCTACTTTTACTTGGGGTTTGAGTGCCTCTTGTTCTCTTTGCCCACTCTGAAGAGAATAATTTACCCTTTGATTCCACATAGATTTGTTGTTCGGTCACAACATGGTCTCTCTCAGCAACATTATGTATCATCCTCTGAATGCATGTAGAGAGGCCCTCCATGACCTCGCCATTAGGATCTGAAAAGGAATCATCATATCTAAAACAAAAACAAAGTGAAACCAAGTCTTAGTACACAACCTACAAAAACAAAGTGAAATCAAGTCTTAGTAAAATCTGAATAAGAATCACCATACCTGAAACGAGGGTTGAGGAAGTATCCTGCTGCATGAATGGGTTGGTGGAGCTGATTGTTCCACCTCCTATCAACAATCTCCCAAATGGGGTCATATCTGAGTCTATCCCCCTTGTAGTGATTTTTGATAGACTCTTTGGCCCTATCCATGGCCTCATACAGAGACCCCATTGGGGTTTGATCCCCATCAACCATGCGCAGAACTATCACCAAGGGCTCAGATACCTGCAATTGAAATTTTAAAAATACAAATTAGTTTACAACAAGATTAATTAATAATGAGAGACTTGAATCAAGAATAATTAAAAATTAAAGTTTTGATTCTTGAAGTTACCTTCACAATCTCTTGAGCCTTGTCCCAAAAATGTTGATCAAAGACAATGCGCGCAACAAATTCTCCTTCAGGCTTCTTTGAATAAGCTGATTCAAGCCATGGTGGACTCACAAACATTTGTTTCAAAGAATTCAAGCCATCAATAATACTTTGCAATGTCAAGAAAACCGTTGCAAATCTTGTGGCTGCGGTTCTCACCAAATCTTTCCCTTTACTGAATTGTCTCATCAAATTTAGAACCCAAGGGTGACTGTAGATATGCTTTGTTACCTGTCTTGCATCTTCCACAATTGGTGTCACCCAATCAAGTTTTCCTATGTCCTCCAAAAGAAGGTCAAGGACATGTGCTGCGCAAGGTGTCCAAAAAAGAGTGTGGTGCTTCTCTTGGAGGATTCTACTTGGCATATTTGTATCAATGCAATAATTAGTTTCCAATTTCCATATTTTACCTAAAAATTAAATTAAAAATCACTTATTAATATTTAAATTTAAAATTTTAATGATAATCACGTGCAACATAAATATTAAAATTTAAAATTACTTACTGCCACATATGCTGCTGCATTATCTGTGATGATTTGCACCACATTCTCTATTCCCACCTCCATGACAACTTTCTCCAACATTAATGCCAAAGTTTGTGCATTTTTCACTTTGTTGGAGGCATCAACCGATTTCCAAAATACAACATCATCCTTGCAAGCAACCAAAAATTAATGATGGTTTGGTTTTTTCCATCTATCCAACCATCAGGAAGAATGGTGCAGCCATATTTACTGCACTCTTTTTTTTGCTCCTCCACCACTAGTCTTGCCCTATCAACAACATTTACAAGCAACCTACAAAATCAAAGTCAAATAAAGTCTTAGTACTCAATTTTGATTTAATAAACAAGAAATAACAGTTAAAATTTCAAAATGAAACCAAGTGGATTCCGATTATTTACTTACCTCCCACTCAAATCCTTGCGAGAAGGGGCCTTGTACCCTTTTCCCGAAACTGTCATCGCGGTCACCAAATTGAGCCGATAGGGGCTCTCAATTACACTCAATGGGATATTGTTGGAATACCAAAAATCAGCACATGCAATATTAGTTTTCTCATGTGCCTCCTTGTTTCATCCAGTGGCCTCTAATGATGGTTGTGCACCAGGTGTATTCCTGTGTACAAAAAAATTGTCTATCCCTGATGCTAATGGTGCCGGTGGCACTCTACTAGAGGAAGTAGAAGCAATAAAAGAGGCACTATGTTTGTGGATGTGTGGGCCACGAAGAGAGCCCACTATGCTCTCAAGTGCTTCTTCTTCCTCTTGAATGCCTATAGGAGCACCTTGAGTTTCAGCTATGGCTGCCCTCACAGCTAATTTTTCCCTCTCCCTTTGTAATTTTTTCTCTTCCTCGGCTGCAAGTAGGGCATTAACAAATCTTTTTATCTCGTCTGTATTTTTTTTGCATGGATTTGTATCATGCTTGCAAGATGGTATTTGAGGCGGTTTATGCCTCCAGAAATCACTTTCTCACAGTTTATGCAAATTACTTTCTCAGGCTCATTGGGTACTTCATAGGCATACCTCCATGTTTTATCTCTAGCATTTTTAGGCCGGGTGCCTATAAATCCAGAAGGGCATGGTGTTAGTGGCCACACTTCCCCTGAATCTGCCATGCTGATTTAATGGTTAATTGCTGCCCTACACAGAAATTCAAAACATAAAATAAATATTTTAGAAAATAAATTGAACAAAGTTAGAAACTATCTAAATTAGTTACAATTTTTTTAGACATCATTCAAAGTTAGAAAAAAAACAAAACAAATTGGTAGGGTTTGATATTTAAAAAAAAAGATATTCTTAAAAAAAAATTGATAGATTCATCATTTTCTTAAAAACTTGTCCAAAACAGTGTTGAATCTTATTTTAATGATTCAAAATCATTTCTAACTGCTTAGAAATGATTTTATATTCATTTAGATTCAACAAAAACAAAATAGAATGTTTGAAAAAAAAACAAAACTCAACAACCCTACTTGGAATGTGTTTTTTCTTCAAAAAATGGTTGAAATCCACCGTCAATCCACTCAAATCCGCTTTGAATCCACTCGAATACGCCTTACAATGGCTTGGAAACCCAATCAAGTTCTTCCCTAGTCGCCCAAGGAGCAGCAAAAATGAAACACAATAATGAAATTGCGTTTTTTCTTTGCTGCACCTGTATGTGCAAACGCGGGTGAGTTTTTAACTAAAATTCGCTGAGTTTTAGGTAAAAACTTGCCGAAAAATTGGCAGAGTTTTTACCTAAAAATTGGTGAGTTTTTACCTAAAACTCGACGAGTTTTAGGCGCGAGTTACTCACCGAGCTAGAAAACTCGCGAAACTCGGCAAGTTTTCCATCCTTGCTACTAACTGCGCTACAATAGACTTGACATAATCTGCATCTCATTTGGCCATGATTCCTCTCTTCAGAAAATTCAGTGACATGAACTTGCTTCTGAGATCCTTCCTGATTGAACATTTGATCAACCAACCACTTTATTCAAAACTTCCTTCATATGACCAAGAATAAAAACAAGCTAAGTGCCTTCCAACTTGATGTTGGGTTACCAAGCCATCCTGGATGTTATCCAGAAACATAGAAATTGAGATCAGCTTCTCAAAAAACTTCAATGTTTGTTGATTAAAATTTTTGTAAAACACTAACACCATTATTTGGTAGAAAAAATGCTAAAAACCCTATGGTTTGAGCAACCTTTTTACATCAGAAAATTCATTATTTGTGAGAAAAGAATCATGTAAAACCCGCCAAGATCAAAATGGAAACTTTTATAAAATGGAATTGATCGTTATAACAATACACACTCTTTAATAGAGTACAGACACCAAAAAGCATTAAGTAAAAAGATAAGTTGTCTAAATAAAGACAATGTCTAAAAATAGAACTCGTTATGAGAACTCAAAAGAAAGCCTAAATGACCATTAACTAAATTCTAGAAGAATGAGCTAATTATAGCAAGAACCTAGGATACAAAAAAATATTCTAAGACCCTACCTTAATGGTCATTCTATTAACTACCCTTGATTTTTCAAGTTTGAAATGGCCAAAATCCTAAGGAAAATCAATTTTTCTTTATAAAAATCACAAAATCTGCACTATTACATGAATTTCTCTTCATATTTTGATCAAAATCTGAACTATACATGACTTCCCTTCATTAATTGTCTTTTTTCCTGGAAAAATTCTGTGTTGGGGTCCCCCCACTTTGGATGAATTCTGCTTGAAAAGTTTTTAAGTGTTTGAAAAATCTAGACAAGGGGCGATTTCCCCACAAGAGTGAGCTTGAAAATTTTTCAAGTCTGGAAATTGTCCAAACTAGGGTCGTTTTTCCGTTGGAGGAAGTTGGGAACTTGGAAATTTTTGTAAGTTTTGAATTTGTCCAGATTAAGGTCGATTTTCCCCTTGAACTGAGTTGGGAACTTGAAAATTTTCTTAGTCTGGAAAGTGCCCAGACGGGTTGTTTTTCCCCCAAGACTGAGTATGGATTCCAAAATTTTTGTAAGTGTCAAATTTGTCCTAACATGGGTCAATTTTCCCTTGGAACCATGTATGGAATTCAAATTTTTTTTCTAAGTGTTGGAAGTGTCCTAACATGTCATGTTTTTCCCTCAAGGGGAGTTTGGAATGTGGAATTTTCTTTTCCAAGCATGGGACTGATCCAGACTAAGATTGAATTTACCTATAAGAGCTATTTTGCAAAATTTTTCTAAGTACCAAGGATGTTGATTCTAGGGTTGATTTCCCCCCTTGTATTGGCAAAGTGAGATCAAATTTTTCTAAGTACAAGATGGATCCTATCCAAGCTTTAATCGATTTTCCCCACCTTATATGAGTGGAATTTGAGTTTAGACATGGCTGCAAGTCCATACAAGTCTTGGACTTATGCAAATTTAAGAATCCTAACATGGATTGATTTTCCTCTATTGGGCTTTATTTTATTAATTAATTAAAATGCGTGAGGAAAATTAGTAAAATAAAGTTAGAAGCTTCTAGAAGGGTTACTTTCTTTTATCCCACATTGCTTGTGAGTGATGAACAACAAGCTTATACTCTTTTATAAAGATGGCAGCCCCATGATAAAACCACAGACATTTTACGAAGTGCATAATGTAGGTGACGAAGATCTGAAGCAAAGGGCCAAAAGTGAGAGTGATACAACATTGGGTAGTAAGAGTCTTAGCAAAGAGGTGATATCTGCCATTGGAGGGAGGCTGAAAGCAACTTGGGAAGCCATTAGAAGACCAAGGTGAAGATAAGTTGCAGACCGATCTGCAAAACACACGGAGTTAGATGATTTTGTGAAAAAATATTGAAATTCTTTGATGCTAAATACTGCCATAACGTTGTCTCAAAATTAATCCTCCTCCCCTTTGGCAATGTTTTGCAGCCATTAAAGGGTAGATATTGAAGTAATATGCAGGCCAAAGTCTGCAAGTTATCAGACTATATCGATTTTTTTGAAAATTTTTGGGAAATCATATTGTCACTAAAGCTTTTCTAGACTTAATTGCTGAGACTTCTCCTGGCATTTTCTCATCATTTGCAACCATTTTCAGGTGCCAAGGATTTGTGGTAAGGCTGCCATGAGCGATAATCTGAAGATCATGCCCAAAATCGATTTTTCCTCATTTAAACTTGGGTTCTTTTTTGGGATTGCTCTCTGATTGGGGGGTGATTGCAGGGCTTTAGGAGGTGATTTGAGGCCCATTCTAAGGCCATTCACAGTCTGAAACTTAGTTTGCAGACCTAACGTCTGAAGCATCCAAGAAACATTGCTGATTTTTAGAAAATTCATATAAAATCTTTGAAAACTCAAAGCCCCCAGCACTCATTTGCAAATTCATCCCCACACCGAAGCCTATGAATTCCACTCAAGTTTAGTCACAGGGGCATTGAGGTGAGATTGCTATGAAAGAAAGTCTGAAGACTATGTCTGAAAATCACATTTTTTTTTGCATGTAAAGCTGGGTTATTTTGTTTGCAATCTGATTTTAGATCTTGTTGCAGACCTTTGCCATCATTCCTTGCTTCATTTAGGACCATTCACAGGTCTGAAGACATTGGTTACAGACCTTAGTTGCAGGCTTAAGTCTAAATACTACCATATACAGGGGAATTTTTTTTGCAAAAATTCTTATAATTCGCTGATTCACCCAATCACCATTGGGGCTGTTGCTGGGTATTCAAAGGATCATTTAGCATCAAAAAACTAAAATTTAATCTTCAAATCCCTACACAAAGGTGCAGTCCAGGTAGGTCTCCAGACAATTTAAGGTTGGCTTTAATGGTAAACATGGTTTTAATGCATGATTTATTGGTTCATCATTCACTAATGAATCCATGGACATGAAGTATGATTAGTTTGAAGTGCTGAGCTCACCTTAAGAGGGATTAAAGTGAAATCGCAGGCTTGTCTTCAGGAGTTTGAACTTTCCAAGTAATTAGTTTTCTGCCATGTTTGGACTGCTGTATGTTTCCAGGGTCATGAGGGACTCCTAAGTCACGATTTAAAGTTAATCTGATAAGTTATTAGGACTGATTTGAAGATGTTAGCATGACTAGTCTTAAAGTCGAAATTCATAAATTTGACTAAGCATTAAAAATCTTTGATGTCTTGAAGTTCTTGCTTGCACTTTGATTATTGCTTTCCTTGGATTAGTTCTTTAAAACAAAATATGGAATTCGTGATCTAATCCATAGATAAATTCAAGCACTTTCATGATCTAAACTCAATATTTTCTTAAGATTTACCAGCTTCAATCTTCAATACAAGGATGGCTGAACCCAAGGGATTCACAGCAAGAACAGTGCTCATTAACAAGCTATCTAGGGGCTTCTATCTAGAATCCTCAATGGCATCCAAGTGGGGAAAAGTCACAGACACCAACATCGAGCACCTTGATTTCAAGAAACTAAGGACGAGAATGAACAGACATAGAGATCACTTGCCTTCACAGTTAGCAGTAAACATAATGAAGAATGGACTTTATCAGGCCATCCAATGCATCGAGCTCATGGTTGAATATGCAAAGAACTATGATCCAAACGCTAGGACAATTCGACCTCGAGGAAGGGTGCTTGCTTTCTTGAATGAGGAGATAGTAAGGGAAACATTTAGAATTCCCTATCACTATGTGATGCAGATCAGAACCAAGGAGGAGACTAAGAGATTATTTCAAGAAAACCCTGATGCTTGTAGGGGTATCATAAACAAGAAATCGGTCAATGATCCAAAGAAACATTATTCCAAACTACCGAAGAAGTTGGTGAGTGAAGACTTCAAAGATGAATACAGTGACATGATCTTCATGTTGAACAAAGTTATGGGATCACCACAGGGAGCTTTCTTTCATACCTGGATGTTCTACTTTATTGAGGTGATAGCCCTTGGAGATGTGATGATAAATTGGGCAAAGATAATAAGTGACAACATAGATGCACAGTTGAGGGACTTAAGGAAAACAAAGCATTTCTATATGAGCTCTTATCTGATCCATCTACTGGCTAGAAATATAAAGTATCAAGGTCTCATGTGCAAAGACGTGGTTGGGAATGGAAAGGATTAGTTCTAGGTTTATGATGGCTATTTGAGTTGCAACTGCATGGGAAGGCAAGCTATATGGGGATCAATGACATCTTCACTATGAACATCACTCGCACACTCCAGCGAGAAAAGCATAGGAGGCTATCCAAGGAGGCTATTGCATAGATCGAGCAATATGGAAATTAGTATATTCAATTCCCTACTTTCACTTATATTAGGGTCAAACGATTTTCCTCAAAATCATACAGACTCCCTAGGTATCCTACAAACAAGGTGGTTCTATTGGAGGTGGTTAGACAACTCTTGGAATTCGATTCTTTGCAGAAAGAGACACAGACATGGAATGCATTCCTCCATCATGATGGGGAAAATACTTGAGCCTTGTCCATCATTACAGGCAACAAAGACACCTAGTGCAGAATTACAATTTTATCAGTTGGGAACTTACATTTAAGGAAAGATTTTGATCCACTCCACAAGATCTAGATCTACAAAGGCCTAACATACAAGCACAAGGTAGACATAGAGGATTATTGGATGAATCTCATGGATGAGGAGGCTGTGAGAAGGAAGATGTGGTCTAGAATGTCCGTGGATTTCATGAGGAAGTGTGGAGTTTTTCTTGTTCTTGATTAGGTTAAGAATGATGGGAACATAATCCATCCAAATCACGAGTATGAGAAAAGTAAGGAGACTGAGGTGCTAGATAAAGACATGATGGAGGGTTAAAGCAGGTGACAATTGAAGACCAATGAATGAGAGACATGTCGTGATCATGTGATTATGAGTTCCAAATTTTTTTGTGTAGTTATTGTAGAAGGCAACTTAAGTATGGAGATTGAAGACAGATTTAGAAAGGAGAATGAAGATATGTGACACAAAACTCTTAAGAAAAATAACTTCTAGCTGAGGTTGGGTAGAAGTTGTTAAGACAACTCCACCACTGTAGATATAGGTAGAGTTGTCTGAAGAAGGAGCAAGTTAAGCTTAGGAGGTTCCAACAAAGAGAACCCAAAAAATGCCAAGTTAGGAGAGCGCTTGGTAACATGTTGTGGAGAGGCTATTTGCAACTAACTTGTGGGCTTGGAAAAGCTCGCAAACGAAGAAGTGGGAGATGATTGTGGATAGTCATATAGTGTCTAGGTTGAAGCCACAAGAAAGTGAAAGAAGATGTTACAATAGAAGAGGAAAATGACATATGGACTTCTAAAGAGGAGAAAGAGGCGAGAGACAAAGACAAGTACCCAAAGAATGCAAGAAACGAAGCAACGAAAGACAACGAAAGTGATGGAACAAAAGCAAACAAAAGCAATGGATGCAAGGTATAATTAAAGTTTTCAGTGTAATGTGTGATAATAACTCCATGAGCAAACGTCACCAACAATTTAAATGGTCCCTGGTAAAGGTGGTCTTAAGTCTTAACAAGGTTCGATAAACCTTCAGTTGAAAGTTGAGAAAGTATACCTGATTCAAATGGTGATGTAAACTATACCCACATAAAAATTGTGGTGCTCTAAACATCTTTGTAATGTATTTTTTGTGGTAAACCAAAACAAAACCATTTATGTAAACATAAACTAATAGAGGATGTAGGTCAATCATAGAAGCTTAACATGGACAAAATCATTGATCTGAGGTAGTCCACACCTAGCAGAAGCGTTGATTTGTGGTAGTTAGGAAAGTTGCAAGTCATAAAAAAAAGGCTTGTATAAGAGCAAGATAACCATTGAGATAAAGCAAAGGAAAATGTAAAATAGATGTTTGAGAGATGGCACATGAAGCCATAGGAAGAGTGTGTCCAGCAGACATGGTAGCAGTGTACATGGATAGGAGTCCATGCAGAAAGTTTGTTTCTTGGGAGTTAGATGTAGGAGCTTGTTCCTTGGGAGTTTGATGCAGGAGCATTGATAATAAGTTATGGTTAAGCTAGAAACCCAAGTGAAAGATGATGACAAAGATGAAAAGAGAAAATAAGGTACATGTAAAAGGTATTTGCTATGCAAAGATAGTTGATGAACCTTGTATGAGAAATAGTTTCTTAAAGAACTATTGGATACTATTGTTGGCAACCCATGTATTTGGGTGGATGTTAATTAATTTTTATGGATTTCAACGACATGTGTGTTTTGGAGGAATGATGTGAAAGCATGCAGGACACATGAAGAAGACCATAAATCCAAAAAGATGAAATTTGTGAAGATGAAAGGAAAACTTAAAGGACTAAACAAATGGAATGGAAAATAATTATGAAGTCTTCATTTGAAAGGGATATGAGACATAATGCATATTATGGAATTATTAATGATTGAAAATGGAATAATTGAGATAAACGTATCCCTTAGAAGAGAAATTTGGGATCGGAAGTTTTGGAGAGATTCATGGAGATAAGGTAGAGGATTTGGTGGATCTTGAATGATTTTAGGAGATGGTTAAGGGAGAGGATAATGGTTGTTATAGTTCCATTATAGTATATAAGAACATTTGTAATCTCTTGTGATAGATTGTGACCGTTCATGAGGAATTGATGCAACTTTCCCCTACAGAGTAGGCTTAGTCAAAATTGTGCTACCTTCTTCTTATGTGAGTTTTTGGGTGTATATTTGCTGCTGCAATTTTATGTGTGTGGGTTTCTAAGTGTAGGTAGCTTATGCCTGCATCAAGTGTATAAACTTTTCTGCTGCAATTTATGTTTGTGGATTATTAAAGGTAGGCAGTTTTTGCCTGCATTAGTTTCTCCTGCAAGGGTTTCCACATAAAATTGTGTGGACTTTGTGTTCCTTTTGTTAGATCTTAATTGTGTGGATGCTTGCTTATTTTCCTATAAGATTGTTAAGATTATAAATTTAATAGTTGGTCTTGTATTAATTCACCCCCCTTGCAGTATAAATTATAGAGCAAAAAAAATATTTTTTTTCAAGTTAGAATCATATCATTTCCAAGTTGTCGTGTTGGACCTTAGTTTAAATCACATCATGTGACAAAATAACTGGAATTGAGTACTCACGAATTATTTTTGGAAAAGAACCAGGCGAGTTTACTTTTTGAGTACTCGTAAGCAAAATATACTCATAAGTAGTATCCAAGTTTGTGAACTATGGTTCAAATGAAGTAAGGCACTTCATTACGTGTGACAAATTTAATTATTGGCTGGTGCGTTTAATATCTGCCAACCCTTCTTTGATGATACTCCCATTTCGACAATTGTGCGACCTTCATCTCCTTCAGCAACAAATTAATCTTTGATTGCTTTTTCCTCTAGTATAGAGGTTCTCAATGTGGTCTTGCAAAGAGGCACGTAAGATAAACCTTATTTTGCCTACCTTGGCCATAACTTCCTCAAAATAAGGAGAGTGAACAACATGAAACAAAATGTCATTGGTGAAGAAGAATATGCGAATAGTGTCCGTTGCCTTCAATACATTTAACAAATATGCAATTGGGTTCAAAGTTAAAGTTCATACTTCTCTTTTTCCTTTTGGTTCGAGTTGCTCATCATCAAAGATTTTTGAGAGTGCTTGAACCCATAAAAGGCAGTCACAATGATCTATTGGAAGAAAAATACAAATCCAATTGTAAGCATATGAGTGAGGAATAGAGGTTATCAAGTTTTGATGGTTGTAGAAAGTAGAACAAGTTTTTTAGAGAGGTTTGAGTGTGATAGTAAAAAGATTGCTAGAGATACTTTATAGTGCTCTTTTTAACTACTGTTGGCTAAGAGAAGAAGAGGAAGGTGAGCATATGCCAATTCCAACTGGTTCTCTCCATGCTGAAGTTTTATGTTAAAATCTTTTGTTATTCTGCTCATGGTTGATGTTTATTTTTGTTTTATGGAACTGTAACCTTTTAACATTTCCAATTACTAAAGAACATGAATTCTAGCAGTATGCATATTAAATTCTTTGTCAGCTTGATGTTAATTCAAGTAGGACAGCATATGCACAATTCCTGAGTTGAATATTGGAAGGTTGCCAATGATATTGTTAGGAATTAATGTTTTTTTGTAGTAGATATAAGGCAACAAAAATACCAGAATGGCAGCCTCTCCTTTCCCCTTACAGTGGTTGGTAGCAAAACATTCAGCCTTCCTCCAAATACATGTCAAATTGATCTCCAGATTGAATGCCGCTGCCTTAACTTCTTGAAGGAGCAAAATGTCCATATTCTTGTTCATATTTAGAAATCTCTTGACAGTATACTTCCTATTAGGGGATTCTAGCCCCCTCACATTCCATGATGTGCATTTCAAATCCATTTGATTCATGGGGTGGTGTCCTTTGAGGTTCTGAAATTCTTGTAGCACTTCTGGGGATTTGGTTGTCTTGTCTAGAGATGGTAGAGCCACATGGCCTACCTCTCTTTCAATTGATTTTAAACTCAGAAGTATGTTCAACACCTAGGGAGGGTTAACTCACCACTTTCTCCTAATTATTCTTGGACTTGGTTTTCTTCCTAGGCTTACTATATCTTATGACCTTAAAAGCCTCATCAATTAAATCAGCTTTTGGCTTGCATTCAAAGGGATTAATGGCACATTCTAGAGAATCCTCCTACATTGAGTCTAGGTTGGTGCCCTTAACACATCTAGACACATCTCTCAAGTCCCCAGCCTCAGAGGGATGCCTATCTTTGGTGACAGGCTGATCGTTGTCCATTACATCAATTTGGGTGGTCTAAATAGAGAGGTTACAACAACAGGGACCACAATGAGCAAATAGTTAGAAAAACAATCTTTTAAGTCGTAAGCATCCTTAATAGCATCAAGGGCTTCCCCCTTGTCCAACATATCATAGGCAGATTAGGTTTCCATGGACAAATCAACTTCTCCTGAAACCCCAATACCTTAAGTCACCCCTGGTCCACTGTCATTGACAGGGGTCACCATATCATCAACGATACACTTCTCTTGGGGGGTTAGAAACCTTACTTTGGACCTTGAACAATGGGATATTCAACCCTTTTAGGGCGGACTTTCAGTCTCCCCCAATGAGCGAATAGTAAGAAAAAGAATCTTCTATGTCATAAGCATCCTTAGTAGCATCAAGGGCTTCCCCCTCGTCCAACATATCAAAAGCAAAACAAGTTTTCATGTACGAATCAACCTCTCCTGAAACCCCAATACCTTCAATCACCCCCACTCTATTGTCATTGACAAGGGTCACCATATCATCAACGATACACTTCTCTAGGGGGTTAGAAACCTTACTTTGGACCTTGACAATGGTGGGATATTCAACCTTTTTAGAGCTGACTTGCAGTCTCCCCCATTTTTAATAATGTTTTCCATCTTGCTTCTAGTTTCAGATAACCCCCTAATCTTGTTAACAACCAGTTGTGCATTAAGGGTTTTATGTGAGAGTGGGTTTGTCTGAGCATTTGGATCTATAACCGCAGGCTTAGAGATTTTATCAGGAAGAAAACTATTCCTTAGGGTTTCCTTCAACTCATTGAGTTTAGCAGTCATAGCTTCTCTATAACTATCATCAATCGGAGTAGGCTCCTTTTGAATATGATTATTAGCGTTCACATTTTTCTTCATATGCGAGACATTTTGAGTTCTCTGCTTAATTAGTGCAATTGTGGTTATCCTTGTTTTTAGCAGAACTCTTTAAATTAAGGTTTGCATCCTTCTTATTGCTAGGGTTATGAGATGTATTAGGGTTTAGGATTCCTTTTTGTTACTCCAAGTTTTTATTGGGATTAAGCAACAAACAATTCCTCCTTGGATGCCCTTCTCTTCGACAGAGAATAGGCATTCAAACCTCCCAATATATCAATCGGGCAAGAGACAACAATTTTCCATCTCAATCTTGAGTATCTTTGGGATGTCCACCCCATGGTTAAGAGCTACTAGAATTCTTGCATCCAATGTTTTAGGCAGAAAATTCCACAAAAATGGTGGTACATTCTAATTGTGACCCATCCTAGGCACGATAGAGCAAGGATTTTCTCATAATGGGCCTCAAAGGACCAAGCAATGGCCTTAAAGAACAAAGACCCGATAGTCCAAAATTGTCTAAAGAACAAAGACCCGATAGTCCAAAATTGTCGTTTAACCACCTCTTTCTGAGAAAGAGGGTTTTTGAAAAAAAAAGAAACAAATAAACCTCTTTGAAGCATTTTGTAGAAGGTAAACTGAAACCGTAGTCTTTTGCTTCAAACATTAGAGAACCATTCGCTTGTGAAGGCACGAGAGGGGATCTTGGCAATATCTTGGGCTGCAAAAAAATGGCAGAATTCCTTAATTCTAACAATCTCTCTATCAATAACTTTGGACATACTAGGGTTAGGCCTAACAACAAATGGAGCAGGGGAACACTTACCTCCTCTGGCTCCATTTTGATCAGGTGACTTTGTTGGTGGCGAGAAGGCATCATCAAATGTAGCATCCACTGGCACCGACCATTCCTCCACCATTGTTTCCTTGAATGATCTTTGGACATAAGCCCTAGTAGTCCGACTTGGTAGGAGGCAAAATAGAGTGGCCTTTGGAATCATCTCCCATAAACAATTGGAGGCATTTGATGCTTTGGCAAAGGCACAGGGGCAGTCTCTTGATGCTCAGTTGAGAGATCGTTCTCACATGCGAAGGCCTCCTCATAGGGCAAAACAACCTTTAAGCTGCAGAGCGGAATTCACTGACCTACTCTCCTATTAGGAATTAATGATAGTGCCCACATGTATTAGGATAATAACGTGTGAGACGTAATTAATATGGGTGTTGGGAATATTGCATTTTCTTAATTTTCATTTATTTACTTATGAGTTATTAGAACAACTTGTCTATGTAAAGAGAGTTGTTTATAGGAGGCACATCCTCTATGCTATTATATAGGATATGAAAAATCTTGTATATATGTATGTATTAAGAAGTAGGGGAAGAAAATGGAAGCACTATATATCATTTGATTAAAATATTTGTGCTCTAAAATTCTCTCTATTGGGTAGGAATTCTATTATAAAAAATGTGAGGAAGATGCCACAATGGTGAGAGAAGCTTTATCAGAGGAATTGCCTAGTTGCATGTGAAGACCTAAGAAAGTTTCATAAACAGCGAGAGTTGACTGTCAAAAATTAATTATTGGCCATTCATAGATGTGGTCTGGGATCTTGCCAAGGAGGTTTGAATGGAAGAAGGGCACCCCCTTAAGAAAGATGAAACAAAGAATAAAGATTGGTACATGGATGGAGAAAGCAGCCTAAGGTAGACAAAGGTAAAGGAATCTGTTTGGTGCTAAATCAAAGTTGAAATAAAAGTAGACTATCAAAGTTTTTGATAGATGAAAGAGGCTTATGAGGATGTATATGCTCAAGTTGTGCGTATTTTGGGGAAATATCAGGTTTTGGAGAAGTAAAAGAAAGAGTGTTGAAATGAACTGATTCCTACCTTAAAGTTGCTCCACGAGTTAGACAATGTGTATATCAATCTTAACTTTGAATTTGTAGCTCCTGTGAATTTGGAGTTCACAACTTAGTTCCCAGCTCTACTAATCTGGGAATTTATCCCTCATTTTGCAGCTCCCCTCAATGACTCTGCAAAATCTGTTGCACCTCTTATGAAGTACATGTATTGACAAGGTTTTTGACAAGAGCAAAAATATTATCCATTTTGAAATTTATGAAGTTTACTTTGGACCAAAAATTCAAATTGCATCTGATTGTTCAATTTATTATAAGAACAAAAAATTCATGGCTTGCTATAATGCTAAAGGTATGTTTTTCAAGTCAATTGTTTATAGATTTTTCAATGCAAGATGGCCATTTGAATGATGCGTGGTAATGGGAACTTATTAATGATGTTTGTTTATGCATCTATTTAAAATCTTGAATGGATAGACAAGCTATATGGTTTACAATTTTAGAGATTTTTCACAGGGTATTGCTTGCATTGAGTACTTTGAGATTTCAGTGCTGAGATAATTTCTAGGAACCTCCAGGTTTATAGACTTTAGTTTTGTTAGCTATTTTGTAATCTTTATCTTATGACTAATAAAGTCTTCCTGATGGCCTGGAGATCTCATTCTTGTATTTGTTTTTACACATTTCAGTGTCTATAATGTCTACAAAGTAGTTGAGGCAAGAAAGGGAAACATGCTCCCCGCATTAGCTATGGTGAGTCTTTGGCCTTGGTTTCTGGGATTATGAACAAGTTTAGGTCCAGGTCTAAACGGTGGCAAATTCATGTGAGACTTTTTGGCTTATTTTTTAGTTTATCTTTCATCTGAATTTTCTGATATCTGTAGTGTGTTTGCTTTCCAGCTTTTTCCATTCATCACACTTCTGGCTGGAGTTTTTATATGGTATGAATTAGATAAACCTTTCTTTATGGACTACAGTGTCTCAAAATCTGATTTTCTTAACAAAGAAAAACCTGTATACTGAATTATCTAGATACATTTGACTGCTGCCACAGGGGAATGCTATCTCCATCTGATGTGATGGCTACTCAGCCTCATCTGTTGTTAGTGGGAACTGGCTTTGCCTTTGGATATATGGTGGTAAGTTAATGTTATTCAAAAAATCTGGTAGTTACTACTGGTATACTGGTTTGAGTTTAGGTATTTTCACAGGCCTTTAATATCACCACAGATTCAGAATATGGTAGTTACAGAATCATAATTTTATCTATTGTCTGTTATACACAGTAAATTAATTTTATATTTTCTAACTTTATCTGTGTTGTGAGTTGTTTGCATTTGAATATTGAAATAGTAATATTCGTTTAACCACCAAATTCATTACCCTTAGTTCTGTTTTGCAGGGAAGATTGATTTTGGCACATAATTGTGATGAACCAAAAGGGTTAAAGACTGGCATGTGCATGGTATGAAACTGCAGGTTTAAAGACCTGGCACAAGTTTTCAGTTTTAGGTGGTATGAATCTGTAGGTTATTAATCTATAGGAATTGTCTTGTTCGCACTAAATTTGCCTTTGTTTACAGTCTTTGTTGTTTCTTCCTCTTGCAATTGCAAATGCACTTTCAGCAAAGCTTTTGGGCGGGTATGTTGTCCTTTCTTCAATTATAAATTACATTTGTTTAGAATTATATATTTTAGTTTCTTGTGGTAATTTCTAAACTTACAGATTTTGTGGATGTTATTTGCTTTCAGAACTCCCCTTGTTGATGAGCGATGGCTGCTACTTGGCTACTGTACTTTTTCAGGTTCCAAACTTCTATTTCAAGCCTCAGCAGAAATTCAATAACTTGACTATTTTTTTTGCATCTATCCTTAATGCTTCATTCTTTGACTGGTTACAGTTTCTCTTTACATGCATTTTGCTGTCAGCGTCATTCATGAGATAACAACTGCTCTAGGCATTCAATGCTTCAGGTAACTATTGTCAGTGTACAGAGTTAGTAATACTTAGTGATATCAGAGCCTTAAAGCTTTTCCCGTTTTCTTTTGTTGATTTTCAGGATAACTAGGAAAGAAGCTTGAGAGACTGCTGCTTTTATCATGGATGGAATGCTTTGTCAGTTGAGGCTACATTTTAATGCATTTCGAAAGACAATGTCAAAATGCATTGTCACAAATTAAAAGTAAATAGAAAGTAACTCAGATTTGATACTACCATGTATTCATCGATGATTTTCACAACATGGTCAAATGACTCTTTTCACAAGTGCAACATTTCTGGTAGCAGCAATCTTCATCTGGGTTGATGGAAATGCAAGAAAGCTGAAAGGGCTTTGGGCGTGATCAGAGCTACCTGTAGTGTGTTGAATTTTGTGCAGTGTATATCTTGCAAAACTCAATTGCAAGAAACGATTCTTTACTTTTGAGATTATAGGCTTTGAAAGCATTAAATGAAAAAACAAAAAGAGGGAGAAAAATGGCATCCTTGATTGAAATTTGCTGCAGAAATCATGAGGTAAATGCTGTGGGACTCAATTCAGTAAGTAGTCAGTGCTTTCCAGTCTTTGTAACACATTGAAGGCATCTGGGAAATAATTTTGCCTTTTATTCAGTGTCTTCATGTATTTTGTTTAAGCATAATTTAATTTTTCCAAACTAACTACCCTCTCTGCTGTATGGAGTCTAAGATGAAATTTTGTATTGCTGCGAAAGGGTCAATGGTAACTTATTTTAATTTATATTCAAATGTTTATGCATTGAACAATAAGTAGAATCTAAATGTGCGATGGAACAGCCAATTTTCTGAGCTTGCTGACAAATATGTGTAGTTCTTTATTGCATGGACATAAAAAGCAAAGATCTATATTGGAATTTTTCTTGTCTTCAAAGAGTAGAGTAGAAAGGCTTCAACTGATGTGGATAATCAGCACAATTTCTATTTGAATCTACGTACGATGTAGCTGGAAACATTTATGTTGCTGCTGTTTATGATATTAACAAGTTTCTAAACCAAAGAGAAGCTTGTTAGAGAATCTTTATTTACACTAGAAGGCATTCTAGGTTGATTACATCAGTTGATTTATCAAGTTAAAATCACTGTATGTTCCATCATTATATGGTCTGTCATATAAGTATTGAATGCTTTTCATGTACGACGGAAACAAAATCGACAATTGAGATTCAGCGCAATGGCCACTTCGAAGACCACTTACAATTTGAGTTAGCATTTTTATTTCATAATATGATCTTAACTTTGTGTTTTCTCTATGTGATATAGGATACTCCAAGACCACTAAAAATGCTCTGTATATTTATTGTTATGTAAAAGGGCCATCTTTTGAATACTCCAGAATTTAACTTTGATTTGGCAACTGCATTGAAGCACGTACAAAGTTGTTCAGCTACCAACCTATTATGAGATACAAGCAATAGTCAAAGATATGGACTAGAAGCCTTGTAAGGGGGGTTTTGTATGCAGTTAGAATAGCAGACATACTGAAATTGATTTAGTGCTCTTTCAATGACAGCATGCAGTCCTTTACTAATGATTCAATTTTAATGCGATTTAACTTGCATACGCTATGATTACATCGTTTTCAAGCTAGTCGCCTAGTGTGGAAAGACTCAAACATAATTCTTTTAGGCGATACATTGGGTTGTTGCTGATGCAGTGAAATGAAATATACAGTATGTGGTGTACTGCATCTTATTTCGAAATTGATTTCTGAAATTGCAATTTGGACAAACTTTTCATGTCTCATTTAAAACCTGAAAGACTACTATATTCTCTTTGTTAATCGTCAAATTTGTTAGAAATCAAGATTTAAATAACAGCTTTCTATAATATTAACCGGCAACACAAACTGAAAAGTCTTACTTTGAGAATGCAGGAACATTTACGAAATGATCTTTAGACAAGCAAATTAAATCTTTATATATGCATTGAAATCTATATCAAAATATACAAAACTTAGCCGTACTTTGAGATTCTTGTCAAAATCAGCTGATATCAAACTGTGTAAGAGCAATGTATTCAGAAGAATGAGGGTTTATCGAGGCTCTATGGATTCTTGTAATGTAGGCACTCGTCTTATAAATATTATTTTTGTATAATACATTAAAAAAAAATTACGTCTACATACAAACTATAGATGCAATGAATAATAATTTTAAACAAATCTTGCAAGACTTTTGTTTAATACACTAGACTTTTGTTTAAATATTATTTGTATGTAGACTTTCTGTATTAGACCATTATCCCATTGTTCTTCAAACTGATCTTCCTTCAAAACTAGAAAAAAGGTATTTTGAATTCCACTTAATGTCACATAGACAATTTATTAATTTATGAATTGGAAAAATGGTGGAAAGAGAGTAATGTTTTCAACGACTCTATTAGTTTCCGCTTCATGCAAAGGCCGGGTTTCATAAAAAAATAAGTTGAAAATTTGGAGTGAAGGAAAAATTAAAAATAATATCTTTGAAGAGAAGATTAGGATAGAGGTTGAACTGGAATCATTGAATGAAAGGAACATAGAGAGAGGCATGTTCAATGAAGACTTCAAGAGGATCGTAGAGAGAGGCATGCTCAATGAAGACTTCAATAAGGAGAAAGAATAAAAAGCCTAGAGACAACTGGCTCAAGGAAGGTGATAAAAATCCTAAGTTTTTCCATGCCTCTTTTGGGTAAAGGAGGATTTCCAGCAGAATTGATTAAATCAAAAGTATAGAGGGAGTGTAAATCATGGACCAACTCCTTATTAGTAAACATGTAGTTAGATTCTTTAAATTCATCCTATGCAATGTAAAAATTCTAGATAAATCTAAGTGGGAAGAAGTATTGGCCCTATCCCCAGTGTGATTGATCCTTAGGAGTCCATTTTCTAGGGATGAAATAAAGAAAGTTGCCTTCGAATTTTATCACAAATCTTGTTACTTTTTGGGGGAGGATGTGTATAAATTGGCACAAAACACTAGGAAAGGTAGAAGATTTATTAGAGACATGAGTAACACTGTTATGATTCTTGTCATGAAAAAGGGGGTTTGTGAGACTGACAAAATTTAGGTTGTGTAGACACAAACACAATTTTTCTCCCTTGTGAAGAGTTTTGATCGAATCACGGGTGGGTGCCACATATTGGTGTGGCGCTCTTTCAGGGTAAGCCTATACTTTGTCAACACAAAATCTAGTGCTTGCGTGCCATGTGTGCTTTCAGGTTGGTTGTAGTTTCCTTTTATCAATGGACTTGGTTTTTTATGAACTAGTACATGTGGCCACCCCACATAACTTTTGAGGGAGCAATATTTCTCGGCCTCGGCCTTCAAGCGTCATTATGACACATGTTCTAAGTTTTCCTTGATTTTGTACGCTAGCCTTCCTACCACCCTTTCTCCTAGTTGCATCAAGGTCATCATACATGCCCAGTTCTCTACAATTTTGTGTAACACCTTGGATAAATCCGATCTTCTCCCAGAGGTGGTTGTGGTTAGAAGTTATTGGATCACCTAAGTGCCATTATGAGATCTGATGTCCCAATGACTCAGAGTGTGCAAGTTGCTCATTCTTTAAGGCTCGTGCAAAGAGCAGCTCCTCGACCCCTCGATATGCAAGATCCTATTTCCTTCTTGAAGTGGTTCTCACCTTAGGGTTTTTGGTAGTTTGCTCTTGCCAAGAGCTATAAAAGGGTGTTTCTGTATTGAAAAATGATTCCAAAAACTTTTGATTTGAGCACTTATTATTGAGAGATTACTCTTTAGCCTTAAACTTGTTATATGTGTGTTTTAATTCATGAATGCAAATCAATCATGCTTTAGCCCTTTGAAGTGTTCGGATTTCTCTATGCTTATGTGAATTTATGTGCTGTTTCCAACTTTAGCTTAACATTTGTGTTGTATTCTTGAAGTAGACTATGCCCTTGTGTTTTTCTGTTTCATATACATTACTGAGTGCTTTTCTCTATGTTACTGAGGTATAATCTCGAAATGTGTTCTTATGGTTTAGTTGGTTGGTTTCATGATCTGCCTTGAGATTCCATATAAGTTAGAATAGCCTATGCAGGAGGTTCTATTCAATACACATGTCCAGGCAAATCATCTTTTATTTTTATGCATTTTTTGCCTTTAATCTCAAAAAACATATACACGAAGAGCCAACTTCTAAAATCTCAGAGGTTGCTCAATGAAAGCACCAACATCACACGTTCACTGAAGCTTCCCATAGGGCTGTTACACTAGAGAGCAATTTTTAGTGTCAACAATACCCTTTTCTGGCACGCCTGGTGGGACACAAACAAAGATTCGGGTCTGAAGATCTGTGAGAGCGTATGAGCTATAGACTAGTCACCAGATCCAAGTCTTTAGGAGCACCTCATTTACTTGTTTCCCCGCTAACCTTCGAAACCTATAGGAGCCCCAACTGACAAGCTTGGGTACAACAAACACCAAATCGAGCTCCCAACCAGCCCCAAAATCCAAGCCAACATAATGCTTGAGGACATGCTTAGAATGTATGTGATGGATAAACAGACCCATTGGGAAGACTATCTGTACCTAGGGAGTTTGCATACAACAATGGCTATCACAATTCTATAGGAATGTCCCCTTTTAAGGCTCTTTATGGTCGTCCTTTCCATACCGCTCTAGTGTTCCCTATAGTGTTCTACACATTGAAGATGTTAGAGCTTATATTCATTGTAAATTGGAAGATCTAGGATTAGGGGTAATCTATAACAATACAATAAACTATGTGATGATAACTTAGTATTGAGAGATGAACATAAACGCATAGAAGATAAAGTTTTTTTATCACGTGGTCAACTATCTTGATGAATTTGAAGAGGATCAGATCATATATGTTCTAAGTAGAATCCATGATCAGTTCATGTTGCTACACCGACCACATAAAATTACAAAAGAAGCAATTCATGTTGTAATCGGTATATGTTCAACCAGTGAAGTACCTATTCTTCACACTATACCCAAAGAAGTAATCAATTTGACTAAATCTAAGTGGGATGGTCTTGCGATAAATGTGAATGACATTTCAAATGAAGAGGTGAAATATGCTTCTATGGTCATATGTTACAAGGTCTACTATTCTAGTTGGTTGAATAGCATACTCGGTGGTGCTATTCATTTAGCATACAAGATGATCAAGGAAAACACATACTATGATATAGTTGAAGCAATGTGAGGGATGCCAATGTTGAATCTTGAGAAAATAAAAAAGGACAAGAGAAAAAAATTCAAGTATGGTGTTAGAGTAAAGTATTAATTTAATTAACTTTACTCCCTTCTTAAGACGTCACTTTATGCTTTTTGCATTAGTTGTTTATATTTAAAACACTCTTGCATTGGAAGTGTTATATTTAAAACACTCATGCACTAGTCGTCTTAAATATAAACATGCATGCATTAGTCATGTAATAATTAAATTGATTATTACATGCACTTATACTTTTTAGGGTTTTCCCTTTTAGGGTTTCAGATCTCCTTTATAAGGATTGATCTCCTTTGTATTTAAAACATCATTCAACATAATAATATTTCATTGTGATTGTTGCAACTTTTGTTTTTGCACATCAAGGATGTCTCCTCTCTTGTGGATTCATGCGTTCAGGCCTCCATAGTTGTTTGGTTCTCTCTCTTTTTGTGACAGGTGTGTGCATGCAGGTGTTCTTGGGAGCTGTGGGTTGTTTTCTCATCAACTCCAATATGGTATTAGAGCTTCAGACCTATTTGCCCCTGTCCTCTTCTTGAGAGGTTCAGCCTTGTTCGTCAGATCTGTAATTTTCAAAAGATTTTCTATTGGATTTGGGGGGGGGGGGGGGGGGGGGGACCTTTTTTTTTTGGTCGCTTTGGGCTCAAACGGACCTCACCATTGCGTTTAGATAAATTTCCATATAAATTTCTCAAATTTGGACAAGTTGGCCTCAGAGGCAAATTTTTTTTCAATGTCAGGTCGTACGACTTTGACATGCACTCCGAGGCAAATTTTTTTTACTGTGCGTGCTGCTAACGGCCATTGCCAACAGAACTGCTAGCGACTCCCGCCAACGGGACCACCAGCGGTTTTTGCTGTTGCAGCTCCCATTTGGTCACATGTAAGGGCCAAGGGCCTATTTTCCAGCTCCTCGACAGCAGCCCCCTGTGACCAGGGGCCTAGTTTTTTTTGGCCATGGGGGCATATTACTTTTTTGTGGTGACGACCGTTTCGCCGTCAAATTTAAATCCGCCATTTGCTGACGTCAACATGCATCAACAAAGTTTTTTGACACCATTTTGGGCCCATCAATGTACCTATGGTTGTTTGCTCATTACTTGAGCATACGGTGTTGAAATCGAGAAAATGAGATATCATCGAAAAGTTGGTTCTGAGCTCTATCTAGATCTATAGGTTTGAATTTCTGATTTTTCTTTATTGATGGTGTTTTCTAATGTCAAAGCTAGATGTTCAGTTTTGCACTACGGGAGCTCTATCTTGCGCATTCGGACTCCGTTTTGAGTAAACGATATATCATTGGAAAGCTTGTTCTGAGACCTTTCCAGTGTTGTGAGTCATTTTTCCAGATTCTACTCCAGGTATATTTTATTCATTTTTTTACATTTTTGCAATCTGGTGGATATATTAGATGTTAGAGGTCTTGGGATCTTTTCCTTTTGTGGAATGGCTCGTCTTAGGCTATTCTTTTGTTTCAAAAGCCTTTTATCTTCTTTGAACAATGTATACTTCACTTTTGTAGCATTCTTCTATGGACATGCACTGAGATAAAGTGCCTTTCTATTGCATGTTTGAGATCTTGAACATGTTTGTGCTATTTGTACTCGCACTCCATTATAAAGTGCCATGGGCGGTATGATGTTTGCCTTTGTTTTCCATCTACCTTTGTCAAGTGAGTGTTCCTTCCACGAAATTAGCCTCAAGGTATCTTTATTTGTGTTTGTGCTTTCTCTGCACCTTTGATGTTCCTGGTTCTTCATGATGCAGTTCTTATTAGTACTCTTTTCAGTGTACCTATCACCTCTCCCTTGTCAGGATTATGGGGAGGTTTCTATTGATCATTCTTCTGCTTCCTTGGTTCGATAGTGTGAGCTATGTATTCAGTATTTGTTCCTATGTACAAGGCGGATGCAGTGGCTGGGCACCTATGCATTTCAGTGAGATGGATCATTTACCATAGAGACACTCTTTCTTTCCTATTTTTAGAGGCACTCTTCCATCTTTGATTGATCATCTCTTCAGACTTTGGTGTTTTATACCATTTGTATCTCGAAGTGCAATTGTTTGCCTTTGTTTGCCTCCTAATTCGAGTAGTGTCATTTGAGGGAACTCATACAGATTACAATCTTCTCTACCTGGTCATATTTTAGTGGAGGATCTTCAGATCAGCAGTTACTTTTTCATAGAGTTTGCATCTTCTTGCTTCAGTTATGTTCTACATGTTCATCCTTTTTCCTATTTTCTAGAAGATTCCCTAGTTTTGTAGACTTCTTTAGTCTTCCAGAATAGTCTTTGTCTCTTTTTGGAGTAGAATTTTTCCCATGTGGTTTTCTCAATTTCTCCGCTTTATAGACTCTCTTTTGTACTTGGGTACCTGATCAGGCCTTTTGTTGTCGGACCCATTTTCTTTTAGCACTGTAGTTTCCTTTTCTTTCTTCTTGCATTGTTGCTCATCTTAAGGGGGTGTTAGAGTAAAGTATTAATTTAATTATGTTAATTAAATTAACTTTACTCCCTTCTTAAGATATCACTTTATGCTTTTTGCATTAGTTGTTTATATTTAAAACACTCTTACATTGGAAGTGTTATATTTAAAATACTCATGCACTAATCATCTTAAATATAAACTTGCATGCATTAGTCATGTAATAATTAAATTGATTATTACAAGCACTTCTACTTTTTAGGGTTTTCCCTTTTAGGGTTTCAGATCTCCTTTATAAGGATTGATCTCCTTTGTATTAAAAACATCATTCAACACAATAATATTTCATTGTGATTGCTGCAACTTTTGTTTTTGCACATCAAAGATGTCTCCTCTCTCGTGGATCCATGCACTCATGCCTCCATAGTTGTTTTCTTATCTCTCTTTCTGTGGCGTGTTTGCATGCAGGTGTTCTTGGGAGCTGTGGGTTGTTTTCTCATCAACTCCAATATATGGTTAGGTGATTATGTGCTTATTTTTCTATTTCCAAAACATGTTCCCTAGTATCAGTTATATTGCATGGACTACATGTACTCCATCATTTATTTAGATCAACATCAAAATCTTAGGAAGTGATTTCACTGGCAAGGTTTGGGGATATTCCAAAAAATTTCAAAAGAAGATGCATAAAAAGGAAAGAATACCTTCTGAGATTGTTGATAAGTACAAAGATACTATTTTCTTTATGGTTGATATTGACATTTGTCTAATGGAAGTAGTTAATCCAAGGACCTCATGGGTGATGCCTATGGGTTATGAGGTGGATGGAGATATTTTGACCATGTATGTTGAGAACCTGTTAGCTCAACTGGTAGATCTCAAGACTACAAGGTTTGAGACATTTCAAGAGAAGTCACTCCAAATGCACAATGACTTGATGAAACTACTTATATATTGAAAGAAAGTGAGAAAGGAAGTTGAACATATTATGATTCAGAAAGGTTTTACAAAAGAAAAAATTGAGAAGGCTAGATCCAAACATGCTGCTAGGAAAGCTAGCATATCGGGTATAGTGGAAGATGAAGACGTTGAAGCTATTAGTGCAATTGATAGTGCCTCAACCAGTCGGAGAACAAGAAGTGGTACTGTTTTAAAGAAGGAGAAATCCTCTCCATCTTCCCAAGAACCTAAGAATACTATTAAATCTCAAACTTTACCAGCCAAGAAGACACATCACAAAGAAGGCAATAGGAAAAAGAAATAAGGAAAAAACAAAAAGATTTGAAAAAGTTGCAGAAGGAGAAACTGAAGAGACAAAATCAGAGAAAGAGCAGAAGGAACTCAAGGCAAAAGACAAGAAATCTAAAGTGGTAGGTTCCCCCACTACTAATACTATTGAGTCTGCAACCGATAAGGTAGTTTATGTTGATGCAATCATTCAAAATGTTAATAAATATGGTATACTTGTTGGAGTTAACAAGTATTATGATAAATTTGGCAAGGATGAACAAGAACTGATTGAAGATGTTGTAGTGTATAATATGAATAATTTTAGCAAAATTTTGATGGAGTTACAAGGAAAAATATGTACTTCCTTGTATAATAAACTTGATGCTAGGTGGCATACTACTATTAGATATGACAAGGAGTTAATTTAGTATGTTCTACTACAACTACAACCGGAAATGTCAGAAGAAGAAATGAAGAAGATACTTGCAGAGATAAGACCACTTTTCAAAAAAAAGAAGAGACTAACAAGACTCTAATGTGGTGAGTCTCTTGGAGTTTAGGATGAAACTGAAGAGATCTTGATGAAACACTTGGGAATGATTGAAGATACAAAGGATGAGGAAGATGAAGAAGAAAGGGAAAAATGAGAGAGTGATCCGATGGTTACTCAAATAGATGAGGGATTTACTATTGATGGTGTGAGGGTCACATTTGAGGAAATCAAAGAAGAGATGGACAACATAGGTGAATCCCTTCTCTATAGATATAGGATGATCCTATGGATACACAAGATGTACCTGAGGAGAAAAAGAAAGAAGAACTAGTAAACATGTGTACCGGTTAGGCTATGATTGATGGTGAACAAGTTAAAGTTCCTACATATGATCAATAGAAAGATCAAGTGAAATAAAAGGAGGATACAAATGAAGTAAAACAAGAGGAGGTAATTACAAAGAAAGAACGAGAAAAGACAACACCTTCCTCACTGTCCAAGATGAGCATTAATGATGATGATATACTAATCAAGGTTCAAGTAGATTTGAGACAATGAACCTTGAGGAAATGATAAATTTTACAATGGCAATCAAGACTAAGGCTAAGACAGATAAGCACAAGCAGGAGGCACAAGTAGTTTTGATGGAAATAGATATATTGTTTGATCTTATTGTTGAAGTAAAATATGAGTACAAGACTACTCTAATGGAACAATTAGCACATCTAGTCATGTCATTGCCACTGGTGATGAGATGAAAAGTTTGGAGGATTCAGCTGTTGATAAAGCAGAAAAAGAACATGTCAAGAAAAGATTAGAAAAGATAGCATAGTCTATTACTGAAGATAGGAACACTCTTGCATTGGCTATGAACTGGGTGAAGGATGCACTACTTGAAGGAGGTAAGACACTGAAGACTATTTGTGATATTTCTGATTATATGCAAGATCTTGAAAAGAAAAAGGGTGAAGCTCAACATGAGCTGAAGTTTTTGTCACAAAAAATTGATCCCATTCATATGACTGCAACATCTTTTAGAATTGAAGTAGGAAAGATAAATAAAAAATTGAAGATTTACAGGACATAACAGGATAAAAGGATCATAAATTTGATGGAGCTACAAAGTGTTTTGATTCCTAAAATAGATATCCTATAGTAGAGTGTGAAGAAAGATAAACAACTATTAACACCTTGACTTGTGAGCACAATTGATGGATTTGAGGAATTAACATTTTTTCTTCGTGGACAAATACTTATTATGGAAAATCTGCACAAGTCATGGGTCAGTGATTGGCAAGTATTGAAAACTAGTTTCAATAAGATATTCAGTAGAATATAATAGGTCATGCTACTCTTGATTAATAAAATTTTGGTTTTTGCATATCATTGTAACACCTTTGTCATTGTTGTCAAAGGGGGAGAGTAGTATAAGGATGCAAACAAAAAAATTGGCTAAGATCTTTAGGATGCTTATTTATGATGACATGTTTGTAATTATCTCTGTATGGTATATGTTTGTTTGGGGAGATATTGTTTGCACTTAGCAAAAAAAAATTTTAAGTGTTGTCATCAATGCCAAAGGGGGAGATTGTTGGCATTTGATATAGGTGATATGTGTTTTGGTCACATGATTGTATTGTGGTGTTGCCATTTCTAGCAACATGATCTTTTGATGACAAGAGATCAGATTTACCAATGGTGTTAAAGGATCAAATTGGAAAATCAACCAAGTGTTCAATCAATCGGTAAGAAGACAATATGTAAAGTACAGGCAACTAGATCTGGAGTTGGAGATCGAGTTAAGGTGTGTGATTGGACATACATCATCCACAGAAACCCGTCACACTTTTACAAAGGAAAAGGTCAACAACACGCAAACTATTTAACTTTAACGACTTAAACGTGGCATTTGTGTTTAGAATTTGAAGATGATGTAAACTAATAAAATGTGTAAAAATTGGATAACGTTTATGCCTATAATTTTTCAAAAAAAATTTGAACAAGAATTGACATAGTTTTAAAAAATTTGAAGTCCATTTTTCAGTTGCTGAAAAATCTTGAAAATCTAGGGTCTAGTTCCCGCCAAACAAGTATATACAAATAATCTTTTTTTACTTTGATTTCAAAATATGCTATAGATGACATGTATAACTAGTGCAGAAAAGAAGAAAGATTAGTTTTTGATGTATATTTTCTCCCATATAACTACTCAAAGTTAAACTTATCCAAAATCGACAGTTTTGATCTCCCGTCAAATTTCCCCAATCAAATCTATACTATTAAAAAAAAATTACATATTTTTGAAGAGGACTCTCTCCTTTAGTGTTAAATATAAATTTTAAATTTTTATGATATGATTTACTATTTTTTTTCTTTATTTGAAGCAACATCTTCTCGAATGTTAAAATACCTACTTGCAGTATTTTGAAATTATAATATATTAGATCTAATCAAAATACTATAAAACTTAAATGACAGTAATCTTGACTCCGAGCTCTACAAAAGGGTGTTTTTTATATTTGTTTAAAATTATCATTAAAAAAAGTAGGAGTTATTGAAACATCACTCTTTTGAAATAATTTTATTTCTTTCGTAATTGGACCCAAATTAGTATAAAACATGCATTTAATAGGTATTTCTAATTGAAAAAGTTGAAGCACTTATCTAATGAATCTAGCTAGACTATATGTTTGAAAAAATATATTTTTTAATTAGAAATACTCAAATTCAGCTGTGCTGATAAGTTAGCCTGAAACGTGACACAACTTTGTTCTTTTACCTAGATGTCTATGATCGAACCAATTAGTTTGAATAATCCAGTACATTATTGAGGATTGAAGCAACACTAGAAGTAAGAACAATGTATCAATTGATACAATTGGTTAGATCGATATTGCGGTCAAATTTAAGTGATGGGCCGACATGTTGTTGAGAATAGATGTTTTGAGCCGCCATCAAGGATGTTGACTTTTGGTTTTGGCGCTCGCTCATATGTTTAGTTGGATTTTGTGTGGTATAAAATTGGTATTCAATTGTAATGCAACCAACACTCAATAAACCATTAACTCAATAATTTAGCTACAAGAGTTCACATCAAATGAAAAAATTAAACCCTAAAAAATGGCTTATTGCTTCCTAGTTTAAGAGAGTTTAATCATTTTGAGAATGCTCATTAGATTGGCATGAAGGATCAATGACTTGACTACTCCAAAATGGAAGATTCAAATGTGGAGGAGATGCAAAAATTTCAGTCACCACTCCAAGATTGATCTAAATGCAAATGTGAAGCTATGAACAAACTAGAATGCAAGATTAGCAATGCTACTACCAAAGTAAATTAGAATGCAAGTACTCTAATGATGCAATTTACTCTAGGAGATGAGCTAAGCTAAGAGCACAAGAAAGATAGGAGAATGTGATGAATAACAACTAAGAGCTAAGAACTCAAAATAGCATAGTAATTCTAGAATGCACAAAGATGGATCCATTGAGCCAAGGAAGAGCTTCATTTTAAAGAAAGTGCCTCAAGAATGGAGGGTGAAGATTAAGAGACAAAAGATGTTAGGTAGAGATGAGTGGTGAGAGAGATCAATCTTCTGGAAACTACTATTGAAACAATTGTTATATTGTCATTGATGTCAAACCTTAACTGGTAAGACAATTGCTAGCTAGTAGAGTACCATATATTTTGATTGATGAAGAGGATTTGAAAAGAAGAGATAAAAAGAGGACCTAGGGAAAGGTTGAGTTATGTGATACTACAATGGGTACTTGATTAGTTGGCACATTGGCAAGATAATGTGTTGTTTATCTTTAACACTAAGTGAAGAATTCAATAGATTTGAAGCATAGGCTTAACCGAACGAAAGAGAAGAAATTCACTTTAAGCCGAGTGATGCTAGTGTCGACTGAGCAACAGTATAAGTTGAGTAAATTTTAGTGTCGACTAAGCATCAGTAGTTACCAAGTATCAGATAATAGACCGAGCAAAGATAGTGTTTTCTAAGTAGAAAATTTTTAGTGATGACCGAGTTACTCAGTGATGACTGAGTAGATGAATGCATTATTGACCGAGTATCAATAATTTACAATTTGTGAAGAAATAGTTGAATTCTTGGGATATGTAAAATGTGTTGACATTAATAATGAATTATCTGGAGCATTTAATGCATGGTAAACCATTTTCTTATGGATTCAAGGAGAAGTTTTGAGAAGTATCTAGAAGGATAAGGAGGAGAACAAAATGATGGAAGGATTTGATGAATCTGACCTGAATATGACCTAAACCTAAGATCTATAGAAGAGATTAAGCAACAAAAGATTAATCTACCTAATCAAGGAGGTATAAGGATGAACGAATTGTGGGTTAAGAAGTGTGGTGGAAGAGGTTGATGTTATTGACTTTCAAATCTAAGCAGAAGGCTAAGAAGAGTTGTGAAGAGCTGAACAGAGTTGAGGTGATTGCTTGAAGGGATTTTTGAGAAGATTAAAGATGGAGATGGTAATGAAGGTCAGTCAGTAAATCAACATATGAGCGTATTGGATCTATATTTATTAAGTGAGTTGTATATTTCAAAACAAAACCTAATGTTACTTTTTAACCATTGTATGAGTTAAAATCCTTTAATCAAGGTTGACCTAACAGTCACATTGTAACCTTTAATCAAGGTGACATTCTGATGGAATGTTCTTGAGCCCTCTTACCAGGCCACTCTTAACAGGGTGATTAAATCTTTTAATAGGGTCACACCTAACAGTGTGTATTGTAAACCTTTAACAGGGTTGTCTTCTCACAGAGCTCACTTTAGAAGAGTGAAAATTTGGTAGCATGTTACTGGTGGCTTTTCTCATATTGGGTTTCAATGTTAAATCCTAGTATCATACTTGTGTGAATGTTATTTGATGTGTTATGTTGTTGAAAGTTTTATATTCTGCAAGTTGATTACTTTTGGATAGTGGACTGCAAGTTTTATTTTACTGATATATTCTACATAGACCGAGTGAATTGCTGAATAGATCTAAGAGTGTTGAAGTACTTAAAAGTTGAATTGGTACATTTCGACCCGAGGATAACTGATTCACCCCCCCTCAATTATTCTAAAACAATCCTTGTGAGAGGATCCAATCATTTTGATTGGCCAAGCTTGATTGGAGAGTGGGACAAAATAGAAAATCCCCTTTTAATTGTCATTTAATCAAGATTAAGTTGCGCAATGTGCTCTTTTAATAAAAGTGCTAGAAATTTATATTAAAAGGAATTTTTGACAATTAAATGATTTTCCAAGTTTAAATATTAGAGATGATTTGATTTAATCATGTAAGGGAGATTATTCAGGTTGCTTCCATAATTATGTCTAGTGAATTATGCATTTGATATTTAGAATTTGTTTTAAGGCCATTTGATCAAATTAGGGGCTTAGATTTTATTAGATATATTTTAGGTGATTACATTTTCCCCTCTTTGAATCGATGTACAAGCAACACTTTGATTCAAAGAATAGATTGAAGCTAGATTAGACGATAGCCTAATATGAGGCGATGAGACTATTTATGATATAGAGAACCGACTCCAAACTTGATCGAATGAAGATCGATTAAAGATCAAAGATATTAGCTATGGACTTGATTGAGCGAAGAATGATGAGTGAGACCAAAGTATCCATCTTGATATGAAGTGATGAGACTGAATATATGTCAAAGAGTTTGAGATAATTGCTTCAATAAAGATACCGAGGAAGCCAATCATCTGATTGAGAGACAATACCAGATTGATATGAGTCTTGATAAACCTGATATGCCCCAAGAATGATGTCATATTGATATGGTTCCTAATGAACCTAACATGCCCCTAGAGATTAAATAGATGCCTCTCTGAGTGACCTAATACGAAGTGATGAGATCACTCTTCCAGAGAGATGCGAAGAATATCAACTTGATATGATTCCTAATGAAGTTGAGATGCCATGAGCAATAAAGTTTGAATTGGTTAAGTGATTAAGATTGATTGCAGAAGAAGATTTTCTATATTGACATGCCCCCTCAGGATCAAAATCAAAATGAGGCAAAGATGTCAAAGCAAGATTTGACTGATCAAATAGATTTTCAACATATTTAGAATAGATTTGAGCTTGTTTGGAGTTGTTTTGAGGTCTTGTTGGCCATATTTGACTAAAATTTGATGAAGTTTGACCAGGGTTGACCAGTTTAAAATTACTTGGATTCAATAGATTTGCATGAAGTTAACCTCAAAGGTTCAAGAAATGAAGGCAGACGCGAGCGAGAAGCAATAGCGTCAGTGGTCAACTACATTTGATCGATAATGGTTGACTTTATAGTTTGACTAGGTAAACGAACTCGAATTTTGATTGTGATCCTTAAATAGATTTAGGATGTCAAAATTAGCTAGGGGTGTAATTTTTGTGACTTTCCAAGAACTTTGAATTTTAGGTCAAAATCTATAAAAGGGGCCCAAACGGGTCATTTTCAAATCATTTGCTACAATTGACTTTGAGAGCCCATAGACTTCCAGAAAGCAAAAAATGTTGATTCTAGTATGAAACCATCAATTCAAGCTTTCAAAGGCATCACAATCGACCTTGATCATATGGTGCACTAGTAAGTAGTCAATACTGCTTTATGATTTCATAGATTTTAGTCATTTTTAGTTATTTTTCACATTTTTAGGGCTTTTGGCCTAGTTTATCATGTGATAAAAACCCTTTTATTGCACACCCTTTTGGGTTCCATCATACGATAATAATTCGTGTGAAATAATTCATCTTTCATAGTAGCTTTGTAGCTTTGTAGAGATGTTGAGTGCTAGATTTCTAATATTGTGATGTTTGATTTGTATTAATTACTGATGTATTTCTTTGTGTTCTATGTTGCAACTTTAGCTTATTGACCCTATCTTCTGGTGTACCTAGCCAACATTGAGACTAGTATGACACTTGTCACCAGAGGATTTGGTCATAATAAAACAGTGTGGGTTTGGGAAACTCATTACAATGCCTGATATCTATGTGAATCACAAGTTGCTCACAGATTTGGCAGAGAGATTATGTAGTGAGCATAATACCTTACATCTTCCCATTGGTGAGATTACTATCAAACCAGAGGATGTATATAGGATCCTCCAACTTCTGATAGCTAGAGAGCTAGTGTTTTATGATCAAGATCCAGCATAGGGGATCATGACATTGAGACACATTTTTGCAGATGATACTATCTTAGATCAACATATTATCTAGGATTACATGCTGAGGTAGTATAGTCAATATTATCTGCTCTCATATATTTTGGCTAGATTGATCGAGCGTGTTTCTGCACCTGACCGCAACCACCAGGGTTTCCAATGTGGGTGGGGTCGGACTCTCTATGAGATGTTGAGAAGACTATGGTGGTTCATCTCAGGTGCATGTTTACTATGTCACATATACATAGAGTTGCATGAGATCATTTATAGGATAGGTAGGAGCATAGTTGTTAGGGTCATCATGCTTTAGATATGGGCCTCAGAGCATATCCCTATAGCGCATCTAGTTACACAAGCTACCTGAGGAGTGAGTATGCCTTATATTTTTTGATATAAAAGATATATTCATCAGTCCAATTTGGGCAAGACTGCATTTTGGAGACAACAATTGGATGACTTGACGATAGTAGTGTGGCGACTGTATACCGATTGCGAGAGATGGACGGGCTCCGCTTAATAGTATTCATTTATGTTCACTAGTGGGCCACTGATTAGTAGGTAAGATTTTGTGATTTTTGAGATACTATTTTTACTACATTCCTTATCTTGATAAATTCTTATGTTGAAATTATAATATGTATCATAAATTTACAGGAGTTCTCCCTTACTAGAGTGATTTTGTGTTAGCAGGGTATTGCGTCAGTTTGGTCGGTGACAAGATACATCAACGGAGTTCACAACATACACCCACTACCCTGATGAGGAGGTCAATTAGGGGCCACAACCTGTATATGTTGTTATCGTGCGGGAGCTGAGAGATCTTGTTGGTGTTGATTGGGAGTACTTGCCTACCATCATAGATGCAGGTATGACTCCTACTTATAGATAGCATAGGATAGACCATCCCTTCTCAAGATTTATAGATCCAGATGAGTGGGTGCCTAGGCCAGATGAGGAGGACCTTACTGATCAACTTTGAAGAGGAGTCAGGAGGGGACAGAGAGGTAGGATATGAGGGAACCTAGGAGTCATTAGTAGCAGACCACGCAGGGAGAGAGGTTCATTAGGTTATGTAGGTATTGCTTTAGCTACAGAGGAGGAGCTTTTAGAGGAGGAGGGTGAGAAACTGGTACAGAGGAAGGTGGATAAGGGACACCTTCTCAGGATAAATTGGTAGGGGAGGCCACTAGGAGAGGAAAGTGAGGCCATGTAGGAGATGGTGGTAGAGGTACCACTAGCTGAGGCACCTAGAGTGACATAAGTGACACAAGGGAGGATGGGGAGAGGGGCCAAAGGCACACCCTAACCAGATCCACCTTACAGAGATCACACACGAAAACAACAAACACACAAGTGAGAGAGAGAATGCATATATATTTCATATATTTATCTTAATTGAATCATAAATGCCGGGTTGTAAGGCCTTTCTGGTTTAGGCCAGATATTACAATCAAGTATAGAAGTCCTCCAACATGCGAGGATCTAAAACAATCTTCAAACTTTTAGCTTCTATCTCTGATGTCCTAAATTGATGTCCTAAATCTACACACAAAAATTAAATTATATACAAGAGGCTACCAAACAAGTCGACCTTTAGATCCACCATCAATAGAAGGAATGACAAGATCTAGGTCCACACACTTCCCAATGATAGATACTCACATTAAATCCGTGCCCAAAATTAATTTCAAGAGTCGGCCTCAACAGGAAACCAAAACAAACAACTCGGTAAGCAAGGATAATTGAGCGCTAGACAAGAATCATCGAGCACCAGGTAAATTCATCGAGTGCCAGAGAGATAACCGACCAACCCTGGTAAACAAAGGAAACCGAGCAACACCGAACCAACTTGGTCAAAGAAGGAACCGAGCAACACAGGAAAACACAAACATGTTTTTGGTGACACAGGATTTCTAAGGACCCGAGATGCTCCTGCATCAGACACCTGGGGTTATTTGAAAATGATTCTCTAAATCATGAAGTAGGTACAACCCGAGCTAAATCCAACTTAGATTATGAAATCCATGAAGTTTTTTCAATCGGTCTATTTTTCCACTTTACGAGATATTCCATATACTATTTTCCTCTTGTACTTCTACCAATTCTTTGCTCCAAAATTTGCTCAACTTCTTTTATCTCTTTCTTCAGATAATCATTCGATACTGTCATTTCTTCATCCGACTCATGATACTCATACAAATCAGCAATGTTGAAAATAGGTGATATATCCATGTCATCAGGTAACTCAATCTCATAAAAATTTCCACTGTCAAATCTCTTCAAAATCTTGCAAGGACCAAACTTATTCATTTTCAGCTTCCCATATGTTCCAACAGGAAATTTTCCTTTTTTCAAATGAACCATTACTTCATCACCGACTGTAAAAGTCTTATGTCTTCTTGATCTATCAATTCTGTGTTTGTATTTCTGATTACTTTTCTCCAGCTTATGTTTCACATCTTCATGCAATGTCTTCATGTACTCAAAAAACTTTGCTCCTTCAACACTTATCTTTCTTTCATCAACAATATCCCTTAAGTCTGATATACCTCTCGGTTGTATTCCATTTACAATCTCAAAAGGTGTTTTTTCCAGTACTCCTATTTACTGAATTATTGTATGTAAACTCTTCTTGTGCCAACACATAATCCAAATTACTCTGTGTCTCCAACTAAACATCTCAAAAGATTACCCATGCTTCTATTCACAATTTGTGTCTATCCATTAGTCTGTGGGTGAAATGTAGAACTATATTTCAACTCGGTGCCAAACTTTCTCCAAAGGGTCTTCCAAAATTATCTAACAAATTTACTGTCTCGATCAAAGATGATACTCCTTGGTAATCCATGTAATTTGACAATTTACTTAAAGAAAAGATCTGCTATATGTACTGCATCTGATGTCTTTCTACAAGGTATAAAATGTGCCATTTTAGAAAATCTATCCACAACAACAAATATAGAATCATTACCTCTTACTATCTTCAGTAAGCCAAGAACAAAATCCATACTCATATCAATCCAAGGTTTCTTAGGAACATAAATCGGTGTATACAATCTAGTATTCTAACTTACTCCTTTTGCAACTTGACAAATTCCACAACTTTTCACAAATTTCTGAATATCTTTATACAACTACAGCCAAAAGTATTTCTCCTTAAGCGAATTCAATGTCTTATCAACACCAAAGTGTCCAGCCAAACCAATACTATGTTTCTCTTTTATCAAATTAGTTCTCATTGATCCTCTCGGTATACACAACTGAATACCTTTAAACAACATACCTTCTTGAATGAAATATTATTCTATTTAGTACTCAGTTGATCTTGAATAGGTGCTCTGCACTTTCTCCATGGCTCAAAAAAATCAAGATCAAATTCATAAGAATCTCTCATGTCATCAAAACCAAGAACTTCAATTTTCATCTCGGTCATCAAAGATCTCCTTCTACTTAGTGCATCAACAACTCGGTTAGTAACTCCACTCTTATGCTTTATCACAAATGTATAACTCTACAAATACTCAACCCATTTCATATGTCTTTGATTCAACTTATTTTGACTACCCAAATATTGTAAAGCTTTATGATCGGTATACAACACAAATTCACTCGGTATCAAATAATGTCTCCATTTCTTTAGTGCTTGAACAATAGCATAGAATTCTTGATCATACATAAAGTATTTCCTTTTTGCATCATTCAACTTTTCACTAAAGAAAGCAAGAGGTTTACCTTCTTGACTCAACACAGCTCCTATTGCACTTCCACTTGCATCACATTCCACTTGAAATACCTTATTGAAATCAGGCAATGCCAACACAAGCAATTCAACAACCTTCTGCTTCAGAGTCTCAAAACTTTTATCAGCTCCATGTGTCCACTTGAATTCTATTTTATCTCCTCTAATAGTCTTAGTCATAGCATTACAAATTGAACTGAAATTCCTAATGAACTTTCGGTAAAAACTTGCCAAACCATGAAATGATCCTACCTCACTAGAATTCTCAGGTGTAGGCCAATGTAGAATAGCTTCAACCTTTTTAGGATCCTTCTTCAAACTATCGCCTGAAATCAAAAATCCCAAATACACAATCTCCTCTTTCATGAATGAACACTTTTTCAGATTTATCAACAATTTTTGTTCTTTCAACCTCTGTAATACTTGTTTAACATGCAACACATGTTCTTCTTTGGTCTTATTGAATATCAAAATATCATCAAGGTATACAATCACAAATTTACCCAAGAATTTCTTCAAAACTTCATTCATTAACCTCATAAAAGTACTCGGTGCATTAGTTAAACCAAAAGGCATAACCAACCATTCATACAAACCTTATTTTGTCTTAAAAGAAGTCTTCCACTCATCACCTTCTCTTATTCTGATATGATGATACCCACTTTTCAAATGAATTTTGGTAAAATAATTTGCTCCAGTCAAACTATCCATTATATCATCCATTCTCGGTATAGGAAACCTATATTTCACTATTATCTTGTTGATTGCTCTGGAATCAATACACATTTGCCATTCTCCATTCTTCTTAGGTGCCAATACTATTAGAATAACTGAGAGGGGGGGTGAATTAGGTAGATCAGTTATCCTACAGTCCCAAATACAAAGATGTAACTCCCAAAACAATTTCAATAAATTCTGCAACTCAGTAACATAAACTATTAAACTGTCTATTCCTTTTACCGATTACCAGTTAATTAACTCACTGTGATTACTGACCAAATCAAATATGCAGTATGTAAAGTATGATAGTAAAACAATCATCACATAAACACATAACACAATGATTTAACGTGGAAACCTTGCTAAGGGAAAAACCACTTGGGACCGGTAACCCAAAATAATTTTCACTCTTCTGAAGTGAGCTTGGTGAAGAGCCAACCCTATTAAAGGTTACAAATACAATGTTAGGTGTGACTTTGTTAGAGGATTTAAGACTAACAATTAAATTTTGACTAGCATTCACTATGGGGTTAATAAGATAACAATGTACATTCCTTGAATGACATGGGGGCATAGCATAAGACGGTTAAGTCCACTCGGTTAAGAGATTTCCTGTATCAATGGTTAAACTGAAACAATAGTTGATCTGATTACAATACAACTCAATTTGAAGATGTTCAGATCTATTCTAAGCCCATACAAATCCTCTGATCAATATTTCAATTCACTTCCTCAACTTACTTTCACTCAGTAATAGATCTCTAACGCTCGGTACTATTCTGTAGTTCGGTTCTCCTTCAACCAGTCTAATCAGGCATGCATGAAACTATATTCATGCAAAATCTCTATAGTCTTCTATCTTCCGGCATGTTTCGATAAAGAAACTCATATCTCTTATATAGAAAGATAAACCATTTTAATATCAACCATCAGATTTTGCCTCTTATTCTTCTTCATTGATTTTGCCTCTTAAACCTTCCTCGACAGTTGTGTTAATAACACATTTCAATTCCATCCTTTAGATCTTCTTCAAATTTTGTCAGCCATGGATCTTATAACAAATTTTATCCCCAATCTCAAAATTATAACAATTTCTAGCTCATCATTTTCTGTTGGCTAAAATAAGCATTTAATACTTTCATCCATACTCAGTTAACAAACAAATGAGTCAGTGAATACAAGCTAGGTTAATACTGTCACTCAGTATACACTACACTGGCTCAGTGTATATTGAAGTGCTTCATTTATCGACCACATTGCCTTGTACAATTTTTCTTCCATCTTCATAATAGATTAATGCAACATAATCAAGTCAATAATATGAGATCATAGACTCATCAAATAAGTTACCCAAAGTATTCCTTATCCTCATCTGTCATATCCATCTTTCTCCATGTAGATATCTTAGTTCTTCATCTTTTCTCTCTTTTATAGATGTTGAGATGTTTGTAACTATCATGATAAGTACTGTCAAAACTAGTTGACATCAATGAAAATGTAATGACTAATTTAATTATATTACATATCATTCCAGTAACTCGGTGATCTCTAATCACTGATCTTCAAGTCATTCAGGTATTCAATCAGTTTTAGTTCATCAATCTCTCCCTTTGGCATTGATGGAAACAAAAGCAAAATAAAAATATGCCATACACATACCAAACATGTATTCTACAACTATGTAAGTAAATGCTTTAGCTTGGTAAGATCTCCCTTGCTTGATATATAATATGTTAATCACTACGTTACATAACAAACATTTACATGCAAGCTCTCTCTACATCCACAGGGTCTTGTTCTCAACAATAGATATTCAAACTCTCTTTCTTTGATTCCTCTCCAATATAATTTTCATATTGTATCCTTCTCTCCCTTTGAGAAGAATGCCAAAGAAATACATAAAACATACAACTCTAATAGCCAAGTAACTCTCTATTGTTCGGTGCAGACAATGTATCTCTGTATATTGATATGCAAATTCTCTATTCTTGCTCCTCAAATATTTCACAACCTTAGACATAATCCAAAGTGTGAGCTATGTTGCATCAACATAAATGATCTTTTGATAAGAATAGGCTGATGCAACCTCCAGATCACATTAGTGACCGATAGATAGGCGATGGACCCCAAGTCTAGTCCTCAAGTATTCAGAAGTGTCCTTCAGTAGAGACTTGGTAAAAATATCATCAAGTTGCTCATTTGATGTAACATATTCTAGTTTGACTTGCTTCTCCTGTACTTGTTCTCTTAAGTAGTGATACTTAATTGAATTATGATTGGTCGTCGAATGCATTACAAGATTCTTAGAAATATTTATTGCACTAGTGTTGTCACAATATATAATCACTAGCTCAATGATTATCTCATTCATCCCTTCCAACACTTGTTTGGTATAAGCAATGTTTGAATAGTTTGTAGCAGCAGCAACATACTCTGCTTCGGCAGTAGACTGAGAAATAAAAGGTTGTTTCTTACTTGTCCAAGTTAGAAGTCTTTCATAAAATAAAAATGCCCCTCTGATTGTGCTCTTTCTGTCATCTATATTTCCAGCCCAATCTGCGTCGGTGTATATTCTTAGTTCAAATTTGCCTTCCTTAGGATACCATAAACCATAATCCTCTATTTTCTTTAGGCATCTCAAAATTCTTTTCACTGCAACCATATGTGAATCCTTTGGGTTGGCAGAAAATCTAGCCACAATATCCTCTGCATGTGCAATATCAGGCCTCCTGTGTAGTACATACATCAGTTTACCAATCATGGATCGGTACAATGTCTAATTTACCTCTGTAGATTCATCATCTTTTGTTAATTTGCAGCTTGTGATCATCAGTGTTCCTACTGGTTTAGCATCTTCCATGCCAAATGTTCTCAATACTCCTTAATGTACTTTGATTGTGTGATAAAAATTCCATCATTTTGCTGAATAACCTACAAGCCTAGAAAGAATTTAATCTCTCCAAACATTGACATTTCAAATTCCTTTTTCATCTCATCAGCAAATAATTTACAAATATGATCCTGTCCTCCAAAGATTATATCATCCACAAATATTTTAGCAATCAAAATAGTATCATCAGATCCTCCTTTCATGTACAAATTGTTGTTTTCACTAGTTCTTACAAAACCAATACTTAAAAGATAAGTATGTAACCTTTCATACCATGCTCTTGGTGCCTTCTTCAATCCATATAAAGCTTTGTGCAGTCTACATACCATGTATTTTTGATTCGAATAAACAAATCCTTCTAGTTGGTCTATGTAGACCTCCTTCTCTAGTATTCCATTCAAAAAAGCTAACTTAACATGCATTTGATAGACCTTGAATTTCTTATGTGAAGCATATGAAAGTAACACGAGGACTCCTTCTAGTCTAGCAACAGGTACAAAAGTTTCACCATAATCAATACCTTCTTCTTGTGCATATCCCTTGCAAACAAGTCTAGCTTTGTTTCTTGTAAACTCTCCATTTTCATTCAGCTTATTTCTGAAAATCTATTTAGTACCAATAACATTTTTATCTTTCGACCTAGGTACTAAAGTCCATGTCTTATTTTTCTCAATTTGTTCAATCTCTTCATTCATAGCATTGATCCATTCATCATTCTCAAGTGCAACCTTAACATTCTTTGGTTCAAACTCACAAACTAAGCATGTTTTTTGTCTTAACTTACTTCTTGTCAGCATTCCAACTTGCTTATCTCCAATGATTTGATTCTTAGGATGATGTCTTCTGACAAATCTTGCTAGCACTTGATATTTTCTTTGTTCTTCATTCTGTTCAGGTTCATTTCCTTGCTTGACAGGTTCTTCCTGATCCTCAGTTTGCCTTTGCTATTCCTCGGTGTTATTTTCCTGATGCTCGGTCGACTCAGCCTATGGCTTCGGTAGGTGCTTTGGATGTTCAACATAAATTTTTTTACCATAGTGTTCTGACTCCTTATTGCTTTCTTCATCATTTTTTTCAGCAAATTCATCAACTCTAACATTAGCACTTTCAATCATCTTATTAGTAACTTTGTTCAGACACTTGTAAGCTTTACTTTTAGTAGAATATCCAAGAAATATTCCCTCATCCCCTTTTGAGTCAAATTTCTCATTCCTATCATATTTCAGAATAAAACATTTGCCACCAAAAATTTTGAAGTAACTTATACTTAGTGTGTATCCAAACCATAACTCGTAGGGTGTCTTGTTTGTGTATTTCTTTAATTGAACTTGGTTAAGGACATATACAACTGTGCTAACTGCTTCTCTCTAATACATTTGTGCAACATTTTTTTTCTATCATCAGTGTTCTTGCACAATCAATAATGGATCAATTTCTCCTTTCAGCAATCCCATTATGCTACGGTGTTCTAGGTGCATAAACCTATCTTTTGATGCCATGCTCATTACAATAGTTAGTGAATTCATCAAAAATAAACTCACCACCTCTATTAGACCTCAAGCATTTCAGTTCTTTTCTGGTTTCTTTTTCTACTTTAGCCTTGTACCATTTAAACATTTTAAATGTCTCAGATTCTCTTTTAAAAACATGACAGTCATCAATCTAGTATAATCATCAACAAACAGAATAAAGTATATATCTCCATAGTAGCTTTTAGTTCTCATGGGACCACATAGATCAGTGTGAACTAACTCCAAGATTCTTTTTGTTGAATATTCTACTTTTAAAACTAGATTGTGTCATCTTCCCTTTCTGAAATTCATGACATGTAACATGATCAGGTTTAGTTAGGCTAGGAAGTCCTCTGACTTTTCTCTTTCTACTGATCTTAATCATGTTATCAAAATTTACATGACACAACCTTTTATGCCATAACCATGCATCTTCATTTTTGACTAGTAAACAAGAAGTCTCAGCATTGTCAAGATAAAATAAGTTACCTTTTGATTGTCCTCTTGTTCTGACAAGCTTTCCACTTTCATCAAAGATTCTCACCTTCTTACTTTCAAATGCCACACGGTGACCTAAGTTGTTAAGCTATGCTACACTTAGAAAATTGTAATGCAGTCTTTTTACCCAATAAGCATTATCACATCTGATTTTATCATTTATCAATAAAGATCCTTTTCCTTTAACCATGCAAGGTGTATCATTACCCATTTTTACTAATCCTCCATTATAATGCTGAAGATGATCAAACTTATCTTCATCACCAGTCATGTGATGTGTACAACCACTATCAATGATCCAAGTATCATTTTTACTAACTTTAGAAATGAGTGTTGTTTCTACATACCTTTCCTCCTCTTCAGAGTCATCTTTCATTGCAACAAACACCACCACAATGTCATCATCTGTGTCGGTATCTATTTTATTGTCTTCAACAAAGTAACATACCTTTTTACCTTTATCTTTGTGATCTCAGTTGTCTCTGTTGTACTGTCGGTTATCTCTGTTATTCCTTTTTCCATAGCTTCCACCTCTGGATCTGTCTCTGTTATTCTCATCTTCTTTCCTGTTTGGGCATCTAGCAACAATATGACCAACTTCTTTGCAATTAAAAAAAGCTAAAGGTAATTTACCCTTGTATCTACCTTTACCTTTAGGTAGTATCTGGGCCATTAGTGCTTCTAGTTCATCAAACTCATCATCGTTATTGCTATCACTTTCATTCATTATATTGTGCTTACTACTAGATTTACCAATCTTAAGAGAAGACATAAAAGTAGACTCAACAGTTGGTACAACACTTTTATCATAATTGTTTAGCTCAAAAGTGGTTAACTTTCCAATTAGACTATCAAGAGTAAGTGTGTTATTAGGTGAAGACCTCATTTCATGAATTGCAGATATTCTGATTGCATAGATAGGCAAAAGTGTTCTCAAAATTTTACTTACCACAGTTTCTTCATCAATGACACCACCAGCTCCTCAGATAGCATTGACTACCTCTTTGATTCAGTTTGAGTATTGTACTATGTTTTCTCCTTCCTTCATTTTCATATCATCAAATCTTCCTCTCAAGATTTCAGCTCTGGCTCTCATCACATTTGCATCGCCACCATGTACTAGGGAAAGTTTCTCCCACATTTACTTTGAAGTAGTGCAGTCCTTGATGTCTTTAAATTCAGCATCAGTAAGAGCAAAAACTATCTCTATCATAGTGATGTGTTCATGTCAGTCTCTTAAATGATTAAGATTCAAAGGACCAAGTGGTTGTAAATAGCCATTATCCAGTAAAGGTATAGTAGATTATCCAATTCCAGATAGATGAAGTTTTATCTGAATTTTCCATGTACTAAAGTTGTCCATGTTCAACTTCGGCACTTCCCTCTTATACATCTTGTAATATTTCTGCTGAAGTCTTTAAATTTTTTTTCTAAGAAACCAATGCTCTGATACCAATTATTAGAATAATTGAGAGGGGGGGTGAATTAGTTAGATCGGTTATCCTACAGTCCCAAATACAAAGATGTAACTCCCAAAATAATTTCAATAAATTTTGTATCTCGGTAACATAAACTATTAAACTGTCTGTGCCTTTTATCGATTACTAGTTAATCAACTCACTATGATTACCAACCAAATCAAATATGCATTATGTAAAGTATGATAGTAAAACAATCACAATAGAAACACATAACACAATGATTTAACATGGAAACCCTGCTAAGGGAAAAACCACCTGGGACCGATAACTCAAAATAATTTTCACTCTTCTAAAGTGAGCTCGGTGAAGAGCCAACCCTGTTAAAGGTTACAAAAACACTGTTAGGTGTGACCTTTTTAGAGGATTTAAGACTAACAATTAAATTTTGACCAACATTCACTATGGGGTCAATAAGATAACAATGTACATTCCTTGAATGACATGGGGGCATAACATAAGATGGTTAAGTCCACTCAGTTAAGAGATTTTATGTATCAATGGTTAAACTGAAACAATAGTTGATTTGATTACAATAGAACTCAATTTGTAGATGTTCAGATCTATTCTAAGCCCATACAAATCCTCTGATCAATATTTCAATTCACTTCCTCAACTTACTTTCACTCGGTAATAGCTCTCTGACGCTCGGTACTGTTCTGCAGTTCAGTTTTCCTTCAACCAGTCTGATCAGGCATGCATGAAATTGTATTCATGTGAAATCTTTGCAGTCTTCTATCTTTTGACATGTTTCAATAATGAAACTCATCTATCTTATATAGAAAGATAAACCATTTTAATATCAACCATCAATTTTTTTTGCTTATTCTTCTTTGTTGATTTTGCCTCTTAAACCTTCCTTGGCAGTTGTATCAATAACACATTTCAATTCCATCCTTTAGATCTTCTCTGAATTTTGTCAGCCATGGATCTCATAACAAATTTTATCCTCAATCTTGAAATCATAATAATTTCTAGCTCATCATTTTTTGTCGGCTAAACTAAGCATTTAATACTTTCATCCATACTTGGTTAACAAAGTAATGCATCGGCGAATACAAGCTCGGTTAATACTGTCGCTTAGTATACACTTCACTGACTCGGTGTATACTGAATTGCTTCATTTACCGACCACATTGCCTTGTACAATTTTTCTTCCATCTTCATAATAGATTAATGCAACATAATCAAGTCAACAATATGAGATCATAGACTCATCAAATAAGCTGCCCAAAGTATTCCTTATCCCCATCTGTCATACCCATCTTTCTCCATGTAGATATCTTAGTTCTTCATCTTTTCTCTCTTTTACAGATGTTTAGATGTTTGTAACTATCATGATAAGTACTGGCAAAACTAGTTGACATCAATGGAAACATAATGAATGATTTAATTATCTTACATATCATTCCAGTAACTCGGTGATCTCTAATCACTGATCTTCAAGTCATTTAGGTATTCAATTAGTTGTAGTTCATCAAATACAATAGGTATTGCACAAGGACTCAAACTTTCTCTAATCAAACCTTTCTGCAACAATTCTTGAATCTATCGGTTCAATTCTTGATTCTCGGTAGGTGTCAACCGATGTGGTGCCTTATTCGGTAAACTAGCTCTAGGGATTATATCCATACAATGATCAATGCTTCTCTTTGGTGGAAAATCATCAGGTACATTATCAAAAATGATCTCACTGTACTTGGTGAGTAGCTTATCAATCTCCTCAGGGATACTATCCTCTTCTTTGTTACTCGATTTGTTAGGAATCACAAAAAAACATACATCATTCTTCTTCAAATCCTTAACAAAATTTCTTCCTTTCGTCAAGCAAACTTTCACAGATGTGCAAACATTACTAATAGGTTCTTCAATCAAAGGTAACAAGATTTGTCTTCTCCCATCATCCCAAATAGTATATTTATGCAAACTCCCATCATATATAGCATGTCTATCATATTGCCAAGGTCTACCCAAAAAAATATGACAACAATCCATAGGCATGATATCACATAACACCTTATCATAGTACTTTCCAATTTTCAAATTCACATAACATTGTTCACTTACCAAGACTATATGCTCATCTTTGATCCATGAAATCTGATAGGGCTTTAGATGTTCCAACCTTTTCAACTGCAACTTTGTAACCATTTCCTCAGATGCTACATTTTCTGAGCTACCTCTATCAATGATTACCTTCTAAACTTCATCAGAAACTCTACATCTGGTCTTGAACAAACTTTTCCTTATAGGATCTTCCTTATTACTTTCACTCCAAAGTGCTCTCCTCACCATCAAGTTCTTTTCTTTATCAAGTTCATTTGGTGACTCTTCTTGCACCAAAGCATTTCTACTGCTACCGACCTTCTTACTTGCATGTGTACATTCAAATGATCTATGTCCTTCTACACAATTGTAACAAGTTCCTCGAAAACCACCTCAGTAGTTACTACCTCTACCTCTAGATGAAATTTCACCTTTCCACTCGATCTTGCCTTTATTCAGATTTGTCTTTTTAGGTTTAGATCTACTATTTTCACAATAAGATCTTGTTGGAGATTTGCTAGCAAGCCAGTGCTGACTATATGTTTGTCATTGATGACAACATATGGTAAGTAGCATGTGTGGAAGACTTATGCAGTAAGATTTTAGTATATGTAGCATGGACATGTTATCAGCATGATATCATGGACACAGAGGTTAATTGTTAGTACAGACAGTTATGTAGCAGCTTGTGTCAGCAATGTTCCTAATAGAGTTACAGGTAGTGTTCTATGAGTGATCATCCATACAATTATCATGAAGCCTTGCACACTTGGATATGTGATGGAGACATGTTAGTGCTATTACATTCATGGACACAGAGTTTGATGTGCAGTAGAAGTAAAGTTATGAAGTTGCTATTCACCAGTTACAATTTCCTGTGTTTATCCAAAAGAGCCGACAAAGATTATATTAGTACAGGAGTTGCACCTATCATTTTGGTATGCGAACTTGGATTAGTGATTGTATAAGAGTTAATAATGTTTGGTTAAGAGCACACCATGTAATTAAGCTTGAGGAGAAAGTATCAGTTAATTTGGTAGAGCCTACAATGTGTAGCGTGCGTCTACACTTATTGATTTGGACAGGTCCCAGTTTGTGTTGCGTGCTTAGTAGAGCTGACTAAGATGTTATTGGAGAATGTTATTGTTTATCTAATATGATTTCGAGGTAGTTATAAGAGGCTGACTTGATTATATCATTTAGAGGAAAGATACTTATAGCCTGTCATTTGTGATCGCTAGGAGCATGACATGAGATTAGAAGATAAGAGAAGAGAAAAGAATGTGAAGTATTGTGTCATCAAGAAGAGGTCTATGTGATAGAGAAGATAGAGTGTGCTAATCATTAGAACTGATCAAGACAGTAGGTCTACCTCACAGTTCACCAAGATCTAGATATAGTGTGTATCTGTTAATCAAAAGGTTGCAGCCTTCACCCCTTTGAGCAGTGAGCTCTCAGATAGTGCATCCTCACCCCTAACATGGTCAATCATAAAAGAATCCTAATAGGGTCCAACCTTTGACCAGGTCACTATACTTATTGCATTGTAAAGATCAACTCCTAGCAGGGTTGTAAGATCTTCTAACAAGGATCATTATACACTAGTGTAGTTTATTAGTGGGTGTCAATTCCCACTGGGGTTTTTACCTATTTGGGTTTCCCCATAATCAAAATATTGGTGTTGTGTTCAAGTTTTCTTTCATTGTGTTTATGCTTAATGTTTAAGTATACTTAATTGGATAAAGAATTGAAACTTGTAGATAACTGATTCACCCCCCCCTCTTAGTTATCTCTTGGAACTATTCCTAACAATTGGTATCAGAGCCAAGTGCCTCAGAGAGAAAGTTTAACAGCTTGAGGTTGATTAGATGACATTATTTAAAAAATATAGTCCTAAGTTTGATGGAGATAACTATCTTGATTGGAAGAACAAAATGGTAACACATTTGCAGTGCATTGCTTTTGAAGTTTTTGAAGTGGCTATCAAAGATGTTAAGATCCATTCTCTAGCAGATCTTGCAAAGGATGATGCTACTGGAAAGAAAAAGGAGTTGTTCCATCAGAATGAAATAGCCAAATAAGCCCTCATTAGTGCCCTTTCTGATAGTGAGTTTTCAAAAATAAAGAAAGTTGACACATCTTACAAGATATGGAAGCACCTAGAAGACATATTTGAAGGAGATACACAAACAAAAAATGTGCACAGAAAGACATGGAAGAAAAGATACAATGTGTTAGAAATGCTACCTAAAGAAGACATCAGAGCTTACAACCAAATGATTAATGAAACAGTTGATGGAATCAGGAACAATGGTGGAGAGATCTTGGAGGAAGACATTATGGATAAATTGATAACTAATCTTACACCAGAGTATGAAAAAAAGATCAATATCCTTGATGAGACCATGAAACTTACAACAAAATTCAAGAGAGAGATCTTGGTTAGCAAAATTTTAGCTTTTGAGATTTCAAGATTGAAGACAGAGCCTAAAAGTGAGACAACCTGCAAAGCATCAGTCCATGGTAAGAAATCTTCAAACACTTTTGGTAATTTTGATGATGATGATGAAGAGAAAGCACTAGATGATTTCATTTCTATAATTGCTAAAAGAGAAAAGAAAGGAAATGGAAAATATAAAGGTCAATTGCCATTCAAATGCTTTTCATGTAATAAGATTGGTCACTTTGCATCTAAGTGTCCCACAAGAGTTAAGAAGTTCAAGAATAACTACAAGCCTAAGTAAACAAAGGAATGTTACTATGCTGGAGATTAAGTATTAGATGAGGATTTAGGTGAAGATGAAATTGGATTCATTGCTATTATGGAGAATATGTATGATGAGATGGACCGTGAAGATGAGAAAAAGGAACAAGAGCGAGCATTGATCTCACAAGAAGACATATAGACAGATTGGATTATAGATACCGGTTGTTCACACCACATGATAGGTGATAAAGGAAGATTTGTTCATCTAGACAAATACAAAGGTGACATGGTTAGATTTGGAGATAAAACTCCTAAACCTATCATTGGTAGAGGAGCTATCACATTGGATGGAAAGAACAACACTGATGATGTTCTCTATGTAGATGGTCTGCAACATAACCTTCTTAGTGTTGGAAAATTGCTTGAAAAAGGTTATCAGTTGGAGTTCAAAGACAACAAGTGCATCATTAACAACAAGGATGGTGTTATGATTGCATCAGGTTCAAAGACTAAAGGTAATGTTTTTCACCTTGATCCAGAAGCAAGTTGTTTTGTTGCTAAAGTTGATGACAGTTGGCTATGGCATAAAAGACCATGTCATATCAATTTTGATAACATAGTAAAGATAAGTAATGTGAAGGTAGTAAGAGATCTACCTAGCATAACAAATCCAGTTGATACTATTTGCAGTGAATGTGTGATGGGAAAGCATGTGAGGAATTTATTCAGAAGAAAGAATAATTCAGCAAAGAACAAGTTGGATCTGATTCATACAGACCTATGTGGACCAACTCAAACAAGATCATACTATGGCAAAAGGTATTTCATTTTGTTTTTCGATGATTATTCTAGAATGATGTGGTTTTCATTCTTAAAAGATAAGTCATAAGCATTTGAGAAGTTCAAAATATTCAAAACTAAGGTTGAGAATGAATCTAGACTAAAGATAAAATGTCTAAGATCAGATAGAGGAGGAGAATTCACCTCTGACAAATTTTATGAGTACTACGAAGAACATGGCATAGAGAGATAGTTGAGTGCACCTAGAACCCCTCAACAGAATGGAATTATAGAGAGAAGGAATATGATTATCCTTGATACAACACACACCATCATGATTGAAGGAAAAGTTGCACATACCTATTGGAGAGATGCGGTCAATACAATAGTCTATACCATCAATAGAATACAATTGAGGCTTGACGTAGACAAGACACCTTATGAGCTATGGTTTGGTAATATTCCCACAGTGAAATACTTCAGAATCTTTGGAAGCAAGTGCTACATCAAGATTGATGAAGCAATAAGCAAATTTGATGCAAGAAGCGATGAAGGTATTTTCCTTGGTTACTCTACTAAGAGAAAAGCTTATAGATGTTTTAATTTGAAATTGAAGAAGATCATTGGAAGTGCTCATGTTAAGATTGATGAAAAGTTTATGGTTCAAGAAAGATATCATGATTATGCATCTATGATTGAAGAAGAAACCAATCTTTCCACTAGTGAGATAGTTGTTGAAGAGATGTTTGACATCATTGATGTATTATTCAATGACCCTAAATCAAGTGAAGAAGAAATTTAGAAGGCAGATGAGACAATATCACCTAAAGTTCTAAAGTTTACATCTAGATATCACTCTAAGGATGACATCATTGGAGATCAGAGCAACAAAGTCACAACTAGATCAAAAGCAAAGAGTTCAGAAATCAATGAGGTAGTATGTTTACTATCTCAAATTGAACCTTTAAGTGTTGAAGATGCATGTAATGATTCATATTAGCATGATGCTATGAAAGAATAACTAGATTAGATTATTAAAAATAATATTTGGGAACTGGTCCCAAGACCTAGTGATAAGAATGTGATTGGAACCAAATGGATATTCAGAAACAAGATAAATGAAGATGGTACAATAGTAAGGAATAAAACAAGGTTAGTATGTAAGGGATATGCACAAAGAGAAGGTATTGACTATTCAGACACATTTGCACCTGTGACCAGATTAGAAGCCATTAAATTGTTTCTAGCTTATGTAACAGTAAAAAACTTCAAAGTTTATCAGATGGATGTTAAGTTAGCATTCTTGAATGGAGAGTTAAAAGAATAAGTATACATTGAGAAGCCAAAAGGATTCACCCTATCAGATAGACTTGATATGGTATGCAGATTGAAGAAAGCACTCTATGGACTTAAGCAAGCCCCTAGAGCTTGGTATGAGAGACTCGATGGATATCTAACAAAAATTGGATTCAAAAAGAGAAATATATTGTAATCTATTCATAAGAGAGACATCTGAAGGTTTACTACTTGTCACTATTGTAGACACCTAAATTTGATTACATTATTTAGTAATGTTCTTTAGTCTTCTCCTAAGGCATTTTATTAATTAAATATTATTATTTAATTAATTTATGTCATCTCCTAGTTAATTAATTTAATTAATTAACTATAGTCTAATTAATTATCTAAATGACAAACTCATAGTTTGATAATTAATTAAATCCCTATTCCTCTATTAATTTAAATGGATACATTTATCTAAATAAATTAATTCATAACCCCCCTTTTCCTCCCACTTGGAATTAAATAAAATATTTAATTTTAAAAATCCTAATTCTCCTCCATTAGCTAATAACCCATGCTTAGCTAATATAATCCTCCACTCATTCTCTCTCCTCCCATCACATCCTTCTAATCCTCTACTTACCCTCTAATCCAAGCCTAAATCACCCCTTAAGCATGTGCACAATCATAATCCAAGATTAAGAAATGCTAATCCAACTCAAAGTCAACCCTTATGACAACACCTCCACATCCTCCAATGGCAAATCATAAAGCCTCTTACACCTCTTACACACTTGTCCCCTCTCACACCTTCCAAAGCTGACACATCCCTCAAGCATTTGACCTCTCCTCTCATCCTCCCTCATTGTGATACTTGTCACAATGCTATACATTTGAGAAAGCACAATCCATGTGCTCTCCCTTGGATGCATCTCCACCATTGCTCATTCCCCTTTTGCCTCTTAATCTTGACCATCCATTTCATGCATCTTTCTATAAAAGAGAAGCTCTCCTCCTTCATTTTCATCCACCATTGAAGCAAAGTTATTATGCCCATTTCTCTCTTGAAGCTTGAAGCATAGTCTATGAGCACACATCCAATCTTTGGACAAATCCTCTACACCTTGGAGGTTTTCTTGAAGGTTTTGCATTACTTTTGAGTTGTTTTGCTTCCATTTTGTAGGTCTAATCTTAAGTGTTATCTAGTTTTGTATTGTTGAATATTTGACTTGCTTTTCATTCCTTAACACTACATTTTTAGGTATTACATTTTGGCACGTCCAGTGGGACCCACTTCTAGGGTCATTCTTGTTCATCTTTTTATCCTTTTTTCTTTGCAAAAATAACCCAAATGCTAATGTTTTTTGTTGTTTGAGTGCTTTGCAAGACATTTTTGGGTGTTTTGCAAGTTCAAGGCCGAAGAGGAGTCATTTACGCAGACATTCCCACCTTTAGATTTTACAAAGCACCAACTTTCAAAAATTCTTAGTTTTGTGGGAACGCTTGTATTGGTGCGAGAATGCTGTTTCTCTGCGGGAATGATTGTACGAACATGGGAACACTTGTATAGATTTGTGGGAATGCATTCCCATAATGAAACTTCTATTTTCCCATTTTTTCCACTCTTAGTTCTGACTGTGCCAGTGTTTTGACTGTACCCTTTTTACGGGATCGCATTCCCACAACGCGGGAATGCGCATTGACCAGGTGGGATTATCTATGTATGATTTGTAAGCCGTAAGGAATTCACTGGTGTATTTTATCTTTCTACCTTCATTCCTGCAACACAGGATTGACAGTTGATCTACGGGAACACGGTTTGACCTAGTGGGATTGATTGTTAAACGTCTGTAAGCCATACGCCCCTGTCAATTTTTTTTAGTTTTTGCCATCATTCCCACAACCTTGGATTGACAGTTGACCTATGGGAACGTTGTTTGACTTGTGGGAACGCAGCCGTAGGTATTAAGATTCTATCTTTATCTATTTTCTATCATTTTGATTTCTTTGACAGTCCGCGGGAACGCCTGTATGACTCTTGCAGGATCACAATTTTTCTGTTGCATGTTTGCAGGTCTTTGCGGGAACGCGAGTTAAATTTTTTAAAAATAGAATTAACTCACTTTTTTTTTTGGTACATTAAAAAGAATAGTGTATGCCAAACAACACTTCATCATTTTGATTTGGGTTTAAAATGAACAAAGGCTAAAATTGAACAAGGCAAACATCACACTTCCTTTTGGTGCATAAAATCAACAAAATTCAATCTCGAATGCATAAGGGACAAAGAATCAATGTGATGAACACTTCATTTGGTGCTTAAAATTAATCAAACACAATCTTGAATGCTAAGAGGAGTAAACACTTTCCTTGTTTTACAAAGCAATCTCTATATTTTTCAAGCATTGTCATTTACCTTTCAAAAAAGAACCTTGCATGCTAAACATGAGTGTTTGATGTTCTAGAATAGAAAACACTTAGTCTAAACTAGGTTCAATTTGGAATGAATACTTCTTGGCGTATTTAAAGGAGTGTTTTTCAACACTTCCTTAGAGCTTTTCATTTTTTTCATAAACCTTGTTAAAGTAAGCGACGTGGAAGAAATCTATTTGTATTAGTATCCTCTCCCCTTGCCTTCACAAATCTTGGGTGAAGAGAAAGATCAAGTTCGATTGACGACACTTCTAGTGAGGCCTGTCTAGAGAGAAGCACTTCCTCTTTAGAGAATGACCTCAAACCGGTAATTCCCTGGCCGGTATATAAACAAGGTGCTGAGAAAACTCTCACCTTATCCCGAAAAGCTTAGGTGAGGCATGTTGATGGTAGCTCGAGGTAGGTGAATATCCCTATGATTTTGGCATGGTCAACTAGGCTCTTAAGTGAGTCACGCGCATACAAACTGAGTGGGGGGATGCCACAGACCTTACTAGAAGCCATTAATTAGAAGCCTACCCAATCTATTCCTAAAAGTATCATAATCTTTGTGCAAGGACCAACCCAAGTGGTTTTCTAGGTCGCCTGAAGATTACTCACCATATGTATTCCTCTTTTGGAATATGAAGCTATGGGCAAAGGTTGTGATACTAGCTTGTCTTATAGGTAGGAACTGCTTGTATGTGTTCTCGAAAGTGATCAGACCTAGTGAAAACATTTGTTGAACATACACAAAATTGGAATTACAAAGTTCTTTTTCCAAGAGAGATCATCTGCTTGTTTCCTGCAAGATTTCTTTGTCTCTTGTGAGGACTGTTTGTCAAGATAATACCCTAAAGGCAAAACCAAGTTTGTTCGAAACCAAGCCTAGGTATACTTACCATAGTCACTTCCTAGCTTGATCCAATCTAGTGTCATGAAAATAGCTACATTTTGTGACCTATGACCAAGACTGTGAAGCACAAGAAAGCTAAGTTACCCATCCCGCATGCATATCGAGAGAAGAAAGTTACAGAAAGAAAGCTTAAAGATTCTCAGCATATTGTTATTGCAGCCCGCGAAGAAGAAAAGTACCAAACCTGATTGGATAACATATAGTACAATGCAAGAATTAAATAGTTTTCCTTTCAGATCCAAGTTGATCACTGCTTTGTCAAATTAGAGAGCGAAGACTAGTAGGCACAATCTCCTCCTTTTTCAAAACTATGAAGTTGTCTCAGCATCCCTTCATTCTTAGATAGTCTCATAGGAGCATTTGCATCATCCTTTGGATATCCTCATCTAGCATCATTTCCTATCCAAGTCCTAGAACCATCATCCAAAACCCCTAGCACATCTGAGGTCTCACCTGGAGTTTTCCCAACCTCATCCTTAGAATCAAAATCTTAGCCACACCCTTCGACTAAGCATTGTCTAGGGTAGCTAGTACTTGCTCTTGTGGACCTCATCATCTTGATCCAGAGATTGGTTCCCATTAGTAAGAATCCTGCCATCCAAAGATCACAAGTCTATCTGAGGATGAAAATCCCACATATTTTGATCCCACATCAAGAAAGGTAGCTCATCACAATCCCTTAGGAAACCTACCATCAAGATCTTTCATCACCTACCATCCTGCATTTAGGTTATCATCAATCCCCATACCTAGCATCATTCTGATACATTTGTATTCTTCCCCATCTTAGGACTTTGCATTTTCATTCCTACTATGACACGATGAAAGAAAAGAAAAGGGATGAATTCCAACCAGGCCACTACTTTGGCAGACCCAAATGATTCAATGGGTGAGATGGTGATGTATGAACCCCAAGCAACAACAGTTCAGAATGCGTGGGAAGATCCCAATGAGACACCCACTACCAACTCCATGGAGGCTTTCATGTGCCTTCTAGGCCATGCGCAAATGGTAAGAACGATCATTGCACAAAATCATCTGGCCATCTTGGCAAACTATATGGAGGAGGGTACTCCCATCCCATCACAGTTACGCTCTTTTGACCCCACAAATCCCTTCCACATCTTCACCAACATTGATTCATTTGTCATCCAACAAGTCCATGATCCAACCATGTAAGTATCCCATACAACATCACCCATCCCACATCTCTTGCAACCTAGTACAATGATCCCCGTGAGAAAACCACTTTCCATTATGGACCCACCACCCCTTGCTTCCTCGCAGATAGCCACTCAAGCGCAAGAATCCACCCAAACATCTACTCAAGCAACGCTGCCTCCCACTGCATCAACACCTCTTTCACAAGGAGTCACACAAACCACCCCACCTACATCCACCCCACAATCTCAATCCATGCAAGTGCCTCTCACATTTGCTACTATCATGTAGACCCAACAAGTCACTTTCACAATAGGAATGCCACATATGCCTTCCCACAATCCTCCACTTACACTACAAACTCCCATATCAACCCCCATGTTTGTGGCCAACTTTGCTTTGCAACCCCTACCAGGAATCGGTGCCGCCTAGGGCCTCGACCAAGCAAAAATGAATGCCATGGGCATACCCACACATGGCCAACTTTACCAAAAGGCTCATCAACAAAAAACCATCCCACCAGTAGTACAAAAATCGACCCCATCATCATTTTCCGCACCTCCACCTGCATTTACCAACTATTTGTCTATGCCATCCATCGCTCAACAAACCAATCCTCCATAATTGCAGCAACTCGGCGCTACCCATCCCACTAACTCCCATATGCAACCACCCATAGTGCACACCCAGGCCACCATCCCCACTCTCAACAATGTGGGCATGCACCCATCTTATATTAGTCAAGCTCATCACTAATCCCAACCACAACCATTCTAACAACCTCCCCCATAGCAATAATACTTCCCAACTTCGCAAGCCAATCCCCTCATCCCACAATAGCAAGCCTGGCCACAACATGCACCCACCTTACACTAGAAATATGTCGCTCAACAAGCTAGCCAAAACCCCTTCCAGATGGCCTTTTTAGCTCGCAATCCCCGTTCCCTTGCTCACCATATCTTCCATTTTCACCCACACCATCCAATCCATTCTCCCTCGGAGTACCCGCTCCAACACCTACCAAATCAAAATGGGAAGAAATGAGAAATGCCATCAAAGAGCTTAAGATTGGTACTGAGACTAAGACATTCAAGTTCGAGGAGGTTTGCCCATATCCATTCGACAGATCAATCACAACAATCCTCTTCCCTAAACATTTTGAAACACCAAAGTTTGACAAGTATCGAGGGAAGGGTGATCCAGTCAACCATGTCAAAGAGTTCTACATGGCATGCCAGGAGGTGGAATTTAATGACATATTCCTCATGTGACTCTTTCCCAATAGCTTGGGAGGCCCTGCCCTCGAATGGTTCTACAAAATACCTTATGGGTCTGTCTCTACATTTCTAGAGCTTTCAAAAACATTTGTTGCCCAATATGCACACAACATTGAGAACGAGCTCACCTTATTGGACTTGTGCAATACCAAGTAGAAGGGGGGCAAAACTCTAACTGACTACTTGCAACGATGGCAAAATCTCACCACAAGATTGTTATACCAACCGTTAGAAAAACACCTTGCCAAGATATTCATTGATAATCGGCATCCAAAGTTATCCCATTCTATGAAGATGAACTACATTCAAACCTACCAAGATATTAAAGGGAAAGGCATGGATATCAAGCGAGCTCTTTTGGATGATGGTAGCATCAAACACTATAAGGAAATCTCTCAAGACATACCAAACAATGTCCATTCTCGATATTGGAACAAGAATAAGAACATGGTCACTGATGGAGCCACAGACACCAAGAATGTCCAGGTTGTGGTTGCAGGTCCTAATCCCCATCCTCCAGCATATCAACAACAAACACCCATGTATCAACAACAAGCACCCATATACCAACAGCAAGTGCCTGCCTACCAACAACCACCCTGTTAGCCTCCTATTAATCAAACCAATGCTATATCTGTTACTCAAGGATGAAATAAGCCCCATGTTCAGAATGACCCAAAGTGCACATTTACACCCCTTGGAGAACCCCTGGATGCTATTTTTCACAAGATGGTGAGTGCCAACCTAGTTGTGTATCCACAAACCTAGCCCTTTGATGATTTGACACCCAAGCCATCCTGGTACAAGGATAATGAGTACTACTGTGAATATAACCATGTTAAGGGACACGCTATCGCTAAATGCATGAAGCTCAAGAACTATGTCCAAGACCTTATAAACAAAAAGGAGATCACAATCGACACTCCTCCCCAAGTGTCACCCAATGCCAACTTGCAAATCTACCAAAATGTGTTTCCTAAACACAATATCGGAAAGACCCAAGTCAATGCTAACCCTCCCACAGACCAAGGCAAGGGTAAACAAGGTGACCATGGCCATGGGAAAGATTATACCACTGCCTACATCAACTATGATAAATTCATTGGTTGTATCTCCCAGGTCGAGCCTACTATGAATGTGATCCATGTCAAAGGTGCTGACAATGAATGTTCTGTCGCTACCTGTAGAGGCCAAATATCTATTGCTAGTGCTAATACTACAACCATCCCCAGTGTACAATACAATCTCCTAGAACACCTTGGGAACACACCTGCACAAATCTCCATCCTTGATCTCCTTCACACATCACCCCTCCATCAGGAAGTCCTCAACAAAGCCCTCCAAGAGGCCCACGTCCCTACAAACATCAATGCCATCCAATTCAAGAACCTTGTGGGGCACCTATCCACACCATCTACCCTCTCTTTCCAGCCATCCGACATGCCATCTGTTGAGCCAGATCATAATCTCCCACTCCGCATTGCCGTCATGATCAATGACTTTGCCATCAAATGGGTCATAATAGATAATGGTTTGGCCTTGAATCTTTGTACGTTAAAGTTTGTTCAGCAGATTGGCCTCACAGAAGCAGACATCTCCCATGAGGTGATCACCATCAAGGCTTATGATAATCTAGAGCGTACCTTCAAAGGTACCATTTTTTTGCCAATCAAAATTGGTCCTGTCACTCAGGACACAGTATGCCACATTGTTGATCTTGACCTCCCTTACAACATCCTCCTGGGTTGTCCATGGATCCACTCCATCCGAGTAGTCCCTTCCACCTATCATCAGTGCATCAAGTTCCCATACCAAGGCACTGAAATCACCATCCACGTAGATCCCCATAATTTTGCATATTGACATGCAATTGAAGCCTCATTTCCCCACTCCACTCACTATCTTGGAATTGACATCGGCACATCCATCACTAGCTCTTCCCGATCCCCTTGTGATCCAGAAACAATCCTTGCCTCCACCCTTTCCTCCGTCAAGATCAACAACAAAGGTCGTGGAGAGTACAACCTTATAGATGCCTTTGCAGTAGGGGCTCTCCCCCTGGACCCACACACACAAGGACGACATAGTCACCAGACTAAAGCCCCTGAAGAAGGTCCCAAAATCAAAACCTTGGGCTCATCTTCTTTTGTTTCCAATGGAATTTTGAATGACCAAGAGTTAGAACCTGATATTAGTCAATGGTTGTACAAGGATCCCCCACCTCCTAATACTAAGTTCCTCAGATACTTCAAAGAAAAATATCCTATACCACACAAATGGGCCACCAAACAATGGGATTATCAAGGAGGTGGTCTAGGACCCAATGAAGTTGGAATGAAAGAACCCATGGAGGATTCTAAAAACCCATAGACTTGAGGCCTCAGCTTTGATCCCCCTCACCTGCATATACAAGGACTTGACACCATGACTAGGGGCACCAATTCACCCAACATAACCCTTTTGAGAATCCAAGATGAACTCGTGGAAGTTGAAGACGTTCCAGAAGAGGAAGAAAAATGGTCCTACGATGATATCTTTAAGGATGAAACCTTCCTAGGAAATTCTATCCTTCACCAACTCGCCATCAACCTCATTGACCTCCCCCTCATTCATCTTGACCTCATAGACTGGGACCAACCAAGTGTAGTACATATTGATGAGTTCTGAAGTGAGGAAGCACTCCTAAGATTCATGGGTGCCACATATCAACAATCAAAATGGGGACAAGAATCGACTGAAGTATATCAGTTCAACCCAAAGGGATACTTTGGGGAAGAGGAAGTCTCTAGCCACAAAAGTAAAAATAAAAAAGAAAATAAAGAATCCTCATGTGAAAACCCCTCTGGGGCACATCCTGATTCAAAAATAGTAAAAATAAAGGGCGTATCCGACAGTGAAAACCTCTCTAAGGCACTAGAGGATGGAGACTTGCCTCTTCCTCCCATCCAAGATTATCAACCAGAGTAGTCACCTATAGTCATTGAGGAAACCAAATTGGTCAATTTGGGCACAGAAGAAATTCCAAGGGTCACCTACATTTCTGCATCATTAACTGAGGGAGAAGAAGATGCCCTTGTGGCTCTCCTATGAGAATCAATCATAAATTTTGTGTGGTCATATGCACACATGCCTGGACTCAACCCAAATCTTGTTGTCCACCACCTTATAGTCGATCTTGAGGTCAAACCAGTCAAATAGAAGCTGAGAAGAATGCACCCAAAAGTGGCCTTGTTAGTAAAAGTAGAACTCAAAATGATTCTCCAAGAAAATATCATCAGAGCCATCGACTATTCTGATTGGATCTCTAACATGGTTCCTATTACCAAGCCCTCGGGCGCCATAAGAATTTGCATTGACTTCAGGGACCTCAACAAGGCATGTCTGAAGGATGATTTCCTACTCCCCAACATTGACATGATCGTAGATCTCACTGTAGGTCACGAGATGCTATCACTTATGGATGGCTTCTTGGGGTACAATCAGATCAGAATAGCTGAAGCAGACCAACACAAGATAGCATTCACTATGCCTTGGGGCACATTTTGTTATAACATGATGCCATTTGAACTTAAAAATGTGGGAGCTACCTATCAAAGAGTGATGACCACAATTTTTCATGACATGATCCATAAGATCCTTGAGGACTATGTAGATGACATTCTGGCACAATCTAGAACATGACACAAATACCTTGATATCCTCAAAGATGTGCTTGACCATCTGCACAAATATGGTTTAAGATTGAATCCAAAGAAATGTGTTTTTGGTGTGACATCCAAAAAATTTCTAGGGTTCATTGTATCCAGGTGTGGCATAGAGATTGATCCCAAAAAGGTAAAAGCCATCATAGAAATGCCTCCCCCCAGAACTCTCAGATAATTAAGGAGCCTACAAGGAAAGCTGCAATCAGTTCGATGATTCATATCCCAACTAGCAGATAAGTGCCAACCATTCACGCATCTTTTGTGAAAGGACACCACCTTCAAGTGGGATCCCATTTGTCAGTGCAGCTTCAAAAAACTCAAGGAATATTTGGAAAATGCACCTATTCTTGTTCCACCAATGCCTAGAAGGCCCCTCATTTTGTATATATCTGATACTACTACAGCGTTGGGGGCACTCTTAGCCCAACTTGATGATGATGGAAAAGAGAGAGCTATTTACTACATTAGTCGTACACTTGTTGGCTATGAGCTAAACTATTCTCCAATGGAAAAAGCCTGCTTGGCAGTGGTCTTTGCCACTTAGAAACTTTGCCACTATATGCTTAGTCACATAGTAAAACTAATCTCCAAGGTTGACCCGCTCAAATACCTACTCTCAAAGGCCACACTTACAAGGTGAATGGCGAAATGGGTAATGCTTCTTAGTGAATTCGACATCCAGTACGTTGACCAAAAAACCATCAAGGGACAAGTTATTACTGATCAACTTGCAGAAGCTCCCTTAGTTGATGCATATTCTCTAGAAATGGAATTCCTAGACAAGCATCTTTGTATGGTCAAAGAACAACCCCAGTGGAAATTATATTTTGATGGCTCATATACATCACATGGATTAGGGGCAAGCATACTATTTGTGACCCCTCAAGGAGACTACATCCCAAAATTCTTCAAGCTAGGATTCATGTGCACAAACAACATCTTAGAATATGAAGCCCTTGTGGCAACTCTCAGAACTACCATCCACTAGAAAATCACAGAACTACAAGTCTTCAGAGATTCCCAATTGATCATCAAGTAGGTCCTTGATGAATATCAAATAAAGGATGACAAGCTATTACCCTACAAATAGCTTGTAGATAAACTCAAAGAACACTTTGTCAGCATACAATTCTAACAAGTGCCAAGACTCCAAAATAAGGCAACGGATGCTATGGAAACCATCAGCTCACTATTGGAAATCCCCCGTGACGCTACACAATATGAGTTTCTAGTCGAGTAGCTACACACGCCCACTTACGATAATGCTGACGTTGATATGGTATGCATTTTGGTTGGTCCCCAGTCCCCATGGTACCATGACATCCATGCTTATCTAAAGAATGGTATCATATCTCCTCACCTCACAAACACCCAATGCCATAACCTTATTCATAGAGCATCCCGCTACACTCTTGTAGCCAACACCCTATATCATCATGGGTATCATAACATCCTCTCCCAATGTCTAGACTCGAATGAGGTTGTCGTGGCTTTACAAGAGGTACACGCTGGTATTTGTGGTGCTCACATGAGCAGTATCATCCTTGCAAAGCAGCTGCTTAGAGTTGGGTATTATTGGCCGACCATGGAGCATGACACCTACAAGTTCGTAAAGCAATGCCTACAGTGCCAACAACATGCCAATTTGATCCATGCACCAGCGCAGGACTTATAGCCCATTGCACCTCCATGGCCCTTCACGTGTTGGGGTTTTGACCTTGTTGGCATGATCCACCCTCATTCTTCTGATGGACTCAAGTATATCATCACAGCCACCAAATACTTTACAAAGTGGGTAGAAATAATTCTGCTCAACTTAACTACTGGTGTCCAGATCTCCAAATTCATCCTCTACCACATCATTTTCCATTTCGGCATTCCCTCCACCATCTTCATAGATCACGACTCTCCATTTGAAAACTAGCATGTCAAAGAGCTCTGTGACCGGTTTTGAATCCACCAACACTTTTCTAGCCCATATTTCCCACAAGGAAACAGCCAAGCTGAGGCAACTAACAAAACCATCCTAAAAATCCTATAGAAAGTTGTCAATGATTCTGGTCATGATTGGCATTTGAAAATCAATCCTACCCTTTGGGCCTATCACAGCTCATTTCGTACCCCCACAAGCACCACTCCATACTCCCTGGTATATGGTGCTAAAGCTATTCTACCAATTGAGGTCCAAATCCCTTCACTACACATGTCCATGGAAAACTACATCACAGATGAAGACTACTGTGTGGCATGCTTGACACAGCTAGACTTGCTAGATGAAAAGAGGCAACGGGCCTATGACCACCCAATCATGTACCAAAATCATCTCAAGAGGAGCTTTAATAAAAAGGTACACCCTCAATAGTTCCAAGTGGGAGACCTAGTCCTGAAAGAGAATGAGAAAGTACAAGCAAATTGTGAAAAGAAAGGGAAGTTCAAGCCCACTTGGTTAGGTCCCTACATGGTGACAGCTTGCTTTGGCTCCAGAGCTTATCAATTGTCTACACCTAAAGGGGAGCCTCTTCAAAATCTTATTAATATCGTACATCTAAAGTGGTTCTATGCTTGAACCATGAAATATGATCTTGAAAAAATCCTAAAAATCATAAAAAGTCCTGAAAAAATCCTAAAAATTATAAAATGTCCTAAAAAAATCATCATCTTGGTGAAAACCTGGCAAACAGGTGCCTTGATGAAACAAAAAAATCAAAATATAGAAAAGGTAAAGAGAAAAATACCATCCAATGGTGAAAACTTGGCAATTCAAGTGCCTTGGACAAGTATGTTGGTGAAAACCTGGTAAACAAGCACCATACATAATGGACCATATCATTATCTATCAAAATCCTATTCCCAACCCATCCGAATCCATTCGCCACTTTTCATTCCATTTTCACCCATCCCTTGTTCCCAAGGTGTCATTCCCATTGCACCAGCACATGAGATTCGGTATCCTACTTCCTGCAATGCTGTAAATACTTGCTGTATATAGTGTCCCCATCTTGTACATATCATCTTAGCAGTATCTTTTGATCACAAAGCACATGACCCAAATGACCACAATATCAGCAATGTTCCCTCAGCAAGTATCCTGCATCAGTGTGATTCTCCAAAGGTTGTTCATTTGCCCCATCAAAAATTCCCAATGCAGTCACTACCCATCAACCAAGTCCTTATCGGATGCATCCTTCCTCCATGTCTGACCTAATCTCAACATCCATAGTTGATCAATCTCTTTTGGCAAAGGATGTCTTTTGGTCTTATCACTTTGGTTTCAGTTCGCTTGTTCCATCTTTTCAGTTGATTTTGTGATCTCAGTTGACTACTCCTGTTAAGGCCGCCATGATCATTTATATCATGGTGCACTGTGACAGGAGGTGTTATTTTGGGGCATGGTCTTTTGTGATCTTTTGTTTCTACCTATGAGTCAGTCGGACATGACCCTTGTACATTTCACTTGTGATCTTTTGGGTTACTTGGTGCACTTGGGAAATGTTGTTTGTTTGTGGGTTCCCTCACATCGTTTCCATGATGCGTCCTTCAGGGTGCATGCGTGATGCTGGGGCAACCCTTGCATGTCTTTTTCACGTCAGTCCTACACAATGCTAGCGACATGGCCTCATGTTCCTGGTAACTTTGGCTTGTCCCTTCCTTTGCTATATCAAAATAAGTGCTCAAAACTACATGGTGGTGTTCCTCCGGAACATCCCATGCTCAAGCTTCACCGAACATCCTCCACCCTATCAAACATCCAAACAAAGCTCCCATCATCCCTATCCAGTATCAAAGAATCATTCCACAAAGAAAATCCCCCAAGAGCATCTCTATCACATCTCCCCTGCATCTCATTTTTCACCTCGTCATAATGCAAGATTCCTTACCTCCCTCACCTCGCGTTCTTGACCTTTGGATTATGATTGTGAAAATATCCCCCTTCACCCATCATCCCCTCCCTCCCTTAGTGAGGGTGCAGTCAGGCAGTGATATGTTGTGCCACCCCTTACACTTCACCCTTGACCTCCCATCTGCATTCATATATTCCCATTTTCCTTCCTAACATGCATACATTTCATTTCCCATTCCTATCCTAGGTTGCCTTATGTCATCTCATCCTACATTCATTGATTATCTTGCATTAATTAGATCCATTTCATACCATCCATTTTCATCTTGCATTATTTCGCCATGCCATATCATTTATCACCATGCATTTCATTCTTAGGTGCATTCATATCCTTTATCATATCATTTAGATTCATTTTAATCTTGCATTGTTAGGATTCATTATTAGGTGCATTCATATCATTTAGATTTATTTTAATCTTGCATTGTTAGGATTCATTATTAAGTGCATTCATATCATTTATCATATCATTTAGATTCATTTTAATCTTGCATTGTTAGGGTTCATTTTAGATTCATTTGTATCACTCATTCATCTCATTTTAGATTCATTTTAATCTTGCATAGTTAAGAGTTCATTGTAGGTCCATTTATTATCTTTCATTAAGGTGTCTTAGATCCCTTAGGTTCATTTTTATCTTGCATTGTTAGAACATATTAAAAATCTATCAACATATGCATTTCATCATAATATACATGCATCATATATCAAAAACATTTACGTCGCATCCTGCATCCACAAATCACTAGCACATACATCTCATATAACCATCTCATAATGCATATCATCTAAATCACATCACATCTTGCATCACACACATGTCAGTCTCACATCATATAGAAATAATATCACATCCTATATCATCCATGTCAGTACATCATATGCATCCATACATCCATACATTACACATCATATCCCACCCAGCTCATCATATATATATCATATCAAAAAATCATTGCAAAGAATAAAGTACATGTCCCGACCCAAAGCATGAAAGAATAAATGTCTATCTAAGTCCATCAATAGTATAGATCTACATATACAATCAAGACTATGCCCTCCATCAATAAATAAATCATATAAGTACATGATCAAAACTAAAGCATATCACTACCGATCTGCCTCTCCTGAGGGAGGCTGCATCTCAAGATCTCCATCTAAGGGATCTGCCTCTAGTGATACATGTAGGATAGGCGACCGAATTACTAAACCTTGTATCCCTGTGCCCTGTATACCTATACTATGCACCTCCCTAAATATCTGGACAACCCCTATGTCCATCTCCATCCCTGTACCTACCTCTGATCCCCCTGCCTCCTCCATCTGTACCAAACCATCAGCTAAGTGTTGTTGACTCTGTGAATGGCCTAACCGATGACTCCTCTCCCCTGATTTGTGGCTCCCACTAGACCTTGTCCTCCTACTACCATTGGACCATGAACCTGTAAGTAGTGGCCGACTAGGACCCCTATAATGCTGTGCTTGCTCTGGCGGCACAACTGCATAATATAAACCCCAATAGAAACCAATCTGCTCACCCAATCTCACCAGCTACCGCTGAAGGCAAGATACCTCTCTTGACCGCTCATGGGACCCCCGTGTAGTGGTATCCCTCTCTCCCAATAGCTAGTCCCACTATGACCATAGACCATCCCTCTCTGCCACCAGGGTATCCCTCTCCGACACCAATGCATCCCTCTCCCTCCATAGCCACTCCTCATCCATTGTCATCAAGCCATCTGATATGGATTGCACTAAGCACCTAATCAAGCTATCTCTCTCCTGAATTAGGCCATCTCTCTCTGCTACCAAAAGATCCCTCTCAGTCCTCAACCCATCCCTCTCTCCCACCAGTCCATCCCTCTTTGCTCTTAGAGTATCCCTCTCCCCCTGTACATCCAACAAAATCTGAGTGGTCCTATCATGAGCTGCCTACAGTGAGGCTAGGCACCTACCTACATCATCCCCTCCACCTCTAGATGAATATGATCCTACTATTGGTTGTGGTGGCCCCGTTGGTACCTATCTGCCATCCACATCCATCCTGTCCCCATCTCCATCTCCATCCCCATCTCCTCCTCTCCCTCCTCTGTCCCTCCCTCCAATCCTCACCCTGTCTGCCCCTCCTCCTCTCCCCCCTCCTCTCCCTCACCGGCCCCTGTATACGGCTGGTGCCACTCCCTCACCATTCGGTAGCCCTAATCTACCTATTGCCCTAGGTGGCTAGAACCAGGTGTCATATGTTGGTGTGGTCCCTAGATCTTCCACCCGTCCAACCCAATCCAAATGAAATGGCTGCATGGCCTAATAGGCGGCCATCAACCCTCCCCTGTCCACCGGTGGCCCAAACTCAGATACCCTCTCATGGGTGGCCCACTAGTACCATCGCTCTCCATTTGGCACATCTTGCCTAAACCCAAACTGATGTGAGGTCTTGCAGGCCTGTACTGCTCTACAATGTAATCCCACTACCATGTCAGATGCATCAGCATCGTGGTGTAGGGAAACTCTTGTGCATCCTCTGCCCATGGCACCTGTCCAAGATATGGGTGCCATGTAATCCCATCTTGTATACTATCTAGCATCTCCCACCAGAAGTCTGTATCCTTTCTCTCCTAATAAGTAACTAAATCTCCCCATCTATATGCCACAGGATCCGCTGCCTGTCTATCCATGCGGCCTAAGGGCCGTAGCATTGCTATGTGCTCCCAAGCCCAAACTTGTAGGAGTGAGGCAAAATGAAAGCTCCTCCCCATGGTCCCCGATTGATGGTAGACTATCTGATGTAGATCATGGTATATCTCTGTGAGTATTAGGGTCCCCCATGCTACTAGTGCCCCTACATCCACAATCTATATGATTGTGGGAATCAGTGATAATGTGACACTCCTCTTGCTTGTGTCTGGGGAGAGATAGCCCGACACTAATCCTAGAACATAGTAATGAACCTGCCATCTTGCTGGTGCCGCTGTGACATGCTATGCTAATGTCAATTGCCCATGTGACACAATCAGCTCTAGTCCTAGCCCTAGTAGTGGGGTCACTGCCTGTGCTTGTGTATAAACCCTGGCTACCACTGGTGCCCCTTGCACCGGTAACTGGAAGATGCGATATACATCCTCCAGAGTCACCGTCATCTCCCCAGTGGGAAGATGAAATGTCCCCATCTCTGAATGCTAGCGCTCACACAATGCTATCACAAATGCCATGTAAGTCCATCTGTGCAGCATTCGCGCTAGATATCCTAGGCCCAATACATCAACCCGAGCCCAATCCGCAGCCGTGAACTACTCCCCAATAACCAAGACTGCTGCACATCTCTCTTGACTAGTCAATTGATCCATTGACCACTGCATCCATGCCAAGCCAATATGTCAATTTCTTACTCTAACCAAACCTAAGTTTCTTTTCTGCACATTCCTGCAAAGAATCCTTTTCCCACATTCCCGCAAGATTGTTTTTGCCTGCGTTCCCACAGAGAGCATTGTCCCCACATTTTCGCAGGGGACTCCCTTCCCCCATTCCCGCTAAACCATCCTAGCGACGTGGGAATGCATTCCCGCACCACTTTCCTTTTCCCCTCTCCCCATGAGAATGCCATTTTTTGGCACCCTGCTACCCTAGCCCATGAGAACGCGATCCCGCAAGAGCTGCTTGTGAGATCGCGGTCCCGCGACAGATCCTGGGAATTTTGTGTTCCTGTGAAAATCCCCTGAACTTCCCATTTTATCCCACCCTGGCATGTTTTGTGGGAATGCGATCCCACCAGTGCAGGAGCATTCCCACCAAGTGCGCGCTTTGTGGGAATGCGGTTTTTCAACACTAAAAGAGCAATAAATGACTGAAAAACATAATGAAAAGCTAGGTTTTTTGATCCTACCTATAGGTCAGGTCCTCCATTCTGTCATACACATCTCACAATGTCTATCTAATGCATCGGTCGCCCTCTTTGTGCCATCTTTTCCTCACTTATTAGAGCTCCAAAGTCATAATTTCTAAGTTCTCAGTGTGCAAATGACTTCATTTTGACCCCTTCGACCCTTATAAATGCCCTCTTGAGCCTTCATTTTCACCCTTGGATGCCTTTTTCCCTCTTGTTTCTTCTCCTCATATCTGATCTCATCCCTCATTACCATTTTCACCTCTCTTTTCTTCACTCATCCCTCTTCTTAGCCCGCCACATACCTTTTTCCTTTTCTATCCTTTGTCCTTTCGAGCTGTCGCCCTAGCCCCTTTTTCTTTCCTTGCCATCCTCTCGAGGGGGCATCACCTAGTCTAACCATCCTGACCCATAACTGGGGCATCTCTACTACCAAGTCCATTCTTCGTGTCATTTATTTATTGCTAAAAACATCTTCGAAATAGTGTTATTTCAACACCATGTCGAAGAGGGGCAAAATGAAGACATCTAAATTTGATTACATTATTTAGTAATGTTATTTAGTCTTCTTCTAAGACATTTTATTAATTAAATTTTATTATTTAATTAATTTATGTCATCCCCTAGTTAATTAATTTAATTAATTAACTATAGTCCAATTAATTATCTAAATGACAAACCCATAGTCTGATAATTAATTAAATCCCTATTCCTCTATTAATTTAAATGGATACATTTATCTAAATAAATTAATTCATAACCCCCCTTTTCCTCCCACTTGGAATAAAGTTACTATGGCCATTTCTCTCTTGAAGCTTGAAGCATAGTCTATGAGCACACATCCAATCTTTGGACAAATCCTCTACATCTTGGAGGTTTGCTTGAAGGTTTTGCATTACTTTTGAGTTGTTTTGCTTCCATTTTGTAGGTCTAATCTTAAGTGTTATCTAGTTTTGTATTGTTGAATGTTTGGCTTGCTTTTCATTCCTTAACACTACATTTTTAGGTATTACAACTATATTTGTTGATGACATTATCTTTGGGGGTAATGAAAAATTTAGTGCAGAATTTGCTAAGGATATGTAGACCGAGTTTGAGATGAGCATGATTGGACCTATCAAATACTTTTTGGGATTAAATGTGCACCAGACAGAAAAATGTATTTTCATTAATCAGTCTAAGTATGTGAAAGAGATATTGAAGAAATTCAAGATTGATGATTGCAAACCAGTGGGTACACCTATGATAATAGGATGCAAGCTTACAAAAGAAGATGATTCTCCAATAGTAGATATAAAATTGTACAAGTCTATGATTGGTAAACTTATATATCTTACTCAAACTAGACCTGACATTTCTAATGCAGTTGGTATAGTTGGAAGATTTGCAACAAAGCCTAAACAAAGTCACCTCATTGCAGTAAAGAGAATATTCAGATATTTGCAGGGCACTATAGATTATGGTATATGGTATCCTATTTTAGAGAATGTTGAGCTTCATGTATATACAGATGCAGATTGGGCAGGATGCGTGGATGATAGAAAGAGTACATCAAGAGGAGTAGTATTTCTTAGTGATAGACTAGTCACTTGAACAAGCAAGAAGTAGAATTGTATTTCTCAATCAACAACAGAAGAAAATTATGTTACAACAGCCTTGAATTGTTCTAAAATTGTTTGGATCAAGAAGATGATAAAGGATTTTGGAATTGAGATTGATTATCCTATTGTTATTCATTGTGATAACACTAGCACTATCAACATGTCAAAGAATCCTATGATGCATGCAAAGACAAAGAACATAGAGATTAAGTATCACTTCCTTAGAGAGAAAGTGGCAGAGAAAGAAGTCAAATTAGATTATGTGAGTACAAAGGAACATCTAGCAGATATATTCACAAAGCCTTTACCAAAGCATACTTTTGAGTATTTCAGGGAGAAGCTGGGATTAATTCCCTTCCCTGATTCTACTTAGAGAAAGTGGAAAAGAGCACCAGTCCTCAGTGACTGATGGATGGTTGACTACTCTACTTCAGGAGTAGTACTGAAGCTTAAATGTTTGGCACCCTTTGCCATTGATGTCAAAGGGGGAGTAGTATATAGTCATGAAAAAAAATATTAAAGGGGGAGTACATACAGTAGAAAGGGGGAGTAGTATTAAGTCATGGAAGCAATTCAGTTGAGGAAATAGAGAATATTCAAGAATATTGCAGCAGATGGAGGATTCATCCTTGGGGGAGTTTTGATGAGGAAATGGAGAATGTTATAAAAGAATTGTTTATTTGGATTGGTGGTGTTTTTCATTCCATATGTTTCCGTCAATGCCAAAGGGGGAGATTGTTGGAGATTCGCCAACAAGCCAGTGCTGACTGTATGTTTGTCATTGATGACAACATATGGTAAGTAACATGCGTGGAAGACTTATACAATAAGATTTTAGTATATGTAGCATGGACATGTTATCAGCATGATATCATGGATGCAGAGGTTAATTGTTAGTACAAATAGTTATGTAGCAGCTTGTGTCAGCAGTGTTCTTGACAGAGTTACAAGTAGTGTTCTATGAGTGATCATCCATATAGTTATCATGAAGCCTTACACATTTCAATATGTGATGGAGACATGTTAGTTCTATTACATTCATGGATCCAAAGTTTGATGTGCAGTAGAAGTAAAGTTATGCAATTTCTATTCACTAGTTGTAGTTTCTTATGTTTATCCAAAAGAGCCGACAAAGATTATATTAGTACAAGAGTTGCACCTATCATTTCAGTATGCACACTTGGATTAGTGATTGGAGAAGAGTTAATAATGTTTGGTTAAGAGAACACAATGTAATTCAGCTTGAGGAGAAAGTATCAGTTAATTTGGTAGACCCATCAGTGTGTAGCGTGCATCTACACTTATTGATTTGGACAGGTCCCAGTTTGTGTTGCGTTCTTAGTAGAGCTGACTGAGATGTTATTGGAGAATGTTATTGTTTATATAATATGATTTCAAGGTGGTTCTAATAGGCTGACTTGATTATATCATTTATAGGAAAGATACTTATTGCCGGTCATTTGTGATCGTTAGGAGCATGACATGAGAGTAGAAGATAAGAGTAGAGCAGAGAGTGCGAAGTATTGTGTCATCGAGAAGAGGTCTATGTGATAGAGAAGATAGAGTGTGCTAATCATTAGAACTGATCAAGACAACATGTCTATCTTGTAGTTCACCAAGGTCCAGATATGTGTATCTGTTAATCAGAAGGTTGCAACCTTGACCCCTTTGAGCAGTAAGCTCTTAGATAGTGCGTCCTCACCCCTAACAGGGTCAATCATAAAAGACTCCTAACAGGGTCTGACCTTTGACCAGGTCACTATACTTATTGCATTGTAAAGATCAACTCCTAACAAGGTTGTAAGATCTTCTAACAAGGATCATTATACACTAGTGCAGTTTATTAGTGGGTGTCAATTCCCACCGGGGTTTTTACCTATTAGGGTTTCCCCATAACCAAAATATCAGTGTTGTGTTCAAGTGTTCTTTCATTATATTTATGCTTAATGTTTAAGTATACTTAATTGGATAAAGAATTGAAACTTGTAGATAACTGATTCACCCCCCTCTCAGTTATCTCTTGGGACTATTCCTAACACATCTACCTCTTCCTCTAGGGAATCTACCACATCTACCTCTTTGTCTTTGCTCATATCTCTTGTTCAATTTCTCCTCGGCCTTCAATGCAAATTGATAAGCTTCTTCAATGTTCTCCAATTTGACCAAAATAATTTTTTCTTGGATGGAATCTCTCAATCCATTTAAGTACCTAGCAATTCTTTCCACATCATCTTCATCATGTCTAGATCTGATATATAATCTATAGAATTCCTCAGTATATTCTTTTACCGAGCTATCTTTCTGCCTCAAACTTTACATTCTCCTAACTAGGTTAATCTGATAATCACAAGGTAAGAAATTTCCTTTCAATTTATTCACCATTTTATTCCATACCTTAATTTTGTCTTTGCCTTTCCTCTTTTTGTCCAACTGCAAATGTTTCCACCATAAGGATGCATGACTTTTCAACTTTATGCTTGCAATTTTCACCTTCTTTTCCTCAGGTACATTTTCATATTCAAATTAATTTTCCATCTTGGTGATCCAGTCCACCAATTCATCAAAATCCAATTTTCCACTATACTCAGGAGGATTAAATTGTGGTGTAGACTTTAGATTTGTCAAAGCCTTCAACAATCTTTCCTCACCTTGATCCATCACCAGTGCAGGTTCTACATAACCTTGTTCTTCCTTAATTTCATCATCACTAACATCTTCAAGATGTCTTCCTCTTCCCTGGGTTGTTTCAACATTTTCTAATCTAGCAGCAAGTTATCTCAACATGTTTGCCAATCTTGGATCCGCATCTTGCCTCCCATGAACCATCTTGAAACCCTATGCAATTGCAGGTTAGATCACAATCTGCTACCCCAAAACAAATTGACTAGGGTTTGACGAGAAGGAACCCTCAAACCTAGGTTCAAAAACCTAGATCCATATCTCACCTAAGCTCTAATACCTCCTAACATAAGGGAGGATGGGGAGAGGGGCCAAAGGCACACCCTAACCAGATCCACCTTGTAGAGATCACACGTAGAAGCAACAGACACATCAGTGAGAGAGAGAATGCATATATCTTTCATATATTTATCTCAATTGACTCATACATGCCGGGCTGTATGAACTTCTTGGTTTAGGCCAGATATTACAATCAAGTACATAATTCCTCCAGCATGCGAGGATATGAAACAATCTTCAACATTTTATCTTCTATCTCTGATGTCCTAAAACTACACACAAAGATTACATTATATACAAGAGGCTATCGAACAAGTCAGCCTTCAGATCCACCATCAACAGAAGGAATGACCAGATCTATGTCCACATGCTTCCCAATGATAGATACTAGCATTAAATCCATGCACAAAATTAATTGCAAGAGTCGGCCTCAACAGAAAACCAAAACAAACAAATCGGTAAGCAAGGATAACTGAGTGCCAGAAAAGCATCGCTGAGCGCTAGGGAAATTCACTGAGCGACAGAGAGATAACCAACTAACCTCGGTAAACAAAGGAAACTGAGCAACACCAAACCAACTTAGTCAAAGAAGGAACCAGACAACATAGGAAAACACAAACATGTTTTTGGTGACACAGGATTGCCAAGGACCCGAGATGATCCTGCATCAATAAGGGACTAATATATAGGAGATAACATAGCTTAGGTTAGATCTCATAGCTTCTAGGATATGGGAGGTAGTACTGGAGTCATAGTTAGTAGATAGGGATAGGCAAGTGCGGGAGCTACATTGAGAATGGGATTTGATTCAGCATACGGCCACCTATCAAGCTTCTAGAGTGGCATATTATTGTACTTTGTATATTGGGGAAGTACTAACTGTAGCCATAGTGCCTTCATATATCTAGCTTGTTTCTCACTTAGAGGGAGTTGTGACAACACTGGTACCTATGAGAGAAAATGTCTTTGATCCTCCACCCCTAGATCACGTAGAGGGAAGGAGTTCATCTTGATAGCCCCTTTCTTATCTTATCCCCTTCTTCTAGATTTTGATGTATTCAGTGTTATATCTACATCAAGGATGCACCATTTTTGTACTCGAGACATCATTTTGAGACACACACACACACACACACACACACATATAATAGGTATTTTGAGCTTATAGTTGTTGTTATTGTTGATGTTTATGCGTCCCATCTTTGATCATGGTGTTTATTTCTATTTATGCTCATGTATGATGTCCTTTGTTAATATATCTCATGTCATGTTCATCATGTTGATTCATATGTCTTTACTTTATGTTTTTATATCCGACGTTGTATAGTGTAGTAATTTTTCTTGTCTTTTTTATATCATGTACGCTCTGATACATAGTGCTTGTTGCTCCTTTTTCATACTCAGTCATATATGTGATAATGAAAAATTAGTGCCCTAGGACCCTTTTATGATGATACTGACCTTGTAGGCATTAGTTAAAGTCGACAGAAGATGTCGCAGTTAATCACCTCAGTGGAGAGAAAGGAAGGATGGTTCAAGGGAGACTAGAAACACACAACTAAATGTATCCCTAGAATGAAAATGCAGCCTAAGACACAAGTCAAGTCACTGATCATGTAGCCATTTAATTATCATCATTTGAGTGGTCAAGACATCAGAGGTCAATACAACCTTCACCACTGGATGAGAATAATTGTGGAGATATGAATACGACCTTATCAAATAAGATATAGGAAACATACATAAGAATCGATACGTAAGAGTCAAGATTACTTGAACATGATTACCAGTTTGATATTGTAAGATAACACATATAGCAAGGCACAAGCTACGAAGATAACCAAAAGTGTCATCTTACGTATCACACATAAGCAACAGACAAGGAGATAATTCCAACCTCACCTAAGTGTCCAAATAAAATGGGTTGAGGTATGTGCGGCATTCCAATCGTGATGGAGGCTCTTATCACAAACACCCACTTCATTAGACAACTTAGGATCATTGAAACCATACCACAAACATAAATCAAAGAAAACATAGTATGCCCACATTCATGAATCTCTAGTCAGGTAGACATCATCGAGTAACCTTAGAAGACATAACAAATGAAAATTAATGATAAACGATAGCATACAAGAAAATAGTTTTAGCATATCTCATTCGTTTTAGTTTTTTAAGGCGCAACAGTGTGATATGAAAGTGCAGGATCTAGTATGTGTTAAGAAACACAGTGATGTCCAAAGTGGTAGTGTTGAGAAACTTCAAGTAGTGTCAGTGGAAAATTTTCCTTTAGGAAGGATTGATATACTGACCTCAGTTAAGCTCAAGAGATCAATCAAGTCTTAAAGTGCTAACAGATCGGGTAGATAGCGTACGATTTCCACTAAGTGACAGATAAGAACTTAAGACTAGTTCAAGCCCATAATGGTTTAAAGGAGATGCCAAGTGAGAGATGGAAGCAAATTAGGTTGATGAAAGTACAAGAGCTCAACCACGCATTGATAGATTGAGTGTTGATTACAAGTGATGCCTGTTTGCTAGGTTTTCACCACTTGGAAGTATGTTTTTTTGCTACCAAGGTGCCTGTTTCTAGGTTTTCACAAAGGAACTTTTGGTTTCTAATTTTTTTGTATTTTTTATGATTTTTTTTGATACATCAAGGTGTCTGTTTCCAGGTTTCCACTAGGATGATCATTTTTTCAAGACTTTATATGCTTTTTAGGATTTTTTTTAGGACTGTATATGATTTTTAATATTTTTTTAGGACTGTCTGATTTTTAAGATTTTTCAGGATTGTATATAATTTTTAGATTTGTTTCAAGATCATAAGTTATTGCACAAGATGTAGAATGACTAGCTATAAAGCCATTTTAGGTGGAGATCATTGATAGGATATTTGAGAACATCGCCTTATAGTTGATAAGCTCCAAAATTGAAAGTTGTAGTAATGACAAAAGGACCCAGCCATGTAGGTTCAAATTTGCCTTTTTGTTCTCTATGTTGTTGATTCTTTGGGTTCTCTCTTAGAACAAGATCTCCAAATTGAAACTCATGATGACATACCTTTTTGTTATAGTCATTAGACATTCTCTTTTGATAGACCCTCAAATGGTCAAATACTTCTTTTCTGCGCTCATTAATTAATTCCAATTGTTGAAGTCGAGAGATTCTATAATCTTTATCTCTGATAAGTTTGTATAGGATATCCTAAGAGATAAGATTTTGATTGAGATTGGTAATAATTCATCAGAATCATAGACCAACAAGAATGGTGTAGACATGTGGGCATTCTGATGCTTTTTTGATAAGCCCATAAAGATAGATTCAACTGTAAGTACCAATCCTTCTCAGATTTGTTAATTATTATGTGCAAGATCTTAAGGATTGTTTTGTTCAAATATTATGCCTATCCATTCCCTTGAGGATAGTATGTGGAAGAGGAATAGTGTGTGATGTGAAACTTAGCATAGAGCTCATCAATGCCATTTTTTTTAATTGCCCCCCGTTATTAGTGACAATTGAGGAGGGGATTTCGTATCCATAGATGATGTAGTTGAGTATGAACATAGCCACATGTTTCCTTATTGCTTTGATAAGAGGTACAACCTCAACTCATTTAGTAAAGTATTCAGTATCTATAATAATGAATTAGTGTCTATTAAAGAATGAAGGATATATCTAACCTACAAGATTGAATGCCAATTGCTAAAATGACCAATGAGTAATAAAAGGTAACAGGTCCCAAGTAGGAGTATAAATCAGGTTTCCATGGAACTGGCATTTCTAACAGGTTTTGGTGAATTGGACATCTTTCTCCATGGTAGGCTAGTATTAGCCAGCTCTAAGAATATTCTTCACCAAGGAAAGACCGTTCAAGTAAGATCCACATATACCCTCATGAACTTCCTTAAGTGCTCTTTCAGACTCCTCACACTCTAAACACCTAAGAAGTGTACCATCAAGACCTCTCCTAAATAACTCATTGGCGATGATGAGATACCAAGAGGTATTCCATATGAGATTCTATTTATCATTTTGGGAAAGGGAGTTAGGGATAGTTTGGTCTTTGAGGTAGGCATATATCTAGCAGTAGTGGGAAGTGTCTAGAGCAATGATGGTGAAGACAATTTGGGATTCAGGTGTGTCATAGGTAGGGAAAGGGAGTTCTTCCACTAGGAAGTCATAGCAGAATTAATGTTCTTCCAATTGTATCATTGAGGATAAATTAGCCATACCATCTACTACTTTCTTCTCTGCACATGGTAGTTGTTGGAAGGTGATAAACATGAAATACTTCTTTAAATCATCAATCAAGTGTTTGTATGGCAGGATTTTTTCATCCTTAGTTTGATATTCATCATTGAATTGATTGATCACAAGATAAGAGTCGCCATAGACATGAAATTCTTCAATCTTCCATTCAATGGACAATTTAAGTCCATTAGCCAATCCTTCATGTTCTACTACATTGTTGGTGCATGGGAAGATCATTTTATAAGCCTATAGAATTTTATAATCTTGGGGAGAAACAAAGAGTACACCAACACCTACACCTTGCTATGTGAAAGAGCCATCAAAGTACATTTTCCAGGGATATTACGTTAAGTGAAAAATGGATTCATTGGGAAAATTAAAAATGAGAGGTTGTGTGGCTTAAAAAGGTGCATCTGCTAGTTGATTTGTGAGAACTTGTCCTTTTATTACCTTTTGGTCAACATATGTGACGTCAAATTCACTAAGAATCATCACCCATTTAGCCAACCACCCAATTACTGTTGCTTTTCTTAGTAAGTACTTGAGAGGGTCAATTTTTGCAATCAGTTGTGTAGAGTAAGCAAACATATAATGTTTGAAATTTTGGGAAGTAAATACTAATGCTAGAAAAGCCTTCTCAATAACTATGTAATTAAGCTCATATGATACTAGTATTCTGCTTATATAATAGATCACTCTTTCATGTCCTTGATCATCAAGTTGTACAAGAAATTCTCTCAAGGAAGAAGTAGTAGTTATTATGTAGAGAAACAAGGGATTTCCAAGAATAGGATCCATTAGCACAAGAGGATTTGCTAGATACTCTTTGATTTGCTGAAAGTTTTTCTCATAATCCTAGTTTCCATTTAAATGTAGCACCTTTATGCAGAGTTTTAGTTAAGGGTTGTACCTTGTCAGCTAGTTGTGAGATGAATCTCCTTATTGATTGTAGCTTTCCTTGTAATGTCTTTATTTGACTAATTTTTTGTGGTGTTTCCATCTCTATTATTGATTTCACTTTAGCTAGATCTACATCAATTCCTCATATTGAGACAATGTATCCTAAAAGTTTGCCTGAGGTGATGCCAAAAGTGCACTTCTTTAGGTTGAGTCGTAACTTGAATTGTTCCCTTCTTGTGAAGATCTTATCCAAATTAGTGAGGTGCATATCTCTAGTAGTAGATTTAGCCAATGTATCATCCACATATTCTTCCATGTTCTTGTGCATCATGTCATGAAATATATTTTTCATTTCTCGTTGATATGTTGCACTAGCATTTTTCAACCTGAAGGGCATGGCGTTCTGATAGAAAGTACCTCAAGTGCAATTGAATATTTTATTTTCCTGGTCTTCAGGTGCAATGCATATTTGATTATATCTAAAGAATTTTTCCATCAAGGAATACATCTAGAAACCCGCAATAAGATACATAATCATGTCTATGTTTGGTTGTGAAAATTCATCTTTAGGACAAGCTTTGTTCAAATCTCTAAAGTCTATGCATTTGTGTATTAATTTGTCAGCTTTTGAAATGGGTACAATGTTGGGATCCATTCAACATAATCTATGACTCGTATAAATGTAGCTTTGAGTAACTTTTCAATCTCTCCCTTAACCAGTAGTGTTGTGTGAGTATGTATTTTTCTTAGCTTTTGTTTCACTGGTTTTATGCCCAGTGTGATAGATAAGTGGCACATAATGAGATTTGTATCCAATCCCATCATATCATAATAGGGCCATGCAAAATTGATCTTTTTCTCTACAAAGAAGTGAATGAACTATTATTCTTCTACTTCAAACAAATATTGTGCAAGATGTATGATTTGCAGATTTTTTGTTGTACCCAAGTTCATTAATTGTGTAGGCTCTATAAGCATTGATGATCGTTCTTGAAAATGTTCATGGATAATATCAAGTATCTCATCTGCAGGCACCTCATAGAAGTTTTCACAATTGGACATGTTATTTATTTTTACTATTTTTGGATCTGACACTACCATAGAGTGGTTTTCACCATCAAATCTCTTGTTCTTTTTATTTTTATTTTTGTGACTAGGATACTTGATATCTTCCACTGACATGTTGTCGCTCATTGCATTGGTGGAAGAGGGAAGAGGTTAAACATCATTGATATAGCGTGAAAGGTCATGATCGTTGGAGAATGATAATAAGTTTATGAGCTTAAGGTGTTCTAGTCAATCATCTCAGGGTAGATGAGAGGTAAGGAATCAACAAGCTCAAGAGAAAATACTTTGGTATCATCATCATCGTTCATGGTTGCCGAAGATAAGTTGAGAAATTTTTCTTCTCGAGAGTTATTTTGAGCACCATTTTTTGAAGCATCGCTAGAGGAGTTATGAGGAGAGTTATGCGAACCTAACTGTCTCGATCTAGTCCTGAAGTGAAGATTAAGATATTGTTCAACTGTCTCAATCTAGTCCTAAAGTGAAGATTAAGATATTGTTCAACTGTCTCCCTTTGGTGAATAAATATTTTTAGAGGTACCATCATAATCCTAGATCTTGAGCCAAAGTTCCAATTGGTGTTTTGAGGGAGAAGTATAGGAGGACTGTTAGTAGGAGACTCTTCTTCTTTGGATGCAGCCTAAGTAGGAGGTATGATAATAGGTTCTATAGCAAGATGATCTGGATGAACCTCTGGATCATGTTGTGTGTTAGAACTTTTACCCACCTCGAAAGAGGAAGTAGGAGCATATTTGTGAATGACATCAATCTCTATCTCTATTGTAGCATTAGACAAATGGTCCAATTCATATTTGTGGGAATCAGTTTGACTACTAGCAGAGCACCCCAAGAACTGAGCAAGAGTCATAGGAGGTTCTTCAACATGACTCTCTTGATTTGAAACATGTCTCTCAATTTCATCTAGATTGAGGTTAGTTATATTAGATTGGTTTTATTGAGTGTCAACTTCTTGATTGGGTATTTGGGTATTCAAAGCTTGAGAGCATCCACATAATCCAACATTGGTAAGTATTGTAACATAGGTTTTCTGGACTCTCTAGATGAATCAATGAATCAAGGTAAATCGAGGATGTGTGCAATGCTAACAAGTTTCCTCCAGTTGGGGTTTCTTTCCACTGTAGAATCTTCTTGGTTCAGTTCAAATTTTGGTGATGTATTTGACTCATGTTGACTAAGTTGTCTCTCCGATACAATCTCTTGGTCTATAGGTATATGTAATAGCCTTTCATAAGTTTTTGGCATAACATCCTCATCCTCATCGTCAGAGTCTCCAATTTTGTCAAATATAGGGCCACTTGTAGATGGTGGTGCAAATTTTTGATCCTAGTATCCCACTCCAGTTATGTCCCTAGGGTTACATAATTCAACATGTAGGGGCTCAATAAGGTCTTTTCCTTTTCCAAGAGGACTTTTTCCATCATATCTAATTTTCTTCATTAGTTGATGACCTACACCATGTATGCACCCTAAAATGGTTGCCTAGAATTTGGGCCCCATTTATTCAATTTAACATCAATTTTCTGAATCAATGTGTTGCAATTTTCAAATTAAACTTCTTTGTTCAAATTGTAACCATTTGAATTATTTCATTTCTTCTTGAGGTTTGAATACTTCATTAATTTTATTTAATTAATCGAAAGAAATAAATTCCTTTTAAATAAATAAATTAATGTTATTTAATTGAAATTAATATTTCTTAAATGAAATGATGTTATTCAATTAAAATCCATTTTTAATTAAATGACTTTATTTTATTTAATTAATATTCATTTCTAAATTATATAATCTTATTTTATTTTATTAAAAGATATATTATTCTTTTCAATTAAATAAATAAAATATCTTCTCCAAAATATCTTGTGATGGAAAAGGAAACAAGTCAGTTAAAAAGAAATAAAATAAAAAGAATTCAATTCTCCTACAAACTTTCTAAAATCAACTTTTGTTTCCTCTTTCCTATTTATCTCAATTGATCTTCAATTTGGATTCAAATCCACATTTCGCTATAAAATGAGCCCTCTCGCTCTCAGTAAAAAATCTAGAATTTTCATATTATCATTATGCTGAAGATTTTTTTGACAACATTAGAGCTTTAGAAATCATCATTTTAGATTGCACATTTAGTTTAATTTTCATATAGATTAATTAGTGAAGTAGTTTATTTCTTGTATTGCATATAAATTAATTTCAATAAAATTGTTTATTTCTTGCAATCATATAGTTTAATCTTCATTTCAATAAATTAGTTTATTTTCTTGCATTTGCAATCATATAGATTAGTTTCATTTGCATGCAAGAACTCGATTCAATGGAGATTAGCATTCTTGCTTCTCCTCCTTGAATCTCTCGTTCTGTGGTGTACTCGCATGGGTTACTTCTTGTTCAACTTCTTCGCCTTTATACAACCATTGTAAAACATCTTTCTCCTCATTTTCTTTCTCAAGAGGGACTTTTGTTTTTACCATACTTACTTGTTCCTTCATGAATCATTGGAGTAGAGGTGCTAGTAGGTTAGAAGGATGAAGATGGTTTCCCATAAGATCTAGGTGAAATGATCAGGTTGATCATAGAGCATGGAGCATCCAACCTATATTCCCCCATTCCATTCTCTATTAAACTCAGGTTCTTCTGAAAGGCATCCAATGTTTCTTGTTTAGAGCTCTCAATTTCTTGGTTCCTCAATGCTTCCTTATTGTGTGGAACCATGCTTTTAGTAGTTTTTACATTGTTGCAAGTATAGGCCGAGTCTGCAGGAATTGTAAACACAATGCTATTGTGAGGAAATTTGATACATTGATGGTATGTCGATGAGATTGCCTGCATTTCATGGATCCACAGGTGACCAAGAAGTATATTGTATGCGAGTGGAAGATTTGAGACCTGACAAATAACATCTCATTGAATGCGACCCACTCGAATGGGTAAGACTGCCATACCTTCATAAGAGAATTCATCTTCATCACATGCTTTAATTGTGATTTTCTATCTAGGATCAATAGCATACTTTGAGAAAAAAATAGTCTTAACCAAGTTGAATGTGCAGATATTCAAACCTCCACCTCCATCTATCAAAACACTTTTTACCTTGTGCTTATGTATGAGGACTTCGATATGGAGAGGCTGGTTGTGAGGGTGATTCACATATTTATCATCTTCTTCTAAAAAGGTCAAGTAATGCAGGGAAGCAAGAAGACTGACCATTGGCTGGAACTCGTCTACATCTAGGTCCTTAGGAACATTAGCTGCTAAGAGGGATTGATAAAGAATCTCCTAATGTACAGGAGAGATTTTAAGAAATTCAAGAATTGATATCTGAGCTAACATACGTTGAAGTTGATCAACCAGATTATAGTTGTGTGTCACAAATAAGGTAGTTGTTTTAGACCCTTGGGTCATTGGTTGTTTAGAAGAAGAGGAGGAAGAACCTACTCCTCGTAGAGAGACCTTACCTTGAGAATGAGTCACTGCATTAGAATCTTCATCTTGAGTCTTTCTCTTGACCTTGATGATGTTAATGGTACGATTAGAGAACTTAAGCACGTGGATCACATTATTATTGTTAGAGTAGGTGTAACTTACCTGGCTGTCCTTTGTCTTAGATGATTCCCCTTTTTCATATTTAGGAAAAGGATCTTTAAAGGCCTTATAATGATCAATATTTGTCTGAGGTGGATCAATCACGAAGGTCTCATTATCAATCAGATCCTAGATTAAATATTTGAGCTTCATGTAATCATTAATTTTGTGGTCTTTATTATGATGGTAATCACAATAGTAGTTATCATTCCACCACTTAGGCTTATTCTCAGGATAGTACATTTTAGAATTCTCAAGTGACTATCCTAGGGGAGTGAAATATCACTTAGGCTGAGGGATCCATGGTTTATCTCTCTTACTCTTAGGTTTAGAGCTTGGTTGGGTGCTCTTGTTATTTTTTGTTGCTTAAATGCCAGTTGAGAGGTTGAAAGTTGGATCCTTGGGTTTTCTAGAGGTAGATGTGGAAGTTGTGCCCACAATTAGGTCATTCACAACATCTTTGGTCTTGGTCCAGATCTTATACTTATCCTTGTTATTCTGATTGTTAGAAGAAGACTTATGTTCCTTATGTTGAAGGGTGATGTCTCCTTTTTGAACAAGGATGTCTTCTATTCAGATAGAAGTCTCCACCAACTTTTCAAATGAGGTGTGAGTTTTCATTTATAATGCATAATTCATTTTGGTAACCAAAGTATTTATAAATATATTAACATTTTCAATCTTAGGAATTTGACAGGGGTATCTAGTAAACATCCTTTTCCATTGTTGAAGGAATGTAACAAAGGGCTCTCCAAAATGTTTCTTTGCGTTACATAGATCAAGCATGGTAATAGTGTGAGAGATACTATAAGAGTCTTTCTAGATGAACTTTTGAACAATCTCGTCGAAGGTCTTGATGCTAGGAGCAAGCGAGGTGAACTAGCTCATGGCCTGACCATTGAGACTCTGGGGAAAGAGTCTCATGAGGTAGCTCTGGTCATGCATGAACTTCATACTAAGCACACAAAATTATCTCACATGGTCTTGGGAATATCTATTGTCAACATATTTATCATACTTATGAATCTCCACCTTAGGTGGGAAGGGTGGCATATAGAGGCCTTTGGTGAAATGGAAAGGATATATAGTTTCAAGCGAGTACTTGTTCAATGATTGGTCCTTTTCTTTTCTAAGTTGGGAAAGTTCACATTGCAAATCTTGGAGTTTTTTTTAAGGATTTTGATAGGAGATTCTTCCTCCTTTTGTAGCAAGCCATCCACATCAAAGTTAGGAGGAAGCTTTATGCCCATAGAGGCAAGATGCATAAAATATCAATCTTTGTATTGACTCTTGATCGCTTGCATTACTTTATGGAAATGTTTGTTCTCATGACACTTTTGAATTTACTCTTTTGTGGGTTCTTCATCCAAAGAAGACTCAAAATCATATTTGTTTCAATTTCTCCCATCATAGGTCAACATGTTGGTTTGATCATGATACTTGGTGTAGGTAAAAGGGATTAACTAGTAGATAGGTATCTGAGGCAAAGATTCCTCATGAAAGAATGCTCCCAGGATATTGTCAATAGATTTCCCTTTTAGATCAGTTGTAGCCTTTTAGTAACGAGTATGTGTTGTGACTAGCATGGAAGATAAGATAAAAAATCTGATAGAAACAAAGTTACTAAGCTAGCATCAAAAGATCCAGATAATGATGGCTCTATCTCAGAGATAAGTAATAGATAATAAAGAAGCAGAAATAAGGTAAAAGCTATTGAGAGAGGGACCTGGATACCTTTTAAGTGATACTTGCAACCAAGATGATATATCCAAGAGAACTAAGTACAATGTACTGAGAATGAGGCATGAATGCCTATTGAGTGGCACTTGTGACAAAGTTTAGCAAGGTTTAATTTCAAATGGGACAAGATATTTGAGACAAGAGCTAGAGCATTTTTCAAGATCTTAAAATAAGAGTGAAGATGAACCAAGTCGCTAGCAAAGAATTAATCAGTTAAGAATACCAATTTCAGATGGGTAACTGTTGATCAAGATGACAAAAAAGCAAAGAAGGACCGAGACAATAAAAGATGTCAAAATTTGAGAACTCAATGCGGGTCTGATAACTAGTCAAACATAGGATCGTATGATAAACTCCAACACCATATGCGATAAAACTCCTAATGGCATGCGATAATATGGTGAGCAATAACCTTATTGTATGATAGAACTAATCACTAGGTATGATAAAGAACTCATATCATATGATAAAATGCTAAGTAAAATAACACAATGTAAGAAAAAGACATTTTTCCACTATTTTTGAGGAATTTGTCCAATCTAGACTGTTTTGATTTCAGATATATGGTAAATCTGACTGTTCCTAGATCTAGTATGAGTGTTTGCAGATAGGCAATAACGTGATCAAACAAAAGTATCAAAACAATCCACCAAAGGACAAAGTAACTTTGGGGATACAAGCACTTGTGAGGTCTAAGAGGTATTGCACTGAGCCAAAATGTCAAGTGTATGTTCAAAAGGATTTCCACGAGTCTCAACACATTCAAAGACACATCAAGCATAAAACTACCTAAGGAAATGGCTAGTATCAAAATCTTTGGCTACAACTTGGTATTCCTTCGCCCAACACAAAGTGACATTGGCTTTTCTGAGGACTATGCACATTATGGATCAAAAGAAGAGACTCAATTCTTGCATCAATTTGCTCTTCCAAATGCCACATTTATGCTTTAAAGCATCCAAGGGAATACATATGGTGAGTAGTCTTGAGGTGATCTAGGTAAGTCCACTTGGATTAATCCTTACACAAATATTATGACAATTTTAGAGCTGAGTTGTGTAGCTTCTAATCAAGAGTGTTTAGTAAGGGCACTCCTTTTCAACTATCCCTTGTAGTTTTTCTTAGTAGAATCGAGGCCTATAGTCCTAAAAGCACTTTAAGTAAGGTAGTCTTGCAAGCAAGATTGAGACCTCTTGGCTCTACACATTACTCTCACATGTGTTCTTATAGCTAAATGAATGATCCAACATAGTTAATAGCTATGTACTTATGGTTTTTGGTCAACAAGACATAAATTAAATATAGTGGGTTGGATGAGTTGGCTTTGTTTCCTCCCACTTGGGTCGTTCCCACGCGATTTTTACCTCAACGACAGGCCCTCTAAAGGTAAAATGAAAAGAAAAGTGGATAGACTAATGAAGGTCTAGATTTCTAATTCTACCCAAAGAAAAAGAGCATACTCTCCTACTCCATATATTTTCCCAAGAACATCAAGCATATATTCATTTACCCAAGATTCTTAAATTGCAAGTGAAAAACTGAGTAGGTCAATATTTTTGATTCATCCTCTAGGAGGTGAAGAACATACTCTCCTACTACCTAAGAAATCACAAGAAAAGAAGACTTCCTAGTTAAGCTAGATGCCTAAAAAGATCAAATTAAGGAATACACAATGTTTTCTTGTATCTCCAAGGCAAGCTGCAAAACAAATAACTTTAGTAGTTCCAAGATATGTCTTTGACAAGCATCCTACAACCACAAAGCATTAGTAGTCTCAAAATAAGGAAATGTAGATGACTTTGACAAGCAAATTTATTCTCAAATACCCTACAAAGATTAGTTATTTCTTGGATAATAGAATGTTAAGGCCAATGAAAAACCAAATCAAGCACTAAAATCCAAAAATTCAAGCAACTAGACCCTAAAAAATACTCTTTGTTTTTGGTGTGATAAAACACAGTCCATACCATATTATCATACGATGAAACTCAAAACTACATGCCACAAATCACCTTATTCTATATTATCGTACAATAAAAATCATCATTGCATGTGATGAAAAAGGGTATCATACAATAATCTAGACTGTTGGGTGTGATATTTGTCGCAGTTTCAAAAAATGAATAAAGAGAACCTGCAAGATATGGGACCAATATCTAATTTGAGCCCCATGGTGGGCGCCAAAAATGTGTGGTATAAAATTGGTATTTAATTGTAATGCAACCAACACTCAATAAAACATTAACTCAATAATTTAGCTACAAGAGCTCACATCAAATGAAAAAACTAAACCCTCAAAAGAAGCTTATTGCTTCCTAGTTGAAGCGAGTTTAATCCTTTTGAGAATGCTCATCAGATTGGCATGAAGGATTAGTGACTTGACTACTCCAAAATGGAAGATTCTAATGTGAAGGAGATACAAAAATTGCATTCACCACTCTAAGATTGATCTAAGTGCAAATGTAGAGCTATGATGAAACTAGAATGCAAGATTAACAATGCTACTATCAAAGTAAATTAGAATGCAAGTACTCTAATGATGCAATTTACTCTAGGAGATGATCTAAGGTAAGAATGCAAGAAAGATAGGAGAATGTGATGAAAGAAACTAAGAACTCAAAGTAGCATAATAACTTTAGAATGCACAATGATGGATCCATTGAGCCAAGGAAGAGCTTCCTTTTAAGGAAAGTGTCTAAAAAATAGAGGGTGGAGATTACGAGGCAAAAGATGTTAGGTAAAGATGAGTGGTGAGAGAGATCAATCCTTGTGAGAGGATCCAAAAATTTTGATTGGTCAAGCTTGATTGAAGAATATGACAAAATATAAAATCTCATTTTAATTGTCATTTAATCAAAGATTAAGCTGCACAATGTTCTCTTTTAATAAAAGTGCTAGGACTTTATATTAAAAGGAAGTTTTGACAATTAAATGATTTTCCAAGTTTTAATATTAGAGATGATTTGATTTAATCATGCAAGGGGGATTATTCAGGTTGCTTCCATAATTATTTCTTGTGAATTATGCCTTTGAGATTTAGAATTTGTTTTAAGGTCATTTAATCAAATTAGGGGCTTAGGTTTTACTAGATAAATTTTAGTGCCGACTTGTAAAAACATTTTTGATTTCTAACACCTATTGGGATTATGGAAAGGTGAGTTACTGAGAGGGGAGGGGTGAATCAGTAACTCTAAATTTTTTTATTCACAATCCTCAAGATAATGTCCTTCATTAACCGAATGTCATATTCATATTTACCATTCATTCATGAACATAACTGAAATGTAAAATAATTCTAATCTAACAAATAAGCATTCATGAAACTTCATACACTTGACACAAAGATTTTGGTATCATAGAAACCCTTGTTAGAAGGTAAAAACTACAGTGGGGATGAAACCCACAAAGCTTCACTAACTGCAATAATAAAGTTGCCTGTTAAAGAATACAATTTTTGATTACTTCTGATGATCTTACCCTATTAGGAGTAACATTTAAGATCTGTTAAGATCTACCTTGTTAGAGGATTTTGCAACACTCATTAAGTGTGCATTCAGTTAAGAGATTTACAATGAGACGGTTAAGTCTACTCTATTAAGAGATTTTTCTGCCACAATTATTAGAAAGTAACAATATAAATGATCTTGATTTTGCAACTTACTTTGTAGAATATCAGATATGTTTAGCCCTTATTTGAAAATACATTTTCTTGAAAGATATTTCCTTCAAATAATGCTCGATAGCCTCTGTTCCGCTTTTGATATAATCCTTAGTTCTCATTCAATAATTAGCATCATAACTGTGTCTAATCTTTAGATGTGTCCTGTAGGCGGCTATTGCATATCATTGTTGTTGTAATCTGACATCTTGACAATACTTAAATCATAATGATTTAGACCTAATTAGGGTTATAGAAACATCTATAAAACTTATTGATCAATGATCCATATGAATAACTCAATTCAAAACTACATAGGAATCATCAAAAATCAATTTGAGATCTCCAAGAAATCTTTACCTCAATTTATGTAATTTTTTTCTAGCTCGGTAAAAACTGTTTGCCTTATTTTTAGTGTCATTACAAACTTCTATGTTGATCCTACATTTCTCGGTAAATATTGTATCTCTACCTCGGTAAAATATTGAGGTTCAATAATCAGGTATACTCGGTTATAACTATACTCGGTGTCCTCAATAATCATGTGGCTCAATGTAGATGCCCAGTCAAGTTTGTGATCAGTTCTCATAACATTCTCCTTATTACTCTGCTCCGTTACTATACTTATTACTTTGACCAAATTGTCTTGTTTGATTTGCATTAACAACTATATGTGTGTGGCACTAATGACAACACTTAATGTAATTAAGTGTAACAACACCAACTTAAGACAAGTATATAAGTAGTTATGAAATTTGTTAAGTGTCTTGTTGTGGTGGTATGTGGTGATTGACAGTGATTGTTGAAGATAGAACATAGGTACTAAAGTGTTCAATGCTGTGTAATTGAGAAAATAATTGGATCTATCTAGCAGTCTAGTACTAATCTCAAATAATACATTTGAGTTCTTATACTCAAGGTGGACTCTAATAGGTTTGTGATCTAAATCCCTTAGTAGGTCACTTTTAACAGGGTGAGTAAGATCCTAACAAGTCTAAAGATCAAAATCCTTTAATCAGGTATCTCTTTAACTAGAGTTTTGAAATATTTTGACCGGTTAGTCTTTAACAAGACTTTTGTAGCTTCTAACAAGGCTAAGTACTCTTAATCAGGTATAACCTTAGAAGGGTTTATGTAATTTCTCAAAAAAGGGAATATTTCATTGTGCACTAGTGAAATTTGTGGGCATCATCCCCACACACGGTTTTCTCCCTCTAACAAGGGTTTCCACAAGAAAAAAATTGTGTATTGTGTTCAATGTGTGTGAATGGTTTACTTGTTATGCTTCTATGTTATATTATCTTTGCTTGTTGGTTATTGTGGAAGATTATTATTAAAAGTTTCAGATTTATGGATGCACGGATTCACCCTCCCCCCCTCTCAGTGCCTTTTAATACTAACAATAACTAGGTGCAAATTTATGGTTTCTAGACTTAAATCCAAGTTAATATTAGAAGATTATGAATTGGAATTGTTTAAGAAGATGCAAAACTTAAAATAGAAAGACTTGACAATAAAGATGCTTATTAGTATGCTCTGAAGGCAGAAGATAAGTTGAGAAGAAGGAAAGTTACCCCTAGGGTTAGGGATAAACCAACTAGGGATAAGAATAAGGATAAACATGTGGTTGAAGAGGAACGTGAGTAGAATATTCATGGAAGGGGTAGTAGCAGTAGAGACTTCAAATGTATTTATTTCAAATGTGGGAATGTTTGACATGCTTTTCAATGTTTGATTGGTTTTAGTAGAGGTAAATATAAATTTGTGGCATATGAGGAACAAGTGAATGAAGACCTCATGGAAAAGGAAGCTACACTTGAAGTGGGAGAATCCTTGATGTTCAGGAGAGTTATGCTGAGAAATAAGGAATCATAGGTTGTTCAGAGAATCTATTTGTTCCAAACCATTTGCAGGTGAAGTGGTAAATGTTGCAAGGTAATGATGGATAGTGGTAGTACTAAAAACCTTGTATCAGAAGGGATGGTATAAAACTTTAGATTGAAGAGGCATAAACATCCTTGTACTTATAGAATAAGCTGGTTTAAGGATGAAAATATAGTGAAAGTGCAAGAACAGTGTTGGGTTAAATTCAATATTGGTCCATACTATGATGAGGTATTATGTGATGTGGTGAATATGAGTTCTTGTTAGCTCTTGTTGGGAAGACCTTGACAATTTGATGTTGCTGTGATTCATGATTTTTGAAGGAATATTGTTTCTATAGTGAAGGATGGCATGAAGTTCACTTTGATTCCTTTGAAGGAGGAAGGAAGGAAGGAAGGCAAAGAACTTGAGTGTAATGAGAAATTACACCTTAGGAGATCAGACTGCTTTGGATCAAATGGTGATAGATTTACAACAGGTGGATGAGAAGGTAGACGAGGTGGTATAGTTGTTGAAGAACTTGATGGATAAATCCAAATCGGCTAGTAGTGCTTATTTTGGTGAAGAGGGGAGAGGGAAGAGCTAGAGGAAGAAGATAGCTAATAGGATAGTATCTGATTTATGTATAATCAAGCATGTATGCTTGGCATGTGAGAAAATCTTAGTTGGTGAAGAAGTATCTTGAAGTAATGAAATTGCATGTTTGCAAGCCAACTTGATGTAATTCCTTGTTTCTTATGATAAGGAAAGATCTTGTTCCCTTATATTATTGGTGATCTATTTCTTTTTTTTTCATTTATGTTATATTGATCTCTTACTGCAAGGTTGGACATCTCCTAAATTCGGGGATTTCTCTGATCTTGTCTGCATCAAGTGGTGCAAGGCACCTCAGGTAACATCCTATATATTTATTGGGCTTTTGTGTTTTGTGTGTTTTGTACTAAATGGATGGATCTTTAAGATCATCCTCTTTTGGTTTGGATCCATTTGTGTGGTCAAGGATCCCTAAGGCACACCTATAAGCCTTGGGATACCTTAGTCCACTTGGATTATTAATCTTTGAGCAATAGATGAATTAGGTGTTTTTGATGTTTTATGAAGTGCTAGATATGATTCCAATAAATTTGAATCATTTTAGGCATGTTTGAATAGGTTTGAAGGATATAGTCTTAACCTTTGGTCTTAGGTGAGCAAAAATGCAAACAATTGCAAAATGTTACAAAAAGATGTAAAAGTTGCTCAAGAGGTTCAAATTGGAAGGCCAACGGTCATAACTTCATATGAACTGGTTTGGCTTTGAATATGAACCTATTTCAACTCATTTTGGCCTCTCGGAGAGGTAAGAAGATTGTAATATGAATTCTGATGCAAAATCAATGAAAAATAAAGAGTTTCCCTGAGTATCTCTGACTGGGACGACCGTAGACGGTGGGTCGAGAGAAATTTGATCACATGTTTTGTATCCTTGGAGTTTCTACTTTCCAAAACAATTTAATTTGATTTGGTTGGTTCATTGTATCAAAGGTTTTGTTTTGTTTCTTAAAACCAGTCCAAGAAGAAGCCTCAAACATGCCCGCCCTACAAATGGGAGCCTAACTTGCATTTGCACTAGTGGAATTCCTCACCCATTTGGAAAATGAAGTTAGGAGTGTAATATTATTGATTCTAAATACTCAGGGTGTGACTCAAAGGGTTGAAGGTGCTTGCATCAAGCCCTAGGCTAAATATCTTAATGTATTCAACCAAGTCAATGTGTGTTAGAGTGTGCAGTTTGAAGAATTGATCGGTGAGACTAGATTGAAGGTGGATTTGTGTTAGTTGGAGTGTGGAGAAGGTGTCCAAAACCTTGAACCAATCCCATGAACTCATCCTTGAACACTTTCTTTGGAAGCCAAGCCTAATTTGGCCAATTAGGTCTAATAACTTAGTAAGGGTTAAGTGTTGCAGGAGTGGAGTTGAATCTTAAGGTTTTGGGGATCTTTGTAACATCCAAAAGGGTATTTGAATCTACCTTTGGTTTCCCTAGGTTCATTTGGAGTGGGAGATTGCACACCAAAAATAAGTATAAGAAACCTACTAGGCATTGTAGTAAGTGTCAAGCAACAATCATTTGTCGAGTGTTCTTGGGAGTGCCGAGTTGCCCAGTATTGGCCGAGCACTCTTGCATGTGCTAAGTGAGCTGATATTTGTTGATACTCGGTTAGTCTCAACTTTTGAAGAATTTTTGTGAAGCCTTTGGGTATTGAGGAGAAGTGGGATAGGTTTCTAAACACCACCACTTGGTTGAAATACTTTGTATTTCAAGGTCAGAAGGATTGGATTACATTAAATCCAAACTTGGAGAGTTGGAGAGGAAATAGAACACTTACTAGGCTTCTTGTTGTCTGATCTGCATCATCAAGAGATCTTGTTCCCTTAGATTTCTAATGATTTGTTGCTTTGTTTTGTCAAAAATAAAGCAAAGAACTCAACCATATGATCAAGTACAAATACTTGGACCAATTATTAAGGTGGATGTAACCTTATTCACTTCTAGATTTACTAAAGCAAGGGATTTTTCGTAATAAATTTTAGTAGAATGAAATCATGAAATATAAATAGATTCATAATGGAAAATCTTGACCAATGTAGAGTGTACCCTATTCTAATTATTGCATTTTATCCATATGCTAGTTTGATCATATAAGGTCAAGCACCTTTATTTTGATTAATAAAGGATTACTTGTTAGATAACTGAGAGGGGAGTGAATCAGTTAAGTACAATTATCCTACAATCCCAAATCTCCCAAATGTATATATTTAAAATTTTCAATCAAATAATCAACTCGGTAAGATATCAACAATATCTTTCTCTTCATCTACTAATTAACAATAAATTAACTATTGTGTTTATAACAGATCTATCTAGTTATGAAATGTGTAAACTAAAATAACAATTCAACACATCATTCACACATAACACAAATTTTTAACATAGAAACCCTAATAAGGGGAAAACCACCTGGGACCGGTAACCCAAAATAATTCACTCTTCTGAAGTGAGCTGGGTTAGGATCCAACCCTGTTAAAGGTTACAAAACACACTAGAAGGTGTGACCTTGTTAGAGGATTTATCACTAACAGTTCTCCCTTGACCAACAATCACTATGGGGTCAACAAAAAAAAAATCAACATTCATTGAATGTCACATTGAAATAAAAAAAGACTGTGAAGTCCCACTCAGTTAAGAGATTTTTCTGTAACAATGGTTAAAATGATACAGTAATGATTTGATTCAAATACAACTAATATTTGTAGATTTTCAAATATAAGCTAAGCTCAAAATACCTCCTCTGATATATAAACAATTCAATCCTTCATATCCTCCAACTTCATTCCACTCGGTGTATGCTTCTCTGATGCTCGATAATGTCTAGAGCTCAACTCGGTTATGTCTTTAACTAATTTGATCATTGGTGCATGAAAATAGTCCTTTCACATGAATGCTCCTATAGTATCAATAATCCCAGACTCAATAATGAATCTCATGTCTCTTTAAATGGACAACATAAATTGTTTTCTTCTCATCCGTTAGATTTTTCTTCTTAATCTCCATTGTTCATTATTCTACTTTAACCTCCCTTGGCAGTTGTGTCATTAACATGTTTCAATCTTCTTCATCCAATCAATCATGAATTTTTTCAATCATTGGATCATCATAACAAACTTTATCTTCTGCCTCGAAATCATAAGCAATTGTCCAGCTCATCAATTCAGTCGGTTGTTTTAAAACTTTATTTATTGCTTTCACTTGGTCAATATAGAATGTGTCGGTGATTACCTACTCAGTTAATACTATACTCGGTATACACTACACTAGCTCGGTGTATACATAAATCTTCATTTACCAACCACATAAACTTGTTCAGTTCTGATCTTCAATACATAAAAAAATCATGTAATACAATCAAGTCAACAACATGATGCCATAGACTCATCAATAAGTTACCCAATGTATATCATATCCATATCTTTCATATCCATCTTATCTTCATGTAGATATCTCATTTCTTTACCATTTTCCTTCTTTAGATGTTTGTAACCATCATGATAAGTACAGTCAAAACTAGTTGACATCAATGACAATACATTGACTAATTTAATTGTCTTACACATACTTTAGTAGCTTGATGATCATTAATCACTGTCTTTCACTTGTCCATTCACTCCATCAAGATATTTAATCAGTTGTAGGTTGTCAATCTCTCCCTTTGGCATTGATGAAAACACAATATGAAATATGCCACAAAATACCAAACATCTATTCTACAACTATATAAACAAATATTGTAGCTCGATAAGTTCTCCCTAGCTTGTACATTTAATATGTTTAATCACTACACAACATTATCATGCATACTCTCCATGAGGATTTGATCTTCTTCTTCTCATTGATTCTCTCTCCCTTATAAATATTTCATTGAATCTTCTCTCCCTTTGAAAGTAATGCCAAAAGAATAAACAACTCTGCAATAGCCAAAATATTATCTTTGGTGTTTGGTTCAAATCAAGTACCTTCATGTATCGATATGAAGTGTTCTTTTTTTCTTCAATTTCTGACTTTCACAACCTTAGGAAACCTAAAGTGTGAGAAATATGCATCAACATCATTTGATATTATGATAAGGTACAGGTTGATGCAATATCCTGATTACCTTAGTGACTGACAGATAGGGGATGGACCCCTAGTTTAGTCTTCAAGTACTCAAATGTATCCTTAGTTAATGGTTTGGTAAATATATCTGCAAGTTGTTCTTTTTATTTTACAAACTCCAATTTCACTTGCTTGTCTTGTACTTGTTCCCTCAAATAGTGATACTTTATAGATATATGCTTTGTCTTTGCATGCATCATTGGATTCTTGTAAATGTTTATAGCACTGGTATTATCACTGGGTCAGTGATCTCTTCATTCATCCCTTGCAAGAGTTGCTTTATCCAAGCAATGTTTGAACAATTAGCAGCAACAACTACATATTCTACTTCAGTAGTGGACTGAGAAATACATGCATGTTTCTTGCTTATCCAACTAATCTTTCTCCCAAAAATAATGCTCCATCGGTAGTGCTTTTCCAGTCATCAATGTTTTCAACCCAATCTACATCGGTGTAAACTTGTAGTTCAAAATTTCCCTCTTTCTTGTACCATAAACCATAATTCTCAGTGTTTTTCAAGTATCTCAAAATTCTTTTAACAACAGTCATATGTGATTCTTTAGGATTAGCAGAAAATCTTTCTATAATCCCAACTACATGTGCAATGTCTAGTCTACTATGCACAACATACATCAACTTACCAATCATTGATCTGTATAATGTTTGATTTACCTCGGTTGATTGATCATCCTTTGTTAATATGCATCCTGTCACCATAGGTGTGCTAATCAGTTTTGAATCTTCCCTTCCAAAGGTCTTCAATCCTTCTTTGATGTACTTAGATTATGTAATGAAAATACCTTCACTTTGTTGTAAAATTTGCAAACCAAGAAAGAATTTAATCTCTACAAACATTACCGTCTCAAATTCTTTTCTCATTTCATCAACAAATGATTTGCATACATTATCACGTCCTCTAAATATGATATCATCAACAAAAATTTCAGCAATAAGAATCTTATCATCAGTTTCACCTTTCAAGTATAAGTTGTTGTTCTCACTTGTTCTTACAAATCCAATACTAATAAGATATGAATGCAGTCTTTCATACCATGCTCTTGGTGCTTGTTTTAGTCCATATAGTGATTTGTGCAACTTACATACCATGTTCTTCTGATTTGGATCAACAAAACCTTTAGGTTTTTCAATGTATACCTCTTCCTCAAGTATTCCATTAAAAAATGTAGATTTAACATCCATTTGATATACTTTAAATCCTTTGTAGGTAGCATATAAAAACAATATTCTTTCTCCTTCAAGTCTTGCAATTGGTGCAAAAGTCTGACCATAATCAATACCTTCTTCTTGTGCATATCCTTTGCATACAAGTCTTGCCTTGTTCCTAGTAACTTCACCATTCTCATTCAACTTATTTTTGAATATCTATTTGGTTCCAATTACATTCTTATCATTCAGTCTCAGTACCAATGTCCATGTTTTATTTTTTAGTATCTGATCTATTTCTTCATTCATGACTTTAATCCATTCATCATCCTCAAGTGCATCTCTAACATTTTAAGGTTCAAACTCACAAACTAAACATGTGTTGTTTCTCAACTTACTTCATGTCATCATGTCAACTTGCTTCTCACCAATAATCTGATTTTGTGGATGGTGTCTCCTCACAAATTTTTCCAGTACTTGTTCTCTTCTTTGCTCATCATTCGGTGTAGGATCATTATCTTCCTCGGTAACGGTTTCCTGATCCTCGATATCTGTAGGCTGATGCTTGGTATCATTATCATGTTGATTGGTAATTTTAGCTTGTTGCTCAGGTAGAGTGTCAAGTTTCTCAATGTATGTAAATCTACCATAGTCTTCTGGTTCCTTTTTTCTTTCTTCATTATTTTTCTCAGCAAACTCATCAACCCTTACATTTGCACTTTCAATCATTTTGTTAGTAACCTTATTCAAATGTTTGTAAGCTTTCTTTTAGTAGAATATCCTAAGAATATTCCTTCATCACCTTTTGAATCAAATTGCTCATTTCTATCATCTTTCATAATGTAACATCTGCTTCCAAATATTTTGAAATAACTTACATTCAGTGTGTACCCATACCATAACTCATAGGGTGTCTTTTTTGAATCTTTTTTCAGTTTTTCTTGGTTCAATATGTATACATCAGTACTAATAGATTCTCTCTAGTACATTTGTACAACATTTTTTTCAATCATTAGTGTTCTAGCACAATCAACAATAGATCTATTCCTCCTTTCAACAATTCCATTCTATTGTGATGTCCTTGGTGCAGAAACCTATCTTTTAATTCCATGCTCATTACCTCATTACAAAAGTTAGTGAAATCATCATAAATAAACTCACCACCTCTATTTGATCTCAAGTATTTTAACTCTTTTTCACTTTAGCTTTATACCATTTAAACATCTTGAAAGCTTCAAATTTTTCTTTCAAAAACATAATAGTAATCATCCTAGAGTACTCATCAACAAATAAAATTAAATATGTATCTCCATAATAACTCTGAATTCTCATAGGACCACACAAGTTGGTATGATCCAACTTCAAAATAGCATTAGATGAGTATTTTTTTCTCTTGAAACTAGATTTTGACATTTTTCCTTTTTGACATTATTTACACATGACATGGTCAGGTTTAGATAAGCTCAATAAGACTCTAACTTTTCTTTTTTTTACTGATTTTAACCATTTTGTCAAAATTCACATGACATAACCTTTTGTACCATAACCACAAATCTTTAGTTCTAGCTAATAAACAAGAAGTTTCAACATTGTCAAGATAGAATATATTACCTTTAGACTGTTTACCAGTACTGACCAAATTTCCAGTCTCATCATAGATTTTCACCTTTCTATTTTCAAATACAACTTGGTGACCTAAGTTATTCAGTTGTGCTACACTCAAAAGATTATAGTTAAGTCCTTTCACCCAATATGCATTCTCACATTTGATCTTATTGTTCAACAAGATAGATCCTTTTACTAGACAAGGTGTATCATTTCTTATTTTAATAGATCCACCATTGTAGTGTTCAAGATATTCAAATTTGTCCTCATCACCAATCATATGATGCGTAGAACCACTATAAATAATCTAAGGATCATTCTTGCTAACTTTAGAAATAAGTTTTGTTTCAACATACCTTTCTTCTTCTTCTGAATCTTCTTTCAAGCTATGAATACCACCTCAATATCTTCATCTGTGTTGGTGTTGGTGTCATCATAATCATTTTCAACAAGGTAACATGCTTTCTTGCCTTTGTCTTTGTAATCTCAGTTGCTTATTCTTTCATACTGTTGGTTGCCTCTGTGTTATTGGTTATCTCTTCTATCAAACTTTCTTTCACCGGGTCAATCATTATCTTTGTCATCTACTTTCCGGTTAGGACATCTGGCTGCAATGTGACTAATCTCTTTACAGCTAAAACATACCAAGGGTAATTTCCCTTTATATCTTCCTTTACCTTTTTGTAGTCTTCTAGCCATTAATGCTTGAAGTTAATCAAGGTCATCCTCATCATTGTCACTATCACTCTCATTTCTTATCATGTGTTTACTACTTGATTTACCAATTTTCAAGGATGACACAAATGCAGACTCAAACTTTGGAACAATAGTGTTGTCAAAATTATTCAACTCAAAAGTAGTCAGTTTATCGATTAGGCTATCAAGTGTAATAGTGTTACTTGGAGCTGATCTCATTTCATGGATTGTAGAGATTCTAAGAGCATAGATAGGCAGTAAGGTTCTAAGAATTTTACTCACAACAATGTCTTCATCAATAACACCGCCTGCTCCTCAGATAGCATTGACAATCTCCTTAATTCTGTTGTTGTATTGTGAAATGTTTTCTCCTTCTTTCATCTTCATGTCATCAAACTTTCCTCTAAGACTCTCAACTCTTACTCTTAGCACATTTTCATCTCCTTCGTAAACGAGTGCAAGTTTTTTCCACATTCCTTTAGCAATAATACATGTCTTGACATCTTCAAATTCAACATCTAATAAGGAAACAACAATCTCTACCATTGTGACATTGTGTTCATGTATGTCTCTCATCTGATCAACAGTCAATGGACCATTCATTTGAATGTAATCATTGCTCAAGTAGTATATTGCAGATTCTCCAATTCCAGATATATGCAGTTTCATTCTGCTTTGTCATGTCGAGAAGTTGTCTTTATTCAGATTTGACACCTCTCTCCTATACATCTTGTGATCTTTAACTTAAGTCCTAAAAAATTTCCTTCCAAGTAACCAATGCTCTGATACCAATTGTTAGATAACTGAGAGGGGGGTGAATCAGTTAAGTACATTTATCCTATAGTCTCAAATCTTCTAGATGTATATATTCAAACTTTTCAATCAAATAATCAAGTTGGTAAAATATCAACAATATCTTTCTCTTCATCTACCTATTGATAGTAAATTAACTATTGTGTTTACTGATCTATCCAGTTATGAAATGTGTAAAGAAAAATAACAATTCAACACATCATTCACATATAACACGTAGATTTTTAATGTAAAAACCCTATTTGGGGAAAAAACACTTGGTAACGGTAACCCAAAATAATTCACTCTTCTGAAGTGAGCTCGGTTAGAGCCAACCCTATTAAAGGTTAAAAACACACTATAAGGTGTGACCTTGTTAGAGGATTTATCACTAACAGTTCTCCCTTGACCAACATTCACTATGGGGTGAACAAGAAAATAATCAACATTCATTGAATGTCATATCAAAATACAAAAAGACTGTGAAGTCCCACTCAGTTAAGATATTTTTCTGTAACAATGGTTAAACTAATACAGTAATGATCTGATTCAAATATAACTGATATTTTTAGATTTTTAGATCTAAGCTATGTTGGAAAAATGGTCAGCGCTCCCCTCAAGATTCATGACATGGCTTAACCACCTCCTGTGTCTTCTATAAGTCTAGTGGTTGTATCAAACATTAATATGTTGATCTTTTGGTGCAACATAAACCACTACTTGTAAAAAGTGGTATCAGAGGTTGGTTACAAGTTCGAATCCCCACGGGTAACGCTGAGGGGGATCATTGGAAAAATGGTCAAGGCTCCCCTCGGGATTCATGACACAGCTTAACCGCCTCCTGTGTCTTCTATAAGTCTAGTGGTTGTATCGGGCATTAATAGGTCGATCTTTTGGTGCAATGAAAACCACTACTTCTAACAAGCTAAGCTCAAAATACCTCCTCTGATCAATAAATAATTCAATCCTTCATATCCTCCAACTTCATTCCACTCGGTGTATGCTTCTTTGATGCTTAGTAATGTCTGTAGTTCAACTTGGTTCTATCTTTAACCAGTTTGATAAGTGGTGCATGAAAATAGTCCTTTCATGCAAATTCTCCTGTAGTATCAATAATCCTAGACTCAATAATGAATCACATGTCTCTTTAAATAGACAACATAAACTATTTTCTTCTCATCCATTAGATTTTGCCTCTTAATCTCCATTGTTCATTTTTCCGCTTTAACCTTCCTCGACAGTTATTTCAGTAACACGTTTCAATCTTCTTCATCTGATCAATCATGAATTTTGTCATCCGTTGGATCATAATAACAAACTTTATCTTCTACCTCGAAATCATAAGAAATTGTTCAACTCATCAATTCAGTTGGCTGTTATAAAACTTTATTTATTTTTTTCACTCGATCAATACATAATGTGTTAGTGATTACCTACTCAGTTAATATTATACTCGATATACACTACACTATCTCGGTGTATAAAAAAACCTTCAGTTACCAACCACATAAACTTGTTCAGTTCTAATCTTCAATACATAAAAAAATCATGTAATACAATCAAGTCAACAACATGATGCCATAGACTCATCAATAAGTTACCCAATGTATACCATATCCATATCTTTCATATCCATCTTATCTTCATGTAGATATCTCATTTCTTTACCATTTTCCTTCTTTAGATGTTTGTAACCATCATGATAAGTATAGTCAAAACTAGTTGACATCAATCATAATACATTGACTGATTTAATTATCTTACACATACTTTAGTAGCTCGGTGACCATTAATCATTGTCTTTCACTTGTCCATTCACTCCATCAAGATATTCAATCAGTTGTAGGTTATCATTACCATAGGTAGTGTTTGAAGTTATGAATGTGTACAAGCCCTATTTTTGTTATATGCTTAATATATGGAAGTTGGGAAATACTAAACAAATACAAATTGATAAATAAAGTATTTTTTTGTTTCTTTTAGTGTGTTAAGGTGATGGAATATAGAGAAAATAATAGAATGTTGTTTCTATCCAATTGGGCATAAATTTATTTAATTTAATTACGTTATGTAATCGTAAAAACCATTTGTATAATTAAGATAGTTTACCTTGGTAATTTTCACCTAGTTTCTAATTATGCTTTACTTAAGCTTACTTAGGGAATTACATACGAGTAATTGGAGCATTTACATTTTATATGGGCTTATCATGGTATTACTTTATCATATCCACTTATGGTGGATGGAATTTCCTACTTTGGAGGGTGATCCACCTTTTGTGGTGTTATCATACTAATACCTATCCACCTTTTTATGTGTGATATCTTCTCATGTTGGTTATCATGTAATGAGATAATGACAAGTGTCATTGTCTCATTTTGTAATACCCTCTTCGATGACTCTTTTTTCTACATATGTGACAAGATATTATTATGACATTGTTATTATTGATGGAATATATATTTTGTTAATATGATTTAGAACAATAGAGAGGGGGGGTGAATCAATTGTTCTCGGGTCTAGATGTATAAAAAAAACTTTAAATTCTTCAACAAATCAAATCTAATAACCAACACCTACTCGGTCATTACTGATTGCATAACAGAAACATATAACAGTGCAATCCACTTATCCAATAGCATCTAACTTGTAAAACACAACAATGTTCAAACCAAAACATTCACACAAGTATAAACACTAGGATTTATAGTAGAAACCCAATTTGGGAAAAACCACTTTGTAACATGTTACTATTATGTTCACTCTTCTGAAGTGAGCTCGGTGAAAAGCCAACCCTATCAAAGGTTACAAACACACTGTCAGGTGTGACATGATTAAAGGATTTAAACCACTTTGTTAAAAGTGCGCCTTGTTATAGGACTTACATACACTCCATTAGAATGCAACCTTGTTCAAAGGATTTATACCTATGATTGTTAGGTCAACCTCTGTTAAAAGGATTTTGACTATTACAATGGTTATAAAGTAGCAGTAATATTGATATGAGAAACATACAACTCACTTTTCAAATATCAGATCCAATTCCGTACACATATGCTGGCTTACTGACTGTGAATCTTTTCCATCTCCATTATTGATCTGCTTGGAACCCTTCAAGCGATCACAACACTTCTCCTTTAGCCTTTTCTGCTTAGACAGTCAATAACATCAACAATACTTCCAACATCCACTTCTCTTTCTCCACATTCAACCTCTCACTTAGGTTTCCTTAATACTACCTCTGTTAGGTCAATACATCTTTTGCTGCTTAATCTCCTTCATAGATCTAAGGGTTAGGTCAGATTCATTGAATCTGTCCTACATTATGTTCTTCGACTATCCTTTTAGAAAGATCTTGAATCTTCTTGAAGATTTACAACAAAATATTTTATAGTGCATTAAATGCTTTCATACAATCAATAAATAAAGTCAACATATTTTACATAATCCAAGAATTCAACGATGTCGGCTGGAAATCTGAATTCTTCATCAAATGCAAAATACTGACGATTGGTCAATACTGTGTCCAACTTCTTGGTCTTCTCTGGAAAGCTCGGTCACCATATAAACTGTTTCCTCAGTAATTAACTGGTGTTCGGTCAACACTGATTTTACTCGGCACTCACTAGCTCAGTCATCACAAACAACACTCAGCTTAAACTAGATTTCTTCACTTTTGCTTGGTTAAGCCTGTGTGCTATAATTGTGTCACACTTCTATGAATCATTACATTCAAGAACAGTCAAGAATGAGGTCTCAAAAATTGATCCATAGCTCCCTAGGAATGACAAGGGCAAGAATGCCAATATCCTCAAGAATCAAGAATGAAAATGCAATGCAATGCTATGCTAGAAATGGAAATGCAAGCTAAGCTATGAAAATAAAAGAACAAGTATTACCAAGCCTCCTAGTTAAGCTAGATGAATTAATTTAAAGCATAAAGGAAACTAAGCTAAGTATGAAGCTATGAATGCCATGACAATGCAAGAAATGAAACTATGATAACATGTAGATGCAAAAGCCAAGAATACTCCAAATCTTCAAAAGCTCCAAATGTACCTAGAAAATCTGCAGCATAACATTAGCATAAAAACTTAAGATATGAAAATGAAGAAGAGAGCTCTCTTTTTATAAGAAATGAAAAGGAATGAACCATGGAGATTAAGAGGCAAAACATTTAATTAAGGGTGGAGCATCAAAGAGGAGCAATCCATGTGCACAAGTATCCTCCAATAGGAAAATAAGAGTTGACTTTTGTGTCCATGTGAGACAAAAAGTGCTTTTTCCCTTTTTATAAAATAAGAATAATGCTTTATTTGTGCAACTTAGGATAAGAGGAAAAGTGGGGGCTTTTTATTTATTAAAAGGGGAGGAAATATTCTTTTTAAATAAATAAAAACTTAGGATAAAATGGTTAGCCCATAGAAAATAATCGAATAAATGATAGAACTAGGATTTGATCAAGAATAAACAATTTATGATTTAGCAAAAGGGGCTAATAGTCTAGATGACCATTTTTAGGTGTATACATTTTTCCCTCTTTGACTAATGTGTGATTGATTTGGGAACACATTACATCAAAAAATAGATCAGCCAAGAAGGCAAGAGATAGCGATCTGACTCCAAAGAATGAAGTGTAGAGAGATAGAAAATCCTGCATGATTAGCCTGGTAGCCACAGTACTGAATACTTAAGAAAGAGATAGCCAATAAGATATGATGTGTCTGCCCCCTCGGGATCGAAAGTGAAATCAAGTAGAGGGAAAGCAGAAGCAAGAGAGACATGATCAAATCACTAGAAATCATAATCAAAGAAAGAGAGCAGAATAACCATTAAGCAGTGAAGGTATGCCCCACACATGGGACCCAGGGCACGAACCAAGCGGTCCCTCAACCTGAAAACAACACGAAGGGGGAAGAATTTGAACTTGAGATTGAAAGTGAATGAAAGAATACAAGTTTGAAAGAGATGGAGATGAAGAGGTGAAGAATGCCCTAGTGAAGATCGAAGGATCAGGCCTCAAAAGGTTAATCGACTACATGGAAGAAGGAGAAAGATGATTTGGACGATCAAGGTGAACTCAAATTTCGGTTTTGATCCTAAAATGAATAGAAGATGATGTGATATGAAAGACAAGAAGTGAAAGACATGATCAGGAAGAAGTGAAAGGTGAGCGCAGTTTGGCTAACAAGTCCACGTAAGATGAAAGGGAGAGCTCTATCCATATGCAAGATGCAAAACTAACTAACATGAACTTAAGAATGCAAGCTACATGAAAAGTGGTTTACTTGCAAGGTTACAAAGCCAATAGACATCTAATATTCATCATTGAGCATCATTGGTAGCGTCACAAGATCATACAATACACACTAGCATAACTATGTGGATATGAATATGATCTCTATCAGATAAAAATGTGGAAATCCCACCTAGGCATCAAAGATATGTAGGTCCAGATGACTAATGTAGTGAGATCACCTAAATTTTGATATGGCGAGTTTATGCTTGTATCAAGACACATGAAAGTTAGGATAACTAGAAGCATGCACTCACAAAATAGTCAAGGATAATACCTTGTAAATCCCTAGTGTCAAGTAGGACTAGCATAAATGCTAATGACAGTAAGGATCAACAAAATATACCCACAGGCAGAAAGCAAATAAAACATGTTCTCATTCCCCCAGTTTTCTAGCTATGCATCATAAAAAATGATCATAGGGGGAGAACACTCAGCAAAGAAATCATCACAAACAACACACAAAGAAATAAATTCAAACAAATCTCAGTGAGTCAAGTGTGTGTGTAGGTCATAGAGTCAAACTTTGAGTATCGCATTTGCCAATGAGAAATATCGCATCATCTAGACTGCAGGTAGGACATTTGATAAGTGTTGAGAAACACTCAATGCTAGGGTAGTGTTGAAAAACACAGTTGGGGTGGTGTTGAAAAACACCATTTGCGAGGTGCCTAAGAAACCTAGATGCACAAAGAGACCCAAGATAAGCTTAAAACAATGTATGCCCCCTAGACTAAGACAAGAGTCAATTCCAGGCTAGGAGACGCAAAGCGAGAAGTGGAGCGAATGAGCACCATGCAAGACTGATAGACATAGGTGCAGAGGGTCTCAAGCAGCGCATGTTTCCAGGTTTTCACCACTTGATAGATTTATTGCAATTTTTTAGGACTTTTTTATAATTTTTTTGTATTTTTGCTACCAAGGCGCCTGTTTTCAGGTTTTCACCAAGGCACTTTTTCAATTTTTTTTGATTTTTTGAATTTTTTTGATTTTTTTTGGTAAGACATCAAAGCGCCTATTGCTAGGTTTTCGCTAGGATGCTCATTTTTTTAGTACTTTTTATGCTTTTTAGGATTTTTTCAGCATCATATATGAATTTTTTTTTGGAATTTTTTCAGGATCATAAAGTATGTACAAAGAATGCCCCAGACAGATATGGGCATCAAGAATCTGTTTCCTCTGATGTAGAGAACTGATAGGCCCTAGGCCCAAATGTTGCAACTATGATGATAGGAGGTCTCAACTACTTTGACCAATAATAACCAGCCCTAAGCAATGTCTGAGCTAGTGGATGATCGTTAGAATGTGATCCACATATGCCATCATGGATTTCAGCTAGCACTTTTTCTGACTCCTCTATTTCTAGACACTTAAGGAGAGTTCCGTCTAGACCCTTCCTATACAAGTCACCAGAGACAAAGGCAAAGTGTAAGGGATGGTGGGAAGAAAGGCGTGGCGGATTTGCAGGAGGACTATGAGGTGGAAGATATGAAAAGATGGTAGGATTGTAAGATTTGTGAGCAGGATAGCGTAATTCATCCACCAGGAACTTGAAGTGAAATTTATGCTTTTTCATTTGTAAGATGGATGTCAAAGTAACCAAGGCATTAGCAACTTTGTGCTCAACTCTAGGAATGGGCTGAAGTGTAACAGATATGAGATCATGCTTGAAGTAGTGCACCATTTTTTTGTAGAGAATCAGCTTGTCATCTTTTATTTGAGAATCATTATTTTTGAGCAGATTTTTATTTTTACTTTTCTTAGGTTCAGATACCGCCACAATGTGGTTTTCACCATCCGACCATTGCTCTTTTCTTTTGATGTGATGACTGTGATACTTGATTGCTGATTCAATCTTTTTTGTTGCTAGTTCACTGGTGGAAGAAGTAACAGGTGTTGATGCAAGATGAAATGAAGTGACTGGTTCAATAGAATTTATGTGAGGGATGTCATCTCTGGTGACAAGAGAGGTCAAGCCTATAGGGTAAGCTCCAAAAGTAGCTAGATCTAGAGTTGTCATAGAAGGACCAACGTAGTCGACTAAGGCAATACGGGGAACAAACTCATCAGACCCGACATGAGACTCATCAACTATGTCAGGTGGGTTATGAGAGGTATGAACCACATCAGCATCCATATCTGTCATGGGAGGATCTTCTGGAAGAGGCTTAAGATGCCGAGAAGTAGAGATACTCATGTCATTATGTGAGAGATCACCTCTTTGTAGCAGCTGTGCAATGTTGCGACGTTGTCTATCATAGTTCAATGATTCTTTAGGAACATAGGTTCTAGACATAGAGGCCTCAGCTATATCATCAGTAGATATACATTCTTCTCCCCAAAGAAGTGAAGTAGAAGGAAGATCATCTCCCATTTGAACCATAGTGTGTAGCGGTGACTCATCTGTATCCGTGTCTGAATCACTGAGCATGGGAGTATTTATGGAATTATCAAGAAGGGAAAATGTATCCTCATCTTCTCTATAGATCCACTCTTGAATAGCTTGTTCTTCTCTTTCTATTCTAAAGGAATGGATGAAGGAACAAAAGTATCAAAGATTGTCATAGTAGAAGTGGAAGGCTTCATCTGATTAGAAGGTCTCCCATATGACCTAGGAGGAATAGGTATAAAATCAAAGGAATCCAGCATATATTCACCCATACCAGGGCACATCAACTTAAGTGTTTTCTTAGTAGCAACTAGAGATGTACTAGGATCAACAGAAGGTTCATTGTGAGGAACAAATTTTTCAGTAGTAGCAAGAGCATTAATAGCAATAGTATGGTCTCCAGGAATCACAAATTCAGTGTCATTGTACAAAAATTTGACACACTGATGATAAGTGGAAGGAACAACTTGCATGTCATGGGTCCAAGGACGACCCAAAAGAATGTTATATGCGAGTGGGATGTCCAATACTTGGAAGCTAATATCTTTCGTGACAGGGCCCACTCAGACATGGAGCGTGACAAGACCTTTGGAAGATCTTTCCACTTCATCGTAAGCTTTTATAGTAATTTTCTTCTTAGAATCCACAACAAATTCTGACAAACCCAATTATTGTATGACATTGAAAGAAACAATATTTAACCCTGCACCATTGTCTATCAGGACTCGGTGGACTCGGGTATTGTAGACTAGAACTTCAATGTGTAAAGCTAGATTATGCGGGTGAGCAATAGATATGTCATCTTCTGCAGAAAAGGAGAGAGACAACGGAGATGAAATGTGGTTGACCATAGCCTGAAATTGATCTGGATCAATGTCATTGGGAACACGTGTTGTACGTAGAGCCTCATCAAGAATCTCTCTATGCGAAGGGGATAACCGAAGCAACTCAAGGATAGATATCTGTGCTGGTGTCTTTTGCAAATTTTGGACAAGATCATATCTAAGGGTGGCTGAAGGAGCCACTTGTTTGGAAGGCAAAGCTTGCTTGGGATCTTGTGCAGTTTTAAGGACAATCTTGGCTTGCCCCCTAGTAACAACATTTAGTGTCTCACTTCAGGAAGATGAACTACCATGTGTTTGCAAGACCAACTTTGGCTTACCATGATTAGCTTTATTATCCTCTTGAGACCTCATCATTAAAACACTCTCAATGGGCTCTACCATGTTGATGACAGGTGTATTAGAAGGATACGTGTAATTGATCTTAGCATCATGATTCTTCTTATGTGCTTGAGAGGTTTCCCCCTTATCATGCTTAGGTGGAGGATCTTTGAAAGCTATGTGATCAAAATTTTTAGTTAGGCCATCAGTGGAGATTGTGCCATTCTCAATAAGATCCTGAATATCATCCTTAAGCTTAAAACAATTGTCTGTCAGATGTCCCTTGTTTCTGTGATAATGACAATAAGAATCCTCTCGCCACCAATCAAGCCTATTTATCAGATCCCAGTTACTAGGTTTATCAGGAAGCGTAAGATAACCATTATCAACCAAAGTCTTAAGGATCACATCATAAGGTTCTGCCAACTTGGTATAGACTTGCTTTCGAAATGACTTCTTAGGCTTATCTACATATTGAGGTTTAGGAGCACTATGAGCATTGATAGCTTCTTGTTGTTTTGCTGCATAGATAGCATTGGAGAGATTGAAAGTAGGCTCTTTAGCTTTAGGAGCATCAACAACCCCATCATTAACAACATACTTGTTTTTATTCCAAGGTTTGTTCTTGTCTTTGCCATTGCCTTTAGCATCTTTATTAATAACAATATCCCCTTTTCTTATAGCTACATCCTCAATTCGATATGCACTTTCAACCATGTCGTTGAAAGAAGAGAACAGTTGTTTCCTTAAATCATAATATAGCTCAGGCACAAGAGTGTTGACGAAAATGTCAATCTTTTCTCTCTCGGGTAACTGACAAGGATACCTAGAATACAATGACCTCCAATGTTGTAAGTAAGTTGCAAATGGCTCACCTTGATGTTGTCTTAGATTACCAAGATCTATCACAATGACAGGTTGTTGGATGTTGTAAGAATAATGCTGGGTAAATCGCTGAGCTAACTCATCAAAAGTCTTAAGAGGTGGTGTCAATTTCGCAAACCATTCCAAAGCTTGGCCTCTTAAACTTCAAGGGAATAATCGTAGAAGAAATGTGTCTTCATGAAGAAAGTCCATGCTAAGAGAATAAAAGTGATGCACATGGTCATGGGGATCACCATTTCCATCATACTTGTCATATTTGGGAACCTCAATATCCCTAGGAAACGAGACCATGTATAGACTCCTATCAAAGGGAAGAGCACAAATTGATTCTACAAAAGAGACCTTTGGAGGCTCTTTATCTATTGCCATTTGGGTAAGGTGTTGATTTGTCCAACGTAGTTCTTCCTGAAGGACTTCCAATTCAGTTGGTACTCTTTGTTGGACAATTTGTTTGACATCATAACCAGGAGGAAGCTTGTATCCTCTAGAAGTCATATATTGAAAATATTGGTCGCCATTACGCTCTAAAATCTTATGCATCATTCATTGGGAGACCACATCTTGTTCAAATCTCATAAGATCCTCACTAGAAATCTCATCATCAGCCTCTGCCTCATGTTGAGAGGGAGGAGGTCTAGGAGGTGAAGAAGGCATACCAAAAGTGGGTCTTGGAGGAGATCTTGGTGGCGTGTTGTTGCCATTGTTGCCATTGATAAAAAGAGGTCTAAGCTCATGATTACTAGTCTTAGGTTGCTCATGAAATGTCCCTCTATAAGCCATGTGCCTAGCAGCATCCATCCTTTGTTGATTGTGTTCTTTGTTTAAGCGCGCTTGGTTATCTTTATGCTCAAAATGTTCTTGCGAGCGTTGAAATTTTTCTTGTTCAGTCAAAGTAAGTGAGACATTGTCCGTGTTTTTGGGGGTCTTGAATGCGGAAAAAAGGAAACCTCCTTTGTACCATGGGGTAGCCTTAGAATCCTCATATTGGTTAGAACTAGAACTATTGTTGCTAATGGGCGCTCATGAGCGTCTAGTTGGAGAAGGTAATTGTGTATAATTGAACAAAGGATGACTCTCCTGCTCAAATTGAGACCGAGTTGTAACCGGCATGAAAAGAGATGTTGGTTGACTAATAGAATGAGACAAAGTTTCTCATATTTGAGATAAGCAAAGCTAATAAAGATCACTTGTCAAAGTAGAACAATAGAGAGATAGCTCATCAAAAGTTCTCAAGCACTTACATCAATCAATTGACTAAAGCCGAGCAGTGAGCAAGAAGCTCAATAAGCAAGTAGCTAGAGAGGTAACCTGTGATGCAACAAGTGATCAAGAGTAGCATTTGTTAAGCTCAAATCCAATAGTTTTAGCTCATTTGTTTCAGTCTAGAACAAGTCTAAGCATGCAGATAACAGTCCAGCTTCAGGTAAGAATAGAAAAAGACACTCTACGATAGGTTAAAATGCAAGTTTAGCAGCTCTGGATTGCAACAGCAACAAGACAACAAAAAGGTTCTGGGTGACACTTTCCAAGCAGACAAGGTAATAGTTTATAGCGAGGTGACACTTTGCCCTAAGCCAAGTGACAGTTTCCAGTAAGCGGGGTGACACTTTTGCAAAGTCATACGACTCTATGACCAATGAACATAAAAATCTCAGTTTTGAAGCGTTTTGACCAAGTTTGCATATCAAGAGATTTTTATCATGGATCAAGCACATAAGAAAACAATCAAGGAGTTCAAGCAAGAAATTGTCTTCAAACAATGAGCAAGGGGCAAAGCAACCTTGCACATGAACAAGAATAGTGACTTAGTATTTCTACTCCTTAAAGATTCTACTTGTGTATGTTCTTGAAAATATCTTAGCAGGCACTTAGAACACAACAACATCCTATCAAGCTGTCTATAAGGATATACATAGCTTTGCTAAAGGGAGTCCTTGATATACGCAAGGTACATAAGGCCCAAATCTGTAGATGAGAAGAATCCGAAATCACACAGCCAGGGGGAGACGGTAACCCAAATCTCCTCCTTCACTTCTCAAAGGTATAAAGTTTTTTGAGGCTTAGCCAAGAGTGATATCAAACTCAATTCCCAAGAGAGGTGTCTTCCGATTCACCTCCCGCTATTTATACTCCGTCGGAACACAGGAGTTAAGGTCATCCCTTGAGGTGGTGTGTCCCCAAGCAGGCCTTCTAGAAATAAAAAGTAAGTAATTCATTATCAAAAGTATTTAAAGCACTAAAGGTGGAACACTTAACTCTTCAAGTAAATGTGAAGTGAGTCCAAAAGTGGAACATTTAACTCTTCAAGTGAATGTGAAGTGAGTCCAAAAATGGAACATTTAACTCTTCAAGTGAATGTGAAGTGAGTCCACAAGGTGGAACATTTAACTTCTCACACAAACTCAAAGTGAGTCCAAAAGTGGAACATTTAACTCCTCACACAAACTCAAAGTGAGTCCAAAAGTGGAACACTTAACTCCTCACACAAACTCAAAGTGAGTCCACACCTTATAAAACTAATAAGATCAAGAAAGCATAAAAAGGGAGAAACTTTGTGGAACACTTAACGCTCTTTTCAAGTAGACCCCTCCCTTATGTATGAATGCTGACCTTGCATCCAAAAGGCGGTAATGAGGGGCAATTAAAAATAAGCGAGTCCAACACCCAATTTAGCTAACAAGATCAATCAAAATCAATCTAAAGTTGCTTATCAATACTACTCACAAATGACAAAGGGTTGAATCAATGGAATATTTAACTTTTCAAGAAAACATAGAGTGAGTCCACAAAGTGGTGCATTTAACTCCCTATGTAAACAAGGAATGAATCCATGCCCTTAATCACTCAATGAGATATTTGATATTGGAACTAAGAATTACTTAAGGTTTAAACACAAGCATTCACTTACACAAACTTGTAAAAACAAGTCTATGTTCTTTCATTTCTCATTAAGAGCATCAATTGAAATGTGTTCTATGAAAGCATGTAAACACTCAAGCCAAACACATGAGAGGTTCAATTTTAATCCCAAAATCCAAATGTTGTAGAGATGGAACAAAGTACCTCAAGCAATTTTAAGCATTTTCCATGAAAGCAAGAGCACCTTCAAAACAATCTTGTTAGACCAACAAGGGTTAGGAAAATCCAAAATCTAACAATGGTTAGCACATGAAAAATTAGATAATCTGCAAAAAAAAACTGATCAAATGACAAAATCTAAAAATGAAACCATCATGGTTGTATTAGGCTCGGAAAGACCTTTTCGACGATATATCACACTTCAATTTTTGATACCATTTGCAAAAATTTCTCAAAAATGGGCACAGATTTGAAAACGCTAAATTTTTTAAAAATTTTCAAAAAAATAGCAGAGAACCTGAAACTTGCAAGATAACAAAAAAAGATAAAAAAAAGCTCACTACCAGGTACAGGTGACAGCACAGTCACCAGAAATGTCATGCGACACTTTTCCATATACAGGTGCGACACTTTATCTCTAAGCGACAGTTCATGCTATATGCAGGTGACATAACTCCTCAAACAATGCGACACTTTCTATCAAAGAGGGTGACATTTTTAACTGGTAATGTGTCGCACCGCTATACAAAGAACTATCGCATGACACTGGCAAAATGTCGCGCGACACTCTGAGATAAAAAAACCAGAGACCGAAAATAAAGCCAAAAATTGATGAAAATTTTGACAGAAAATGCTGAATTAAAGTACAAAACTAATCTACTTTGCCCCACGGTGGGCGCCAAAAATGTGTGCTATAATTGTGTCACACTTTTATGAATCATTACATTCAATAACACTCAAGAATGAGGTCTCAAAAATCAATCCATAGCTCCCTAGACATGGAGTGAAAGAGTTTTTAAGAATGCTCTCAGCTAGAGCTATTAAGCCAATAACCTTGCTAGTAAACTATGCAATGAGAGATTCAAATGAAGACAAGGGAAAGAATACCAATATCCTCAAGAATCAAGAATGAAAATGCAATGCAATGCTATGCTAGAAATGGAAATGCAAGCTAAGCTATGAAAATGAAAGAACAAGTATTACCAAGCCTCCTAGTTAAGCTAGATGAATTAATCTAAAGCATAAAGGAAACTACGCTAAGTATGAAGCTATGAATGCCATGACAATGCAAGAAATGAAACTATGATAACATGTAGATGCAAAAGCCAAGAATGCTCCAAATCTTCAAAAGCTCCAAATGTACTTAGAAAACCTGCAGCATAACATTAGCATAAAAATCTAAAATATGAAAATAAAGAAAAGAGCTCTCCTTTTATAAGAAATGAAAAGGAATGGACCATGGAGATTAAGAGGCAAAAGATTTAATCAAGGGTGGAGCATCAAAGAGGAGCAATCCATGTGCACAAGTATCCTCCAATAGGAAAATAACAGTTGACTTTTGTGTCCATATGAGACAAAAAATATTTTTTCCCTTTTTATAAAATAAGAATAATGTTTTATTTGTGCAACTTAGGATAAGAGGAAAAGTGGGGGCTTTTTATTTATTAAAAGGGGAGGAAATATTCTTTTTAAATAAATAAAAACTTAGGATAAAATGGTTAGCCCATAGAAAATAATCGAATAAATGATAGAACTAGGATTTGATCAAGAATAAGCAATTTATGATTTAACAAAAGGGGCTAATAGTCTAGATGACCATTTTTAGGTGTATACAAAGCCTACTAGTATAGTCTTCATTCTTACTTAGATAAACAATACATTGTCTTATCATTGTGCCACATAATCAAGTACTCATTGAAGTATCAAGATAACTCAACCTTTCCTCAAGTGCTGTTGTTACCAACTTTGCCTATCCCTTTAGCAACACTCAAATAGATATAGTACTTTCTTAAATAACAATAGTCTTACCAGTTAAGGTTTGATATCAATGACAATACAACAATTACTTTGATTGTAGTTTTCAACAATCTCCCTCTTTGACATTGATGGCAACACCATATGAATATCACATGAATTACCAACCAATCCAAAAACTTATTTGTCCATCAAAAAAATTTATAATATCCTTAGCTTCATTCTGATACAGAATCAATTAGCCATGCCTGACCATCCATTGTATTTCTCTCACTGTCTCGATCTTCTCATTTTGTGTATTCATCTGTCATCATCTCCCTCTTTGACAAAAATGCCAAAGTAGCAACAAAAACATACATCATGTAGATGTAGGTATCATCCTTTCATTTCAGTAGAATATTTCTCCCTCTGTCATCTTGCTTATGACTTATTCTAACTTTGCTATGCTCTTCACAACTCTAGGCTGCTCCTAAAGTGTGATCTTTATCTGCATCAATATGTTAGATGTTCTTTGCAACATAATTGATGCATTGCTCCTAGCTTGACTAGGCAGCCTCAATTAGGGGAAGGACCCCTAATTGACTTATCAGGTATTCATGGGCTTCTTTAGGTAAAGCTTTAGCGAATATATCTGCTAATTTTTCCGTGTTATTCACATATTCCATGCAGACCTCTTTATCTTGTACCGGTTCTCTCAAGTAATGATACTTGGTGGCAATGTGTTTGGTCATTGTGTGCATCACTAGGTTTTTAGAGATGTTGATAGCACTTGTGTTGTCACAGAAGATGACAATTGATTCACTGATTTCTTCTTTCATGCCTACCAACAATTGCTTTATCCATATCAAATTTGAACAATTGACAACTGCAGCCACATACTCAGCTTCAACAGTAGATTGGAAAATGCAATTTTGTTTCTTGCTTGTCCAAGAAACTAATCTCTGTCCAAGAAAGAAAGCTCCACCACTAGTACTCTTTCTGTCATCTACATTTCTTTCCCAATCAGCATCTGTATACACTCTCAGTTCAAATTTGTCATGCTTCTTGTAGTACAATCCATAGTCAACAGTTCCCTTCAAATATCTCATGATTGTTTTAACCGCCATCATGTGAGTTTCCTTAGGATTGGCAAAAAATCTTGCCACAATCCCAACGACTAATGCAATATCTAGTCTTTGATGTACAACATACTGTAGCTTTTTGATCATAGATCTATACAAAGTTTGGTTAGCTTCTACAACATCATCATTCTTAGACAACTTCTGTCCAGTAGCCATGGGAGTACTTACTAGCCTCGAGTCTTCCATACCAAAGGTTTTCAGTGTCTCATGAACATATTTAGACTGGGTGATAAAAATTCCTTTCTCCATTTGATATACTTGCAAACCAACAAAAAATTTGATCTCCCCAAACATACTCATTTCAAATTTAGTTTGCATTTCATTTGAAAATTTCTTACACAAGGCATCTTGTCCACCAAACATAATATCATCTACAAAAATCTTGGCTAACAGGATTCCTTTACCTTCTTCATCTTTCATGTATAGATTGCTTGTGTCATTTGTCCTTGAAAATCCAATCTGTATTAGGTAGTTGTGCAATCTCTCATACCATGCTCTGGGAGCTTGTTTTAGTCCATATAGTGCTTTATTCAGTTTGCAAACCATGTGTCTTCTATTTGGATCAAAAAATCCTTCTAGCTGTTCAATATATACTTCTTCCAATATACCATTTAAAAATGTAGACTTGACATCCATTTGGTATACCTTGAAACTTTTATAGGCAACACATGCAAGCAGAGTTCTGACTCCTTCCAATCTTGCTACAGGGGAAAATATTTCCCCATAATATATTCCTTCTTCTTGTGCGTAGCCTTTGCATACTAGCCTAGCCTTGTTTCTTGTGATTTGACCATGCTCATTCAACTTATTACGAAATACTCACTTTGTCCCAATGACATTCTTATCTTTTGGTCTTGGCACCAGAGTCCAGGTATCATTCTTTTCTATCTAGTCAATCTCTTCATTCATTGCTTCTATCCAGTCTTCATTTTCTAATGCTTCCTTTGTTGTCTTAGGCTCATATTAACATAGTAAACATGTTGGATCTTTTTCCTTTCTTCTAGTTTGAATTCCAATATCTTTATCTCCAATAATCTGTTCAGGCTTGTGATGTCTCCTTACATATTGTGCTAGAACAGGTTCTGCTCTTCTTTCATTTAGCTCATCAGGTTCACCAACAAGATTGTCAGATTCAACTTTTGAATGCTCGACAATATCTTCCTGATACTCGACAGCTTCTTCCTATCACTCGACACGTTCTTCTTCTCTCTCAGCATTGTTATCCTGATGCTCGACATTGCTTACCCGAGACTCAGCATCAGGTGCAAGTTTGTCACTTGCCTCTTCTTCTTCTATATACACAAAAGATCTATAATCTTCTGGTACTTTGTTACTGTTAGCTTCATTTTTCTTTACATACTCATCAACTTTGACATTCACACTTTCCACAATTTTGTTAGTGTTAGAATTCAAACACTTATAAGCTTTACTTTTTGTGGAATAGCCTAGGAATATACCCTCATCGCTTTTAGCATCAAATTTTATATTCCTACTATCCTTTAATATGTAGCACTTACTTCTAAAAATTCTAAAGTACTTTACATTCAGTGCATACCCATGCCATAATTCATAAGGTGTCAGATTTGTACCTTTTTTGATCTATACTCGGTTAAGAGTATAAACAACTGTACTTATAGCTTCTTTCCAATACTTCTGTGCAACATTCTTTTCAATCATTAATGTCTGTGCATAGTCCAAGATAGATATGTTCCTTCTCTCTTCTATACTATTCTGTGGAGGAGTTCTAGGTGCAGACATCTATCTTTTGATCCCTCTATCATTGAAAAATAGATTAAACTCATTTGATGTAAATTCTCGACCTCGGTCAGATCTCAGACACTTCAGGCTTTTACCTGTCTCTTTTTCAACCTTGGCCACATACCACTTAAAGAATTGAAAAGCATCAATTTTTTCTTTTAAGAACATTACATGCATCATTCTGGTATAATCATCAACAAACATGATAAAATATCTAGCACCACAATAGCTTTGTACACCCATTGGTCCACAAAGGTTAGTATGAACCAAATCTAATATGTTCTCAGAAGTAAAAGTTTTTCTCTTGAAACTAGACTTAGTCATCTTACCCAACTGACATTCTTTGCACATTACATTCTCAGGTTTCTTCAATCTAGGTAGACCTCTCACTTTCTTTTTCTTGCTAATTTCTACCAGATTATCAAAGTTAACATGACATAGCCGCTTATGCCATAACCAAATATCATCAAGTTGTGCAATAATACATGTTTCTTCAGATAGGTCTAGATAAAATAAATTACCTCTTATCTGTTCTCCACTTCCAATTAGTTCACCTGTGGCATCAAATATTTTGGCCTTCCTATGATGAAATTCCACTTGGTAGCCAATGCTATTAAGCTGTGCAATACTCAACATATTAGAGTTAAGACCTTCAACCCAATAAGCATTTTCACAAGAGATCTTATTAGTCAGCTTAATCAATCCTTTTCTTCTAACAGGACATGGTGCATCATTTCCAAGTTTCACACTCCTACCTTTATAATGGTTTAAGGTATCAAACTTACTCTTATCTCCAGTCATATGATGTGAACAACCACTGTCAATAATACATTTATCATTTTTGTTCACATAAGATATCAATGCAGTTTTCTCATCCTCATCAGATTCATCTTTCATTGCAACATAGACAACTTCAATTTCAAGATCATCACTATCAGTGTCAGTCTCTTCTTCAGTAATGTAGCAGGATTTCTTACCCTTCCCTTTGTAGTCTTTGTATCTTTGGTAACCTTTATATTCTCTTTTGTCATTATGCTTGTTGTCTCTTTCTTCATCCTTATTATCCCTATCAGGACATCTAGTAGCTATATGACCAACTTTATTACATGAAAAACATATAATAGGGAGTTTACCTTTGTACCTTCCTTTTCCCCTTTTTAGTCTTCTAGCCATAAGAGCTTCTAGATCCTCAAGTTCTTCATCAGATGTGCCACTGTCACTATCACTTTCACTTTCACCTTCACTGATGCATCTTTCTTTTTCCTTTTTTGACTTGTTCAGAACCATTTGTGACTTAAAAGCAGATTCAATACTACCAATAGTGAAGTTATCATAGTTAGAAAGTTCAAAAGCAGTAAGCTTACCAACCAAACTTTCTAAAGTAAGGACATTAGGAGAGTTACATCTAGATTTCTGGATTGCAAAAATTTTGATTGCATAGATAGGATGCAGAGTTCTCAATACTTTTCCTGTTATAGATTCATCCTCAATAGTTCCATTTTCTCCTCTAATAGCATTTACAACTTCTTTTATTCTACCACAATATTGTGCAATATTCTCACCTTCTTGCATTCTCATTTCATCAAATTTACCTCTTAGGCTCTCGGCTTTTTCTCTTAACACATTCACATCACCACCATAAATGCTTGCAAGGGTGTCCCACATTTTCTTTACAGTACTGTACTCTTCGATGTCTTCAAATTTTGGATAACTTAGGGCATATGCAATCTCCAACATTGCTTGGTTGTGCTCTTGTTTAGCTTTCATTTCCTTGGCAGTCAGAGGTACAACAGGTGTGACATAGTCATGCTCAATGCAATACTTAGCAGAATGACCAATACCGGTCAGATGCAACTTCATCAAACTTTGCCATGCAGGAAATTTTTCCTTATTCAGCTTAGGTACCTCATTATACATCTTGATCATTTGCTTCAAGTACCTTCAAACTTGTTCTCTATAAGCACCAACAACTCTGATACCAATTGTTAATATGATTTTGAACAACAGAGAGGGGGGGTGAATTAGTTGTTCTCAGGTCTAGATGTATAAAACAAACTTTAAATTCTTCAACAAATTAGATCTAATAACCAACACCTACTCGGTCATTATTGATTACATAACAAAAACATATAATAGTGCAGTCCACTTATCCAATAACATCTAACTTGTAAAACACAGAAATGTTCAAACCAAAACATTCACACAAGTATAAACACTAGGATTTATAGTGGAAACCCAATTTGGGAAAAACCACTTTGTAACATGTTACTATTATGTTCACTCTTCTAAAGTGAGCTCGGTGAAAAACCAACCCTGTCAAAGGTTAAAAACACACTGTCAGGTGTGACCCAGTTAAAGGATTTAAACCACTCTGTTAAAAGTGTGCCTTGTTATAGGACTTACATACACTCCATTAGAATGCAACCTTGTTCAAAGGATTAATACCTATGACTATTAGGTCAACCTCTATTAAAAAGATTTTGACTGTTACAATGGTTAGAAAGTAGCAGTAATATTGATCTGAGAAACATACAACTCACTTTGCAAATATCAGATCCAATTCCGTACACATATGCTGGCTTACTAGCTGTGAATGTTTTCCATCTCCATTACTGATCTACTCGGAACCCTTCAAGCGATCCCAACACTTCAACTTCAACCTTGTCTGCTTAGGCAATCAATAACATCAAAAATACTTCTAGCATCCACTTCTTTTTCTCCACATTCAACCTCTCACTTAGGTTTCCTTAATACTACCTCTGTTAGATCAATACATCTTTTGCCGCTTAATCTCCTTCATAGATCTAAGGGTTAGGTCAGAGTCATTGAATCTATCCTACATTATGTTCTTTGGCCATCCTTTTAGAAATATCTCAAATCTTCTTGAAGATTTATAATAAAATGTTTTACAGTGCATTAAATGCTTTCATACAATTAATAAATAAAGTCAACATGTTTTACATAATCCAAGAATTCAATGATGTCGGCTAGAAATCTGAATTCTTCATCAAATGCAAAATAATGACGCTCGGTCAATACTGTGTCCAACTTCTTGGTCTTCTTTGGAAAGCTCAGTCACCACATAAACAGTTTCCTCAGCTAACACTATCTTCCTCGGCAATTAACTGGTGTTCGTTCAACACTGATTTTACTCGGCACTCACTAGCTCGGTCGTCACAAACAACACTCGGCTTAAACTAGATTTCTTCACTTTTTCTTAGTTAAGCCTACCAGTATAGTCTCCATTCTTACTTAGATTAAAAAATACATTGTCTTATCATTGTGCCACATAATCAAGTACTCATTGAAGTATCAAGATAACTCAACCTTTCCTCAGGTGCCATTGTTACCAACCTTGCCTATCCCCTTAGCAATACTCAAATAGATATAGTACTTTCTTAAATAGAAATAGTCTTACTAGTTAAGGTTTGACATCAATAACAATACAAAAATTGCTTCAATTGCAGTTTCCAACAATATTTATGCTTTACTTTGATAGCTTTAGATGATGATTGGGTTCCATATATGATACAATTCAGAATTACATTGTCATGATTATTGTCATCTATGCTTATACATAAGATTTCGATTATACCTTCAATTATTGATTATGAGACTAACCATAATCATGTGATGGATTATGTAGATTTTGATCTAACCCTTATTTCATATCTAATTTATGATGCTTATGTATACTTGATGTGTACTTGTGTGTCTGTGATATGTTTCCATGACTAGGGACAAAATTGTAGTAACTCACCTGGTGAGATCTACATGATGTCTTGATCCCTATCATTTGTTTGTATTGTCTTTTATATATGTGTGTGTGTGTGTGTACACACATGTATACTCACTTGGTGATGTAGGATTACAAGTATCGCCTAGTTCCAAATGTCTGAGTATTCCCTCAAATCCTAGATGGCTTTTGTCATAGAGATAGAACCAAGGCCGTTTCATGTGTCTCCGGTTATGAATATTAGGTTTCTTATTTAGTTAATCAAAATTTGGGCATGATTGTGATATTTTCTTATGGTATAATCCATCTTTCTATGTGGGTTCATGTTGACATTGTTCATGATGACTTCCAGGTTACTCTATTGGCTCATGTTGACTTCTTCTAGTCACTTGATGTTCTTGTGACCTTTCTGATTTCCTATATCTTAGCTTGAGAGATTATGTATGATTTATAGGTTGTCATGATTTGAAGGACTTTGTATGTTAGTTATATATTGTCATTAGTGTCACCCATATAGTTGGTAAAGGAGGCAAACAGGCTAGTCAGTCAACACACCAAGAATGGATACCAAGCAGAGCACAAGGAAGAATATTACATTAACCAATCACAAGCTTGACCGAGTACTCATACTGAGCAAGATGATTACCGAGCACCAAGCATAGTTTAACCGAGAATTCATATATATTGAGCGTCAGTTAATTACCAAGTGATGAATGCAGTGTATACCAAGTACACCAAGAAATGACATAGCAATTTGTAATGGCACAAACTACAAGGTAAACTATTTACATCGAGCTAGAAAATGTCTTGCCAAGATCGAGGTGAATATTAAATATGGATGTAATCATTTAATGATTCATGATCCCTATGTAATGATGTTTAGGTTATTCATTTGGATCGTTGATCTTAGGTTTTCTAAGATGTTTCCATAACCCTAATTAGGTCAAAATAATTGTAAAGATGTCATTTTGACAAGTATCACACATGAAGTAGCCGCACATAAAGACATTTGAAGATCAGATAGGGTTGTGAAGATGAAGCATTGATGGAATATTCAAGGATTGAATCAAATATTAGATAAGAAGGCTACCAAACAGAATTCAGAGAAGAGATCTATCATAACAAGGTGATAACAACTAATTACTTATCATATCTGAAATCAGACAAAGTTAGTTTCTATCTACAGATCAATTTCACTGTTACTTTCTAACAATTGTGGCAGAACATAAATATTTTAATAGAGTAGACTTAGCTGTCTTTTTGTAAAATCTCTTAGACTTAACAGTCGATATTAATATGAATTCATAATGTGTGTATTATATTTGATAATGCATTTGATTATTAAATAAGTATAATAATATGAATATATAATGTGTTTGTGTGTGTGAGTATATGGGTACATCCACGCACATGCACATATATTATCTTTATGTATAATTACATTTATATGATTGGTAATAAATAAGTTATATGAGAGCTTTATGGTGTGGATAGATTTACCTTAAGGGGGTAAATAGTTATTGATATTATTTATTAATAAATGATATAAAAGGGTAAATTAAGTAATAAAATAAGTAAATAAATACTAAATACTTGTTAAAGAAAACCATAATATAAAAAATGGTTAATAAACCATTTGTTACAATATGGTTAGCGACGGTTTTTTCCTATTGAAATCCTCCTGTAAGATACAAATGGGAAATAAAATTATTTTCAATCATATTCATATGAGAGAATGTATAGAGAATAATTGTAGACCATTTGCAGAGTGAGAACCATATTGTAGTTGCTAAGAAATCCTTAAGAAGAGTCTTCTATTAATTTTCTAAGAAAGGAATAGAGAAGGATAGTTTATGATCAAAGATTGGTTTCTAGAGAGTCTTCTATAGGATTGCAATTACTGGAGTCTTTTCTAGAAGATAGTGCTCATCAGTTGGTTTAATTAGGATCTACCAGATCCTCTTTCATCAAGGTTTCTCTATAAGACCCTAGGTAGGATCTATTCCTAGAAGAGATCCTTTGTGTAATTTGAATTATGTTCTTCTTTCTATGTATTGTTGATGTTATTTGGATATTATCTAATAAATAAAATGTATTACAAGTTTTTGATGATATAATGATGATTTCTATGTGATCTTACCATGTTTAAGATGAATTAGGAATCCATAGGGAATGATTGTAGGTATTTAGGATCATCCTTTAATGCATTTTGTCTTTTCTAGAAACTAGACTTGTGATGTCCTAAATTGAAATTATGAATTGATCAAAGGGATATGATAGGTTTAATTGGTGTTCTAGAAGGGTTTTGAGGAGATCTCAATTGGGTCTTCCTCCGATTCTTCTTTTAGTTCCCCAATTTTGCCTAATTTTAGCCATGAGATCAATATGGACTTTCATTCTTTTTTTTTTCAAAATCTGATAGTCAAATGTTCCATTTCCTTCCTAGTGTTGTGTTGGTTCCACCTTCTGATTGTTTTGATCCAATACCTACAATCACCTAAAATTTGTCTAGTAGAACCTAAGTCCCTAATTGCGATAAAATTGCCTCAAATTAAATCCTAATTCTCAAAGTCATATCTTACTAGACATAATTGTGCAAAGTAGCCCTGAAAATCCCCCTTTTCATAATTAAATCAAAAATCAAAAATCTTATATCAAGCTTACACTATGGTCTAATTTCTAGAGCTCGCATATTTGTTTAATTTCTATAACCTTTCTTTTAATATAAAGTTCTTACACTTTTATTAAAAGAACACATTAACATGTGTGCACACACTTAATCCTGATTAATTAGCATTTAAAGGGGATTTGTGCTTTCAAAATTGTTATTTTGTCTTATCTTACCTAACATTTCTTTTGCCTCTTAATCCTCACCACTCATTTCTACCTAACCTTGCATCTCCTTCATTCTCCTTTTGCCTCTTCATCTCGATCACACATTATTTTGCCTCTTAATCTCTACCCTCCATTCTTGAGGCAATCCCTTTAAAAGGAAGCTCTTCCTTGGCTCAAGGGTTCCATCTTGATTATTGTTTAAGTCCATTCTCTTTCATTCTGACATTCTATCTTAGCTTTTGGTGAATTTAGTTTTCTTGCTTTCTTAGAGTAATTTTGTTATTTGAATTCCTAGCTCTTAGTTGCTTTCATTATATGCTCATAGCTCTTTTGCATTCTTATTTTATTTCATTCTTAGCACTATCTTGCATTGTTAATCTAGTTTTATTTTTTGCATTGTTTCATAGTAATAACTCTTGCACTTTCATTCTAGAACACTAGTTGTTTTGTATTCATTCTAGCTTAATCTCTCATCCTAGCCTAAATCTTGCATTCTAGTTTCATTCTAGTTTTTAATTTGCATTTGAATATTCCATTTTGGAGTAGTCAAGTTGTTGGCAGTGGGCCACCATCTCTCGTAGGATTCGCGACATGGCTTAATCACCTCCTGTGTCTTCTATGAGTCTAGTGGTTGTATCAGGCATTAACAGGTTGATCTTTTGGTGCAACAACAACCACTACTTGTAACAAGTGGTATCAGATCTTGGTCATAGGTTCGAATCCATGCAGGACACGATGAGTGACACTGGGAGGGGGATTATTGGCAGTGGGCCAGCGTCCCTCACAGGATTCGTGACATGGCTTAACCACCTCCTATGTCTTCTATAAGTCTAGTGGTTGTATCAGGCATTAACAGGTCGATATTTTGGTGCAACAACAACCACTACTTGTAACACAAGTCACTAATCCTCTATGCCAATTTGATGAGCATTCAAAGAAGAATTAAACTCGCTTCAATAAGGAAGCAATAAGCAGTTTTTGGGAATTTAGTTGATTCATTTGATATGGCCTCCAATAGCTAAATTCTTGAGCTATTGATTTATTGAGTGTCGGTTTCATTATAGTTGAATACCAATATTTAACCACACATCATTTTTGGCACCCATTGTGGGGATGGATTCTAGGTTTTAGCTCCATTTTCTTGCATTTTTTGTCATTTTGTTGTTGCAAGTTCATATCTTTATTTTGCAGGCGATGATTATCATACGACATTACACAGTATAGTGGGATGACACTTTATAATACTCCCAGATGATCTTTTCCAATTTTTGGAATATCGACTTTGTTCTATGTGGTCTATCATCTTCCTTTTGATAGAAGATCATCTTTGTTTAGCACACTCTATCACCCAGGCATGAAATATCATCTGACTTTTGGAGGTATATCATACGATTTTCTAATAGATTATGAAGTGTCACCCAAATTTGATTGCTTGCATAGTTTGAGTTATTTATCCTAGTTTGCTTGCACTTTTCTTGCATTTCAAGTTTTCTGGTTTCCTAATAGCACCTAACAAGTGGTTTTACAGAGTTATTGGTTTTATTTGCATACTTTTGTGCCCTAACTTGTAGTTTTGTAGAAATTGCTTGCCAAAGATATCAACACTTGCTTGTTTCAAAAATACTAATGCTTTGTGGTTGTAGGACACTTGTCAAATACATATTTGGAGACTACTAATTCATTGGTTTTGTAGGTTTCCTTGGAGATACAAATTAACATTGTGCTTTCATACATTTGGTTTTCTAAGCACCTAGTTCTAATTAGGAGATTTATTTTCTTGTGATTAGTTGAGTAGTTGGAGAGTATGCTCTTCACCTCCTAGAGGATGAATAAAAAATATTGACCTACTTGATTGGTTACTTGTAAAAGGAATCTTGGTGAATGAACATGTCCTTGATATGTTTGGGAGAAACTATGGAGTAGGAGAGTATGCTCTTTTCCTCAGGAGAAATTTAGAAATCTTGACCTCCATTAGCTATCCATTTTACTTTCTTGCTTTTACCTTTACAGGGTCTGCCAAGAGAGCAATCTTTTGGGAACGACCCAAGTGGAAAATAAGCGAACCCGACTAAATTCATCCCACTATAATCAAAAGCTTCCTTAAATCTACAGAGAGGGAAGACTTGACTATTTTTTACTTCTAATGCTTCTTCATGTGTAGGGCCTAGTTGCCTCAATCTTGCTAAGCAAGACTACACTTGACTAGGCGCTTGTAGGACCTTCATGGTCTCAATCTTGTTTATAATACTACAAGGGGAGTAAATTTAACTTGTATAGGGCCAAGAGGTCTCAATCTTTCTTATGAGACTATACATTTTGGGTGCTTGTAGGGCTATAGGCCTTAATTCTTCTTGTGGAACTACAGGGGGTAGAAATGAACGGAGACCCTTACTACACACCTTAGGACTTAGAGGCCAACCATTTTAGTCATGTGACTTCCTTTGTGCAAGGATTGATCCAAGTGGATTTACCTGGATCAAACCAAGATTACTCATCATATGTTCTCCCTTGGATACTAAATCTTGAATGTGGCAATATGGAAAGACATGCGTTGCGAGCATTGTTCTCTTCTAATTGATCCATAAATTGCATAATCCTAGGAAAGGTCATTCAACCACTTCATTATGGGGATAATAACATCAAGTTGTAGGAAAAGGTTGAAACACTTCCCTTTTTTACCTTAGAAAGATTGTGCTTGATGTTCATTAATGTGCTAAGACCCATGAAGATTATTATGAACATACATTTGGTGCATTGTTATACCTTGCTAGACTTCGCAAATGCTTATATCCCCAAAGTTTCTTTACCCTTTGGTGGATTGTTTGGAGACTATTGTGTGATCACATTATTTTTGTTTTCTTGGAAACATTCAAACTTAGTTTAGGGACATATAGACTCATCATGAATCCAAACCCAAACTTGTCCAGATTGATCAAAACTTTTGAAAATAATGTTAAATTGCTCATCTTCTTGCATCTTGTCATGACTAACTATCATAGTTTGATCGAGAACATCTTCATGACCAACCTATCTTTGATCAAGAAAATGAAGAAGAAAATATATCATATTCCCCTGAGAGTCTTCTCTATTTGCAAGAACATCAAGAAAAACCTAATCATCCCTTAGAGTGAGTCTTTACTCCTTTGAGAGAATATTATGAATCAACGTTGGAAAAGCTCCTATAATACAATCTCATCACATTACCTCCAACCACTTCAAGGAGACCTCCATTATGGAGAAATTACTGTGTGTATCATCAACATAATGCACATAAAAGTTCAAATTGCATGAAGTTGAAACAAAAAATTCAAGATCTCATTGATGATGACATAATTGAAATTGAAGATCCAAATGACTTATCTAGTGAAGATATTTCTCTCAAGCTTGATCAAAATCACGAACCCATGTCTAGTAATGGTTCTCATGCTGCCTCTACCTCTTCCATCATGCATTCATCTTTTGAAAAATATAAGCCATCTGAAATTCTTCCATCAAATAAATAAATTAATGCTTTTCATGCTAACTATGCATATCCTCAAGGGCTACCTCTAAAAGAGATCCAAGCTAATATACATCTTTCTACAAGTCTCTTCCATGCTCCAAAGGTCATAGATCCCAAGATTCCTTGTTCTTCAATTCCTAGCATACCTATCCTAAATGTTCCTTCACCAACCCTTCACGAACCTCTCACACATATCCAAACTCCTACTTCATCCTTAGAAGTGGTCTCATGTCAAGAGGAAAATATGAAGTGTGAAGAAATACATATCAATAAAGACCAAGCTACCATCCATCTTTATCCAATGGTTTACCAAAGTCTCATATCCCCATATTCTCATGATGATACCTTCTGTTGGTTCCTCAAAATGACTTATGCACTTAGGCTACCAATATAGCTTCAGATTGGATTCTAGGAATGGTTGATTCCAAATATGCTATGGATCTTAAGTTAACTAGACCAACTATAGGGACAAGACTACCCTCTGCACTTATGGCTCTGTAGAACCAAGGCGGGTGTACCTAATCCAGTAACATATGGCACTTTTAGGACTTTAAACTGGATTGAAACAAAGTAGATGATAGTAAGAAAGTATTGAATGATAACCAGTCATTCATTGAATCTCCATTGCTATGATGGAACAAAAATGGCCTTGTCACCTCAAGACTTTGAGGGACTTTGGGATTGGTAATGCTTAAAATTTGTGGGATGTAACACACCATATCAGATACATCATTGCATAATTTACTTGCTTTTGACTAGTGCCTTATCCATTGGGCCAGAGTCTCTAATGCACAATAGAATACAAAATCCAACTACTAATCTTCATCACAAATCCAAACTATAAATATAAACACCCAAACCCACACTGCTTACAAACATCCCAGTGAAAACCCAATGAATCTATGCTACATCTAGAGCATCATTTAATCTGATCCTAGATCAGAACTAGAGAATGACAACACATGTATGGATAAAACTCCATATAATGAATTAGAAAATTCAAAACTCATTAGATGGGCACATATGGAGAGAAATGAGAAATGATATTTATATTAAGTATGAGGATCATGCCTCTATATACACCTGCTTCAAGATCTAAACCACTTCAATAATATGCAAAAAACTAGAAGTTTTCCTTTGATATAACAATACTGTCTAATACAAGGAACTACTACATCCTAATGGAACCAGGAAATGACTGAAACTCTAGGAGTTAAGCACAACTTCAAACCCTCTGTGGAGACCAGGATTTCAGAACCCCTACAATAATGAGAAGATTTTCCATATATCCCTCAGGAAAAGACCTAAAAGATATTTCAACTATGACACCTGTTACTTCCATAAAGACAATTCTGCAAACAACCTCTTTTCCCACCAAAATTTGACCTCGGAGAGAAAAGAACTTACTGCTCTTTCTTACTTTCTCAAAATTGATTCTAACCACTGCCATTGCGACCATCGTTTCTCGCCATTTCCAACAATATACTACACTTATATATTTGGGCAAAAAATGAACCTCCAGGAGCATTTTCAAATTTCAGCTTCATCAGCAACTTACAGATTTAAAATTTTGAATTTATGCAAATTCAAACTTTACCAATTTGTTTTATTTCCTTCTACACATTTAAATCTTTGACGGCCCCACAAGTGCCACGTGGTGCCATTAGATTGGTCTAACAAATTACTCATCGCCACGTCATCATCCAACTAACCACCATATGTCGCTCTGTCATTACTTCATGTCATGTGTCTCATTCTAATTTGCTGCCAGCTCCAACCGGGCACCTAACTGCAACATCACTACCACGTCATCACCGGTGCCACATGTCAGCCTGTCGCATGATCGCATAGGGGCACCTCCCCTCCTTGCGATCATATGACCACCATCGATCTCCAGCACGTATCTTGAGGCCATCAGATCCTACACAATCACACACTGTCAAAAATACTTTACCATCATGTGGGGCCCGCTCACCATGTCACCTACAACTCACTACCAACTGGGTTCAAAATCAACCTTGGTTTCCACACACATAGTCAAGCCTCTTCACTAGCATCCATTTTCTTGGACAACAGTATATTGTGTGCAACGGCTTATAAACAACTTCTTGTCCATTCCTAGTGTCAATGTGGGATAATACTTTCACCCTTTTATAAATTTTCCTTTCAAAAATATATCTCTTAATGCACACACCAAGCGGGCCCCACACAAAGTCGTGTGGCCCACTTACCTCTTTCTACTTTCTTTACTAACCATCAAAGTGCCTTTGGTTATAAACCTTATAATCACTTTGCTTTTCATGAATGTGGGACAATTTTGAATGAGCAACAACAACAAAAACTCTCATTTGACCTGGAACTCACCTTCATTTGTATTTCACACAAGCCTGAGTCTCCTCCTTATTTCATAGGCAACTCCCTATCTATCACTTTATCACTTACACTAGCATTCCAATGGCTTTGCATGAAGCTCCATGCACATTGTGCAGGCCCAAATTGAAGGTCTCCTCTATTTGCTGGCAGCCCCCAATTCACACACACATAGCCTGTTCAAATAAAAACATGTCATCCTCCAGTTTGCTTTAGCGCATGCAACAATGTTTAGAACATGCCCCTCCCATAACCTGGCCCTTAATGCCTCTCACTATGTATTTGGGCCTGCAAACAATTAGCCAAACAAAGAACTTACGCAAGTGTGAGGAGGCTCACGCAAGCCCCCCAACGTTTATGCAAACCCTTCCCATTCCTTGGTGCATACAGTTCCTTTACACACTGGTGCCTTAACTTTAAAATGCGGGTGCCTTAACTCCTTATGCTGGTATCTGTGTATAAATTGCTATACAACAATCTCTCTTCATACACTCACGCACCGACATTGTACTTGCACAAATTCCCCTTTATGCATATTTCTTTTGTTGTTGTTTCCAACTGGAAATGATTTGAATCTTGATCCCCATTTCCTTTCACATCCATACATTGGTCTTTACATTACTTACGCTAGCACTGCATATATTATGCACTGGCTTTTTCAATTCTTACGCCAGTCCTCCTTGGTCGCTTGCTCTGGTGTGCATCTTACAATCAGTATGCACAAATTCCTTTTACAGGCACTCACCATATTGCTTACACTGGCCCTGTACCCTTCCTAAAGCTATTAACAAATATTATTCTATGGAAGTTGGCCTCTTGGAAAAAAGACGAATGGGCAAACCACCTTCCATGTGAGGAATCAGAAAGAAAGTGATTCTCCTCTCTTTAACAATCTCCCACCTAAATTTTGTTACAAAATAATGAAGGAAAAAAGAGATGCTCATTCTAGCCAAATCAACTCCTGGACATAATCGCCTTCTTCCTCCAAATGGGGAAAATATCATATCATAATTCTTCCACAATAGTTTTTCTTTATCTTTTCCTTGCCAATGCCAGGGATCAAAATTGAGAGGATCCTTATAGAGTTTTCCATTCATATGGATTGTGTAGAAAAATTTCATCACTCCCCATCCTTTAGGTATCACATAGCCTTTAGCTGTGATGTCTTGTGTTGTTTCTCTTACAAGCCCCACTGCTATGCTTGACAATTGAAGAGATTCATTTATGATACATTGAGTGAACTTCATCTTTTTATAGTCTTCCCACTTTGTCATGGTTTGCTTGAATACAATTTGAAGGGTAGGAATGAAATTTCTTCTCAACTTTTCAATGGTTAGTAAATTAACAACACTTCCATGGAGTTGTTTGTGTAGATCTCCTGTCACTGATAACATGCTATACTTACCATTAGATCATGAAGTGATTTGAAGTAACTTGCTTTAAACAATCGTCCTTCATTTTGTAAAACAAACTTGTTGAATTCAGGATCCACAGACACCACCGTTGGCCTTCCAAATAGATTGCATGTCACTTTGTATTTCGTTCAAATCCTTCATGCCATCACAGGCCGTCTTTGAAAAAATGAGGTAGGCTGGACCCCAAGCGTGTCTGGCCTAAATTTTTTTTGAATTCAAACACCCGGACCTCAAACATGTTAAAAAATGAATGGCGTCTCCAACTAGATCCGATCTGGACAATGCCAAATAATCAAAAACTTTGAATTCTAATACTTCGCCAGTCGAAAAACTTGAATAAATTGCCTCCAATCGCGCCATCAAAAGACTGAGCAAAACTTATCACTGGACCTTGAGAGTTGGAAGACATAAACTTTGTATCATAAATAATCACCCTATCAGATGGCTTTATCCATAGATGAATAGGGAAAAATATTTTAAAAGTTGAAATCACCTGTTCAGAATTGTCCAACAAGCACAAATTGAAATCGCTGTAAACTGGCTCGGAAGGAGATGGTTGAAAAATATCAAATGGTGAGCTGAAGGCGAGCCATTGAATTTGGCAGAAGAATCATATGCAAGGAATGCACAAAAACAACCACCATCTGAAAACATGCATCTGACATCAAGTTACAAATTACTGAAAGTGGCCACTTTGTGAAGTTGATCCGGCCAGCACTATCCAATTCACACAAATCACCTCCAGAATTGGTCTCAAAAACTCACCCAATGAAACTTTCACGAACTAGAAACCTGGGCATTGATTCACCCCCATACAAGGTACACGGATCCATAATCATTTTGCCCAAAAGATCAAGTGGTCGATTATAATCAAATGCCAAAGTAAGCATATTAGAAATATTCAGGATTAAAACAATGAAATATGCATAAACTGGGTTTAGAATTGGCTTCGAAAAGTGGTCAGATGGATTGGCAGAGACTTGAAAATCTTCAGACAAGTACTCTTCCAGGTCTAAAATATGGATCATCCTTTAATTATGCTTGACCTTGAATTGGGTGCAAATTGAAAGACCCCAAAGTACGCCACTTAGAAAACTGAATTGTGCACACACAATAAAACTTAATAAATTGCAAATGAAATGGCTCTGACACACAAGCCAAATGGGCACATGGGGGGCTAAAAATTGGTGTGAACACACTCTCTCATGCCTAGATCATGATGAAACAACCGGAACATTATGACCAATCATGGGGCAATAAATGCACTCATCTGAAGTAGGCTTCTCAGTGAAAATCTGAACAGACACTAAATGCAGATTTTTGGAAACACCTTTAAACAACCACTTTAAAAACTTATTAGATCTGAAAGTTAGGAGCTCAAACCTATTGTATATGTCAAATGATAGGTGATGAACACCCTATCCAAGTGATGCCTCGTGAAAATCAACAGGCTCCTTTATCCGTGCACCCAAACTAAGCACTTTTTAAAAAAAATTTAAAGCACTGATTTGACACTTAGAGAAAATTTTAGAAATGGAGTAAAAAATACAACTCGGATTTTTGAGCTCCAACACCTTCATCTCCTTTTATTTATTCCAAGAAGATATCCCCCTACCTCCTATAACTTATCCATATCCCAAGAAAGATCAAAATACTCCTTCCATCATCTCTAATGAGCTTATTAAAAATCAAGAGAAAAGTGCTCTTCCTACATTATCCAAAGATCCTTGTCAAGTTCAAAATATCACAACAACTCCTTGTCATAATCCTCTACATCCATCTCAAAAATCTCTCATTTTTCCTAATCCTTTACATAAGAAATTTTTTGTTTCTCCTATCAAAGCTACTCATGACCCTATTGGTATAAATAAGAATCTTACAGATCAGAGCCTTGGCTATGTTGTTGACTCTATGGATGTTGATATTCCTACCCATTATCTATTTTCATCATCCAAACCCATCCTTGGTGCTTATATCCAAAAGTTGAAACCTTCAAATATTCCATCCATATTGGGTCCCTATGTTCCTCCATCCATAGGACATCTCGCTCCTAGCTTGGCATCCACTTACCCAACCATACCTCAAGATCAACAAAGACATACATCCTTGAGAAACTCCCATCTATCCTTCTATTTGAACCCGCCATATTAGCCTCATTCATCCACAATTCCCAAGTCTTTTGGAAGCAATTTGGATGTACAAAATTAAAGTAAAAAATACAAAAATCCAATTACATATGAAGGTCACCATGTCTTATCTAATTGACGTGTGGCTAAAAAGAAAAAATAAATATTCAAGAGACCACAAGGGTCCTCAAAGAAAAGAATAAAATCAAAGAAAATATGGGTTCCTAAATCCATCATGGAAGAATTGTGATCAAAAGCATCTAAAAGTAAAGAAGAATCAAAAGCTATGTGGATTCCCAAGTCTCTCTTAAAGGACTTGGATATAAAAGAAAATTTGAAGTTGACCTTCAAGCTTCCAAATACTTCCAGTCTGCATCCTTCAAACATCTTACATCATCTCCTTCATCCATTTTGGGTCCTTGTGTCCCAAGATCCATGTCACTTTCTACACATCAAAACGTCAAGCTATCCAATTGATTCTCCCTCTAGTTGTCCACTACTCTCCAAGGTGTGTGTCGATGTTGATCTTGTCACCTTTTCCACCTACACAAATATTTCAATTCCCTATCCACTATCCAACACCAACTTACTATCCTTCCATCTCCTATCCTTCAATTCCCTTTGTCCAATCCATTGCATAAAACATATGTCCTTATCCTCCATCCCATTTCCCTATCATCACCTTATCAACATCTTTAAGCATACCTCTCATCAACCTTGGTCAATCATAGCATATCTTTCCAAAGGAGCATTATCCAAAGAGCATTAGGCTTGACTTCCTCCAAAAAAATAAAAAAATAAAAAATAAATAAAAATGTTCCTTGGTGAAAACCTAGAAATAGGCACCTTGGTAGAAAAAGTAAAGACAAATAAGTTCTTCATATGGTGAAAACCACTACTTGTGGCACCTTGGACAAGTACCATGATGAAAATCTGGCAAACAAGCATCATGTGTAGTCTCTCCCTCTTGCACTCTACACTTGGGGGGCAAGATTCATCCATACTAGCTATTTCATGTGCACCCATACTTCCTATTTTTACCTTTGATCTTGGCAAGGTTGAAGTATCCATGAGCATCATATATCCTTCCACCTGTTATCCTTTCCATTAGCTTACTCACTTTCTTCCATCCATGCTACCCTATCATGATATTTCTTATCCATAATTCATCATCACTATTCCTGAGCATTATTTCCCTAATCCCAAACCATTAACTCATAACCTCCATCACCCTTTATACTGATTGTGCTATCCTATCACTATTAACCCCTTGGTCTTGATCAAAATAAAGAATGAAAAAAATGAAAATAGAAGTCTCTTGACATGTCCACTCTTTTGGATCACATTCTTTCATGATGCCAGGTCATTATCCTATATGCTATCCAAAACCACTGTTATATTCTCTTTACCTAGCTTGGGTAATCTTGAGGAGACTATCCTTGAAGGTTGCATTCACCTATTTCATCCCTCATGATATTTTTTCTTCATCCATCAGCCTAGTAATCCATCTATCATGTCCTATGCCTTGCTAGACATTGGGGGCAAACCAATGTGATCTTTCTTGAGAATGAGTAATCTCTAAAAAAAATTAAAAAGCGTATAAAATCTTGAAAAAACTCTTTAAAATTGTAAAATATCCTGAAAAAATGATCATCCTGGTGAAAACCTAGAAACGCGCTTTGATGTATCAAAAAAAAATCAAATATCAAAATACAAGAAAATAAAAAAAGATAAAATGTGCCTTGGTGAAAACCTAGAAATAGGAGCCTTGGTAGAAAAATGAAATGATCATCTTAGTGAAAACCTTGAAAACATGCTTCACTTGTAAGCAGTGCTCCATATATCAACGCATGGCTGAGCTCTCATGGTTTCATCAACCTTCTTGCATCCATCTCGCTCCATGTCTCCTTTATACCGTCATGAGCTGGAACTAGTCTTAGTCTTGTCCTCGGTTCTTATCTACTGTTTGGGGGAAAATTGTACACCTATCTGAGTTGTCAGTGCTTTATCACTTGGTTAATCTTTTGAGCTTAACCTGCATCAGTTTATTAGTCCTTCCCGATGGGCAATTTATCACTGACACTACTTGGTGTTTTTCAATGCCTCAATCCTACAATATTTCTTAACATTACCAATCTAGACATAACTATGTTTATTAACACATCGGATCTTGCACTATCCATTGCGCACTTGCACTTCGACACTAGCACAAAGGTATTCCTTAACACCCAACACAAACTACATCCTAGAAAATTGATAATAACTGAGATCTGTTGAACTATTTTCTTGTGTGTTGTTTGTTATCATTGATTTTTACTTGCTATGTCCTCTAAGGTCACTTGACGATGTCTACTTGACTACAAATTCATGACTGGGGGCATACCATATTTTCTTTGATTTATGCTTGTGGTGCAATTTCAATGATCATAAGTTGTCTAATAAACTGGGTGTCTGTGGTAAGAGCCTCCATCATGATTGGAACACCACACATACATCAACCCTCTTTATTTGGATACTAAGGTGAGGTTGGAATTATCTCCTTGTCTGTTTCTCATGTGTGGCATGTACGACAACACTCCTAGTTATTTTGGCAGCTTGTGCTTCGATATGAGTTTTTTCTTAGAATATTAACTTGGAAACCATGTTCAGGTCATCTCGAATCTTGTGCCTCGATGCTTATGTGTATTTTCTACATCTTATCCAATAGGGTCATATTCATATTTCCATGGTCACTCTTGCACCATTGAAGGTTGTACTAACCTCCGATGTCCCAAATTGTCAAATGATGAAAAATGAACAACTACAAGATTAGTGACTTGATTTGTCTCTTAGGTTGCATTTCATTCTAGGATTGCATGTAGTTGTGCATTTCAGGTCTCCCTTGAGCTATGCTTTCTTTTATCCTTTCATTCTCTCCGTCGAGGTAGTTGATTGCAAACCCTTAATCTTTATCCTAATTTCAGGATCAAAATCAAAATTCGAGATTATTTTATTATCAAATGTAGTTGATTGTTGATGTTATCATTTCCTGCTTGCTCCCACCTTCTTTCTTCCTTTCCATTTTGATCCCGAGGGGGCATGACCATATAGAATTTTTTTTTTTTCAAATATCCTAATCTTCAAATCTAGCAATTGAATCAAATCTTTATCAATCAAGTCAATTAGTGACTAAACATCATCACATAGGGCATCTCAACTTGAGATTATTTACATCCTTTCTAAAAGAGTGTTCTCATCACTTCATATTAGTTCACTCATATGAACATCTTTTCAATCTCTTGGGGCATATGAGGTTCATCAGGACCCATATCAATCTGATATTGTCTCTCAAGTGGTTAGCTTCTTCAAAATCCTTGTCGAGGCAATTATCTCAAAGCTCTATGACAGATATTCAGTCGCATCGCTTCATATTAGGCTGGATACTCTTGTCTCACTCATTAGTATTTTCTCAATCAATTCTGGAGCTGATAGCTATCATCGATATTCATTCAATCAAGTTCAAAGTCGGTTCTCCTTATCATAAATAGTCTCATTGCTTCACATCATATTGTTCTCTGATCTAGCTACTATCTATTATTTGAATCAACGCGTTTCTTGCACATTGATTCAAAGAGGGGCAAATGTAATCACCTAAAAAATTTCTAGTAGAACCTAAGCCCCTAATCTCGATAAAATTACCTCAAATTAAATTCTAAATCTCAAAGTCATATCTTTCTAGACAATTGTGCAAAGTAACCCTAAAAATCCCCCTTTGCATAATTAAATTAAAAATTAAAAATCTTATATCAAGCTTACACTATGGTCTAATTTCTAGAGATTGCCTATTTGTTTAATTGTTATAACCTTACTTTTAATATAAAGTTCTTACACTTTTATTAAAAGAACACCTTCACATGTGTGCACATACTTAATCCTAATTAATTAGCAATTAAAAAGGATTTTTTCTTTCAAAATTATTATTTTTTCTTATCTTACCTAACATTTCTTTTGCCTCTTAATCCTCATCACTCATTTCTACCCAACCTTACATCTCCTTCATTCTCATTTTTCCTCTTCATCTCAATCACACATTCTTTTGTCTCTTAATCTCTACCCTCCATTCTTGAGGCAATCCCTTTAAAAGGAATCTCTTCCTTGGCTCAAGGGTTCCATCTTGATTATTGTTAAAGTCAATTCTCTTGCATTCTAACATTCTATCCTAGCTTTTGTTGAATTTAGTTTTCTTTCTTTCTTAGAGTAATCTTGTTATTTGAATTCCTAGCTCTTAGTTTCTTTCATTATATGCTTATAGCTCCCTTGCATTCTTATTTTATTTCATTCTTAGCACTATCTTGCATTGTTAATCTAATTTTCTTTATTGCATTGTTTCATGGTAATAGATCTTGCACTTTCATTCTAGAACACTAGTTATTTTGCATTCATTCTAGCTTAATCTCTTATCCTAGCTTAAATCTTGCATTCTAGTTTCATTCTAGTTTTGCATTTGAATTTGAATCTTTCATTTTGGAGCAGTTAAGTCACTAATCCTCTATGTCAATTTGATGAGAATTCTATTGTGGTTCCACAACCACACTCCCCTGTTAAGCCACTTGGCTTCAAGTCCCCCCCTCCTTTTGGATTGCTCTAGGTTTTTCCTTTGCTTGTCTGTTTTGTTGTTTTTCTTTAGGTCTAGTTGTTTTCTTTGGTCTTGTTTGTGTTTCACACTTTCACACTTTCAGAATCCCGAAAGTGCGAAAGGCTTGAAAATACGATAAACCTTGAGCATATTCGATTCCAAGGGTTTTAGACTTTCGGAGGTTCGGACACTGAAAGGTTCGATTCTTTGAAGAGAACTAGCCTTTCGGCATTTCAAGATTTCGGAGGTTAGGGACCCACGAAAGGCCGATCAACAAAGGTGGTTGATGTCACCCCCATTGGTTGCCTATATAAGGTGGTGAGCCACTTTTCAACTCACTTATTTTATACTCCCGATCATCATTTTTTCAGAGCTTCTGGGCGCATTTTCTTCCCGATTTTTAATTTTCCAGCTCTTCTTGTCTGCTTTTTGGTTTCTTATCCTTTGACGTGTTTGAGGTTGGTGTCTTCATCCTCCCTCTATCTTTTCTTGTTGGTTTTTGGTTGTGTTTCCAATTTTTTCTTTCTTAGTTGGCGTTTGCTAGGGTTTATTCATTTTGGTTGGTCTTGTCCTGCTTCGAGGTCGCAGGGTTGTCCCCCTGGACCCTTTAGCCTTGGGTTCATGGTCGGACTCGTTTTGAGCTCATTTTTGAGCTCAAATCCCTTAACCCTTGTCTTCAACTATTCGGCCATAAAAATTTTGGACTTTCGCAGTTCAAAAATCAGAGAGTATCTATCTTCAAGGAAATCAGCTGTCTCATTTTTGGGGTTTTTGTGGTTTCACACATCGAAGATTTGAAATGCTTGAATCGTCGAAACCTGAGCTTTTGCACCTTCGAAGCATTGAGCCCGAAGCTCTGGCTAGGTCCCCTTCTTTTGGTGTTTTGGCCTTTTCGGCCTTTCGGAGGTCATGTACCCCTGAAGGTCTGAATGGCCGAAATTGGTTTCTAGAGGCTTTAAACTTGAGTAGTTTAGTTGTTTCTATCTCATTTTTCATTAGAGTTTCTTGCATAATTTGTGCAGCTTGATGATCTCTAACTTGTGTGCCTTGGCTCTTTGAAGAAATGGCAGAGAAGGTCAACTCACCCGCTATGAGGTATTAATTCAAAGAATATCACACACCCTCCAAAGTGGGGAACTTGGATGATGAGATCACAGATATTGACATCGGGAACGTCAGTTGGAATGACTACCTAGTCAAATGTGCACAACCAATGGGGAGGTTCGAGGACCACTTCATTAGTGTATTGTTCTCTGGTAAACACAACATCACACCCGGTATCCATCCTGTCATCAGATTTGATCACTACTCTAGAAAGTCACTACATACCAGATGAAAGAATGGTTAAGAATAGCATGGGCAAAGTAGTTTTGGATCTTTGGCTAGACAACATTGAAGATGTCTTCCACCTATCCAAGGGGGTAGACAAGTTTTACAGCTTCTCCATTGGCAAGGGAATGGAATTTTACAACAAAGATGTCTCATTATCCCATGAGATTGTGAACAAGGAGTACCTCATACAACCTCTGCACAGAAATAAGTTGGAAAAGATAGACATGCGGAGAGGATACATGAAAGAAGACGTCCAGGCAGCTATCACTATGATTAGTTGGGTGTATGGACTGCCAAAGTTAGTACAACTAGAACCCTGGATGATCCTACTCATTGAAAAAATAAAGGACAGGCAGGCAAGATTTGATTGGGCCACCATCCTTAGTGAGAACTTGTATCAACAGTTGATCATAGTAAAGAATGATCCGCACTTCTACATGATGTCTTATGTTGTGTACCTATTGGTTGCAAGGGTGGTGTACCCGGGATTGGTGAAGGTTGGTGCTATGGGTGATCAGAATGCATGGCCATTCATAGTATACCCACAACTGGTTTGAAAGGAGTGCTACACACATGACAGTCCTAAATTTTGTATTGTCAATGATGCTTTTGTGTTCACTATCATACGCGCAATAGAAGGAGACTATGCCAAAAGGATGTCAACAGAAGCTGCTGCAAAGGTGAAGGCCCTTGGGGCATTTTATATTCAGTTCAAAAATTTTACATACATTCGGGTGGCAGGAAGCACCCTGGTTCCTAAGAAGCTTCCAAGATATCCATCAGATAGGGTAGTCTTGTTGGAGATGGCCCGACAACTATCAGATGCCCATGAACATATTTGGCTCAAGAAGAAGCATTGTTGGGATTTCCCAATTTCCATAAGGCCCCACTATGTACAAGACATGAAGATCTGTAAGTCCCTAACATTCGAATGGGATGAATTCTCACTATAGAGTTACAACCTCATAAGGACCCAATTTGATCCAATTGGTACATACAGTCACATAATGGGAAGGCATTATGTACACAAGCCCCACATTGAGGACCATTGGATAAACTACCTTGATGACTATGAGGTTAGAATCTATGACTACTACCAAATGAGCTTGGAGTTGGCACATACTACTCTATTGCTGAGGATACCCAAAAAGGTGAAGGAAGCTGACTCTAAGGATGTCCTAGATCTTATTTACAATTTGGATAAAGTATACACCAGGGCTATTTTGAATGTGGAGGTCGATAGGGATGCAAATGATGACATCAACTTCAAGGCAAGACATGTCATCAAAGAAACTAAGGCATGGATCACTCATCCATTTCCTATGGATCTAGTGCCAATGAAACAACAACCAAATCAGCCCTCCAAGGAAAAGAAGAAGAAAGGGGAGAAGGTGTTGATGCCACAGTTCAAAGAGGTTGCGCCACAAAAGCCAAAATAGTGTATAGATATGAGTGCCCTACGACATACGGCTCTGCTACCCACTCAAAGAAGCCCAAAAATAGAATGATTGGAAGCATAGCACCTACAGATGCTCCTTCTTCTACCAGTCCTGAACCTCCGAGTGTACCAAAGAAGGAACCTAACTTCAAGGTAACTAGACCTAGGCTAGCCAGGGTGATAAAATGGCACATATACAAGAGGAAGAAAGACTCGACGCCCACTCATATGGACACCCTCTTAGAGGAAGATGAAGATGAGGAGGATTAATTGCCCCTAAGTAGAAGAACCTGGTCTGCAAGATTCTTAAAGAGAAGGCGGGTACTAGAGGAAGACCAACAAGAAGATGTCGAAGGAGGAACCCAAGGAGAACCTATAAATCTAGATGCTCTAGGAGATGATAAATTTGACATCTCTGATTTCGAAGGACTTCATGGCTTCAAAGAGTCCAAGCAATGGGATCCAACTGCAAGAAAATCCTTTTCTTTTGATTCCCTCCCTACACAGTTCACTAGTCCTCTTGGAAAAGTGGGAGAGGAAGTCCTGCAAGACTCTCAGGAATCAGTCGAGGAGGTCGTAGCTGAAATTCAGAAGGAAACTATAGAGTCAGGAAGAGATTCTTCTATAGGTGTCACTTTTGAGGAAGACATAGCAGCACAAATTCCCCTGGCTTCACACTCAGTTCCACCTCCACCTACACCTATGCATCAAATTCCACCTCCGCCTTCACATCCGACACCACCAACCACTCCACTTCCACCTCCGGTTCAAACTAATCCATTGCCACCACAACCTATGCCTATTCATGTTCCCATGCCAACTCCACCTCCTCCGGCAATGCCTTCACCCACTCCCCCTATTGCTCCTACTCCTCCCATGCAGAACCCTCCTTCCCAAGCTCCTATTCCACCACTTGTCCAAATTGAAACATTAGCACAAGGGCCTCATGAGCCAGAGAAGGAAATAGAGGTGATCGGTGAGATTTTGTCGGAAGGACAAGATGGATCTGAGAAACGGGTTGAAGAGGAAGAACACACAAATGTGGAAGAGGAGCTGAAGGTGATGGAAGAGCAAGAAACATAAGGAGGAGAGGAGGAGAGTCACGAGGAGATGGAGATAGAGCACCCAGCTACTACCTCGACTCTTGCCGCCCCTTATGATCCCCTTAATGCCTTTTCAAAGCCCACTTGGTTCACCAAGGATATCCAGCCAAGAACAAGGGTGTATACCGATGATGATACATATATGGCAGCATTCTATCATATAGGATCTAGTACTTGAGCAAGAACTCTCTCATATGTAATGCAAGATCATGTGGGCAGATGGAAGGCTCAGGTGGCTCTCCCCACAATGAATGTCAGTATGGAGGAAGTCACTCCAAATGATTATGTGCTTGAAGAGGTAGACCTAGGAGAGTCGAATGGAGAGGGAAGTAAAACTCTGGCTACACTAGGACTAAAACATGTCTTAGGATTCATGGACAAGGATGAAGAGAAGATCAAGGCATTAATGGAACAAAATGAAGCAATGAAGAAATTTATCCTTAAGACAACGAGTCCCATTGACCCTAGTAACCCTGAGGCCTCATTACACGCTATTTTGGAGAAAAGGGGTGATGTAAGTATATCAGCAAACGTCCCACATTCTTTTGTTCAGGCATGTGCAAATTGAAAGGAAGATTTTGAAGAGTTTATTAGGGTGGCTCTCAAGAAGATTCTAAGGCCTTTTAGAAGTATTCTTCAGGGAATCACATTTTTGGTTGAAATTATGAGTGAGGAGGATGGTCTGGAGGAGAAGATCTAGAAGTGGTGGAAGGCACTAGAAGATCTCATGGTAATAAGGAAGCAGTGCTTCCAAGTTTTGGTCAAGGTATATGAAGGGTTAGAGCTGGATAATTTTGAGGAATGGATCCAAGATATCACTAGCGCTTTGACCATTTTTGAAAAGGTGCTAAAAAGGATGAATAAAAGGAGGGATAAAGGTCTACTTTTTGTGGGGGAAATGCATAAGTTTTTTGAAGGGTTAGACCTAGATTTATATGAAGAAGATGATGAGAAAACAATGCATCCCGTAAATGTCATTGTAAATCAGTATCTGGACATCTTCGAAGGAGTTACTACAAAAGAAGATCTCCAATAGATGTTCTATTAGAAGGAAGAAATTCAGAAGATAATATCTCAGGAAGAGGAAATAAAGGGGTTTGCAGTGGAATTGATCACCTTTCAGGAGAAACAACAAGAACTCCTTAAAGGGGTCAAAATGGATGACTTCGAAGAGGTGCAAGATATTGTGGATAGGTTCCACAAAGCTCACCCAAAAGTCCTCCTAAGTTGATAGACATCTAGTTTTGACTTAGTCAAATTTTGTATGGAGAAAAAACATTTTTCACACTTAGTTTGAAGACCTGGATTTTTGACATTTTGGCCCTAGAGGATTTTCGGCCTCCGAAAGTTTGAAAGTTGAGAAAAGGTCACCTCCACACGTAGTTAGTTCTGGAGCTTCATTTTTTCGAGACAACAGTCAAGATCCAAAATTTCTGGGAACAACTACCATCTAACTTCAGTCGTCTCCAACTTGTTTTTTTAGTCAGAAAGATGACGTCAAGAGGGTCATTTTTGCATGATTTGAGGGCCTCTTCTAGTTGAGTCCACGTGGGAGAGTCATAACAGAGAATAAAGGGCAGGATCACAAAGTTTCATGAAGAACAAGCATGAGTTTGAGTTTCATTTTTGAGTTATTTTATGCATGATCTTCTCTAGTTTTGTAATGCATGAGGTTTAATTCCATGCTAGGGTAGTTATAATTTGTTTTAGAGATAGTTTCCTTCATGTAATCTCTAGTTTAGATTTATTTTCGAGGTTTAGATGCAGCCGAAACCCTAGTTGCAAAATTGAGAGCACAACTCTATAAATTGTACGAACTCAATGTAATGAAGGTCAAATTTTTCTCATAATACAATACATACAATTGGTGCTTCAATAGTGGTGTGATTATTCTGCTATCTTTGCAAGATTTATGAATGTGTGAATTGCTCATTTGTTTATTTCAAAGAACCGGTTGATTATGTGGTGATTTTGATCTGCAATTCTTGTAGTCCGGTGTTTATTTTTGTGGCATTACTTTGTCATGACAAATTATTGAGAAGATCTCTTTTTTTCGGTGCTTTGAAGATAAACTTGTCTCGCGCGTGCGCACATCCGTGGTGGCTTCATGATTTGATGAGTTTTGGCTTATTATATGTCTGCATTTATTTCCATTGATGATTGCATCTACCTGGCTGAGATTGTGATTTCACCAGATCTCTATTTTGTGGGTTTTTCTCATCTTGGTATTTTAATTCACGAAGCAGTATGATATTGGTTCATGTCCATTAGTTTCTTTTAGAAGATTTCTTTTAAATTCTCATTTCCTTGCCTCTTACGTTCCTTGTATATAAGTTACAATAGATAAATTAGATTAACATTATTTTCATTCAAAAGATCTGAAAATCCCAAAAAAGAAAGTATTGTTGTGTTTAAAGTTTGTTTTGCAGCCTTTTCGAGATACAAACCAGAAAAGGCCTCCTCGTGAACAGATTCACATTTATCTTCCATTGAGATATCCAAGCAGTTGAGACACAACCCAGAAGGAACCTTGAGATTGACTAATATAATTCTTCCAAGAGGAAATTTGCTCACGTAAATTCCTAGCTATTGTCTCGTGTAAAAACGACGCTCAACACATTCAAAGAATGATTCAACTAGGAAGCAATAAGCCATTTTTGAGAATTTAGTTGGTTCATTTAATATGGAATCCTATAGCTAAATTCTTGAGCTAATGGTTTATTGAGTGTTGGTTGCATTATAGTTGAATACCATTCTTTAACCACACATCAATACCTAGTTGTGTTGTTTTATTTTATGAGTTATGTTGAATTATTTTGTGAATTATGTTGTTTTATTATGTGAGTTGTGTTGTTTTATTATGTGAGTTTTTTTGTTTTATTCTACGAGTTAAGTTGAATTATTCTTTGATTTGCATTTTTTTATTCTATTAGTTGCATTGAATTATTTTTTGACTTGCGTTGAACTATTTGGTGAATTGTGTTGAATGATTTAGTGAGTTGCATTGAAAGAACCCCAGATCTATGTTGTTTCACTGTTTAGTTGCATTGAAACAACTTAGAGAATGTATCAATCTAAATTACTTAGTGTGTCACTTTACATGCATTACTACATCACTTTATAGGCATTATTGCATCCCTTTACAAACATTACTATGTTGAATTTCTAGAAGACTATTTTTAAAGTTATTTTGGTCTCTTAAGGCTTGTTTGGTTACCAAAGGCTATTAGGGTATGATTTTGATGCATTTGACCTCTGAATACACTAAATGTTGTTCTAATTTCATGATTGGCTCATTTTTATGCCTTCTTATGCATTGAATCAATTTGAGTACCAAATTAATTAGGGTTTAGGGTTGTCTGATGGATTAGGTACAACTAGTGATTACCTAAACCTTATTAATTGTTGATAAGATGTCATAATGGCATGTTTTATGTTGTGATATGATTTTTTATGCATTCATGATATTGTATTTGGGTAGAGAACCTAAGTACACTAGGTGACTCTCAATGGGGGTTGTGGCCCCAAGTGGTTGCCAGCATAACCCATTGATAAGTTATCTAATCAAGTGAAAACCTTAGTAAATAGGAAAGCGAGGGGGGGGGAACATATTAAACAAGATTAATTTTATGTCTTTCCCATGCCACTAGTTCTTTTACAGGCTAGGGATGAGAGTGGGAGAAGGAACCTTTGTGATGGAACAATTGAACAACCTTGTCTCCATGGAAAGGTATTCACTTTTACATGTCCCTACTTAAGGGTTGAGGTCTATAGTTGAATTCTAGGGTAACCAAAGGGGTGAGGGCTATGCAATGACACTCACCTAGCTTGTAGCCAAGAGTCTCTTCACTTGTTTGATTATGCCTCTAGTAGTCCTATTTTGATTTGTTGTCTTTTGCATTTCATGATTTTTCTTTAAAGGGTTTTACCACCTTAGGTATGTCCTAATTAATACCTCTTGCATGGGTCTTGGTTTTTATATCCTAGCTTGGGGGAATGGGATTACTGGTCTCACCTGGTTGGGTGGTTAATCTTTATTATATCGAGGTACTGTATGTGACCTCATGGATGATCCTTGCACATGTTGCTTCCAAATCTGTAGATTAAAGACTTTATACTGTATCATGTTGAGATGTATTGGCATATCTTCATTCTTGTAAATGTAAACTCCTAAAAGGATTCATTTATATATGATATATTGATGTATATTGAGTCAAAGAAATGTAAAGGGAAAGGGTAGTTCTAGGTGATAATAAATGGGGAAAGATTATATTGTATTGTGGACATGATATTCACATTAAAAGAAAGTTGTTTATGTTACTTTTTCATGATTCTTCTATCTTCTTATAATCATATTTAAAGGAAATGAACTTAGATACAGTTATGTTCGGATGCATCCAAAGGAATGTTAAAAAGAAAGAAACATTATTTATTGATTTAAAGTCTAAAAGAATTTGTTATGAAAGGGGTAGAATAGTAGTTGAATTTGTATTCAACAGATGGTTATGAATCAATAACAAGATAGTAACTTGATTAGTTACGTTAGATGGTTAATTTATGTTTATGGGAAAAGATTGAACTAGGAATGTTTATGTGGTGCATTAAAAGGAACTTAGAATAATGAAGTTTTAAGTTAATGCATACCTTAATAAACTACTAGTTAGTTAGATAATGTTTCTTTAGAAGCGACAAGAGGGAACCTGTGGGGACATAGTTTTAGATTTAGATTGCAATTTACATTTTTAAAAAGTTTGAAAAAGAATATTAATCATTCTTTAAAATCTAGAAATGAAATCATGCATTGCATGTTAGTAAAAAAATTTACTTACATCTTTAGAGTTTTGGTGCCTTGTCCTTTTAGGTTCCCACAAAAAGACTATAAAATTCTAAACATACAAGCAAACTAATTTTTATATAGATATGAATGGAAAGACATATATTTATAATCTATTAGAAGATAAATAGTAATATCTACACAACGTGAACATTTTAATTTTTTATTTTAGAAATATACTTCACAAAAGTATTGTGAATATTTTGCAATGTTCTAGTTGACTAACTAATCACAATCACATTTAGAAATGAACATGCTACAAATGCATGCACTAAATCAAGGTTGAATATGAACTTTGAATTCAATCTTTAGAGGTCTCAAGGAATTTATTACGATATTCAAACAAACCTATATGAACATGGTACCACTAAAATATAATACGCAAAAAATGAAACTTGAAACTTGAGGGCTTCATTTGAATACTTTCTTCCTTTTGTTGGTTTTGTGAATGTTCACTATCTTTTTATTTCCAAATTCTCTTTTATAAATGACACTTTTCACCTTAGGTATCCCCCAACAAATTGCTACCAACTCAAGGGAGGCATGTAAATTAGCATTAAACTCATAAGTCATTTTATTATTGATTTGCAATAATTGTGCACATCTTCTAGACATTTCTTCTCCTTGGATCACTGTTACAATGATGTTAAAATTTAATTCAATTTACATGCACAATGGATATTTTCTCACTAATTTGCAACCATTCTTTATGTTAATGTTGAATAAGATTAAAGTACCTAGCATGATAAATTATCCATAAAATCTACAAGTATGGCCCCAATAAGCTATGTTCCATTACTCCTAAAGACTACAAATATCTTAGGATAGGATAGTTAGGCGAAATACTAGATTATTCGTATATTTAACATGTTTTGGGTAAGGTTGTAATCTTTGTGTGAATAGATTCTCATGAATAACTTAACTTCTTGAACTTGCAACCCTTTTAGATACAAGAACAAACACCTCTTAATGTTGAAGTATCCCTTTGAAACTTAGGCATTTTGTACCAAAAGGAAATAATAAAGTGGTCCAAGATTAATGAATTTTATGATTGATTAATTTTAAAAGAGATTAAATATATTTAGGACCTTTTCAAGGTTTTTGATGATTTCAATAATAAGGAGACATTAAAAATATTATTTAATCTGATATAAGTGTCGGGTCAAGATAAAGTATGGATTAAAAGGAGATAAAACTTAATACAAGTATACAATTTAGGGGCCTCGCAAATATCAATAAATCCTTAGGTTTGAATAATTTGGATACCATAATTATCATTTAAGACTACTTCTTCTTTCAATATTATTTCATCAATTCTATTCCTTGATCCTCAACATCGATGATCATTCCCTCTTCTTTTGATTATGCACATGAACTATTTATATTTCTCAAAACCTTCTAGAACACCCACTTGACATCCATTCACTAACTAATGTTTTTCAAATCAACATATGGAATCGCACTCTATGATCAATCCATACACTAGTCAAAGCTAGAATGTATAACTTTTCCTCTAACCATGTCAATTCTCTAGTCAACAACTTGCCAAAAAGGCACCCCAAGTTACTTCTTAGTTCAAATTACTCTTTACAAGAAATTTACTTACATTCCTTTTGATAATTTATTAAAGATTGGTGCTTCTTTTAGCTCACCTTTCTCACAAGTCAAACTTGCAAAAAATGATGTTACTCGTAAGTCTTGCAAATTGGTGCTCAAATTGATAGATCTTCCTTTTGAAAAAAACTACTTTTAATGCCAATACCACTTCACCTTTTAGTGCTTTGTCAAAAACCCTATTCCAATACCATGGTACTAAAGAACACTTTATCTTTCTCTCAAATATATTTATTTCAATCTTATGAAACCTCTACCCAACACTCTTATTGGAGCTTGATGTTCACACATGCATACCTTATACCTAACACTATAGTACTAAAATAAATCCTCACAATCCTCTATTTTGTGAATTATCTCTCTTATGCATCATTTATGGTGTCATTGATAATCTACAACTGATTGAATAACCTGATGAACTGAATGGACAAGTGAAAGATGGTGATTAGAGATCACCGAGATATTAAACTAACATGTAAGGCAATTAAATCAGTCAATATGTTGTCATTGATGTCAATAAGATTTGACTATACTTATCATGATGGTTACAAACATTTGAAGAAGGAAAATGATAAAGGAAAGAGATATCTACATGAAGAAGAGATGGATATGGAAATATGGCTAAGGTATACATTGGATAACTCATTGATGAGTCTATGGCATCATTTTGTTGACTTGATTACATTACATGAATTTGTTATGCATTAAAGATCAGAATTGAACAAGCTAATGTGGTCGGTATGTTGGTGTTTCAAAATGGCTTACGCTCTTAGGCTGCCAATATACCTTCAGACAAATTTTAGGAGTGGTTAATTTCAAAATGTATAGGGATCCTAAGGTAATTAGACCAACTATAGAGACAAGACTGCCCTCTGCACTTTTGGCTCTGCAAAACCAAGGTGGGTATACCTAATCCAGTGAAAACAATACTCTTATTAGACTAAGACTGGATTTGAATAATAGATGATAGCAAGGAAGTACTAAATGCCAACCAAAAATTCATTGACTCTCCATTGCTATGTACAAACAAACAACTCCCCAACCAAAGTTTAAAAGATTAAAATTGGTTCTTGATTTAATTTGTTGATTACAACAACCTTGATCAGTGTATGTTAACAAGAGATTTACTCATTTAGGCCAGTGCCTTATCCATTGGGCAAGATTTCCTAGATACCAAAGATGCAAAGACCAGACAATATTTGAAATTCATAGCCATAAACACATCTACCATGATTCTTACTACTTATAAAGAATCCTTATACATACAAGGATGAATTCATATCCCATCCAAAGCAATATTTAATCCAATCCTAGATCAGAACTCAGGAATGAAGATACATACATGAACAATTATGCAATGAACTAGAAAGTTCAAAATTCATTTAACTTGACACAGAGGAGAGAAAAGAACCATATATTTTTATTAAGTATGATGAATCCTTCTTGTGCATACAATCTATCCTGAAAAATCAAGCTTGCAAATAATAGCTTAGACCTGCAACTTTTTATCTGATGCAGGGGCATCCTCGGTTCCTAAAGATTCTGTCAGTCTCAGTAGTTGTCTGGTGGAGTTTGGTTAATTGGCTAGTAATCTCGGTGGATGACTGGAGTTTCTTAGTCTTTGATGATGGTTCTTGGTCAAAGTTTTTTAGGCTTCACCGATGGAGCTCGGTGGTCTTGGTGGTGATCCTCGGTTGAAAGTTCTGATGGATCTCAGTGGATGATGGTCACTTAGTGACTTGGTGTTTTCTTTCTTGGTGCTTGGTTACCGACATGGTCTCGGTGTTTATGTTTGTTGCTCCATTGCTGAAGTGGCTCGGTCGCTGGAGGACTTGGTCGCTAAAGGAAGCTTGGTCGTGGAAGGAGACTCAATATTTCTGGTGCTCGGTAATACTTGTGGAGCTCGGTTGTTATGCTTGCTCGGTATATTTCCTGGAACTTGGTAGTTTGGATTACCGATGGTTGTTCTTGGTGAATCGGCTTGGCCAACTGGTGCATTTAATTTGGGTCGTGCTCCTCGAGTTATGGATTGAACATTGGATGTGTCGAGACCTAGATCTGGTGTGTTGTATTCTCCTATGTGGATTTGGAGGCCAACATGGAGAATTTATTTATTGTAAGGCTATTGGAGAGCCAACTGATGTTTGAGCATTTAATATTTGTTTGTAAGGGTTACTTATTTCATCCAGCTGACTTGTGGTTGATGATTAGTATATAAGGGGTGCTTGGGTAGTTGTTTAGAGGGAGGGGAGATTTAGGTTAGATCTGGTGGTGGAAGATAGCAGAGTTAGTAGCTTGCGAGCTTAGGAACAAGAATATTTCTTGGTGGCCTACGAACACAAGTTTAGATCTTTCTTGGAGTGCCTACCAGTGTCCTGTTGTGTTGTAGACCTGGGCTAGCTAAGGAGAAGTGTGTTGGATCTTGCGTGATCTAGTAGAACTATTCTTGCTTTGTAATTAGCCGTAACTGGGAAGACCTTATAGCCCAACACATTGCATGTAATTAGTTGTTTATGAATAGAGATATCTATTTTCTTTCAGATTTGGTTTTGGTGCTGTGTTTTTCCATTGTGTTGTTGTTGGCTGGAAGTTTGGACAATCCTTAATTGGATCCTCCATCCTTGACTGTTTCAGGTGGTATTAGAGCTGAGTTGATCTTTTTTGGAGAAAGGTTGGTGAAGAGATTGTGCACAGTCTGAGTTGCAGATCCATGTTATTAAACTTGTGAAATCGTGGCCTAGTTGTTCATGCGAGGTGGTGGGTTGCGATATGACTTGCATATGACTTGGAGGTTGTCACAAGGTGGTCGGTGTTCAGTTTGTTGTAGAGGGTTTTCAAAGATCTTGAAGGATGTCTCCGAGAGGATTGGACCTTGGTGTGATTGCTTCTCTTCATGATGTGGTGGAGATGAAGATTTCTGAGAGGTTTGCTTGGTTGGAAGTGGATTTGTTGAACTATGTGGAGAACCGAGTTAAGAACCTCGTGAAGGAAAGTATTGTTGAGCTTTGTAGAACTTACCAGAGTTGGAGCATGCCAATTTGGAGGAAAGTTGTCTGGCTTGTTAGATGATTGGTCTGAGAAAGAAGACATGCAGAGGTGTACGAAATTGGTTTTGATGTTCAGTTGGTGGAATCTGACATGAAACCTGCAGAGAAACTTGTGGTTGTTTCTGGGTTACCTATGCTTACTGATGATATTGTTGACCTTGTTGAGGCTAGTAAGGAGATTGGTTTTCATGTTCAGTCAGTTGTGCTTGACATGGAAATTGTAGAGCATTTGGTTGTGCTTGATCAGGTTGCTATTGATGAGGAGTTACCTATTGTTGAACACCTCTGTGATGATGGTGTTACTGACATGCTTTTGTTCGGTGTTGTGATGGAGATATTGTTTGTTGATTGTGGATTTGAGTCGCTGGTTGATAGTGATAATTCTGGTGATGGCATTCTAAGATGGGATTCTAACTTGATACTTGGTGATGGGTTGAAGGCTCGGTTTGTTCAGGATGTTGAACATGCTGACTGGTTGGTAGCAGATCGGTTAAGGAGGACTTGGCTGATGAACTTGCACATTTTCCTAGCTTTGTGGATTGACAAGCCTTGTGTGAAGATGAAGTGGATGACATATTTTCTTGAAGGAGCAAAGTGTGGGACACACTTTCTTATTTACCCTGGGTGTTTGATGTAGGGGCATCCTTGGTTCCTAAAGTTTCTGGCAGTCTCGGTAGCTGTTTGGTGGAGTTTGGTTAATTGGCTGGTAATCTCGGTGGAAGACTGGAGTTTTTCAGTCTTTGATGATGGCTCTTAGTCAAAGTTTGTTAGGCTTCACTGATGGAGCTCGATGGTCTTGGTGGTGATACTTGGTTGGAAGTTCTGGTGGATCTCGGTGGATGATGGTCACTCGGTGACTTGGTGTTTTGTTGCTTGGTGCTCGATTACCGATGGGGTCTCGGTGTTTATGTCTATTGCTCGGTCGCTAGAGGACTCGATCGCTAAAGGAAGCTCGATCATGGAAGGAGACTCGACATTTATGGTGCTCGGTAATTCTTGTGGAGCTCGGTTGTTATGCTTGCTCGGTATATTTCTTGACACTTGGTAGTTTGGATTACCGATGGTTGTTCTTAGTGAATCATCTTGGCCAACTGGTGCATTTAATTTGGGTTGCACTCCTCAAGTTATGGATTGACCATTGGATGTGTGGGGACCTAGATCTGGCCTGTTGTATTCTCCTACATGGATCTGGAGGCCAACATGGAGAATTTATTTATTGTAAGGATATTGGAGAGCCAACTAATGCTTGGGCATTTAAAATTTGTTTTTAAGGGTTAATTGTTTCATCTAGCCAACTTGTGGTTGATGATTAGTATTTAAAGGGTTCTTGGGTAGTTTTTTAGAGGGAGGGGAGAGTCAGATTAGATCTAGTGGTGGAAGATAGCAAAGTTAGTAGCTTGCGAGCTTAGGAACAAGAAGATTGCTTGGTGGCTTGCGAGAACAAGTTTAGATATTTCTTGGAGTGCCTACCAGTGTCTTGTTGTGTTGCAGACCTAGGCTAGCTAAGAAGTGTGTTGGATCCTGCATGGTCTAGTAGAAGTGTTCTTGCTTTGTAATTGGCCATAACCGGGAAGGCCTTACAGCCTGACACATTACAGTAATCAGTTGTTTATGAATAGATATATCTATTTTCTTTCAGATCTGGTTTTGGTGCTGTGTTTTTCCATTGTGTTGTTGTTGGCTGCAAGTTTGGACAATCCTTAATTGGATCCTCCATCCTTGACTGCATCATTATCTCCCATTAACAAGCACTGAAGTAAAAACTATTACAATCCTAATTGGGACTAGGGTTCACCAAGTATGCTAGTCAAAATACCTAACTCCCAATGCTCTGAATGATCATGAAAAATCCTTTTATCTCAAGGATTGCAACAAGCATCCGATCATTCAATAAAAAAATTCAACAACACCAACTACCCACAAGCAATTTAATGCAGGCAGGACATGCCACCCAACACAAGGCCAATGAAAAAAAAAATCATTACACTAAGTAGCAATCTAGTAATGTACCAACCTCAAGGACAAAGAAAATCATCACAAACCCCCATTAATTTCAGCTACAATAGAGATGGCGTGACCAAGATATCAACTTTTCCTTGGTAGAAGCAACCTAGGACACAAAATCATCATGAAACAATCCTAACGATCCTCCACTTAAATTCTCACCTGCAACCGAGCTGGAAAATGATGAAAAATAATCTGACATTATGGCTTTTCAATGCACTATCTCAAACCTTTTGTAGAAACCCTCGAATTAATTTAAATCTGGCGACACCGATAATTGATTCCATTTTAAAACACAACCGTAGATCCAACTCTTTCCCAGCTCATCAGACAGTCCTCTTAATTCTGGCAACAATGACAAAGTCCTTTTAAAATACTTGGACCACATCATCACATCCTGGCATCCAATCAGAAACAAGCACCTCATCAACATTTGGCAGCAGACCCACTTTGACCTCAGAAAGCACTTAACTCTAAGTCATCTGGAGATCTGGCGACTGGAAGCATTCTCCAAGTTGCAAGACATTTGGCCTAACCATGGTCTGGTCTGGAGATTGGGCAATAAGGCAATCATGTGATCTTGCATTTATTTCATAACCCTAGGTTTCATTCAAGGAATTGGCAACCACCACTAGATCACATCTCTATCAACGGCCCAGATCAAGTCTCAAAAACCTTTATCTTAACTCATCCTTGACCTGGCAAACACACAACCAAAGACTTTGCCTAATCACCAGATATTTTCTCTAACCTTGGTTTAATCAGGAGATCAAGTGAAAAAGCTAGACTCATGATTGCTAGATAAAAGCTTGACCTTGGGTTAAGTCTCGCGACTAAACATTGGCCTTAAGATCCTTGCCTTAAAGGGAAGCAATCAACAGTAATTGCGCTATATCTGGATCTCAACCTTGACTTTGAATTTCTCAGGAGATCTAGCGACTAAAGGGATATAACACTATTTCATTACATCTAGAGACTTGGCGACTAAAGGCATCTCATAGTCACTGAAAGATTTACTATTTCATCATTTTATCTAGAGACTGCCCGATTGAGGGTATACTGGGTCTAGAGACTAGGCCACTATAGTTATAGTTAAAACATTTTTTTATTGCAGTCACTGAATCTCAGAAAGCACTTCAAACCATTTGGAGACTTCCCGACTAAAGGCATCCGTTGAGTTGCTTGTAGAAAGGGAATATTCCTATGACTTGAGGAGATCGCGCGACTGGAGGGTTTCAGGATATCGCTTGATTAAAAGGAATATATCTGATTTGTTAGGAGACTATGTGACTAACTAGGAATAAATAAAAGGCACATGCAGAAAGGCTTCTTAAGTGATTTTCAAAAAGTAACAACAAATTAGAGCTTGTTTAGGTACTCCTAGGGTTTTTTGGATTTTCAAGCATATTTGACCTAGCATTTAGGGTTTTAGGAGGGCAAGGATCAAATTTTGTGACACAACCAATAGTGGTTCATACTCGGGGATGTGTATCTCTTGTAGATACAATGAGAACAACAGAATCTCTCAGAGAAGCAGACCCTCAAAAATCTCAACCAAAAACAATATAACTATACAAACAAAAATCCTAAACTATTGTTCATGGAAAATATACTTCAAGAGAAGTAAAACTTTAGGAATTGTCCATGAACATGAAATTCCAAAGTACCACCAATTAAATCCTTCAAAATATAAGAATATGCTCCCCATTTGCTTTCAATAAGATAAGGGCCTAACCAGATTGGGTCAAACTTCCCATGCTTACCTTTATCCTCCAGTCTTGCATTCCACATCAAGACAAGGTTATCAATTTCAAAGCCTCTCTGGGTAGCCCTTCTATCATACAGATTCTTACACTGTCTTTGCAATCTTTCATTCCTTTCATGTGCATCCCTCCTTACCGCATCCAATTGTATCAACTCATCCATTCTTACTCTCATCTCATCATCTAAGTCTTCATCATATGCATGAACAAACTAATATATCTACAATAAATTATTCTAAGGAAATCTGGCATTTATCCCATACACTAAATCAAAGGGAGCACATCCTATGGCCTTCTTTACAGTTACCCTATCAGCCCACAATGCCAGTTGCAACTTTAAGTCCCAAGCTTTCTTATTTTTATCCAACACTCTCTTGAGAATCTTAATCAAATTTTTGTTACTGGACTCAGCCTAGCCATTTCTCTGTGGATGAGAAGGGGAAGAAAATTAAATGTGTATCCCATACTGCTAACAAAAGTCATTGAATTCCTATGATCTGAAACACATTGCATTTTCAACCACAATAAATTTTGGACAACCAAACTTGATAAGAATATTTTGCATTACAAAATCTGTCACAACCTTACTAGTAGCTCTTCTAGTGGGGATGGCTTCAACCCACTTGGTAAAATAGTCTGTTGCTACCAGTATATAAGAATTTCCACCGCTGGATTTGTTTGGAATCTCTCCAATAAAATCTATACCCAACTTCTGAAAGGGAGCCTGAACTGCAACAGGTTTGAGTGTTAGATTCCCATTAAATTTTAATTTACCAGCAAATCTTTGACATGCATCACATTTTCTTGTAAACTGATGAGCATCCTTAAAGATTGTAGGACACCAAAATCCAGACTTGAGAATCTTATGGGCTATGGTTTTTTCCATGTAATGCCCTCCAAAAACACCATGGTGCATTTCTTCTAACAAGGTCCTGAATTTCTCCTTATCTAAGCACTTGAGCAACACTCCCTCATTGCTTCTCCACCACAATTTACCATCTACAATAGCATATCTAGCAGCCTGCAACTTGACTATTCTCTTTTTATTTTCATCCATATTAGGGTGAAGAGTCAACTTCTGCAAGTAACCAATAACATCCTTGTACCAATCACAACAATCCATATCACAAATATATGGCCTTAGTTCTTCCTCTAACATATTTATATGATTGGCAACTAAATTACTTTGGGCCATCAGTTTTGCAAGACCTAGGCCTCTTACTAGTTTTGTAATCTGGATGTCAATGTTAAATTCTCGGATCTTGTTGATCCATCTACATCTTCTCCCTGAAGCTTCTTGCTACACCAGTATGTCCTTAACTGCAACACTAGGAACATAAGAAACCACTTTAGCTCCCACAAGGTAACATCTAAAGGCCTTGACAGCTTTGACCAAGGCATATGCCTGCTTCTCAGTAATGTCATATTTCAGTTTAGCTACTTGTAAGGATTTGCTAAAAAATGATATGGGTTGTTCATATCCATCTGCATTCTTTTGTAATAAAACTGCTGCAACTATATGATAAGAGGCAAAAGAAAAAATCTGCATGGGCTTATCATAGTCAGGTTTCCTTAAAAAATGGGCATCCTTAATGGCCTGCTTAATACCTTTGAAAGACTCATTTGATTCCTCATTCCATTCAACCTTTTCTCCTTTCTTCAACATTTTGGAGATAGGGCTATTGATCTCTGCAAAATTTGTAACAAATCTCCTTAAAAAGTCCACCTTCCCCAAAAAAGATTGGATGCCTTTGAAATGCTTGGGAGGGGAAAGCTTATCTATAGCCATAACCCTCTCAGGGTCAATTCTCACTCCATCTTTAGATATAGTATGTCCCAAGAGTTTACCTTCCAAAACACCAAAAAAACACTTTTTTGGATTCAAAGAAACCCCATACTCCAAAGCTCTGACAAAGATCTTCTCAAGATGCTCACAATGTTGAATTTCCTTAGCTGAATATGTTGTGATATCATCTTGATATACAACCAAGAATTTGTTGATAAATTATGCAAAGACCACATCCATGGCTCTTTGGAAAGTAGCACCAGCATTTGTTAGACCAAAGGGCATTCTAACATACACATATGCTCCCCATGGGGTGGTGAATGTAGTCTTAAATTGCTCTGACTCCTTGACCATAACCTGATTATATCCAGAGAAGCTATCCATCATGGACATCAACTCTGATCTAGTGACTCTTTGCAACATATTCTCCATGTTAGGCAAACCATAGTTGTCTTTCAAATAATTAACATTTAAGTTCCTAAAATTAACACAGTCTAATGTCACCATTCTTCTTTCTGAGTGGAACCAAGTTTGACACCCAAGTAGAACATTTGATAGGCTTAATTATTTCGACATCTATCATCCTTTTGAGTTCATCTTGCATCTTTGGTGCCAGGATGGGATTCACAGGCCTTAATTTCTGTCTAAATGGTTTATTACCTTCCTTCAATGGAATCTCATGTTGGAACAGATCTTCTCTATAAGCTTTCAAATCATCATAAGACCATGCAAAAACATGTCTAATTTTTTTGAGAAGATCAACTAGTGTCTTTCTGACCTGTTGAGATAATATCCTACTAATGTAAACATTTTTTGGTACTAGACTTGTTCCTAAATTGATCTCCTCCAAATCATTTAGCTTGTCAATGACTCTGGTAGAGAAAACCCTATCTTTATTATCAAATGCGCTCTCAAGAGCAACCAGTCCCTAAGGGACCCTATTAGACTTTAATTGCAAGACCTCCTTGTTGGAAATATTCAAGAGTTAACCAAGTTACTGAGAGGGGAGGGGTGAATCAGTAACTTCAAACTTTTCTTTCAATATCAGATGTATTAACATATAGTTCACTTTATCCTTTTGCATATAGAAAGCATGAAACATAAAAGCATTCACAACAATGACACATAGATTTGGTTACCCATAAACCTTCCAAAAGAAAGTAAAACTGGGGTGGGGATGAAACCCACAAAGTTTTAATACTGCAGTACAAAGTTGGCCGGTTAAGGCTTACATTGATCACTTCTGATGATCTGCCCTGCTAGGAGCAATAAGGACTGCTAGGTCCACCTTGTTAGAGGATTTACAAACATACAATGAAGTATGCACTCGGTTAAGAGATTTTACAAAGACTGTTAAGTCTACCTGGTTAGAGGATTTCAAGCTGATTCACCTGTTAGGATGAAACAATAGATCTCTTACTTTGCAACTGGATTGCTGAATGAGATTCGCTGATGTACTGATCACCTTCTGTGATGAATTTGTCTCTGCTGCTCCTTATGTATAGTAGCCCTTTGTAATTCACTAGTTTCTGCCTTTTATCTCTTCTATATTTTTTCACATTCATACTTCTTGGTATTTGTACAACATTGTTTATATACAAGTCTAAACAATTAATTACAATTACAAAGTCGGCTTGACAAATAAACATAAGTGCTACTAAGTCGGCCCAAGTATGGTTACATGGTTCCTGCAAACTAACTCGGTGACTTTCTGATACTCGGCATCCACTGCATTACTCGGCATCGTCATGCACTCGGTAGAAGTGAAGGCTCGGTTCATACTAACCACTCGGTAAGTTTCAAACTCGGTAGATACTTGTGACTTGGTAGACATAATGTCACTCGATTTACACTGTCCTGCTCGGTTTGCACTGTCCTGCTCGGTTTGCACTGTTCTGCTCGGTTTGCACTGTTCTTTTCGGTTTGCACTGTTCTGCTCGGTTTGCACTCAGAATGCAAATAAGTGTTGTCACTAGTGGCAATCCTGCTTAATGTCAACAATCTCCCTCTTTGGCATTAGTGACAAAACACTTATTGCCCAAAACTTATATACATGAACCATGCTGAGATTTATTTTGATTTTTCAAAATTTGTCTTTGTCATAGGGCTTTATAAATTATCTCCCCCTTTCAATGTACTAACTTTTTCTTCTATACATATCTCCCCCTTTTTGACGATAATGCCAAAGGTGTATATACAAGTGTTTTACAGGGAGAATCCAAAATTTGATAGAAAAATAGAATGTACCTTCATTATCAGTGCCAGAGTTCTATCCCAATTTTCTTGCAGAATCTTGCATGTTTGGATTGCAATTTGGACTTCTGCAGAGAGTGCAATCATGTGATCTGCTATTGAGAACTGATTGTCATGAATTAATGTTTTGGAATGTTCAATGTGCTTATACATTGTATTCATGATGGGAAGGATCATGTTCTGAATGTCTAGCAGTGTGGACCAGATCCTTGTGTCTTCTTTCAATAGTTCTGACTGCATATTTGATAGGAATGAAATTTTCATGTGATGAGCAGAGTTTGAACTTGGTTCAAGTTGCAGCTTCTGTATGCTAATCTTCAAATCCTCATCAATTTTATTCTTGACATCCTTAGTGAATTCGGCAACATTGCATAGTTTGGCCAAAAGAGAGGTAACATTCGAATAGGAAGATTCAATGTTTGTCAAAACTGAAGATAATTCAACTTGATTAATAGCTATGTGCTGAGCAATGTGCTCAAGCACTTTATTGTTGAATTTCTTCTCAGCTTTTTCAACTAACTTGTCTGTCCCAGATGAATCCTCATTGTACTTATTTACCGCTTCTGCTAATTGTAACAAAACATGTTGAGAGGAGTCTACTTTAATACCTAATGCTTCTGACAAAATGTCCTTAGCATCCTTAATGATTTTATATTCCTTGTCTCTCTCCTCTTTAAGCTTCTTTTGCTTCGCTTTCCTTTGGAGGATTTCACCTATATTTTGCATTTGATCCACTGATAGATTTGCAAAATCCAATGTTGGAATCTCTATTTCCTCATCTAGGTCTATATCCTCTACTATATTCTTGCTCAAAAATCTTATACTCGGTTGAGCCTTAGGCTTATTTATACTTAATGCCTTAGTAGTAGTGATAGTAGACATAGTAGGACTGGCTATAAATAGTGGTTTACTGTCTACTGGAGAACTTGAAGTATTTACACTTGTAGAATCAAAAACTGGAATACTTACTGCTGGAATACTTGATGAAATAGGAGACTGCAACTCGGTAGAAGAAATGGTAGTTACTTCTGTTGTTGCTATAGGTGATTGGACAAATGTTGAAGTTGTCACAACCATGCTTGAAGATGTCTCCGGGCTAGATGTAGCAACTTTTGCTGGAGAGGTAGGAAGTGATGCAATGACTTCTGCCGCTATCCTCACGGTATCATCTACCTCAGTGGCTTCTTCCTGTTCATCACTGTCATCTTCAATGTCTTTTATTATAACTGATTCAGTACTCAGTTGGTGAAGATGGTATATGTTCTTCCATGTGGCATTTGTAGTCTTCACAACCGATTCAATATTGTTAATCAGAATTAAACAAGTATTGAACTTCAGTGTCATCTTATTTTCATTCTCCTTCAATGCCTTCTTTATTTCATCATTTTTCAAGCTCGGCATTAACTGTTTCAGGGTTTGATCAAATATGTCTTTTATAGTTTGCCTTGCATTGGCCCATCTCATTTTTATTTGATCTAATAAAGCTCCTGGAATCTGTTGGGCTATTTCATCAGGAGAGTATTTCCACTGTCCCATCTTTTCAATGACAGCATCTTCAATCTCCTTTTGTTCTGTTTCTGATCTTGTTTCATATTTTAAAGATTTTATATTACTTACTCCAGATCCTGATCCTTCTCTCAAAAGTTTGATCTTCTCTTGAAGGGTTAGAGGAGGCTTTTTGAATATTATATCTTTGTCCTTTTTGTCTGCCTTACTCCTTGCACTTCTCCTTGTAAATACAGCAGTGGGAGGCTTAGGTACCTTGGTAATGAATACCTTTCCTTTCTTCTTTGTAGGTTCTGGTTCCTCTGTTTTCTCATCCTTTTTCTCTTCTTCTTCAATGTCTTCTCCTCTGCCCTCGGTTAGCATTTGCATTTTGGCTATCCTCTTTTTTCCTTTATTTACTGCCTGTGGAAGCTTTATACTTAATTCTATTCTCACTTTTGCTTCTTCATATGTTCCAAAATATGGAGCTTTGGGATCAACAGGCTGATTAAGGAGGGCTTCAATGATATTCTTTGTTTCATCAATGTTTACCTCATAAGGAAGAGGTTTTACATGTACAATCCTCGGTTTAGCTGCTTGAATGTATACTTTGTCACAGTCCACCATGAAACAAATATCATCCTTATAATCCTCCACCAACTTCTGTGGAATCCAGAATCTGTCGTTCATTTTCTCCTTGAAAGACTCAAAATAACTATCCATGATGTTCTCAAAATTTTCACCCATTTCTAAAATATATTCATTTATCTCATAAAGAATTGGCACATCCTTTCTCCATACTACTTTTCCTTTGGAAGGGAAGAATTTCTGAACATAGAAAAATAAACAGACCAGTAGAGATCCAAACTTACATGGATTGTTTTTGAAAGTTTGAATGCTTTCCATGTTCTTATTAAACTGTTTTAACAATAAATCTGCAAGGTCAAATGATAAATTATTCTTTACCACTTTGTATGCTAGGTCTATGGCTTCGCAGGGAACACTATTCTGTTGACTTGAACTATATATTTTATGAGCAATGATGTGTGTTCCAAACTTCAGTTCAGCATCAGTAATGTTGCTTACTTTCATGCCTCTACCATCCCACTCGGCTAGGGTTTTCTTCTCCAGCTCCGGCCGACCTAGGGTTTTGGTAGATTTAACTTTGTTTAACATGGGAAGACCGGTGATTCGGTGAATCATCTTCTTAGTGATCTCTATGGGTTGCTCAAGCCAAATCTTGCCTTCATGTACACGGCTGAGAATGTATCTAACCCATTTCTCCCAAAATTTTTGAGGTAAATGTGTAATGTGAACTAATCCCTTGTCTTCCAGATGTTTGTGCTCTGGTTTTAGAACACCATTCACACACAGTTCCTCACGCACAATATCTAGCTCTAGGTTTCCCAAGTCTTGAATTGCACAACTGAAATGATTGCGAATATCGTTAACAAGTAGTACCTTAGGAGGAATCTGAGATTGAGCTCCGTTCGGGTCTAGGGCTGCTGTAATTGCAAGCACGAGTTTGAAATCTGGTGCTCTCCATTCCCCTTGGATTATCATTTCTGATCCTTTCTTCGCTGAAGCGCTAGATGATGCCATGGTATCTCACAAAGAATTCTTTTCGCAAAAGTATTTGAATCGCTTGATTGCTCTGGAAATTTTCTGCTCTCAAAATGCTAAAGTTCACGATGAAGAATGAGTTTGATTTCTTGCCTTTTGTTTACAACTCTGTCATTAATGCTTCATAGAAATTAGGGTATGAATTCCGACAGACTGTCACCCACTATGAATTAGTTTCTTGGTAAAGACTTCGTAACTCGGTGAACTTGAGAATTCATATTGCTCCGACCTCGCTCGGTAATCATATTAGATAGCTTCCGACCTTGCTCGGTGAAAACTGATACCGTCCTTCCTGTGATCTTATTGCATCTTGTATGCCGATTTAGATCTTTCTTTTAATTCAGTTCTGGAACTGCTTGAAATTTGTCTATGAGAATACAGTTCCAGTTCTTTCTTGGGAATTTAGTTTGAGTCAGTAGAGCCACCCATTCCATTACTTGGACTGGTTTTCTCGGTAGATTTAGGAATCCACTGTTGTCTCATCTATTTCCTAACTTTAGTTGCTTCATTCTTCTTTCCATCTTCAACTTCACTAGCATTCATGCAATTTTTGGCTATATGACCGAGTTTAGTGCATTTGAAACATCTTATGGTAGTATCTCTTTTCCTTAGATGATGTTTTATGCAGTTCATGCCAATGTGTCCATATTCTCCACAGTAATGACATCTACACCAAGTGTTGTAATCCCATCCAAACATTGCTTTCATAATTTATTCTGCTGGATTGAATGTTTTGGATCTGCACTCGGATGCCTTGTGACCTTGTTTTTTGCATTTGTGACAATTACCTTTGAATCTTGGTTTTTCCCTGCATTCATTTGCTTTGTGACCATGCTGATTGCAGTTGTAGCATTTCCCATTGAATTCTGCTTTTTCATTGCTCCAACATATATTTGAAGTATGTCCTATTTTGCCACAATGATTACAAGTAGGTTTCTGATTCCTTTGAGTACCTTGCTTAGAAGATTCACCTTATCCTTTGTATCCAAGTCCTGCTTTTCCTTTTTGCCTATGAAGATTTCAATCATACAGCTGATTTAAGTCTTCTTGGCTCTTCAACATTCTTTCATTGATTTGTTTTTCGGTGTTTAGGTCATCCACCAATCTTAGATTGATTTTCTTTTCAGATCTTAGTTCTTCTCTTGTGCTTTCTATTTCTGATCTTAGAGTTAGAATTTCCTCATTTGTATGGGAGATCTGATCAATTAGGTTTTCTAGCTGAAGGGTTTTATTTTGGACATCATTATTCCTTCCATCTAATTCATCTTTCAACTTGTTTCTTTGTTCTAAGATCTCACAAAATCTTGTTGAGTGTAGTTCTTGTTCTCTTTTTAATTTTCTCACTTCTTCCTGCAGAGACCCATGCTTTTCTAGGAGTTCTTTGACAACATTGTTTGCTTCATCTGAGCTATTTGAGGGAAAAAGATCTTCAATCTTTTCTTCAATGTAATTATGATCATTCATCTGATTTGCAAGTTTCTTCCTTCTTCTTAGGGATTGGGAAAGATGTTCTTTTGCTTCTTTAAGTTTAGCTATGGCCATTTCCAGATCTAGCTTTTCATTTTCAATCACCTTGTTCAGTTTGAATACCTCTATTGTCCTGGATCTTTGCTCAAGCTAGTTAAGCTTTATCTTGAGAACCAATACAGCTTTGATACCAATTGTTGGAAATATTCAAGAGTTAACCAAGTTACTATGAGGGGAGGGGTGAATCAGTAACTTCAAAATTTTCTTTCAATATCAGATGTATTAACATATAGTTCACTTTATCCTTTTGCATATAGAAAGCATGAAACATAAAAGCATTCACAACAATGACACATAGATTTGGTTACCCAGAAACCCTCCAAAAGAAAGTAAAACTAGGGTGGGGATGAAACCCATAAAGCTTTAATACTGTAGTAAAAAGTTGGCCGGTTAAGGCTTACATTGATCACTTCTAATGATCTGCCCTGCTAGGAGCAATAAGGACTGCTAGGTCCACCTTGTTAGAGGATTTACAAACATACAATGAAGTATGCACTCGGTTAAGAGATTTTACAAAGACTGTTAAGTCTACCTGGTTAGAGGATTTCAAGCTAATTCACCTGTTAGGATGAAACAGTAGATCTCTTACTTTGCAACTAGATTGCTGAATGAGATTTGTTGATGTACTGATCACCTTCTGTGATGAATTTGTCTCTGTTGCTCCTTATGTATAGTAGCCCTTTGTAATTCACTAGTTTCTACCTTTTATCTCTTCTATATTTTTTCACATTCATACTTCTTGGTATTTGTACAACATTGTTTATATACAAGTCTAAACAATTAATTACAATTACAAAGTCAACTTGACAAATAAACATAAGTGCTACTAAGTCAGCCCAAGTATGGTTACACGGTTCCTGCAAACTAACTCGGTGAGTTTCTGATACTCGGCGTCCACTGCATTACTCAGCATCGTCATGCACTCGGTAGAAGTGAAGGCTCGGTTCATACTAACCACTCGGTAAGTTTTGAACTCGGTAGATACTTGTGACTCGGTAGACATAATGTCACTCGGTTTACACTGTCCTGCTCGGTTTGCACTGTTCTGCTCGGTTTGCACTGTTCTGCTCGGTTTGCACTCAGAATGCAAATAAGTGTTCTCACTAGTCGCAATCCTGCTTAATGCCAACACTCCTTTCTAGGGGCAGTCTCTTTTCCATTATTTGTATCAACATAAGTATTGAAATTCATTTCCTGATCACCAAAATGCGACTCACATTGCAAGAATCTCAATATATCCTGGTCATCAGAAAATACCTGCCAATTTTCAACATTGTCTAGGATAGAGGGTCTAGAATGAACTTCAATTTTGGATATCCTAGAAAAGGTGACATCCTCTTTCCTTAAAGCTATATTCTCTAACAAATCAACCATTCTATTTTGGCTCATATCCATCTAGTCAATACCAAAAACATTGAAACCTTCAATTTCATCCCAAACAACATTTCGGTATTGTTTTAGCCTTTGATTATTTGATGCATATCTTGATCTAATCTGAGAGATTAATAACTCAAAATCACCAATCACCCTAAGATACTTTATCCCATTTTTTGATGCTAATCTTAAACCAATCAATAGAGCTTCATATTCAACAACATTGTTTGTGCAAGAAAACATGAGAGTAAAAGAAAACTTAAAAGTTTTACCATTTGGAGATATTAATAGCAATCCTGCTCCAACACCTTCCTTTGAACTTGCTCCATCAAAATATAAATTCCATAGATCGTCACCTTCTTCCATGTTATTTTCATCTTTAGCTAGGAGGACAGGCTTGACCTTCTCTTGCATTTCCTTTTCCTGAACTTGGAAAGAACCAATATCAGCATCCACAAAATAGTTCATACTATCATCTTCATTTTCCTCAATCATATAAGGAGTTCTATTTTCCCTTGACACCTTCACACTTTCTCTTTCAATGTCAAAAGTAGAAAAAGATAGGTCACATTGGATACTTCCTCCCATAGAGGCACTACATCTTCTAGACAACAATATCCCATATTGAGGAGGGATATCAACCACTAGAACACTCATAGTCAACTGTTTATCTGGATATGCTGCTAACCTGTAAGGTAGAGCCTTAATGGTAATAATAACTAACACTTCTCTTGAGTCCATAGCTTGACACCTTCCATGAGGTGTATCAACCTTCAGTCCCATTGACTTCATAATTTCTGCAGGCATGATGGTATTTGATGCCCCATAATTAATCATGCAATTCTTTAACAACTTGCCATTTATTATCAGAGATAGAAAGAAAGGATCAAATGTTCCTGATGCAGTACTAACAATATTTGCATCCAAATGGATTTGTGGGATCTTAGAGATAATTTATTCATTTTTATTATCAGGTGTGACATCCAAAGAAGCCACATGTTTATCAGTTTTATCCATCCCTTGGATATTTGTGGAAGAGGCACCATTTACCTAATCCAAGGCTCTCACCTTATGTTCTTCTATCCTCATCATCTCCAAAAGTGGAACCTTGACAGTGATATGTGAAAGAAACTTTCTCATATCAATAGGAACATACTTCTAATCATCCATGTCTTTCTTCATAGCATAGACATCTTTACTTTCCACTTGGATAGTCAAGTTAGGTTGATATTTGTGTTGGGACTCACCTCCCTTTTGGGGCGAGGGAAGAAAAACTTGTGATGTTTTTTCTTTATCTTTATGCATCACAATAGGCCCAACCTTCTTTTTTATTTTAACCTGATCAACAACATCAATATCTCTTCCCTTTCCCTGCGATTGTTGTGTGCCCTTTTCTAATTTTTTGATAAACATACTACCTAGTTTGCCATTTGCATTTCCAACTATCTTACTTCTCAGGTTATAATTGCTCCTAACTTGAGTGACCATGTCTGCAGTGATTTGGGAAATCTCTTCATCAAAAGGTCACCTTAGAGAAATAGGCTCCTCACACTTCACTGCACCACATCCAACATCATCAAATTCTTCATCCTCTTCATTAGAGAAAACTTGTTGATGATGCATCTCATTTCTAGCTTGTGAGCCCAAAAAATCTTGATTTTCCACTTCATCAGCAGAGTCAATTTCATCCCAAACATGTGAAGAAGTCATTGCACAACCATTTTCATCATATTTCTCATCCTGTTCTTAATTTTCAGACATGTTTAGGGCAATAACATAGTACTCAGGACTATGTGGAGATTCACAAGCAGCACACCATGGGATATGATCACTCATATTAATTGAATTTCTTTGCAAAGGATCTGGAGTCCTTTCATCAGGCTTATCCCTTTTAGCTGGAATAATGGGCTTGTCATCCTTCCACTGAGTATTATAAGGGTAATTTTTCATTCTTGGTTGCCTACTAAAGTTGTTAAAAGCTGGCTTGTCATTTTCTACAGCCCTATTATTTCTCTTTTCACTAGGCTTTAAATCTTCCAAAGCATTTAGAATCTACTTCAGGCTATCATCCACTTTGAGCTTTAAGTTTTCAGATCTTCCTGGCTCCCTCTTGTTTGGCATCTGAGGCTTCCAATCCTCTCTTCTTCCCAATTTTCCCGATATTCTTCTATTTCTTTCTATGTTGATTGCCAACTTGTAAGCCTCCCCAAGATTCCTACAGTTCTTATCCCTCAAGAGGTATCCCATTTTAGCATCAAAATCATTTAAGTATGTCACAAGACATACCCTATCATCTAAGCTGATAACCTGCAAGAGCTTGTGCATGGCCTTTTAGAATCTTATATTGAATTCAAGAACATCCTCATTCTGATTTTTCTTTATATTATTGAATTCATTCAACACGAACCCCTCATTTGTTTTATCACCATAATGTTCTTTAAAACAATTTCTAAATTCATTCCAAGATCCTATACTAGCATGGGGTAGACCTCTAAACCAATCCCTATCATCCTCAGTTAGAGATTGTGTTAGAAAGTAAAGTCCACCAAGATAACTGAGAGGGGGGGGGGGTGAATCAGTTATCAAATAAATATATCTTTTATCAACTTCAATATATTTTAACCATGTAAACAATGCAATCAACAACCATAGAAAGATAAACATACACAATAACACAAGATATGTTGACTAGGGAACCTTTTGATCAAAGAGTAAACCCTGGTGGGAATGATGCCCACAAAAGAAGCACTAATATGAAAGTTCCTTGTGAGAGGATGGAATTTTTTAGGAGTCTTATGAAATACATTCAGTACATATGAGTCCCTATTAGGAGACTTTGAATCTTTGCTAAAAGATTCTAACTCTGTTAGGAGTTATGGAAGATAGAAGGACTCACTGAACACACTATCCAACTAATCTTTGTATCACTCAACAAAATAATACCAAAAGATTACCAATCTCAACAAATCAATACTCCTCTGTCTGTGCCAAACCGCACCAACTGCTTCATCAGATCTCAATACTAGATCTCTATACTTAACATATCCTCTTCCAACAAGTATTGCACAATTCTGCAATTCAATTTCAAATACAATACACAACTACATTTTACAATAAGGAAAACATTCCTTCCTTTATGCCACAATCAAATAATTACAAATGAGTCGGCATATAAATTACAAAATAAAATCTTCCACACGTTACACAAAAGTTACACAAAACTGTTGGCTTCCAATTAAGATAATTCTTCACTCGTGCAACCTCAGACCTTGCGCTCATGTCCACGTCACTAAAAACATGTCTTCAACTACCTCATAACCACGCATGATCAAATTCAATCCCAATTAGGAGATATCATCCGATTTCCACAAACCGCTACTCAGGAACACTGCCTGAATACTGCTTCCACTGATTTCCACATAACTGTCATAAATAAATGAATTTGTATACGTGCTCTTAACCACGATCTTATAGAACATCATAGAGTAATTCCCCAACTCCGCATAGATAGATCTTCAATATCCCATGTGCTCTAACTCAAACATTGTCTTCTTCTCTGCTAATCTTTAGTAGATCACCGTGTTGACATCAATGACAATCACAGTCATGAAGGCAACAACAACTGCTATAGAATGGCTATGAATACGCCCCCATAGGTTATATTCAGCATTCATTCCTAACAATCTCCCCCATTGGAATTGATGGAAACATAGATGAAAAAACATCCAAGTTCCATGAATATCAACCACTGCAACGTTGCTGCTCTGAAAATTCTTGTAAGTCCTCTTCGTCAATCAAATCTTGCTTCATTTTCTATTCAATTCTCTCCAATAGATGGTTTTTTCATGTATACTTCTCCCCCATTGACATCAATGATAGATGTTTCATCATTATGTCAACAACAAATTCAATGTCAAAAGACACTTTCAGAAAATACATTCACTAGAGTCCTCATGACTCAGCTCAGATACACATACTCCCCCATAGAAGAAGTACCACCATCCAGTCCAGAAGAAAGATAGGGCTCATATAGCACTGGATGGATGCAATAATCTACATCACTTCTTGAAAGTAGGCTGGGGCATAACCCCAAGCATACCTCTCAGTTACTTAAATGTATCCTTAGGCAAAGGTTTTGTAAATATATCTGCAATCTACTCTTTCGTACTTATATACTCAAGTCTGGCTTCTTTCTCTGCCACTTTCTCTCTCACTACATGATACTTTATTTCTATATGCTTTGTCTTAGAGTGTAGTACAGGATTCTTAGACATACTAACAGTGCTGATGTTATCACAATGTATAACAATAAGCTCAACAAATTTTATTCCAATATCCTTCAGCATTTTTTTCATCCAAATTATCTAATTACAATTGTTTGCTACTGCCACATACTCTTCTTCTTCTGTGCTTTGTGAAATACGATTATGCTTCTTTCTTAGCCAAGAAACTAATCTTCCTCCAAGGAAAAATGCTCCACCACTGGTGCTCTTTTTGTCATCAACACTACCTCCCCAATATGCATCTGTATATGCACATAGGGTAAAATCATCAGATTTTTCATACCACAATCCATATTCAATTGTGTCTCTTAAGTACCTCAGTATCCTCTTCATTGTTGCATAATGTGATTCTCTAGGTTAAGCTTGAAATCTTGCTACAATTCCAACTGCATGTGATATATCTGGTCTTGTGTGAGTTAAATATTACAATCCTCCAATCATAGATCTGTACTTCTTTTGTTCAATTGTAGGAGTCTCATCTATGCTAGATAATTTGTGTCCGGTTACCATAGGTGTTCCAACTGGTTTATAGTTCTACATTCCAAATATCTTCAATAAGTTATTCAAGTACTTTGTCTGACTTACAAAGATGCCATCACTGTTATGTGTTATCTACAATCCTAAAAAGAATTTCAGCTCACCAATCATACTCATTTCAAATTCAGTCTTCATTTCATCTACAAATTTATCACTAGCTTCATCTTCTCCTCCAAAGATAATATCATCAACAAAAATAACTACAACCAACAAACCATTTTCAATTTCTTTTGTGTATAGGTTGCTATCAGCTATGCCTTTTGTAAATCCTAATTTTATCAAATACTGATGCAAGGCAGGGAGAAAGAGGGGCCAAACAATGGCGCACCCTAATGATCCAAGCTTGCTTAACACATGCGGAAGTAAAAAATAACAATAGTGAGAGAGAGAATGCCAGATCTTTTATATATTATCATCAAATAGAACCATACATGTCGGGCTGTAAGACCTTCCCAGTTAGGGCTAGATATTACAATAAATCATAGAAGTCCTCAAACATGCGAGGATCTGTCACAAATCTCCAATCTAATGTCTACTATATTCTATCCAAAAACTGACTCCTAAACTCTAAACCAACAACTACATTTATACAAGAAGCTACCGAGCTGAGTCTGCCTTCAGATCCACAATCAATAGAAGGAACGGTCAGATTTGGTACCACGCACTTCCCAATGATGGATTCCAACATTAAATCCTTGATCCAATATAAATTCACAAGTTGGTCATAACAGGAACTAAAACTAAACCCATCGATAAGCAAGATAACCGAGCAGCAGATAGGCAATGCTGAGCGCCAGTGAAATAACCGACCACACTCGGTAGCCAAAGGAAACCGACCAACTACCGACCAACTCGGTCAAAGAAAAAATTGAGCAATACAAGCAAACTCCAAATTGTTTTTGGTGACACATGATTGCCAAGGACCCGAGATGCTCCTGCATCACACACCTGGGGTTATTTTGAAATGATTCTCTGAATCATTTGGTAGGTCTGGTCCGAGCTGCATCCAACTTAGACTGTGAAATCCATGAACTATCCTCCATTGGTCTATTATTCCATTTTACTAGATATTCCATATACTATTTTCCTCTTGTACTCTTACCAACTCTCTCCTTCAAAATATGTTCAACTTCATCATTTTGCTTCTTAGGATATTTTGTTGGTACTGTTACTTCTTCATTAGGTTCATGATACTCATATAAATCAGCAATGTTGGAAATCAGTGATATGTCCATGTCATCAGGTAACTTAATCTCAAATGCATTTCCACTGTCAAATTTTTTCAGAATCTTGCAAGGTCCAAACTTCTTCATCTTCAGCTTCCCATATGTTTCAACAAGAAATCAGCCTTTCTTCAAATGAACCATCACCTCATCACCAACATCAAAAGTTTTATGTCTCCTTGATCTATCAGCTCTGTCTTTGTATTTCTAATTACTGTCTTCCAGATTCAGCTTTACATCTTCTTGTAATGTCTTCATGTACTCAACAAACTTTACTCCCTCAGCACTTTTCTTATTCTCATCAGCAATATCTCTCAAATCAGATATTCCTCTCGGTTGTGTGCCATTCACAATATCAAATGGTGTCTTTCCAGTACTCCTATTGATTAAATTATTGTATGCAAACTCTGCTTGTGCTAACACAAAATCCCAATTACTCAGTGTGTCTCCAACTAAACATCTCAAAAGATTTTCCAAATTTCTGTTCACAGCTTCAATCTATCCATCAGTTTGTTGGTGAAATGTAGAACTATATTTCAACTCAGTGCCAAATTTCTTCCAAAGGGTTCTCAAAAAGTATCCAACAAATTTACTATCTCGGTCAGAGATAATACTCCTCAGTAATCCACGCAATCTGATAATTTCCTTAAAGAAAAGATCTGCTACATGTATTGCATCTGATGTCTTTCTACAAGGTATAAAATGTGTCATCTTAGAAAATCTATCCACAAAAACAAATATAGAATCATTACCTCTTACTATCTTCAGTAAGCCAAGAACAAAATCCATACTGATATCAATCCAAAGTTTCTCAGGAACAACAATCGGTGTGTACAATCCAGTATTCTGACTTACTCCTTTTGCAACTTGACAAATTCCACAACTTTTCACAAATTTCTGAACATCTTTATACAACTGTGGCCAATAGTATTTCTCCTTAAGCAAGTTCCATGTTTTGTGAATACCAAAATATCCAGCCAAACCACTACTATGTTTCTCCTTTATCAAATTAGTTCTCATTACTCCTCTCGGTATACACAATTAAATACCTTTAAACAACATACCTTCCTGAATGAAATATTCATCCTATTTAGTATCTTGTTGATCTTGAATAGGTTCTCTGCACTTTCTCCATGGCTCAAAAAAATCAGGGTCAAACTCATAAGAATCTCTCATCTCATCAAAACTAAGAATTTTAATTTTCATCTCGCTCATCAAAGATCTTCTTCTACTCAATGCATCAACAACTCAGTTAGTGACCCCATTCTTATGCTTTATCACAAATGTATAAATCTACAAATACTCAACCCATTTCATATGTCTCTGATTCAACTTATTCTGACTACCCAAATATTGTGAAGCCTTATGATCACTATACAACACAAATTCACTCGGTATTAAATAATGTCTCCATTTCTTCAGTGCTTGAACAATAGCATATAATTCTTGATCATACATAGAATATTTCCTTCTAGCATTATTCAACTTTTCACTAAAGAAAGCAACAGGTTTACCTTCTTGACTCAACACAGCTCCAATTGCACTTCCACTTGCATCACATTCTACTTGAAATACCTTACTGAAATTAGGTAATGCCAAAACAAGTAATTCAACAACCTTCTGCTTCAGAGTCTCAAAAATTTTGTTAGCTCCATGTGTCCACTTGAATTCTCTTTTGTCTCCTCTCATAGTCTCAGTCATAGCATTACAAATTGAACTAAAATTCCTTGTGAACGTTTGGTAAAAAATTGCCAAACAATGAAATGATCTTACCTCACTAGCATTCACAGGTGTAGGCTAATTCAAAATAGCTTCAACCTTTTAAGTAACTTTTCCTCTTTCAATCTCTGCAAAATTTGTCTAACATGCAACAAATGTTCTTCTCTGGTCTTATTGAATATCAGAATATCATCAAAATATACAATCACAAACTTACCAAAAAATTTCTTTAAAAATTATTTCATCAACCTCATAAAAGTACTCGGTGCATTAGTTAAACCAAAAGGCATAACCAACCACTCATACAAACCTTTTTTTGTCTTGAAAGAAATCTTCCATTCATCACCTTCTCTGATTCTGATCTGATGATACCCACTTTTAAAATCAATCTTTGTGAAATAATTTTCTCTAGTCAAACTGTCTATTATGTCATTCATTCTCGGTATAGGAAACCTATACTTCACTGTTATCTTATTGATTGCTCTGGAATCAGTACACATTCTCTATTCTCCATTCTTCTTCAGTGCCAATAAAATAGGTACTGCACAAGGGCTCAAACTTTCTCTGATCAAACCTTTCTCCAGCAACTCTTGAATATGTCAGTTCAATTCCTGATTCTTGGTAGGTGTCAACTGATGAGGTGCCTTATTCGGTAAACTAGCTCTAGGGATTAGATCCATACAATGATCTATGCTTCTCTTTAGTGGAAAACCATTACGTACATTATTAGAAATGATATCACTATACTCGGTGAGTAACTTATCAATCTCCTCAGGGACATTATCCTCTGTTTTCTTACTCGGCTTGTTAGGGATCACAACAAAACATACATCATTATTTTTCAAAAAGTTAACAAACTTTCTTCCTTCCATCAAATGAAATTTCACAGATGTGCAAACATTACTAACAAGTTCTTCCATTAATGGTAACAAGATTTTTTTCCTTCCATCAGCCACAATAGTATACTTATGCAATCTCCCATCATATATAGCATGTCTATCATATTGCCAAGGTCTACCCAATAAAATATGACAACAATCCATAGGCATGATATCACATAACACCTTATAGTATTTTCCAATCTTCAAATTCATATAACATTGTTCACTTACCAAGAGTGTATGCTCATCTTTGATCCATGAAATCTCATAGGGCTTTGGATGTACCAACCTTTCCAACTATAATTTTGTGACCATCTCTTCAGATGCCAGATTCTTTGAGCTACCATTGTCAATGATTACCTTCCAAAAATTGTCAGAAACTCTACATCTAGTCTTGAAAAAACTTTTCCTTACCTGATCTTCCTTCTTGCTTTCATTCCATAGTGCTCTCCTTACCATCAAGTTATTTCCTTTCTCAAGTTCATTCGGTGACTCTTCTTGCACTAAAGCATTTCTACTGCTACCAACCTTCTTACTAGCCTGTGTACATTCAAAAGATCTATGTCCTTATTCTCCACAATTGTAACAAGTTCCTCGGAAACTTCCTGTTAGGAATAGTCCCAAGAGATAATTGAGAGGGGGGCGGGGAGGTGAATCAGTTATCTACAAGATTCAATTGTTTATCCAATTAAGTATACTTAAACATAAAGCATAAACACAATGAAAGAACACATGAACACAACACCAATGTTTTGGTTACAGGGAAATCCAAATAGGTAAAAACCCCAGTGGGACTTGATACCCACTAATATTCTATACTAGTGTATAATGATCCTTGTTAGAAGATCCTTTACCTTGTTAAGAGTAGCTTTACAATATATTAAGTATAGTAGACCTGGTCAAAGGTCAGACCCTGTTAGGAGTCTTTTATAATTGTCCCTGTTAGGGGAGAGGATGCACTATCCGAGAGCTCACTGCTCAAATGAGAAAAGGCTACAAACTTCTGAATAACAGATACACACTATATCTAGATCTTGGTGAACTGCGCTTTGACCTGCTGTCTGGATCAAGTCCAATGAATATCACAAGTACTTTACTTGGTCACATAGACCTTCTTCTGATGGTTCAACACTTCACACACTCTGCTCTGCTCTGCTCTACTTCATCAATTATGAACCACACTTCAGCAATCACAAATGACTGCCTATAAGTATCTTTCCTCAAAATGATATAATCAAGTTGGTCTATTAGAACCACCTTGAAATCATATTAGAGAAACCATAATAAGCTCCAAAAAACATTCTGTTAGCTCTACTATGCACGCAACACATTCTGGGACCTGTCTAATAAAATAAGTGTAGACGCACGCTATACACTATCGGCTCTACCAAAACAACTAGATCTTTCTCCTCAACCTGAATTAACTCATGTGCTCTTAACCAAACATCAATAACACTTCTCCAAACTTAAATCCAAGGGTGCATACCCACAGGATAGGTGCAACTACATAACCAATAAGATTTTTGTTGGCTCTTCTGAACAAACACAAAGAACTGCTACTGGCGACTAGGGACTGCATAACTCCACTTCTACTTATCAATAGACTATGTGTCCATAACTGAAACATCACTAACATGTCTTCAACATATATCCAAGCGCGCAAGGCTCCATGATAACTGTATAGACAACCATACATAGAACATTGTTTGTAACTCTGTCAGGAACACTACTGACACCAATTGCAATATAACTGTCTATACTAACAGTTAACCTCTGCGCCCATGATATCATGTTGATATCATGTCCATGCTACATATACAGAAAACTTACTGTATAAGACTTCCATGCATGCTACTTTCCATATGTTGTCATCAATAAAAAACATACAGTCAGTACTAGCCTGTTGGCAAATCTCCAACAATCTCCCCATTTGGCATTGATGGCAACATGTGGAATGAAAAACCACCATCAACCCAAATGAACATTTCTTTTATAACATTCTTCATTTCCTCTTCAAAACTCCCCCAAAGATGAAATATGCTACAATATTTCTAATATTCTCTATTTCCTCAACTGAACTGTTGTCATATCTGAATGCTACTCCCCCTTAGTATATTACTCCTCTTTTGCTTCTGTTTTTCATGACCATGTATATTACTCCCCCTTTGACATCAATGGCAAAGGGCGCCATTTATTTTAAGCATTGGTACTACTCCTGAGATAGAGTAGTCAACCTTCCACCAGTCCTAGAGGACTGATACCTATGTGTGAATTTTGTACCTAGCTGTAGGCATAACACTTCAGTAGAACATTAGAGGTTAGCAAAAACCGAAATCTGCAAGTAATTGAAACTATGCTAACCAGATGATTTACTACCTTCTAGGAGGTGCGAGTATGATGTTCTCAGATTGGAATCAAGATCAGTGACAATGCAACACTTAAACGAAGGATTTGAATGCAAAGAATTGAAAAACTATATGAATGTAGATTTAATCTATATTTTTGTATTTTCTATGCAATAAGAATGAAAAACTGTATGAATCTAAGCTAGATGAATGAAATTGAATGCAAATTTAATCTAAGAATGCTATGAGTGAATGTGAAAACTATGATATGAAACTCTGAATGCTCAAAATAATAAATGAAAATCTCACAATAGCGTTGATTTGCAAAAGATTGATTCTTGAGTCACAAATTTGCCAGAGTGAGGATGCAATTTCAAGGTGTTGTTTGTGAAGAGTTGAGCCTTGATTTTATAGAAATTCAGGGCTTTTAGGATGCAAGAGAAAAGCCATAAATCACTCTTGATAAAATCAGGCTGATTTTTGAGTTATCAGGAAATCATAGATAATTAACTCACAAAAATCATGCAAAAGCAGTGTTTAACTCAAAATAGAGTTTAGATCAAATTTTAACTCATCATCAGATGTTGAGTTTCAATTTTAAAATTGATTGTTAATTTCTAGTTGCCTGCTTTTCTGATTGTGCATGATTTAATTATAAATTAATTAAAAAATAAAGTGATTTATTCTCAACTTAATTGATTTTTGAATTAAAACAATTGATTTATGGGTTAATCAATTATTAAATCAAACTTTATTCTAAAACTATATTATTAAAAATTGACAACTGACATTTATTAATTAAATAAGAATTTAATCAATGAGTCATGAGATTTTTGATTTATTGTCAAAATTAAATAATATAATTTAGAAATAAATATAATTAAATAATTAAGTGGCACTATTAAATCTGATTAATTAAATATTCAGAATATTCAGTTAATCAAACTTTAGGATAAAGAGGATTTATCGCCAAATAGTTATTAAATTAAAGATAATTAGGATAAATAGGAATAATTCAAAGAATATTCCCCGATGCGGAATTAAGATAAAATCAATTAAGATTCGATAATGTGCAAATGTGCCTTAGGTTAGGACTTTGATGTCGATTTCATTTGAATTGAAGATGTAGGAGGTTAACGAACCTATAGCCCATTTTTGGGGTATTACAATGTCTTTCCTTCTTTTTTCTAAGTAGAAACAAGGAAGGGAATGACTCCCATCTTCTCCCTGAGATAATCAAAAGTATCCTTAGGCAAGGGCTTTGTGAATATATTTCCCAACTGATCTTTAGTACTCACATAGTCCAACTTGACTTCTTTCTCTGCCACTTTCTCCCTGAGGAAGTGATACTTGATCTCAATGTGCTTTGTCTTTGCATGCATCATAGGGTTCTTCGACATATTCTTAGTGCTAGTGTTATCACAATGAATACCAATAGGATAATCAATTTGAATTCCAAAATCATTTATCATTTGTTTGATCCAAACAATTGTAGAATAATTCAAAGCTACTGCAACATACTCTACTTCTGCTGTTGACTGAGAAATACAATTTTGTTTCTTGCTTGTCTAAGTGACAAGTCTATCACCAAGAAACACTGCTCCTCCTGAAGTACTCTTTCTATCATCAACACATCTTGCCCAATCTGCATCAGTGTACACATGAAGCTCAACATTTTTTGCATTAGGATACCATAGACCATAATCTATAGTGCTTTGCAAGTATCTGAATATTCTTTTTACTGCCATAAGGTGACTTTGTTTAGGTTCTATTGCAAATCTTCCAACTATGCCAACTACATTAGCAATATCAGGTCTAGTTTGAGTAAGATATATGGGTTTACCAATCATAGACTTATACAATGTTATATCTACTGCTAGTGAGTCATCTTCTTTTGTAAGCTTGCATCCAGTGATCATAGGGGTTCCTACTAGCTTGCAATCATCCATCTTGAATTTCTTCAATATCTCTTTTACATACTTTGATTGATTTATGAAAAAAAAAATTTCTGACTGTTGCACATTTAGTCCCAAAAAGTACTTGATAGGACCAATCATACTCATCTCAAATTCACTCTACATTTTTAAAAAAAATTCAGCGCTGAGTTTTTCATTACCTCCAAAGATAATGTCATCAACAAATATAGCTACAAGTAGTAAACCTTCAGATGTCTCTTTAATGGATAGATTACAATCTGCTGCTCCTTTCTTGAATCCAATCTTTGTTAAGTATCCATCTAGTCTCTCATACCATGCTCTAGGGGCTTGCTTAAGTCCATAGAGGGCCTTCTTCAATCTGCATACCATATCAGGTCTATCTAATAAGGTGAAACCTTTTGGCTGCTCAATGTATACTTCTTTTAAGTCTCCATTTAGGAATGCTGACTTGACATCCATTTGATAAACTTTGAAGTTTTTGACTGTAGCATAGGCTAGAAACAACTTAATAGCTTATAATCTACTCACAGGTGCAAATGTGTCTGAATAATCAATGCTTTCTCTTTGCACATATCCTTTACATACTAATCTTGCTTTGTTTCTTACTACTGTACCATCTTCATTCATCTTGTTTCTGAATATCCATTTTTTTCCAATCACATTCTTATCACTAGGTCTTGGGACCAGTTCCCAAGTGTCATTCTTAACAATTTGACCAAGTTCATCTTTCATAGCATCATGCCAATTTGAATCATTACATGCATTTTCAACACTTAAAAGTTCAATCTGAGATAGTAAACATACCGCTTCACTACTAGCTGAGTTCTTTGCTTGGGACCTTGTTAGGACTTTGGCACTCTGATCTCCAATGATGTCTATCTTGGAATGATTTCTTGATGTAAACTTTGGAACTTTAGGTGATGCTGACTTATCAGTCTTGGGAGTTTCTTCTTCACTTGTCTCAGGGTCATTAAATAAAATATCAATATTGTCAAACATTTCTTCAATAACTATCTCACTAGTAGAGGGTCTAGGTTCTTCCTCAATCATGGGTGAGTAATCATGATATCTTTCTTGAATCATAAAATTTTTATCAATCTTTACATGAGCACTTTCAATGATCTTCTTCAACCTTAAATTGAAACATCTATAAGCTTTACTTTTAGTAGAGTAACCAAGAAAAATACCTTCATCACTTCTTGTATCAAACTTGCCTACTACTTCATCCCTCTTGATGTAGCACTTGCTTCCAAAGATTCTAAAGTATTTTACTATGGAAAAATTACCAAACCATAGCTCATATGGTGTTTTGTCAGTGCCTAGCCTCAATTGAATTCTATTGATGGTATAGACTGCTGTGTTGATCGCATCTCTCCAATAGGTGTGTGCAAATTTTCCTTCTATCATAATGGTGCTCGTTGTATCAAGAATGATCATGTTCCTTCTCTCAGCAATTCCATTCTGTTGAGGGGTTCTACGTGCACTTAACTGTCTCTTTATGCCATGTTCTTCACAGTACTCATAGAATCTGTCAGAGGTGAATTCTCCTCCTCTATCCGATCTCAAACATTTTATCTTCAGTCTAGATTCATTCTCAACCTTAGCTTTGAATATTTTGAACTTCTCAAATGCTTCTGACTTATCTTTCAAGAACGCAACCCACATCATCCTAGTATAATCATCAACAAACAAAATGAAATACCTTTCACCATAGTATGATCTTGTTTGAGTTGGACCACATAGGTCTGTATGAATTAGATCCAACTTGTTCTCTGCTAAATTCTATTTGCTCCTAAATGAATTTCTCACATGCTTTCCCATCACACATTCCCTGCATATAGTATCAATTGGATTTGCTATGCTAGGTAGATTTCTTACTACCTTAACATTGCTTATCTTCACTATGTTATCAAAATTCATATGACATAGTCTTTTATGCCACAACCAACTGTCATCAACTTTAGCAACAAAACAACTTGAATCTGAATTGAGTTGAAAAATATTACCTCTTGTCTTTGAGCCTGATGCAATCATAACACCATCTTTGTTGTTAATGATGCATTTGTCATCTTTGAACTCCAATTGATAACCTTTTCCAAGTAATTGTCCAACACTGAGAAGTTTATGTTTCAAACCATCAATATAAAGAACATCATCAGTACTATTCTTTCCATCCAAGGTGATGGCTCCTCTACCAACTATTGGTTTAGGAGTGTTGTCTCCAAATCTGACCATACCTCCATTGTATTTGTCCAAATGAACAAATCTTCCTTTTTCACATGTCATGTGATGTGAACAACAACTGTTTATAATCCAATTTGTCCTTATGCCAGCTTGTGAAATCAATGCAAGCTCTTGATTTCCTTTCTTCTCTTCATGAGCTATCTTATTATTCATTTTATCTACAATAGCAATGAATCCAATTTATTCTTCACCGGATTCTTCATCTGAAACTCCATCTCCAGCATAGTAGCATTCCTTAGAATACTTAGGCTTGTAATCCTTCTTGAACTTTCTAGTTCTAGTGGGACACTTTGATGCAAAGTGACCGATCTTATTACATGAAAAACACTTAAATGGTAATTGACCTTCATATTTTCCTTTTCCTTTCTTTTCTCTTTTGGCAATCATAGCAATAAAATCATCTAATGTTTTCTCTTCATCATCATCATCAAAATTACCAGAAGTGTTTGCAGATTTCTTACCATGAATTATTGCTATGAAAGTTGTCTCACTTTTTGGTTCTATCTTCAATCTTGAAATCTCAAAAGCTGAGATTTTGCTGATCAAGGTCTCTCTTTTGAAGTTTGATGTAAGCTGCATAGTCTCATCAAGGATGTTGATCTTTTTTTCATATTCTGGAGTAAGAGTAGTCATCAACTTATCCATAATGTCCTCCTCTGAAATCTCTCCACCATTGTTTCTGATTCCAGCAGCTGCTTCATTTATCGTTTGATTGTAAGTGTTGATGTTTTCTTCAGGCAACATCTCTAATGCATTGTATCTTTTCTTCCATGTCTTTTTCCACGCATCTTTTTCTTGTTTGTCTCCTTCAAATATGTCTTCTAGGCGCTTCCATATTTTGTGGGTTGTATCTACCTTTTTTACTTCTGAAAATTCACCATCAGATAGGGCATTGATAAGGGCTTCTTTAGAAATAGCATTATGATGAAACAATTCTTTTTGTATGTTAGTAGCATCATCTTTTCCAAGGTCTTCTAAGGTAAGAATCTTGGCTACTTTGATGGTTACATTAAAAACTTCAAAAGCAATGCACTGCAAATGAGTCACCATCTTGTTCTTCCAATCAAGATAATTCTCTCCATCAAACTTAGGACTTTCTTTCCTAAAGTACGCCATCTGATCAACCTCAAGCTATTAAAATTTCTGTCTGAGGTAGTTGGCTTTGATACCAATTGTTAGGAATAGTCCCAAGAGATAACTGAGAGGGGGGGTGAATCAGTTATCTACAAGATTCAATTATTTATCCAATTAAGTATACTTAAACATAAAGCATAAACACAATGAAAGAACACATGAACACAACACCAATGTTTTGGTTACGGGGAAACCCAAATAGGTAAAAACCCCAGTGGGACTTGATACCCACTAATATTTTGTACTAGTGTATAATGATCTTTGTTAGAAGATCCTTTACCTTGTTAGGAGTAGCTTTACAATATATTAAGTACAGTAGACCTGGTAAAAGGTTAGACCCTATTAGGAGTCTTTTATAATTGTCCCTATTAGGGGAGAGGATGCACTGTTCGAGAGCTCACTGCTCAAATGGGTGAAGGCTACAACCTTTTGAATAACATATACACACTATATCTGGATCTTGGTGAACTGCGCTTTAACCTGTTGTCTAGATCAGTTCTAATGAATAGTATAAGTACTTTACTTGGTCACATAGAGCTTCTTCTTATGGTTCAACACTTCGCACACTCTGCTCTGCTCTACTTCATCAACTATGAACCACACTTCAGCAATAAAAAATGACCGCCTATAAGTATCTTTCCTCCAAATGATATAATCAAGTCGGCCTATTTGAACCACCTTGAAATCATATTAGAGAAACCATAATAAGCTCCAACAAACATTCTATCGGATCTACTATGCACACAACACATTCTGGGACCTGTCTAATAAAATAATTGTAGATGCCCGCTACACACTATCGGCTCTACCAAAACAACTGGATGTTTCTCCTCAAGCTTAATTAACTCATACGATCTTAACCAAACATCAATAACACTTCTCCAAGCTTAAATCCAAGGGCGCATACCCACAAGATAGTTGCAACTACATAACCAATACAATCTATGTCGGCTCTTCTGAACAAACATAGGAAACTACTGTTGGTGACTAGCAACTGCATAACTTCACTTCTACTCATCAACAGACTATGCATCCATAACTGAAACATCACTTACATGTCTTCAACATATATCCAAGCACGCAAGGCTCCATGATAACTGTATGAACAACCATACATAGAACATTGTCTGTAACTCTGTCAGGAATACTGCTGACACCAACTACAATATAACTATTTGTACTAACAGTTAACCTCTGCTCCCATGATATCATGCTGATATCATTTCCATGCTACATATACATAAATCTTACTGTATAAGACTTCCATGCTTGCTACTTTCCATATGTTGTCATCAATGACAAACATACAGTCAGTATTGGCCTGCTAGCAAATCTCCAACATTTTCTCTGCCATAACAACCTCGGTAGTTACTGCCTCTACCTCTAGATGAACTTTCACCCTTCTACTCGGTCTTGCCTTTGTCCTAATTTGTCTTTTCTGGTTTAGATCTACCATTTTCACCATTAGATCTGCCTCTTCCTCTAGGGAATCTACCACCTCGACCTCTTTGTCTTTGATCATGTCTCTTGTTCAATTTCTCCTCGGCCTTCAAAGCAAATTGATAAGCCTCTTCAATGTTATCCAACTTGACCATACTAATTTCCTCTTCGATAGAAACTCTCAAACTATTTAGGTATCTACTGATTCTTTCCACATCATCTTCATCATGTCCAAATCTGATATCTAATCTATATAATTTTTCAGTATACTCTTTTACCGAGCTATCTTTCTATCTCAAACTTTGCATTCGCCGAACTAGGTTAATCTGATAATCACAAGGTAAGAACTTTCCTTTCAATTTGTTCACCATTTTACTCCATACCTTGATTTTTTCTTTTTCTTTCCTTTTTCTATCTAGCTGCAGATGTTCCCACCATAAGGATGCATGACTTTTCAAATTTGTGCTTGCAATCTTCACCTTCTTATCCTTAGGAATATTTTCATATTCAAAGTATTTTTCCATCTCGGTGATCCAGTCCACCAATTCATCAGAATCTAGCTTTCCACCATACTCAGGAGGATTGAAATGTGGTGTTGACTTCAGACTTGTCAAAGCCTTCAAAAATATTTCTTTACCTTGATCCATAATAGGTGCAAGTTCTGCATTTGCCTGTCCTTCAACTTCATCATCACTAACATCTTCAAGATGTCTGCCTCTTCTTTGGGCTGTTTCAACAGCTTCTAACCTAGCAGCAATCCGCCTTAGCATATCTACCAATCCTAGATCTACATCTCACCTTCCACGAACCATCTTGACAACCCTCTACAATTGCAGGTCAGATCGCAATCTGCTACCCCACAACAATTCAACTAAGGATTCAAGAGGAACCTACAAACTTAGATCCACAGAACTAGATCAAGATCTCACCTCGCTCTGATACCACCTAATGCAAGATAGAGATGCAAGAGGGGCCAAAAAATGGCACACCCTAATGATCTAAGCTTGCTTAACACATGCGGAAGCAACAAACAACAACAGTGAGAGAGAGAATGCCAAATCTTTTATATATTATCATCAAATAGAACCATACATGCCGGGCTGTAAGGCCTTCCCGGTTAGGGCCAGATATTACAATGAATCATAGAAGTCCTCAAACATGTGAGGATCTGTCACAAATCTCCAATCTAATGTCTACTATCGTCTATCAAAAAAATGACTCCTAAACTCTAAACCAACAACTACATTTATACAAGAAGCTACCGAGATGAGTTGGCCTTTAGATCCACAATCAACAGAAAGAACAGTCAGATCTGGGACCACACACTTCCCAATGATGGATTCCAACATTAAATTCGTGATCCAATATAAATTCACAAGTCGGCCATTACAAGAACTAAAACTAAACCCGTCGATAAGAAAGATAACTGAGCAGTAGACAGGCAATGCTAAGCGCCAATGAAATAATGGACCACCTAGGAAATAACTGACCACACTCGGTAACCAAAGGAAACCGACCAACTACCGACCAACTTAGTCAAAGAAGAAATCAAGCAGCACAGATAAACTCCGAATTATTTTTGGTGACACAGAATTGCCAAGGACCCAAGATGCTCCTGTATCAAATACTTATCCAATCTTGCATACCAAGTTCTAGGTGCTTGTTTTAGTCCATATAAAGATTTCTTTAGTTTAAATACCATATCTCCTTTAGTTAAAGGAAAACCTTCAGGCTACTCAATGTAGACCTCTTCTTCCAATTCTCTGTATAGAAATGCTGACTTCACATCCATCTGATTCACTTTGAATTTCTTATAAGCTACATAACCCAAAAATATTCTTACTACTTCAATTCTTACTACTGGTGCACAAGTTTCTTCATAGTCAATTCCTTCTTGCTACGAGTATCCTTTACATACCAATCTTTCTTTGTTCCTTACAACTTCTCCTTGTTCATTCATTTTGTTTCTGAATACCCATTTAGTTCCTATAACATTCTTATATTTAGGCCTAGGGACCAATTCCCAAGTCTTGTTCTTTTCAATCTGATCTAGTTATTCCTTCATAGCTTTAATCTAATGTTCATCATCATAGGCTTCACTAATAGATTTAGGTTCAATTTGAGAAATCAAACACAACTGTTCTTGTACCTTATTTTGTGTTGGAACTCCTTTGTCTATGCTTCCAATAATTTCCTCAATAGGATGATTTCTTGATAGATTCTTGTTAGGTGTCACTGTCTCAGTTCTTGTTTCTATTGTAGGTTCTTTAATGATTTCTTCACTGTAGCTTTCATTTAGCAAATCACTGTCAGTTTCATAGAATAATTCTTCATTCTCTAGATTAGTTCTAGGATGAGTTCCTTCATCTGATTCATAATCAAGCATTATTTCTTAAATTTTTAACTTTTCAACAACTTTAACATTTGCGCTCTCAACAATAGTCTTATTTATTTTATTATAACATCTATAAGCTTTTCTCTTCAATGAATATCTAAGAAATATACCTTCATCACTTCTAGGATCAAACTTTCCAATGTCATTGTTAGTGCCCAAAAATGATGAATTCACTTTTGGCCAACTGACAGATTCACACTGATACCTCTACAATTTTGGCTTAATCTAGCCAAGGCTGGTAGGCCTAATTTCACTTTGAACTATTTAATTCTCTATGTCACACAACTGCGTACATAACAAACAAAGTTCCTCTAAAGGCGGTGAATGATCCTTTGAGGAAAGAAACTAATCTCCTAAAAATCTCTATTCTATAATACTTGACTAAATGGATTATACTAAATAATTAAAAATAATGCTTTTAAAATAATGATTTTAATGATCTATAAACTACAAATGTATGAACCAAATGACAATTTCCAAATAATAGTTAGATTAGTGCCTTCTAAATACTTGGGCTATACAGTCATAAAACTTTCAATCCTATGTACAATCAGAGACAGTTTTAAGGTAACTCACTCTTGTAAAGCGAGATCATCATCCTACAAGCTTCAGTTGAAACAAAAATTTAAATAACTTATACAATTAGTCCTATGGATTTTAACCCAACTTAAGAGCCCGAAAGGAACAATAACAGTTTCTCAGACCATGCAACTACTATTCAAATTGTATAAATTAAATTAAAAAAATGAATCAATGAAAGAACACAGTAGGATACCCTAGTTCACAGAGTAATCTGAAAAACTAATTGAAAACATATAACTTATAACCACAAATAAAAACGAACAACACTTATCTTTATTAATGTTGAAAAAAATAGTACATTAGAGTTCATATTGTAGTTTTGATTGAATTATATCTTATGAAAATATATCTTGTATTGTCTTCCCTCTTTACATTTTGCATTATGTATATATACATGTTTGAGTGGCTTTCACACCTCTTTAGGGTGAAAAGACACACCCTTATTATAAATTATTTTGAAAAAATAATAAACTAACTAAAAAATAACTACCTATATTTCGGATTTGGGTCTGGTTGAAAAATCAAAACACCTCGCAGAAAGCTAAGAGTTTTATGAGAAATAAGAAATTTGATTTCTCGAACTGGGTCTTTTTTAGATTTTTAAAATTCGACCATATTCATCCTCTGTCGGCATCATCTTTGCAGCAGGTCGAAATTTCAACATTTTCTAAAGGCTTTGATCATAGAATTTTGATTGTTCTTGTCACAGAGCTTCCTTCCATAATATCTCAACTTTTTAATTGAAAATTAATGTAATATTTTATCCCATTTTATGTACTCCATCATTAATTATTTGGCATGGAAATTAAGAGGTCATTTTTTAGGGTTTTATCACTATATAGGACTTCAAATTTTTTCCAAAATTTAGAGCTCCAACAGTCACCATCTCTCTTAATATAACATTTTCTTCCAAAAATTCTAAAATACTTAACTGATGGTGCATGTCCAAACCATAGTTCATAGGGTGTCTTGTCTGTATCCGCTCTGATTTGTACTCTGTTCATTGTATACACTATGTTCACTGCTTCTCTCTAGAATATCTTTGCCAAGTCATTCTCAAACAACATAGCTCTTGCTGCCTCAGTCATTGATATGTTCCTTCTTTCTGCAATACCATTGTGTTCAGGTGTCCTAGGGGCTGAATATTGTCTCTTAATACCATTCACTTCACAAAAATTGTTAAATTCTTTTGAAGTAAATTCTCCACCTCTATCTGATCTCAAATATTTAATCTTCATTCCAAATTCATTCTCAACTTTGTTCTTAATAATCTTAAACTTATCAAATGCTTCAAATTTTTCTTTACAAAATGCAATCCCCATCATTCTTGTAAAATCATCAACAAGAATCATAAAATACCTTTCTCCATAGAATCCTCTAGTCCTTGTGGGACCACTCAAATCTATATGAACAATTTTCAACTTCTCTACTGTTGAAAACATCTTGCTGGAAAATGAGCTTCTGTTCTATTTAGCCATCACATATTCCTTGCAAATCATGTTAGTAGGCTTCATAATTTTAGGCAAATCTCTTACTGCAAGAGTAGTACTCACTTTCACAATGTTATCAAAGTTTATATGACAAAATATTCTGTGCCATAACCAATTGTCATCAATCTTAGTAATCAAGCATGTCATCTCACTAGGATTCAACTGAAATACATTACCTCTGGTTCTTTATCCAGTACCAATCAAATTACCACCCTTGTCTTTGATTACACAAATTTTCTCAGTAAACCAAACTTGATATCCCTTATCAACTAGCTATCCAACACTTAAAAGATTATGTTTCAAACCATCCACAAATTAAACATCATCAGTATTAGTCTTTCCATCAAGAGTAATAGATCTTATACCTTTTATCAAATAAGGTGCATTGTTTCCAACTCTAACAACTCCTCCATCATAATTGTTAAACTTTATGAAATTTTTCATATCTCCAGTCATATGATGTGAACAACCACTACCTATAATCCAATCAGATTTCTTTTCTACTTGAGAAACTAAGGTTTTTTCTTCCTTAACTTTTGTTTTAGGATTTTCTTCTTTTATTGCTACAAATCCTATCTCATCATTCTCAGTATCACTTTCACTTAAAGATTTCTCCAAACTAGCTTCAAGTTCTTCATCATTAGCCTAATAACATTCGTTAGATCTTCTAGGTTTAAAGTTGTTTCTATACTTCTTAACTCTCTTAGGACATTTAGATGCAAAATGACCAAATTCTTTACAAGTCCAACATTTAAAAAATTTCTTACCATCTGGTTCTCTTTTCACAAGCAATGCAATACCTTCTTCAATCTTCTTGTCTTCTTCATTTCTAGATCTGTTATTGCTAGCATAATATCTATTTACACTAATGCTTCTTGACAAAGTAGGGCGAACACTAAGTGTACTGAATGTTGTCTCCATTCTAGGTAAATCTCCTAATAGTCTCAAGTTCATCTCTTCTACTTCCAATCTTCCAAGAAGAGTTTCTCTGGTAAAGTTCGTAGTACAAGGTATAACTTGTTCAATCATCTATGTTGTTTGCTTAAATGTAGGATTCAATGCCCTCAGAATTTTCCATATCACTTCATTCTCTGTCTTGGTTCCTCCATAAGATTTTATACCTACAACAATCTCTAACATTCTACCAATATAGCTTCTAATAGATTCATCTTCCATCATTCTTATATCTTCAAATGCACATATCCAATTATGTAATCTGACTTTCTTTGCATGTTCATCACCTTCAAAAGTAGATTGTAAAGCTAACCAAACTTCATGAGATGTTTTTAGATATTTTACCTGATTGTACTCATTTTCTGGAAGGGCTGACAAAAGTACTTCTCTGGAAATTATGTTACACGTGAATAGATCTCTTTCCTCATTGGTACATTCTTCAATCTTGTCCTCATCAATGATAGTCTTCTGATTCTTTGTGATTAACCAATAACATGGTCCTAAATAAAGTAAATGTGTCATATTTTCTTTCCAGCTGTCAAAATTTACTCCATCAAACTTAGGGCTTTCTTTCCTAAAATGACTCGCCATGGATCTCCTTAAGTTGTTAAACTTTTCCCTCAAGGACCTGCCACTCTGATACCAATTTTTAGAAAGTAAAGTCCACCAAGATAACTGAGAGGGGGGGGGGGTGAATCGGTTATCAAATAAATACATCTTTTATCAACTTCAATAGATTTTAACCATGTAATCAATGTAATCAACAACCATAGAAAGATAAACATACACAATATCACAATAACACAAGATATGTTGACTAGGGAACCTCTTGATCAAAGAGTAAACCCCGGTGGGAATGATGCCCACAAAAGATGCACTAATATGAAAGTTCCTTGTGAGAGGATGGACTCTGTTAGGAGTATTATGAAATACATTCAGTACATATGAGTCCATATTAGGATACTTTGCATCCCTACTAAAAGATTCTAACTCTGTTAGGAGTTATGGAAGATAGAAGGACCCACTGCCCAAACAACTTTAAATGTAAGATCACTGAACACACTGTCCAACTGATCTTTGTATTACTCAACAGAATAATACCAAAAGATTACCGTTCTCAACAACTCAATACTCCTTCTCTAACTGTGCCAAACCACACCAATTGCTTCATTAGATCTCAATACCAAATCTCTATACTTCGCATATCCTCTTCCAACAAGTATTACACAATTACGCAATTCACTTTCAAATACAATACACAACTACATTTTACAATATGGAAAACATTCCTTTCTTTATTCCACATGTTACACAAAAGTTACACAAAACTATCAGCTTCCAATTAAGATAATTCTTAACTTGTGTGACCTTGGACCTTGCGCTCACGTCCACATCACTAAAAATGTGTCTTCAACTGCCTCATAACTGTGCATGATCAAATTCAATCCTGGTTAGGAGATATCATCCAATTTACACAAACCGCTACTCAGGAACACTGCCTAAATACTGCTTCCACTGATTTCCACATAACTATCATGAATAAATGAATTTTTGTACGCGCTCTTAACCATGATCTTATAGAATATCATAGAGTAATTCCCCAGCTCCGCATAGCTAGATCTTCAATATCCCATATGCGCTAATTCAAACATTGTCTGCTTCTTTGCTAATCTTTAGTAGATCACTGTGTTGACATCAATGACAATCACAATCATGAATGCAACAACAAATGCTATAGAATGGCTATGAATACTCCCCCATAGGTTATATTCAGCATTCATTCCTAAAAGATTGTACAAATAATTTCATTATCACATCATCAGGTTCAATATTGTAATCATCTATTACATCAATAGATTTCTTTAGATGTTCCTCACAGGTGATGACATTATTTCCAACAAATTTAGGGAGCTTTTTTCTAATTTCATCAAGAATTACATTAGGATAACCAGGAATACCAAAGAAGATAAGTTGTTTGTACCTTTCATGAACAAGTCCTCCTTGAAGTAGGCCAACATCTTGAGATGTAGATGCCCTTGTGTTTGAGATAGCAGCGATTTTAGCGGCACCCAGTGGTGGGATATTTGTTGTTTGAGTTGCAATATTTCCCTGATTTCCACCTTGTCCTAAAGAAGAAGAAGCAACATTTGAAGGTCCTGAATATTGTCTGAGAAAATCAATCTTCTTTCTCATTTCTGCATCAGTAGCTTCCAATTTTGCTTTCTCAAGCTCTTTAGCACATATTTCTTTCTCTTTTCTAGCCTTTTCAAGATCAGCATTTAACCTCAACTCCTTATCTAAAGGATCCTTATCATTAACATGTTCATTGATTGTAACTCCAACAACTCTTTGTTTACCCTTATCCTTGGGTTTGCTCACTTTGTACACTTCTTGGATAACATGTTGTTCCTTTGTTCTTTCAGGTTCTGGGACATAATTTATTGCCTCCAAATCTAGTAACTACCTCTTTAACTTTTCAACCCTTATCATAGCATGTCTTACTTTATCTTATTTTTCTTTTTCTCTTTGTTGTCTAATAGCAATTTATTCTTGGATTTTTCTCTCCAACTCATAGACCTCTTCAAAGATTTCTTCAGATTCCAAGAGAGTTATCTTAGATTCAGCATCTCCCACTTGGACCTCATCCTCATATTGGTTTAATCCCAAATTAACAACCTCTTCATATTCTGATGCAATTCCTTCTTGACCAAGCTGGATTTGATTTTCCTTTCTTGTATCCTCTTTCTGCTTCCATGTATGAGACACATTCTTATTTTTCCTTCCCTTCCTTGTTTGACTAGGCCTAGAAGTACTTGGAAGCCCTTCTTTCGGTCTTTCTTTGGGATGTTCTTTCCTCTGGGACCTAGTACCTCTATAACTCATCTTGAAAATGATTTTCTGTCTAGCACTGCTACAGAGATTGTTTGAGTCGCCACCCAAGTGTATTGGGAACTTTAGAACACTATTTCCTTACTAATAAGTATCACAATGAGCTCAGCAAGACAAAGGATAAGTAAAAAGGGAAAGAATAACCTTGTGTTACCAAAGGTGACCTACTGGTTAATATAGATGTATACAACATTTCCCTAGTAGAGTCGCCATCTTGTTGGTGTTTCAAAATAGCTTACGCTCTTAGGCTGCCAATATACCTTCAGAAAGATTTTAAGAGTGGTTAATTCCAAAATGTATAGGGATCCTAAGGTAATTGGACCAACTATAGGGACAAGACTTCCCTCTGCACTTTTGGCTCTGCAAAACTAAGGTGGGTATACCTAATCCAATGAAAACAATACTCTTATTACACCAAGATTGGATTTAAATAATAGATGATAGCAAAGAAGTACTAAATTCCAACCAAACATTCATTGAATCTCCATTGCTATGGACAAACAAACAACTCCCCAACCAAAGTTTAAAAGATTAAAATTGGTTCTTGATTCAATTTTTTGATTGCAACAACCTTGATCAGTGTATGTTAACAAGAGATTTACTCATTTAGGCCAATGCCTTATCCATTGGGCAAGATTTCCTAGATACCAAAGATGCAAAGACCAAACAATATCTAAAATTCATAGCCATAAACACATCTACCACAATTCTTACTACTTATAAAGAATCCTTATGCATACAAGAATGAGTTCATATCCCATCCAAAGCAATATTTAATCCAATCCTAGATCAAAACTCAAGAATGAAGATACATACATGAACAATTATGCAATGAACTAGAAAGTTCAAAATTCATTTAACTTGACACAAAGGAGAGAAAAGAACCAGATATTTGTATTAAGTATGATGAATCCTTCTTGTGCATACAATCTATCCTAAAAATTCAAGCTTGCAAATAACAGCTTAGACCTGCAACTTTTTATCTCCCATTAACAAGCATTGAAGCAAAAACTATTACAATCCTGACTAAGAATAGGGTTCACCAAGTATGCTAGTCAAAACACCTAACTCCCAATGCTCTGAATGATCATGAAAAATCCTTTTATCTCAAGGATTGCAATAAGCATCTGATCATTCAAGACAAAAATTCAAAAACACCAACTACCCACAAGCAATTTAATGCACACAAGACATGCCACCTAGCACAAGGCCAACGAAAACAAACTAATCATCCTACTAAGTAGCAATCTAGCAATGTACCAGCCTCAAGGACAGAGAAAATCATCACAAACCCCTGTTAATTTTGGCTACAACAGAAATGGTGTGACCAAGATATCAACTTTTCCTTAGCAGAAGCACCCCAGGACACAAAATCAGCTTGAAACAGTCCTAACAATCCTCCTCTTAAATTCTCACCTGCAATTGAGCTAGAAAATGACCAAAAATGATCTGACATTTTGGCTTTTCGGCACACTATCTCGAACCTTTTGCAGAAACCCTAGAACCAATTTAAATTTGGCAGCAACAGCTAATCGATTCCATTTTAAAACACAACCGTAGATCCATCTCTTTCCTAGCTCATCAGACGGTCCTCTTAATTTTGGCAATAGTCATAAAGTCCTTTTAAAATACTTAGGCCACATCATCACATCCTGGCATCCAATTAGAAACAAGCACCTCAACAACATCTGGAAATAGACCCACTTTGACCTCGTCAAGCACTTAACTCTAAGTCATTCGGAGATCTGGTGACTAGAAGTATTCTCAAGGTCGTAAGACATTTGTCCTAACCATGGTCTGGTCTAGAGATTGGGTGACAAGGCAATCACATGATCTCGCATTTATTTCATAACCCCAGGTTTCATTCAGCAAACTGGTGGCCACCATCGGATCACATCTCTATCAACGGCCCAGATCAAGTCTCAAAAACCTTAATCTTAACTCATCCTCGACTTGGCGAACACGTGACCAAAGACTTCACCTAATCACCATATATTTTCTCTAACCTTGGTTTAATCAGGAGAACAAGCAACAAAGCCAGACTCATGATCACTGGATAAAATCTCGACCTCGAGTTAAATCTTGCGACTAAATACTGGTCGTAAGATCCCTTGAAGGGAAGCAATCAATGGTAATCACCGTATCTCTAGATCTCAACCTTGACTTTGAATTTCTCAGGAGATCTAGCAACTAAAGGGATATATCACTGTTTCATTACATTTGGAGACGTGGTGACTAAAGATATCTCATAGTCACTGAAAGATTTCCTATTTCATCATTTTATCTGGAGACTGCCCGATTGAGGGTATACTGGGTCTAGAGATTGGGCGACTATAGTTATAGTTAAAACATTGTTTTATTGCAGTCGCTAAATCTCAAAAAGCACTTCAAACTATTTGGAGACTTCCCGACTGAAGGCATCCACTGAGTCATTTGTAGAAAGGGAATATTCCTATGACTTGAGGAGATCGTGCAACTGAAGGGTTTTGAGATGTCGCTTGATTAAAATAAATATACCTGATTTCTTAGGAGACTATGCGACTAATTAGGAATAAATAAAAGGCACATGTAGAAAGGCTTCTTAAGTGATTTTCAAAAAGTAACAGCAAATTAGAGCTCATTTAGGTACTCCTAGGGTTTTTTGGATTTTCAAGCATATTTGACCTAGCATTTAGGGTTTTAGCAAGGCAAGGATAAAATTTTGTGACACAACCAACATAGTAATTGAATATTTATGTATACACCGAGCCATTGTAGTGTATATTGAGTATCAGTAATAATCGAGTTAGTATTCACTTACACATTGTGTATTAACAGAGTAAGAGAAAATAATTAAATTTTATAATAGACGACTAAATTGATGAGTTGACAAATTGTGTATGATTCTGAGGAAAAAGAAAAAGTTACTTATGAGGATCTAACAGCTAACAAAATTGAGAAATGATCGAATGAAAGAGATTGAAATATGTTATTGACACATCTCTTGAGGAAACTTGAAGCAACAAAATGGACGATGAAGATTAAGAGGCAAAATCTAATGGATGAGATGAAAACAGTTTATGACGTCTATTTAAGAGACATGAGATTCATTGTTGAATGAACTGGGATAATTGAATCTTCAAGAGAAATCATGTGAAAGGAGGTTTTTCATGCACCTCTGATCAAACTGGTTGTGGACAGAACCGAGCTACTGCAGACAACACCGAGCATCAGAAAAGCATACACTGAATGGAGTAAAATTGAAGGATATGAAGAATTGAATTGATTATTGATCAAGGGAGGTATTATGAGCTTAGCTTAGATCTGAAAATCTGCAATCTTAGTTGTATTTGTATCATATCACTATTGTATTAGTTTAACCATTGTTACAGCTAAATCTCTTAACCGAGTGGACTTAATAGTCTTATTTGTATTTCAATATGACATTCTATGAATGTTGATGGTTTTCTTTTTGACCACATAGTGAATGTTGGTCGAGAGTTAACTGGTAGTGATAAATCCTTTAACTAGGTCACATTTTGCAGTGTGCATTGTAACTTTTAACAGGGTTGGCTCCTAACCGAGCTCACTTCAAAAGAGTGAAATATTTTGGGTTACCAGTCCCAGGTGGTTTTTTCCCTTAGAATGGTTTCCACATGAAAATATTTGTGTTATGTTTTATTTGATGTGATTGGATTGATAGTTTATTTTGCACATTTCATATTTTGGATTAATCGGTAAACACGGTATTGAATTTACTGACATTCGGTAAATGAACAGAAAGATTGTTATTACTATCTTACCGAGTTGATTATTTGTTTGAAAATGTTTCAATATATACATCTAGGAGCTGGAGGACTGTAGGATAACTGGAATTAACTGATTCACCCCCCCTCTCAGTTATCTAACAATTGGTATCAAAGCCTGTGTGCTTGAAAAGGAAGTTTGAAGGACTTGAGCTAAAGATCACAAGATGTATAAGAGAGAGGTACCTAAGTTGAACAAGGACAACTTAGCAACATGGAAAAGAAAAATGAGGTTTGATGAAGGGTGCCCCTCTTAATACCACAAATAGATAACAGAAATAGAGAACAACAATTTGCAAGAACAGAAAATGGGCTTCTTATTATCTCCACAAATGTGGAATTACAAACTTTCAGAATTACAATATGCAAAGTCACATGGGCATCTCCCTTACAATATTCTGAGGGACAAAGCCCCAAATGATTAACCAGAACTACTCTGAACTGCTCCGAACTACTCCGAACTGCCCTAGACAACACTACGGACCTTCTTTATATAGGCAATTTCCACTGCCCGAGAAGGTTCTAGAAATTTAGCCCTTAGGGCCGACCAACTTAGAATTATTTTATTTTTCAATTTATTACATCAAAGTCGGCTCAAAATAACTTTTGAAACCCAAACAAAAATTTTGAAGGAAATTTATTTTCTTCCATTTCAGGTGGCCCAACTTTCGGAGACCATAAGTCATCACCCGTTGACCCGATTGACTAATATGACCCCAATTTGGAAAGGGCGCGAGGAGCTCTATAGCACTTAAATCAAAAAAGCTTCATTTAGCAAAAGTTTTGACATCATTCGGGACCTCTAAAGCCTTCAAAACTGAGTTCAAAGTTTCTGTACCCTGTTGCCAATATCGAAAATCTTCAATATCTTCAAAACTAGACTTGATCTGGAAATGAAACTTTACTGGCGGGCTGATACAACCAAAATGAACCTCCACCTGTGAAATCAAAACATTCTGAGATCGTATGACCAACTTACTAAAAATAGCAAGTTTCCATAAATAGCAACTCTATACAAAATAGCCCTTATTGAAAAGAAACCAGAAATATTTTTTTTGGGTGATGCAAGATTGCTCTTACACCTAGGATGCTCCTGCATCAAGGTTGCACATATCTAGAATTGGAGAATGATGTAGGGGCATTCTAGGGTACTCAGTAAATCTGCATGGAGGTGTGTTGTTTTGGTTCTGTGTTGCTCAATGTTTCTTGGCTTGGTCAGTTGTTTCACTGGTGCTCAGTTGATTCTCTGGCGCTCGGTAGTTTTGGTTTACCGGCTGGAGTTCTTGGTGCATTTTTTTTGTTGGTAGCTTTTGTTGTATTCTCCTATGTAGATATAGAGGCTGGCATGGAGAATTAAATGTTTGTAAGGCTACTTATGAGCCAACTGTTATTGCATTTAATATTTATTTGTAGTATTAGATGACTTGTCTTAGGAGTTAAATGTTTCTTCCAGCCGACTTGTGGTTGAAGATTAGTATTTAAGGAGTATTTGGGGTAGTTTTTTAAGGCAAATTTTGGCAGATTGGAGAAGTCAGTGATTAGATCTGGATCATGCGAGATCTTGAAGATCAGATTGTTATCTGATAGTTTGTAATAGCAAAGCTAGTGGTTTGCATGCTTGGAGACAAGGATATTTCTTGGAGGCTTGCGAGCTCAAGTTTAGATCTTCCTTAGGGTTTCCATCAGTTGTTGATTTGTCTCAGAATTGGACTAGCTTGTTATAAGTAGTGGTTTCCGTTGCACCAAAAGATCGACCTATTAATGCCTGATACAACGACTAGACTTATAGAAGACACAAGAGGCGGTTAAGCCATGTTGTGAATCCCGAGGGGAGTGTTGACTATTATGCCAACAATCTCCCCCTCAGCATTACCCGAGGGGATTCAAACCTATGACCAAGATCTGATACCACTTGTTACAAGTAATGGTTCTGTTGCACCAAAAGATTGACCTGTTAATGCTTGATACAACTACTAGACTTATAGAAGACACAGGAGGAGGTTAAGCCATGTCGCAAATCCTGAGGGGAGCGCTGACCATTATGCCAACATAGCTGGGGTTAGGGCTTGGATCTTTATTGATCTTGCAAAACTGTTTCTTGATTGTAATTGGCTATAACCTGGAAGGCCTTACAACCGAGCATGTTAATGAAAATTTAGTTGAAAACATTGTCTTGTTGTGTTATTCCACATTGTGGTGATTGGCTGCTTGTTTGGACTATCCTTAATTGGATCCTCCTCACCCGCCCTGCGTCATGTGGTATCAAAGCTTGAAGATCTTGAGTGTGTAAAGCAATCTCCAGTTAAGGCTATTTGCACCAGGACCTTGTTGGTGATTTATTCCTTTGTGTTTTCAAAAATCTTGAAGGATGCCTCCGAGAAGATTGGACCCTAGAGTGATTGCAGATCTCTTTGATGTTGTGGAATTGAAGATTACAGAGAAGGTTAAAGTTGATTTCAGATCTGAGATGGAATTGATGAAGAATGACATGATTGCTGAGGTCATGAGAGTTATTGTTGGTATGCTAAGGAATATTGGTACTGATGATGGTTATGAGGAAGTTGTTGAAGACTTTGAAGCTGCTGGATCTAGTGGAGATGACTGAAGAGATAGATCTGGTGAAGACAGAACTAGTCGGTTGCATAGATCTGGAGCTTGGTTAAGAAATAATTACTGAATGGAAGTTTCTACTTTCTCTGGTACTTTGAGACCCGAGGACTTGATTTATTGGATTGGTGAATTAGAAGACTTCTTTGAGCTTGAATAAATTGAAGATCCTCTTTGAGTAAGATTGGCATAGACTAAGTTGAAAAGACATGCTACTCTTTGGTGGAAAGACTTACAAAGAGATAGAGAAGATGAAGGTGAAATGAAGATCAATCGGTAGAGGTTGATGTTGACTAAATTGAAAGATAAGTTCATACCTTCCGACTATGAGCTTGACTTGTTTAAGAAGTTGTAGAATCTGAAGAAAAAATATTTGACACTCAAAGACTATACCGAGGAGTTCTATAAATTGACTATTCGGTCTGGACACAAAGAGCTTGGTAAAGAAAAGGTGGCTCGGTATGTGAATGATTTGAGATTCAATATTCAGGATGAGCTTGGTATGCTGAAGATTGATATGGTTGAAGATGCTTATCAGTATGCTCTGAAGGCAGAATATAAGTTAAAAAGGTGACAACATAGTAATCCCCGAGGGAAGGAAAAGATTGATCACTCGGCGAAGGATAAGTCAACTTTTGAAGATGAACCAAAACCTATGGAATTGAAAAAGAAGACAGGTAGGGTTATCTTTAAGGGTACTTGTTATAATTGTGGTGAAGAAGGACACAGTTCTTTTGAGTGTACAAAGAAGAATTTTGGTGACTAGAGGACTGCTGTGGTGAATGAGAACATTCAGAATGAACCTGAATCTGAGAACTTGCTAGTTCAGAGAACATTGCTCGGTGCAAAAGAGGAACCTTGTCAAAGGAGTAATTTGTTCAGAACTTGGTGCAAGTCTAGAGGTAAACTTTGTGATGTGATTTTGATAGTAGTAGTACTGATAACCTTGTTGCTGAGGACATGGTTCAAAAACTTGGTTTGAATAGAATGAGACATCCTCATCCTTATAGGATTGGCTGGTTACAAGATGTCCATGCTCTGGAAGTGAGGGAGCAGTGCTTTGTTGATTTTTAGACTGGAAAGTATAAGGATCTTGTGTTGTGTGATATTGTGGAGATAAATAGTTGTCATATATTTCTTGGTAGACCTTGGCAGTATGATTTCAGATCTATTTATGATTGTGTCAAGAATGTGTTTACTATGGAGAAGGATGACAGGAAATTTTCCCTGATGCCCTTGCTAGATACAACACTCGGTAGGAGGAGTTTGAGTATTGGTAGCCAAGTTGAGTTGTCGGATCCTGAGAGGAATGATGATCAGCATGGAGAACAAGCATGTGTGTTATCAAGGACTTGTATTTGAAGAACTAGTTCGTGGTTTATATGTTGAATCCCAGGAGATGTTCTTCCAGCATATGAGAACATCTTTTCGAACCTGGGGTCTCTGATGTAAGGGCATTCTAGGGTACTTAATGAATCTGTATGGAGGTGTGTTGTTTTATTTTTGTGTTTCTTGGTGTTGCTTGGATTGGTCGGTTGTTTCACTGGTGCTCGGTAGTTCTGGTTTACCGATTGGAGTTCTTGGTGCATTTTTTTTGTTGGTAGCTTTTGTTGTATTCTCCTATGTAGATCTAGAGGCCGACATGGAGAATTAAATGTTTGTAAGGCTATTTATGAGCTAACTATTGTTGCATTTAATATTTCTTTGTAGTAGGAGCCGACTTGGCTTAGGAGTTAATTATTTCTTCCAGACTTGTGGTTGAAGATTAGTATTTAAGGAGTGTTTGGGGTAGTTATTTAAGGCATATTTTGGTAGATTGGAGAAGTCAGTGATTAGATCTAGATCCTGCGAGATCTTGAAGATCATATTGTTATATGATAGTTTGTAATAGCAGAGCTAGTGGTTTACATGCTTGGAGACAAGGAGATTTCCTAGAGGCTTGCGAGCTCAAGTTTAGATTTGCCTTAGGGTTTCCATCAGTTGTTGAATTTTCTTAGAATTGGACTAGCTGGGGTTAGGGCTTGGATCTTTATTGAGCTTGCAAAACTATTTTTTGATTGTAATTGGCCATAACTCGGAAGGCCTTACAATCGGGCATGTTAATGAAAATTCAGTTGAAAACATTATCTTGTGTTATTCCGCATTGTGGTGATTGAATGCTTGTTTGGACTGTCCTTAATTGGATCCTCCTTACTTGTCCTATGTCAGAGAATCTACAGTATTTTACCTAGACAATGAGTACATACAACCATCTATTGGACCTTTGACAGTTGATCAGCTAGGAGATAGACATGAACACAACATGGCAATGATAGAGATTGTTGCTGCCCTATCTGATGTAGAATTTGAAGATATCAAAGCATGTACTTTAGCAAAAAAAAATTGGGACAAACTTGCACTAGTCTAAGGTGGAGATGTGAATGTGATGAGAGAAAGATCTGAAAGTCTAAGAGGAAGATTTGATGACATGAATATGAAAAAAGGTGAAAACATTTCACAGTACAGTAACCGAATCAAGGAGGTTATCAATGCAATCTAAGGAGTTGGAGGTGTTATTGATGAAGACATTGTTGTGAGTAAAATTCTTAGAACCTTGCTACCAATCTATGCTATTAGAATCTTTGCAATTCATGAAATGAGATATGCACCAGGTAATGTTCTTACAGTTGATAGTTTGATCAATAAATTGACTACTTTTGAGCTAAATAACTATGATAACATTATTGTACCAAGTGTTGAGTCTACATTTGTGTCATCTTTGATAATTAGAAAGTCAAGCAGTAAACATATGATAAGGAATGAAAGTGATAGTGACAGTGACGAAGATGAACTTGATGAACTTGAAGCACTTATGGCTAGAAGGACGCAGAAAGGTAAATGAAGGTATAAGGGAAAATTACCTCTAGCATGTTTTAACTGTAAAGAAATTGGTCATATTGCAGCTAGATGTCCTAATAGGAAAGATGATGACAAAGACAATGACCGATCTGGTGAAAAGAAGTATGAAAAAAGAGATAACCGAGATCGTAGAGGTAACCGACACCATGATAGAAGAAACAACCAAGACTATAAAGACAAAGGAAAGAAGGCATGTTACCTTGTTGGAGATGATGATGATGACACCGACACCGACACTGATGAAGACATTGAGGTGATATTTGTAGCTTTGAAAGAAGATTCAGAAGAAGAAGAAAGGTATCTAGAAAAAACACTTATCTCTAAAGTTAGCAAGAATGATACATGGATTATTGATAGTGGTTGTACACATCACATGACTGGTGATGAGGATAAATTTGAATACCTTGAACACTATAATGGAAGATCTCTTAAAATGGGTAATGATACACCTTGTCAAGTGAAGGGAAAAGGATCTATCATGTTGAACAATAAGATTAAATGTGAAAATACATATTGGGTGAAGAGACTTAACTATAACTTGTTAAATGTAGCATAGTTGAATAACTCAGGTCACCGAGTTGCATTTGAAAGTAGGAAGGTGAAGATTTATGATGAAATAGGAAAGTTGGTTGGTACTAGTGAACAATCTAAAGGTAATTTATTTTATCTTGACAATGCTGAAATTTCTTATTTGATGGTTACAACTAAAGATGTGTGGTTGTGGCATAAAAGGTTATGTCATGTGAATTTTGACAACATGGTTAAAATCAGTAAGAAAAGAAATGTTAGAGGTTTACCTAGCTTATCTAAACCTGACCATGTCATCTGCAAACAATGTCAAATGGGAAAAATATCAAAATCTAGTTTCAAGAGCAAGACCTACTCATCTAAAGCTATTTTGGAGTTGGTTCATACTGACTTATGTGGTCCTATGAGAACTCAGAGTTATTATGGTGACATATAGTTTAGTCTATTCGTTGATGACTACTCTAGGATGATGGCAGAGGAGGTGAGTTTGTTTCTGATGAATTGACCAACTTTTGTAATGAGCATGGGATCAAAAGATAGGTTTCTGCACCAAGAACACCACGGGAGAATGGTATTGTTGAAAGAAGAAATCGATCCATTATTGATTGTGGTAGAACACTGATGATTGAGAAAGATGTTGCACAAATGTAAGTTGGAGAGAAGCTATTAGAACTACTGTATACACATTGAACCGAGTACAATTGAAGAAAGATTCAAACAAGACACATTATGACTTATGGTTTGGGTACACACCTAATGTAAGTTATTACAAAATTTTTGGAAGTAGATGTTACATTCTGAAAGATGATAGAAGTGGAAAATTTGATTCTAAAGGTGATGAAAGAATATTTTTGGGATATTCTACTAAGAGGAAAGCTTACAAATTTTTGAATAAGGTTTCTAACAAAATGATTGAAAGTGCTAATGTGAAAGTTGATGAATTTTCTGAGAAAAATGATGAAGAAAGTAGGAAAGAACCAAAAGAAGTATGGTAGATATACATTCATTGAGTTACCTGACCCTCTACCTAAGAGACAAGCAAAAGCTACTAAGCAACAGGATAAAGACACCAAACATCAGCCTATAGAGATTGAGAATCAGGAAATTGCTATAGAGGAAGAAATTGAACCTGCACCGACTAATGAACAAAGAAGAAAGAAAGTATTAGCTAAATTTGTGAGAAGACACCATCCACAGAACCAAATCATTAGAGACAAGGAAGTTGGCATGATGACACGAAGTAAGTTTAGACAAAACACATGCTTAGTTTGTGAATTTGAACCTAAAAATGTTAGAGATGCACTTGAGAATGAGGAATGGATTAAAGCCATGAATGAAGAAATTGAGCAGATAGAGAAAGATAAAACATAGACATTAGTACTGAGACAGAGTGATAAAAATGTAATTGGAACCAAATGGATATTCAGAAATAAGCTAAATGAGAATGGTAAAGTCACTAGGAACAAAGCAAGACTTGTATGCAAAGGATATGCACAAGAAGAAGGTATTGACTATGGTGAGACCTTTGCACCAGTTGCTAGACTTGAAGGAGTTAGAATACTAATTACATATGTTGCACACAAAGGATTTAAATTATATCAAATGGATGTTAAATCTACATTCTTGAATGAAATACTTGAGGAAGAAGTTTATATTAAATAACATGAAGGTTTTGTTGATCCAAATAAGAAGAACATGGTATGTAAATTATACAAAGCACTATATGGACTGAAACAAGCACCGAGAGCATGGTATGAAAGATTGCATGCTTATATTATTAGTATTGGATTTGTGAGGACAAATGACAATAGCAATTTGTATTTAAAAGGAGAAAATGATGACAATATTCTTATTGCTGAAATTTTTGTTGATGATATCATATTTGGAAGAAATGACAATATTTGCAAAGCATTTGCTGCTGAAATGAGAAAGGAATTTGAGATTTCAATGTTTGGAGAGATTAAATTATTTCTAGGTTTGCAAATTCTACAAAAAAAAGAAGGGATGTTCATAACACAATCAAAGTATATCAAAGAAGTGTTGAAGACTTTTGGTATGGAAGATTCAAAACCGATAGGTACACCGATGGTCAAAGGATGTAAATTGACAAAGGATGATCAGTCAACTGAGGTAAATCAGACCTTATATAGATCAATGATTGAAAAACTGATGTATGTTGTGCATAGTAGATGGGATATTGCACATGTTGTTGGGATTGTAGCAAGATTTTTTGCTTGTCGTAAAGAATCGCATATGACTTTTGTTAAGACGATTTTGAGATACTTGAAGAACACTGAGAATTATGGTTTATGGTACAAGAAGGAAGGCAATCTTGAACTACAAATTTACACCGACGTAGATTGGATTGGAAATATAGATGACCGGAAGAGCACAACCGATGGAGCATTCTTTTTGGGAGAAAGGTTAGTTACTTGGATAAGTACAAAACAAGCATGTATTTCTCAGTCTACTTCTGAAGCAGGATATGTTGTTGTTACTGCTAATTGTTCAAACATTGCATGAATAAAACAATTGTTGAAAGGCATGAATGAGAAGATCACTGATCTAGTGATTATATATTATGACAACACAAGTGCTATAAACATTTCCAAGAATTTGGTGATGCATTCAAAGACAAAGAATATATCTATTAAGTATCACTATTTGAGGGAACAAGTACAAGAAAAGAAACTGAAACTGAAATTTGTGAAATCTAAGGAGCAACTTGCAGACATTTTTACCAAACTCTTATCGAAGGATACATTTGAGTACTTGAGGACTAGACTAGGGTCCATCCCCTGTCTGTCGGTCACTAAGGTGATCAAGAGGTGATGCAGTGGTATCCTGGCTACTTGTTCATTTCCTTATGATTTTCTGGCACTCGGTGAAGGAGGTGGACAAGCCCGGTAAAGACAAGTTTTTTACTTGGTTATTTTGTGATAGTTCTTTGTCGGAGTCTATTTGGATTCACCGATGGAGCTCGGTGGTTGTGGTAGTGGTTCTCGGTTGGAAGTACCGATGGAGCTCAGTGGATGGTGGTCACTTAGTGACTCGGTGTTTTTGTTTCTCGGTGGTTGGTTATTGACAAGGTTTCAGTGTTTATTACTGGCGCTCGGTATTCTTGCTGACCGACTTGTTTGTTTGGATGAATCGACTTGGCCGACTGGTGCATTTAATTTAGGTTGCACTCCTCGAGTTATGGATTGACCGTTGGACATGTGGGGACCTAAATCTGGCGTGTTGCATTCTCCTATGTGGATATGGATGCCAACATGGAGAATTAATTGTTGGAAGGCTATGTGAGAGCTGACTTATGTTGCATTTAATATTTGTTTGTCTTTGGAAGCCGACTAGGTTTTCAGATTTATTTGTTTGTAAAGTTGACTTATGGTTGTGTAGTGTTTAAGGAGGGTATGGGTAGATTAGGGAAAGAAGTAGAAGTAGCATATTGGTGATCATTCTAGAGTACTAGAGGTTGATCTATGAAGTATAGCAGATTTAGTAGCTTGCGAGCTTAGGAACAAGAAGATTGCTTGGTGGCTTGCGAGCACAAGTTTAGATCTTTCTTGGAGTATCTACCAGTGTCTTGTTGTGTTACAGACCTGGGCTAGCTTAGAGGTGTGTTGGATCATGCGTGATCTTGTTGAACTATTGTAATCTTTGATGTATTTGGTAGTAAACATCTTGGCATGTTGCTTGTAAACTTGGTTCCTAATGAATAAAAGAAGATTTTGATTCTATATTTTTGTTGTGTTGTGTTAGTCCATGTTGTTGGTGTTTGGCTGCAAGTTTGGATAGTCGTTTATTGGATCCTCTGAGCTTGACTGCATCAAGTGGTATCAAAGCGAGGTTTGTTTCTTGTGGAGCTTAGGGTTTTCAAAGATCCAAAGAGATGCCTCCGAGAGGATTGGACCCTAGGGCGATTGCAGATCCCTGTGATGTGTGGTAGTTTGTGTGGAAGATGATTCATTTCTGGAGTCCTAGTTATTTTGTTGTGAGGTGACAAATCTGTTAGAAATAGGAAATACTGAGAGGGGGGGGGTGAATCAATATTTCACAAACTTTTTCTTTTGCCTACTTATGGATATAACAGATTACTTTAGTGCATACAAAGATTATCAAGCTGATTAACAAACATAACAGTAAATAGAAAGAACTCATAACACATGATATGTTCTCGAGGAAACCCTAGCCAAGGGAAAACCCCAGTGGGGATGGTACCCACAAAGATCACTAATCAAAAGTATCTTGTTAGGGATATTGGACCCTGTTAAGAGTCAATTTACAATATATAGTAGATCTGTCCTGGTTAAAGGACTTTAGGCCTTGTTAGAAGCCTTAACCCTGTTAGGAGTTAGATTACAAAACCTGATCACCAGCTGAGCTCACTACCCAAACAGGTAATACAAAATGTTTCTGACTATAGTATGGTACTGCTTACAACTTCGCATCAATAGCCTTTGCTGCTATCACAATATACAAGTATCGCAAGTTATCCTTTTCTTTCTTTTTACACATCACACACTTTTTCATTACATTTCAAGTATGCCTAATATATAAGTTATTAGAGCTAATAACTTTATATGGTCGGCTTCCAAAATCTTTATCCAAGAGTAAACATCTAGGATGTCATCCCTTCATAATGTCAAGTCATTATTTTGACAAGCAAAACTAATCCCTTAACTCTTTTGCTAATACTGTCTCCAAAACTATTATGTCTGCAAAAACTGTCTTCAGTGAACTTCGAATAACTTCGTCCGTACTGCTCCAAACTTTATGCGCACTGAGATGGGGTATCCTCATACTCTGTAGAAGCTTCAGTTAACTGCACAAACAAAAATATTGCTCCAGTGGACGTCGCCAACTAAATCTTCATCGGGTGCTCTATCAGGATCATTGTATCCATACTTAGACAATTTCTTCCTTCAACTTGCCATACTTGCATTCCAAATTCTGCGCTCTCAATAGAGATCATATGTTGCCATAATGACAACATCTATGCATCCACATTAGCCAAATTGCCAACAAAATCATGGTTCTCACTTGCAATTGTAGAGGACTTGTAGATGGATCATGTGGGTAGCAGATCATTGGGCTTTCATGCGCAAATTGACGATGTAAAGAAGGATGGTGAAAGGAAGCCTAGGAGTTGGTATTCGAAAGACCCTATTGTGGTTAGAATGTGGGAGGAGTTCGTTGAGTATTGTATTGTACCGAGTTGGCATATCTTAGGAAAGAAGAGGATTGTATGGCCTGTGAAGAAGATTGTGTGGAGATGATGAAAGCTTGTGGAAGTCCCTGATGACTTGGCTGGAGTTGATGAGGTATCTATTGGTTCGCATGAGCAGATGGATAGATCTAGCACCGAAGTTGCAGAGCATCTTATTGTGCGGGATGAGATTTCTAGTGGTGAGAGTTTGACTTGTGTTGTTGATGAATTTGGAGTTGTTGGTTCAAGTGGTGAAGATAGAACCAAATAGGTTGCGAGGTCAGTGGATGACAAACTTGCTCGGTGGCCTAGGTCTTCTACTCAGTTGATTGAGATGGATGTGAAGCTGGATTCCCTATGTACTGATGGGGATGATGGGTTGCTAAGATCATTTGAGGATCGTGATATTGTTCAGTTTGTTCCTAAGGGTGAGCACTCTGATTGGGTTATCGAGATGTAGTGGATTGCGATAATTGCATGGGTGAATATGAGATGGTTGAGTTGCAGATTGGTTCTCTTTCATGTGATGGAGTGGAAACCTTTTGTAAAGATGAAGTTGATTTGGTTTTGTTCAGATGTTCCCTTTGGTGAGAAAGTGTGGGACACACTTTTATTTGTACCCTGGCAGTCTGATGCAGTGGCATCCTGGCTACTTGTTCATTTCCTTGTGATTTTCTGGCACTTGGTGAAGGAGGTGGATGAGCTCAGTAAAGACAGGCTTTTTACTCAGTTATTTGGTGATAGTTCTCGATCAGAGTCTGTTTGGGTTCACTGATAGAGCTTGGTGTTCATGGTAGTGGTTCTCGGTGGATGGTGGTCACTTGTTGACTCAATGTTTTTATTGCTCGGTGCTCAGTTACCGACTGGGTCTCGGTGTTTATTACTGGTGCTTGGTATTCTTGTTGACCGACTTGTTTGTTTGGATGAATTGTCTTGGCCAACTGGTGCATTTAATTTTGGTCGCCCTCCTTGAGTTATGGATTGATCGTTGGATGTGTGGGGACCTAAATCTAGTGTGTTGCATTCTCCTGTGGATCTGGATGCTGACATGGAGAATTAATTGTTGGAAGGCTATGTGAGAGCCAACTGCTATTGCATTTAATATTTGTTTGTCTTTGGAAGCCGGCTGGGTTTTTGGATTTATTTGTTTGTAAAGCCAACTTATGGTTGCATAGTATTTAAGGAGGGTATGGGTAGAGTAGGGAAAGAAGTAGAAGTAGAAGATTGGTGATCATTCTAGAGTACCAGAGTTCGATCTGTGAAGTGTAGCAGAGTTAGTAGCTTGCAAGATTAGGAACAAGAAGATTGCTTGGTGGCTGGCGAGCACAAGTTTAGATCTTTCTTGGAGTACCTACTAGTGTCTTGTTGTGTTACACACCTGGGCTATCTGTGAGGTGTGTTGGATCTTGCGTGATCTTGTCGAACTGTTGTAATCTTTTTTGTATTTGGTCATAACTAAGAAGGCTTTACAGCTCGACATGTTGCTTGTAAGCTTGGTTACTGATGAATAAAAGAAGATTTTGATTTTATATTTGTGTTGCCTTGTGTTATTCCGCGTTGTTGGTGTTTGGCTACAAGTTTGGATAGTCCTTTATTGGATCCTCTGAGCTTGACTACATTAGGAGGTTGTGTCAACCTATACTTTATCAGAAAATAAAAATGTTGATGCAAAATTGTTAACACTTTAGGTTTTCTAAGGTTGTGAAAGCTGGAACAAGAAATTGTATATTTGTACATTAAGGTACATGATCTAAACCGAACAACAGAGAAATTTTGTTTGGCTATTGAAGAGCTATTTATTCTTTTTGGCATTATTGTCAAAGGGAGAGAAAGATTCAATGAAATATCAGTTAGAGAGAACACAAAGATAAGAGAAAGTCTAATATCTATCCAGTGGGAGAAAGAATTAGAGAAGTATCAGAAAAGGAAGAAGAAGATCAAATCCACAGGGAGAGTCTTCTGAAATGTTGAAATGCTATGTAGTGATTAAACATATTAAATGATCAAGCTAGGGAGAGCTTACCAAGCTACAACATTTACTGACAAAGTTGTAGTGCAGATGTTTGGTATTCTATGGCATATTCCATATTGTGTTGCCATCAATGCCAAAGGGAGAGATTGATAATCTATGACTGATTGAATAACCTGATGAACTAAATGGACAAGTGAAAGACAATGATTAGAGATCACCGAGTTATTAAAGTGACATGTAAGGCAATTAAATCAATCAATATATTGTCATTGATGTCAACAAGTTTTGACTATACTTAGCATGATGGTTACAAACATCTAAAGAAGGAAAATGGTAAAGGAAAGAGATATCTACATGAAGAAGAGATGGATATGGAAATATGGCTAAGGTATACATTGGATAACTCATTGACGAGTCTATGGCATCATTTTGTTGACTTGATTTCATTACATGAATTTTTTATGCATTAAAGATCAGAATTGAACAAGCTAATGTGGTCGGTAATTGAAGATTTATGTATACATTGAGCCAGTGCAGTGTATACCGAGTATCAGTAATAACTAGGTTAGTATTCATAGACACATTTTGTATTAACTGAGTAAGAGAAAATAATTAATTGTTATAACAGTCGACTAAATTAATGAGCTGGAAAATTGCGTATGATTTCGAGGAAAAAGATAAAGTTATTTGTGAGGATCTAATGGCTGAAAAAATTCAAAAATGATCAAATGGAAGAGATTGAAACGTGTTATTTACACATCTGCTGAGGAAGCTTGAAGCGGAAAAATGGATGATGAATATTAAGAGGCAAAATCTAATGGATGAGATGAAAATGGTTTATGATATCTATTTAAGAGACATGAGATTCATTGTTGAATGAGCTAAGATAATTGAATCTGCAAGAGAAATCACATGAAAAGAAGTTTTTCATGCACCTCTGATCAAAGTGGTTGTGGACAGAACCGAGCTATTGCAGACAACACCGAGCATCAGAAAAGCATACATCGAATGGAGTAAAATTGAAGGATATGAAGAATTGAATTCATTATTTATCAAGGGAGGCATTATGAGCTTAGCTTAGATCTAAAAATCTGCAATCTTAGTTGTATTTGAATCATATCACTATTGTATCAGTTTAACTATTTTTATAGCTAAATCTCTTAACCGAGTGGACTTAACAGTCTTATTTATATTTCAATATGACATTCAATGAATGTTGATGGTTTTCTTTTTGACCCCATAGTGAATGTTAGTCGAGAGTTAACTGGTAGTGATAAATCTTTTACCCAAGTCACATTTTACAGTGTGCATTGTAACCTTTAACAGGGTTGAGTCCTAACCGAGCTCACTTCAAAAGAGTGAAATATTTTGGGTTACCGGTCCCAGGTGGTTTTTTCCCTTAGAAGGGTTTCCATGCTAAAATCCTTGTTTTGTGTGTTATTTGATGTAATTGGATTAATAGTTTATTTTGCAATTTCATATTTTGGATTAATCGGTAAACACAGTATTGAATCTATTGGCATTCAGTAAATGAATAGAAATATTGTTATTACTATATTATCGAGTTGATTATTTGTTTGAAAAAGTTTTAATATATACATCTGGGAGTTGGAGGACTGTAGAATAACTGGAATTAACTGATTCACCCCCCCTCTCAGTTATCTAATAGTCATATGCTCATAAGATTTAATTGTGAGACTTCTATGGATCATTTTTAGAGAAAGATACATGATTTATATTGTGAGGTTATCATTTTCTCTCATAATAGCTCAAGATGAAATACTATTTGATGTTGTACATAAGAGATCTATTTAAATTTATCCAACCACACAACCATGATAAATTGATAAACACAATAAAAAATCAATCATACAATAATTGTATTAAAAACTAATATTTTGATTTGTATCCATGATATATACATCAAGTTGCTAGACATTACAATAATATCTATGTCTAAATGTTGAGAATTTTTTTTTTTTGTAATCAATTACCAGTTCGTTGTAGAGCCAAACATGGGCTTGAAAAATGATGTTGCTTGATTCCAATGTATTTGTAAAGAACTTACAATATTGTACACCAAAAATTTGAGGTACTTTTGTGTTTTTGGCAAATCAAATATAAAAGCAAATGGTATGGAGCAACACATTAGGATAACTTTGAATAAGATGAATCACTTCTTTCATTCCTCGAAAATGAGACTGTTTCAAATAAAAAGGTAGGTTCATCTGCACACAAATTGATAATTGTTGATTTTATTCAAAAATTATTTGTCCAAAGTCAAGAAATACAATCCAAACTTCAATAAAGAATCATTTTAAGTGAAGTTGATAGATGGATATGGATCAAACACAACATACATAAAAAATGAGGGTTAGAGACAATCGTATGCTATAGCATACAACACAAATTTTATTGATCTTAATACAAATACAAATACAAATGAAGATTTAAAACTTTTGCAAAGTTCTTATTACTGTATATATCTCATAGCTCCAAGAATCTACCTTTATAGTTGTAGGATCTTCATACCCTATTCTAAAGATCTCATTTTCATAATGGCTAGGAGGTATGACAAATGTTGTGGAGTCTAGGTTTACAACTATAGACACATTTGGTTGAGATTTTTTGAATGATTTTCAAGAAATGCATTTTGTGCATATTCTACAATCATAGTGTTCCATGCTACTATAGTTCATGTGTTTTGTCTATGCATCCACATTTTGCTTATGTTTCTCTACCAAAGTATTTCCAAAATCAACACATAGAACATAAAATCACTTGAATATAAAGTAAGAAATGATATACTACAACTGATTGAATATCTTTAAGGAGAGATTGATGACTTCAAAAGATAGTGATTGATGATCACTAAGATACTAAGGTATATGTGACACATTAAATCGGTTATTGTATTGTCATTGATGTCAACTAGCTTTGACTGTACTTATCATGATAGTTACAACATCTGAAGAAGGAAATAATGATGAACGAATGAAATATCTACATGAAGATGCAATGGATGAGAAAGATATGGATATGGTATACATTGGGTAACTTATTGATGAGTCTATGACATTGTGTTAGTGATTTGATTGTATTACATGATTCTTTTATGAATTGAAGATCAAGAATGAACACATTTATGTGGTCAGTAAATGAAGAACTTAGTAGACACCAAGTTGGAATAGTGTACACCAAGAAAGCATAGTGTATACTGAGTGTAGTGTTAACCAAGTTAGAAGTCATCGACACATCACGGTATTGACTGAGTGAAAGAAATAAATGGAACAAGTGATAACCAACTAAAAATGATGAGCTAGACAATTTTGGATGATTCTAAGGTTAAAGATTTGTTATGATGATCAAACGACTGACACAATTTAAAGTAGAAAAATCAGATGAAGGAGAATGAAATGTGTTATTGACACAACTGTCGAGGAAGGTTAAATCAACGGTGAAGATTAAGAGGCAAAATCTATGGCTTGAAATAAAATGGTTTATGATGGTTATAAAAGGAGACAAGAGATTCATTACTATGTTTGGAATTAGCGTGAGAATATTGCATTCATGCAAGCTGGTCAAACAGGTTGAAGATAGAACCGAGAAATTCTATAGACAACACCAAGCGTCAGAAAAAATAATTACCGAGCAGAACAGAGTTGGAGGATACAAAGAGATTGAATTGAGTATAATGGTCAAAGGTATTTTAAGCTTAGCATAGATCTAAAAATATGAAAAACAAGTTGTATTTGAATCATATCATTACTGTTGCATTCAAACCATTGCTACAGATAAATCTCTTAATTGAGTGGGACTTAATAGTCTTTATATTGCAATATGACATTAAATGAATGTTGATTGTTTTCTTGTTGACCCCATAGCGAATGTTTGGTCACGAAGAACTGTTCGTGATAAATCCTCTAACCAGGTCACATTTTATAGTGTGTTATTGTAATTTTTAATAGGGTTGACTCTTTATTGAGCTCACTTCAGAAGAGTGAAATTATTTTGGGCTATTGGTCCCAGGTGGTTTTTCCCTTAACAGAGTTTCCATGTTAAAATCAAAGTGCTATATGTGTATGGATGTGTTGAATTATTATTTACTTTACACATTTTTATAAATGGTTTGATTGGTATATACAGTAGATAATTTACTTTTATTTGGTAGATGAACAGAAAGGCACAGTTAAAGTTTTACCTAGTTGATTAAATTGTTTGAAAGATTTTATTTTATACATCAGTGAGTGTTTGGGACTATAGGATAACTGGACATAAGTGATTCACCCTCCCTCTCAATTATTTAACAATTGGTATCAGATCATAGAGTATTTGAAGGAAAATTTTGAAGGACTTAAGTAAAAGATCACAAGATGTATAAGAGAGAGGTGTCAAAGTTTAATAAAGACAACTTCTCGACATGGAAAAGAAGAATGAAAATGTATCTATTTGAGATTGGTGAGTCTGCAACATACTACTTGGAAAATGAGTTTATCTTACCCACTGGACCTTTGACTATTGATCAAATGAAAGAGAGACATGAACACAATTCTATGATGATTGAGATTGTTTCTTCCTTATCAAATGTCAAATTTGAAGATGTTAAAACGTGCACAACTGCAAAATAGATGTGGGATAAGCTTAAACTAGTTCACGGAGAAGATGTAAATGTGGTAAGGGAAAAAGTTGAGAGTCTAAGAGGAAAGTTTGATGACATGAAAATGAAAGAAGGTGAAAACATATCTCAGTACAACAACCGAGTCAAGGAGTTTGTGAATGCTATCTGAGGAGGGGGTAGAATTATTGATGAAGACATTGTGGTAAGAAAAATCCTCAGAACCTTGTTACCCTCCTATGCTATTAGAGTCTCTACAATTCATGAGATGAGAGCAGCTCCTGGTAATAACATTTCACTTGATAATCTAATTGGTAGATTGACTACATTTGAGCTTAACAACTATGACAACAATATTTTTCCTATTGTTGAATCTACATTTATGTCATCTCTAAAAATAGGTAAATCAAGTAGCAAACATACGAGAATAAATGAAAGTGATAGTGAAAGTGAAGAGGATTAACTTGATGAACTTGAAGCATTAATGACTAGAAGATTACAAAAGGGTAAAGGAAGATATAGAAGTAAACTGAGCTTGGTCATATTGCTGCTAGATGTCCTAACAGGAAAGAAGATGAGAAAATAAATGAAAGATATAATGAGAGAAACAATGATCACCGAGATCACAGAGGAAACCAACAATATGATAGGAGAGATTGTTACAAGTAGCGGTTGTGGTTGCACCAAAAGATCGACCTGTTAATGCCCGATACAACCACTAGACTTATAGAAGACACAGGAGGCTCTTAAACCATGTCACAAATCCCAAGGGGAGCGCTAACCATTTTGCTAACAATCTCCCCCTCAGCGTTACCTGAGGGGATTCAAACCTGTGACCAAGCTCTGATACCACTTGTTACAAGTAGTAGTTGTCGTTGCACCAAAAGATCAACCTGTTAATGCCCGATACAACCACTAGACTTATAGAAGACACATGAGGCTCTTAAACCATGTCACAAATCCCTAGGGGAGCACTGACCATTTTTCCAACAAAGATAACCGATACTACAGAGACAAAGGAAAGAAGGCGTGTTACCTGGTTGAAGATAAAGATGATAACACTGACACCGACACTGATGAAGACATAGAATTGGTGTTTATGGCTTTAAAAGAAGATTCCAAAGAAGAAGAAAGGTATGTTGAAACATCACTTATTTCTAAAGTTAGCAAGAATGACACTTGGATTATTGATAGTGGTTGTACACATCATATGATTAGTGTTGAAGAAAAGTTTGAATTTCTTGAACATTATAATGATGGATCTGTGAAAATGGGAAATGATACACCTTGTCTAGTAAAAGGAAAAGGATCTATATTATGGAACAATAAGATCATATGTGAGAATGCATATTGGGTGAAAGGGCTAAATTATAATCTGTTGAGTGTAGCACAACTAAATAATATAGGTCACCGAGTTGCATTTGAAAATAGAAAGGTGAAAATCTATGATGAGACTAGAAAGTTGGCCGGCACTAGTAAACAATCAAAAAGTAACTGTTATTCCTAATTGGTTACTAAGAGGGGGAGCTGAATCAGTAAATACTATTTCTATTAAAATTCAACATTTGTTTAATTATTCTTCCAAGATAAGTAGAATATAGACAACCATTCAAAAGCATAAATAGAAATACTCAAATCAACACATGATGTATATGTGGAAACCCTCGGTTAGAAGGAAAAAACCACAGTGAGACAGAGTTCACAACTTCACTTCTACAGAAATAAAGATGCCCTATTAGGAGCTTACAAAGCACTTGTGAAGGTACTACCCAGTTAAGGGATTTGATAGAAGATCAGTTAAGATCTTAACTCTATTAGGAGTTTCCTAATTAGAGGACTTTCAACATCAATAAAGATGTTACCCGGTTAAAGGATTTTTACAAAGAACCGATTAGGGTTCACCCTGATTGAGGGATTTCAATATGCTTTCACACCTTATAAAAGAAATGATCTCAATTGACACTGATTGCCTAATTAGATCATACCTATTAATCTCTTCCCTGGTTTGCCTGGTTGTTGAATCTTTTCTTCCCCTTTGCCTTTCACCTCTGGTGACTGTAATCTCTGTGCAAATACCTCTTCTCTGCTCTCTCTATTCAACAACTCTCAACAACACATTTTCTTGCATCCTATGACCTATATTTATACAAGAGTTCATCTCAATGAAACCCTTAACTCATAGAACCGTTAGGTTGTAAATTCAACATTAAATCATACAACTAGCAAAAAGCTTTGCATTCTGATTTGGATTTTACCTTGAAAATAGTTGTAGAAATAAAGCTAACTCCACTTCTGAGCAGTGGATGCTCCGCATATTCTGGTTTTAACTCAAAACTACTCCACATAATTCGGTGTGGATCTTTATGCAGTTAGACCGGTATAAATTTCATACCTGGTTTATCTCATACTCAGTTTATCTCTATATGTAATAATAGACCGGTACAATGTACTTAGTTTGGTCTACTGGTGCATCTCCTCTGCTTAATCTACCAGTGCCTTTAAAGTAACGTGAGTGAACTACTGGTGAACCTTTACCGGTGGGAATGGTGTTTGCATCTGATTTCACTAATGACAACTTAATATTGCTAATAATCTTCCCCTTTGTCATTGGTGGCAAAACCATACGCACTTACTTATCACACTTCATACCTTGGTTTGTAGACTTCTCTCTCCCCTCCTTGTTTGTTTTTGGTGGCACACTTCCCATGTTCCAGACTTCCCCTATCTAAGTGCTTAGCTCTTATGTTCTTGTTCTATGGCTATTTTGTCCTTGTTAACCTTTTGACCATTTTCCCCTTTTGTTCTACTCTCAGATCGCTTCCTCTTCCCATTTCTTCTTCCCCTTTTTGCCTCCATTGGACAAAGGGTTTAGCTTCACTTGTGTTTTTACATTTGTAGCTTTGTGAAGATATCTTTATAAATATTCCTTGTTGATTGAAGAAACGGTGCCCATTGACCAGTTACATGTTCAATGTTCTTTTGTGTTTCTTTTAGAGAAACAATAATGTTCTCCATGTCCTCCATAGTTTTGTAGAATGGTTCTTTGATCAAATTCTATGTCGATGTTGCAATATGTTGCATTGCATCAAATGTGGGGGCCAAAAGCAATTGAAATCCAATGATGTCTTGGATTTGCTTTGTCTTCTCTTCATTAGTCTTTCTTAGAATAAGAGAAAGACTTGTCATTTCTCTGCAGAAGTTTGTTGCTAACTTATTCTTGATGTCAAATTGAGAAGACAAAGTTCTTATATCTTCTGAAGTCTTTGCTGACTTCTCTATCAAATCTTGCAAGAATATATCAAAATTGGAAGTTCTTGTCATCAAATCTCCTGCCACTTGAATCTGTTGTTGAAGGAACTCTCAAATTGGTTGTCATAGTCACCTTTATTTCTTCAACTTATTTATGGAGAATCTTGAGTCTCTTCTTTTCATAATGATCTATTGCTACAGTCTCTGGATCTTGCAAGTCATCACCGATTGCTTGTACCAATACTTCTAGCTGATCTATAACAAATTCATCTTCATCGATGTCAGCATCAAGCATGAAGTTGCACAGAATATTCTTGACAATGGTTAGGACCATGTCATGTTTCCTCTTGGTCAGCTCCTTTAGCTGCCTTGTTGACATCTTTCTCATGTCAACCACAGTATCGGTGGCCTTGCTCCTTTTGGGTTCTTTATCCTCAGCAAATGACAACTTTCTCTTAGATGAGGATGATCTTAGAATATCTGCTTGCTCCTTTTGCTTGGGCTCCTATTTTGGTAGAGCTTTCTCAATGTGTGCAGGAATTTCTTGTTCTTGTTCTTTATTTTTTGCATCTCCTTATTGAGCTGCATCTTTCAGTTGCGCCTCTTCTTCAGGCGGGTCTTCTTTTCCAGGTGCTTCTTCCTCATTATGAGCATCCTCTTTCGGTTGCACTTCAAATTCTAGTGGATCATCCTGTTCTAGTTGAAATTGAACTTCTAGTGGGACTTCTTCTTTGTGCTGCTCTTCAGCTGTATGTAATTCTCCCATAGGGATATCATTTCCTAGCTCTTATTCTACTGGGGGAACTACCTGTTCAACATTTATTTGTTCACCATATGTGAGCTCTTCTATTTGAACATTTTCCTTTCCGATTGCAAGTCCTTCATGAGTAGTGAATTGAACCGGTGGTACATTTACCTGTTCAGTTTGATCCTGAGGACCTAAATTCTTAATTGCACTGAAGTCGTATTATTTCCAAAAGTCTATGTTCTATTTGTAAACTTCATTTTCATATCCATTGAGAATCTTGGAAACTCTACACTTGGTATTCAAGTTCATTGATGCTTCTTCTAGTAGAAGCTTGATTCTCTCTTCACTGAGACCAAGTCTAACTTTAGAAAATGTTTCCTTATTAATTCTAGTGTTGGTTCCTAGACCGGTTCTCCATTTGGTCTGAAACCTAAAACTTAACTCAGGGGGAAACTTGGCCCTATAGTCCCTTGGAAATCTATTGTAGTCCATAAAGGTTTCCACTATGGCTACTATGACTGATTGTTTATCCTCTTCTCCTAGCAGACTATACCATTTAGCAGCATTGTCTACTTCTCCAAAATCCACTACTTCATCAACAATGTCATTAACAATCATACTGTGAGTCTTACCTTTACCTAGAGAAATAAGAACAGTCAGTTGAGCTGGATCACCTAATGGAATATGGATGAAGTGACTGAGAGGGGGGGGGGTGAATTACTCAACCATAAAACGCTTCCTGTTAATTCTTTCCAGATCCCTTAGGATATCTTAAAATGTTATCTGTTTTAGCACTCGGTAAATAGATTGCAGTAACTTTGAAGATGCAGTAAGTATTAGCAAAATTATCTTATAGATATTCATCAGCACTGGTGTATGATTAAGATAGCAATTAAGAACACAAGAGACACAAGATTTAACGTGGAAACCCAATATGGGAAAAACCACCAATGTATCTAGATACTGATTTTCAATTTTCTAAAGTGATGCCCGGTTAGAAGCCAACCCGGTAAAAGGTTACAAAACACACTGTTAGGTGTGACCTTGTTAGAGGATTTAATCACCCTACTAGGAGTGGCCTGGTAAGAGGTCTTGAAAACAATTCAATGGAATTGTCACCTTGTTAGAGGATTTACAATATGGTTGTTAAACCAACTCGGTTAAGAGATTTAGAATTCACTGTTACAATGATAAGAAGGTAACAATGAAAAATGACCTGTATAATAATGCAACTGCCTTGCTGATTACAGATCTTTGTTCTGCATATGTGTGATCCTTCCTGATCGAATAAATCTGTGCTGCACCTCAAGGATATCTGAACATCCTTCACAAATTCGCACACACCTTTCCTGTCTTTTCTTCTGTAAATCTTCTGCAGTATTTCTTGTTTATTTTTCACATTTGACCTTTTATTTATATGATTTTAGATTTGTCAAATCGACATTATTTAGTATAACAGTCGGTTGAATTAAGCAAACTCTATTTGCAAAAATCCTTCAAGGGCCGACAGTGCTCGGTGACCATAACTTTCTACAATCTTTTGGAGACCGAGGGAACTCGGTAAACACCGACAATCCTTTACCTTCGATAACCGACTGAACTCGGTAAACACTGAATTTCCTTTGACGACCGACTGAACTCGGTAAACACTAAATTTCCTTTGACGACCGACTGAACTCAGTAAACACTGAATTTCCTTTGACGACCGACTGAACTCGGTAAACACTGAATTTCCTTTGCCGACCGACTGTACTCGGTAAACACTGAATTTCCCTGTCAGGCAGACCGACTGAGCTCGGTAGGAACTGATTGCTGCGGACTATGACATTGTGTGACATCAAAGACAATACATAATTTGAGTAGCAATTTCCTTCAGACAATTGTTTCCAACATCACCACCTTTTTCATCAATGATGTCTACAATTACCGATTCTTTAGGATTCTTCTCCTTGACCGGTGCTTCAGCTCCAAGCACTCCTTTTCATTTCCCAATATCGGGGACCAGTGGAATTGTGGTTCTTTGGTGTGCTTCCTCCGCATGATGTTGGGTCTAAAGAAGCTTTGTCCATGTTGCTACTGTAATACCCCAAAAATGGGCTATATGTTCATTAATCTTCTACATCTGCAAATTGAATGAAATCGACATCAAAGTCCTAACCTAAGGAATATCTAAACATCATCGAATCCTAATTGATTATCTTAAATTATGCATCGGGGAATATTCGTAGCAATATTCCTAATTATCTTAATTATCTTTAATTTAATGATTATTTGACAATAAATCACATTTATCCTAAGTTTGATTAATTGAATATTTTCATATTTAATTAATTAGATTTAATATCTTGCCACTTAATTGTGTAATTAAATTTAATTCTATCTATTATTAATTGTATTATTTAATTTGACAATAAATCCAAAGTCTTATGAATAATTGATTAAATTCTTATTTAATTAATTAAAGCAAGTTGTCATTATTTAATAATATAGTTTTTAATAAAAGTTTGATTAAATGATTGATTAACCCATAAATCAATTATTTATTTTCAAAAATCAGTTAAGTTGAGCATAAATCACTTTATTTATTTAATTAATTCATAATTATTATGCACATTCAAAAAAAACTATTAAACTCCAAATTAGAAAATCAATGCAAAGTGTTGACTTTTTAGAACTCAACATCCTTTTGGAGTTCAAAAGCTGATCTAAACTCTAATTTGAGTTAAAAAGCTATTTTTGCATGATTTGCATATTTTTATGAATTAAATTATCTGTTATTTAAAAATAACTCAAAAATCAACCTGAGTTATTTGAGTGATTTATGGCTTTCTTCCATGCACCTCCAAAGCCCTAGATTTCTATAAAACCAAGGCTCAGCTCTTCATAATTGATCCACAAATTTGCATTCTCACACTGTCGAATTGGAGTCTGAAGAATCATCTTTGTGAATCCAAGCTATTGTGAGATCTTTCTAGTTTTGAGCATTGCATATCATTTAGCATAGATTCATATCATTGTTAGATCAATTTCCATATTAGGATAGATTCATATCAGTTTATCATTCTTATTGCATAGAAAATATAAAAAATATAGATTAATTGCATTCATATTTCATATCTAGATCAATTGCATTCAAATCCTTCATTTAGGTGTCGTCTAGGTCACTGATCTCGATAACAATCTGAGAACATCAATCTCGCACCTATTAGAAGGCAGTAAATCGCTTGGTTAGATTAGATTTCAATTTTGCACGATTTTGATTATAGCTAACCTCTAATATTTTACTAAAGTGTTGTGTCTACAGATCAGGTACAATTTTCACACACACATTTCTGGCGCTTAAAGAAACTCAAGCTAACCTTCACTTGGCTGTTAATACTTTCAATAATGATAAACCTAAAGAGCCTAAGCCTTCATATGCTATAATCCCTACTTCAACTAGTCCTCCACCATCTCTTCCAAAGTCATCCATACAATCCCAACATGCTTCCTTTTCCTTGGAAGTGGCTCCATGTTAAGAGGACTCTAAAAATGATGAAGAAAAGAACATAAATAAATATCAAGATCAAGAACCCTCCATGTCATCCAAGCTTTTTCACGATGTCTCTTATCCACTTCAGGGTTCTTTTGATCCTGCACATCTTTTTTATGCATTCCACCATGTCTTAAGTCTTCTCCTAAGCAAGATCAAGTTACTACTTACACTGTTGAGCTTATTGACAATCAAAATGACCTTACTACACTTGCGCTTTCCAAAGATGATACTTCCATTAAGGTTGTTAAAAATAGTGTTGTTCCTTCCAATGTTAAGCCTATTGAAAATCAAGAGAAAAATTATGCGCTTATGCTATCCAAAGATCCTTGTCAAGATCAAAGTCTTCCATCTTCTTATTCTACCACTCCATGTTTGCTTCCACTTTCTACTCTTCCTAAGTCTTTGCAAGCTTTGAACAATCCTAACAAAGAAGGTGCTCATATTCAAGATGTCCACGATTCTGTTGAAAATTCTAATGCTCACTCTAAAGATGCTCATATCCTTGGTTGTCATATAGATGCTGATGAACTTGTTGATTATCCTTTTGTGTCTTCCACTTCCATCCTTGGACCTCTTCCACCACTACTAAAGGCTTCACGTCTACCTTCCATCTTGGGTCTTTATGTTCCTTCACTTTCCCCTCCTAACTCTCCTAATTTTCCATCCATCTTGGGTCCTTACATACCTCCATCTCCTATCTTTCCTCAAGATCAACATAGATGCATACCCTTGAATCCTTTTCATCCACCCACCCATCTAAACTAGTCATATCCTCATTTTTCTTCCACAAGTCCCAAGTCCTTTGGAAGTAACTTGAATGTTCAATACAAGAAAAAGAAGCAATACAAGAATCCATCAAAAAATGAAGATCACCATGTCTCCTCTAATAGACATGGAAACATAAAGTCAAAAGAGATATCTAAGAAAAAAACTACAAGACAAGTATGGGTTCCAAAATCCATCATTGAAGATATTTTCTCTAGATCATCAAAAGGAAATAAAAAGCCTATGGCTATATGGATTCCAAAGTCTCTCTTGAAAGAGTCTGGTGTTGAGCAAAAAGTTAAGTTGACATTCAAGCTTCCAAAGACTTCCACTTCATCTTCTTCCAAAAGCTTTCCTCCATTCCATGTGCCTAAACCACAACCTCTGCTATCAATTCGCCATATTCCTTCACGTATTCCTTCATTCACAATTCCTCCATCCTCTCCTCACCCTTCAAGGTATGTGTTGATGTTGAGCTTGCCTTCCTTTCCATCTACCTTTTCACAATCCTTCCATGCATTATCCTTCTACCTTCTATCATTTTTTATCATTTGTCTATTCCTCCTATCTTCCAACCTCACTCGCTTTACATAAAACCTTATCCTCCATTTTTCTCTTCCATCTCCCTTTCCCTATCAACATCTTTGAGCATATCATTTTGATTCCTTGGCATATCATGGTTTATCCTTTCAAGGAGCACTATCTAAAAAGCTTGCCTTCTTACAAAAATTTAAAAAGAAAAAAAAATGAAAAAAATTGAAAATGTGCCATGGTGAAAACCTGGAAACAGGCACCTTGGTAGCAAAAGTAAAGAGAAATAAATTCGGCCTATGGTGAAAACCACTCCCTTGTGGCACCTTGGATAAGTACCATGATGAAAATTTGGCAATCAGACATCATGCGTAGTTCTTCTACATATTTCATCCATTCTATCTTCTCTCTTTGATCTTGACAATGTTGATCTATGCACGAACATTTGGCTATCTTGTGAGCTATCTTATGATGGTCTTGCTTTCATTCTCTTTCTGTTTAGCCTTCATGTCTATCTTCCTCCATTCATTTTCACCTGTCGCTATCCTTTTCCCCTTTGGTCTTGATCTAAAAGAAAGAAAGAGTAAAACATGGTGCTATGAAGCCTCTTGACATGTCTACTCCTTTGGACTACATCCTATCCTTCTTTGGCATTACGCTTTTGTGACTTATCCTATACTGGTCTTTCATTGCTTGTCCAAAAGTGCTTTACATGACAATTTTTCCCTAGCTTGGATATTTTTGAGGATTTCTTCCCTTCATTCTCCTTCATTCTCTCATCTTCCATCTCATCCACCAGCTTGCCAATCCCTCTTGTTCTCCACATTGCTAGACATTGGGACTGCACGATATGATCTTGCTTGGGAGTTTGAAATGGAAAAAGAAGCTATCAAGTTTGCTAAGAAGTGTCAAAAGTGTCAAGTACATGGCAACCTAATTCATGCTCCAGGGAGAGATCTAATCCCCTTTACAACACAATGGTCTTTCCATCAATGGCCATTTGATTTTATCGAGATGATTCATCCTCATTCTTCTAACGGACATACCCATATAATCATAGCCACAGATTATTTTACAAAGTGGGTAGAAGCGGTCCCTCTGACACAAGCAACGGGGAAACAGATATCTATGTTCATATTGAACTATATCATATGCAGATATGGGATACCTCATTCCATAATCACAGATAATGGTGGGCAATTCAGGAATAAAGACCTAGATGATCTATGTGCCAAATTCAAGATCACCCAACATTGGTCTTCTATCTACTATCCACAAGGGAATGGCCAAGCAGAGGCTTCCAACAAAAATCTATTGAAGATCTTGCACCGAACAATTAATAAAATAGGAAGAGACTGGCATCTCATGATCAATCTAGCTCTCTGGGCCTACAGAACAAGTATCAGAATGCCTACAGGGGCTACACCTTTCGCTTTAGTTTATGGGTCTGAAGCGGTACTACCTATTGAGGTTGAAATCCCATCACTAAGAATCAGAATGCATGGTCTAGTAACTGATGATGACTACAGAGTGTCTAGGTTGCAAGAACTTGAACTACTAGATGAGCGCAAACAAGCAGTGTATGATCATCTCAGAGTATATCAGAAGAGAATGTCTAGAGGCTACAACAAGAAAGTCAGACACAGAGAATTTTAGGTTGGTGATCTCGTCTTGAGAGAAAATCCTAAAAATCAATCACATCGAGAACACAAGGGGAAGTTCGAACCCAACTGGCTGGGTCCCTTTGTTATCACTGCTACTTTTGGCTCTGGTGCCTATCAACTCTCAATGACTGAAAGAGAACAGCTCTGAGAACCAATCAACGTTCTCCATCTGAAGAAATTCTACGCCTAAGGCGTTCAGTCTATGGTAAAATGTCCTGAAAAATCTTAAAAATTGGAAAATATCTTGAAAAAATGAACATCTTGGTGAAAACCTAGCAATAGGCGCCTTGATGATTCACAAAAAAATAAAAAAATATCAAAAATTCAAAAAAAAAAATTGAAAAATGAAAAATACAAAAAAATGAAAAAAAAAGAAAAAAAGTGCCTTGGTGAAAACTTGGAAATAGGTGCCTTGGTAGCAAAAATAGAATCTTTATCAAGATGGTGAAAACTTGGCAAACGGGTGCCACTTGTTTCAATACGCTCCATCTATTAGCGCAATCTTGGTCTTTCCCAACTTTCAGTCTTGTTTTAGTTTGTACATATCTCCCAGTTTGTTTTTGCATTCTGGTTCTCAATAAGTCAGTTTGTACACCAATCTACTCAAGCGTCTATATCCTATCAATGTTCAAACTTGGGGGCAATCAATGTCATATCCTATGGCCTCCAGTATATCTTAGACATCTCATATCCAGACAGAGTCCTTTGAAGCTTCATTTGAGTCAGTCAAGTCTGTCTTGTCTCCAAAAAAGATTTTGCATCTACAACAACAATCAAACACAAACTGAAAACAATCTATGCTTTTTCATGCTTTTATCTCCTTGTATGCTTACTGATTCGCATTGAGATTTTTGCATATTGTGTCCCTTCGAGCTCTTCGATGATGTCCTTTGCAAGATTTAGAAAGCGATGACTGGGGGCATAATCTTTTCTTTGTCTTTTGCTTGTATGTGAAAATCTAACGTCTTTGAAAATTCTGGATTGAAATGGTGTCTGATTGTAAGAGCCTCTATCTCGAATTGGATGGCCATGCGTACCTCGACCATTGATACCCGAAAAATTCAAGGAAGTTTGATCTCACTATTATCTTTTTGAGTAAGTTCTTTCTCCTACTGTGAAACACGATCTTACCTAAGGATGTGAATGATAAAGGGTCACTACGGGTAATTCACATTAGATTTAGAATGATCTCTTGGTTGTTTGATATGTTTGTCATGCAAGGCGTATCCAGGTCATCACGATATTCATGTTTTGATGCTTCTACAAATTGCTATATCAAAATGGACATGATATTCAAGTCATCCTAGCGTTTGTGCCCTGGTGCTTATATCTAATCCGACATTCCGAAAACAAAATCAATATTCATATATCCATGGTTGTTGACTAGTGGGTGTTGTATTGATTCTTGCACACACAAATCGATATTCATATGTCTATGGTTTCATAGCTAGTGGGCATTGTATTGATTTATCCGGTTACCTAAAAGTTCAATGATGATAACAAATCGACACATGATCAGTGACTAGGTCCTAGGTCTTAGGTTGCATTTCATTTTGCATGTATCTTTGTATTTTGCATGTTGCATGATCTCACAATGGCTAAATGAAATTCAATGCTTAAACAATTCTCCACTCGCATCTTCAAATCTAACAAGAGTTGAATCTCACACGAAGGTTCCTCCAACGAAAGAGCAGGTAGAATCCTTTTTTGGGATCAAAATCAAAATCTGAGATCATTCATATTATTAACTACTGCTTGCATAATCAACCTTCAATCATAGTAGAAATCTATTTTTCAACTTAATTGATTATCTTACATCACACTATCAAAATTTCAACTTGGTCAACTATGGTCAACTCATGGTTCAACCTAGTCAAACTTGGTCTCCAAGACCTCCAAACGATGCAGAATGCATTCCCGAACGTGTTTAACCACTTTTCCAATCAATTAACATGCTTCTAAACTATCAACACTGACTTTTTCTTGTCAGATTTCAATTTTAATCCCGAAGGGGGCATGGTATTGCACATCATTCGAAGTCTGTAATCAAATTTGAAATCATATCTTCCTCACTAATCAAGACAACAACCACGTCTAGTTACTGATTCATCAAAAAAGACCTCATCGCTCGGAGCAAATCTATCATCACTTGGGGCATATCAGATTCATCAAGATCCATATCAATCTGGTATCCTCCTAATCTTGTAAACTGTATCAGTTTTTGCAACCATCGGATCATAGTGTTCTTTCCTTGGTTCTTCGGCAACTGAAGGATTCAGATGTGATACCTGCTAGTTCTGCTAAGACAATCGAGTCTAGAACCGGTCACTCACTTCTTCGCAATCATAAGGTTTGGAATCAGGCGTTTTGACACTTTTTTTTTCAATCCTCGGTTCATCGTTGCTACAGTGAACATTATCTTCGGTCATTCAGGACCTATTATCTCCATATCAAATCTTTCAATCAGCTTCTGTCTCATATCAATTATCAAACATCAGTTTCATATATTTATTATACACAGACTATCTTTGAACCACTGCGCTTCGCACAATAATTCAAAGAGGGGCAAAATGTAATACCCCAAAAATGGGCTATATGTTCATTAATCTTTTACATCTACAAATCGAACGAAATCGACATCAAAGTCCTAACCTAAGGCATATCTAAACATCATCGAATCCTAATTGATTATCTTAAATTCTGCATCGAAGAATATTCCTAGCAATATTCCTAATTATCTTAATTATCTTTAATTTAATGATTATTTGGCAATAAATCACATTTATCCTAAGTTTGATTAATTGAATATTTTCATATTTAATTAATTAGATTTAATATCTTGCCACTTAATTGTGTAATTAAATTTAATTCTATCTATTATTAATTGTATTATTTAATTTTGATAATAAATCCAAAGTCTTATGAATAATTGATTAAATTCTTATTTAATTAATTAAAGCAAGTTGTCATTATTTAATAATATAATTTTTAATAAAAGTTTGATTAAATGATTGATTAACCCATAAATCAATTATTTATTTTCAAAAATCAGTTAAGTTGAGCATAAATTACTTTATTTATTTAATTAATTCATAATTATTATGCACATTCAAAAGAAACAGTTAAACTCCAAATTAGAAAACCAATGCAAAGTGTTGACTTTTTAGAACTCAACATCCTTTTGGAGTTCAAAAAGCTGATCTAAACTCTAATTTGAGTTAAAAAAATTATTTTTGCATGATTTGCATGTTTTTATGAATTAAATTATCTGTTATTTAAAAATAACTCAAAAATCAACCTAAGTTATTTGAGTGATTTATGGCTTTCTTCCATGCACCTCCAAAGCCCTAGATTTCTATAAAACCAAGGCTCAGCTCTTCATAATTGATCCACGAATTTGCATTCTCATGCTGTCGAATTGGAGTCTGAAGAATCATCTTTGCGAATCCAAGCTATTGTGAGATCTTTCTAGTTTTGAGCATTGCATATCATTTAGCATAGATTCATATCATTGTTAGATCAATTTCCATATTAGCATAGATTCATATCAGTTTATCATTCGTATTGCATAGAAAATATCAAAAATATAGATTAATTGCATTCATATTTCATATCTAGATCAATTGCATTCAAATCTTTCATTTAGGTGTCGTCTAGGTCACTAATCTCGATAACAATCTGAGAACATCAATCTCGCACCTATTAGAAGGCAGTAAATCGCTTGGTTAGATTAGATTTCAATTTTGCACGATTTTGATTATAACTAACCTCTAATGTTTTACTGAAGTGTTGTGTCTACAGATCAGGTACAATTTTCACACACACAGCTACTCCTTCATGAACCTTGTCGGCTTCACTTATAAGCATTTGACTAATCCTCCTCTTTGTCAAGAAATCTTGTTGATGTAGTTCAACTTGTTTAGTGGTTTCTTCCAGAGTGAGGTGGTTCTGAACCTCTAGCAGAGCTCGTATCCTCAGCTCCTTTTCTTTGTCCATTGAAGCTTTCCATATAGCTTCAAGAATTTGTAGGAGATCATCAGGTACAACCTTGTGAAGTATGGTAGGATGCAAATTATACATATGAATGTAGTACACTACCGCTTCTTCAATATTTCTCATGTCTTCTTCATTTGCAAACTGATATCTTCTTCTTACTGAATCCATTCCCCCGGTTTCTTTCAATGATGCCACAAATTCATCAATTGTGGGATTGCCTCTTCTCGGTAGATCCTCCTTTACCAGTTTACCTGATTTCCTCTTTTTGACCAGAGGAACTATTTCCTCGGTCTTTGTCTCCTCTTGTTCTTCCGCTTGGGTACTGGGTACCAGTTGAGCTCTCTTCCTTTGAGCCTTGGGTCGCTCTGTCACCGGTTTCTTCTTTGGTGTGGGGGCCCTTTTAGTGTAGACATTTTTGATCGGTGCCCTCTTCTTCAGATTCTCATGAATCTCTTCGAATGTGCCAAACCAGTGGGTAGTGAGATCTAGGTTAGCTTTAGTCAGGGCATCAGCATATACCTTAGCAGCTTTTGAGATAATCTCGTAGCCTAGTTTAGGAGCGTACATGGTTCTCGGTTCCATGGCTTGAATTATGCAGTTATCAGTGGTAACTAGAAAGCATATGTCGTCTTTGTATTCGTAAACAATGGTTGACGAAACCCTCTCCCTTGCATGCATTCGTAGTTGAAATTCCTCGAAGTGCTCAATCATTACTCTACCTAACTAGTTTCCATGTTGGTTGGCCATTTCACTAATTTGATGCATGACCGATCTATCAGTTCCCCAAGTCACTTTTCTGATTCCCGAGAAGAAATTTAAATAGTAGAAGTACAGACATACCAACGGGGTTCCATTCTTCATGGATTTATTCTTGACAACTCAGAGCTTCTTCATGTTTTCAAATATTTGTCCTCGAAGCATCGAACATATATCATATTGAGCATTATCGTACATTATCCGGTGTGCGGCGTGAATTTCTCCACCCTGTATGTTGTTTATATTGCTTGACTGATAAACCTTGTAGCCAATCACAGCAAATGCAAAACAGACTCCATCGTCCTCAATGTTGTTGACAGTCATGAGTCGACCATCATATCTCAACTTTGTTAACTTCGTGACAACCACTTTGGAGATGGTCCTTAGGGTTAATGCTTCCCCTCGGTCACTATATCTAGTCACTCTATGCAGATCTTCTTTAGTCATTAGATTGCATACACCTTTATTGAGCTAGAAACCTGGTTCGTGAAGATGACTTAGAACCAATCTAATTAGGTCTTCTCGAAAGATGGTCGGGTAGCATACTCCATTGATAAGTCCAGATGATACCAGCTTCTCATACTTATCACAAAGTTTCCCTTCTTCACATAAATCAAGGTACTCACTTTGAATATAGGTCTCTCCTAGTTCCTCCTGCTTGGCGTGAATATATGTCATTACGTCTTTGATCAAGAGAACTCCATTTGGCACAAACGATAGCACACCAGCCATGTCATTTTCCTAGTTTTGTACCGCCATAATATCATATGTAGGATGGTCCGCTTTATTTCCCTTAATCAACTTGATAGTAGAGGATGATGATGCCATTGCTAACAATCGGTTAACAGAAAGAAGCTTGATTGGTCTAACAGACAATAACTCACGATGATCAAGGTGCGAGAATATTACTCAGCATAAAAATTAGTTAATCACAAATATCACAAAGTAAAACTAAATGAGTAATTCTCCCTTCTTTTATAGAGTTAGGGCATAGTGGTAATTACCAAACAGTAACTATTGTTAAATGACTACAACATTAATTGCCTTACCTAACCTTTCTTTCTATTTTCACCAATCGGTATTCTAGCTTTTTCGATTATTCTTATCCTCGTTGATCAATACTTACCTGACCTGTTAACCTTGTAGACTGAGTGAGTCTGACTCTCACCAGTCCTACCGGGAATGGTAGACGAGCTACTGGTTCCCCCTAAGCCTTGTAGGCTCAATTTGCTGAAGAGATATCACCATCGCCCGATGATGATCTTTCCTCTATCTTCTCCTCAGCAGAGCTCTTTGATTCCTTTTTGAACCAAATATGTCTGATTATTTTCTCAGTCTTCTCTTCCTTATTGATCTTCTCATTTGAAGATGAGGTCTTCTCCACCGGTTTGACCGATTCTTTCCTTTTTCTCATTGACCAGTTCTTGCACTCTTTCGCTAGGTGTCCTACTTTGTTCTAGGAGTAACAAACTATCCTGGTTGCCTTCCATGGATTCACCCTTCTATTGTTAGGTGATTTGCACTAGGAGTCATTGTAACTATGCATGCCATAGTGAGCACAGTTGGTTGTGCTCCAGTTCTTATTTCTCTTGGTGAATATCGGTCTTGGGGATCTGAATGCCATTGTCTTTGACCTGCATTCATCATCTTTGTGTCTGAACTTGTTGCATGTGTAGCAATAACCCTTGAAGCTTCCCCTACTTCCACTTGACATAGTTGTGGGACTCAACCAACATTCATTAGTCTTGTGGCCATACTTGCAATAGTTTTTGCAATAACTATTGTTTGGCTTTACCGGTGCATACATGCAGTCATTTGTTCTATGACTCGATTTCCCATAATGATTGCAAGAGGTGTTAAGAATATTCTTACCTTTTTGTGCCAGTGGTTTCTTCTTATCCTTCTTGCTTTTCTTAGCTTCAGAAGACTCTCCAGACTCCTTGGTGTCTTTACTGGTGAATCCAAGCCGGTGGGATCTTTTTTCTTTCTTTGAGTTTTTAGTTGCTCATCAAGCTTGACCGAGCTCTCATTGTATCTTCTTAGGGTTTCATTTCTTTCTTCAAGTTCTTTCATCTGTTCCTTCAATTGATACAACTCTAATGCCAGCCTTTTGCATGCTTCATCCCTATCATGCCAACCTTTTTGCATGTTGGCATTTTCTTGGGTGATAATTTGCATGTCTTCTTGAAGTTGCAGAATGACAAGATCATTTCCCCCTACAACTTCCTCTACCCAGTTCCTTGCTTTTCCAGAGGCTATTAATGACTTGACTGTTGTGTTTCTTTCATCTTCAGATTTTCACTTTTTCTCAATCAGTCCAGTCATCCTTAGGGCATTATCTTCTTGCTCCCTCTTAAGGTTCGAGATCTATCCTGTTAGGATTTGGTTCCTCTCCATGAGCTCAGAGACTGCCTCCTCAGCTTCATCAGATCCACTCTTCCCAGAGAGTTCATCAATAGTCTCATTGCTCTCATTCAACTACAGAGCCAACTCCTTCCTTTTTGCAAGTGATCTTCTCAGCCTATTCTCTAGAGAGGCAATGATGTCGTTGGCTTCCTCAAGTTGTTTCTGATACCTGTAAACCTCCATGATCTTTCTCTCAAGCAATTAAGCTTTTTATATTAGAGAACTTAGCTCTGATATCAATTTTTATTTCTAACCAGTTACTAAGAGGGGGGGTGGACCAGTAAATACTATTTCTATTATAATTCAACATTTGTTTAATTATTCTTCCAAAATAAGCAAAATATAAACAACCATTCATAAGCATAAATAGAAATACTCAGATCAACACATGATGTATATGTGGAAACCCTCGGTTTGAAGGAAAAAACCATGGTGAGAGAGAGCTCACAACTTCACTTCTGTAAAAATAAAGATGCCCTATTAGGAGCTTACAAAGCACTTGTGAAGGTGCTACCCAATTAAGGGATTTGATAGAAGATCGGTTAAGATCTTAACTCTATTAGGAGTTGTCTGGTTAGAGGACTTTCAACATCAATATAGATGTTACCCGGTTAAAATTTTTTTACAAAGAATTGATTAGGGTTCACCTTGATTGAGGGATTTCAATATGCTTTCACACCTTATAAAAGCAATGATCTCAATTAACACTGATTGTCTGATTAGATCATACTTGTTGATCTCTTCCCCGGTTTGCCTGGCTATTGTATCTTTTCTAGCTCTTTGCCTTTCACCTCTGGTGATGTAATATTTGTGCAGATATCTCTTCTCTGCTCTCTCTATTCAACAACTCTCAACAATACATTTTCTTGCATCCTATGACTTGTATTTATACAACAATTCATATCAATAAAATCCTTAACTCATAGAACCGCCAGGCTGTAAACTCGACATTAAATCATGCAACTAGCAAAAAGCTTTGTGTTCTGATCTAGAGTTTACCTTGAAAACACTCGTAAAAATAAAGCTAACTCATGTTAAAAAGCTAACTCCACTTCTGAGCGGTGGATGCTCCGCATATTCCAGTTTTAACTCAAAACTGCTCCGCATAATCCGGTGCGGATCTTTATGCAATTAGAACGGTATAAATTTCATACCCAGTTTATCTATGTATGTAATAATAGACCAGTACAATGTACTTAGTTCGGTCTACTGGTGCATCTCCTCTTCTTAGTCTACTGGTGCCTTTAAAGTAACGTGAGTGAACTGCACGTTAAAATTAGTAAGAAAAGAAGAGTTAGAGGTTTACCGAGCTTATCTAAACCTGACCATGTGATGTGAAAACAATGTCAAATGGGTAAAATGTCAAAATCTAGTTTTAAAAACAAACACTATTCATCTAATGCTATTTTGAAGTTAGTGCATATTGACTTGTGTAGTCCTATGAGAAATCAGAGTTATTTATATGGAGACAGATATTTTATCTTATTTTTTGATGACTTCTTTAGAATGATGACTGTCATGTTTTTGAAAGAAAAATTTGAAGCTTTCAAAATGTTTAAATGGTATAAAGCAAAAGTGGAAAAAGAAAATGGTAAAGAACTAAAATGCTTAAGGTCAGATAGAGGTGGTGAATTTATTTCTGATGAGTTCACCAATTTTTGTAATGAGCATAGTGTTGGTGTTTGAAAACTCTTATGCCAACTAGGGTTGCCAATATGCCTTGAGACTAATGTTAGGAGTGGTTAGTTTCAAGTATGAGAGCTCTGCAAGACAACTAGACCAACTATAGGACAAGACTACCATCTTCACTTCTGGCTCTGCAAAACCAAGGCGGGTGTACCTAATCCAATAACTTATGGCATTTTAGGACTTTAAACTGGATTGAACAAAATAGATGATAGCAAGAAAGTACTAAATGGTAACCAGACATTCATTGACTCTCCATTGCTATGGTGGAACATTACTACTATCAACCAAATAATAATTAAGACTTGAAATGGTGTTGATATATGAAGATGGAAAGAAGTAAACAAGAGCCAATAAAGCATTGAACTCAACTGAATATACTAATCCCTAATCAATGTCATTATCCATTGGGTAGATCTCAAATACAAACATTGAAACATGAACCAACTACTGTCAAAGACTCATAGCCATAAACATAAACATTCCAACCCATCCACTACTTATAGTATCCTTCTGTAGATAAATCAAAATGAATCTATGCCCTATCTAAAGTATATTTCACTTGATCCTAGACCAAGAACTAAAGAATAGAACATATACAAAGGTAACCCTATGCAATAGATCAGAAAATCCAGAATTCACAAGATTGACACCAAGGAGAGACTTGAAAGCTTGGAATAATTATATTAAGTATGATGAGTCATGTACATGTCTAAAGTAGAAAAGAGATAAAACCACTTCAATAACCTGCAAAAGATTACAAGGAGATTCTATTCAATCTCATACAATATGATACAACCTGCTACAACTCCCTGGAACCAACCGAAATCAGAACCCTTGGAACCAACCTAGATCAGAACCTTTGGAACCAACCTAGACCAGAACCCTTCTAAATGATCAAGAAAATCCTTTTATAGGAACAAGGATTCAACATGCAACAGATCATTTAGGGAAAAATTAGGGTTTCAACCACCCTGCCAACTAGGAACAGTCACAATTTATTACAGGGGATGAAAACTAGTCGGCCATGCCTGAGAAAGATTTGCACTTATGATAGATCTCTGAGAAAGTACTACAAATCATGGAATTCTATGTCAATCAATCCTTTTAGCTGCCTGCAACATGCCTTGAGTAAGAAAACTCATTCCTATACGACACGAAAACACCTCTGCAGTCAATCATCAAGCCTCTGGACCACTCTGCAATAATCTGCACCTCCAAACAAATCAAATCCGGTTGCTAAAACATTAAAAACCAGTCCTTTTTGTCGCTAGAAACCCTCAAAATATTTGAATTCAAACTACAACAGTCACATTCATGGCTCTAGCAGCAAATCAACGATCATAATTCAAACTGAGATCAACTTTAAGTCGTGACCACTCGATCTTCTTCCTTCATAGGCTTAGACTTAACTCTACATATATCCCTGGGTTGACATTTAGCGACTACGCGACAAGGGTTTTTCTATTCGTAGAATAAAAACCTAACCCACCGTTTAACTCTCCGATTTAGCGAACAAAGAAAAATAACCAACCCCGGTCACATCTGGCGAATGGGCGACTGAAGGGAAAAACTTAACCTTAGTCCATCATTCAGCGAATTAGCGACTGAAGGCCACCGCCTATTCGCAGCATGTTTCATATTTCTGCCTTTTGATTTAGCTATTACGCGAACACTTGTTTGCCAAATCGCCAAGACATTTAGAGCACTGCCACCTTTCTTAGAGAATGAGTGAACCCCCTTGAAAAATTTGTCAGGCCGCCAAGTATTTGTCAGAACCTCCAAAAGATCGAGAAATTTACTGGGCCCGCATCAAGAAGATCGACGGTTGTCTATTTTTCGCATAGACCTCCAAGATTCCTCCAGATCATAAGACAACCATCGGATGAAGAATCTTACCCTGCTCTGACAACCCTCTGACACCGAATGAAATCAACGGCAATCTTAAGTTCGCAAGTGTCAGAGAAAACCCTTAAGATCATACGCTGGCCATCGATGCTCTGTCATTGTCAGAAGTACTGAAACTTGGAAATCCTCGGCCCCACTGACGTGTCTTTACCCCTTTCTAGCTCGGCCAATCAAAACCTGACATCTCAACAACACATGGCAATTGGTCCCACTACTCTCGGCAAGCACTTAACCCTTTGACCACTCGGCGAATATGCCACTGCAGAGAAACTCCAAGTCGCAGAATACATTACTTAACCCATGTTAGATCAAATGATTCAGCGAATGACTGCTTTCACTGAATCGTTACCTTAACCTTAAGTTAACCTTAGGTTACTCTTCGCGAACTAGCGAATACATAAGAAATTTGAGGGCCCACTGATTATCTAGCGAATTAGCAACCAAAGACATTTCGCCAATTTGCTAAAAAACTTGAAACACTGCTACTTTATCTAGAGATTCAACAAACACGTATTCACTAAATCGCTAAAAGATTTAGAACCCTGCCATAATACTCTGCGAACAAGAGAACATTGCAAACATTTATCGGGACTGCCAAAGATTTAACCACTCTGCCAAAACCTTAGACTAGAAACTGGGCCCGCCTTAAATGAGATCAATGGTTGTCTGAAGTTCGCATACCTCTGACATATTCTATCAGATCTTACGACAACCATTGGATCAACCCTTTTATACTGCTCTGCAGATTCTCTGACATAGGACCCTCTGACAAAAGCCGACTCAGCACCTCATGGACCAATCAGATACCACCAAATCAGTACACCTAGCATGTGGACCCACTTGTAAAGAAAGGCTACGTCACAAAAGGAAATCAATGGCAGGCGTAAGATTGCAAGCCTTTGACAAAACCCTTGCGAACTTACGACAACCGTAGGATTAAGATGGTGTCAGAGAGCCTGGGCCCGTAGACCACGCAAACACGCGACCAAAGAGGAGAAACCACCACGCTAAGTCGCTAGTAGTTAAGAGATAAGCTGCCAAGAACATGAGAATACGCGAACACTATGTTCGCCCAATCGCTGAAAGAAAAGATATAACCGCCAGGAACCAAGCGAACCAACGATAAACATGTATTCGCTAGATCGCTGAATAATAAAGAGACATGAAACTTTGTTAAGAGATTTAGTGAAGACTGGGAGAAAAAACCACGTGCATAAAGGAAAGACTTAAGTGGCCCGAAAAGGTAATGAAGAATTAGAATGAGGCTGGGGCACTTTTAGGGTTTTTTCCACACAATAGCTAGTTTTTTGAATTTTTGCCTAGGGTTTGAGGCTAGAGACCAAGAAAAACACTGCAGGGACCAAGGGAAAAGACCAGAAGCTACGAAAATTTTAACAGGTGCTAACACATAGAATTAAGAGACAGGTTTCTACACTGAGAACACCCCAATAGAAAGGTATTGCTAAAAGGAGAAATAGATCAATGGTCGATTGTGCTAGAACACTGATGATTGAAAAAGATGTTGCACAAATGTAATAAAGAGAATTTGTTAGTGTTGTTGTTTACACACTGAACTGAGTTCAACTGAAGAAAGAGTCAACCAAGACACCTTATGAATTATGGTATGGTTACACACCTAATGTGATTTATTTCAGAATATTTGAAAGTAGATGTTACATTCTAAAAGATGATAGAAATGAGAAATTTGATTCAAAAGGTGATGAAAGAATATTTCTACGATATTATACTAAAATAAAATCTTATAAATATTTGAACAAGGTGTTGGCAAAATGGTCAGCGCTCCCCTCAGGATTCGTGACATGACTTAACTGCCTCCTGTGTCTTCTATAAGTCTAGTGGTTGTATCAAGCATTAACAGGTCAATCTTTTGGTGCAATAGCAACTACTACTTGTAACAAGTGGTATCAAAGCTTGGTCACAGGTTTGAATCCCCTCAGATAATGTTGAGGGGGAGATTGTTGTTAAAATGGTCAGCACTCCCCTCGGGATTCGTGACATGGCTTAACCACCTCCTGTGTCTTCTATAAGTCTAGTGGTTGTATTGGGCATTAACAGGTCAATCTTTTGGTGCAACGGCAACTACTACTTGTAACACAAGGCTACTAACAAAATGATTGAAAGTGAAAATGTGAGAGTTGATGAGTTTGCAGAGAAGAATGATGAAGAAAGGCAAAAAGGAACTGGGAGACTATGGTAGATTTGTTTACATTGAGGAACCTGACACTCTACCTAAAAAATAGTCTGGCGTTACCGAGCATTAGGGTAATGCTATCGAGCAACAGTCTTTACAAATTGAGAATCAAAAAATTGTTACTGATGAAGATCATGATCATGCACCAAGTGGAGAACACATTGAAGAACAAAGAACTGAACCTGTACGTGCTAGATATGTGAGGAGACGCCATCCACAAAATTATATCATTGGAGATAAGAAAGTAGGAATGATGACACAAAGTAAGTTAAGAAACAACACATTCTTAATTTGTGAATTTGAGCCTAAAACAGTTAGAGATGCATTAGAAAATGATAAATGGATCAAGGCAATGAATGAAGAAAGTGAGAAAATATAGAAAAACAAGACATGGACATTGGTACCGAGACCGAAAGATAAGAATGTGATTGGAACCAAATGGATATTCAGAAACAAATTGAATGAGAATGAAGATATCACTAGGAACAAAGCAAGACTAGTATGCAAAGGTTATGCACAAGAAGAGGGAATTGACTATGGAGAGACTTTTTCACCCATTGCTAAACTTGAAGGAGTAAGAATATTGCTTTCTTATGCTACTTACAAAGGATTTGTTTATCAAATTGATCTTAAATCTGCATTTCTGAATGGGATACTTGAGGAAGAGGTCTGCATTGAACAACTTGAAGGGTTTGTTGATCCTAATCAGAGGAACATGGTATGTAAGTTGCACAAAATATTATATGGACTGAAACAAGCACTGAGAGCATGGTATTAAAGACTGCATTCTTACCTAATAAGTATTGGATTTGTTAGAACAAGTGACAATAATAATTTGTATTTGAAAAGTGAAACTAATGACAAGATTCTTATTGCTGAAATTTTTGTTGAAGATATTATATTTGGAGGACATGATAAATTATGCAAATCATTTGCTAATGAAATGAGGAAAGAATTTGAAATGTCAATGTTCAGAGAGATTAATTTTTTTCTAGGATTGCAAATATTACAACAGACTAAAGGCATATACATTACACAATCAAAATACATCAAAGAAGTATTGAAGACATTTAGTATGGAAGATTCAAAACTAGTCGGTACACCTATGGTCAACGGATCTATGATTGGTAAATTGATAGATCTATGATTGGTAAATTGATCTATGATTGGTAAATTGATGTATGTTGTGCATATTAGACCAGATATTTCACATGTGGTTGGAATTGTAGCAAGATTTTCTTCTAATCCTAAAGAATCACACATGACTATTGTGAAAAGAATTTTGAGATACTTGAAGAACACTGAAAATTTTGGTTTATGATTTAAGAAATAATACAATTTTGAATTAAAAGTTTATACTGATGTGGATTGGGCTGGAAACATTGATGATAGAAAGAGAACTACTGGTGGAGCATTCTTTTTGGGAGAAAGATTGGTTACTTGGATAAGTTAGAAATACGGATGCATTACTCAATCCACTGTTGAAGCAAAATATGTTGTTGATACTGCAAATTGTTCAAATATTGCATGGATAAAATAACTTTCGGAAGGTATGAATGAGGAGATCCTTGATCCAGTGATAATACATTGTGATAATACAAGTGCAATTAACATTTCTAAGAATCCAGTGATGCATGCAAAGACAAAACATATTTCTATAAAGTATCACTACTTGAAGGAACAAGTTCAAGAAAAGAAAGTCAGATTGGAGTATGTGAAATCACAAGAGCAACTGGCCGATATATTTACTAAACCCTTACCGAAGAAAAAATTTGAATACTTGAGAAGTAGACTAGGGGTCCATCCCCTTTCTAACAATCACTAAGGTGATAGGAGGTTGCATCAACCTATACTTTATCAGAATATCTAATGATGTTAATGCATAATGTTCACACTTTTGGATTCCTAAGGTTGTGAAAGATGAAAGACAAGCTAAAACTACATATTGGTACATGCAAGGTACTAGATCTAAACCAAACAACAGAGATATTTTGTTGGCTATTGAAGAGTTGATTGTTTTCTTTTTGGCATTGTTGTCAAAGGGAGAGAGATTCAATGAAATATATATCCACAGGGAGAGTATTGATGTTGTGTAGTGATTAAACATATTAAATATATAAGCTAGGGAGAGCTTACCGAGTTACAAGATTTACATAGAGTTATAGAATAGATGATTGGTATTCTATAGCATATTTCATATTGTGTTACCATCAATGCCAAAGAGAGAGATTGATAGACTACAACTGATTGAATATCTTAAAGGAGAGATTGATGACTTCAAAAGACAATGATTGATGATCACTGAGCTACTAAGGTATATGTGACACATTAAATCAGTTATTGTATTGTCATTGATGTCAACTAGCTTTGACTGTGCTTATCACGATAGTTGCAACGTCTGAAGAATGAAATAATGATGAAGGAATGAGATATCTACATGAAGATGAGATGTATGAGAAAGATATGGATATGGTATACATTGGGTAACTTATTGATGAGTTTATGACATTATGTTAGTGATTTGATTGTATTACATGATTTTGTTATGGATTACACCGAGTTGGAACAGTGTACACCGAGCAAGCATAGTGTATACTGAGTGTAGTGTTAACCAAGTTAGAAGTCACTGACACATCATGGTATTGACCGAGTGAAAGAAATAAATGGAACCAGTGATAGCTGACTAAAAATGATGAGCTGGACAATTTTGGATGATTCTGAGGTTAAAGATAAAAAAAATTATGATGATCAAATGGTTAACACAATTCAAGGATGATCGGATGAAGCAGAATGGAATGTGTTATTGACACAACTGCCGAGGAAGGTTAAAGCGGCAAAATCAATGGTGAAGATTAAGAAGAAAAATCTATGGCTTGAAATAAAATGGTTTACGATCTCTATAAAAGGAGATATGGGATTCATTATTATGTCTGAAATTCAGGTGAGAAGATTGCATTTATGTGAGCTAGTCAAACAGGTTGAAGACAGAACCGATAAATTCTACAGACAACACTGAGCATCATAGAAAAGAATTATCGAGCAAAACAGAGTTGGAGGATACAAAGAGATTGAATTGAGTATAATGGCCAGAGGTATTTTGAACTTAGCATAGATTTGAAAATCTGCAAAACAAGTTGTATTTGAATCAGATCATTATTGTTGCATTCTAACCATTGCAACAGATAAATCTCTTAACCGAGTGGGACTTAACAGTCTTTATATTTCAATATGACATTCAATGAATGTTGATTATTTTCTTGTTGACCCCATAGTGAATATTTGGTCACGGATAACTGTTCATGATAAATCCTCTAACCAGGTCACATTTTACAGTGTGTTAATGTAACCTTTAACAGGGTTGGCTCTTTACCAAACTCACTTTAGAAGAGTGAAATTATATTGGGTTAGCGGTCCCAGGTGTTTTTTCCCCTAACAGGGTTTCCACATTAAAATCAAAGTGTTATATGTGTATAAATGTGTTGAATTGTTATTTTACTTTACACATTTTTATAACTGGTTTGATTGATATATACAGTAGATAATTTACTACTATTCGATAGATGAACAGAAAGGCATAGTTAAAGTTTTACCAAGTTGATTAAATTATTTGAAAGATTTATTTTATACATCAAGGAGTTTTTGGGACTATAGGATAATTGGACTTAACTGATTCACCCCCCCTCTAAATTATCTAACAAGAAATGCCTTGAAGAAATTACTCAAGTAACATAAATCTTTTCACCTATCAAAAGTCTTCCATGAAAGTAGCGAGATTAGGTGTTAGCTAATCTCCATACAAAATTTACTAAACTATAAGTATATTTTTTTAGAAAAAATTATAAATATTGAAAACAACCCAATTTTTTTAGTATTTGTTTGTGGATTTACAACATAAGGGATGCAGATCATGAAGATCATATGCTAAAAAAAATTTAAAATTCCATTGTGTTTTTTGTATTTTTAAAAGTGTGTATTTTGTATGGAGGATATTTGTGTCAGCAAGATAGAGATAGAGGGGAGTGCCCACTTTTCTTTAATGTCATTGAATGCTTTCAAAATTCTATGGGAGAATAATTCAAATTCAAAAGTTAACAGTTACTATTATTTGGACAAAAAAGATATCAGTGAATGGACGTTAGGTGAAAGAAACGAGGCAAAAGAAAAAATCTCGAAATAGAAATGAAATATGTTAGGTTATAGATTAAGAGTGGGCCCGGCCATTGAAGTGTCAACACTTTGAGTGTGTAAATTAAGTCGACCCCTAATTTTATTTATTTGCTTTCTTATTTTAATCCCATAGAGAGTGCACCTCCATATTGAGTTTTTAATAGTTTTTCTTGTCAATTATAAATTATAATATATCTGCATGCTTTCACATACATATGTATATATGTGAGTTGGCTGACCAGACTGCCTTTATTTGGCACTGGACAATGTTAGATTAAAAGATGGGGAAAATGACATTCTTATAACTAGGATCACCTGTGGAGAGTCTTAGGATGTGGTAAAAATAGTCCCTAAACAAAATAAAATTAAAAGTTCTCATAATTAAGCTACCATGAATTAAAATGGTCAAGTTTCAAGGTAATCACTTTTTGATTAGTCATTCTTATTTTTTATTGTGACTTCAATAATTCACAGCTTTAGCAATAGCTTTACATAAGATGGGAAAATGTCTATTCAGAATTGAAAATGTACTAAATATCTATAATACATTTAAATAATGTATGAAACTTATTCATTTATTGGTATATTATAAAGATTGAATAGTTCAATTTGTTTTAGTTAATTAATAACTAAATACTAAATTTCAGTTTCTTAGTTGTTAAATAAAGATCATATTTTCTTAGTTCATAAAAGTATATGGGAGTGCTTATAGTTATAATAGGCTATAATTGTATCTCAGAGTGCTTCTGATTTTATCTCTTATTCATGAATGCTTCAATTTCTTAGTTATTGTTCAAAGAATCAAATCAAATATGGCATATGTATTGGTTAATGTTGTAGTTGGAAAACTTGGTGGGATGATGATAGAATAAATGGATAACTAAGTTTCACTTGTCCTTGAAGGACTATAAAATGAGTTAGAATACATACTAGAGGCAATCACAAAACCTCAAAAAATCATGCAAACCTAATCTAATCTACCATTAAAGCCATTTGAAATGAAGGTATAAAAACAGTAAATAAACTCTAAAACCCCCTTCAAATGTAGCTCCAATGTTATCCTTTCTTCTCCATTAAAATGTATGGATGTACCTCTTGATCTTGAGAAAATGCACTAACAACTTAAAAGAAAAATGACAATAATGATGATAATAAGAGTACTAGGAGTGTGTGGTTAGTTTGAATTGAGAAATGAACTGAATTTATAGGATAAGATAGCCAAATTGTATAAATGGCAATAAGATGTGCAAATTGAAGGATGTCATAATTATGACATGATTGATTGCACAAATTGGAAGCATAATCAATGCCACCAATTAAGGGAAAAGGGGAAGGGAAGGATGAAGAAAATTAATAGGGAAGATGGAAGCACAATTAGGGGAAAAAAGAATAGGGAAATGTGGAAGAAATAAGGAAGCATGATTATAGGAGATGGGGCTAATTAGTAGGAGGATGTTGGAGTTAGGATTTTTAAATTTTTAAATTCATTTATTCCCTCCAAGTTAAAATTTAGGAATTTGGGAATTAGGAAACATCTCAAAATTCATGAAAATGAGCCAATTAATTAATCATGCGAGTTAGGAGAAAAGTGAATTAATTTAATTATTTGATTAGGACATAGGGATAAAGTATGGGTTATTCACCTCTAAGGGACAAATTAGTTTATTATTGACCAAATTGATGATTTTCATGCGAAGCTGACTTGGTTTTGATAATTTTGATGAAGGTTCGAAATGATTTTGATAGTTTTGAAAATGGTTTACAATGACATTGATAATGTGGACAATGTGTTAAATTGGTTTAAAATTAATTTGAACTGACTTGATAATATTTTGAAATGATTGAAATGATTTGAAAATGATGAAGCGTTGATGAACTTTGACAATGCCTTGGATTGATTTTGAAAGAGGTTTGATAAGATTGAAATGATTTGATAAGGATTGAACATGATCACAATTTATGAGAGAAATGTTAGTAACTAATCAAATGAAGAATGACACAATATCAGTGAATGGTGAAGATCAAACACATAACATAGAAGACATGTTAAAAGAGGGGCACATAGTTGTGAACCATTTTTAGGTGTCTACACTATACACTCCACAATAATTCAAAAGGAAATTTTGAAAGATATGCATTGCACCATGAATGTTGTAGTTTTCCATAATGCTTGATGGAGAAGAATGATGCTTTGAATAATTGGATGCTTGAAGACCTTGAGAATGCTTGGGTGTCAATTGCTTGATCATGTTCCTTTTTAGTCATCGATAGATAATAGATACTAAAATAAGGAGAGATAGGCCACTTACATACTTCTTCACACATTTTGAGATTAAAAATTATTCCAAGCCAACAATGAGACCTAATTCCCCACCAAAATACTGCAACCAAGCCCTAATTCAAATACCTAGGAGAGTGAACCAAAATTGACATAAGATGTCAGGAAAATATGGTAGATGTTAAAACAAGAGGCATGATTGATTTCAAGGTTAGGAATAAGTATAAAGGTAACAAATGGTAGCATAGGGTGCATTTAAGCTAATAAATGATGTAAAATGATAAATAATAAAGGTGCATACCTAGAAATAAGGGCTTTGAACATCAATATTTGATGAATTTGAGTTAACAAAGGGCTTATAATATTAATTTAAAGGTCCAGTGAGCATTAGAATGTTGGCATTAACCGGTAAGGATGCAACCGGTGAATGGTAAAGTAGTGTTGTTATTGATGTCATTAGCTAACATTGTTCAAATAGGGAACAAGTGACAATAATAGTAAACAATTGCAGTTGACAAGAGAAACTGTCTATAAAACTAGTGACACATGTTGAGCAGAGATGCACTTATTGCTTGGAGTAGCGACCTATGTTATGAAGTACTATAACCAGTGAAGTCACTGATCGAAGCAGTGATTAGTAATTATATGACTGGAACTGAACCAGTATAGACAGAGAAAAGAAGAGAAACATGTGAAGACAAAGACCTATACACTACCTAAGGAAGGGTGTAAACTGATCATCTCTGATCAATGAGATATCATTGAGACCGGTGAACTGGTGAAAGTCATAGTTGAAAAACACTTAAGAGACTCTTCTATCGAGATTTATTGCAAAAATCATGGAGGACTTTGTGTTACGAAAAATATCAGTGCAAGGCACAATTCAAGGATTTAATGTCGAGATTTGAGGCATTAAAACATGGTGGAATCTCATGTAAAGGAAAGCATGTGACATGCATCTGATGTTTCCTTTACAAATCAGAAACATGACTGCATGGCGGATCTCTTATTGAGAAAAAGTCGATGTCATGCATCTGACATTTCCTCTCTTAACAAAGACTCGACTGGATGATAGATCCAAAGGAGATCTTTGTGGATACTGCAACATGCAAAAAGCGTGAAAGGCAAAGAAAGTCTATGTATTCTTCATCTAGTAAAGAATATCATTTTCCTTCATTCTGCCAAAGAGAAAGAGTGAACCAGTACGCTGAGAAAAGCTACAATAAGGGAAAAGAAGAAGAAAAGAAGAAGAGAAGAGTGTGTAAGGAAGTGCAACAACCTAAAGAGAGGATACTTGTGGTGCTTGGCGATGACTTTTAGTAGATGAAATAACAATCTTATCAGGCTCAACAAAGCCATCTCAAAAGATCAATCCCTCTATTTCTCTCTGACAATTGCAATAGTAAAATAGTATTCAGGTAGACATTAATAGGTCCCTTGTATTAAATCCCTTAACCAGGTGACATCTAGTAGATGTTCAAAAGTCATCTAACAAAGAAGGCTTTAACAAGCCTTATTTCTTAAATCCCTTAACTGGGTTGCATTTAACAGTCCGTGTGTAATCCTTTAACAAGGAAGGCTCTTAATAGGGTGCACTTTAGAAGAGTACAAAATTTGTGAGTTCTACTCACACCGTGGTTTTCTCTCACTTTGGGTTTCCACGTGATACATCGGTGTTCTATACTTCTATGATCTTGTGTTAGTTATTACTTTTATAGGATCTATTCTGCATGTAGGAATAGTTAACTTATATCATATTATTTTCAAGTTTTAGTGGGTGTTCATTCACTCCTCCCCTCTCAGCACCGGTTGGGACCAACAATTGGTATCATAGCCAAGTTCTTTTTTTTGTGTTGCTTAACCACAACAATGAAAAGATCAAATGATGAGAAAAGAAGGATCCAAGTTTTCTAAGGAAAAATTTAGTCTGTGGTGTAGCAGAATGAAGCTATACATGAAGACCACCAGAGATCAGTTTTGGAACCATATGATCACAGATTACAACGAACCCACCGGTACCTTGACGACTGATCAATTGAAGATCAAAAGTGAACACACGCCTGCTATGGATATGATAGCCAGTACGCTCGTTGACCATGTCTATGCAGAAATTGAACATCTGACTACATCTTTCCAAATGTGGGCAAAGCTACAAATTGTGTACGGAGGTGACCCACATGTCCAAAGAGAAAAATTAGAAATCCTCGAAGGCAAATATCATGACATGAAGATGAATGAAGGAGAAGACATTGAGCACTATAACAATAGAATAAAAGAAGTGATGAAATCCATCAAAAGTGTTGGAGGAACACTGAGTGAGCAAGATGTGATAAGCAAGATACTAAGGATGCTAAGGCCACAGTATGCTATCAAGATCTCAACCATATAGGAGCTCAAGTGAGCAAATCACAAGTCACCCTTGACTCTCTTATCAGTAAGTTAACTACTTTTCAATTAAGAAATTATGATAACAACTTACCCATGTTAGATGTTTCTTAAGTCTTATGTGAATATTGCTTCCACCAAGAAAGGAAGAGAGACCAGTAATAGTTCTACTGAAAGGTCTGGTCATTTCCTTGAAAATCTACTCTCAAAAGAGCTTGAGAAGGATGATGTTGAAGCACTCATCGCAAGGATATTTCCAAGAGGAAAAGGGAAACTTCCATTGAAATGCTTTTCTTGCAACAAGATAGGACACATTGTGGCCAGGTGTCCAAAAAATGAAAACAAAGAAAATTTCAACCGATTCAAGAATAAAAGAAAGGAGTGCTACCTTGCTGAGGAAGGTGTCACTGACAATGAGTTTGAAGAATCGGGAGATGATGAAATTTCCTTTGTGGCAATAAAGGAAGAAAGCACAGTGATAAGTGAAATGACACTTATCTCTAGATCCCACCAATGTGACAAATGAATCATTGACAATGGATGCACTCACCACATGACTAGTGACAAAAACAAGTTCATCAGCTTGAAGCTTAATGATGGTGGATCAATGACATTTGGTAACAATGCTCAATGTGTTATTAGAGGAAAAGGCTCAATATCACTTGAAAATGAATTTGTTTGTGATTATGTGTACTGGGTAGAAGGACTCATGTACAACCTAATAAGTGTGGCTCAACTGAACAAAAAAGAATACTTGATAGAATTTGGACAGGAGTCTTGTATTGTCAAGAATCACTCAGGAGCTCAAGTTGCCACTGGTAGACAGATAAAAGGGAACCTAATCTACCTAAACTAAACTGAGGGGGCTTGCCTCATAGCTACAACAAAAGGGGAGACATAAAACTTACCTCATGGAAAAAGATGACATGAGATGGTTATAGCATAAAATACTCTACCACATAAAATTTGATAGCATAGTCAAAGTAAGTAGGAAGAAGTCGGTTAGAGGGCTTCCTAACATTATAAAGACTAATAGGGCCATGTGTAAAGAATGTCAGTTAGGCAAACTAACAGGTACAAGCTTCAGCAGCAAGTCTTTTTCTATTCAAAATGTACTGGATCTTGTTCACACAAATCTTGTGGACCAATAAGGACGAAGAGCTATTATGGAGACAGGTATTTTATGCTCTTTATAGATGATTTTTCAGGGATGATGTGGATGCTCTTCCTTTAGAAAAAATCAGAGGCCTTTCATATGTTTAAAATTTACAAGGCCCGGGTGGAGAAGGAGACCGGTTAAAGCTTGAAGTGTCTGAGGTCAGATAGAGGAGGTGAGTACACCTCTCAAGAGTTTACCAACTGCTATGAAGAACAGGGGATAAAAAGGCATATGTCTGCACCAAGAACCCCTCAACAAAATGGAGTCGTTGAAAGAAGAAATGGGACTCTTATAGACTGTGCAAGAACTCTGGTGATTCAGAAGGATCTACCCCATCACTTCTGGAGAGAAGCAATCAACACCACTATGTATACACTAAACTGGGTTCAAGTCAAGAAAGGAACTGGTAAAACTCCATATGAGTTATGGTTTGTCATACTCCTACTGTAAGCTACTTCAGAGTATTTGGAAGTAACTATTACATCGAAAGAGATGATTACTTTGGCAAGTTTGAGCCAAAAAGTGATGAAGGCATACTTTTGGGTTACTCAACCAAAAGTAAAGCCTACTAGTGTCTAAATAAAAGAATACGAAAAAAAGTAGAAAGTGCAAACGTGAAGATAGATGAGTATTCAGAACCAAGGGATATTATGGTGAATCTGTCAGTCACCGAGATCATAATGTAAGAGATCACTTAGAATTCAGTGAAATAATAATCATTGATGAAGAAAAACAGGTTAACAAACCCCTAGAATAGGGTAATGTGCCTAAGCAAGGAAGGGATCAAAACATAAGACCGATTAAAGAAGATGAACAAGAAGTTGTCCATGATCTCGCTGGAAATGTTGCTCAACCAGAAAGTGAATATTGGGATCACCGAACGGTTATGCCGAGGTATGTCACCTATCATTCCACTGATAACATTATTGATGACAAATGTGCTAACATTCTAACCAAGAGAAAGGCTAGAGAAAGTGTTTGTTTGATTTCTAGCATAGAGCCTAAAACTATCAAAAAAGCTCTGGAGGATGACAATTGGGTCAAGGAAATGGAAGAGGAGCTAGAGAAAATAGTAAAGAATGAAACATGGACTCTTGTTCTCAAACCTGAGGACAAAAATGTCATAGGCACCAAGTGGGTGTTCAGAAACAAGATGAATAAAGAAGGAAAGGTGGTGAGGAACAAGGCACAAATAGTCTGCAAAGGATATGCACAGGATGTAGGACTAAACTATGGAGAAACCTTTGCACTGTTAGAAAGACTATAAGGGGCAAGAATTCTACTTGATTATGCTTCCCATAAAAGGTTTAAAGTATATCAGATGGATGTAAAATCTGCATTTCTAAATGGTATAGTGGAAGAGGAAGTATATATAGAGAAGTTGGAGGGCTTCTCCTCCATAGAGAAAAATGATATGTTCTGAAAATTGAAGAAGGCTCTCTGTGGACTGAAACAAGCCCCAAGGACTTGGTATGAAAGATTACAGTCATACCTCCTAACCATAGGATTCATAAGAACGGGTGATAACAACCATATGTATCTAATGACCGGTAAAGAAGGGAACCTAATTGCTGAAATATTTGTGGATGATATCATCTTTGGCGGAGATGATAAAATGAGTAAAGACTTCGCTGAAGAGATGAAGAAATAATTTGAAATGTCCATGATTGGAGCAATAAAATTCTTCATTGGTTTATAAGTTTATCAACTCAATGAAGGTATATTCATATCCCAGTCCAAGTATATTGAAGAGATTCTTAAAACTTTTGGGTTAGAAGAATCCAGACCATATGGCACACCAATTATAACTAATTACAAGTTATCAAACGAGGTGGATGCAAAAGAAGTCAATGAGACACTTTACCGAGCAATGATTAGTAAATTACAGTATGTTGTGCATAGTAGACCTGACATTGCACATGCAGTAGGTATTGTGGAAAGATTCTCTAAAAACCCAAAAGAGACACATTTGATAGCAGTAAAGAGAATCTTTAGATATCTAAAAGGAACTGAGGAATATGGTCTATGGTTTCCTGACAAAGGAGCTTTTGAGATAAAAGTGATCATCGATGCAGCCTAGGTCGGTAACATTGATGATAGAAAGAGCACAAGTGGAGGTGCATTCTTTCTTGGAGAAAGGATTGTGTCATGGACAAGAAAGAAGCAAAATTGCATTTCACAATCCACTGCAGAGGCTGAGTATATTGTTGCAGCAATTAATTGCACATAAGTAATCTGGATAAAACAAATATTAGAAGGAATCCAAGAACAGGTACTAAACCAATTACAATATTCTGTAACAGCACAAGTGCAATCAATGTATCTAAAAATATTGTTATGCACTAAAAAATGAAGCACATTGCTATGAAATATCACTATCTGAGAAAGCAAGTACAGAATAAAGAAGTAAAGTTGGAATATGTTCCCACAAAGGAACAAGTTGTTGACATATTCACAAAGCCTTTACCCAAGAGTACCTTTGAGTATCTCAGAGGTAAATTAGGGGTAGTTCCCCTTCATGATCTTTAGTAAAAGAACAAGGGACATCATCAATCCAATAAGCTTAAATAGAGGAATCATCCTCATCTTAACCGGATTGGTGACAAAGGACCGTTGCTCGAAGGGAGAGCAGACTTTAGGAAAGGTAGTCATTTGACTAGCCTTTGGCATTATTGTCAAAGGGGGAGATTATAACTGGTTGGTATGGTTTGGACCAGTAAGTTATTTGATATCAATGCCAAAGGGGGAGATTGTTTGCATTAACCAGTAAGGATGCAACTGGTGAATGCGAAACTAGTGTTGTCATTGATGTCATTAGCTACCATTGATCAAATAGGGAACATGTGACAATAATAGTAAATAGTTGTAGTTGACAAGAGAAACTGTGTAGAAAACTACTGACACATGTTGAGAAGAGATGCACTTATTGCTCGGAGTAGCAACCTATGTAGTGAAGTACTATAACTGGTGAAGTCACTAATCAAAGCAATGATAGGTAATTATATGACCACAACCGAACTGGTATAGACAGAGAAAAAAAGAGAAACAAGTGAAGACAAAGACCTGTACACTTCCTAAGGAAGGGTGTAAACCGATCATCTCTGATCGGTGAGATATCATTGAGACCGGTGAACTGGTGAAAGTCATAGTTGACAAACACTTAAGAGACTCTTCTACCAAGATTTGTTGCACAAATCACAGAGGACTTTGTGTTACAATAAAGATCAGTGCAAGGCACAATTGAAGGATTTAATATCGATATTTAAGGATTTAAAACATGGCAGAATCTCATGTAAAGGAAAGCATGTGACATGCATTTGATGTTTCCTTTACAAAACAAAAACACAACTGCATGGCAGATCTCTTGTTGAGAAAAAGTCGGTGTCATGCATTTCATGTTTCCTCTCTTAACAAAGACTCAACTGGATGATAGATCCAACAAAGATCTTTGTGGATAATGCAACATACAAAAAGCATGAAAGGCAAAGAAAGTCTATTTATTCTTCATCCAATGAAGAATATCATTTTCCTTCATTCTGCCAAAGAGAAAGAGTGAACCAATATGCTGAGAAAAGTTACAATAAGGGAAAAGGAGAAGAAGAAGAAGAAGAGAATAGTGTGCAAGGAAGCGCAAGAACCTAAAGAGAGGATACATGTGGTGCCTGGTGATGACTCTCAGTGGATGAAATAACGATCTTATCAAGCTCGGAAAAGCCATCTCAAAAGATCAATCCCTCTATTTCTCTCTAAAAATTGCAATAGTAAAATCTCAATATTTGGGTGGACATTAATAGGTTTCTTTTATTAAATCCCTTAACCGGGTGACATCTAGTAGATGTTCAAAAGTCCTCTAACAAGGCAGGTTGTAATAGGCCTTATTTTTTAAATCCTTTAACTGGGTCGCATCTAACAATGTGTTTGTAATCCTTTAACAAGGAAAGCTCTTAACAAGGCGCACTTCAAAAGAGTGCAAAATTTGTGAGTTCTACTCACACTGTGGTTTTCTCCTACTTTGGTTTTCCACGTGATACATCTGGTGTTTTATATTGCTATGATCGTGTGTTAGTTATTGCTTTTATAGGATTTGTTCTGCATGTAGGAATAGTTAACTTATATCATATTATTTTTAAGTTTTAGTGGGTGTTGATTCACCCCTCCCCTCTCAGCACCAGTTAGGACCAAAATAGAAGAACATGAAATCAAAGTGAGAACCCATACATGCTAAAATGGGGTTAGATGATACAAGTATTGTTAAAAAGTTATAGGAAGATCCCCACTTGAGTTGGTTTATGGATCAGATGCACGATTACTAATAATTACTTTACTAAATATTTACAAATTAATTTTACAAAATGATGATGACATCTCAAATCCAATGGTAGAGAGAATAAACCAATGTCTTTCATAAACCATTTAACAACTTACATCAATTAATATTCATTGCATGAATAATCAAAATCATAAAGATAAACATCCACAACCATGCAACATAATTACACCAATATTTTTCTCGTGGAAACCACTTATACAGATGGAGAGGCATTTGTCGGAGAATTGAAGACCTTAATTCCAGGTTGGGAGTTGGAAGAAGAAAAATGCACAACCATTGTGTCTCAGGTTCATGAGATAGAAGAATATGGGGTGATGAAATTCCTATCAGAAAACCTGATGAAGATGGTTGACCCTTGTATGTTGTTCATTTTGAAAAAAAACTTGGGTTGGAAAGGTTCTTTATTTAAAGTCGTGATTTCAAACATGCATGCCATGGAGAAAGAGATCAGGGAAATACACACTAATGCAATAAAGGATATTAAGGTGGTGAACCCGTCAGGTATCCTACAGTTTGAAGAAGGAAACATGGACACATACGCCATGATTAAAAGCTTCCAGAATACTATGAATGCTATCAGAGAAAGTGAGGAACCTATAGCTCAAGACCTCACCAAGATAGTGAATGTAGAATCCATGTTGTACCTAAACTAAGGGCAATTACTCAGGTAGTTGCAGAAAATTCAAGAGCTCAAGTGGGAAAAGAACGCATCTCGAGCAAAGCTAATTGGTTTGAAGGGTTTGCATTCTCATCCAACTCAAGAGTTGTTTAATACTTTTAGGACCTCGAAACTGGTTTGAGATGCCATGTTAGAAGACAAGTAGCCGAAAATGTGCAATGAACTTGCATTTTTAAGTTTTTTGATTAAGGGTTATTTGTCTTTAAACTGTTACTTTATTTAGTTACTGGTTTGTAACCATTTGATTTTTATGTTAATCCAAGAGGCCGAGTTTTCAGGGAGGCCTCTTTGGATTATAAACTATATATGCTAGAGCATAGAATAGTAGAAGGGTTGGAACTTTTAGAACTAGACTTAGTTTAGAAGCTTTTTCAATACTGTTTTGGCTTTTCTATTTTGAATGGAATTAAATGGGAAGATACAATGATATGCACTTGTCTTATACTTTTCTCTGTACAAGTGTAAATAATTTAATACAAGGCTTGGTTTAAATCTATGAATTTGAACTTATGATGTATTAATTACTTTGTGAGTTAGTATATCTCTTGCTCTGTATTGTTCGTTAACGTATTTTGATGTCAATCTTTCTAGATAATTTTTATTTTTAGTCCTATAGGAAGTTAATTTATGTTAGTTGAAGGAACTGTATTTTCCTTTAACCTTAAATTCTACATTCATAATTTCTGGAAAATACCTCAATACCTAGGAGTATTCGAGAGATCCTTGCATACTTTCTAGTCAAAAGTACATTTGTTTATGTTTGTTTCAATATTTATTGAACATTTTTGAGAGGGAGTTGTACCTGCAAAATTTAGAGGGAAGCAATTATCCCATGCTTACCCAACTGTTGTAGAATTATTTGTCTTCAAAGACGTATAGGGTCAACACAAAGTTTATTTGAAGTGGAGACAAATATGTTCGCTAACAGATTTTTGGCAACTCTAATGGGGAGTCCTATGATAAACACTAGGCCCTTAATTGTTAGAATGCATCAAAATGGAGTTTCCACACAATGATGTTTTTCACATGCTTCAGCCCAATCTAGGTTTCAAAAATATACAAGAAGATCTAATATCATATTTAGCTACAGTGGCATGGAGATATAGATGTAGTAATCAATAGTTTCAACAAACCCTTCAGGTGCTAGAAACGGAAGAATAAATTGTTGAACGCTTGGGAGGCATACCCGAAGTTCAAGAGGCAATTGTAGTGGATAGACTCGCTCGCACCCCCGTAAGAAATTGAGAGTTGGTTTGGATATCAAAGCTGGCTGAAAAAAGTTATACTAAAGGTGATCAGAGCAAAGGATTGATTGATGAACATTTTGAAGGATTGAACAACCTGAGTTTTGTCCCCGATTGTAATACTCCCAAGAAGAAGAAAACCTAGATGTGCAGTAGACCTTCCTCGCCCCCTGCTAGTCCCATTGTATCACCAATTGTTCAAGTTGTTATTCCTCCAGGTGTTGTGATACCCTCAGTTTTCAATACTCAACCCTTAAACTTTCAATACCCACCTATGGTTGCTAACCAGCCTTGGGATCAAAACATAGGCCCTTTGAATCTAGGGGCCAATCCTCCCGTTGCTCTACTCAAGGGCGCTAACCAAATCTTGCCCAAATTCAATGGATATGGTAAGACAACTACACAAGATCATCTTAGTGTTTTCCACACGGCATGTGGCATTATCAGCGTCCCTACTTAGGACATTGCAGTCAAGCTTTTCGTGAGAACCCTGGTTGACACTGCAGCTAATTGGTTCAATCACTTGCCTCATGGCTCAATTACCAGCTGGAATGATATGAAGGATGCTTTCGAGGCAAGATTCAAAACCCCTGATAATGAAATTTCATTTTTGCTCTAGCTAAGCCAACTAAAAAGGAGATACATGAACCTATGCGGGAATTTTTGGCTAAGTTCAACAAGATATTGCAAAGAATCCCTGTGAATTATGCACCTAGTGATGAAAACAAGAAGATATTCTTTCTCAATGCTGTGCCACCTGATATAAGATTTCATCTATTAAAAGATGGTGTAGATGATTTGAATATTACGCAAAGACAAGCTATTCATCTTGAAGACACGTTCATCACAATAGGAAAATGGAAAAGGGAAGTTCAATCCTAAGGCACCTCCTCATCTACTCCAATAGATCCTCTGATGCAGAGGTTGATGAATGATATGGAAATGATTAAGGGGCAACAGAATAGGGCCAGTTCTCTATATCAATCTCCCTATCAGGATGTGAGTCGAAATAAGTATAATCAATCTCACAGGAAAACTCCTCTCTTAACAGGTTCGCAGCTTAAGCTGCAGATAGAACCTGCACCTAAGAAAACCATGTGTTCATTTCACTTGACGACTGATCACAATGGTGAAACATGTCCTGATTAGTTGAGATGTCTTTAAATAAATGCAATGAAAGACACTATTGGAATAGAATAATTTCATGAAGAAAAAGCTTCGTTTGACATTGGTCACTCTGGCTCTTTTTACTTGAAGTATGAGTCTGACTCTGAAAGGGGTGGAAATATTTTGGCGACTTTGCAAGATCCATCTACGTGCTCCTTACAAGAAATCAAAGGAATCATAAGTTCACTTCTAGTACTGGTGCATCTGATGATTATCCAAAAGGGAAAGAAACTGGAAGTGGTGATGCCTCCTCAAATCCAAAAAGCTCAGGAATCAAAGTTCTAGAAAGAGGTAACACAACCTCATCCCCTTCTACTTTCAATTTTGTCAAATTTTGTCAAACAACCTCTATTTCAATTTCCCCAGCCGAATATTTAAGGATGAAAGGATCTTGACAAACTAGTGAGATATGTGAAAGGAGAATCAAGCTCAAATGCCCAATCTAACAAACCCCTTATAGGAGAAACAACTACAGTTGAAGAACCTCCCATTTTTGTACCTAAGATACCCCATAGACACCCAAGGATTCCTCTTATGTCAATTCTGTAAAAAATGAAATATAGGAGAAAAAGCCTAATCCTTTCTACATCTCCTTGCTGTTGAATGGGCATAAACTTAGCAATTGTATCATTGATTCTGGTGCATCCGATAATATAATGCCTTCTCCAGTTGCTAAATCCCTCAGCCTTACCCTATCCAAGACATTTAGTCGATGTTATTCTATGGATGGAAAGCAAGTGTCATTGATGGGTCAAGTTAAAGACGTGCAAGTTGTCCTTGTTGCATGCCCAAATAAGTGTTTAAAACTAACAATCTTAGTCGCAAATATTTCATCCATCTATGGTATGTTTCTTAGTAGAACCTTCTGTAAAGACTTGGGGGGAGACATAAAGATAGATTGGTCTAAGGTGATTATCCCAGTGGGTGAGAAGAAGATAAAAATTGAGACAAAACCCAAAATTAAGTACACAGTGGTTCCTTCAAACAACCCCAAAGCTCGAATTCTCTATGAAGAATGTCATTTTGGTAATTATGTGATTCTATCTGATGGTGAAACTGAATCTGTTGCTGATGGTTCAAAGGAAGAGGTTGTATGGAAAATGGAGTTCAACGGTAGCTATTCAAGTTTGGGATTAGGAGTAGGGGTAGTGTTATTTCCTCCTGTCGGAGAATGTATCCCTTTGTCCTTTAAGCTAGATTTCAGGAATATGAATAATACGGTCGAGTACAAAGCATTACTATTGGGACTGGAGGAAGAAAAGCTCAAAGGGGTTAATAAACTGATTGCAAAAGGTGATGTTGAACTGATCGTGAAACAGGTAAGGGGACGGTTCTCTGTCAAGAATGAAAAATTAAGGCACTATAGAAACTTAGTGTGGGATGAACTTGAGTCTGTTGACACCTTTTCCATAGAGTTCATTCTTAGGAATGCGAACACTGAGAGCAGGGGGGGTGAATCAGTGTTCTACAATTAATTTATGATCTCTTGAAACTTAACTCAATTACTTAAATACTAAATTAAATAACAAAGCAAATGAAGTGAACAACCATAACACATAACACTAGATATGATTACGAGGAAACCTTGGCCAAAGGGAAAACCCCAGTTGGAATTAATACCCACTAATAATTGTACTTTGTATTATGAACCTATTAATGTTCCTTTTCCCTATTAGGAGAAGTCATTACAATGCTTTAGTATAATGACCTAGTCAAAGGTTGGACCTTGTTAGGAGTCTTGAAGTAACAAACCCTGTTAGGGGTGGAAGGCTCATTGCCAGAGCTCACTACTCAATAGAGAAGGCTACAACCTCCTGGATATCAGATACACACTATCTGCAACGGTGAACTACTGCTATGACACTGCTTGTCTGATCAGTTCTTTTTGTGCACTGATGCTTTAACCTCTTGTAAAGCACTATATCATTCTTACTACTCTTAACACATACTTCACATACTTATGTTCTGCTATTCCATCTTCTATCAACTCTACATGCTCAAATACAAAAGCGCATGTCTCATATATAGGCGCAACCAAAACTATTTACTAAGTCGGCCTATAACCTATTACATACAACACTTCCAAATGAATTGGCTCAAGTGTATTTACATATATTGATATCAACATGTTTATAACACATTTACAATAGGTGCATAGCCTTTACAAAACAATAAGATACATGCTATACAAAAAACTAACTGTCAGCTCCACGCTCTATTCTATTTTTCTGCTTACTGTCTGTGTCACTTCAACTCATTGTAACTTCTTCATACTATCACATCTGACCATGCATGCTTAACCATAGCTCACTAACATACTCAAAAGCTTATCTTCAAGGGCACATGCCAAAACTTGTTCATATGCACATGCGTTGATGCTCTATTCATCAGGTGCTTCATTGACTGCTCTATCTTCCATTAGCCAAATTTTGATCTTCTAAGTTATTGCGATGACCTCAAAACTTCATATGACTTTGTTACCATAATGAAAACACTAAACTTAGTCATATACACTAGTATAGTCAACTTTCCAACAATATTGACCTTTGTCATTAATGGCAACAAATGAATATGGCGAAGTTGCTAAACTACATCTTTACACAAAAACTTTATATCTTATACTCTTATCTTTTCCTATATATTGTACATCATATACTATCTATCTTATATCTCCTTTATACCATATTACTCGACTACTCCATGTTACTCTACTCCCCCTTTGACATTAATGACAAAGGTGCACAAAAATGAATCTTCAAGTACTTACAGAGAAAGTACATCTGGGTATGCAATCTGAAGGTTTGCAATTTCTTACTACCAAAATGCCTTCTGTGCATCAACTGTCTTAAGATGGGCACATAGTGCATAGGTTAGTTTCTCCATCTTATCCAAATTTGTACATGGACCTTGATCATATGTCACAATCGTGGCATCTATCTCCTTGATGTTTTGATTCAACACATCCAATGAGGGCACAAGTGCATTTCTCAACTAAGTTTGTCTAGCCCTTAACTTTGCTATCTCTTTTTCTACATTCTCAATTTTGTCCAACTATCCTTGATAGACATTATTTCACATGTTAATATCTTGGGATGGGTCTTCCACTAATTTTCTTATTGTTGCCATCATAGATTCTGCTTCCTAAATCTTCTTGGAAAGGTCTGAAGTAAGTTTGTCTTTATTCATACAATCAAAAATTATTTTCCTTCCTTTTGCTGCAAGATCTTTTAGCATAGCTTGACCAACCTTTAGAGAATTAAGGTCAAGTGTAAAGTTACTTATCAGTTCAGTCAACCTTTTCTTGAGATATTTCTCTTCTACAATCTTAGATGTTGATTCTTCTAGACTTGAGAAATTTTCTTTGAAGCTTGATAGGATGTTGCTTACATCATCCAACGAGTGAACACTTATCACTTTCGTGTCCTCGGGCATTATATTGTTCATTATGCTAACTGATTCTATAAATAATGGATTTATCATTACTTGTTTCTCTTTTTCTTTCTCCATTGCTAACACACTAATCTTTATTAAATCTTCTTCTCCCCAAGAGTCTAAACTGGTTGTATCAGGTGTCAAACTTGACAACAATGAAACTGATGGCTTAGGAGTAAGGAGTATGTTTTGACTTACATCCATTATCTTAGTTTTCATCTTCACTAGAGTCTCAATAGAGGGCTCTTCTTTTTCAACTTCCTTCTCTTCTTCATATCCTATTAGGTCTTCAATTTGGACTTCTTCTTGCTGCATAGATGTGTCTTCACCACATAGTATGTCAGCCTCTTCAGTACTCACAAAGGCTTCCTCAAACTTATCAAGATCCTTATCTGATGCCGCCATGGATATTTCTACATTATCTATCACAATTGTTTCATCCTTATCTTCAGGCATGGGTGCAAAATCCTCTGGACCTATCATAGATGCATTAGGAGTCTCATCTGCTTTTTCTCGCTCAAAGGGGACTTGAGTTGTAGGCGTGGTAGGAGGATACATGTGTCTTTCCAAAAACATCTTCTCAAATGCCTTCTCTATTTCCTTTGCAACCAAATCATATTCCTTGTTCATAAATTGTAGAGTTCTTAGCTTAGTTCTTAGGTGAGGCTTCACCAAATCTAGCAATAACATTTTCTCTTCCACTGAACAGACAGGAAGGTTGTCATCCAATGTCTTTTCCCTTATCCTGAAATCTTTTTCTATAGCTTGTCTCTTCAAAGAATCCAAAATGTTCCATACATTATCTGGAATGACTGTCTTAAGTTTCAGAACTGCTTTCTTGAACTTAATCATGTGCTTTATGATCATAGAGTGAATCTTTGATCTATCAATCTCATGATACTTATCATAAAACTTTGCAATTTGATCTAATCTCCCTTCATCAATGAATCTAGTTCTTAATACTTGTAGATTCGCTCTGAATCCTACCTCAGGAGGTGCTTGAGTGTTCTTCCCTTGACTTTTGGTTATCCTAGAGGATGGGTGGCTTTCTCCAGTCTGCTTCTTCCTCTTAGATATCTTGCTAGGCTCAGGAGGTGGAGTGGACTCCAAATCAATAGTAGGTGTAGGCGCAAAGATGTTTTCTTCTATCTTTATCTTCTTCTCCTTAGGATCATCTAATTTTTCTATTTTCACTTCAGATGAGGGTGCGCTCTCAAGTTGCATTGCAATCTTGGCTTCCCTTGCCTTATCTAGGTCTACTTGTGTGACACCATGGATTTTGAGAATGTCTGAAGTTATCTTTGATGCTTTTCTCTTGGTCGCAACACTATATAAGACAAAGTCTACTTGTCTTCTCTTCTCTTCATAAGTGCCCCATCTTGGTTCATTGGGATCCTTAGGCGCTGATAAAAGGACTTGTGCATAAGCTTCCAAAATGTGTTCCTCCACTTCATAACCAAGTGGATGGATCCACTTAGTCCTAGGCTCCACTGCTTCCATACATGTGATATCAGTTTCCACCGTGAAATATATGTTGTCTTTGTACTTCTCCACTATACTCTCACATATCCTATACCTTCTCTACATCCTAATTCTAAATGTTTTGATTTACAAATCATGAAGTCTTTCAAGGTTCTCTCTGATGTTGCCTTGAATGAGATTTGTGGCAATGTAGGTAGGCTCCTATCGAGATAAAGATCTGACACTTTACCAACAATGTGAAAGTACATGTAGATGATTAGTGAACCAAATCTGAACACTTTACTTTTGTCATGCTTGATGGTTCTAATGTTGTCTAACAACTGTGCACGCAGAATCTCACATGGGTTAAACTCTCCATTTCCTTAACTATTCTAATGGTTGCCAGAATAGTTGTTGCTAATACACTATTCACTCTGTTAGCATGCTGGAACTTATAACCTAGAATCATAGCAATGAGTTTTATATCCTTTTCCTCAATGGGCTCAATTGTCATGCCGTGCTTATCACTCTGAGACTTATAAGCTTGCTCAACTTTTTTTCTGACATCCTTACCAGTAGGAAGAATGGCACCGGTCTTAGGAAGTTCAATCATCTCATAAATGAGATCAGTAGTTATCCAAACAGGGACTTCACCAATCCAAAATAGGTCATGTATTTTGCTCAGTAGGATCTTAATCCATTCAAATTCATAGAACTCATATGTCATCGCAAACTCAATTATAGGGTTATTTTATAAGTGTGTGAACTCATCCTTGAATGACATGTCTAGATTCATCATTGTTTCAATGAGTGACCTTATTCTATCCAATCCTACAGGTTCCTTCTTACAGTATTGTAATACCCCAAAAATGGGCTATAAGTTCATTAACCTCCTACATCAACAATTCGAATGAAATCGACATCAAAGTCCTAATCTAAGGCACATCTAAACATCATCAAATCATAATTGATTATCTTAAATTCTGCATCGGAGAATATTCCTAGCAATATTCTTAATTATCTTAATTATCTTTAATTTAATGATTATTTGGCGATAAATCACATTTATCCTAAGTTTGATTAATTGAATATTTTCATATTTAATTAATTAGATTTAATATCTTGCCACTTAATTGTTTAATTAAATTTAATTCTATCTATTATTAATTGTATTATTTAATTTTGACAATAAATCCAATATCCTATGACTAATTGATTAAATTCTTATTTAATTAATTAAAGCAAGTTGTCATTATTTAATAATATAGTTTTTAATAAAAGTTTGATAAAATAGTTAATTAACCCATAAATTAATTATTTTATTTCAAAAATCAGTTAAGTTGAGCATAAATCACTTTATTTATTTATTAAATCATAATTATCCATGTGCACGTTCAAGAAACAGTTAAACTCAAATTGGAAAATCAATGCAAGTTGTTAGCTTTTTGAAACTCAACATATTTTTGAGTTTTAAAGTTGATCTAAACTTCTAATTCGAGTTGAACTGTGCTTTTGCATGATTTTTGTGACTTAATTATCTGTTATTTAAAAATAACTCAAAAATCAAGCTGAGTTATTTGAGTGATTTATGGCTTTTTCTCATGCACCTCCAAAGCCCTAGATTTCTATAAAATCAAGGCTCAGCTCTTCATCTCTCATATCTCGCAAATTGCAAACTTACTCTACAGGAATCATAGCATATCAGATTTGGAGAATTTGCACAATTGGAGCTTGAAAGATAAATTTGAGGATTCAAAGTTTTGTGAGATTAATTTCAAATTCATAGCTTTCATATTATTGTTAGAATTTTCATTCTCATATCATATCATTTCTAGATTAGCATTGCATATCAAATTTCATATAGATTAGATTTCATATCAAGTTTTTATCATTCTTATTGCATAGAAAATCCAAAAAAATAGCTTAATTACATTCAATTCATATCTAGATCAATTGCATTCAAATCTTTCATTTAGGTGTCGTCTAGGTCACTGATCTCGATAACAATCTGAGAACATTAATCTCGCACCTACTAGAAGGCAGTAAATCGCTTGGTTAAATTAGACTTCAATTTTGCACGATTTTGATTATAGCTAACCTCTAATGTTTTACTGAAGTGTTGTGTCTACAGATCAGGTACAATTTTCACACACATTTTTGGCGACCACCGTGGGGCCCTGAAACGGGCTTCCCTTCATTTCTATCAATCTTCTATCATTTCTCTATCAGAACTCACCTGTTGTTGCCTGTTCTGGTGGTATTCTCAGTAGGATGTTATTTTTTGTTTCTTTTTTGCCTGCAAAAAAGAAAAAAAGAGAAAATTTGGCACTTTTTCTATCAAAGCTATTCGTACAGCGTGATTTTTAATTTCAGTCCGTACAGTTGTCGTACGAGTTTTCAGACTGTCGTACGAGTTTTTGCAGACTATCATTTCATCGGATACCCAGTGTCGTCTGGGAGCATACCCACTGTCGTACAAGTTTTGGCATCAGGTTTCAACTGTCGTATGGTAAGAGACCCACTGTTGTACGAGTTTCGGCATCAGGTTTCAATTGTCGTATGGTAAGACACCCACTGTCGTATGAGTTTTGGCATCAGGTTTCAACTGTCGTATGGTAAGAGACCCACTATCGTATGAGTTTCGGCATCAGGTTTCAACTGTCGTATGGTAAGAGACCCACTGTCGTACGAGTTTCGGCATCAGGATTTGACTGTCGTATGGTAAGAGACCCACTGTCGTACGAGTTTTGGTATCAAATTTCAATTATCGTTTCATTTTGGCAGGCAGTTTGTCAGATTTGATTTTTAGATTTTTACTAACAGCTAACCCTAACAATTGAAATTTATTATTTTTGAGTTATTTATGCTGGGTTTGATTGGAAAAAGCGCAAAAAATTGCTAAAAATCAGGTAAAATCTACTAAGCACGTTGTGAGGATCCTAAGTATTCTCTTTAATTTGATAACATTTCAATTTGGATCCTAAAATAAATCTCTCATGTGTTTGGCTTGAGTGTTTTCTTTGCATGCTTTTTCTCAAATTTGCATAATTGAATACTAGGTTGTAACACCTTAAGTATTGATAAGCAGTCTTAGATTACTTGTGATTGATCTTAATTGCTATTTTGGGTTATTGGACTCGCTAATCCGTTGGCCCCTCATTCTGCCCTGTGGTTGCAATCTCAGTGCCATAAAGGGGAGGGGTCTACAGGACAAAAGCGTTAAGTATTCCACTTGGCAACCCTTTTGTGCTTTTAGGAACTCACTTGTTTTCTAAGTTGGGGACTCGTTTTCAGCTTGTGTGAGGTGTTAAGTGTTCCACCTTGTGGACTCATCTCATATTCGTTTTAAGCGTTAAGTGTTCCTCTTTCTTCTTTTTGGGTACTTTTGGTAGATTTGCTTTTGGAAACATACATCTGTGCTCACATAGTAATTAGGCCCTATGAACACTATTCGTGATTCTTGAGAGATTGGATTCCCAGTGAAATCTTTCTTGACGACAGAATCCTTGTAGGTAGGGAGGATACTTAGTGCATTTCACATTCAACTTGGTTAGTGCATCTTCTCTTATTGATCGATACATTCTCTCCTAGGAGAGGTTGATAGATCACGAGGGGTAGACATCACGAGCTTTGGTGAATCAAAATTGGTTAGTGCGTCTTCCCTTATTGATTGATACAATTTCTCTCCAGAGGGGTTGATAGATCACGTGGGGTTGACATCATAGACCTTGGTGAAGCAAAACTTTGTCTTAGCGTGTCAGATTAATCTGCTTGCTTTGTTTGGGTTAAAAGTGAAAAGGTGTCAAAAACCTTGGATCTAGAGCCAAGTCCCCTTGTGGTATACTATTGTGAGTCACCTTTAGAGAGGTTTAACCATAGTGGACAATCCCTTCACAGGGCAAACTGCGTTGACGGAACCTCAAGCGGTAATAGCCATTTTCGTCGTGGTAGTGACAGCCGCTATATAAATGTCCTTATGGAACAAATCTCCACGGGTATGGTTCATTGTTGGGTTGTCAGATCTCCCTAGCAACTCCTGAAGATTAAGTTCTCGGACTGTGTCAAAACCCTGGTGCGCCGGGATTGGAGTTCACCCCTTTGGATCATAAAAGTTGCAGAGTCAAACCATTACTAAAAACCCTAGCGAGGCCAAATTTTCATTTTATAGGGTATATGTGCGTTATTGCAAAACATTTTGGAACATACACAATTAGCGCTTCTGAGGATTAGAACGAATAAGTCACTTGATTGTTCATGCACAAGGTTGCTTTTACCCTTGTTCATTGTTTTCAGACATGCTTGAAATCACGTGCTTGTTGTTTTGCATGCTTGTTTATCTATCTGGTTATTGAAAACAAATAAATCTATTACAATCCTCAAATCTGGACATTGAAATTTGCAAACTATCTGAATCTGCAAAATCAAAATTTTGCAAAAATTGACGTAAAATCTTTTCTGGAGTCAAAAATCATTTCAGGAAGTCAGAAGTCATACAAGTTTTTCCAAGTGTCGTTTCATTACAACCCATCTATCGTATGATTGAGTACCTAGTGTCGTACGAGTTTCCATGCCAGCAAATTCTCAAAGTCAAAATCTTGCAACTGTCGTATGGTAACCAACCCAGTGTCGTACGAGTTTTCATGCCAGAAAATTTCAAGAGTCAAAATCCTACTTGCAACTGTCGTACGATTTTTTCAACTATCATTTCATTGCATACCCACTATCATATGAGTTTGAAGAAAGTCATTTGGGAAAATTTTGAAAAGTTGTCAGAAAATTGTCAGAATTGCCAGATATTTAGCTTTTCCAGCCTATTTCTAGAATCTGTCGAACAAATCACTGTGTCAGGAATAAAGCAGTAGCTATTGAGAATTAGTACACATGTCTCAAAGAATCAGTACACAAGAGGAAGAAGCTCTAATCACCGCTATGATGAAGCAGCTGCAAGCTATGCAAGTCAAACTTAACAAATTTGAGAAAGAAAAGGAACCTAAAGAGTTCTCCATGGAAGCTCTATGTCCTTTTCCATTTGATAAAGACTTGCACATGTCACCATGCCCCCAGAAAGAATTTGAGCAATGTGATAACCCTTATGATACCTCTTCCACGGAGAGTGACACATCCAGCTTTGGAGACTATGATGACTATGACGACAGACAATGTAATGATACCTATGACACCTCTGTTCCTAAGAGTCCTCCTCATCGTGTGTTCTTGATTACTGGAAATGGGATGTCACATTGGATAGATCGTGATGGTGATCCATATGATTCTGATTTTGAAAGAGATTTTGATGGCTTTTGTGGACAATACCTTGATTATGATCCATCTACTACTACTAAGGACTATAAAATGCATCGTGCTAGCTTGAAGCATCAATATTATAAGAATCCTTCTCCTAAGGACTCTCCTGCTGAAAATAAAGATTATCTTCTCAAGCAAGATCATATTAATGCTGAACCTTTGTCTGGTGATGGTTCCCTTCAATCCCCTACTTCCTCCAATACCCATACATTTCCTAAAACTTCTGAGTCTTTCAAATCTTTCACAGAACCTTCATCCGACACAAGCCCTGATATTTTTCATGCAGTTCCCTATAGTTATCCTCCAGGGCTACCTCTTAAAGAAACTCAAGCTAACCTTCACTTGGCTGCAAATACTTTCAATAATGATAAACCTAAAGAGCCTAAGCCTTCATATGCTATAATTCCTACTTCAACTAGTCCTTCACCATCTTTGCAACAGCCTTCCATACAATCCCAACATGCTTTCTTGTCCTTAGAAATGGCTCCATGTCAAGAGGACTCCAGAAATGATAAATAAAAGAACATAAAGAAAGATCAAGATCAAGAACCCTCCATGTCGTCCACTCCTTTTCATGATGTCTCTTATTTGCTTCAGGGTTCTTTTGATCCTGCACACCCTTTTTCATATATTCCACCATGTCTTAAGTCTTTTCCTAAGCAAGATCAAGCTACTACTTACACTGCTGAGCTTATTGATGATAGTACTGTTACTTCCAATGTTAAGCCTATTGAAAATCAAGAGAAAAAGTATGCACTTATGCTATCCAAAGATCCTTGTCAAGATCAAAGTCTTCCATCTTCTTGTCTACCACTCCATGTTCGCTTCCACTTTCTACTCTTCCTAAGTCTTTGCAAGTTTTGAACAATCCTATCAAAGAAGGTGCTCATATTCAAGATGTCCACAATTCTATTGAAAATTCTAATGCTCACTCTAAAGATGCTGATATCCTTGGTTGTCATATAGATGCTGATGAACTTATTGATTATCCTTTTGCGTCTTCCACTTCCATCCTTAGACCTCTTCCACCACTACTAAAGGTTTCACGTCTGCCTTCCATCTTGGGTCCTTATGTCCTTTCACTTTTCCCTCTTAACTCTCCTTATTCGCCATCCATCTTGGGTCCTTACATCCCTCCATCTCCCATCTTTCCTCAAGATCAACATAGATGCATACCCTTGAATCCTTTTCATTCACCCACCCATCTAAACCAGTCATATTCTCCTTTTTCCTCCACAAGTCCCAAGTCTTTTGGAAGTAACTTGAATGTTCAATACAAGAAAAATAAGCAATACAAGAATCCATCAAAAAGAAAAGATCACCATGTCTCCTTTAATCGGCATGGAAGTATAAAGTCAAAAGAGATATATAAGAAAAAAACTACAAGCCAAGTATGGGTTCCAAAATCCATCATTAAAGATATTCTCTCCAAATTATCAAAAAGAAATGAAAAGCCTACAGCTATATGGATTCCAAAGTCTCTCTTGAAAGAGTTTGGTGTTGAAAAAAAAGTAAAGTTGACATTCAAGCTTCCAAAATCTTCCACTTCATCTTTTTCCAAAAACATTCTTTCATTCCATGTGCCTAAACCACAACCTCTGCTATCCATTCGCCATATTCCTTCACGTATTCCTTCATTCACATTTCTTCCATCCTCTCACCACCCTTCAAGGTGTGTGTTGATGTTGATCTTGCCTTCCTTTCCATCTACCCTTTCACAATCCTTCCATTCATTATCCTTCTACTTTCTATCCCTTTTCCTCATTTGTCTATTCCTCCTATCTTCCAACCTCGCTTTACATAAAACCCTATCCTCCATTTTTCTCTTCCATATCCCTTTTACTATCAGCATCTTTAAGCATATCATTTGAATCCTTGACATATCATGGTTTATCCTTTCAAGGAGCATTATCTAAAAAGCTTGCTTTCTTCCAAAAAAAAATAAATGAAAATGTGCCTTGGTGAAAATCTGGAAACAGGCACCTTGGTAGCAAAAGTAAAGAGAAATAAATTTGTCCTATGGTGAAAACCACTCCCTTGTGGCACCTTGGATAAGTACTATGATGAAAACCTAGCAATCAGGCATCATGCGTAATTCTTCTACATAATTCATCCATTCCATCTTCTCTCTTTGATCTTGACAATGTTGATCTATACACAAACATTTGGCTATTTTGTGAGCTATTTTATGATGATCTTGCTTTCATTCCTTCCATGTTTAGCCTTCATATCCATCTTCCTCCATTCATTTTCGCCTATCACTATCCTTTTCCCCTTTGGTCTTGATCTATAAAATAAAATAAAAAGAGTAAAAGATGATGCTGTAAAGCCTCTTGACATGTCTACTCCTTTGGACTACATCCTGTCTTTCTTTGGCATTACGCTTTTGTGACTTATCCTATGCTGGCCTTTCATTGCTTGTCCAAAAGTGCTTTTACATGACAATGTTTCCCTAGCGTGAGTATTCTTGAGGAGTTTTCCCTTCAAGATTTTTTCCCTTCTCCTTCATTATATTGTCTTCCATCTCATCGACCAGCTTGCCAATCCCTCTTGTTCTCCACCTTGCTAGACATTGGGACTACACAATATGATCTTGCTTGGGAGTTTGCAATGGAAAAAGATGCTATCAAGTATACCAAGTATCAGAACAAGTATCAGAACTAGTATCAGAACCAAGTATCAAAACCAATATCAGAACCAATATCAAAATGAGTATCAGAACAAGTATCAGAACACCTACTAGGGCTACACCTTTCATTTTAGTTTATGGGTCTGAAGTGGTACTGCCTATTGAGGTTGAAATCTCATCACTAAGAATCAGAATGCATGGTCTAGTAACTGATGATGACTATAAAGTGTCTAGGTTGCAAGAACTTGAACTACTAGATGAGCGTAGACAAGCAACGTATGGTCATCTCAGAGTATATCAGAAGAGAATGTCTAGAGGCGACAACAAGAAAGTTAGACACAGAGAATTTCAGGTTGGTGATATAGTCTTGAGAGAAAATCTTAAAAATCAATCCCATCAAGAACGCAAAGGGAAGTTCGAACCCAACTGGCTGGGTCCCTTTGTAATCACTGCTACTTTTGGCTCTGGTGCCTATCAACTCTCAACGACTGAAGGAGAACAGCTCCGAGAACCAATCAACGTTCTCCATCTGAAGAAATTCTATGCCTAAGGCATTCAGTCTATGGTAAAATGTCTTGAAAAAATCTTAAAAATCAGAAAAAGTCCTGAAAAAATGAACATCTTAGTGAAAACCTAGCAATAGGCACCTTGATGATTCACAAAAAAATTAAAAAATATCAAAAGTACAAAAAAATTGAAAAAAATGAAAAATACAAAAAAAAAAAAAAAAAAGAGAAAAAGTGCCTTGGTGAAAACCTGGAAACAGACGCCTTGGTAGCAAAAATAGAATCTCTGCCAAGATGGTGAAAACCCAGCAAACGGGCGCCACTTGTTTCAAAATGTTCCATCTATCAGCACAATCTTGGTCTTTCCCAGCTTTCAGTCTTGCTTTAGTTTGTACATATCTCCCAGTTTGTTTCTGCATTTCCAGTTTTTAATAAGTCGGTTTGTCCACCAATCTGCTTAAGCGTCTGTATCCTATCAATGTTCAACACTTGGGGGCAATCAATGTCATATCCTATGGTCTCCAGTATATCTTAGACGTATCATATCCAGTCAGAGTCTTTTTGAAGCTTCACATGAGTGAGTCAGTCAATCTTGTCTCCCGAAAGGATTTTGCATCTACAACAACACAATCGAACATCAAACACAAATTGAAAACAATCTATGCTTTTTTTACATGCTTTTATCTCCTTGTATGCTTACTGATTCACATTGAGATTTTTGCATATTGTGTCCCTTCAAGCCCTTCGATGATGTCCTTTACAGGATTTAGAGAGTGATGACTAGGGGCATAATCTTTTCTTTGTCTTCTACTTGTATGTGAAAATCTAACAACTTTGGAAATTCTGGATTGAAATGGTGTCCGACTGTAAGAGCCTCTATCTCGAATTGGATGGTCATGCGTACCTCGACCTTTGATACCCAGAAAATTCAAGGAAGTTTGATCTAACTATTGTCTTTTTAAGCGAGTTCTTTCTCCTATTGTGAAACATGATCTTACCTAAGGATGTGAACGATAAAGGGTCACTACGGGTAATTCACATTAGATTTAGAATAATCTCTTAGCTGTTTGATGTGTTTGTAATGCAAGGCGTATTCAGGCCATCACGACATTTATGTTTTGATGCTTGTACAAATTGCTATATCAAAATGGACATGATATTCAGGTCATCCTAGTGTTTATGCCTTGGTGCTTATATCTAATCCGACAATCCGAAAACACAATCAATATTCATATATCCATGGTTGTTGACCAGTGGGTGTTGTATTGATTCTTGCGCATACAAATCGATATTCATATGTCTATGGTTTCATAACTAGTGGGCATTGTATTGATTTATCCGGTTACCTAAAAGTTCAATGATGATAACAAATCGACACATGATCAATGACTAGGTCCTAGATCTTAGGTTGCATTTCCTTTTACATGTCTCTTTGCATTTTGCATGTTTGCATATCTCACAACTATTTGGAAATACTTCAATGCTTAAACAATTCTTCATATCAATTGTTCACATCTAACAAGAGCCGAATCTCACACGAAGGTTCCTCCAATGAAATAGCAAGTAGAATCTTTTTTCGGGATCAAAATTCAAATCTGAGATCGTTTAATATATCAAAATCGCGATTTAAAATTTTTGGGCTCAGGACGGTCTACTGCTTGCATATTCGACCTTCAATCATCACAGAACTCCAATATTCAACTTAACTGATTATCTAACATCAAACTGTCAAAATTTCAACTTGGTCAACCATGGTCAAACCTAGTCAAACTTGGTCTTTTGGACCTCCAAATGATGCAGAATGCGTTCTTGAACGTGTATAACCACTTTTCCAATCAATTAACATGCTTCTGAACTCTCCACGCTGACTTTTCTTGTCAGATTTCAATTTTAATCCCAAAGGGGGCATGGTATTGCACATCATCAAAGTCTGAAAATCAAATTCTATCAATCTTTCTTCAGTAATCAAGACAACAATCACGTCTAGTTGCTGATTCATCAAAAGTCCTCATCGCTCGGGGCAAATCTGTCATCACTTGGGGCATATCAGATTCATCAATCCATATTAATCTGGTATTCTCCTAATCTTGTAAACTGTATCAGTTTTTGCAACCATCAGATCATAGTGTTCTTTCTTTGGTTCTTCGGCAACTGAAGGATTCGGATGTGATACCTGCTAGTTCTGCTAAGACAATTGAGTCTAGAACCGGTCACTCACTTCTTTGCAATCCTAAGGTTTGGAATCAGGCGTTTTGACACTCTTTCTCAATCATAGGTTCATTTGTTTTTATAGTGAACATTATCTTTGGTCATTCAAGACCTATTATCTCCATATCAAATCAATATCAATCAGCTTTTGTCTCATATCAATTATCAATTTCAAACATCAGTTTCATATCTTTATCAAACACAGACTATCTTTGAACCACTGCGCTTCGCACAAGTAATTCAAAGAGGGGCAAAATGTAATACCCCAAAAATGGGCTATAAGTTCATTAACCTCCTACATCAACAATTCGAACGAAATCGACATCGACGTCCTAATCTAAGGCACATCTAAACATCATCGAATCATAATTGATTATCTTAAATTCTGCATCGGGGAATATTCCTAGCAATATTCTTAATTATCTTAATTATATTTAATTTAATGATTATTTGGCGATAAATCACATTTATCCTAAGTTTGATTAATTGAATATTTTCATATTTAATTAATTAGATTTAATATCTTGCCACTTAATTGTTTAATTAAATTTAATTCTATCTATTATTAATTGTATTATTTAATTTTGACAATAAATCCAATATCCTATGACTAATTGATTAAATTCTTATTTAATTAATTAAAGCAAGTTGTCATTATTTAATAATATAGTTTTTAATAAAAGTTTGATAAAATAGTTAATTAACCCATAAATTAATTATTTTATTTCAAAAATCAGTTAAGTTGAGCATAAATCACTTTATTTATTTATTAAATCATAATTATCCATGTGCACATTCAAGAAACAGTTAAACTCAAATTGGAAAATCAATGCAAGTTGTTAGCTTTTTGAAACTCAACATGTTTTTGAGTTTTAAAGTTGATCTAAACTTCTAATTCGAGTTGAACTGTGCTTTTGCATGATTTTTGTGACTTAATTATCTGTTATTTAAAAATAACTCAAAAATCAAGCTGAGTTATTTGAGTGATTTATGGCTTTTTCTCATGCACCTCCAAAGCCCTGGATTTCTATAAAATCAAGGCTCAGCTCTTCATCTCTCATATCTCGCAAATTGCAAACTTACTCTACAGGAATCATAGCATATCAGATTTGGAGAATTTGCACAATTGGAGCTTGAAAGATAAATTTGAGGATTCGAAGCTTTGTGAGATCAATTTCAAATTCATAGCTTTCATATTATTGTTAGAATTTTCATTCTCATATCATATCATTTCTAGATTAGCATTGCATATCAAATTTCATATAGATTAGATTTCATATCAAGTTTTTACCATTCTTATTGCATAGAAAATCTAAAAAAATAGCTTAATTGCATTCAATTCATATCTAGATCAATTGCATTCAAATCCTTCATTTAGGTGTTGTCTAGGTCACTGATCTCGATAACAATCTGAGAACATTAATCTCGCACCTACTAGAAGGTAGTAAATCACTTGGTTAAATTAGACTTCAATTTTGCATGATTTTGATTATAGCTAACCTCTAATGTTTTACTGAAGTGTTGTGTCTACAGATTAGGTACAATTTTCACACACACAAGTATATGTATGCGCAAATATCTTCTACGTGCATCACTCCCATCGGAGTTCTTGAGAATGCCCCTTCTAGGTCATCTAAGACTGACTTAAAAGGATGCTTCTTAAAAACATATTGTTTTCTCTCTGTAACATCAAATACAACTAGAATGGCCATTACTTACTTGATCAATGCTTAAATAAGTTTTCAAAGGGTTTCTGAACTGTCGCGTCCAAATAAGGGTTTCACAACCAACTTAACTTCTTTTGCTGATGAAAAATACTACAATCTTCTAACACTAACTACTTGATCTCCTGTACTCTCCAAAGGCTCAAACTTGAATGAAAAAGTGAGCATAATGAATCTATGGTGACTATTAAAATAACTTTCTACAATTAATGCTTGCTGCCATGTAACAGAGAATTCCAATCTTTGTTTCTGCTAACAATCAGGCTGTGCAATCTCACATACAACATCAACTAGTTTCCAAACAACTATAACCAAAGGTGCATAATTTGAGGGTGAGTATACCAACCGTGTAGGGGTCTAGAGCTAATCTAGCTCCCCCTATGACCATGATGGTCATTCATCCAGAAGTAGAAGATGCGTCCATTGAGAATGCATCTACTACTGTGGCACTGACATTATCTTTCTTTACTTCCATACAAGTCTTTCTTGCATCTTCCGTAGCTTGTACAAACTTGACTTCTCCTGATTCATCCAATATTGATCTTTGAGACTTATTAGGGCTTTCTTGTCTTTGTGCTTTTGATCTGCAAAACTTTGAGATGTGTCCAACCTTGTTACAAGAGTGACAAATAACTGGAGGCTGTATATTCCTCAGTGCATTGATGTGGGTTACCATACTGCATTGTCTAGCTGTGTGACCATTGTAATTGCATATCTGACATGTAATGTTCAAGGGACTTCTAACATTTTGTTGTGGTTGATTTCTTTGATTTTTCTGAGTCTGATTTCTTTGATTTGATTTACAATTCATAGCTCTATGACCAAATTTATTGCATGAATAACAATAACCATTGAAAGGTCTTACCTCTTTACAATCTCTTTCTATATGTCCATGCTTGTTACAAGTATAACAAGTTCTGTTTACTGGCTTGCGCTCATTTTTAGATGATTATGATTTAGCTCCAGTAGGAATTTTAGTCTTCTTAGCTTATTTAGATTCTTCTAGTGCTTTCATTTTTTCTCGTATATCATTGATTTGATTTTTTGCTTCATTGAATCCAATGCCAATGGTATCTCCTTTAATCTTTTGTGCATACAACTATGACTCTATTAGATTAGTACTTGTGTGTAGTTTGTCAATATGATTCTTTGCTTTAGTCAATTCAGATTCCATATGTTTCTTGATGTTTTCCAACTCCAAGATTTTCATTTTTTCTTGCATAAGTTCATCATCTAACTGTTTGTTCTCTTTGATATGTTCTTCATAGGCTTCCTGATTATTATTGAATAACTTTTCATCCAACTCTTCAATCTGATCCTTCAGAGACATGTTTTCTTCATTCATATTTTTGACCATTTTTCCCAAATCATTGTTTGAACAATCTTTCAAATCTTTTCTGAGTTTCTTGATGAATACTTGTGTGCCACTAACCTTCAATTTCAGTTCTTCAATTTCTTTTTTAGATCTGTCAAGATCTTCAAGAGCTTCTTCAAGATTCTTCTTCAGATGTTTCACTTCGTCCGAACCCATGATCTCCTCAAGTGGTTAAACTTCTCTTCAGAAGACCAAAGCGCTGATACCAATTGTTAGGAATGGGAACACTGAGAGGGGGGGGTGAATCAATATTCTACAATTAATTTATGATCTCTTAAAACTTAACTCAATTACTTAAATACTAAATTGAAGAACAAAGCAAATGAAGTAAACAACCATAACACATAACACCAGATATGATTACGAGGAAACCTTGGCCAAAGGAAAAATCCTGGTGGGAATTAATACCCACTAATAATTGTACTTTGAATTATGAACCTGTTAATGTTCCTTTGCCTTGTTAGGAGTAGTCATTAAAATGCTTTAGTACAATGACCTGGTCAAATGTCAAACCTTGTTAGGTGTGGAAGGCCCACTGCCAAAGCTCGCTGCTCAATAGAGAAGGCTACAACCTCCTGGATATCAGATACACACTATATCTGCAATGGTGAACTGCTGCTATGACACTGCTTGTCTGATCAGTTCATTTTGTGTGCTAATTGTTTAACCTCTTGTAAAGCACTATATCATTCTTACTGCTCTTACCACATACTTTGCATACTTCTTCTCTTCTATTCCATCTTCTATCAACTCTACATACTCAAATACAAAAGCACATGTCCCATATATAGGCACAACCAAAACTATTTACTAAGTCGGCCTATAACCTATTACATACAATGCTTCCAAATGAATTGGCTCAAGCATATTTACATACATTGATATCAACATGTTTATAACACATTTACAATAGGAGCATAGCCTTTACAAAATAATAAGATATGCGCTATACAAAAAATTAACTGTCGGCTCCATGCTCTATTCTGTTACGTCGCTTACTATCTGTGTCACTTCAACTCGCTATAACTTCTTCATACTATCACATCTGACCAGGTGTGCTTAACCATAGCTTACTAACATACTCAAAAGCTTATCTTCAAGGGCACATGTCAAAACACATTCATACGCACATGCATTGATGCTCTGTTCATCGGATGCTTCACTGACTGCTCTATCTTCCATAACCAAATTCTGATCTTCTAAGTTATTGCGCTGACCTCGAAACTTCATATGACTTTGTTGCCATTATGACAACACTAAACTTAGTTATATACACTATTATACTCAACTTGAAAACATTCATACCCTAGAGTCTGAACAAAAAAGAAGACTCCTTAGCAGTTTTAGCCTCATTATTATTACCACATCCAGACTTCCAAATGGAGAATTACCAAATAGAAATGATCTATAGGCCGAAGGTGTTTGATAGTGATTCTCAACTCAAAGATTTCTTGGGGTGTGTTGTGAATTTTGCTGATATATATTTCGAAGGCTCTGGTAGTGAGAACAAGGAGGTCTGTGTAGGTTCAACAAGAGATGATGGAATCATTCAGCTGAAGGGAAACAAGATTCTGAAAGGGCTAGTTTCTCTAGAACATCTATTTCATAGAAGGGATGATAGTACAGTCAAAGAAAAAGTGACCCATTCTTATAACTCCAAGGAGTATGATAAAATCAATATAGGCAATGAAGGTGATTCTAAATGGATTTCAATTGGTGACACACGTTCTCAACAAGAATGGGATGACCTAAAGAAGTTACTAACAGAGTATAGAGATGTTTTTGCTTGGGGATATGAAGATCTTAAGAACTTCAAAGGTGGTCAATTTAGACATCACATCCCTTTGAAACCAGGTGCTACCCCCTTTCATAAAAAGCTAAGGAATTAAAATTTGAAAGTATCTGAGGCTATATTGAAAGAGGTAGAGAAGATGCTACAAGTCAAGATCATCTACCCTATCCACCATTCTACTTGGATTGCTAATATAGTCCCTATGAGAAAAAAGAATGGTGAAATCATAATCTGTGTCAATTTTCAAAATTTGAATCAAGCCAGTCTAAAGGACAATTACACGCTGCTAGTGATGAAACATGTTCTCTAGGCCATGTCGGGATTGGAACTGATGTCAATGCTGGATGGTTACTCCAGGTATATCAGGTCAGTGTGGTGAAGGAGGATCAACACAAGACAGCCTTTATAACTCCTTGGGGTACTTTTGCATACAATAGGATGTCGTTTGGACTGATTAATGGTGGTGCCACTTTTCAGAGGGTGATGAATTCTTCCTTTGAGGATCTTCGCAATAGGATCATTGTAATTTATGTGGATGACCTGGTTGTTTATTTAAAAAGAAGGAATCACCATTTAAGGGACATCAAAATAGTGTTGCAAAGGTGTAGGAGTCATGGTATATCCTTAAACTCTGAGAAGTCAATTTTATTTGTTGAAGAGGGTAAATTTTTAGGGCATATTGTTTCAAGAGAAGGTGTCAAAATTGATCTTGAAAGGGTCAGGGCGATTCAGCAACTTAACTTGCCTTCTAGCAAAAGCAGTCTAAAGTCTTTCTTTGGCCAGGTGAACTTTTTGAGGGCCTTTGTCCTAGAGTTTTCAGAGACTACCAGACATATGGTGGACATGTTGAGTGAGAAATTCCCGTTTAATTGGAGTGAGGAAGGATAGAGAGCTTTCAATGACATTAAGGTAGCAATATCTCAGGTGCCTATGTTAACAAGTCCAGATTTCAAAAAGGACTTCATTGTTTATTATTATGCGTCGGAGCACACTTTATCCAACATTTTGACATAGAAAGATGAAAAAGGGAAGGAAGCACCCATTTCTTTTATGAGCATGCCCTTGAAGAAACATGAACTCAAGTATTCTCAAATCGAGAAACATGCCTTCGTTGTAGTAAAGACAGTGAAGCAATTCAGGTACTACATATTGCACTCTCACTGTATAGTGTATGTCCCACAAACTACAGTAAAAAGCATCCTGACTCAAAAGGAGATAGGCATGAATAATAGGGTGGTATGGATAGCTAAAATCCAAGAGTACAATCTAACTATTAAGCCAACAAATTTGGTGAGAGGATGGGGTTTGTGTAAATTAATAGCATAAAATGGGAAGCCATTGAAAGAAGAAGAAAGTGAAATCCCCATGCCATTGTTAGTAAGTTTGACTGATCCCTAGTTCTCAGATGTGACATACTTCCTCACCTATGGTGAATGTCCTAAGCACCTAAACCCCTAAGAAAGGCGTAATTTGAAATTAAATGTGTCCAAGTATGTAATTTCCCAAGATGTGTTGTATAAAAGGGGCGTTGAAGGGACTTTCCTCGAATGTGTAGATGTTGCACAGCAAAAAGAGCTACTAAGGGCTTTCCATGATGAAGCCCCATGGAGGGCATTTTTCCTCTACCATCATGACATTCAAGATTCTCCGAAACCATTTCTATTGGTCAGGAATGTTCAAGGGCCTGTATCACTATGTTAAGAATTGTGAAAAATGTCAATTGTTCGCAAGACACCCACAACTTGCAGCTTTACCCCTCAAGCTAGTAGTCGTAGATGAGCCCTTTAGACAATGGGGGGTAGATTTTATAGGACCCCTGAATCCTCCGTCTAGTAAAGGACACATATATATATTAACTGCCATCAATTACTTCACCAAATGGGTGAAAGTAGTTCCTACCAAAAAGGCAAATTCTCAGGTTGTATGTGACTTTCTGTTGAACCATATTTTTGTCAGATTTGGGATACCAGTCAAAGTAGTAGCAGATAATACTACATATTTTTCTTAAGAAGAGATATCAGCATTTTGTTATGAATACGGGATATCCTTAGCTCACTCATCAGATTACTTTCCACAGGGGAATAGTTAGGCAGAGTCCAACGATAAGAACCTTGTTTCTATAATTAAAAATTGTTGGGTGATAATCCTCGTGACTAGCACAAGAAGTTTCATGAAGCCTTATGGACCAACAGAACTACTCTAAAGAGGGCTATTGGCATGACACCTTTTGAACTAGTCTACGAGGTAGGAGCTCATGTGTCATTTCTCCCAGAACTCTCTACAGCCAAGCTGCAATCGATGATTAAAGATCAGTATTTTCAAAATTCCCTAGAGAAGCGTGTCATGTACCTAAATAAGTTAAAGGAGAGAAATGACTTTGTGGATCACATTACAGAGCATCAACTGAAAGTCAAGCAAATTTTTGACATGTGAGCCCATACATGTAAATTCATTGAAGGAGATGAAGTTCTATTATGGGATAAAAGGAGGGCCCCTAAGGGATCCCATGGAAAGTTCGAATCTCTATGGAAAGGCCCATTCATTATTTCAGAAGCAATTGGTTGAAATTCTTTCTGTATGTCCTACCCTGATGGTATTAATCTTCCTTTCACTTACAATGGGCAGGACCTCAAATTATTCAAGTTGTAATGTTTTTCTAAGTCCCCCCTTGTACATAATAGTTAGCTTTTCTTGTTTTTTCTCTTAGGTTTAGTCACATGTTTCATTTCTTTTCCTTCTTCCTTTTTGTTTTGTGAAACTAGTAATCTAGAGTTCTCTGCATATTTGGCAACATCCAGTCCCCCAGACAGAGCCAGTGTTAGGGTCTATTTGAGTCACCATGTTAAAAGTGTCCCTGACCCTTCAGTATATTTAATCATTGTCTGATTTCCTCCTTTTTCAAAATTTGCATCAAAAGGTCTTTCAATATCAGCTTTTCATTTTATATAGATTATTTTGGAAGGGAAGCAGAGTCTTGACGGGGTTGAGATAATTGCGGGTTCATTAAGAGTCCAACTCAAGCAAGCACAGGCAATGAAGAAATAATTCTACATGTCCTCATACTTAATTTATTGTCTTGCATGTACTCAAGATCTTGGAGGAATTCCCCATGAACCTTGGAGTGAAGACCTAAGCATCTTTGAATATTGCCCCTTATTGAGAAGAGACAGAGTCCTAGAGGACTATAGAAGGGTTCATGATGTTTTCGTTGGAAAATTATGTTATCAACTAGTTGGGACCCCAAGGCAGAGAATTTCTTCAGAGGCACATAAACTAGTTCAGAATTACGACAGTTTCTATATCCAGTTCCTGTGGTTTACATATGTCAGAGTGGGAGGTTTTGATGAAGAGCCCTTTAAATTGTCGAGGTTTTCCTTTGAGTACTTTGTTTTAGTAGAGGTTTGTAGGAAAATGTTCACAGTGATAAAAAAACAACCTTCCAGAGGAAAGATGGGATTCTATGTTCCCAATTAGACTTGGAGCCATGACCTGCAAGAGCATGATCGATGCCTCAGTAATAGGGAGTAACTTGGTAAATTTCTACATGCAATTTTATGAACTAAGGAGAGGGTTCGATAACAAAGGTTTCGTAAGACAAGTCCTCGGTTTGAGTAACCAGCCAACACTAAAACCACATATTGAATATTTGTGGGAAGACCTTGAAGAGGAAGAGGCAGTTAAGAAAAGGGATCATTCCAGGTTGTTGCTCTCCTAGATCAAAACCCTATAGTTGAAGTTCAATATAGATGGCCTAGATGAAGATAATTCTAAAATTTTTGAATCCAGTTATGGTAGTTCAAACACAAAGTCTTTGCCAGAGATAGACTGGACAAGAGAAGAAGAAGATAATGTGAAATTGAGGGCTAGGTCCATTATAGGAGTCATAGATGACTGATTGAAGAGAAATAGGTAGGGCAAGATGGAAATTATATCTCTTGAGAAGACTAATGCAAACCCCATCCCAGTTGAAGTGTTGCCTAACTCCTCTAACACATCCCTCTTGATTACTGATGCAGGTAACATTACTTCATCTAAAAAGAAAGAAACCTCAAGTGGACATCCTACTGGACCCTGGACGAGGTCGAGGACCAGATCTCAAAGTCATGCGCAAATGGCCTCTCCAGATTCTAGCTTTATTAATATTGACATCAACGATGAGGACATTTCCTTCTCACCCGAATGCCTTAAGAAAGATCAAGAGGTATATGTTGATAAATCTGAGGTTCATAAGGCGAATGTAACACCTTCTAAAATAGCTAATAATAGGTTGGCTTCTAGTTCGGTCCCTCCTTGGTTAATAGATTCAGTGAATAGAAAACATAGTTTCAAGCCTATTTCCTTACCAATTAAGGAAATAGTTACCAAGTATGTCGTCCGCACTCCAAAGGCAAAGAAGGTCAAAAGCAATGCAAGGTTAACCACAGACCCCACTACAGGGAATCCAGGAACTTGAAGTAGAAGACTTTGAAGTCACGAAGATGGAATTGGTGTGTTGACCAGGGATACCAGGGACCACTTGTTCAAGTTCTCAACTGGTCACATGCTCAGCCAATCACAAAAAGATGGCAAGAAAAAATGAGAGAGCTTAAATAGCTCATAATCATAATGGATGAATTTCTTGTTGGCAAGTTGGTTATACTGATGTATATGACTTAATATAGTGTTGCCATTATGGCAACAAAGTCATATAGTAGTTTGGAGTCAGCGCACTTGATGAGAAGATCAAAAATCGGTTAAGTGTTGAAGACTGGACAGTGTACAGAGTTCCTGCAGTACATAGCATTAGCGCACATGCGTACAACTGAGTTATGGTGTGCGCCCTGGAAGTTAAGTTGGTTAGACTATATTCATGCTTAGTCTATGAGCGCACAATCAGATATGCAAGTATGGGAAAGATACAGGAAGTTGAAGTTGCACAGCCAGTGTGTGCCAATGAAGAACAGAGTAAGCAGCCGACTGTTATCATTTTGAGTTGCGGCTATATTCTAATGATGTAAAGGCTATGCGCCTATTGTAATTAGGTTTCCGACATGTATATGTGTTTGATTGTAAACACACTTAAGACAATTCATTTGGAAGTGTTGTATGTAATAGGTTTAAGGGTCGACTTAGTTGTTTATTTTGTATGCGCATATAAATATAAGATGCACCCATTGTAATTAGTATGGAAATTGATATAGAGTTGTGATAAGCAAAGAAGAAGTGTGCAAAGAGTCTATAAGATGTATTAGAGCTTTGCAAAAGGTCAAAGCATCAACGCATCAAAGGAACTGATTTGACAAGCAGTGTCATAGTGACAGTTCATCCAACAGATATAGTGTGTATATGAGATCAGAAGGTTGTAGCCTTCACCACTTGAGTATTGAGCTCTAGGATAATGCGTCCACTCCCCTAATAGAGACTATTGTAAAAGACTCCTAACAAGGTCTGACCCTTAACAAGGTCTACTATTCTTAATACATTGTAAAACAACTCCTAACAGGGTTAGGGATCTTCTAACAAGGATCACTAAACACTAGTACATAATATTAGTGGGTGTCAATTCCCATCGGGGTTTTTACCTATTTGGGTTTCTCTATAACCATATTGGTGCTATGTGTTGATTTCATGTTTCATGTTTATGTGGATGTTCATTTCAGTACTTAAGCATTTAAGTTCGGTTTAAAGATTAATGTAAAAAGATAAATATACAGCGAACACTGTGTTGGTGTTTCAAAATGGCTTATGCTCTTAGGCTACCAATATACCCTCAAATAGATTTTAGGATAGGTAAGTTCCAAAATGTAGAAGGATCTTAGGGTAACTAGACCAACTATAGGGACAAGACTACCCTCTTCACTTCTGTCTCCGCAAAACCAATGCGGGTGCACCTAACCCAGTGAAAACTATACTTTACACACCAAAGAATGGGTTTGAATAACAGATTGATAGTAAGAAAGTACTAAATGCTAACCTCACATTCATTGACTCTCCATTACTATTGGGTAACACAACCACACAACCAAAGACCTAAAGCTTAGAAAGGTTATTGATTTTAAGATTTGGAATGTAATAACTTCAATCAATGTATGTTAACAAGAGAAATACTCATTTAGGCCAGTGCCTCATCCATTGGGCAAGATTTCTTAGACACAAAGACACACAGATTTGAGAATATCTGAGAATTCATAGCCATAAATACATTTATCCTAATCTTTACTGCTTACAAAACATCCTTACATAGACAAGGGCAAACTCATATCCCATTTAGAGCATTGTTTAATCCAATCCTAGATCAAAACTCAAGAATGAAGATACATACATAAAAACAATATATAATGAGCTAGAAAACTCAAAGCTTACTTGACTTGACACAAAGGAGAGATAAGAATTAGATATTTATATTAAGTATGATGAATTCTTTCTGTGTATACAATGAATCACAAGACACCCTACTTGCAAACTATAGCTTAGACTTGCAACTTTCTTCTTTCATCAACAAACACTGAATCAAAAACTATTACAAACCCTTGGGACTAGAAACTTGGGACTGATTTTGAACTTCAAAACTAGAACCCCCCTTTCAAAATCAACAATTCAACATTATATAATCTTGGTTACCTTGGAATCCTAAACAAGTTAGGATGCAACAAGCTACGAATAACCAAGGTAAGGGTTAGGGTTTCCACCCACCAAAACAATTCAAAAGATTAGAATTCAATACATTGGAGGGAAGACCAGGCAACCCTGAGCGATCAGACCTAAAAATCAATCTTCATTTATGGTAAATCTTTTGGAACTATACTGAAGACCATCAATCTACCATGTTTTTCAACCTAATCAGACACTTGCAACATGCCTCGAGCAAGAAAACCCATCCCCTCACGGTACAAAACTCTCTACAAATAATCATCAAACTCACTAGACCACACTGCAACAGCCGACACCACCAAACTAATCAAATCCGGTCGCTAAAACATTAAAAACTAGTCCTTTTTGTCGCTGGAAACCTTCTAAAATATTTGAATTCGAACTGTAATGGTTACTTCCATGGCGCCAGTAGCATATCGACGATCATAATTCAAATCTAGATCAACTTTAAGTCGTGACCGTTCGATCCCTTTTTTTTTTCCATGGGCTTTATGACTCAACCTTTTAATATGACCCTAGTCACATTTAGCGAACCAGCGACTAAAGGATTTCGCCCATTCACAGAAAACTTTATACCTTCGCCAAATGATTTAGCTACTACGCGAACGCTTGTTTGTTGAATCGCCAATTGGTTTGGAACATCGCCATTTTTCTTCGCGAATGAGTGAAGCCTTTTTAAATTTATCAGAACCACTAAATGAATTTAGCCGAACTGCTAAACCTTAGACCCCCGCCTGGGAGATCGGATGGCTATCGCATGATCTCAAGGGCTTGGAAGATTCCATGAGATCATGCGCCCGCCATCGATCATGAAGATTCTGACTAAGATACCGGGCCCGCCTGACAACTCGTCTAGCTCACTAACACACCAACCAATAGGAGACCGCCATTTTAGCACCCTCTGATAGTGGACCCGCCCATTTTGAAAGGCTGTCACAAAGCAGAATCAATGGTTGGCGTAAGTTCGCAAGCCTCTAACAAATTCCATGAGAACTTCTGCCCGCCTTTAGATCGAGATGGTGTCAGGGTCGCACCCAAGAAAGAATGAAGGCTGAAAACATTAGGAAATATTCAACACTGGAGTTAGGAAATATTAAAGCCGACAAACTTAGGAAAAATATTTCGTTGGGTGCTGGAAACTTAGGGAAAATAAAGACCGTCGGGTAAATAAAAATTTAACGCACGTGTCTTTATGAGGTTTTAAGTGACCCGAAAAGTAACATGGAATTAGAACAAGGCTAGGGCACACTTAGGTTTTTTGAATGCAACGGCTAGAAATTGAAAAATGAACCAAGGGTTTTCAAACCAGAGACAAGGAAAACAGATACAGAGGCCAAGAAAAAGGGTATGCAACCATGAAAATTTTTACAGGTGCCAATAGTGGCTCATACTCAGGGACATGTATCTCTTGCAGATACAACGAGCAAGCTAGAATCTCCTGGAAGAGCAGACCAACTCAAAATTTTGGCCCAAAAAACAAAAACAGACAACTGTACAAGGGAAAACCTAAACTACTGCTCATGGAAAAGATGCTTCAGGAGAAGTAAAACTTTAGGAATTGTCCATGAATAGGCAATTCCAAAGTACCACCAGTTAAATCCTTCAAGACATAAGAATCTGTCCCCCATTTTCTCTCAATAAGATAAGGTCCCAACCAAATAGGGTCAAATTTTCCATGCTTCCCCTTATCTTCCAATCTTGCATTCCACATCAGGACAAGGTCATCAACTTCAAAACTCCTTTGAGGAGCCCTTTTATCAAACAAATTCTTACATTGTCTCTGCAATGTTTCATTTATTTCATGTGCATCTCCCCTTACCTCTTCCAACTGGATCAGCTCATCCATTCTTACTCTCATCTCATCATTCAAGTCCTCATCATATCCCTGAATAAACTTATACATATGCAATAGATTATTTTGAGGCAATCTGGCACTTATTCCATATACCAAATCAAATGGAGCACAACCTATGGCCTTCTTTGCAGTTACCCTGTCAGCCCATCGTGCCCACCATAACTTTGAGTCCCAGGCTTTCTTATTCTTGTCCAACACTCTCTTGAGAATCTTAATCAGACTTTTGTTACTGGACTCAGCCTGGCCATTTCCTTGTGGATGATATGGGGAAGAAAATGAAATGTGTATCCCATATTGCTGACAAAAATCACTAAATTCCTGTGATCTAAAACACATTGCATTATCAACCACAATTACCTCTGGGCAACCAAACCTGGTAAGGATGTTCTGCATCATAAAATCTTCTACCACTTTGCTAGTAGCCTTTCTAGTAGGGATAGCTTCAACCCACTTGGTAAAATAGTCTGTTGCCACTAGTATGTAAGAATGTCCACCACTAGACTTGTTTGGGATTTCTCCAATAAAATCTATACCCCACTTTTGGAAAGGAGCCTGAATTGCAACAGGTCAGAGTGGCAAATTTCCATTAAACTTCAACTTTCTAGCAAATCTCTGACATGCATCACATTTTCTTACAAACTAATGTGTATCCTTAAAAACTGTAGGCCACCAAAATCCAGACCTAAGGATCTTGTGAGTTGTGGTCTTTGCCATATAGTGTCCTCCACAAACACCTTGGTGCATTTCCCTTAACAGAGCTTCAGATCTCTCATGGTCTATGCACTTTAGCAATACTCCTTCATTGCTTCTCCACCACAACTTACCATGTATAATGGCATACCTTGCAAATTGCAACTTGATAGTTCTCCTTTTATTTTCATCCATCCCAGGGGGAAGGACCAATTTCCGCAAGTAACCAATAACATCTTTTTACGAGCCACAATAATCCATATCACAAATATATGGCCTTTGTTCTTCTTCTAACACATTTACATGATTTGCAATTAAATTGCTTTGTGCCATTAATTTTGCAAGACCTAAGCCTCTTACCAACTTTGTAATCTGGATATCAATATTAAATTCTTGGATCCTATTGATCCATCTACATCTTTTCCCTGAAACTTCTTGTTGCACCAATATATCCTTAACTGCAACACTAAGAACATAAGCAACCACCTTAGCTCCCACAAGGTAATGTCTAAAAGCCTTGACTGCTTTAACTAAGGCATAAGCCTATTTCTCAATAATATCATATTTTAATTCTGTTGCTTTTAGGGATTTGCGAAAGAATGATATAGGTTGTTCATATCCATCTGAATTCTTCTGCAATAAAACTGTTGCAACTGTATGACAAGAAGCAAAAAAAAATATATGCATGGGCTTACCATAATCAGGTGTCCTCAAAACTGGAGCATCCTTGATGGCCTTTTTGATACTTCTAAAAGATTCATCTGCTTCTTTATTCCATTCAATCTTTGCTTCTTTTTTCAACATTCTAGAGATAGGAATAATGATTTCTGCAAAATTTGTAACAAATCTCCTTAGAAAGTTTACCTGCCCAAAGAAGGATTGTATTGCTTTAACATTTCGAGGTGGTGAAAGCTTGTCTATAGCCTAACCCTTTCAGGGTCAATTCTCACTCCATCCTTGGACACAATATGTCCTAAGAGCTTGCCTTCCACAACACCAAAGGAACACTTCTTTGGATTCAAAGAAATCCCATACTCCAAGGCCCTAATAAAAAATTTCTCAAGATGTTCACAATGCTAACTTTCCTTATCTGAATATGTTGTGAGGTCATCCTGATATACCACTAGAAATTTGTTTATGAAGTCTGCAAAGGCCACATCCATAGCTCTCTGAAAGGTAGCTCCTACATTTGTCAGACCAAAAGGCATTCTAACATAAACATATGTTCCCCAAGGGGTAGTGAATGCAGTCTTGAACGGCTCTGACTCCTTGACCATGACCTGATTATATCTAGAGAAACCATCCATCATGGACATTAACTTTGATCTAATAACCTTCTGCAGCATATTTTCCATATTAGGCAAACCATAATTGTCCTTCAAAGAATTGACATCCAAGTTCCTAAAATCATTACATAACCTAATATCACCATTCTTTTTTCTAACTGGAACCAAGTTTGACACCCAAGTAGAATGTCTGACAGGCTTGATGATGCTAGCATCCATCATCCTTTTGAGTTTATCTTGCATTTTTGGTGCCAAGGTAGGATTCACAGGCCTTAATTTTTGCCTAAAAGGTTTAGTACCTTTCTTCAATGGTATCTCATGCTGGAATAGATCCTCTCTATAGGCTTTCAAATCATCATAAGACCATGCAAAGACATGTCTAAATCTTTTGAGCAGATCGATTAGATTATTCCTAGTTCTTTGGGACAAACATTTACCTATATAAACATTTTTAAGTATTTGACTTGTTCCTAAATTTACTTCCTCAAAATCATTTATCTTATCAACAAATTTAGGAAAACAAGTTCTTTCTTTATCATCAAATGCCTTCTCAAGAGCAACCAATCCCCTTGGGATCCTATTTGACCTTAATTGCAAAACCTCCTTCCCAAGAACATTTTCTTTTCCATTTATGATGTCAACATAAGTGTTGAAATACATCTCCTGACCATCAAAATGAGAATCACACTGCAAAAACCTTAGTATATCCTGATCATCAGAAAATACCTACCAATTCTCAACATTGTCTGGGATAGAAGGCCTAGACTTGAACTCAATTTTGGATATCCCCGCAAAAGTAATATCCTCTGGCCTTAGTGCTATGTTTGCCAATAAGTCAGCCACCCTGTTTTGGCTTCTATCCACCCAATTAATACCAAAGGCACTGAAACCTTCAATTTCATCCCAAACAGCATTTCTATATTGTTTCAGCCTTTGATTTTTTGATGCATACCTCAATCTAATCTAAGAAATTATTAACTCAGAGTCACCAATCACCCTAAGATGTTTGATTCCATGTTTTGATGCTTGTCTCAAACCAATCAGTAGGGCCTCATATTCAGCAACATTATTTGTGCAAAGGAACAAGAGAGTGAAAGAAAACTTGAAAGTCTTACCACTTGGGGATATCAATAGCACTCCTACTCTAGCACCTTCCTTTGAACTTGCTCCATCAAAATACAGAGTCCATAAGACATTACCTTTTGCCATGTTAGTTTCATCATCAGCCAAAAGGACAGGCTTGACCTTTTCTTGCACCTCTCTCTCCTAAACTTGGAAAGAACCAATGTTAGTGTCAACAAAACAATTCATATAGTCATCTTCATCCTCCTCAATCATATGTGGGGTTCTAGTTTCCCTTGAAACTTTTACACTTTCTCCTCCAATGCTAAAAGTAGCAAAAGACAAGTCACACTGAATACTTCCTCCCATAGAAGCACTCCACCTTCTAGACAATAGCATCCCATACTAAGGAGGAATATAAACTACTAGAACACTCATAGTTAGCTGCTTGTGAGGAAATGCTGCTAATTTATAAGGCAAAGCCTTAATGGTACAAATAACTGGTACTTCTCTTGAGTCCATAGCTTGGCATCTCCCATGAGGTGTATCAACCTTTAGTCCCAGTGACTTCATGATTTCTGTAGGCATGACAGTGTTTGATGATCCAGAATCAATCGTGCAATTCTTCAATAATTTGTCATTTATCATAAGGGACAAGAAAAAAGGATCAACTGTCCCTGATGCAGCATTTACAACATTTGCATTCAAAAATATATGAGGGATCTTAGAGACAATTTCTTCATTTTTACTGTCAGGTGTGTCATCTAAAGAAGCCACATGCTTATCACTCCTACTCATTTCTTGGACCTTTATTGAAGAAGCACCATTTACCCAATCCAAGGCTTTGACCTTGTGCTTTTCTATTCTCATCATTTCCAAAAGTGGAACTTTGACAGTTATTTGTGAAAGCAATTTAGTCATATCAATGGGAACGTATGTATGGTTGCCCATGTCTTCCTTAATCTCAGTGACATCTTTATCCTCCTTTTGGACAGTCAGGTCAGATTTACCCTTTTGCAAAAATTCATCTTCCTTCTAAGGTATGGGAATAGCTAATTTTGATGTCTTTACTTTACCCTTAGGTATTGCAGTAGGCCCACTCCTCTTTTTAATTTTAACTTGACTGACAACACCAGCACCTTTCTCCTTTTCCTCAGGCTGTTGTGTACTCCTTTTTGAATTCTTGATAAACATACTACCCGGTTTACCAGCTGTGCTTCCAATTGTCCTATTTCTCAAATTGTAATTGCTCCTGGCTTGAGTGACCATGTCTACAGTGATTTGAGCAATTTCCTCATCAGAGGGTCTCCTTAAGGAAACATGTTCCTCACACTTCACTGCACCACATCCAACATCATCAAATTCTTCTTCCTCATCATCAATAGCGTCAACCTCATCCCATGCATGTGAAGAAGTCATTGCACAACCACTCTTATCATATTGCTTATCTTGTTCTTGGTTCTCAGATAAATTCAGAGCAATAACACAATGCTATGGACTATGAGGAGATTGACAAGTAGTACACCATGGGATATCATCATTCATGTTAACTAAATTTCTTTGCAAAGGATCAGGAATCCTATCATCAGGCCTATCCCTTTTAACTGGCTTGCCATCCTTCCACTGAGTATTGTATGGGTAATTCTGCATTCTTGGTTGGCTACTAAAATTACTTGAAATAGGCCAGTCATTTGTTGCAACCCTATTGTTTCTTTTTTCATCAGGCTTTAGATCCTCTAAAGCACTTAGAATCTGCTTTAGATTATCCTCCTCCTTTGGCTTAAAATTAGCAGACCTTCCCATCTCTTTCTTATTTTTCACTTGAGGCCTATAATCATCTCTTCTCCCTAATTTTCCTAATATTCTTCTATTACTTTCTATGTTGATAGGCAACTTGTAAGCCTCCCCAAGATTTCTAGGGTTCTTATCCCTTAAAAGGTACCCCATCTTTGCATCAAAAGCATTTAAGTATGTCACAAGACACACTCTATCATCTAATTTGATAACTTGCAGGAGCCTATGTATAGCCTTTTGGAATCTTATATTAAATTCAAGGACCTCTTCATTCTGATTTTTCTTTATGTCATTGAATTCATTCAAAATAAAACCCTCATTTGTTTTATCTCCATAATGCTCCTTGAAACAATTCTTAAATTCATTCCAAGATCCTATACTAGCATGGTGCAATCCTCTAAACCAGTCCCTAGCATCCTCGGTCAGAGATTGTACAAATAATTTCATTACAACATCATTAGGCTCAACATTATAATCATCTATTATATCCATAAAAAAAATTAGATGTTCCTCACATGTGATGACATTGTTCCCAGCAAACTTTGGGAGCTTCTTTCTAATTTCATTAGGAATTACATTAGGATAACCGGGAATACCAAAAAAGATAAATTGTTTATACCTTTCATGAACAGGAACTCCTTGAGGTGGGTCCATTCCTTGAGATGTAGATGTCCTTGTGTTTGAACCAGCAGGAATTTTAGCAGCACCCAGAATGCCATTTGTCTGAGTTGCAAGGTTACCATGATTTCCACCTTGCCCCAAAAAGGAAGCAGCAACATTTGAAGGTCCTGAGGTATGCTTGAGAAAATCAATCTTCTTCCTTATTTTTGCAGAAGTGGCCTCCAATTCTGCGTTCTCTAATTCTTTATCTAATATTTCTTTTTCCTTTCTAGCCTTCTCAAGGTCTGCATCTAATCTCAACCCTTGCTCTAATGGGTTTTCCACATGAACTTGTTCATTGATTTGAACTCCAACAGCTTTTTGTTTGCCTTTATCTCTAGGCCTAGTTATCTCATATGTTCTTTGCACAATAGGTTGTTCCTCTACTCTTTCAGGCTTTGGGAAAAAATCAATTGCCTCCAATCTAACAACTGCCTCTTTAGCTAATCAACCCTTATTAGGGCTTGTCTTAGTCTATCTTCTTTATCTTTCTCTCTTTGCTGTTTGATAGCAACTTGTTCTTGGACTCTTTTTTCCAACTCATAGAGCTCTTCAAAGATTTCTTCTGATTCTGGGAGAGTAGTCTTAGATTCATCATCTCCCACTTGAATTTCATCCTCATACTAGTTCAATCCCAAATCAACAGCCTCTTCATATTCTGAAATATTTTCTTCTTGACCAGCTTGGTTTGAGTTTCTTGTCTTGTATCCTTTTTACTTTTCCAAGTATGAGAAACATTTCTTTTCTTCTTTCCTCCCCTTGTCTGACTAGGTCTAGAAGTGCTTGGAATACCTTCTTCCACTCTGTCTTCAGGATGCTCCTTTCTCCGAGACCTAGTACCTTTGTAACTCATTTTATAAATAATCTACTAACTAGCACTGCTGCAGAGATGTTTGAGTCGCCAACCAAGAATATTGGGAATCTTACAATACTATTTCCTTACTAGCAAATATCAAAATGAGCTTGACAAGACAAGGGACAAGAATAACCTTGTTTCTTCCAATGATGACCTACTGGTTATTATAGACTTGTGTAACATTCCCCAGCAGAGTCGCCATCTTGTTGGTGTTTCAAAACGGCTTATGCTCTTAGGCTACCAATATACCCTCAGATAGATTTTAGGATAGGTAAGTTCCAAAATGTAGAAGGATCTTAGCGTAACTGGACCAACTATAGGGACAAGACTGCCCTCTTCACTTTTGGCTCTGCAAAACCAAGGCGGGTGCACCTAACCTACTGAGAACTATACTTTACACACCAAAGACTGGGTTTGAATAACATATTGATAGTAAGAAAGTACTAAATGCTAACCTCACATTCATTGACTCTCCATTACTATTGGGTAACACAACCACACAACCAAAGACCTAAAGCTTAGAAAGGTTATTGATTTTAAGATTTGAAATGTAATAACTTCAATCAATGTACGTTAACAAGAGAAATACTCATTTAGGTCAGTGCCTCATCCATTGGGCAAGATTTTTTGGACACAAAGACACAGATTTGAGAATATCTGAGAATTCATAGCCATAAATACATTTATCCTAATCTTTACTTCTTACAAAACATCCTTACATAGACAAGGGCAAACTCATATCCCATTTAGAGCATTGTTTAATCCAATCTTAGATTAGAACTCAAGAATGAAGATACATACATAAAAACAATATGTAATGAGCTAGAAAACTCAAAGCTTACTTGACTTGACACAAAGGAGAGATAAGAATCAGATATTTATATTAAGTATGATGAATTCCTTCTGTGTATACAATGAATCACAAGACACCTTGCTTGCAAACTACAGCTTAGACCTGCAACTTTCTTCTTTCATCAACAAACACTAAATCAAAAACTATTACAAACCCTTGGGACCAGAAACTTGGGACTGATTTTGAACTTCAAAACTGGAACCCCCCTTTCAAAATCAACAATTCAACATTATATAATCCTGGTTACCTTGGAATCCTAAACAAGTTAGGATGCAACAAGCTACAGATAACTAGGGTAAGGGTTAGGGTTTCCACCAACCAAAACAATTCAAAAGATCAGAATTCAATACATTGGAGGGAAAACCAGGCAACCCTGAGCGATCTGACCTAAAAATCAATCTTCATTTATGGTAATTCTTCTGGAACTATACTGAAGACCATCAATCTACCATGTTTGTCAACCTGATCAAACACCTGCAACACGCCTCGAGCAAGAAAACCCATCCCCTCACGGTACAAAACTCTTTGCAAATAATCATCAAACTCACTGGACCACACTACAATAGCCGGCACCACCAAACTAATCAAATTTGGCCGCTAAAACATTAAAAACCAGTCCTTTCTATCGCTGGAAACCTTCTAAAATATTTGAATTCGAACTGTAATGGTTACTTCCATGGCGCCAGTAGCATATCAACGATCATAATTCAAATCTGGATCAACTTTAAGTCGTGACCGTTCAATCCCTTTTTTTTCGATTACTTTATGACTCAACCTTTTAATATGATCCTAGTCACATTTAGCGAACCAGCGACTAAAGGATTTCGCCCATTTGTAGAAAACTTTATACCTTCACCAAATGATTTAGCTACTACGCGAATGCTTGTTCACTGAATCGCCAATTGGTTTGGAACATCGCCATTTTTCTTCGCGAATGAGCGAAGCCTTTTGAAATTTATCAGAATTGCTAAATGAATTTAGCTAAACTGCTAAACCTTAGACCCCCGCCTGGGAGATCAGACGACTATCGCATGATCTCAAGGGCTTTGAAGATTCCATGAGATCATGCGCCCGTCGTCGATCATGAAGCTTCTGACTGAGATATCAGGCCCGCTTGACAACACGTCTAGCTCACTAACACACCAACCAATAGGAGACCGCCATTTCAACACCCTCTGATAGTGGACCCACCTGTTTTGAAAGGCTACGTCACAAAGCATAATCAACGGCTAGCGTAAGTTCACAAGCCTTTGACAAATTCCATGAGAACTTACGCCCATCGTTAGATCGAGATGGTGTCAAAGCTGGGCCCAGGAAAGAATGAAGGCCGAAAACATTAGGAAATATTCAACGCTGGACATAGGAAATATTAAAGCCGACGGACTTAGTAAAAATATTTCGCTGGGTGCTAGAAACTTAGGGAAAATAAAGACCGTCGGGTGAATAAAAATTTAACACACGTGTCTTTATGAGGTTATAAGTGACCCGAAAAGTAACTTGGAATTAAAACAAGGCTAGGGCACACTTAGGTTTTTTGAATGCAACGGCCAGAAATTCAAAAATGAACCAAGGGTTTTCAAACCAGAGACAAGGAAAACAGATACAGAGGCCAGGAAAAAGGGTATGCAGCCATGAAAATTTTTACAGGTGCCAACACATTGATTCACCGCCCCCCCTCTCAGTGTTCCCATTCCTAACAATTGGTATTAGAGCTCTGGTCCTCAACAAAGAAGTTTAACCACTTGAGGAGATCATGGACAAAGCAAAAATGGAACATCTGAAAAGAAATCTAGAAGCTGCTCTTGAAGACCTAGACAAATCTGAAAGAGAAACTAAATAACTAAGGGAAAAACTCGGTGATGCTCAATTAGTCATCAAAAGGCTAAGGAAAGATTTGAAAGAATGCTCTACCAGTGATATAGGGACAATGGTCAAGAAGCTGAATGAAGAAAATAAATCCTTAAAAGAACAACTTGAAGAATTTGATGATAAGTTGACTAACAATCAGGAAGTCTATGACGAACAGGTCAAAGAGAACCTTCAACTGAATGAAGAGTTGAGGCAAGGAAACATGGAAATCTTAGAACTAAGAAACAACAAGGAAAGCTTGGAATTTGAATCAAAAGAGGCTAAGAATCACATTCATAAATTACACACCAGTTCTAATTTAATAGAATCTCAGTTATATGCAAGAAGAGCTAAAGGAGATACTAGATGCATTGGATACAACGAAGCACAGAATCAGATTGATAACATGCAAGCAAGAATGAAAGCACCAGAAGGCACCTGAGATGCTAAAGAGACTAGAAGTCAGACCAAGGATCATACTAAACCACCTAAAAATGAGTGCAAGCCTATAGACCACACTTCTTATACATGTAACAAGCATGGACACATAGCAAGGAACTCTACAAAGGTAAGACCTTTCAATGGTTACTGTTATTCTTGCAATAAATTTGGTCATAGAGCTATGAATTCCAAGACAAGCTAAAAGAACAGGACTCATAATCAAAGAAATCAGAATCAATCAAATGTAAGAAGCTCTCAGAATGTTACATGTCAGATATGTAACTATAATGGTCACTCAGCTAAACAATGTAAGATGGTGATCCATGTCAATGCGTCGAGGAATATAAGGCTTCCAGTCATTTTTCACTCTTGTAACAAGGCTGGACATATCTCAAAGTTCTGTAGATCAAGGACACAAGGTCAGGAAAGCCCTAAAAACACCAAAGAACCAATATTGGATTCCAGAGGAGAAGTTAATTTTGTAAAAGCCTCAGATGATGCGAGCTTGATTTGGTCAGAAGGAAAGAAGGACAAAGTTGATGAGTATGTATTGGATGCATCCACAGTGGATGCACCCTCTACATTTGGATGAATGGCCCTCAAGGTCATAGGGGGAGCTAATTTAGCTCTAGACCCCTGTGTGGATGGTATACTCACTCTCTAAGTATGTGCCTTTGAACTTAAGATTTTGGAGAATAAAAGAACCTTCGTGCAAGAGCACACATACTGATTGTTCGCAGAAAAAAAGTTGGAAATTTTTAAGTGATAGCTTGGTTTACACGGCAAGCATTAATGGCAGAATTTTCACTTTAAGTACACAGAAAGATTTTTTATTACTCATTGCATTCGAATTCAAAGCGATTGGAGAGTAGAAAAAGCTTTAGAAGTTATTGTGAAGATTTGCAGATTGATCTATCAGTGATTAATAGTACATTTGATCAGTTGCAGAAACCCTAGCTCGTCGCGCCAATTCAGAAGTCTTCATATTATCTCAGAGAACATTTGGAAAGCTATAAAACAAGTAAGTGATGGCCACTCCCATAGAATTTGATGTTGTAGAAAAGAAAAGATATGTGTTTAAGAAGCATCAATTTAAGTCTACCCTAGATTATTTAGAGGGAGCATTCTCCCACATGCCTATGGGCGTTATGCATGTCGAAGACATTAGGGCATACATTTATTGTAAGAAGGAACCAGTAGGATTGGACAGATTAAGGGCACACATGGATACCATGTTAAAACTAGACAAAACCTTCTTGGATGAATATGCGAAGTGGAATGATCACCCTATAGTGGAGTATGCTATGACATATGAGTTCTATGAGATAGAATGGATTAAAATACTTCTGAGCAGAATTCGTGATGACCTATTTTGGATAGGTGATGTGCCAGTAAGAATCACTAGTGACCTAATATATGAGATGACAAGCCTACCTAAGACTGGCGTCATCCTTCCTGCGGGAAAGGATGTCAACAAAATTGTTGAGCAAACATGTGAGTCAAGGAGTGATAGGCGCGAGATGACAATTGAGCCTATTGAGCAAGCTGACATCAAATTAATATCCATGATACTTGGATACAGGTTTCAACACACTAGTAGAGTGAATAGTGTGTTTGCGGCCACAATTCTAGCAGCCATTAGACTTGTGAAGGAAGATGGAGAGTTCAATTTGTGTGAGATCTTGCACACACAGTTGATTGATAACATCAAGGCAATCAATCATGACAAGACCAAGATATTCAGGTTTGGGTCTTTGATCATTTACATGTACCTTCATATAGTTGGGAAAGTATTAGATTCATATTTGGACAAGTCCATTCCAACCATGTCACAGATATCTTACAAGGCATCCACTGAGAGTACATTGAGAGATTACATAACATTGGAGTTGAAGACCTTCAGGGCCAAGATGCAAATGAGGTACAGAATTCTAGAAAACATTATTGAGAAATACAAGGATACTATTTGTTTTATGGTTGAAATAGATACAACATGCATGGAGGCAGTTGTACCTAGAACAAAGTGGATTCATCCACTTGGATATGAAGTAGATGAACAAGTTTTAGAAGCATATGCTCAAGTATTGCTTTCAGCTCCTACTGACCCTAATGAGCCAAGGTGGGGAACTTATGAGGAAAAGACAAGAGAGATAGATGCTAAACTTAACAGTGTCGCAACAAAAAGAAAGGTTGCTAAAGTCACCTCAGAGATCTTGAGAATACATGGAGTGTCTCAAGCAGATCTAGACAAAGAAAAAGAACAAAAGATTGCTTTGGAATTAGAGAGCGCAGATGTAGCAAAGGTAGAATCACATGATCCCAAGTTGAAAACGGTAAAGATAGAGAAATCTGATGAACAGAAGGATAAAACTTATGATACTCCCTCTGCGCCCAAGGAAACCATTGACCCTACTGCTCCTCCGGAGTATAAGACAATGGCAGAGAGGAAGAAAGAGGTTGGCACCAGTCATCCATCCTCGTCAGCAATGAGAAGCAGAAAGAACTCTCAAGCTCCTCTTGAGGTAGGTTTCAGACCTAGTTTAAAAGTGTTGAGTGCAAGAATCATAAATGAGGGAAGAGTGGATAAGGTAGGGAAGTTCTATGATAGATACAATGAAATTGACAAGTCAGAGATTCATGGAATATACATAAAGCATATGATCAAATTCAAAAGGACAGTCTTGGAACTAAAAATAATGATTCCAGACAAAGTTTGGAATATCCTAGAGTCATTGAAGAAACAAGCCATTGAAGAAGATCTTAGGATAAGAGAAAAGATCCTAGATGACAGTTTACCAGTATGTTCCTTAGAAGAAAAATCACTATTGTTAGAATTGGTAAAGCCATATCTTTGAAAAAAACTAAGAATACTTCACAAAATGGAAATTTTTTTGAGTTAACAGCAAAAGAGACAGAGAAGGCATTCGAGAAAGTATTCACAGACAGGCACATGTATCCACCTACTGCACCCACAACACATGTACCAATAATGTACCAAAGAGTCAAAGACCATCAAGGTACAATCTACAGGTCCTCAGGATTCAGCACCTACAGTGGAAACACAATCAGAGGTAGATAAGTTTGCGCCCATGACAGAGTCACTCAAGGATAGCACCATTATCATTGATAATGTAGAGATAGCCATGGCGGCCACTAACACCGAGTTGGATAAGTTTGAAGAAGCTTTTGTGAGCACACAAGAAGCTGAAATTTTATGCAGCAACACACCTCCCACTCATCAAGAAGAAGTATTGATTGAAGATATAACAGATGAGAAAGAAGAAGAAAATATGGAAGAAAAGAAAGAAAAAGAAAAAGAAAAAATAGAAACAGAAGCAGAAAAGAAAGAATCAGAAAAAGAAGAAGAGAGTAATGAACCATCAGTTGAACTAGTCAAGGTAAAACAAGAAGTGATGGATAGCACTCCCATCACTCCTTGAGCATCATTGTTGACAAGTTTGACACCTGACACATCCAGATTGGACTCATGGAGAGAAGAAGATCTGATAAAATTCAATGTCCTAGCCATGGAAAAGGCCAAAGAAAAACAAGTGATGAGGAATCCCCTCCTGGTAGAATCAGTAAACATTCTAAACAATTTGTTGCTAGAGGACAAGAAAGTGTCAAAGATACACTATGTTGATGATGTGAGTACAATCATCTCACATTTCAAAAGTAATTTCTCAAGCCTTGAAGAATCTACATCCCTAGTTGAAGAAGAAAAGTACCTAAAGAAGAGGTTAAGTGAATTAATGAGCAACATTTCACTTGACCTAAGCTCACTCAAGACCGGTCAAGTATCCTTAAAAGAGTTTGCAAATCAAGGAAGAAGAGTCATTGCAAAATGCATGGATCAGGATAGGCTTACTGATGCCCATTTCAAGAAAATAAGAGAGGCAGAAGCTATGATTGAGCAAGTCAAGAGTTCAGTGAAAGACACATCCATAGATGTAAACATGTGTAATAATGTATACCAAGGGCAAATAGATAAGATTGAGAAGGCTTTGAAACACCTTTTTCATTAATGTCAAAGGGGGAGTTGCGTATAGAATATGGATCATAATATGTATAGGGAGATATAAGTGTATGTATAGAAGACAAAAAGTTTTGTGTATTAAGGACAGTTAGCAACTTGGCCATATTCCTTTGTTGCCATCAATGATAAAGGGGGAGATTGTTGGCAAGTTGGCTACACTAATGTATATAACTTAATATAGTGTTTTCATTATGGCAACAAAGTCATATAGTAGTTTGGAGTCAGTGCACTTGATGAGAAGATCATAAATCAGTTAAGTGTTGAAGACTAGACAGTGTACAGAGTTCCTACAACTCAGAGCATCAGCGCACGTGCGTATGATCGAGTTATGGTGTGCGCCCTAGAAGTTAAGTTGGTTAGACTATATTCATGCTTACTCTAAGAGTGCATGATCAAATATGCAAGTATAAGAAAGATATAGGTAGTTGAAGTTGCACAGCTAGTGTGTGTCAGTGAAGAACAGAGTAAGCAACCGACTGTTATCATTTTGAGTTGCGGCTATATTCTAATGATGTAAAGGTTATGCGCCTATTGTAATTAGGTTTTTGACATGTATATATGTTTGATTGTAAACACACTTAAGCCAATTCATTTGGAAGCATCATATGTAATAGGTTTAAGGGCTGACCTAGTTGTTTATTTTGTATGCGCATATAAATATAAGATGTGCCCATTGTAATTAGTATGGAAGTTGATATAGAGTTGTGATAAGCAGAGAAGAAGTGTGCGAAGTGTCTATAAGATGTATTAGAGCTTTGCAAGAGGTCAAAGCATCAGCGCATCAAAGGAACTGATCTGACAAGCAGTGTCACAGTGATAGTTCATCCAGCAGATATAGTGTGTATCTGAGATCAGAAGGTTGTAGCGTTCACCACTTGAGCAGTGAGCTCTAGGACAGTGCATCCACTCCCCTAATAGGGACTATTGTAAAAGACTCCTAACAGGGTCTGACCCTTAACAAGATCTACAATACTTAATACATTGTAAAGCAACTCCTAACAGGGTTAAGGATCTTCTAACAAGGATCACTAAACACTAGTACATAATATTAGTGGGTGTCAATTCCCACCGGAGTTTTTACCTATTTGGGTTTCCCCGTAACCATATTAGTGTTATGTGTTGATTTCATGTTTCATGTTTATGTGGATGTTCATTTCATTACTTAAGAATTTAAGTTCAGTTTAAAGATTAATGTAAAACGATAAATATATAGTGAACATTGATTCAACCCCCCCCCCTCTCAGTATTCTCATTCCTAACATTTCTCAATTCGCTCAGCGATGTTGGGGCACTGCCTCTAGCTCAATCTCAACGGGACTTTGATCCCAACTCAACTGACATCAAGTGATTGCTAAAACAAATGCAGTAGGGAAGAGCCCTAATAGAGGCAATGAAGAACTAGGTCGACGACAACATAATAGAAGGAAGAAAGTTTATACAAGAATTCATGGCCACTTATGCGGATGGAGAGGCATTTCTCGGAGAATTTCAAACCTCAATTCCAGGTTGGGAGTTGGAAGAAGAAAAATGTGCAGCCATCATGTCTCAGGTTCATGAGATAGAAAAATATGGGGTGACAAAATTCCTGTCAGAAAACCCGATGAAGATGGTTGACCCTTGTATGTTGTTCATTTTGAAATAGAACTTGCATTGGAAAGGTTCTTTATTTAAAGTCATGATTTGAAACATGCATTCCATGGAGAAAGAGATCAGGGAAATACACACTAATGCATTGAAGGATATTAATGTGGTGAACCAATCAGGTATCCTCCAATTTGAAGAATGAAACATGGACGCATATGCCATGATTAAAAGCTTCGATAATACTATGAATGCTATCATATAAAGTGAGGAACCTACAGCTCAAGACTTCACCAAGATAGAAAATGTAGAATCCATGTTGAACCTGAATAGAGGGCAATTACGCAAGCAGTTGCAGAAAATCTAGGAGCTCAAGTGGGAAAAGACCGCATGTCAGGAAAAGTTGATTGGTTTGAAGGGTTTACATTCTCATCCAACTCAAGAGCTGTTGAATACTTTTAGGACCTAGAAATTGGTTAGAGATGCCACGTCAGAAGACAAGTAGCCGAAAATGTGAAATGGGCTTGCATTTTTAAGTTTTTTTATTAAGGGACAACTATCTTTAAACTGTTTCTTTATTTAGTTACTGATTTATAAGCGTTTGATTTTTTTATTAATCCAAGAGGCCGAGTTTTCAGGGAGGCCTCCCTAGATTATAAACTATATATGCTGGAGCATAGAACAGTATAAGGGTTGGAAATTTTAGAATTAGACTTAGTTTAGAAAGTGTCAAAGATACACTCTGTTGATGATGTGAGTACAGTCATCTCACATTTCAAAAGTAATTTCTCAAGCCTTGAAGAATCTACATCCCTAGTTGAAGAAGAAAAGTACCTAAAGAAGAGGTTGAGTGAATTAATGAGCAACTTTTCACTTGACCTAAGCTAACTCAAGACTGGTCAAGTGTCCTTAAAAGAGTTTGCAGATCAAGGAAGAAGAGTCATTGCAAAATGCATGGATCAGGATAAGCTTACTGATGCCCATTTCAAGAAAATAAGAGAGGCAGAAGCTATGATTGAGCAAGTCAAGAGTTCAGTGAAAGACACATCCATAGATGTAAACATGTGTAATAATGTATACCAAGGGAAAATAGATAAGATTGAGAAGGCGGAAAAAGAAATGTCAAAGATCAGGGCAAGGCAAACACAGCTCAGGAGTGCTCTTGTTCCCTCATTAGATATACTCAATCAGAACATCAAGGACATAGACACCACAATAGTAACATATGATCATGGTCCTAGCACTGACTTGGAGAAGATGGAAAAGCTACATTATGCACTATGCACCCATCTCCAAATAGTAAACTCTTTGATCACATTTTGGAAGAAGGAGATCCAAAACCTAAAGATAGCATATCCAGATGTTTTGCCTCAATGAGTATGTGTAGATACAATTTTTGAAACACCTTTGTCATTAATGTCAAAGGGGGAGTTGCGTATAGAATATGGATCATAATATGTATAGGGAGATATAAGTGTATGTATAGAAGACAAAAAGTTTTGTGTATTAAGGACAGTTAGCGACTTGGCCATATTCCTTTGTTGCCATCAATGATAAAGGGGGAGATTGTTGGCAAGTTGGCTACACGAATGTATATGACTTAATATAGTGTTTTCATTATGGCAACAAAGTCATATAGTAGTTTGGAGTCAGCGCACTTGATGAGAAGATCAGAAATCAGTCAAGTGTTGAAGACTGGATAGTGTATAGAGTTCCTACAGCTCAGAGCATCAGCGCATGTGCGTTCGACCGAGTCATGGTGTGCACCCTAGAAGTTAAGTTGGTTAGACTATATTCATGCTTACTCTATGAGTGCATGATCAGATATGCAAGTATGAGAAAGATATAGGCAGTTGAAGTTGCACAGCCAGTGTGTGCCAGTGAAGAACACAGTAAGCAGCCGACTGTTATCATTTTGAGTTGCGGCTATATTCTAATAATGTAAAGGCTATGCACCTATTATAATTAGGTTTTGACATGTATATATGTTTGATTGTAAACACACTTAAGCCAATTCATTTGGAAACATTGTATGTAATAGGTTTAAGGGTTGACCTAGTTGTTTATTTTGTATGCGCATATAAATATAAGATGTGCCCATTGTAATTAGTATGGAAGTTGATATAGAGTTGTGATAAGTAGAGAATAAGTGTGCGAAGAGTTTATAAGATGTATTAGAGCTTTGTAAGAGGTCAAAGCATCAGCGCATCAAAGGAACTGATCTGACAAGCAGTGTCATAGTGATAGTTCATCCAACAGATATAGTGTGTATCTGAGATCAAAAGGTTGTAGCCTTCACCACTTGAGCAGTGAGCTCTAGGACAATGCGTCCACTCCCCTAATAGGGACTATTGTAAAAGACTTTTAACAGGGTCTGACCCTTAACAAGGTCTATAGTACTTAATACATTGTAAAACAACTCCTAACAGGGTTAAGGATCTTCTAACAAGGATCACTAAACACTAGTACAGAATATTAGTGGGTGTCAATTCCCACCGGGGTTTTTACCTATTTGGGTTTCCCCATAACCATATTGGTGTTATGTGTTGATTTCATGTTTCATGTTTATGTGGATGTTCATTTCATTACTTAAGAATTTAAGTTCAGTTTAAAGATTAATGTAAAAAGATAAATATACAGTGAACACTGATTCACCCCCCCCCCCTCTCAGTATTCCCATTCCTAACATTTCTCAATTCGCTCAGCGATGTTGGGGCACTGCCTCTAGCTCAATCTCAGCGAGACTTTGATCCCAACTCAAATGACATCAAGTGATTGCTAAAACAAATGCAGCGGGGAAGAGCCCTAATAGAGGAAATGAAGAACTGGGTCAACGACAACATAATAGAAGGAAGAAAGTTTATACGAGAATTCATGGCCACTTATGCGGATGGAGAGGCATTTCTCGGAGAATTTCAAACCTCAATTCCAGGTTGGGAGTTGGAAGAAGAAAAATGTGCAGCCATCATGTCTCAGGTTCATGAGATAGAAAAATATGGGATGACAAAATTCCTGTCAGAAAACCTGATGAAGATGGTTGACCCTTGTATGTTGTTCATTTTGAAATAGAACTTGCATTGGAAAGGTTCTTTATTTAAAGTTGTGATTTGAAACATGCATTCCATGGAGAAAGAGATCAAGGAAATACACACTAATGCATTGAAGGATATTAAGGTGGTGAACCCATCAGGTATCCTCCAATTTGAAGAACGAAACATGGACGCATATGCCATGATTAAAAGCTTTGATAATACTATGAATGCTATCATATAAAGTGAGGAACCTACAGCTCAAGACTTCACCAAGATAGAAAATGTAGAATCCATGTTGTACCTGAACAGAGGGCAGTTACCCAGGCAGTTGCAGAAAATCTGGGAGCTCAAGTGGGAAAAGACCGCATGTCAGAAAAAGTTGATTGGTTTGAAGGGTTTACATTCTCATCCAACTCAAGAGCTGTTGAATACTTTTAGGACCTGGAAATTGGTTAGAGATTCCACGTCAGAAGACAAGTAACCAAAAATGTGAAATGAGCTTGCATTTTTAAGTTTTTTTATTAAGGGACAACTGTCTTTAAACTGTTTCTTTATTTAGTTACTGATTTGTAAGCATTTGATTTTTCTGTTAATCCGAGAGGTTGGGTTTTCAGGGAGGCCTCCCTAGATTATAAACTATATATGCTGGAGAATAGAACAGTATAAGGGTCAGAAATTTTAGAATTAGACTTAGTTTAGAAGTTTTTTAGTACTGTTTTGGCTTTTCTATTTTAAATGGAATTAAATGGGAAGATACAGTGATCTGCGCTTGTCTTAGACTTTGTTCTGTACAAGCGTAAATACTTTAATACAAGGCTTGGTTTAAATCTATGAATTTAAACTAATGATGTATTAATTACTTTGTGAGTTAGTATATCTTGTTCTCTGTATTGTTCGTTAATGCATTTTGATTATCAATCTTTCCAAATAATTATTATTTTTAGTCTTATAGAAAGATAATTTATGTTAGTTGAAGGAACCGTGTTTTCCTTTAACCTTAAATTCTACATTCATAATTTAGGGAAAATACCTCAATACCTAGGAGTATTCAAGAGATCCTTGCGTACTTTCTAGTCAAAAGTACATTTGTTTATGTTTGTTTCAATATTTATTGAACATTTTTTAGAGGGAGTTGTACTTGCAAAATTCAGAGGGGCAATTAGCCCATGCTTACCCAACTGTTGTAGAATTGTTTGTCTTCAAAGAGGTATGGGGTCAACACAAAGTTGATTTGAAGTGGAGACAAATCTATTCACCAACATATATCAAAAATATATAAATACATTTTCACTAACTAGGTCAGCCAAGACCCTAATTATATTTGAATTTTATCATTGCAATACATTGCCACTCAATCCTTAAACCATAAAACATGTTACCAATTATCATTTACAATTTCAAATCCATGTCGTCCTTTAGATTTGTCAAACAATCGATTTGACAGATAAAATTCAAACCACATCACACTCCAATGTTCTTGCACAACTTCAAGAGATTTGACCATCATGATCATGAAAATGACAACTCATCATTCCACGTTGATTTGCCATGTTACTATGATCCTTACAACACATAACCAATGATCGCAACATGGTGCAATATCATCGGTTAAGGATCTGACTAATTGTTCTAAGAACTTCATTTTATTTTCACTGAGTGATCTTTCCATTGAGACTTTGTCTTCTGGTCACCAAACATGATGTGGTCATACCAGCTACCTCATAACATAGCCAAGATAACATATCCTAAATCGCAACATCTGAATCAAAACATATTTAACGCAATCATCAAATCATTCCTCCTTGGCTTCATCTTGTTCTTCTTGGTGAACTATCAACCTTCAATCAATCATCAGTCAAAACATTGATAAGATAAACATGTGCAGTCATAGATGTAGCATCTAGAGATATCACTTAGTCTTTCATTAGGATCGCACACTCCAACTCTTACCACAGCTCTAGATCCAACCTCCTGAACATACATAAGCATAATAGGTACACTGTCAACCAACAAACACTAACTATGACAACATCATAACTGATCAACCTATCATCAAATTAGCATCAAACTCATACTATAACATTTTCAACTTATTTATGCATTAGTTATATCAACAATCTCCACCTTTGGCATTGATGGCAACACCAACAATACCAAGAAAATAAATACTCTCTCTGATAATCTTCTCTTTTAAATTCTTCTCCCCATGTGCCTTCAACTGGTTCTTCTTCTAGTCTTCACTTGATCTTATTTACTCTTCTTTTGAGTCTTCTTTACTCTTCTCTCCCTTTGCCAATAATGCCAAAGGAAAAACACGCCTAAGTCTTTATCTCTTATAGACTGCTCCCCCTAAGGAGTAGTCCCCTGATCATCAATCCATAGTGAAAGATATGGCAATAAACCCAGTATATTGATGCATCAACATCATCTTAGTTCTTTTCGAGTAGGGGAACAACCCCTAGCTTACCTCCAAGATACTCAAAAGTATCCTTAGGGAGTGGCTTTGTGAAGATAACTACTATCTACTCCTTTTTTGGTACATATTCTAACTTCACCTCCTTTTCCTATACTTTCTCTCTCAAAAAATGATAATTGCAATGTGCTTAGTTTTGGAATGTGTTACTGGATTATTAGGAATATTTATTGCTCTTGTATTGTCACAAAAAATAGTTACTAGTTCAATTACCTTTTCCTTGATACCTTCAAGAATATGTTTCATCCATGCAATTTGTGTATAGTTTATAGCTTCTACTACATACTTTGCTTCTGTTATAGATTGTGAGATACAACTATTCCTCTTGGTTGTCCAAGATACAAGCCTTTCACCCAGAAAGAATGCACCACCACTTGTGCTCTTTCTATCATCAACAATTCCTACCCAATTTGCATCAATAAACACACTCAAAGATAAATCACCATCATGAGCATACCATAAACCATAGTTAATCATTCTTTTCAGATACCTAAATATCCTTTTAACTGGAACCATATGAGACTTTTTAGGATTTTCTTAAAATCTTGCCACTATTCCAACTACTTGAGCAATATGTGGTCTATTGTAAACAACATATTGTAACTCACTGATCATAGATTTGTACAAGGTAGCATCTACTGCATCATATTCATCATCCTTAAACAATTTACATATTATTACCATGGGGTTACCAACCTGTTTGGAGTCATCCATACCAAAAGTCTTAAGTACTTCTTGGATTGACTGATATATATACCATTCTTTAGTTGTGAAACCCTCAATCCAATAAAGAATTTGATCCCACCAATCATTGGCATTTCAAACTCCTTCATTTCTTTAGCAAATGTAAAACTCATTTCATCATTTCCTCCAAAGATTATAACATCAAAAAATAGTTTAGCTATCAACAACTTATCTCCTTCAACTTTTAGGTACACATTACTATCATCACTTATTCTATTAAAACCAATCTGAATAAGATAGGAATGTAACTTCATACCATGCCCTTGGTGCTTGTTTTAATCCATATAGTACCTTTTGTATCTTTCATACCATCTCCTTATCCTTTGTCAATGTAAAACCATCAGGCTATTCTATGTAGACCTCTTCTTTAGGAATTCCATTCAAGAAAGCTAACTTGACATCCATTTGAAAAATTTTGAACTTTTTATAAGTAGCATAAGCAAGTAGAATTCTTACCCCTTATATTCTTGCCACTGGAGAAAAAGTCTCTCCATATTCTAGTACTTCTTCTAGTGCATAGCCCTTACACATAAGTTTTGCCTTATTTTTTATCACATATCCATCTTCATTCAATTTATTCCTAAAAACCCATTTGGTACCAATCACATTTTTATCTCTAGGTCTAGGAAGAAGTCTCTATGTATCATTCTTCTCAATTTGATCAAGTTCTTCCTCCATATCTTATACCCAATCTTCATCTTTGATTGCTTCCTTCACTATCTTAGGCTCATACTTAGAAATTAAACAAGTACTTTCTCTGAGATTTCTTCTAGTTAGAACACTTGCATTTTTATCACCTATAATCTGATCAGCAGAGTGATTTAACTTCACATACCTAGGTATCATCAAATTAGGTCTAGGAGCATCTTCTTTTTTCGATTGAACCACTTAATTCACATTGTTTTGTTATGTCAGTTCATCCAATTCCAATACAATGTACACAATCTCATAATCATCATTTGTCACTTACTTACATGAATCATCAAAATTTTTAGGGTATTTATCCACCTTTACATTAGAAATCCCAATCATCTAGTTAGTTCTCTAATTAAAACACTCATATACTTTACTTTTAGTAGAATAACTCAAGAAAATACCTTCATCACTTTTTGGATCAAATTTGTATGTGTTCATCCCTCTTAATATAACATATACTACCAAAGACTTTGAAATATTTAACACTAAGTGAGTGACCATACCATATCTCATAGGGTGTCTTATTGGTTCCTTTCTTTACTTTCACTTAGTTCAATGTGTAAACAATAGTACTAATTACTTCTTTCCAGCATATTTTTGGTACATCACCTTGAATCAACATTGTCCTTGCAGTATCCACTATAGTTTTGTTCTATCTCTCTGCAACACTATTTTGTTGTGGAGTCCTTGGACTAAACATTTGTCTCTTGATTCTATTATCTTCACAATAATTAACAAATTATGCAAAAGTAAACTCACCACCTCTATCAGACCTTAAGCACTTCAAATTCTTACTTGATTCCTTCTCAACTAGTGCCTTGAATGCTTTGAATTTTTTGAATTCCTCATATTTATCCTTCAAGAAAGTAACCCACATCATTCTAGAATAGTTATTGGTAAACAATATGAAATATCTATCACCTTGATAACTTCTTTATCTCATAGGCTCACAAAGATTAGTATGCACCAAAATAAGTATGCCCTCAGATTAAAAAGATTTTCTTTGGAAAGTAGAACTAGTTAACTTACCCAACTGACATTCTTTACACATCATGTTGTTTAGCTTGACTAATTGTAGAAATCCCCTAACTGCAGTTGTCTTACTCACTTTGATCAAACTATCAAAATCTACATGACAGAACCTTCTATGCCATAGCCAACTATCTTCAACTTTTACAACCAAACAACTATTTACATTATTATTTAGATGGAATAAATTACCTCTAGCTTTCATTCCTATGGCAATCTCATCACTTGATCTTCCAAGTATTCTTCACATACCTCCTTTGAATTCCAATTTTTCACCTTCGTCATTTCTAACCCACACTCAACATATTATATGTTAGACCATCCACAAGATAAATAGAATCTATATTACTCTTACTATTCAAATAAGTAGTGCCTTTTTCTTTAACCAAAAAAGGTGTATCGTTGTCAAACCTTACCACACCATCATCAAACTCTTCAAAATTAATGAACTTACTCTTATCACCGGTCATGTGATGTGATCACCTGGTTTCTTTAATCCATTTATCATTGTGTCTCTTGCAAGAAACCAGTGCCTTTTCACCTTCAAATGGATCTTCTTTGACTGCAACAAATATAATCTCCTCTTTCTCATTATCTTATGATTCTTCATCGATAACTCCTTCATCAATCACAACATAGCATTGTTTCTTCCCTTTTCCTTTGAACTTTCTGAACTTATCCTTTTTTTCACCATTAGGACATCTAGATGCAATATGTCCAATCTGATTACATGAAAAATATTTCAATGGAAGCTTTCCTTTGTACTTACTAGTCCCTCTAGGCAATCTCCTTGCTAGCAATACTTCAAGCTCTCATTGTCTCTTTTCATCTTCCAAGATCGCTTCAAGTTCCCTGTTGTAACCCGACATGCATTTAGAATCATGACTTAACTCTTTACCTTTCCTTACTAGTACATTAGACACTGATGCCTTGAAAGTTGCCTCAACTTTTTGAATATTATTGTCAAAGTTATTTAACTCAAATGTAGTAAGCTTACCAATCAGTCCATTTATAGTAACTTTGGTAAAATTTGTCAGCTCATTTATAGTAGACACTTTAATGGCATAAGTAGGTAGTAAATTTCTCAACATTTTACTTACAACATCTTCCTCAATAGTTCCACCTATTGGAGATTTGCCTGCAAGCCAATACTGACTATATGTTTGTCATTGATGACAACATATGGAAAGTAGCATGCATGGAAGTCTTATACAGTAAGGTTTCTATATATGTAGCATGGACATGATATCAGCATGATATAATGGGCGCACAAGTTAACTATTAGTACAGACAATTATATTGCAGTTGGTGTCAGCAGTGTTCCTGACAGAGTTACAGATAGTGTTCTATGTATGGTTGTCCGTACAGTTATCATGGAGCCTTGCGCACTTGGATATATGTTGAAGACATGTTAGTGATGTTTCAATTATGGACGCATAGTCTGTTGATGAATAGAAGTGAAGTTATGCAATCCCTAGTCGCCAATAGCAGTTTCCTATGTTTGTTCAGAAGAGCCGACAGAGATCTTATTGGTTATGTAGTTGTGCCTATCCTATGGATATGTGCCCTTGGATTTAAGCTTAGAGGAGAGTTATTAATGTTTTGTTAAGAGCGCATGAGTTAATTCAGCTTGAGGAGTGTTAGCACTGGTAAAAAATTTCATGGCTACGTCCCCTTTTTCCTAGCCTTTGCCTCCTTTTTCCTTGTTTCTGGTCTAAACCCTAGGCAAAATTTCAAAAATCTAGTCGTTGCCATGAAAAACCCTTGTTTTGTCTCGCCCTGTTCTAATCTTGTGTTAACTTTTTGTGCCACTTAAGAATCCTTTAGTGCACGTGGTTATTTTCTCTACCCGGTGTTTGCTGATTCGTTAATACTTTTTCATGCCTTGTAATCTTTTCGGCAGTTCAGCGAACAGTGTTCACGTAATCTCTAAATGTCTGGCGGTCTTATCTTTTTATCCAACGACTTGGCGAACACTGATATCTTTTTCCCTTAGTCGCTCATTCGCGAAATGGAGGTGCCCTGCAATGAGATTCTAAATCGACGGTTGTCTTATAAGCAGATAGAATCTTTCTGGCTCATAAGATCTTGTGCCCGCCGTTGATTTCCTGTTGTCACGTAGCTTTTCTTTTAAAGCGGGTCCACTTGCCAGGTGTGTTGATTTGGTGGTATCTGATTGGTCCGCGAGGTCCTGAGTCGACTTTTGTCATAGGGTCCTATGTCAGGGAACTTGCAAAGTAGTATAAAAAGTTGATCCAATGGTTGTTGTAATATCTGATAGAATTTGTCAAAGGTATGTGCTTTTGCAACAACCGTTGATCTCTCTTCAGGCGGGCCCAGTTTCTGGTCTAAGGTTTTGGCGGAGCAGTTAAATCTTTGGTGGTCCTGAAAAATCTTTGGTGTTCGCACATTCTCGTAATTATTTGGCGGAGTTCTAAACTTTCGGCGAATGGGTGAATAGGTGTATTCGCTGAATCTCTAGATAATGTAGCAGTGTTTCAAATTTTGATGCGAATTGGCGAAATGTCTTTGGTTGCTAATTCACTAGATCGTCAATGGGCCCTCAATTTTTTATGTATTTGCCAGTTCACGAAGAGTAACCTGAGGTTAAGAAGGGACTTCGCGATTCAACAAAAAGCTTTGTTCACTGAATTGTCTGATCTAACATGGGTTAAGTAATATATTCTGTGACTTGGAGTTTCCCTGCAGTCGCGTATTCGCCAAGTGGTCAGAGGGTTAAGTGTTAGCTAAGAACGGTGGGACCGATTGCCATGTGTTGCTGAGGTGTCAGGTTTTGATTGGCTGTGGATTACAAGTATGTAGACACGTCAGTGGGGCCATGGATTTCTAAGTTCAGTGGGTTCTGATAGTGGCAGAGCATCGACGGCCAGCATATGATCTTAAGGGGTTTCTCTGACACATGCGAACTTAAGACAGCCATTGATTTCATATCCTGTCAGAGGGTTGTTAGAGCAGGGAGAGATTCTCCATCCGATGGTTGTCTTATAATCTAATGGAATCTCGGAGGTCTATGCGATCTTCAAACAACCGTCGATCTTCTTGATGCGGGCTTGGTAAATTTCTCAATCTTTTTGGTGGATCTAATAAAGGGTTAGCGGCGCTGACAAAATCCATAGGTTTCGCCCTTTTGCGCAATAAAATGGTGAAGTGCTAAAAGGTCTAGTGATTTGGCAAACAAGCGTTCACGTAGTAGCTAAATAAACTGGCAGAGAGGAAAAATGTTTAGCGAACTGGTGAAATTCCTTCAGTCGCCCGTTCACCAATTAAGAACCGAGGTTAAGTGTTTTTCTTTGTTCGCTGATTCGCTGAAGTTAGACATGGTTAGGGGTTCCATTTCACAAATGAGATAGCTTTGTCGTGTGGTCGCTAAATGTAAACAAGGATTCCTATTAAAGGTAAATCATAAGGCCCGCGAAATATCAAGATCGGACGGTCACGATATAAAGTTGATCTCAGTTTGAATGTCGACCGTCGATTTGCTGCTTGAGCCATGAAGTAACTGTTGCTATTTGAATTCAAATTTTTGAAGGTTTCCCATGACAGAAAGGACTGGTTTTTAATGCTTTAACGGCCGGATTTGATTAGTTTGGTGGTGCCGATTGTTGCAGTGTGGTCCAGCGAGTATGATGATTGACTGCAGGGAGTTTTATGTCGTGGGGAGAATGAATGATGGTGCTCGAGGCATGTTGCAGGGGTCAAATCAGATGAATTTGCAGGATTTTCATGATCTTCAGTACATTCCCAGAGGATTTACCATTAGTGAAGATTGATTTGGGATCTGATTGTAGGGGTTGCTTGGTTTTCCCTCACAGTGTATTAATTTCTGACCTGTTTGAATTCTATGGTGGGTGGAAACCCTAACCCTTACCCTGGTTATCCGTAGCTTGTTGCATCCTAACTTGTTTGGGATTCCAAGGTAAGCAGTGGTATATAGTGTGGAAATTTTGATTTTGTAAGGGTTCCAGTTGCAAAGTTAAAACTCAGTCCCGAGTTTCTGGTCCCAAGGTTTTGTAATAGTTTTTCACTCAGTGTTTGTTAATGAAAGAAGAAAGCTGCAGGTCTAAGCTATAGTTTGCAAGCAGGGTGCCTTGTGGTTCATTGTATACATAGAAGGAATTCATCACACTTAATATAAATATCTGGTTCTTATCTCTCCTTTGTGTCAAGTCAAGTAAGCTTTGAGTTTTCTGGCTTATTACATATTGTTTGTATGTATGTATTTTCATTCTTGAGTTCTAATCTAGGATTGGATTAAATTATGCTCTAGGTGGGATACGATTTTGCCCCTTGTCTATGTAAGGATGTTTTGTAAGCAGTAAAGATTAGGATAAATGTATTTATGGTTATGAATTCTCAAGTATTCTCAAATTTGTGTGTCTTTGTGTCTAAGGACTCTTGCCCAATGGATGAGGCACTGGCCTAAATGAGTATCTCTTTTGTTAGCATACACTAGTTGAAGTTATTGCATCCCAAAAATATTGAAATCAATAACCTTTTTAAACTTTAAGTAGTTGGTTGTGTGGTTTTGTCACCCTATAGTAATGGAGAGTCAATGAATGTGAGGTTAGCATTTAGCACTTTCTTACTATCAATCTGTTGTTTTGACCCAGTCTTTGGTGTGTGAAGTGTAGTTTTTACTAGGTTAGGTGCACCCACCTTGGTTTTGCAGAGCCAGAAGTGAAGAGGGAAGTCTTGTCCCTATAGTTGGTCCAGTTACCCTAAGATCCCTATACATTTTAGAACTAACCACTCCTAAAATCTATCTGAGGGTATATTGGCAGCCTAAGAGCATAAGCATCCATTTTGAACACCAACAAGATGGCGACTCTGCTGGGGAAATGTTACACAAGTTTATAATAACCAGTAGGTCATCATTGGAAGAAACAAGGTTATTCATGTCCCTTGTCTTGTCATCTCATTTGGATATTTGTTAAGTGAGGAAATAGTATTGTAAGATTCCCAATATTCTTGGGTGGTGACTCAAACATCTCTGTGGCAGTGTTGGTCAGTAGATTTTTATAGAATGAGTTACAGAGGTACTAGGTCCCAGAGAAAGGATCATCCTAAAAACATAATGGAAGAAGGTATTCCAAGTACTTCCAGGCCTAGTTAGACAAGAGGAGGAAAGAAGAAAAAAAATGTTTCTCATATTGGAGAAATAAAAAGGATGCAAGACAAGAACAAACCAAGCCTAGTCAAAAAGAAAATATTTCAGAATATGAAGAGGTTGTTGATTTGGGACTAAACTAGTATGAGGATGAATTTCAAGTGGGAGATGATGAGTCTGAGACTACTCTCCCGGAATCAGAAGAGATCTTTGAGGAGGTCTATGAATTGGAAAGAAGAGTCCAAGAACAAGTTGCTATCAGACAACAAAGAGAAAAGGACAAAGAAGACAGAGTAAGACAAGCCATGATAAGGGTTGATCAGCTAAAGAGGCAGTTGCTAGATTTGGAGCCAATTAATTTTGTCCCAAAGCCTGAAAGAGCAAAGGAATAGCCTATTGTGTATAAAACACATGAGATAACTAGGCCTAGAGATAAGGGCAAACAAAAAACTGTTGGAGTTCAGATCAGTGAACAAGTTCATGTGGAAAACCCATTAGAGCAAGGGTTGAGATTAGATGCAGACCTTGAGAACGCCAAAAAAGAGAAAGAAATGTGGGCTAAAGAGCTAGAGAAAGCAGAGTTGGAGGCTACTGCTGTAGAAATGAGGAAGAAGATTGATTTTCTCCAGCATTCCTCAGGACCTTCAAATGTTGCTGCTTCCTTTTTGGGACAAGGTGGAAATCATGGTAACCTTGCAACTCAAACAAATGGCATTTCGGGTGCTGCTAAAATTCCTGCTGGTTCAAACACAAGGACATCTACATCTCAAGGAATGGACCCACCTCAAGGAGTTCATGTTCATGAAAGGTACAAACAACTTATTTTTTTTGGTATTCCTGGTTATCCTAATGTTATTCCTGAAGAAATTAGAAAGAAGCTCCCTAAGTTTACTAGGAACAATGTCATTACATGTGAGGAACATCTAAAAAAAATTATGGATGTAATAGATGATTATAATGTTGAGCTTGATGATGTTGTAATGAAGTTATTTGTGCAATCTCTGACCGAAGATGCAAGGGATTGGTTTAGAGGATTGCCCCATGCTAGTATAGGATCTTGGAGTGAATTCAAGAATTGTATCAAGGAACATTATGGAGATAAAACAAATGAGAGTTTTATTTTGAATGAATTCAATAACATAAAGAAAAATCAGAATGAAGAGGTCCTTGAATTTAATATAAGATTCCAAAAGGCTATGCATAAGCTCCTGCAAGTTATCAGATTAGATGACAAAGTGTGTCTCATGACATACTTAAATGCTTTTGATGCAAAGATGGGTTACCTCTTAAGGGATAAGAATCCTAGAAATCTTGGGGAGGCTTACAAGTTGGTTGTCAACATAGAAAGTAATAGAAGAATATCAGGAAAATTAGGGAGAAGAGATGATTATAGGCCTCAAGTGCAAAATAAGAAAGAGATGGGAAGGTCTGCTAACTTTAAGCCAAAGGAGGAGGATAATCTAAAGCAGATTCTAAGTGCTTTAGAGGATCTAAAGCTTGATGAAAAAAGAAACAATAGGGTTGTAACAAATGACCGGCCTGTTTCAAGTAATTTTAGCAGGCAACCAAGAATGCAGAATTACCCATACAATACTCAGTGGAAGGATGGCAAGCCCATTTTTCTAGTTAAAAGGGATAGGCCTGATGATAGGATTCCTGATCCTTTGCAAAGAAATTCAGTTAACATGAATGATGACATCCCATGGTGTACAGCTTGTCAATCTCCTCATAGTCAAAAACATTGTGTTATTGCTCTGAATTTATCTGAGAATCAAGAACAGGATGAACAATATGATCAGAGTGGTTGTGCAATGACTTCTTCACATGCATGGGATGAGGTTGACTCTACTGATGAAGAGGAAGAGGAATTTGATGATGTTGGATGTGGTACAGTGAAGTGTGAGGAACATGTTTCCTTAAGGAGACCCTCTGATGAAGAAATTGCTCAAATCACTACAGACATGGTCACTCAAGCCAGGAGCAATTATAATTTGAGAAATAGGATAGTTGGAAGCACAAATGGTAAATCGGGTAGCATGTTTATCAAGAAATTAGAAAAGAGTACACAACAGCATGAGGAAAAGGAGAAGGATGTTGATGTTGTTAGTAAGGTTAAAGTAAAAGAGAAGATGGGACCTGCTGCAATACCTCAGGGTAAAGCAAAGACAGCAGAGATAGCTATTCTCATACCTCAAAAGGAAGATGAGCTTCTACACAAAGGTAAATCTGATTTGACTGTCCAAAAAGAAAATAAAGATGTCATTGTGATTAGGGATGACATGGGTAACCATACATATGTTCCCATTGATATGACTAAATTGCTTTCACAAATAACTGTCAAGGTTCCATTGTTAGAAATGATGAGGAAAGAAAAGCACAAGGTCAAGGCCTTGGATTGGCTAAATGGTGCTTCTTGTATAAAGATCCAAGAAATGAACAGAGGTGATAAGCATGTGGCTTCTCTAGATGACACACCTGACAATAAAAGTGAAGAAATTGTCTCTAAGATTCCTCAGAGGTATTTGGATGCAAACGTTGTAAATACTACATCAAGGATAGTGGATCCTTTTTTCTTGTCCCTTATGATAAATGGAAAATTGTTGAAGAATTGCATGATTGATTCAGGAGGATCAAACACTGTCATGTCTGCAGAGATCATGAAGTCATTAGGACTAAAGGTAGATACACCTCATGGGAAATGCCAAGCTATGGACTCAAGAGAAGTGCCAATTATTGGTACCATTAAGGCTTTGCCTTATAAATTAGCTCCATTTCCTAATAAACAACTAACTATGAGTGTTCTTGTAGTTGACATTCCTCCTCAATATGGAATGTTGTTATCTAGAAAATAGAGTGCCTCTATGGGAGGAAGTATTCAATGTGACTTGTCTTTTGCTACTTTTAGCATTGAAGGAGAAAGTGTGAAAGTTTCAAGGGAAGCTAGAACTCCACATATGATTGAGGAGGATGAAGAGGACAATATGAATTGCTTTGTTGACACTGACATTGGTTTTTTCCAAGTTCAAGGGAGAGAGGTGCAAGAAAAGGTCAAGCCTGTCCTTCTGGTTGATGACGAAAATAACATGGCAGAAGGTAATGTCTTATGGACCTTGTATTTTGATGGAGCAAGTTCTAAGGAAGGTGCCGGAGCAGAAGTGTTATTGATATCCCCAAGTGGTAAGACTTTCAAGTTTTCTTTCACTCTCTTGTTCCCTTGCACAAATAATGTTGTTGAATATGAAGCCCTAATGATTGGTTTAAGACAAGCATCAAAACATGGGATCAAACATCTTAGGGTGATTGGTGATTCTGAGTTAATAGTTTCTCAGATTAGATCAAAGTATGCATCAAAGAATCAAAGGCTGAAACAATATAGAAATGTTGTTTGGGATGAAATTGAAGGTTTCAGTGCCTCTGGTATTGATTGGGTGGATAGGAGCCAAAACAGGATGGCTGATTTACTGGTAAACATAGCATTAAGGCCAGAAGATCTTACCTTTGTAGGGATATCCAGGATTGAGTGTAAGTCTAGGCCTTCTATCCCAAACAATGTTGAGAATTGGCAAGTATTTTCTGATGATCAAGATATACTAAGGTTTTTGCAGTGTGAATCTCATTTCGATGGTCAGGAGATGGATTTCAGCACTTATGTTGACATCAGAAATCGAAAAGAGAATGTTCTTGGGAAGGAAGTTTTGCAACTAAAATCAAATAGGATCCCAAGGGGATTGGTTGCTCTTGAGAGAGCATTTGATGATAAAGAAAGGACTTGTTTTCCTAAATTTGTTGATAAGATAAATGATTTGGAGGAAATAAATTTAGGAACAAGTCAAGTACCCAAAAATGTTTACATAGGTAAATGTTTGTCTCAAAAAACTAGGAATAATCTGATTGATCTTCTCAAAAAATTTAGACATGTCTTTGCATGGTCTTATGATGATTTGAAAGCCTATAAAGAAGATCTATTCTAGCATGAAATACCATTGAAGGAAGGTACCAAACCTTTTAGGCATAAGTTAAGGCCTGTGAACCCTACCTTGGCACCAAAAATGCGAGATGAACTCAAAAAAATGATGGATGCTGGCATCATCAAGCTTGTTAGACATTCCACTTGGGTGTCAAACTTGGTTCCAGTCAGAAAAAAGAATGGTGACATTAGGTTATGTGTTGATTTTAAGAATTTGAATGTCAATTCTGTGAAGGATAATTATGGTTTGCCTAACATGGAGAATATGTTGCAAAGGGTTACTAGATCAGAGTTAATGTCCATGATGGATGGTTTCTCTGGATATAATCAGGTCATGGTCAAGGAATCAAAATAGTTCAAGACTGCATTCACTACCCCTTGGGGAACATATGTTTATGTTAGAATGCCCTTTGGCCTGACAAATGCAGGAGCTACTTTTCAGAGAGCTATGGATGTGGCCTTTGCAGACTTCATAAATAAATTTCTAGTGGTCTATCAGGATGACCTCACAACATATTCAAAAAAGGAAGATCAGCATTGTGAACATCTTGAGAAGATTTCTATTAGGGATTTGGAGTATGGGATTTCCTTGAATCCGAAGAAGTTTTCTTGTGGTGTTGTGGAAGGCAAGCTCTTAGGACATATTGTGTCCAAGGATGGAGTGAGAATTGACCCTGAAAGGTTTATGGCTATAGATAAACTTTCACCACCTAGAAATGTTAAAGGAATATAGTCTTTCTTTGGGTGGGTAAATTTTCTAAGGAGATTTGTTACAATTTTTGTAGAAATCAGTCTCCCTATCTCTAGGATGTTGAAAAAAGAAGCAAAGATTGAATGGAATGAAGAAGCAGATGAATCTTTTAGAAGTATCAAAAAGGCCATCAAGGATGCTCCAGTTTTAAGGACACCTAATTATGGTAAGCCCATGCAGATATTTTCTTTTGCTTCTTGTCATACAGTTGTAGCAATGCTATTACAAAGGAATTCAGATGGATATGAACAACCTATATCATTTTTTAGTAAATCCTTACAAGCGGCAGAATTGAAATATGATATTACTGAGAAACAGGCTTATGCCTTAGTCAAAGTAGTCAAGGCTTTTAGATGTTATCTTGTAGGAGCTAAGGTGGTTGCTTATGTTCCTAGTGCTGCAGTTAAGGATATATTGGTGCAACAAGAAGTTTTAGGGAAAAGATGTAAATGGATCAATAGGATCCAAGAATTTAATATTGGTATCCAGAATACAAAGTTGGTAAGAGGCTTAGGTCTTGCAAAACTAATGGCACAAAGCAATTTAGTTTCAAATCATGTGAATATGTTAGAAGAATAACAAAGGCCCTACATTTGTGATATGGATTGTTGTGATTGGTACAAAGATGTTATTGGTTACTTGTAGAAATTGGTCCTTCCCCTTGAGATGGATGAAAATAGAAGGAGAACTATCAAGTTGCAATCAACAAGGTATGGCATTATACATGGTGAGTTATGGTGGAGAAGCAATGAAGGAGTATTGCTAAAGTGTATAGACCATGAGAGGTCTGAGTCTCTGTTAAAGGAAATGCACCAAGGTGTGTGTGGAGGACACTATATGGCAAACACCACAGCTCACAAGATCCTTAGGTCTGGATTTTGGTGGCCTACAGTTTTTAAAGATACACATCAGTTTGTAAGAAGGTGTGATGCATGTCAGAGATTTGCTGGAAAGTTGAAATTTAATGGAAATTTGCCACTCCGACCTGTTGCAGTTCAGGTTCCTTTCCAGAAGTGGGGTATTGACTTTATTGGGGAAATTCCAAATAAGTCTAGTGGTGGACATTCTTACATACTAGTGGCAATAGACTATTTTACTAAGTGGGTTGAAGCTATCCCTACTAGAAAGGCTACTAGCAAAGTTGTGACAGATTTTGTGATGCAGAAAATCCTCACCAGGTTTGGTTGCCTAGAGGTGATTGTGGTTGATAATGCAATGTGTTTTAGATCATAGGAATTTAGTGATTTTTGTCATCAATATGGAATACACATTTCATTTTCTTCCCCATATCATCCACAAGGAAATGGCCAAGCTGAGTCTAGTAACAAAAGTCTAATCAAGATTCTCAAAAGGGTGCTGGACAGAAATAGGAAGGCCTGGGACTCAAAGTTATGGTGGGCACTATGGGCTGACAGGGTAACTATTAAGAAGGCCATAGGTTGTGCTCCATTTGATTTGGTGTATGGAATAAGTGCTAGATTGCCTCAAAATAATTTATTGTAGATGTATAGGTTTATCTAGGCATATGATGAAGATTTGAATGATGAGATGAGAGTAAGAGTGGATGAACTGATCCAGTTGGAGGAGGTAAGGAGAGATGCACATGAAAGAAATGAGACATTGCAGAGACAATGTAAGAATTTGTTTGATAGAAGGGCTACTCAAAGAAGTTTTGAAGCTGAGGACCTTGTCCTGATGTGGAATGCAAGATTAGAAGATAAGGGGAAGCATGGAAAGTTTGATCCAATATGGTTGGGCCCTTATCTTATTGAAAGCAAATAGGGGACAGACTCTTATGTCCTGAAGGATTTAACTGGTGGTACTTTGGAATTGCCTGTTCATGGACAATTGCTAAAGTTTTACTTCTCCTGAAGTATCTTTTCCATGAGCAGTAGTTTAGGTTTTCCCCTGTACAGTCATTTGTTTTTGCTTTTTGGGTTGAAGTTTTGAGTTGGTCTGCTCTTCAAGGAGATTTTAGCTTTCTCGTTGTATCTATAGGAGATACATGTCCCCGAGTATGAGCCACTGTTAGCACTGGTAAAAATTTTCATGGCTGCATCCCCTTTTTCTTGGCCTTTGCCTCCTTTTTCCTTGTTTCTGGTCTAAACCCTAGGCAAAATTTCAAAATCTAGTCATTGCCATGAAAAACCCTTGTTTTGTCTCGCCCTGTTCTAATCTTGTGTTACCTTTTTGCGCCACTTAAGAATCCTTTAGTGCACGTGGTTATTTTCTCTACCCGGTGTTCGCTGATTCGTTAATACTTTTTCATGCCTTGTAATCTTTTCGGCGGTTCAGCGAATAGTGTTCGCGTAATCTCTAAATGCCTGGCGGTCTTATCTTTTTATCCAGTGACCTGGCGAACACTGATATATTTTTCCCTTAGTCACTCATTCGCGAAATGGAGGTGCCTTGCAGTGAGATTCTAAATCGACAGTTGTCTTATAAGCGGATAGAATCTTTCTAGCTCATAAGATCTTGCGCCCGCCGTTGATTTCCTGTTGTGATGTAGCTTTTCTTTTAAAGCGGGTCCACTTGCCAGGTGTGCTGATTTGGTGGTATCTGATTGGTCCGCGAGGTGCTGAGTCGACTTTTGTCAGAGGGTCCTATGTCAGGGAACCTGCAAAGTAGTAAAAAAAGTTGATCGAACGGTTGTCGTAATATCTGATAGAATTTGTCAGAGGTATGCGCTTTTGCGACAACCGTTGATCTCTCTTCAGGCAGGCCCAGTTTCTGGTCTAAGGTTTTGGCGGAGCGGTTAAATCTTTGGCGGTCCTAAAAAATCTTTGGTGTTCACGCATTCTTGTAATTATTTGGCGGAGTTCTAAACTTTCGGCGAATGGGTGAATAGGTGTCTTCGCTGAATCTCTAGATAATGTAGTAGTGTTTCAAATTTTGTTGTGAATTGGCGAAATGTCTTTGGTCCCTAATTAGCTAGATCATCAGTGGGCCCTCAATTTTTTATGTATTCGCCAGTTCGCAAAGAGTAACCTGATGTTAAGAAGGGACTTCGCGATTCAGCAAAAAGCTTTGTTCGCTGAATCGTCTGATCTAACATGGGTTAAGTAATATATTCTGTGACTTGGAGTTTCCCTGCAGTGGCGTATTCACCAAGTGGTCAAAGGGTTAAGTGTTTGTTGAGAACGGTGGGACCGATTGCCATGTGTTGCTGAGGTGTCAGGTTTTGATTGGCCATGGATTACAGGTATGCAGACACGTCAGTGGGGCCGAGGATTTCTAAGTTCAGTGGGTTCTGATAGTGGCAGAGCATTGACGGCCAGCGTATGATCTTAAGGGTTTTCTCTAACACATGTGAACTTAAGACGGTCGTTGATTTCATATCCTATCAGAGGGTTGTCAGAGTAGGGAGAGATTCTCCATCTGATGGTTGTCTTATAATCTGATGGAATCTCGGAGGTCTATGCGATCTTCAGACAACCGTCGATGTTCTTGATGTGGGCCCGGTAAATTTCTCATTCTTTTTGGTGGATCTGATAAAGGGTTAGCGGCGCTGACAAAATCCATAGGTTTCACCCTTTCGTGCAATAAAATGGTGAAGTGCTAAAAGGTCTGGCGATTTGGAGAACAAGCGTTCACGTAGTAGCTAAATAAACTAGTAGAGAGGGAAAATGTTCAGCAAACTGGCAAAATTCTTTCAGTCGCCCATTCGCCAATTAAGAACTGAGATTAAGTGTTTTTCTTTGTTCATTGATTCGCTGAAGTTAGACATGGTTAGGGGTTCCATTTCACAAATGAGATAGCTTTGTCGCATGGTCACTAAATGTAAACAAGGATTCCTATTAAAGGTAAATCATAAGGCCCGCGAAATATCAAGATCGGACGGTCACGATATAAAGTTGATCTCAGTTTGAATGTTGACTGTCGATTTACTGCTTGAGCCATGAAGTAACCGTTGCAGTTTGAATTCAAATTTTTGAAGGTTTCCGGCGACAGAAAGGACTGGTTTTTAATGCTTTCACGACCAGATTTGATTAGTTTGGTGGTGATAATTGTTGCAGTGTGGTCCAACGAGTATGATGATTGACTGTAGAGAGTTTTATGTCGTGGGGAGAATGAATGATGGTGCTCGAGGCATGTTGCAGGGGTCAAATCAGATGAATTTGCAGGATTTTCATGATCTTCAGTACATTCCCAGAGGATTTACCATTAGTGAAGATTGATTTTGGATCTGATTGTAGGGGTTGCTTGGTTTTCCCTCACAGTGTATTAATTTCTGACCTGTTTGAATTCTATGGTGGGTGGAAACCCTAACCCTTACCCTGGTTATCCGTAGCTTGTTGCATCCTAACTTGTTTGGGATTCCAAGGTAAGCAGTGGTATATAGTGTGGAAATTTTGATTTTGTAGGGGTTCTAGTTGCAAAGTTAAAATTCAGTCCCGAGTTTTTGGTCCCAGGGTTTTGTAATAGTTTTTGACTCAGTGTTTGTTAATGAAAGAAGAAAGTTGCAGGTCTAAGTTGTAGTTTGCAAGCAGGGTGCCTTGTGGTTCATTGTATACATAGAAGGAATTCATCACACTTAATATAAATATCTAGTTCTTATCTCTCCTTTGTGTCATGTCAAGTAAGCTTTGAGTTTTCTGGCTCATTACATATTGTTTGTATGTATGTATCTTCATTCTTGAGTTCTAATCTAGGATTGGATTAAATTATGCTCTAAGTGGGATATGAGTTTGCCCCTTGTCTATGTAAGGATGTTTTGTAAGTAGTAAAGATTAGGATAAATGTATTTATGGCTATTAATTCTCAAGTATTCTCAAATTTGTGTGTCTTTGTGTCTAAGGACTCTTGCCCAATGGATGAGGCACTGGCCTAAATGAGTATCTCTTTTGTTAGCATACGCTAGTTGAAGTTATTGCATCCCAAAAATATTGAAATCAATAACCTTTTTAAGCTTTAAGTAGTTGGTTGTGTGGTTTTATCACCCTATAGTAATGGAGAGTCAATGAATGTGAGGTTAGCATTCAACACTTTCTTAGTATCAATCTGCTGTTTTGACCCATTCTTTGGTTTGTGAAGTGTAGTTTTCACTGGGTTAGGTGCACCCGCCTTGGTTTTGCAGAGCCAGAAGTGAAGAGGGTAGTCTTGTCCCTATAGTTGGTCCAGTTACCTTAAGATCCCTATACATTTTGGAACTAACCACTCCTAAAATCTATCTGAGGGTATATTGGCAGCCTAAGAGCATAAGTGTCCATTTTGAACACCAACAAGGAGAAAGATCTAGTTGTTTTGGTAGAGCCAACAGTGTGTAGCGTGCGTGTACATTTATCTTATTAGACAGGTCCCAGATTGTGTTGCGTGCATAATAGAGCTGAAAAAATATTTGTTGAAGTTTGTTATGGTTTCTCTAATATGATTTCAAGGTGGTTCTAATAGTCCGACTTGATTATAACATTTGGAGGAAAGATACTTATAGGAAGTCATTTGTTATTGCTGAAGTGTGGTTCATGGTTGATGAAGTATAGCAGAGCAGAGTGTGCGAAGTGTTGAACCATCAGAAAAAGGTCTATATGACCAAATAAAGTACTTGTGGTATTCATTGGAACTAATCCAAACAGCAGGTCAAAGCGCAGTTCACCAAGATCCAGATATAGTGTGTATCTGGTATTCAGAAGGTTGTAGCCTTCGGCCATTTGAGCAGTGAGCTCTTGGATAGTGTGGCCTCTCCCCTAATAAGAACAATTGTAAAAGACTCCTAATAGGGTCTGACCCTTGACCAGGTCTACTATACTTAATATATTGTAAAGCTACTCCTAATAGGGTAAAGGATCTTCTAACAAGAATCATTATACACTAGTATAGACTATTAGTGGATATCAAGTCCCACCGGGGTTTTTACCTATTTGGGTTTCCCCGTAACCAAAACATTGGTGTTGTGTTCATGTGTTCTTTCATTGTGTTTATGCTTTATGTTTAAGTATACTTAATTGGATAAAGAATTTAATCTTGTAGATAACTGATTCACCCCCCCTCTCAGTTTGATGGGGAGAATTATCTTGATGGCGTACTTCAAGAAAGAAAGTCCTAAGTTCAATGGAGAGAATTATCTTGATTGGAAGAACAAGATGGGGACTCATTAGCAGTGCATTGCTTTTGAATTTTTTAATGTAACCATCAAAGAAGCCAAGATTCCTACCTTAGAAGACCTTGCAAAAGATTATGCTACTGACATACAAAAGGAATTGTTTCATCATAATACTATTGTTAAAGAAGCCCTTATCAGCACCCTATCTAATGGTGAATTTTCAAAAGTAAAGAAGGTAGATATTGCCCACAAAATATGGAAGCACCTAGAAGACATATTTGAAGGAGACAAACAAGCAAAAGATGCGCACAGAAAGACATGGAAGAAAAGATACAGTGCATTAGAGATGTTGCCTAAAGAAAACATCAGAGCTTACAATCAAAGGATAAATGAAGCAGTTGCTAGAATCAGAAACAATGGTGCAGATATTTCAGAGGAGGACATTATGGATAAGTTGATGACTACTCTTACTCCAGAATATGAAAGCAAGATCAACGTCCTTGATGAGACCATGCAACTTACATAAAACCTCAAAAGAGAGACCTTGATCAGCAAAATCTCAACTTTTCAGATTTCAAGATTGAAGACAGAACCAAAGAGAGACAGCTTTCAAAGCAACAGTTCATGGTAAGAAATCTGCAAACACTTCTGGTAATTTTGATGATGATGATGAAGAGAAAACATTAGATGATTTTATTACTATGATTGCCAAAAGAGAAAAGAAAGAAAAAGGAAAATATGAAGGTCAATTACCATTTAAGTGTTTTTCATGTAATAAGATCGGTCACTTTGCATCAAAGTGTCTCACTAGAACTAGAAAGTTCAAGAAGGATTACAAGCCTAAGTATTCTAAGGAATGCTACTATGTTGGAGATGGAGTTTCAGATGAAGAATCTAGTGAAGAAGAAATTGGATTCATTGCTATTGTAGATAAAATAAATAATAAGATAGCTCATGAAGAGAAGAAAGGAAATCAAGAGCTTGCATTGATTTCACAAGCTGACATAAGGACAGACTGGATTATAAATAGTGGTTGTTCACATCACATGATAGGTGATAAAGGAAGATTTGTTCATTTGGACAAATACAATGGAGGTATGGTCAGATTTGGAGACAACACTCCTAAACCAATAGTTGGTAGAGGAGCCATCACCTTGGCTGGAAAGAATAGTACTGATGATGTTCTTTATGTTGATGGTTTGAAACATAACCTTCTCAGTGTTGGACAGTTACTTGGAAAAGGTTATCATTTGGAGTTCAAAGATGACAAATGCATCATTAACAACAAAGATGGTGTTATGATTGCATCAGGCTCAAAGACAAGAGGTATATTTTTCAACTCAATTCAAAAGCAAGTTGTTTTGTTGCTAAAGTTGATGACAGTTAGTTGTGGCATAAAAGACTATGTCATATCAATTTTGATAACATAGTGAAGATAAGCAATGTTAAGGCAGTAAGAGATCTACCTAGCATAGAAAACTCAGTTGATACTATATGCAGCGAATGTGTGATGGGAAAACATGTGATAAATTTATTTAGGAGCAAGAAGAATTTAGCAGAGATCAAGTTGGATCTGATTCATACAGACCTATGTGGTCCAACTCAAACAAGATCATACTATGGTGAAAGGTATTTCATTTTGTTTGTTGATGATTATACTAGGATGATGTGGGTTGCATTCTTGAAAGATAAGTTAGAAGATTTTGAAAAGTTCAAAATATTCAAAGCTAAGGTTGAGAATGAATCTGGACTAAACATAAAATGTTTGAGATTGGATAGAGGAGGAGAATTCACCTCTTACAGATTCTATGAGTACTATGAAGAACATGACATAAAGAGACAGTTAAGTGCACCTAGAACCCATCAGCAAAATAAAATTGTTGAGAGAAGGAATAGGATCATTCTTGATACAGCGCACACCATTATTATAGAAGGAAAAGTTGCATACACCTATTGGAGAGATGCGGCCAATATTGCAGTCTATACCATCAATAGAATTCAATTGAGGCCAGGCACTGACAAAACACCATATGAGCTATGGTTTGGTAATGTTCCCATAGTAAAATACTTCAGAATCTTTGGAAGAAAGTGCTACATCAAGAGGGATGAAGCAGTAGGCAAGTTTGATGCAAGAAGTGATGAAGGTATTTTCTTGGTTACTCTACTAAAAGTAAAGCTTATAGATGTTTCAATTTAAGATTCAAGAAGATCATTGAAAGTGCTCATGTAAAGATTGATGAAAATTTTATGATTCAAGAAAGATATCATGATTACTCACCCATGATTGAGGAAGAACCTAGACCCTCTACTAGTGAGACAGTTATTGAAGAAATGTTTGACAATATTGATGTGCTATTCAATGACCCTGAGACAAGTGAAGAAGAAACTCCCAAGGCTGATAAGTCAGCATTACCTAAAGTTCCAAAGTTTACATCAAGAAATCATTCCAAGATAGACATCATTGGAGATCAGAGCACCAAAGTCCTAACAAGGTCCCAAGAAAAGAACTCAGCTAGCAGTGAAGCGGTATGTTTACTATCTTAGATTGAACCTTTAAGTGTTGAAGATGCATGTAATGATTCAGATTGGCATGATGCTATGAAAGATGAACTTGATCAGATTGTTAAGAATGACACTTGGGAACTGGTCCCAAGACCTAGTGATAAGAATGTGATTGGAACAAAATGGATATTCAGAAACAAGATGAATGAAGATGGTACAATAGTAAGAAAAAAAGCAAGATTAGAATGTAAAGGATATGCACAAAGACAAGGCATTGATTATTCAGACACATTTGAACCTGTGAGTAGATTAAAAGCTATTAAGTTGTTTCTAGCCTATGCTACAGTCAAAAACTTCAAAGTTTATCAGATGGATGTCAAGTCAGCATTCCTAAATGGAGACTTAAAAGAAGTATACATTGAGCAGTCGGATTCACCTTATCAGACAAACCTGATATGGTATCCAGATTGAAGAAGGCCCTCAATGGACTTAAGCAAGCCCCTAGAGCATGGTATGAGAGACTAGATGGATACCTAACAAAGATTGGATTCAAGAAAAGAGCAGCAGATTGTAATCTATTCATTAGAGAGACATCTAAAGGTTTGCTTCTTATAGCTATATTTTTTGATGACATTATCTTTGGAGGTAATGACAAACTAAGTGCTGAATTTGCCAAAGAAATGCAGAATGAGTTTGAGATGAATATGATTGGTCCTATCAAATACTTTTTGGGACTAAATGTGCAGCAAACAGAAAAAGGAATTTTTATTAATTAGTCAAAATATGTGAAAGAGATGCTGAAGAAATTCAAGATGGATGATTGCAAGCCAGTAGGAACCCCTATGATCACTGGATGCAAGCTTACAAAAGAAGATGACACACTAGCTATAGATATAACATTGTATAAGTCTATGATTGGTAAACTCATATATCTTACTCAGACTAGACATGATATTTCCAATGCAATTGGTATAGTTGGGAGATTTGCAGCATAGCCTAAACAAAGTCACCTCATGGCAATAAAAAGAATATTCATATACTTGCAGGGCACTATAGATTATGGTCTATGGTATCCTAATTTAGAAAATGTTGAGCTTCATGTGTACACTGATGCAGATTGGGCAGGATGTGTTGATGACAGAAAGAGTAGTTCAAGAGGAGCAGTGTTTCTTGGTGATAGACTTGTCACTTGGACAAGCAAGAAACAAAATTGTATTTCTCACTCAACAGCAGAAGCAGAGTATGTTGCAGCAGCCTTGAATTGTTCTACAATTGTTTGGATCAAGAAGATGATAAAAGATTTTGGAATTTATATTGATTATCCTATTGTTATTCACTTTGATAACACTAGCACTATTAATATATCAAAGAACCCTATGATGCATGCAAAGACAAAGCACATTGAGATCAAGTATCACTTCCTAAGAGAGAAAGTGGCAGAGAAAGAAGTCAAGTTGGACTATGTGAGTACTAAAGATCAGTTGGAAGATATATTCACAAAGCCCTTGCATAAGGATACTTTTGAGTATCTCAGGGAGAAGTTGGGAGTCATTCCCTTCCCTTTTTCTACTTAGGAGAAAGAAGGAAAGGCATAGTACCGGTGCTTAAAATAAATGGTGCCCTTTTCCATTGATGTCAAAGGGGGAGTAATATACATAGTCATGAAAAATAGAAGCAAAAGAGGAGTAATATACTAAGGGGGAGTAGCATTCAGATACGACAGTAGTTCAGTTGAGGAAATGGAGAATATTAGGAAATATTGCAGCAGTTGGAGGATTCATCTTTGAGGGAGTTTTGAAGAGGAAATGGAGAATGTTATAAAATAAATGTTCATTTGGGTTGATGGTGGTTTTTCATTCCACATGTTGTCATCAATGCCAAAGGGGGAGATTGTTGGAGATTTTCTAGCAGGCCGGTACTGACTGTATGTTTGTCATTGATGACAACATATGGAAAGTACAATGGATGGAAGTCTTATATAGTAATCTTTTTTTATATGTAGCATGGACATGATATCATGGGCGCAGAGGTTAACTATTAGTATAGACAGTTATATTGCAGTTGGTGTCAACAGTGTTCCTAAAAAAGTTACAAACAGTGTTCTGTGTATGGTTGTTCGTACAATTATCATGGAGCCTTGCACGCTTGGATATATGTTGAAGACATGTTAGTGATGTTTCAGTTATGGACGCATAGTCTGTTGATGAGTAGAAGTGAAGTTATGCAGTCACTAGTCGCCAGCAGTAGTTTCTTGTGTTTGTTCAGAAGAGCCAACAGAAATCTTATTGGTTATGTAGTTGCACCTATCTTATGAGTATGCACCCTTGGATTTAAGCTTAGAAGAGAGTTATTAATGTTTTGTTAAGAGCGCATGAGTTAATTCAACTTAAGGAGAAAGATCTAGTTATTTTGGTAGAGTCGACAATGTGTAGCGTGCGTCTACATTTATCTTATTAGTCAGGTCCCAAATTGTGTTGTGTGCATAATAGAGCTGACAGAATGTTTGTTGGAGTTTTTTATGGTTTCTCTAATATGATTTCAAGTTGGTTCTAACAGGTTGACTTGATTATATCATTTGGAGGAAAGATACTTATAGGCAGTCATTTGTGATTATTGAAGTCCGATTCATGGTTGATGAAGTAGAGCAGAGCAGAATGTGCAAAGTGTTGAACCATCAGAAGAAGGTCTATGTGACCAAGTAAAGTATTTGTGCTATTCATTGGAACTGATCCAGACAGTAGGTCAAAGCGCAGTTCACCAAGATCTAGATATAGTGTGTATCTATTATTCAGAAGGTTGTAGCCTTCGCCCATTTGAGCAGTGAGCTCTTGGACAGTGCGTCCTCTCTCCTAACAGGGACAATTGTAAAAGACTCCTAACAAGGTCCGACCCTTGACCAGGTCTACTGTACTTAATATATTGTAAAGCTACTCCTAACATGGTAAAGGATCTTCTAACAAGGATCATTATATACTAGTACAAAATATTAGTGGGTATCAAGTCCCACCGGGGTTTTTACCTATTTGGATTTTCCCGTAACCAAAACATTGGTGTTGTGTTCATGTGTTCTTTCATTTTATTTATGCTTTATATTTAAGTATACTTAATTGGATAAATAATTGAATCTTGTAGCTAATTGATTCACCCCCCCCCCCCTCAGTTATCTCTTGGGACTATTCCTAACACCACCAACACCTCTGATAGCACCAACAACTTCATTTATTCTTTGACCATAATGTGCAAAGTTCTCTCCTTCTACCATCTTCATATCATCATACTTACCTCTAAGATTGCCTTCCTTAGCTTTTTGTACATGAATATCTCCACCACATATTAGCTTTAACTTTTCCCAAATATCATAAGTAGTATCAAGTCCACAAACATCAACATATTTAATATCAAATAAGGAACTTACAATAGCATCTTATGCCTGAGTATTCTCTTGTTGTTCCTTCAATTGATCGGCATTGAGAGTTCCAGTGGGAGTGGCATACTTGTGTGTGGCATGCATCCAGTATTGTGATCCTGTACCTTTTAGATATAACTTCATTATGTCGCTCCATACCAAGTAGTTGTCTTTAGTGAACTTGAGAGGTTCCTTCCTCGTCATTGTTAGATCTTTTCCTCAATTTGTTAAACTTACCACAAAGAGGACCAAGCTCTGATACCAATTGCAAGAATTATCAGGTCCAAGATTTTTGAGAGGGGAGAATCAATAATCTAACAATTGAAACTCATTAACTATGCAACAACTTGCATCAATTAACATTCATTTCATGAATAATAAAAACCATAAAGATAAACATCCACAACCATGCAACACAATTACACCAATATTTTTCTCGTGGAAACCTAATACGTAAAAACCACATGTTGGGATGTCACCCACAAATAATTCTGGACTCTTTTCAAGTACACTCGGTTAAGATCTTAGCCCTATTAAAAGCTTACAAAATGCTTGATTAAGAGCAAGACCTTATTAGGAGCCACCTAGTTAAGGGATTTACATCTAGCCCTATTACGAGATTTACCTTGTTAGGAGTAACCCTATTAAGGGATTTCAAACCCTAGTTAAAGAGTCACTTGGTTAAAGGATTTACAAATCAGACTTGTTAAGATCTACCTAATTAAGGGGTTTTCTTGTAGAAAATGTTAGAAATCAACAAGTACAATGATCTAATAAAATAACACTTCTCCTCTGCTAGTAAAAATCTAGTTTAAGATCAATCTCTATTTCACATGCAGAACATCCAAACCCTACAATCGCACATGTGTATTTGTGATCTTTCTCCTCCACACTCACTCATAATACATTAAAAAGATATAAATACATTTTCACTAACTAGGTCAACCAAGACCCTAATTACATTTGAATTTCATCATTACAATACATTCCCACTCAATCCTTAAACCCTAAAACATGTTACCAATTATCATTTACAATTTCAAATCCATGTCGGCATCTAGATTCATTGCACAACTGATTTTACAAAGAAAAGTCAAACCACATCACACTCTCTAATGTTCTTGCACAACTCCAAGAAATTTGATCATCGTAATCATGAAAATGCCAACTCATCATTCCATGTCGATCTGCCACATCACTACGATCCTTACAACACATAACCATTTATCGTAACACGGTGCAACATCACCGGTTAAGGATATGACTAGTTGTTCTAATAAATTCATTCATTTTTTACTTAGTGATCTTCTTTCCATTGAAACTGTGTCTTCTGGTCACCAAACATGATGCAATTGTGCCACCAACCTCATAACATAGTCAAGATAATATATCCTAAATCACATCTAAATTAAAACATATTTGACACAATCATCAAATCATTCCTCATTGGCTTCATCATGTTCTTCTTGTTGACCTATCAACCTTCAAGCGATCATAAGTCACAACATACATAAGATAAACTTGTACGGTCATAGATATAGCATCTAGAGACATCACTTACTCTTCCATTATAATCACACACTCCAACTCTTACCACAATTCTATATCCAACCTCTTGAACATACATTAGCAATTGTCAACCAACAAACATTAAGTTGACATCAATGACAACATCATAACTAATCAACCTATCATCATATATGCATCAAACTCATCTATAACTCTCAACTTATTTATGCATCAATTATGCCAATAACCAATTAATGGGGCTAGATGAAATCTAAAGGTCTACCCAAAAAACTAGCTTAAAAAGGCAACAACATATCAAATATCTATTTGATAAAAAAAAGGCAATTGAAAGAAAGTTTCAAATTGATGATTTGATTTTTCTTTGTAATGCTATTTCTTAGGAAACGGTAAATTTGATAAGTTTGAAGCCGTTTGGCTTGCTCCTTATGTTATCACTGATCTACATGGCCAATATTATTACTTCTTATAGAGTTTGAATGGTGAAATCAGGAATTATCGGTGCATGGGCAGCTCTTCAAGCCTTACTTTATATAAGGTAATTACATATCCATGCAAAATTATCTTTTATAGTGTATTTTTGTGAATAAGGTCTGTTTGTACATGCAGACATCTGAAAATATCCTCATGAAACTAACACAATTTATCTATTAATTAAATGAATATTATTTATTCAATTAATTTATTAACCTCTTCTACTATTATTTAAATAAATAGTTTCTTTTATTTAACTGATTCATTAGCCTTTCCTTCTAAAAAATTAAATAAATTACTATTTATTTAATTAAGTCATTATCATAGCCTATTTCCTCTATTTATTAAATAAACATTTTTGTTTGTTTTATAAATTTTTAAATCCTCTTCTTTTCATTTTAGCCAATCACTTGCAATCACATGGATCAACTCCTTAATTTTCTCCTCTCGCCACTTGTTAGTCATCCCTTCATTTGACCTTTCCCACTTGCCTATGTTTAGGTTCAATGCACCTTGGAAAGTCAACATACCTCTTCCACCACTTAATCTCAACCACTCATTTTCTTATTACCTCTTTATCCTATGTTGGCATAACTGATGCAATGATGGTAAGTGAGTTATGGAGCTGTAATGATATAGATTTGATTGCATGAAGATTAGTTATTTAGTTTTCATTGATGTCAAGTATTAACCTAGTGTTCCTAGTATGTTGTTAAGAATAAGTATGATGATCAAGGTGTTTCGGTAAGTTTCAGTTGTAGCGATTCTTATGAGAAACTTGGGGATGTCTCTAAATGTCAAGTACATAACTGCTACTATTGATGTAGACTAGTAAGAAAGTTATGATCGGATGAAGGTTGACAGTGCAATTACTAGAATAGTTAGTGACAGGTGATAGGTGACTTGATTGGTTTGTCAAATCTTTGTTGTGTCTTGTGGTGCGGTCACATGATATGGTGGACAACGGTGTGTAGAAGCTATGGTTGCAATCGCAACTAATTTGAGTGATCGGTGTAAAGGATAGATGACCAGTGAGAATAGATAGAGTTGTTACAGGTTGAATTGTTTGTGTTATTAAATGACAATTAATGATTTTTTTATCAGTGATCAGTGTAGAGGTTGTGGTAAATTCAGTTGATTCAATCATGATATGGTGATGTGTCTTAAAGATTGGAGGTGATGATCTGGCATCACATTGTTTGATGCTAGCGTGTGGAGAAGATTCTTGAGGAAGCAAGTGTTTGGTCAAAATGTGTTTGACCCCATGACACAAAATTCTATGTAAATCATTGTATTGGACAATGCGGTCTTGGCAAATTATTTTCTACATTGAATTTTGTTTTGTGGCATGTTGGATTTGAGCGGGATATTGGAAATTAAATTTTAGGGCTTATTTAAGGCGGTGCAAGACTCTAGGGCTTGATGAATAGTATTTATGTGATGAAGTTGAAATTTTTTAGGGGTTGATCGTGTGTTGGACAAGTGTGAGTTGTGATCAAGCTAGGATAGAGTTAATTGTGTTATGAAGAGATTTTTTGCTTCACTGGATCTGATCAAGCAGAGGTAGTGCTATTTCATAGATTATTCTCTCTATTATTCCCTAGCAGTTACAAAAGTCAAAATCCCTTAACCGGGTGGATCCTAGAAAGTCCCTATTGTAAATCCTCTAAAAAGGTGGCACATTAGCTTGTGTTTAAAGTCCTCTAACAAGGCTACTCTTAATAGGATAAAGGTCCTATCAGGCCTAAGGTAAATCCCTTATCCAAGTAGCACCTAACGGTGCTTTTGTAAACTCCTAACAGGATTGAGCTCCTCATAGGGCATAGTTCAGAAGAGTACATCATTTAGTGGGTACTAATCCCCACCGTGGTTTTTTTCCCGATTTGGGTTTCCACGAGATAAATCTCTGTGTAAAGTGTTTCATTTTTATGTGAATGTACTTATGATTATATTTTTCATTTTTTGTTATTAAAGATAATCTTGAAAATGTTGTGGTAAATTTTATGAGGTTAAAAAGTTGCACAATTGATAGATTATTGATTCATCCCTCCTCTTAGTAATATGATCTTAGGACTAACATCCTATCCACTCCTTTCAAAATCCTACCTAACCTTGCATCATATGCAATCTCTTATTGCCTCTTAATTTGAACCATTGGTTTTCATGAGGTTTCTATAAAAGACATCTTCTCATTTTGAACTTATCATGTAATCTTAAGCTACCATATCATGTAATCTAGTAAGCTTATCTTATGAAATCTTGGCTACATCTTGGCTCATCATGCAATCATATTGGCCACATCTTATCGTGTTATCTAGCAATATCATCTATCAATTTCATCATCTTAACTTATGTTATCTAATCATCATCATCTTTCTATCTTGTTATCATATGCTGCCATATCATCATCATTTTTTATCTTACTACTATCATTATCAATCTACCATCAATATGATATAAATAAGACAACATACATAACTAAGAGGGGTGTGAATTAGTTGTGTCTAAAATAGTTATGTCAAAACCAAAACCTTAACCAATAATTAGCTTCCTTACCTAGATGGCTAGAGATAAATATTAAAGAACTGAACAATCAACACAAGTGTTGGCATTACCAGTAAGGATGCAACAGGTAAATGGTGAAATGGTGTTGTCATTGATGTCATTAAATGTCGAAGCTAACAATGTCCAAATACTAGGGAGCAAGTGACAAGAGAAACGATTTAGGAAACCGGTGACCAATGACACGGTGATGAGCAGCAATGCACTTATTACTCAAAGAAGTGATCGGTGAAGTCACTAACTAGAGTAGTGACTGATGAAGACAGAGACCATAACACTACATAAGAAAAGGTGTAAACCAGTGAAATAGATTATTGTTAAGATATCATTAAGACCGGTGAAAGACACAATTGACAGACACTTAAGAGACTCTTCTACCGAGATTTGTTGCAAAAATCACGTAGGATTTTCTGTTACGAAAAAGACCGGTGAAAGGCACAGTTGAGGGATACTGAGGAGATTATTTTGCTGAGATTTATTGCACAAATCATGGAGGAATTTCTTCTAAGGGAAAGTATGTGACACGTATCTAATGTTTCCTTTACAAGACTGAAACATGACTGAATGGCGGATTTATGGCGGATCTTCTATTAAAGGAAAGCTTGTGTCATGCATCTGATGTTTCCTCTCATGACTGAAACATGACTAGATGATGGATCAAAAGGAGATCTTCACGGAGATCAAAATAGCAAAGAGCGAGAAGATCTATCCCACGCTCTGTAGGAAGTCTATTTATTCTTCAGTCAGTGAAGAAAATTATTTGTCTTCATTCTGCTAAGGAAAAAGAATGAAACTATATGTTGATCAAAGATACTGTAAGGGAAAAGGAGAAGAGAAGAAGAAGAAGAGGAGGAGGAGGAGGAGGAGGAGAGTGTGCAAGAAAGCACAATAGCTTGAAGAGAGCATACCTATGGTGCCCGGTGATGACTCTCAGTGAATGAAACAATGATCTTATCAGGCTCTACAAAGTCATTTCAAAGGATCAACTCCTCTATTGCTCTCTAACAATTATAATAGTCAAATCTCAGTATTTGGGTGAACTTTAACAGGTCCCTTGTATCAAATCCCTTAACAGGATGACATCTAGTAGATGTTCTAAAGTCCTTTGACAAGGCAAGCTTTAACAGACCTTATTTTAAATCCCTTAACCAAGTTGCACCTAAAAGTGTATTTGTATCCCTTACTAGGGAAGGCTTTTCACAGGGCGCACTTCAAAAGAGTGCAAAATTTGTGAGTTCTACTCACACCATGGTTTTCTCCCTTTTTGGATTTCCACGCGATATATATGGTGTTCTATGCTACTGTGATCTTGTGTTGATTATTTATTTTATAGGATCTATTTTGCATGCAGTAATAGTTAATAGATCTAAAAGTGTTTTCAAGTTTTAGTGGGTGTTGATTCACCCCTCCCCTCTCAGCACCGGTTGGGACCATCAATTGGTATCAAAGCCATGTCCTTTTTCTGAGCTACTTAACTAAAAAAAGGAAAAGATCATAATGATGAGAAAGGAAGGACCCAAGTTCTCTAAGGAAAACTTCAGTTTGTGGTGTAGCAGAATGAAGTTGTACATGAAAGCCATAGGAGATCAATTTTAGAACCATGGGATCATAGAGTACAATGAACCTACAAGTACCTTGACGGTTGATCAATTGAAGGTCGAAAATGAACACACAGTTGTTATGGACATGATAGTCAGTACTTTGTCTGATATCGTGTATGCAGATATTGAAAACCTGACTACGGTTTGTAAAATGTGGGCAAAGCTACAAACTGTGTATGGAGGCGACCCACATGTTCAAAGAGAAAAATTAGAAAGCCTCAAAGGCAAATATGATGACATGAAGATGAATGAAAGTGAAGACATTGAGCACTACAACAACAGAATGAAAGAAATGATGAACTCCGTCAAAAGCATTGGAGGAACACTAAGTGAGGAAGATGTGATAAGTAAGATACTGAGGACGTTGAGACCATAGTATGATATCAAGATCTTAGCCATACAGGAGCTCAGATCAATGAGCACATCACAAGTCACCCTTGACTCTCTCATTGGTAAGTTAATTGCTTTTGAATTAAGCAATTATGATAACAACTTACCTATGATAGATGTTTCTTTTAAGTCTTCTGTGAATATTGCTTCCACTAAGAAAGGAAGAGAGACCGATAATAGTTCAACCGGGAGGTTTAGTCATTTCCTTGACAATCTTCTCTTAGAAGAACAAAAGCAAGATGATTTTGAAGCATTCATCGCAAGGAGATTTCCTAGAGGAAAAAAGAAGTACAAAGAGGAACTTCCATGGAAATGCTTTTCATGTAATAAGATAGGACACATTGCGGCAAGGTGTCCTCAAAATGAAAATAAAGAAAAGTTCAACCGATTCAAGAACAAAGGAAAGAAGGAGTGATACCTTGCTGAGGAAGGTGTCACTAACAACAAATCTGAAGAATCGGGAGATGATGAAATTTCCTTTGTGAGAATAAAGGAAGAAAGAACAGTGATAAGTGAAATCACACTTATCTTCACCTCCCACCAATGTGAGGAACAATGGATGCACTCACCACATGACTGGTGACAAAAATAAGTTCATCAGTTTGAAGCTTAGTAATGGTGGATCAGTGGCATTTGGAAACAATGCTCGCTATGCTATTAGAGGAAAAGGCTTAATAGAACTTGCTAATGAAGTTGTGTGATGATGTGTACTGGGTAGAAGGACTCATGTACAACCTGATGAGTGTGGCTTAACTGAACAACAAAGGATATCAGTTAGAGTTTGGACAGGGATCATGTATTGTCAAGAATCAATCCGGAGCACAAGTTGCCACCGATAGACAGAGAAAAGGGAACCTATTCTACCTAAACTAAATTGAGGGGGCTTGCCTTATGATAACAACAAAAGGGGAAATAGAGAAAACTTTTTTTATGGCAAAAGATAACAATAGCTGGTTGTGGCACAAAAGACTTTTCCACATAAACTTTGGCAGCATAGTCAAAGTGAGTAGGAAGAAGTCAATCAGAGGGCTTCTTGACATCATAAAGCTAGACAAGGCCATGTGAAAAGACTTTTAGTTGTGTAAACTAACAGGTACAAGCTTCAGCATCAAGTCTTATTGATGCAAGGGCATTCTAGGGTACTCGGTGAATCTGCATGGTGGTGTGTTGTTTTGGTTCTATGGTACTTGATTGTAGCTTTAACCGATGGTCTTGGTTATTGAAGGAAGATTGGTCGTTGAAGGAACTCGGTGAAACCTCTTGTGCTCAGTGAAACTTGTACTCGGTGATGCCTGTGGTGCTCGATTGACGTGCTTTCTCAAAAATGCTTGTGTTGCTTGGTGATGTTTGGCGTGGTTAGTTGTTTCACTGATGCTCGGTTGTTTCTATGGCGCTCGGTAGTTCTGGTTTACTGACTGGAATTCTTGGAGATTTGGTGGGCCGACTTGGTGCTTTTATTGTTGGTAGCTTTTGTTGTATTCTCCTATGTAAATCTAGAAGTCGACATGGAGAATTAAATATTTTTAAGGCTATTTGAGAGCCGACTGTTGTTGCATTTAATATTTGTTTGTAGTAGAAGCTAACTTGGCTTAGGAGTTAATTGTTTCTTCCAGATGACTTGTGGCTGAAGATTAGTATTTAAGGAGTGTTTGGGTAGATGTTTAGGGGCAGATTTAGAAGGCAGATAGAAGATTAGATTTGGATCCTGCGAGATCTTGAAGATCAGATTGTTTCTTTGATAGTTTGTAATAGAAGAGCTAGTGGTTTGCATGCTTGGAGACAAGGAGATTGCTTGGTGGCTTGCGAGCTCAAGTTTAGATATGCCATAGTGTTTCCATCAGTTGCTAATTGTTCAAAGCTGGACTAGTTGAGAGGTTGCAAAAATACTTTGATTGTATTTGGCCCTAACCCGGAAGGCCTTACAACCGGGCATGTTAATAAAAAATTCAGTTGAAAACATTGTCTTGTTGTGTTATTCTCCATTGTGGTGTTTGGCTGCTTGTTTGGACTGTCCTTAATTGGATCCTCCTTACTTATCTTGCGTCAGGTGATATCAGAGCTTGAAGATCTTGAGTGGGTAAACTGATCTTTGAGTTGAGGTTGTTTGCATTAGGACCTTGTTGGTGACTTATTGCTTTGGGTTTTCAAAAATCTTGAAGGATGCCTCTGAGAATATTGGACCCTAGAGCAATTGTGGATCTTTGTGATCCTGTGGAATCAAAGATTATAGACAAAGTTAAAGTTAATTTCAGATCTGAGATGGAATTAATGAAGAATGACATGATCGCTAAGGTCATGAGAGCTATTGTTGGTATGCCAAGGAATCTTGGTACTAATGATGGTTTTGAGGAAGTTGTTGAAGACTTTGAAGCTGCTGGATCAGTGGAGATGACCGGAGAGATAGATCTGGTGAAGACAGAACTGGTCGCTTGCATAGATTTGGAGCTTGGTTAAGTTCTAGTTACTGAATGGAAGTTTCTACTTTCTCTGGTACTTTGAGACCCAAGGACTTGATTGATTGGATTGGTGAATTAGAATACTTCTTTGAGCTTGAATAAATTGAAGATCCTCTTAGAGTAAGATTAGCATAGACTAAGTTGAAAGGACATGCTTCTCTTTGGTGGAAAGAATTACAAAGAGATAGAGAAGATGAAGGTGAAATGAAGATCAATCGGTGGAGGTTGATTGTGACTAAATTGAAAGCTAAGTTCATACTTGTCGACTATGAGCTTGACTTGTTTAAGAAGTTGTAGAATCTGAAGCAAAAAGATTTGATTGTGGAGGACTATACCGAGGAGTTCTATAAGTTGACTATTTGGTTTGGACACAGAGGACTTGGTAAAGAAAAAGTAGCTCGATATGTGAATGGTTTGAGATTTAATATTCAAGATGAGCTTGGTATGCTGAAGATTGATTCGGTTGAAGATGCTTATCAGTATGCTCTAAAGGCAAAAGATAAGTTGAAGAGGAGACAACATAGTAATTCCTAAGGGAAGGAGAAGCTTGATCACTCGGTGAAGGACAAACCGACTGTTGAAGATGAACCAAAACCTATGGAATTGAAGAAGAAGATAGGTAAAGTTATCTTTAAGGGCACTTGTTATAATTGTGGTGAAGGACACCGATCTTTTGAGTGTATACAAAAGAAGTTTGGTGACCAAAGGACTGTTGTGGTAAATGAGAACATTCAAAATGAACCTAAATATAAGAAATTGTTGGTTCGGAGAATATTGCTCGGTGCAAAAGAGGAACCTTGTTAGAGGAGTAATTTGTTCAGAACTCAGTGCAAGTATGGAGGTAAACTTTGTGATGTAATTTTTGATAGTGGTAGTACTGATAGCCTTGTTGCTGAGGACATGGTTCAGAAACTTGATTTTAAGAGAATAAAACATCCTTATCCTTATAGGATTTTCTGGTTACAAGATGTTCATTGTCTAGAAGTGAGGGAGAAGTGCTTTGTTGATTTTTAGATTGGCCGATATAAGGATCTAGTGTTGTGTGATATTCTGGAGATGAATAGTTGTCATATATTGCTTGGTAGTGTTTATAGCTAAACGTGGACCTCTAATCCAGCCATATACACAACATAGTCATTGCTCAATCATTGTATATGAAAATGAACATGAATTGTCCAATCCGCACACTCAATCGAATCGACCTGTTGCCTCCTATTTAGATGAGGTGTTTGAATTTACTCTTAGAACGAGAGCCAACAACCATTAGACCAATTCTAAAATGGAGGATTTAAAAAGAATGCTATGAAGATGATCAAATTGAAATTAATCTAAAATGAAGATGCAATTGTAATCTAAGAATGAAAGTGAAGATTTAGTCTAAGAAGCTTGCAAATGAATGTGAGAATTAAGCTACTAACAAAATAAGCAAACTATATTAAGATGAGAATGCCATTAAACTAGAATGAGAAATTATTCTAATTATGCAATAACAAAGCTTGAAAGTATGAGAGAGTTGAGACAAAAATCCACTATAGCTTTGGTACTCTAAAATTGCCTCCCCAAAATGAGAAAAAGAGGTTCATAATATAGAAGAGCCCGGAAGAAGGATGAAGAGTTTCTTGGAACGAAACGGCTGACTCTTCATTTCCATGGAGGAAGGTGAGACAAATTGATAAATTATTTAATTAAATGAATGAATATTGCCACATGGGTGGCTTTTCGAGTTATTTTGAATAATTAAATCCAAATAAAGATGTCCATTCAAATAACCAAATATTATTTAATTCCTTTGATGTGTATTAGCTAAAGGGGGTGGAATTAATATAATTTAAAAGCACTAGGACTTTAGAATTAAATTAATTAATCATAAGGATTTTTAGCCAATAAATGTCGAATATTTATGAATTAAATATAGTGTATGATTAATGCAAATTTAGGGTTTTTTTCATTTGACACCAAGTCAAATAAAGTCAATTAGGAGACAGAATTACCTAGTACAATAGGACTTTAGAGATGTAGAAATTCAAAGGAATGCACCAAAATTGATTAGAATTGTAAGGTGCCAATTTTGGGGTATTACATTTTGCCCCTCTTTGAATTGATATGCGAGCAGTGCGTTGATTCAAAGAATAGTCTGATGTGATGAATGATGGGGTTTTAGGATTATCTTCAGAATAGAGCTTAACTCTCGGAAGTCGAGGTCAGATCGCCAAGACACCGATCAGATCGATATGCATAACCATCTTCATTTCGAAGCATGATTCTCCGAAGTCTAAGTTAGGTTGCAAAGACATCAATCGGATTACCACTTGAGAGAAGATTGGAATCATGGTTAGATTGCCCTAATACTTGTTGATTAAATGATAACTGATGCAGATTTAGGACTATCTCCAGAACAAAGCTTAGTCCTCTGACACCCGGGTTAGATTGCCTAAATGACGGTCCAAAAGAGATTTTGAGAGCCATTTCCAAAACGAAGCTTGACTTTCTAGAATTAGTGTTAGATTGCCCCAATACCTAATGAGATTTCGAGAACCATCTCCAGAACGAAGCTTGATCCTTGAGGATTCGAGTTAGATTGCTCAGATACCTAAAAGATAGATGACAAGATGACAAGATGCGAGGCCCAAAGATGCCCCTAGTGAAGAGATGCCCCAAGCGATGAGGACATTTGATTCAGATCAGACTGATTCGAGAATTGATTTGACAAGATTCAATGATGCAATCATCCTGCCCCCTCGGGAGCGAAATCGAAAGATGACACGTCAGAAAGATGATTGACAGCAAAAAGTTGCAGATAGAGACAAAATCGAAGATCCAGAGGAACTCAGGATAGATTGCGGAAGGATTGAGAAGCTGTAGGAGTGATTTGGAGGTCCTGTTGACCAAGTTTGACCAAGGTTGACCAAAACTGACTAGAGTTGATTTTGGATGAAAACATTGAAGATCTCGAGAAAATGATGATGAGATAAGATTCTGGCAAGAGATCAACACCAAAAGGTCAACTGCACAAGCATCCGATCCCGATGGTCCCAGAAATTTAAAATGCGATTTCGAGCCATTTAGGAGTGTCAGATTTCAATTTCGATCCCAAAAATGGATTCAGAACGGTTGGTTTAGCCAAGGGTGAGGTTTTTGCGCAAAACGGAGCACTTTTGAAAAGTAGGTCAAAAGCTATATAAGGCCCGAAGGGGTCATTTTCAATTCATTATTCACTTTTGTCTTTAGCAAAGTTGAGAGCTCAGCACAAAATGGAGGGTGTGCCAGTGCATTTGCATCGATTTGAGCACTCCCTACGACACAACCGGCCACCGAAGTATGACGCACCTGTAAGTAGTTGATAAACCATCCTGCATTTCAAGTTTTAATGCTTTCTTAGATCATTTAGGTTAGATTTAAATACTTTTTAGGGTCTAGTTCATCCAATGTCGCACGAGGAAATAGTTTCCTCACGCGAGTCCAGGTCATCTCTCGCACGAGGAAAAGGTTTCCTCGCATAGGTTAGGGCTTCCTCACATTGGACTCCTCCGCAAGCTCGCACGAGGTGGTTTGCGATGCCAAGTGGGATTTCATCCTCAGTGATGAACTCTTGCACGAGAAGAACACCTGTCTCGCACGGAAGAATAGTTTCCTCGCGCGGGAAGTTGCTGCAGTGTTAAAGTCTTTGTTCAATTTGTCGTAAAATCTGCCAATTAGAGCATCCAAGAGTCATGTTTAGGATAGATGCATAGCCTCACTTGTTATTGTTTTGAAAAGCCATCATGATTGAGATACTGATTGAATGTCATTGCTTGCTTTGCAGGTTGACTTCCCAGATATCATGTTCTGATCCCACCACCCAGTCGTCAGGGAGTTAGTGCAGAGGTTGAACGATTCTAAGGGTGCACACATTGATGGGCTGGGATTGACTTATCTACGTGATCTGCCTGACATTCAGGTGAATCACGGACTACTAGGTGCATTGGTCGAGTGTTTCCATTCGAAGATGAACACCTTTCACTTGTCTATGGGGGAGATGACCATCACTACCAAGGACATCTATAGGATACTGAGGATACCATTCCATGGCACCCATGTGGAGTATGACATCCAGCCGAGAGCAGGCACACTGGCACTAAGGGCCATCTTTCAAGATGATCTAGTGATGGGTCGAGCCATCTCGTGGGAGGACCTGATCAGCAGATATGGAGCTAGTCATAGATTGGTGGTCCTCTTAGCCATATTTTTGAGTTGTTACCTAGTATCGGATCGAGGACAACATGGATTAGAGTGCGGTTGGGGATGCATGTTGGAGAGGATGCTGGAGTAGCCACCAGTGCGATTTGGATGGGGTGAGTGCATGCTCACGAAAATTTACCATGAGATGCACGAGATCATGTATCGGAGTGCGCGGACCATGGCCCCAAGAGTTTTTGTTTTGCAGATTTGGGCCTGGGAGCATCTCCCCGTATGCAGGATGATATTTCATGATACTAGGCAGCCACTAGAGCCTTATATTTATAGGTATGCAGGTCTGATGACTCAGTCAACACTGGGTAAGACAGAGCAGTGGCGCGGGTAGCTAGATGACATGGTTGCAGTTATATGGAGGCCATGGGTAACGACTGAGATATGGGATGATGCTAGGCAGGAGCTCCCACACATGTTCTTCTTGCGTCCTTTGATCGGGCAAACCATCAGCACCATTGAGCGCTTCTTGCTCATATGGGTCCTACGACAATTTGGGAGACCGCAGGAAGTCTCCCAGGAGTACTGCACCTACGCTCGATTCGTCGATGAGATGAAGAAGGGCTGGCAGCTAAGACTAGATGGGAGCATGATCGAGGCACGGATAGCACTAGCTTGGTGGGATTACATGGCAGATGTGACCAATGCAAGGGTGACACATGCATACAGAGATTATATCTTGGCACATCCATATCCTAGGTTTACAGATCCTATTGGCATGGGCTAGCAGGTATAGTAGGTTGTACAGTAGTAGCCTGTGCAGCAGTAGGCACAGTAGCAGCAGGTGTCAGCACAACAGCAGATACCAGCACAATAGCAGCCTGCACAACAGCAGGTCGCTCAGCAGCAGCAGTAGCAGAGGGTTTTGAGACCGAGGACTAGACAGACTCCCATTCCTCCTAGGCAGATGGGGTCAGATATAGGTGCAGGGAGTAGTGGGACCCAGGATAGGTCCACTAGGCAGAGGACAGGTGACACCTCTTAGAAACTTCTTCCTGACAAGGGGGCACAAGGCGATGATATAGACATGCAGGATCCACCTACGGGAGGGCAGGTGCCACAGTTACAGGAGGCTCTTAGGAAGAGCTGAGAGATGATCAAGCAGGTGCAGAGGGAGAGAGATGACTTCCATACACAGGTCATCATCCAAGAGACCCGAGTATCAGAGTGAGATCGAGACATCAAAGGGTTGCAGGAGGCACTAGCTAGGGCACAACTAGAGGCTAGATATGAGGTTGTGTAGTCAGCCTATTATTATGCATCTTATGTGGGTGTAGTGCCAGATTTAGCGGACCAGGTTCCGCCATTCTCAAAGTATGCTGGAGCACAAGCCGTTCCACAAGGACCACCTCCTCAAGCACCTCCCCAGGCACCAACACAGGGTCCACTATAGGGACCACCACCACAGGGTCCTCCTCCTCCACCTCTGGTAGGTGGTTAGGGTCATCATGTATATCGATGTATTTTGCCCCATTTTTGATACAATGTGCTCAAGTAGCACCATTTTTTTTATTGTACTGACATTGATCGATCGATATATATATATATATATATATGAGCTCGACTTTTGGCATCATTGTACTTGTGTATATATTTCTTTTATGTTGATGTTTATGATATGTTTCCTATATGCTTAGATGTATGGATTAGATATGAGATGTGCATGATTCCTTTATGTATATGCAAATGAATATGCACATGTTTTATTTTATATATGAATATGCAATGTGAAATGCAATGATAGATAGTAGATGAATAAATGTAATGTATGATTTTATTTATGCTTATAATGAATGCACGTGTATATGGATATGTAGATGTAGAATGTATGCATGAGTTTATGGATGCAATGAAAATGCAATGGATATGGTACTAATCATCTCACGCAAGATATCGCAATGCATGACAGGTACTAACCAAAAGAATGTTTGAAGGTCGAGAGCGAGGATCAGACACTTGTGCAGCCAAGATGAACTCAGGACTAAAGATGAGAACCCTCAATGAATAGATCTAGAAGAAGGCAATAAAGAGAGCACCAAAACATTGTCTCAATGCAAGCCTAGAATGAAAATGCAAGCCTAAGCTAAACGCAAACCCTAGGACTTAGTTGTTGGACCCATTTTATTATCATCATAGAGTTTTTTTAGTAACGGGCGCTCGTCAGATGTCATACAACCCTCACTGACATTGCAATCATGAGAATATGAATATGACATTAGTCTTAGATTTGTCAGAATGAGGTGTAAGCATTAAGGCACAAGAAGCTAGAATAACCCGAACACCTATTCCTTTTGATTTAGCAAGTTGACATAAGCATTAAAGCATAGTTTCTAGAATGACCTAAATGTTGCTTGCGTACAAACACACCAGACACGCAAGAGTTCTTCCTTTTTCTAAGTGAATGATAAGCATATCAAGGTGCTCCCAGTGACCCTTACGTTCACTTCACAAGCCGAGCATTTGCAATTTCACTTGTAGCAGAAAGAAGTCACCCAAACAAACAAGGAGAAGAACCAACCTCACCAAAGTTCCTATATAAAAGGAGTCAAGGTACACATGGCCATCCAACACGAGATGAAAGCTTTCATAGTGGACACCCCTCTTATATAAATTCATTGGATCATTGGAACTAAACCAACAAACAGAAAGCAAGGAAAAGATCATGCCCCCAGTCTTCGCTCTTCTTGGTCAAGAGAGACGTCTTAGAGTTGCTCAAGAATGATAAAGCGAAAAGATTAACACACAAAAGAAGAGCTCAGCACGCTTCAGAGAGTTACAAATCCAATTTTCAGTTTTAGTTTCAGCGGATTGATGTCAGATTGGAAGTACATAGCACGAGAATTCTCAATAGGACGGCGATAGTAAGTGGATGCAGTGAGAACCACTAGTGACTAACGTGAGAGACAGAGTCTTAAGGAGAAATCTAAGTACTAACGAAGTATCAGCAGGCAGACACAGTGAGAACCACTGGTGACTGATACAAGAGACCCTCAAGGAGAGAGATCTGAGAGCGAACGAGACATCAGCAGGCAAACGCAGTGAGAACCACTGGTGACTGATACAAGAGACCCTCAAGGAGAGAGATCTGAGAGCGAACGAAACATTAGCAAGCAAACGCAGTGAGAACCATTGGTGACTGAAGTACGAGGGATCCTCAAGAAGAGAGATCCGAGCGATAGCTAGGTATTAGTAGGCAGGCACAATGAGAACCACTAGCGACCAATACAAGAGATCCTTAAGGAGAGAAATCTCAAAAGTAGCTAGGCATCAGTAGGCAGACACAGTGAGAACCATTGGTGACTGATGCAAGGAAAATCCTCCAAAAATGATAGGACAATGCCCCCTAGACCAGGAAGTGTAATACCCCAAAAATGGGCTATAGGTTCATTAACCTCCTATATCGACACATCTAATGAAATTGATACAAAAGTCCTAACCTAAGGCACATCTTCACATCGAAATCCTAATTGATTTTATCTTAATTCTGCATCAAGGAATATTTCTTAAATATTCCTAATTTATCTAATTATCTTTAATTAAATATTATTTGGTGATAAATGTTATTATTTATCCTAAAATTGATTAATTGAATATGATGAATATTTAATTAATTAATCTAATTATGCCACTTAATTATTTGATTAGATTTAATTGCATTTATTCCTAATTAATATTATTTTTATTTTGACAATAAATTAAAATTCTTACAAACAATCAATTGGATATTTATTTAATTGATCTAAAATCAAAGTTGTTAAATTTAATGATTTAATTGGAATAAAGTTTGATTTAATAATTGATTAACCCATAAATCAATTATTTTAATTTTAAAATCAGTTAAGTTGAGAATAAATTATTTTATTTTTAATTAATTTATAATTAAATCATGCACACTCAGAAAAGCAATCAACTTTAAATTAACTATTAAATTCAATTTGTTAAACTTTCTAAAACTCAACATCTGATTATGAGTTGAAAAAAAGAACTAAAGCTTTATTTTGAGATAAACTCTGCTTTTGCATGATTTTATGAATTTAATATTCTTAATTTTTTGTTAACTCAAAAATCAACCTGAGTTTATCAAGAGTGATTTATGGTTTTTCTCTTGCATCCTCAAAGCCCTAGATTTCTATAAAAAACAAGGCTCAGCTCTTCACAAAGGTCTGGCAATCAACACCTCGAAATTGCATCCTCACTCTAGCGAATTCATGACTGAAGAATCAATCCTTTGCGAATCAAGGCTATTGTGAGATTTTCATTTATTGTTTTGAGCATTCATAGTTTCATATCATAGATTTTTATATGCATTCATAGCATTTCTTAGATTAAATCTGCATTCAAACTCAATTTCATACATTATAGCTTAGATCCATACAGTTTCTCATTCTTATTGCATAGAAAATACAAAAATATAGATTAATTTGTATTCATATTTCATTACTTTCATCATCTTAAATCTTTTGTTTAGGTGTTGCATTGTCACTGATCTCGATTTCAATCTGAGAACATCATACTTGCACCTACTAGAAGGCAGTAAATCGCCTGGTTAGCATAGTTTCAATTCCTTGCAGATTTCAATTTTTGCTAACCTCTAATGTTTTACTAAAGTGTTGTGTCTACAGCTAGGTACAAAATTCACACACATATTTCTGGAGCCCACCATGGGGCCTTGAAACGGGTTTCCATTCTATTTTATCAATTTTTTATCATTTTTCTCGAACCCACGACCACAAGGTTAATTTTTGTGAGTTTTGTGATAAATTTCTGGGCTGTTTTTTCAGAAATCTGACTGATGTTTTTATTGTTACATGCACATATGACATAATACAGATCCAAAATTTATATTTATGGAAAGGTATTTGAGTTAGCTTTCATTTTTCGTTAGTTTGGATTAATTTTGTTTTGATTTGCAAAAGTTATGATCATTTTAGTGAAGATTGGTTTGAACCTAATTTTATGAAATCCGACTGATATTTTTATTGGTACATGCACATATAATATGATACAGATCCGAAATTTATATTTCTAGAAAGGTATTTGAGTTAGCTTTCATTTGCCGTTGATTTGAATTAATTTTGTTTTGATTTGAAAAAGTTATGATCATTTTAGTGAAGACTAGTCTGAACCTGATTTTATGAAATCCGACTGATGTTTTTATTGGTACATGCACATATGACATGATACAAATCCAAAATTTATATTTCTAGAAAGGTATTTGAGTTATCTTTCATTTTTCATTGGTTTGGATTAATTTCATTTTGATTTGCAAAAGTTATTATTGATTTAGTACAGACTGGTTGGAATCTGATTTTTTATGACAACAGGTTTTTCGATTATCAAATGACATTATCTTTGACTAACTTGATTTTCTACCACGTGGGGTTGACAAGTTGTGTTTCTTTTTTTATGAATTTTTATAACAGTGGGTTTCATGTACAATAATAGGTAATTTTTTCATAACAATGGTTTGCAGGTGCAGGTGCAGGTACATCTTGTGGGTACAAAAGATAGAAGACAAATGCTCAAAAATTACTAAAATAGGTAAAATCTACTAAGCGTGTTGCGAGGAACTCAAGTGTTTTGTTACATCTGATAACACTTCATTTTGGGACATAAAACAAACTCTCTTGTCTCAAGCTTGAGTGCCTTTACAGCTTTCATAATTCACACTTCAGTTTTGGGCTCTAAAACGAACACAGATTTGTTTTTTGCATATTTGTTACACATAGTAATTAGGCCCTATGAACACTATTTGCGGATGATCTTGAGAGAGTGGGCTTCTTTCGCTTGTTCATGCATACAAAGCTCTTCTTGATGATAGATCCCCTTGTAGGTAGGGAGGTTACTGAGATTGTCTTGCGTTCTACTAAATTTGTGCATCTTCAATTTTTGGTTGATACATTCTCTCTCCAGAGAGGTTGATAGATCATAAGCAGTTGACATCATAGATCTTTGCGAGATAATTTTGGTATTAGCGTGTCAGATTAATCTGTCTGCTTTATCTTGGTGAAGTGAAGAGGTTAGGGGATTATGCTCTACTTCTTTTTTGGATAGTACTAGAAACCCAGATCCTTGAATCTTATCTAGTCCCCCTATGGTATCTTTTGTGAGTCACCTTTAGAGAGGGTTAACAGTAGTGGACATTCCCTTAATTGGGTTAACCACGTGGATGGAACCTCAAGTGATAATAGTCATTTTTGTTGTGGTAGCAACAACTACTATATAAATATCCTTGTGGAGGAAATCTTCACAGGTGTGGTCTCTTGTTGGGCTGTCAAATCTCCCTAGCAGCTCCCGATTGATTAAATTCTCAGACTGTGTCAAAACCCTAGTGCACCTGGATTGGAGTTCGCCCTCTTGAGATCACAAAAGTTGTAGAGTCAGACCATTACTACAAACCCTAGTGAGGCCAAATTTTTCATCTTCTAGGAATATGTGCGTTATTGAAAAACTTTTTGGAACATACACAAGTAGTATTTCTAGGGATTAGCACAATAAATCACTATTGCTTGTTCATGCGCAAGGTTGCTTTTGCCCTTGTTCATTATTTTCAAACGATTGTTTGCTTCCCTTGCTTTCTATTTTGCGTGCTTGATATCTTCTTGGTTACTTGAAATGAACTGTTACACGGATCTTCAAATTTTGCATAACAATCTGATACTAAAACATTGAAAAATTACAAAATCTGAGCAAAAATCTTTTTCTGGAGTGAGAACTGAATATTCTATCAAAGAACAGCCAGCACTGTGTCTCAAAATCTGTGCCTCAAAAAATGTGTCTAAACTGTCAAACTGTCCTTTTATCACGTGAAATTTCACTTTCTAAGCATTCCTTCTTGCGAGACAGCACATTCTCGTGCGCAACCTGGTACTTCCTCGCATGAAACAACATTCTCTCGTGCAAACCTGTCCTGAAATTTTCAAAACAAAGAGCATATTACTACCAGTTGGTCAACTTTCCGTCAAATCTGATTTTTGTCTAGGGTCAGTATACCTATTTTCCTATTGCACACTATCTGAAACTGCATGTCTAGAGTTGAGAAACAAATCCTGAAATCTGTCAAACAAATCATTGCGTCAGAAACAGAGCAAAGCCTATAACGAATCCATTCATTTTCCTAAAGTGGTCTCTTGAGTCTGATTTAGCCTTCTGATTTATCGATTTGAGTCTTTTTCATCTTGTGTCAAAATCTTGTCAAAATTATCTTCAAATTCAATCTTTTTACTGAACGGCTAAGTGTTGTGAGCTCATGCCTGTCATCTATTGGGCGTCTACCCACACTACTATGGCACAGTATCCTTCATTTACGTTCGATCTAATCTTTAATCACTTCAATCTTGACAAGGTTGCGTCATTCGATCTTCTTGAATCAATTCATTCTTCGGTTGTCTTCATCTTATTCTTTACTTCACCCAAGGTTAATGGTGGAAACTAGAGCTTCCTCTCACAAGAAATTTGGAAAAGCACTTAACACTGTACCTTTGACTACTCAAAAGGGTCCAACTGTTGAAAAACTCTACAATTCTGGTCTTTACGAAGATGACAGTCTTGGCAATTTTTTATTGAAAACTGGTTACATACCCCCTCCATCAACTCACAGAGGTAATCAACAAACTCCACCTCGATCTAATCTAGGGAGCCCTAAAACTCCTAACATGTCTCATGGAGGGACACATCACAGGTCCCAAGGACATTAGTCTCAACACGGTATGGATCAAGAACCCACACCTTCTGAAATTGTCCAATATCAAAATGATGATAACTTCAAAAGAATGATGAAACATTTCTTGAAAGAAGATAGAGAAGCATATTTTCTAGAGTTAGCTCATCAAAGGGCTAAACTTCCTCCAAACTTTAATGTGGAAGATATCATTACACATGAGGAAGAAACTCCTATCACGGCTATGATGAAACAAATGCATGTCATGCAAGTCAAACTTAACAAACTTCAAAAAGAAAAGGAACCTAAGGAGTTCTCCATGGAAGCTCTATGCCCTTTTCCATTCGATAAAGACTTGTACATGCCACCATTCCCTAAAAAAGTGGAAATGCCTAAGTATGATAAGTATGATGGAAACTCTAATCCTCAAGATCATGTCAGAGAACTATGTAATCAATCCATGGAGTTCATGCACGAACCAACCTACTTAATACGTCTCTTTCCTTGATCTCTGGGAGGAGCAGCCATTCATTGGTTCTCTAGAATGCCTCCAACTATCAAAACTTTTGAAGAGTTAATCAAACTATTCTATCAACAATATTCCTACAATATTCAACATCCGGTCACCATGATCGACATCTACAATCTGAAACAATATCCAGGTAAACCATTCCTAATATTTCTCAAGAGATGGAGGAAGAAATTTTCTCTATATGCTAGACCCATTCCAAAAACTGAAAAGCTAGAAATCTTCATCAACAATCCTGTTCCAGAACTCAACTACCACTTGAAAATGCAAAATCATACATCCTTTGATAAGATGGTAGAAAATGCAATCAAAATTGAGAAAGTACTTGTGCAAAAAGGAGACATGTCACTTCAAAAGGACAAGTACGAATCTGTATCTAGTTCTAAAGACAGGAACAAAAATTGGAATAAGAATAAAGACATCGTCACAGATGGCATTGTTGATAATATTTGTGCCCCATCTAAGGCACACACTTTCAATCTCACTATTGGCACCCAAGCCATCAAAGTTGTTGAAGCTAAAATATTTGAATCTAACAAAAAGTCATCTGATTATAGACCTTGGGCTACAAATCCTAATCGCAAATTCACTCCTCTTGGAGAGTCCTTGGAATATGCCATGAAAATTCTATTGGCAAACAAAATCATCTAATTGCCTGAGATGAAAGTCTTTGATCCTAAACCTAAACCGAAATGGTGGACGGAGAACAACTTCTGTGAATTCCATCGCAATAAGGGTCATAAGACTAATAACTGCGTCCACTTGAAGCACATCATACAAGACAAAATTGATAAAGGAGACATCATGATTGACAATCATAAGAGCAATAATGATCATACAACATTCACATAACCATTTGCTAAATATGGTAAAGAAGATTCTTCTTCTCAGCCTAATATGGGTGCTAAAGTCAATTATGCCTATTCTAGAAACAATGATGTTATCAATATGGTTGAACCATGCCTATCCGAGCATTGCAATGTCATCACAATTGTAAGAAGAGATAGAGATAATCAATCAACAAATGCAGTTACTCAATCACAAGCTCAGGCACATCTGCAAGGACAAATACCAGATTCATCCAACGTCCCTAAGGTGCCTTTCAATCTTTCATCTGCTTCTAAACAGAAGGCTACATCTAAATCTTCAAATCCTAAAGACACGAGGCCTACTTCATACAGTATTGTCCAACAACTCCAACACACAAATGCAAAAATCTCCATGTTTGAGTTGCTTCGGATATCTCCAGCTCATAGAACCATTCTAGACAAAGCTTTGCTTAGATCCAATGTTCTTGATAACCTTGATTTAGATAGGTTCCATACTATGGTTGGACATCTTACGTCTCCGCAATATATTTCCTTTTCAGAGGAAGATGATAACTCTTTGAGTCATCCGCATAACCAGCCCTTGCATATTGGTCTTGAGCCAAAACCATCGTGTCAAACATGTGTTGATAGATGGGGGCGCTAGTCTAAACATTTGTTCTTTTAGCTTGATTACACAATTGGGATTTTTAGAAATGGCCATTGATCCTAGAAAGAAGATAACTATCAAAGCATATGATGAGCAAGAAGATCTTCCAAAGGAACAATTGTCTTACGTATCAGAGCAGGTCCTATCATTAGAGATACTATATGTCAAGTTTTTGATTTACCTTTGGCTTACAATATCCTTCTAGGGAGACCCTAGATACATGAAATGAAAGCTATTCCTTCTATGTACCATCAGTGTTTGTAATTTCCTTATGAAGGAGTAGAGGTGACGATCCCAGGTAATCTATATACAACTTGCAATACATTGAAAGAGAGTGTTGATAAACTTGTTCCTAATAACAGAGAATCTTCCACTAAGCAGCTAGACGTTGCTTCAACATCCAAGATGAAAGACATTGCTAAAGACATTAAAATCAAAGAAATGGTATGGGAGAATATACTATAGAGCCAGTCTTATCTTTGACGTCTCTCCCTATCTTGCCTAAGTCCTATGGAGAAATTCTGAAACAGTCCAAACTAGAGTCTAAAGAACCTCTTGAGGCATATAAAGGAAATTTTGTTGCAAAACAAGTATCTAAACAGGAGTTTGAAAAGGATGAAGTTGTGCTTGCATGGCTATACAAAGATGAACCTAAATCTCAAGTTGTTCAAAAATGTGATGCTAAAATACTGAATATCCCTTCTAAGTCATATGGCCCAGGAGACAAATTGATCACAAAAATGGGATATAAAGGAAAAGGACCTCTAGGACTACAGGGTAAAGGTCTTCTGTCACCTCTTGATCATCGTGGCTAAGCAAGCAAGAATACAACAGGTCTAGGATACAAGAAGAAGCCTTTCTGTCTTAGCAAGAACTCCCCACATGTCTTAGAACAGGTTGAGCCTTCCACAGCAAATCAACTAAAGGGAGAAACAAAAGAACAATCTGATAGTGATGATTCAGACATCACTGAAGATCTCATTCCCTATGAGCGTTTGTCTAAAGAAATAAAAGACCTCCTTGAAGCTAAAGATGATCCAGTAAAAAGAATTAATGTAGTAGAAACACAAGAACCTACTATAGAACAAGAGATAGTTGCACCACAAGAACCAGTTAATCTCGAAGACAATCAAACAGACAAAGAGGAAGGTGGTATTTATTCTGAGACAGATTCTCATGAGTATGAATTCAAATCAGAATCTGAGGGTAACCCTTCTTGGGGTATTCATCCTAACTTTACTCATGTTCTTAGATTTCCAAGAGGCATAGATGAAGAATCTAATGACTATGAGTGGGGAGCCATTCCAGAAGAAGATGAGCTTATTACAAAAAAACATGTTGACGTTATTCACCAATATGCACCTAAACCCAATGTAAGTCTAGAGAAAAATGATGAACTTATCGAGTTTGATCCACTGATGGCTGAAGTGGACTTCCACAATGACATTGAGCATATTCATGAATTGAACATCTTAAGTTATAATATCACCTTTGAACTCAAGCGTTAGGTTAGGACCAATGATGATAGATCCATATCCATAAACACTATTCCCCAATCTTTCACCACTTTGACTATCCAAAATCCTGAACTTCTTGACCAAACTTCCACAAATCCAAGCTATGGTATTTATACCTTCCCGAATGACTATGGCCTTGCTTGCTACCTAAATGCAGTTGAGCCTATGAGGACTTCCATCAGCGAACCGAGTGTTAGCATAACGGAGTCGGACATCAAATATCTTAGTCAAAAAAATAAGAATAAGAGTAAAAAGAAAAAGAGTTCTGAGGGTGAAAACCACTTTGTGGCAGTCTCAGAACCTACAAAAGTAAAAATAAAAGACGTATCCGAAGGTGAAAACCTCTCTGAGGCACCTAAGGATGAGATATTTGATGTCCTTCCGAGTCATTTACAGGACAGATCTCCAGTTCTAATTGAGCCCACTCAATCTATCAATTTAGGAACAACAGAGGAACCACGGTTGATTCATGTAGCACAATCTTTATCAGAAGAAGAGAAGCAAAAATTTACAACATTCCCAATAGAGAAGAAGATCACCTTTACATGGAAATATTTAGATATGCCAGGGTTGGATCTTGATCTTATAATGCACCATTTATCTATAGCTCCAAATGTTAAATCTGTTAAATAGAAATTGAGAAAGATGCATCCACACGTTGCACTCTTGGTAAAGGTTGAATTAGAAAAGCTCCTAAAAGCCGGATTTATCCAAGTTATTGATTATGCAAAATGGATCTCTAATATTGTACATGTTTCAAAACCAAAAACATCAATAAGAGTATGCACAAATTTTAGAGATGTAAACAAGGCACGCCCTAAGGATGATTTTCCATTACCTAACATTGATATGATAGTGGACATGACTGCGGGCTTTAAGATGTATTCTTTAATGGATGGTTTTTCTGGATATAATCAAATAAAAATTGCTCCAGAAAATCAAGAGAAAACTGATTTCACATGTGCGTGGGGTACCTTATGTTGGAATGTCATGCCATTTGGGCTTAAAAATGCTGGTGCTACATATCAAAGAGCTATGACATCTATTTTTCATGACATGATGCATCGAACTATGGAGGATTATGTTGATGATACTTTAGCAAAATCTATGACAAGATCCGAACATCTAAATGACTTGAGCAAGATACTAGTAGAATGGAAAAATTTAGTCTCAGACTAAATCCTAAGAAGTGTGCTTTTGGTGTCACTTCTGGAAAGCTTTTAGGCTACATTGTTTCAAAGAAAGGAATTGAAGTAGATCCAGCTAAAGTTAAAGCTATCATGGAGATGCAACCTCCCAAGAACATCAGTCAAATGAGAACATTGCAAGAGAGAGTTCAATCTATTAGACGCTTCATATCTCAACTAGCAGACATATCACAACCTTTTACAAAGATATTATATAAAGGTGTGACCTTTGCATGGAGCGAGGAATGTGAAAAGAATTTTAATCATATCAAGAAATATCTATCAAATCCTCCTATCTTGATGCCTCCCATTCAAGGGAAGCCTTTGATCTTGTATGTCTCCACTACAGATACATCACTAGGGGCATTGCTTGCACAACATGATGAGAACAAGAAGGAAAGAGCTATATACTATATCAGTAGAACATTGGTGGCATATGAAAAGAACTATTCTATGATTGAAAAGGCTTGTCTAGCTATGATCTTTGCATCACAGAAACTGAGACATTACATGTTAGCTCATACCACACATTTGGTAGCTAAGATTGATCCACTAAAGTACCTATTAAGCAAAGTTGCCCTCATGGGTAGATTAGCCAAATGGGTCATGCTCTTAAGTAAATTTGACATTGAATATGTTGAAAGAAAAACTATTAAAGGCCAAGTTATTGCTGATCAATTAGCAGATGCACCTTTGTTTGATGACACACCAATGCAAATGGAATTTTCAGATGCCTCTATCATGAATCTTTCTTCTAGAGAATGGCAATTGTTCTTTGATGGCTCCTATACATAGAATGGATCTGGAGCAGGTATCTTGTTTATCACTCCTTAAGGATACTCCATTCCTAAGGCGTTCAGAATTAAATTTCCTTGTACAAACAATATTGTTGAATATGAAGCCCTTTTGAATGGTATGAAAATAGCAATTGAGTGGAGAGTAACAGAACTACACATTCAGGGAGACTCACAACTTGTAATCCATCAAGTCAATGATGTATACCAAACGAAGGATGAAAAGCTCGTTCCATACAAGAGAATGGTAGATGATCTAAAGAAATATTTCATATCTATCACATTTGAGAAAATATCTAGAACAGAGAATAAGGATGTCGATGCAATGGCAACATTATCTACTTTATTACAACAGCCTGAACATGAGCTACATTATGAGTTCCTGGTGGAAGCACTATCTTATCCTACATATGACTCCCCTGGTACCCATATGATCTGCACTATTGTGGGTCATGATTCATCCCGATATAAAAACCTATTCTCCTATCTCAAAGACCAAATCATTCATGATACCTTTAACCGTCATGAAAAGAGATACCTTAGCCGTAATGCCTCCCGATATGTCATCATCGGTAATGATTTGTACAAACGAGGTCTAGATGGTACACTACTTAGATGTTTAGAATGGGAAGAGTCTCAATGTGCACTCGAGGAAGTCCATGAAGGTATATGTGGGTCACACTCGAATGGTTTAACGCTAGCTCGAGAGCTTATTAGGGCTGGGTACTATTGGCCTGAAATGGAGAAAGATGCAATCAAGTTTGCTAAGAACTGTCAAAAGTACCAAGTACATGACAACTTAATTCATGCACCAGGGAGAGATCTAATTCCCTTCACTACATAATGGCCTTTTCACCAATGGGTATTTGATATTATAGGAGCCATACATCCTCATTCTTCTAATAGGCATATCCATATAATCACAGCTATAGATTATTTTACAAAATGGGTAGAAGCAATTCATTTAACTCAAGCAACTGGAAAACAAATATCTATGTTCATCTTGAGCTACATCATATGCCGATATGGTATTCCACATTCTATAGTCACAGATAATGGTGGACAATTTAAGAACAAAGACTTGGATGATTTATGTGCCAAATTCAAGATTACACAAAATTGGTCATCTATCTACTATCCTCAAGGGAATGGACAAGCAGAGGCTTCAAACAAGAATCTATTGAAAATCTTGCACCGTACAATTAATAAAACAAAAAGAGACTGGCATCTCATGATCAATCCAGCTCTCTAGGCCTACAGAACAAGTATCAGAATGCCTACTGGGGCTACACCTTTCACTTTAGTTTATGGTGCCTATTGAGGTTGAAATTCCATCACTAAGAATCAAAATGCATGGTCTAGTAATTGATGATGACTACAGAGTGTCTAGGTTGCAAGAACTTGAACTACTAGATGAGTGCAGATAAGCAGCGTATGATCATCTCAGAGTATATCAGAAGAGAATGTCTAGAGGCTACAACAAGAAAGTCAGACACAGAGAATTTCAAGTTGGCGATCTAGTCTTGATAGAGAATCCTAAAAATCAATCACATAGAGAGTGCGAGGGGATGTTTGAACCCAACTGGTTGGGTCCCTTTGTAATCACTGCTACTTTTGGCTCTGATGCCTATCAACTCTCAATGACTGAAGGAGAATAGCTCTAAGAACCAATCAACGTTCTCCATCTGAAAAAATTCTACGCCTAAGGCATTCAGTCTATGGTAAAATGTCCTAAAAAAATCTTAAAAATTAGAAAAAGTCCTGAAAAAATGAACATCTTGGTGAAAACCTAGCAATAGGTGCCTTGATGATTCACAAAAAAATTTAAAAATACCAAAAATATCAAAAAAATTAAAAAAATGAAAAATACAAAAAAAAAATGAGAAAAAGAAAAAGTGCCTTGGTGAAAACCTAGAAACAGACGCCTTGGTAGCAAAAATAGAATCTTTGCCAAGATGGTGAAAACTTGGCAAATGGGCACCACTTGTTTCAAAATACTCCATCTATCAGTGCAATCTTGGTCTTTCTCAGCTTTCAGTCTGCTCTAGTCTATATATATCCTTGTTTCAATAAAGTTGGTATGTACACCAATTAGCAAAAATGTATGTATCTTATCAATGCCTAACACTTGGGGGCAATCAAAGTCATATCCTATAGTCCTCAGTATCTTAGATGTGTCATATCTAGTTAGAGTCCTTTGAAGCTTCATCCGAGTCAGTCAGTTTGTCTCCTCTCCAGAAAGAAATTTTGCATTTACAACAACACAATCAAACATCACAAAATGAAAACAATCTATGCTTCATGCTTTTATCTCTTTGTATGCTTACTGATTCACATTGAGATTTTTGCATATTTTGTTCCCATGAGCTCTTTGATGATGTCTTTTATAGGATTTAGAGAGTGATGACTGGGGGCATAATCTTTTCTTTGTTTTCTTCTTGTATGTGAAAATCTAACAACTTCAAAAATTCTGGATTGAAATGGTGTCCATCTATAAGAGCCTCTATCTTGAATTGGATGGCCATGAGTACCTCGACCATTGATACTAAAAAAATTCAAGGAAGTTTGATCTCACTATTTTCTTTTTGAGTGAATTCTTTCTCCTACTGTGAAACGTGATCTTACTTAAGGATGTGAATGATAAAGGGTTACTACGGATAATTCACACTGGACTTAGAATGATCTCTTGACTATTTGATGTGTTTGTTACACAAGGCATATTCTGGTCATCACAACGTCTATGTTTTGATGCTTATACAAATTGCTATATCAGAATGGACATGATATTTAGGTCATCCTGGTGTTTGTGCCTTGGTGCTTATATCTAATCTGACATTTCGAAAACAAAATGAATATTCGTATGTCCATGGTTGTCTAGCCAGTGGGCGTTGTATTGATTCTTCCGCATACAAATCAATATTCATATGTCTATAGTTTCATAAATAGTGGATCTTGTATTGATTTATCCGGTTACCTAAAAAATTTAATGATGAGAACGAATCGACACATGATTAGTGACTAGGTCCTAGGTCCTAGGTTTGCATTTCATTTTGCACTTTGCATGATCTCACAAATTGCTTGAACACTTAAACGATTCTTCAAAAGAAAAAATGTTAAATATGACACAAGGACTGAGCATCGTATGAAGGTTCCTCCAACGAAACAGCAAGTAGAATCCTTTTTCGGGATCAAAATCAAAATTTGAGATCATTCATATTATTAACAACTTTAGAAATTCTGGATTGAAATGGTGTCCGTTTGTAAGAGCCTCTATCTCGAATTGGATGGCCATGCATACCTTGACCATTGATACCCAGAAAATTTCAAAGAAGTTTGATCTAACTATTGTCTTTTTGAGTGAGTTATTTCTCCTACTGTGAAACACGATCTTGCCTAAGCATGTGAATGATAAAGGGTCACTACAGATAATTCACACTGGACTTAGAATGATCTCTTGACTATTTGATGTGTTTTTCATGCAAGGCGTATTTTGGTCATCATGGCGTTGATGTTATGATGCTTATACAAATTGCAATATTAAAATGGACATGATATTCAGGTCATCCTAGCATTTGTGCCTTGGTGCTTATATCTACTCCGACATTCCGAAATAAAATCAATATTCATATGTCCATGGTTAGCTAACCAGTGGGCGTTGTATTGATTCTTGCGCATACAAATCAATATTCATATGTCTATAGTTTCCTAACTAATGGGCATTGTATTGATTTATCCGGTTACCTAAAAAGTTCAATGATAACAACAAATTGACACATGATTAGTGACTAGGTCCTAGGTCCTAGGTTTGCATTTCATTCTGCATTTCATTTTGCACTTTGCATGATCTCAGAAATTGCTTGAACACTTAAATGATTTGTCAAAAAAAAATAAAAAATGACACAAGAGTTGAATCTCACATGAAGGTTCTTCCAATGAAACATCAAGTAGAATCTTTTTTTGGGATCAAAGTCAAAATCTGAGATCGTTTATATTATTTACTAATTGCATAATCAACTTTCAATCATCATAAAAATCCAAAATTCAACTAATTATCTTACATCAAACTATCAAAATTTCAACTTGGTCAACTATGGTCAACTCATGGTTTAACCTAGTCAAACTTGGTCTTCTGGACCTCCAAACGATGCAGAACACATTCTCAAACATGTACAACCACTTCTCAAATCAATTAACATGCTTCTAAACTGCAACGCTGACTTTTCTTGTCAGATTTCAATTTTTATCCCGAAGGGGGCATGGTATTGCACATCATTCAAAGTCTGTAATCAAATCTTTCCTCAATAATCAAGACAACAACCACATCTAGTTGCCGATTCATCTAAATTCCTTGTCGCTTGGGGCAAATCTATTGCAATCTGGTATCCTAAATCTATCTTGTAAACAGTATCAGCTTTTGTAACTATCGGTTCATTAGCGTCATTTCCTTGGTTCTTCGTAACTGATGGGTTCAGGATGTGATACCAATATGATTCATACAAGGACATTCAGGTTTGGAATCGGTCACTCACTTCTTCGCATCATAAGGCTTAGAATCAAACGTTTTGACACTTTTTCGTAATCACCGGTTCATTGTTGCTATAGTTAACATTATCTTTGGTCACTCAGGACCTAAATCTTAAATCTTGCATCTTCAAAATCTTTCAATTGATTTCTATCTCAGAATCGGTTAATCTTTCAAATCTTTCAAATCAGTTTCATACGTATATCAAACACAGACTATTCTTTGAACCACTATGCTTTGCACAGTGATTCAAAGAGGGGCAAAATGTAATACCCCAAAAATGGGCTATAGGTTCATTAACCTCCTATATCGACACATCGAATGAAATTGATACAAAAGTCCTAACCTAAGGCACATCTTCACATCGAAATCCTAATTGATTTTATCTTAATTCTGCATCAGGGAATATTTCCTAAATATTCATAATTTATCTAATTATCTTTAATTAAATATTATTTGGCGATAAATGTTATTATTTATCCTAAAGTTGATTAATTGAATATGATGAATATTTAATTAATTAATTTAATTCTGCCACTTAATTATTTAATTAAATTTAATTGCATTTATTCCTAATTAATATTATTTTTATTTTGACAATAAATCAAAATTCTTACAAACAATCAATTGGATATTTATTTAATTGATTTAAAATCAAAGTTGTCAAATTTAATGATTTAATTGGAATAAAGTTTGATTTAATAATTGATTAACCCATAAATCAATTGTTTTAATACAAAATCAGTTAAGTGGAAAATAAATCACTTTATTTATTAAATTAATTCATATTAAATCATGCACAATCACAAAAGCAATCAACTTTAAAATAATTACTAATTTCAATTTGTAAACTTTCTAAAACTCAACATCTGATGATGAGTTAAAAAAGAGAACTAAAGCTCTATTTTGAGATAAAAATTGTTTTTGCATGATTTTATGAATTAAATATTCTTAATTTCTTGTTAACTCAAAAATCAACCTGAGTTTATCAAGAGTGATTTATGATTTTTCTCAATGCATCCTCAAAGCCCTGGATTTCTATAAAATCAAGGCTCAGCTCTTCACAAAGGTCTGGCTAATCAAGACCTCGAAATTGCATCCTCACTCTGGCGAATTCGTGACTGAAGAATCAATCTTTTGCGAATCAAGGCTATTGTGAGATTTTCATTTATTATTTTGAGCATTCATAGTTTCATATCATAGTTTTCATATTCATTCATAGGATTCTTAGATTAAATCTGCATTCAATCTCAATTTCATTCATTTAGCTTAGATTCATACAGTTTTTCATTCTTATTGCATAGAAAATACAAAAATAAAGAGTAATCTGCATTCATATAGTCTTTCATACTTTGCATTCAAATCCTTCATTTAGGTGTTGCATTGTTACTGATCTCGATTCCAATCTGAGAACATCATACTTGCACCTACTAGAAGGTAGTAAATTGTCTGGTTAACATAGTTTCAATTACTCACACCTAATAGAGTGAATTTGTGAATTTGTTAGTGGATTATGTCAATTGATTTCGCCAGAAATGTGTATGTGAATTTGTTGATAGTGGATTATCTTAATAGAGTTAGACAACACTTTAGTAAAACATTAATTGATTACCTTAATTCTAGTTGAATTCACATCCAGAATTCAACTTAACTTATTATCTTACATCAAACTATCAAAATTTCAACTTGGTTAGCTATGGTCAACCCATGGTTTAACCTAGTGATGAAAGGTGCTCCCCTTAATACCACAAACACATAACAGAAACAGAGAAACAACAACAATATGCAAGAACAAAAAATTGGCTTCTTATTATCTCCACAAATGTGGAATTACAAACTTTCAGAATTACAATATGCAAAGCCACATGGGCATTCCCTTACAATATTTTGTAGGACAAAACCTCAAATCAATACCCAGATCTACTACCTAGAACTGTCCTAGACAACACTACGGGCCTTCTTTATATAGGCATTTTCCACCGCTCGAGAAGGTTCCAGAAATTTAGCCTTTAGGGCCGACCAAACTTAGAAGTATTTTATTTTTCAATTTATTACATCAGAGTCGGCTCAAAATAACTTTTGAAACCCGAACAGAAATTTTGAAGGAAAATTATTTTCTGTCATTTCAGGTGACCTGACTTTCGGAGACCATAAGTCATCACCAGTTGACCGGATTGACTATTATAACCCCATTTCAGAAAGGCCACGAAGCACTCTACAAGCTTGACTTGCGCAAGTGTTTGTCACCCAAATTTTCGACCTCATCCGGAGCCTCTAAAGCTTTCAAAACTGAGTTCAAAGTTTCTGTACTCTGCTGCCAATACCAAAAATCTTCAATATCTTCAAAACTAGACCTGCTCTAGCCATGAAACTTTACTGGTAGGCTGATATGACTGAGATGAACCTCCACATGTAAAATCAGAACATTCTGAGATTTATGACCAACTTACTAAAAATTACAAGTTTCCATAAATAGCAGCTCTGCACAAGATAGCCCTTATTGAATAAAAAAACATAAATATTTTTGGGTGATGCAAGATTGCTCTTACACCTAGGATGCTCCTGCATCAGACACCTGGGGTAATTTGAGAAGTGACCCTATCACGTCTCAGGTGTGTAGAGGAAAACCAAGATGGTTAACCTCCTTTTTTGTTAGCCATGATGAATCTTCAACAGGTCATCATTTCCACTTGACCAGATATTCTTCATATGTCTTGTTCCTTGTACTTTTGCCAACACGACTATCCAATATGTCTGCAATTTCCTTGATATCTAAACTAGTTGCTGGAATACTCCACTGTGCTATTGTAACCTTATCTTCAACACCTCCTTCATGATACTCTGTCAGATCTGAAATGTTAAACACTGGTGAAATATTCAGCTCAGTAGGCAATTCTACCTCATATGCATTTCCCAAATTATGCTTCTTCAGTATCCTGCATGGCCCAAACTTCTTCATTTTCAACTTGTTATATGTACCAACTGGAAATCTTTCCTTCCGCAAATGAACTATAACTTCATCTCCAACCTGAAATTCCTTATGCCTCATTTTCTCATCTGCCTTAGCCTTATACTGTGCATTCATCTTGGTAATGTGTTTCCTCACCTCCTCATGGATGTTCTTCAAATGTTCTGCAAAATTTTCACCTTCAGCACTACTTATTTCTCCTTTATCTATCTTTCTCAATTCAGATGCATTTCTGGGACTACTTCCATATACAATCTAGAATGGTGATTTACAAGTGCTCCTGTTGACATAATTATTGTATGCAAATTATGCTTGTGGTAAAATCAAATCCCATCCTGTTGGCTTATCCCCAACCAAACATCTCGGAAAATTTTCCAAACTCCTATTCATCACCTTTGTCTATCCATCAATCTGTGGATGATGTGATGAACTAAATTTCAAATCTATCTTCAACTTCTTCCACAATATATGCCAAAAATATCCAACGAACTTAGTGTCCCTATCTAAAACTATACTCTTTGGCAAACCATGTAGTCTCACCACTTCTCTGAAAAATAATTCTACTACATGAACAACATCATTAGTCTTCTTGTAGGGAACAAAATGTGTCATTTTTAAAAATCTGTCAACTACTACAAAAATTGAATCATGTCCCCATTGTGTCCTTGGTAAACCAAGAACAAAGTCCATATTGATATCCTCCCAAGGCTTCTCTGGTACAGGTAATGGCTGATACAACCCTGTATTCTGCTTCACTCCTTTCGCCATCTGACATACTCTGCAACTCTGTACAAACTTCTTGACATCTTGCTACAACTGTGGCCAATAATAATTCTCACTAACCAAAGCAAAAGTTTTGTCTCGACCAAAATGTCCAGCCAGTCCTCCGATATGCTTCTCCTTGATGAGATTCTCCCTCATAGAACTTCTTGGAATGCACAACTGACTCCCTCTAAATAGCATATCATCCTGAATGATAAAATCCAGCCACTTCATTCTATCTAGAGTAACAGATTCTTTACAAGCTTTCCAAGCTTCACCAAAATCAGGATCCTCTAGATACAAATTCTTGAGTTCCCTAAACCCAACCACCTCAATCTGCATCTCTGTCAACAATAGTTGTCTTCTACTAAGCGCATCTGCAACCTTATTAGACTTTTCACTTCTGTGTTTCAAAACAAATGTATAACTCTGCAAAAACTCAACTCATTTCAAATGTATTTGATTCAACTTTCTTTGACTATTCAAATATTGCAAAGCTTGATGATCAGTATACAAAACAAACTCCTTAGGAAGTAGATAGTGTCTCCACTTCTTCAATGCCTGAACTATAGCATAAAATTTCTGATCATAAACATAATATTTCCTCTTGGCATCATTTAACTTCTCACTAAAATAAGTAATAGGTTTACCTTCTTGGCTCATAACAACTCCTATTGTAGTACCACTAGCATCACAATCTACTTGAAACACCTTATTAAAATTTGGAAGTGCTAAAATAGGTTGTTATGTAACTTTCTGTTTCAACAGTTTAAAACTCTTATCTGCCCCATTAGTCCACTTGAACTCTTTTCTATCCCCTCTCATTGTTTCAGTCGGGTCCATAAATACTGCTAAAATTTTTGATAAACTTTCTGTAAAAGCTAGCCAAACCATGAAAAAATCTTACCTCAGTAGCACTCCTTGGAGTAGGCCATTCAAGGATAGCTTGTACTTTTTCTGGGTCCATTTTTAGACCTTCTGTTGAAACTACAAATCTCAAATACACTAACTCTTTCTTCACAAAACTGCACTTCTTCAAATTAATCAACAATTTCTCATCTCTCAGCTTCTCAAACACCGTACGAATATGCATCATATGTTCCTCCAATGTCTTGCTAAAGATCAAAATATCATCTAGGTAAACAATGACAAACTTACCTAGAAACTCTTTCAGAACCTCGTTCATGAGCCGCATGAAAGTGCTCGGTGCATTGGTTAGCCCAAAAGGCATAACTAACCACTCATACAGTCATTTCTTTGTCTTGAAGGCAGTCTTCCATTCATCTCCTTCTCTGATCCGAATCTGGTGATATCCACTCTTCAGATCTATCTTTGAAAAATACACAGCTCCACTCAAACAATCCATAATATCATCCATTCGTGGCAATGGAAACCTATACTTGATTGTGATCTTGTTTATTGCTCTGGAATCTGTACACATCCTCCATTCTCCATTCTTTAGCACTAATACCGCTAGTACGGCACAGGGACTTAGACTCTCTCGAATCAACCCCTTCTGCAATAACTCATGTACTTGTCTGTTCAACTTTTCACTTTCTGCTGGTGTCATTCTATGTGATGTCTTGTTTGGCAAACTGGCTCCTGGAATCAAATTCATCATATGACTGATCTTCCTTACCGGTGGTAATCCATCAGGTACATTATTAGATACAATATCTTGAAACTCATTCAACAAATCTACAACCTCTACAAGTACATCATCTACTTCCTCTTTACCAACTTTTGGAATTAAAGCAAAACACACATGTTCATGTCTCATACCATCTAGGAATTTTCTTCCATCAACAAATGTTATTCTTGCATTACCACATACCTTTTCTTCGGTCTCCTTCAATGGTTTTAGCTTATGTCGCACTCCGTCCTTTGTCGGGGAATAGGTATTCGCATGACCATCGTGTACAACACATCTGTCAAACTGTCACAGTCTACCCAACAACATATGACATGCATCTATAGATATGATATCACATAGTACCTCATCTCAGTACCCACTGATCTTGAACTTTACTACGCACTGTTCACTGACCATGACCTTGTGGTCATCCTGCACCCAAGCAATCCAATATGGATGTGGATGTTTCTGTCTCTTGAGCTTCAACTTTGTCACCATCTCTTCTGACACCAAATTGTCAGTGCTTCCACTATCAATAATCACATCATAGCATTTACCCTCACACTTGCATCTAGTGCGAAACAGACTCCTCCTTTGTTCAGGTTCATTCTCACCACTCAGTAGGACTCTTCTGTTAATCAGCGTTTCTCCTCTTTCGGCATCTTCTGAATTTGATGATCTGACATCTTCATCTACATGTGCAACTCTGGTCTAGCTTTCATTCCTCCTATCTGTCCTTCCTTGGCATTGAGGACATTCAAATGCCTTATGACCTTCTCCACAGTGAAAACATGTTCCACGGAAGCCTCATTTTCCTGAACCTTGTCCTCTTCCTCTTCTTCTCTGATCTCTATTATTCTGATTTTGGAAACGATTAGAATTGTTTCCTCTCTGATTTTGACTGCTACTGGCCTCATCCTTCTTTTTTGAATCTTCATTTCGGCCTCCATATGACCGTCCACCAGATCGTCCACCACGACCTCTTCCATTTTGTCTGCTCTCAAACTTCTTATTCAGCTTTTCCTCCACTTTTAGGGCAAATTGGTATGCCTCTTCAATACTGTTCATTCAAACCAAATTCAGCTCCTAAATGCTTAGCCTCAACCCATTAAGGTAACGAGCAACTTTCTCCTTATCAGCTTCCGCGTGGCCTGTTCTGATAAGGATTCGATAGAACTCCTCTGTATACTCCTGAATAGATTGTCCCGCTTGCTTCAAACTTTGCATTTTCTTTAGTAGGTCAAGCTCATAATCAACAGGGATGAACCGTCGCTTCAATTTATCCACCATCTGATCCCATCTTGTGATTTTATCTTTCCCTCTTCTATTTCACTCCAATTGAATCTCTTGCCACCAGATTTTCGCATGACCTTTTAGTCTGGCCTTCACGAATTTGACCCTATCAAGACCCTCAATATCTTCATACTCAAAATATTCTTCACATTCATTGACCCAATTGATCAATTCTTTTGGGTTAAGATTTCCAGAAAATGTCGGAACCTCGATCTTAGGTCTTTTTCCGATCTTGGAAATGGCCCGAAAAAGCCTTTCTTCTTCTCAATTCAAAATTTTGCCTTCTTCTTGATCATCATTTCCTTCTTCGACTTCATCCTCACTTTCATCTTTGACATTAAGATTCATTCCTCTGCGAATCTCTTCTTGCAATGCTCGCACTTGTCTCTGGAGCGCTCTAACCTCAGGTGTTACAACATCAGCTCTTCCACCATGTTCCCTTCGTGGAGGCATTTTCGCGATACGTGCTGAAATCTTAACCACAGTCCTAGTGCAAACTGCGTCACAGTCAGCAATCTGTTTACACAAAAACCCTAACCCACGATCCTAGTGCAAACTGTCTCACAATCGGCGATCTGTTTACACACTCAGGAACTCCTGCTCTGATACCACTTGATGAAGGGTGCTCCCCTTAATACCACAAACACATAACAAAAACAGAGAAACAACAACAATATGCAAGAACAGAAAATTGGCTTCTTATTATCTCTACAAATGTGGAATTACAAACTTTCAGAATTACAATATGCAAAGCCACATGGGCATTCCCTTACAATATTTTGTAGGACAAAGCCTCAAATCAATACCCAGATATACTACCCAGAACTGCCTTAGACAACACTACAGGCTTTTTTTATATAGGCATTTTCCACTACCCGAGAAGGTTCCAGAAATTTAGCCCTTAGGGCCGACCAAACTTATAATTATTTTATTTTTCAATTTATTACATCAGAGTCGGCTCAAAATAACTTTTGAAACCCGAACATAAATTTTGAACAAAAATTATTTTCTGTCATTTTAGGTGACCTAACTTCCGGAGACCATAAGTCATCACCAATTGACCCGATTGACTATTATAACCCCATTTCGGAAAGGCCACAAAGTGCTCTACAGGCTTGACTTGCGCAAGCGCTTGTCACCCAAATTTTTGACTTCATCTGGAGCCTCTAAAGCTTTCAAAACTGAGTTCAAAGTTTCTGTACCCTGCTGCCACTATCGAAAATCTTCAATATCTTCAAAACTAGACCTGATCTAGCCATGAAACTTTACTGGCAGGCTGATATGACTGAGATGAACCTCCACATGTAAAATCATAACATTCTGAGATTTATGACCAACTTACTAAAAACGACAAGTTTCCATAAATAGCAGCTCTGCACAAGATAGCCCTTATTGAATACAAAAACATAAATATTTTTGGGTGATGCAAGATTGCTCTTACACTTAGGATGCTCCTGCATCAAGGAGACACGCATTGGAATTAGAATCAGAAGAGGAGGGAAATGAGGACATTGATCTTCCTCTTAGAAATTACATGATTAAAAAAAATAGCAAGAAACCCAAAAAAAAATGATTGTAATTAACATTTTTTGCTAATGAAAAAACGTTGTCTTAATGGATGTAATTTTGTACTAGTAATGTTGATGAATGATGTTTAATGAATTCTTCATGAATGTTGTGTGTTAATGAATTTTATGTGTTAATAAATTATTCATGAATGTTGTGTGTTAATGAATTTTGTGTTAATGAATTATTTATGAATGTTGTGTGTTAATGAATTTTATGTGTTAATGAATGTTATCATGTGATTATAATGATTGAATGTTATATTTCAAAAATGGATGAATGAATGAATGTTATTAAATGTTAATGGGGAATTTAGAGTGATGTTAGGAGGCGGAGGCGGGGGCGGGGGCGGGAGGCGGGGGGGGGGGCGGGGGGGGGGCGGGCGGGAGGTGCCAAATGAGCTTCCACCTTCACGTGGTTGGCCTTGTTTAGTAGAGAATATTAAACTATTCTCGAAACCAAGTGAAGCTCAAACTTTAAAGACAAGCTTAGAGTTAATAGTGACAACCAATTAGCAAGTCGAAATGAAGTTCTTCGTTACAAGTACCTTTTTAGTTTTTAAAGCACAATGTCATGTTTTAATATTGTGTAATTTTTTTTTTAAGTCAAAGTATTCTTTTACTATAAGAACATAATTTATGACCATTTTAGTAACTATTTTAACATCGCTTTATGACAAATTCTGTTTTGGCAAAGATGGCGATAAGTGGTGCTGTCTATTCCTTGGGAGATTGGATTGCACAGGTCTGTATCTCAAAATCATTTGCATGTGGCAGAAATGCATACTTACAACCATTTCATTCTACATTTAAAAAAATTGATGACACTCTAGACACAAAATAATGCTCATGCTGTTGACTTGACAGTGCTATGAAGGCAAACCAATTTTTGAATTTGATCGAACCCGGATGTTCAGATCTAGTCTCCTTGGATTTAGTCTTCATGGTTCTTTGTCTCATTATTACTATCATCCTAGTGAGGTAACACCTTTGCCTTCTTTCTTAGTCTCTTATAGTTCATACTTGTTTCATTTGAATAATTTTTGAGTTCCTTGCAAAAAGGGTATGACAAACAAATATGGTTATACAGGCTCTATTTCCTTTACTTGAACTTGATGTTATGATTTATCATTTGACATTTTAATATTTTGATGTTGAACTTGAAGCATATGATGATACGATGGTATGATCATGATGCTATGATTACAAGTTTATAATGGTGTTTTTGTTGTTTATATGATATTATGTGACATTCTAATCTGGATTCATGCTTATAGCCTATATTCATTCATAATGTTTCTCCAAATCATCCATTTGTTGCTACATCTTTGCTATCAATTTGTCTGCCATCTTCTATTGAGATTATGGAGATAAGTAAGATCAAGGTTCATGAACTTCTAGAGCTTACTTTCTCCATGTGGACCTTGTGTGAGTAGATATGCAAAATTTGAAGAAGGATTTAGATGAGCAACTCCAATACCACTAGGATTTGATAGACAATAACAAGGTGCTCTGATGCTATTGACCTGAGGCCAAGTTGTGCTTGAAGGACAACACACTCAAATGAATTCACATTTGTTATAAACAAAAATGAATATCATCTCCCTAAAATCCCCTTTATTTCCCTTTGCATGGGTGAGCTTTGATACTACAAAAAAGAATTATATTGACCTCAAGTTCACTGTTTTAGTGATTTTCATTTTATCTATTCAAGCCATATACACTTTTGGAAGCATCTTGCTTAGATTTGAGTCAAGATAGATAATTTTTGTTCACCTATTAAAGCGACTAGGGTTACTCTAATTATTTGATTTGAAGCTACAGGCAGCGTATATGCTTCCTGTCAATTTTGAAGAAGTGGCAACTGGTATTCTGAAGATTATGAATAATTTGGCTCACTTGAATCTTACTGTTGTACAAAGTATGCTGGTGAGTTGTGTACTATTTTGAGTAACTAATCAACTAAAATATTCAATGTTTCTTTACTCTTCTAAAGACATTTATTTGTCGTCTTGCAGAAATTATCTTCTTTATTATTTGGATTTGATTATTTCATCACCATTTAACATATTTTAATAGCTATCATCAATTAAATATTATTAGGCTTCCATGTATACTAGTCAATTAAAGGATTCAATATGCATGATTTGAAATATATTTTTTTTATTATAGTGTAAAGAAACATTCTGATGCAAAGGTGGTGTGTGGTATCCATCTTCATCATATCAGATAGCAAATCCATTCCACTTTGCAATAACTTCTTTACCTCAATGTCCCTCCATGACTTGTCTCCCAAGTGTACCTAGTTCCTCCTAGACACCATATCTTCACCCAAAGCCCCAACCTTTGTTCTAACTTCATGAAACACCTCCATATAGCCTATCTACCATGTTTCATCAACCCATTAAGTCTGGATCACTCATCTTCTATCCAACACACACAATCAGTCCTTGAAGCTAGTAGCCCTCACCAGTCATTAATTTGACTTTTCCACCAACTTTCCCCAAACAACTAAGGAAACTAATACATGATTTTGATACCCTTTTGGGATCTTTAAATCCTTTGAAAGTTTTAGCCTATGCTCCTTTGGACCATACCCAAGATCCAATACCCCTAGCTTATCCTCACTAGGCCTAATTCTCCACTTTTACAAAGCAGCCCCTAACTCCAGTTGCTCCCATGACTCCAAATACTGAAACAGTCTTTCTAGAGGTTGAGAAATAATGGATTCCAAACTTGCAAGGTTCTACCCTTCACCCAACTCATTTGCCACCAAACCCTTGGTTCTAGGGTCACTAATCTAGGGCATGTTCAACAAGACCTCTAAACTCACTCCCAAATTAAAACAATAGCACAAACACTTCATAAATGATCCCCCCATACACATTCTGTCACCAAATCTCCACTTCCATGGATCAAATCACTTTCATAATGACTGGTGTCTCAATCCGGGCTTAGTCTCCATCAGCAAACAACCAACTTTTGTGGTTCTTCCAACAAATCTGCACTCCACTGCATACAATTCAGTTAGCATAGCTTAGTTAATTCAGTTTCTTTATTCTGCATTGCATTTCCTGTAAGTCTTAAATTATATTTAGTCTATTAGTGTCATTGATTGCCTTAGCTCACCAAAGTGTTAGTAGAAGTGAGGTGGTGTTGGGCCGATTCATCTTTGAGATTTCAATCTTGAGGGTGGTAAATTCCCTTCTCCACAAGCACAAAAGATAAGACACTACCTCAATGAACAAGCAGTAGACAAGACCTACAGATTTAAACCTCATCAACTCACAACAACCGGATTATGAATTAGAAAAAATTGCTTTTAAAGTTGAAATACTCTTAAAGTTGGTGTTGCAACAAGCACTCATCCAACAATGACAAGTCATGGCTTCAATACTCAAATAACTCACCCTTCCAAAGCTATTGTTCAAGGATAGTTCAATATGGTTGACCTATTGAAATGCTTACTATAACTATCATGGATTGATGAACAAGTTATCACCAATGAACCAAAGTTTGATTAACCTATAAAACTGATTTGGCAGCTTGTTATAGACATTGCAATGCTAATTGTAATGTATATAAAATAACCCGATTGAATGAGTTGATTTCATTTGGAATGATATTGATGTCTCTTTAATATGCTACAAAAGGATGTGAATATGAAAGACTGCAACTCTTCACTAATCCTTAGTAAATCAAACCACTTAGCAATTAATTATTTAACTCTTGGCAATCACGATTCACACCTTTTATGTTAATTGGTGCTTAATGCATTGTTTCATCATCTTATCTTTTGCATGCGATTAACTCAATAACTTCTCCTTTGATTGGCGATTATGGAGATTTTATGCTTTATGCTTATGTCGATCTTGATTAAGTATATGTATCACTTGATGTTAACTCATAACCTCATTAATATAACAAGTCACTCTTATGGAAATATCGATATATGGATTGCAATCTGCTATTGGCAATCTTTGTGATATATTGTTGTTATTAATATCAAGATCATCTGCTTGTTATCTCATAACTATTTTGTATTCATGGTTTAGTTGTTTTGATTCAAGTCTTGAACCCATGAACAGAAGAGTAGCACTTATATTTAAGACATAGTTGATCACTTGGTTTTCTAATGTACCGTTCATGTATCAAAGTGGTGTTGTCAATGGTACCATGCTTACTCTTTCACTCTTATCAACAATGGCATACAATCTTTTCTCTTGATATCAAATGATCTGTCTTGTTGTTTATTGTGAAGTCTTATAAATAAGATGACTTTCATAGATATGATATTAGTTCAACTTTGATTTCCTTGATGCTATTCTTATTCATATTTACTGCCAATTACTTACATGGTTCATAAAACATCCTTCGATATTGACTAGCTATTTGTAACTATTTAATGCTATGTACAATTGATAGTTCTACTTCCTAACTAACTTGAAAGTGTCCTAGGTCTGCCTCACCTGGTCCAAAACATGTGTTTTATGCTTGTTTGGTTTCATGGATATGATGGAGACATCACAGTTTAGAAAACTAAACTAAGACCTGAATGCAAACTTTTTGATGCTAATAGGTAAGTCCCAAAATATTAATCAGATTTTGTTTCACTAGATTATATTACAGCTACAACAAAATAGATGCAATCAGGAATACTTTAGATTTTGAGACCAGTACTAGTCATTCATTAAAACCATCTAATAATCCAGATAAATAAACAACTATTGTTGAACTTAAGTTTGTAAATATATGGTTCAAACAAACCTCATCAAATATTAATATCAACAAATTTTAAATGGCTTTGAGAAGCAAGAAACCATGCTAACATTCATGCTGCATTTGACATTGCAATGCTAATTATAGACAACCAATATATTCAACTAAAAGTAGGAATATATTGAAAATGGTGTACCACATTTTTTTTTAAGCAAAAGTTTGGATTGGTCGCAATTTTGACCTTTACACTGTACTATTTTCGACCAGAATGCTATACATTCGATGGTGGATTGGTCACAATTTCGACCTTTACACAGTACTATTTCGACCAGAATGCTATACATTCGATGGTCTGTTCGACGAATGAGGGTGGATAATTCAAGGACATAAAGGTTGATATTTCGACCTTCACACCAATTGACTTCGACGAGGTGATGGTGTTATTCTTCTAGTTCCAAGGGATTGTTTCAGTGGATAATTCGACGACTTATCTGGTCGAAATTGCGACTATTATTCACCATGTAGAAAATTCGACGAAAAAAGATCAACGACAATTTTAGTCGTCTATTCAACCAATTGTTGTAGAAAATTCGACCAATGCTCGTCAAAATTTAGGGTAAAATTTACTAATGCGGCACTTCACCTACCCAAAATAGGTCATCATGAATTATGCTCAGTAGAACCTTGATCCATTTTGATTCATAGAACTCATATGTCATAGCATACTCCACTATAGGGTGATTATTCCACCACGCATACTCATCCATGAAGGTTTTGTCTGGTTTTAACATAGTTTCCATGTGCGCCCGTAATCTGTCCAATCCAACTAGTTCTTTCTTACAGTAGATGTATGCCCTAATGTTCTCGACATGCATAACACCCATAGGCGTGTGGGAGAATGCCCCTTCTAAATCATCTAGTGTTGATTTAAATGGATGCCTCTTAAACACATATCTTTTCTTTTCTACAACATCAAATACTATAGGAGTAGCCATCACTTACTTGTATAATGATTTCTCAAAGGTTTCCAAGAGATTCTGAATCGGCGCGATGAACTAGGGTTTCTGCAACCGATTAAATGCACAACAAGTCACTTGATGAATCAAACTGCAATCCTTCTCAATCAATTGATAGGGCTCTTTTGCTCTCAAAATGCTCTCAATTTGAATGCAATGAGAGATCTTCTACCTTCTGTGTACTTTAAAGTAAAAAATCTGCCATTAATGCTTGCCGCGTAAACTAGGTTGTCACTTGAAATTTCTAACTTCCATTCTAAAAACAATCAGCTAGTGCACTCTTGCACGAAACTTCCTCTAGTCTCCAAAAGCTTAAGTCCAAAGGCGCATACTCTGAGAGTGAGTATACCAGTCGCGCAGGGGCCTAGAGCTAAATTAGCTCCCCCTATGACCCTGAGGGCCATTCATCCAGATGTAGAGGGTGTGTCCACTGTGGATGCATCCAATACATACTCATCAACCTTGTCCTTCTTTGCTTCTGACCAAATCAAGCTCTCATCCTCTAAAGCTTTCACAAAATTAACTTCTCCTTCAGGATCCAAAACTGGTTCTTCAAGCTTTTTAGGGCTTTCCTGACCTTGCGTCGTTGATCTACAAAACTTTGAGATGTGTCCAGCCTTGTTACAAGAGTGACAAATGATTGGAGGCCTTATATTCCTCGACGCATTAACATGAGTCACCATTTTACATTGTTTAGCTGAGTGACCATTATAGTTACATATCTGACATGTAACATTCTGAGAACTTCTTACATTTGACTGATTCCAATTTCTTTGATTGTACCGAGTCTTGTTCTTTTGACTTGTCTTGCAATTCATAGCTCTATGACCAAATTTATTGCATGAATAATAGTGACCATTGAAAGGTCTTACCTCTGTATAGTTCCTTGCTATGTGTCCATGCTTGTCACATGCATAACAAGTGCGGTCTACTAGCTTGCGCTCATTATTAGGTGGTTCAATATGATCCTTAGTCTGACTTTTGGTCTCCTTAGTATCTGAGGTGCCTTCTGGTGCTTTTATTCTTGCTCGCATGTTGTCAATTTGATTTTGTGCTTCATTGTATCCAATGCAACTAGTGTCTCCTTTAGCTCTTCTTGCATACAACTGAGATTCTATCAAATTAGAACTGGTGTGTAATTTATCAATGTGATTCTTAGCATCTTTCAACTCAGATTTCAAGCTTTCTTTGTTGTTCCTTAGCTCCAAGATTTCCATGTTTGCTTGCCTCAATTCTTCATTCAGTTGAAGGTTCTCTTTGACCTATTCATCATAGACTTCTTGATTGTTAGTTAGCTTATCATCAAATTCTTCAAGTTGTTCCTTCAAGGATGTATTTTCTTCATTCATCTTTTTGACCATTGTCCCTAGATCACTAGTAGAGCATTCTTTTAAATCCTTTCTTAGCCTTTTGATGACTAATTGAGCATCACTGAGTTTTTCTTTTAGTTTTTCAATTTCTCTTTCAGATTTGTCTAGATCATCAAGAGTAGCTTCAAGATTTCTTTTTAGATGTTTCATTTCTGCTTTGTTCATTATCTCCTCAAGTGGTTAAACTTCTTTGCTGAGGACTAGAGCTCTGATACCAATTGTTAGGAATGGGAACACTGAGAGGGGGGGGTGAATCAGTGTTCACTATATTTTATCTTTTCACTTATTCTTTAAACTAAACTTAAATGCTTAAGTACTCAAATGAACATCCACATAAACATGAAACATGAAATCAACACATAACACCAATATGGTCACGGGGAAACCCAAATAGGTAAAAAAACCTGGTGGGAATTGACATCCACTAATATTCTACACTAGTGTATTATGATCCTTGTTAGAAGATCCTTAACCCTGTTAGGAGTTGCTTTACAATATATTTAGTATAGTAGACCTGGTCAAGGGTCGGACCCTGTTAGGAGCCTTTTACAATAGTCTCTGTTAGGGGAGTGGACGCACTGTCTTAGAGCTCACTGCTCAAGTGGTGAAGGCTACAACCTTCTAATCTCAGACACACACTATATCTGTTGGATGAACTATTACTGTGACACTGCTTGTTAGATCAGTTCCTTTGATGCGCTAATGCTTTGACCTCTTGCAAAGCTCTAATACATCTTATAGTCTCTTCGCACACTTCTGCTCTTCTTATCACAACTCTATCTTCACTTCCATACCGATTACAATGGGCGCATCTCATAATTATATGTGCATACAAAACAAACAACTACGTCGGCCCTTAAACCTACAACGCTTCCAATTGAATTGGCTCAAGCGTGTTTACAAACAAACATATATACATGTCGGCAACCTAATTACAATAGGCGCATAGCCTTTACATCATTAGAATATAACCGCAACTCAAAATGCTAACAGTCGGTTGCTTACTCTATTCTTCTCTGGCACACACTAGCTGTGTAACTTCAACTATCTGTATCTTTCTCATACTTTCATATCTGATCATGCGCTCATAGACTAAGCATGAATATAGTCTAACCAACTTATCTTCCAGGGTGCACACCATAACTCGGTCGTACGCACGTGCGCTGATGCTCTGAGCTTCAAGAACTCTGTACACTATCCAGTCTTCAACACTTAGCCAATTTCTGATCTTCCCATCAAGTGCGCTGACTCCAAGCTGCTACATGACTTTGTTGCCATAATGACAACACTATACCAAGTCATATACACCAATATAGCCAACTTGCCAACAATGAACAGGTAAGACCTTTAACCTATTATTGTCCCTTCCTTTGCTTACCGGTTGCACATTATCCTCGGTTGTGTTGTTGACATCGGTTTGCAGCTTTTCTCCCTCTGTGCTTGTTGACACCAATTGTCCTCGGTTGATGGTTGAATCCTCCTTTTCTTGACTGTATACATTACTCCGTTGCTGAGACTTTCCGTAGTGACCAATTTCTTTTGATTATAGTCTTTTATTTCTTGCATAGTGTCATCGGTTGCCAAACCAGCCTCTTTTCATACAGATCTCCTTAGATCTTTAGACTGTAGAGAGATGACAAATATCTATCCTCTTTTGCCAATTAATGACAATACTTGTACCGATAGCAGGCTTACCGGTTACCATCGCTTAATGCCAACACCATCTTGCAAATAATTTTGTCTTCCATTCAAAGACAAAATACATACAATTGAGGAATCACTTCATTCTGTCAATGTTGGATAATTAACAGTTAAAGCTGAAAAATATACATGCAAATGAAAACCCAATAGATATGTTTACAAAGGCAATGACAAGGGAGAAGTTGAACTCCTCTTCATCTTCGGTTGGTCTTCAAGACTAAAAATAATATAAAGAACAACAGAGTCCATGATGCATCAATCTAGTGGTAGCTTCAGGGGTAGTGGTGTTGCTACAAGATCAATCTCTTAAGTGGGAGATTGTTTAGTGTGGAGCCTGATCAGTCCCCAAGTGGGAGATTGTTGGTTTGTGGTGACTGATCAGGAAAGTATTGTACACTCACCATGTATCATAGGGTTAGATCATCAAGATTTTTTGAGTTGACTCATCAAGCATTTCCCTAGGTTGACTCGTCAATAATTTTTAGGGTTAACATGTTAAGCGACATAAGTCTTGTTAAAATGGTTTAGGGTTAGGATTTTTAATATGACAATTTCATAGCTTCTTGCAACGGTATTGAGTTGCAAGGGATTGCAGATTGTAACAGTTTTAAATTATTGGATAATAAGATTGGACTCTATTTAGTGGACGTAGCTCAAGATTGAGTGAACCATGTTAAATCTTTGTGTCTTCTTGTTCTACTTCTGTGTGTTTTATTCCTTTGTATTATTTGTTATATTTTCATGTAACTATTGGATATATGTCTTCTAACCCTAATAGGAAGTTAATGAAGAAAAAGGGGAAATTAAATCACATACTATCTATATATCAAAGGAAATTCTCAAATATAGTCAAAATCACAATAAATAAATTTGAGAATATTCATAATAGTTATAAGGCATTATGTCTAGCCTTATAAAAGTGTAAGGACAATTTTCCAATTCTAGAGCCCATTATGATAGATGGTCACAAAAGAGGGCTACATTGTCTACACTATGCTAGATTACTCAATGCAATGAAAATGCTCTAGAAGCCTTGAGACCAATAGAGAAGAAGGAAACAATTATTGTAATTGAGTTTGGAAATTTGAAGAAGGTCAAGAAGCAAATAAAGTCAAAGATAATAAAAATTCCATACTTTGCATCACTAGACAATTGCAAACATCCTTGATGTTAATCAACAATTGAAGGATTACAATGAATGTAGCTTAAAATTTAATTTATTGATATTTATTATTCTTTCATTTGTTGATTCAAGAAACAAGGTTGATCTCAAAAAAATTAGTATCACCTTGGATAGAGTCATTGAATTGAAGCATGGGTTTGAAAAAATTAGCATGGAGAATAGAGCAATGTTTGATAACAAGTGGAAGAAGCATTTGGCCAACATTCAATAGATCATACTTTTAAGTGTCCACATAAGATCATATACATCAAGTGGAAAGAGAAGTTTTGCAGCCACCTATTTAAATTCTTGTGACACTCAACTTTTTGTATTTTTGGATCATAATGTTAACTTCCAAGGCCATATTTGAGGATTGGAATAAAAATAAATAAATGCAAAATATGATTTGCATTTCAATCGGTCATCTCCAAAGCTACCCTATTTATAATTTTGGAAAGAAGTTAATGCAAGGGTTTTATTTGTAATTAAATTTGTCATCATCAATGCCACCTTTTCCATGTCAACACATCATAGATCTTATCAACTTTTTGAAATAAATTGAAGTTAATGTAAATATTTGATTTTCATTTTAATCAAACTTTAGATGAGAGTTTCATGCCACATCATCAAACAAATTTAATTAGTTATCACTTCATCAAAGCTGATAGAACTTATTTTGGCACGATGTGTAGGTATAATAGGAGGATCATCAATAGTATTAACATCCCACCTACTACCTACAACAAAGGTAGATGTATTTTTATCTTTTGTACGTCTTTTTAGATAGTTTTTTTGTTATGTTGTGACTTCAGGTGATTGCCTACCAAACAGCTTTTGTACATGGCTTGAAGCATGTTGCTCCCTTGCTTTTATAAAAGGGAATTCTAGGTCATTTTGTTGTGGTTTTTCAAAGTCTTAGTTTTAGAGTGTCAAGTGTATTCATGTATAAGTCTTTTCTTAGGTGTTATATCAAAACATTTTTGTAAGTTATATGAAGTATTGTATAAAAAAGTCTTTATTAGGATGAATAGATAATTTTGGGGTGTTTATCTTAGTTATCTTTATTTTCACTATACTCAAACCCTATGAAATTAATAAACATGTTTCTCGTGGACTAACAATTAGCACTATCAAAGGTTGCAACAATCTACTTGGAAACTCTATAATGAAATTGCCTTGATCACAAGTATGATAGGTGCTAACATAAAGTTCAACATCTTTGCACATGTTGGGCCAAAAAACCCTCTTTCCAACAAATCCAATGTCCTTTTCTGCCACAGGTTCCCTACCCAGGTAGAATCATGACACTCATGCATGATCTCTTTGTGGAGCTCTTTCCACTTAGGGATATACAACCTTGTCTCAAAAAAGTACAACAAATCATCCCTAAGAGTAAACCTTCTCATTTGTCTAGCTCAAACTAAGGATAATTTGGTGAGCCTGTAAATCCATCTCTAAAACTTCTTTAACTCACTCCAAGATATGCTCTGCTAAAGTGACTTGGTTGACTCTAGCTTTATCCTACTCCTAAATTACACTAAGCTAGGTCTTGCAACTCAAAACATTAGCAACCATGTTATGTCACCTCAGGTTGTAACCCAATTTGAAATAAAACTTAGCAAGAAAGTTTTTCCACCTATCCTACTTAGGTGTGAGCTTGGCATTACTACTAAAATATGTGGATCTAATGTTATCTATTTTTACAGCAAATAGAAAACCTAAAAGGTAGTGCCTCCTAACTTTGAGGCAATGCATGATAGTTGTCATTTCTATTTCATGCACATAGTAATTTCTCCCTTCGTCCTTCAACTTTTGGCACACATAAGCCATGTGGTGTCCATCCTACATGAGCACACACCTAATTGCAAAGCTTGATGTGTAATTTTGGAGCTCAATTGGTTCACCATACCTTGGAAGAGCTAATATTGGCTTAGCCATGAGCTTTTCCTTGAGTACCATTTTTATCCTTGGTCTTTCTTTAACAAGTCTATAGGTGAACAAGAAATCTAGGAGTAACCAGACACAATGTTTTAGTAGTAATTCACCAAACCCAGGAATTGTTGAACCTCATGTATGTTCTTGAGTAGCTCCTACTCTTGTATGTCCACTGGCTTCTTTAGGTTCGGATGGATCTTTCCATGGCCAATTATGTGACCAAGGAATTGTACCTCTTTTTGGATAAATGTGCATTTCTCTTTCTTCACACAGAGTTGATTGACTCTGAGTATTTTGAAATACTTGGCTAACTACTTTCTATGCTCATCCAAAGACTTACTATATACTAATATATCATCAAAATACACTATGACACATCTATCCAACTGATGCAAGAGCATCTAGTGATGTCAAGGCAATCCTACATCACCCAAAAATATTATTTGTTAGTTTTTTATTGTTGTTTGTGTATTTCTAGATACCTATTTGGGAAAAATAGAAATTCCATCTCTCATAATCTCAGTGTTGTATTTCTAGGTCAACTTCCCACTTTTTAGGAAGTTGCTACTTTTTAGGGAAAATGGACTATTTTGTAGGAGGTCTTGAATTATAAGGCAGATAGGGACATAAATGATAGGGAAGCTTGTAAATAGGAAATTGCACACTTTGAAGAAAGAATCAAGTCAAAATCATTCACTGTTTGAAAGCTATTAAAGTTTTAAGTTTCTAAAAACCTACCGAAAAATCTTTGGAGTTAGGTTTGAGGCATTAAACGGTCTTGTACGGTCCCAAAAATGGGAGGATGGCCATAGGTAGTTCATTAGGCTGTAGAATGCTCAGAGAGATTTTTGATGGTGTAAATTGTTCGTTAATTGAAGTCCTGGATCAAAAGTTATGCCTTCCAAAAGCTGGACCACTTTTCAGAAATTGCCAAGTTTGTTAACCCGATGTAAATTTGAATTTCAAATCCTCTATTTTGGCACCTAACCACCAAATTTCAAAATGTAAATTTCAATTTAGCTCCAAAACTGAAAATAGGTTATTTAAGACCCATCTTCAAGGTGGGAAGACAATTTTCTAGGAAGGAAGATATTATAGGAAAAGGGATTCCCAAAATCTTATAGTGTTGTAACTTGTGAGGCATGTAGGTTGTTTACTAATTATAATGTGCATGTAATAAGAATCTTTCTTTTTTTGTTCTTTTATTTTCTACCCTCATCAAGTGGTATCAAAGTAGGACTTCCTGAGTGTGTAGACAGATCGTTGACTATGAGGCAGTTTGCACTAGGACTATGGTTGTGGGTTTGAGAGATAAGTGTAGAAAATGCCTCCATGAAGGAATCATGGTGGGAGAGTTGCATGTGTGAAAAAAGAGGGTTTTAGAGCCCTCTAGAGACAAGTGCAAGAATTGCAAGAGGAGCTATGTAGAGGAATGAATATTGTGGAAAGAGACGAAAGTGAGGAGGAATTTGAAGAAGGACAAGATGCACAAGAAGTGCTAGAAGTGGCTAGAGATCCTGAGGAGGATAGGTTTTAAGGGTTATTTCCAGGATCGAAAAGAGACCAAAGATTGAAGTCTCCACATTTTCAAGAAATCTTAACCTAGAGAAGCTGATCGACTGGATCAATGATATGGAAGAATATTTTGAGTATGAAGATGTAGAAGATCTTGAAAGGGTCAAATTTGTGAAGGCCAATCTGAAAGATCGTGCAAAAATTTGGTGGTAGAAGGTTCAATTGGAGAGGAATAAAAGAGGAAAGGAGAAGATCACAAGATGGGATCGAATAGTGGAGAAATTGAATAGACAATTCATTCTTGTTGACTATGATCTTGACTTGCTCAAGAAAATGCAAGGGTTGAAGCGAGTGGGAAGATATGTCTAGGAATATACAAAAGAATTATATCGATTGCTTGTCATAATAGGTCATGTAGAAGTTGACAAGGAAAAAGTTGTATGTTACCTTATGGGTTAAGGCCAAGTATTCAGGAGGAGATGAGTCTGGTTAGAATGACTAGTACTGAAGATCCATACTAGTTTTCTTTAAGGGTAGAAGAGAAGTTGAGCAAGAGATTTGAAGGCAAGCAAAGAGGGTGAAGTCAAGGAGGAAGAGGTAGTGGAAGATACATTGAGAATTGAATGAGGACCATAGGAAAAATGAAGATGTGGGTACTAGCCAAAGTCAGAGGACTGATGGTTTCAACTTACCCCATGATCAAACCAATGGAGAGCAAAGAGGGAGAGGAAGAGGAAGGCCTGGACAGGGATCTGGGAGAGGTGGTTTTAGAGGAACTTGTTACCATTACAGTGAGGAAGGGCATCGAGCCTATGAATGTCCACAATTCCAAGTAACAACAAATAGGAGGATTGAGGGTCATGCACGAGTTTCACATGAAGATGAAGAAGCTCAATCAAAGAACTCAGATGATGCTGAGAGAGGGGAAACTCTAGTTGTTAGGAGGACCCTGATAAATGAAGAGAAGGAATTAGATCAGAGGAAGATCCTATTCCACACTAGGTGCAAGTGTGAGGACAAGTGTTGTGATATGATTATTAACAGTGAAAGCACTGATAATCTGGCGTAAGAAGGAATGGTCACAAAGTTAAAGCTAAAAAGGGAAAGACACCCACATCTATATCGAATTGCTTGGTTGTAGAATGACTACAAGGTCATGATCAATTAGCAGTGCTTGGTAAAGTTCAAGATTGGAAGCTACCGAGATGAGGTACTATGTGATATCATACCCATAGATGCATGTCATATGTTGTTGGGGAGGCCATGGTAGTTTGACAAGCATGCTATACATGATGGTCATGCAAACAAGTCTATTCTCTAGTAAAGGAGGGAATTTTTCATAAGCTAAAACCCTAATAAAGGCAGAAGAAAAGGTATGCAGTAGTTCTATAATATGCTTTATTTATGGGAAGAAATTTCTAGAAGATATGAACATGAGCATCTGTGTTATTCTTTAGTTCCTAGAATGGATAAAGAGGATGGTAGAGAAGTTCCAGTAGCTTTTTTGGGTCTGTTGAATGAGTTTCAAGATATTTTATCTAATAATGTCCATAAGGGATTACCATGAGTATGGAGGATCAGTCATCAGATAGATTTAATCCCTAGAGCTAGTTTTCAAAATAAGGAAGCTCATAGGATGACTCCTGAGAATGAGGAGTTGAATAGACAAGTTCAAGAACTATTGAGGAAAGGATTGATTCGGGAGAGCCTGAGTCCATGTGTTATACCTGCAGTGCTAGCACCAAAGAAGTATGGGGAGTGGAGGAAGTGTACAGACTCTAGGGCCATAAACAAGATAACAATCAAATACAGATTTCCCCTTCCAAGGATGGATGATCTTATGGATTGTTTGAGTGGAGCTCAATATTTCACAAAGATAGACCTTAAGAGTGGATATCACCAGATTTAGATCAGAGAGGGTGATGAGTGCAATATTTCCTTTAAGACAAAAGAAGGCCTATACGAGTGGTTAGTTGTGCCTTTTGGACTGGCCAATGCACCGAGAACCTTCATGTGGCTCATGAACGAGGTACTAAAGGAATTTATGGGCAAATTTGTTAGTGCATTTAGATGATATTTTAATTTTTAGTAAGGCACTAGATGAGCACTTAATGCATAGTCATAAAGTCTCTGTTGAGAAGCTAAGGGGGGAGAAACTTTTGATTAATCTAAAGAAATGTAGCTTTGTAAAAAGGGAGTTAGTTTACTCAGGGTTTGTTGTCTCGCCATATGGTCTCAAAATGGATCAAGAGAAGGTAAAGGTCATTCTAGAATGGACTACCCTAAGGAGTGCTCCTGAGGTGAGTTATTTCCATGGTTTGGCTAGTTTTTATAGGAAGTTCATTAGAAACTTCATTTGTGCACCCCTAACTGAGGCAATGAGGGGGGGTAGAAAAGAGTTTAGATGGACTACAAGAGCTGCAAGGAGCTTTGAACTACTAAAGAAGAAGGTGACAAAGTAACTTGTTTAAGCCCTCCCTCATTTCAATAAGGTGTTTCAGGTGGATTTTGATGCCAATGGTAATTCTATTGGACCTATTTTGAGTCATGAAGGTAAGCTCATTGCCTATTTTAGTGAGAAGTTAAATTATGCAAAGAAAAAGTATTATGTTTATGATCAATAATTCTATGTAATAGTTCAGGCATTGAAGAAATGGAGGCGTTATTTGTTGTCAAAAGAATATGTTTTGTATATCGATCATCAATCATTACAGTGGTTAAATAGCCAAGGTAAATTGAATCGGAGACATTTAAAATGGGTAGAGTTTATGAGAGCTTTACCTTTGTTTTGAAGCATAGAAGTGGGAAATCTAATAGAGCTACAGATGCCTTAAGTAGGAGGCAAATCTTGCTGATAGAAATGCATATTGAAGTGGTTAGGTTTAACAAACTTAAGACCCTATATCTTGAAGATCCTTATTTTACAGAGGCTTGGAAGAGTTGCAAGGAACCTGTTACTATGGACAAGACAAGGTGGTTGCACTACATGATCCAAGATGGAATGTTGTTTAAGGGAAGCCAGTTGTGCATTCCAAGGAGTTCCTTGAGAGAGAATTTGATCAAGGAGAAGCAAAGTGGAGGAATGACATGACACTTTGGTCGAGATAAGACCATTGCCATTATCAATGAACATTATTATTGGCCACAATTGTCATAAGATGTGAAGACATTTGTGCAGAGATTTTGCGTATGTCATATGGCTAAATGAGTCAGTCATAATACAAGACTTTATCAACCATTGCATGTACCATCAAGGCCTTGGGAGGATATGAGTGTGGATTTCGTTCTTGGCTTGCCAATAACATAGAGGGCCAATTATTCAGTATTTCTGGTGGTTGAAAGGTTTTCAAAGATGACACATTTCATTCCTTGCCAAAAGACTCATGATGCAATTCACATTGCTGATTTATTCTTTAGAGACGTGGTGAGATTACATGGTCTTCCAAAGAGTATAGTTTCAGATTGTGATACAAAGTTTGTTGGATATTTTTAGAGAACCTTGTAGAAGAAATTGAAGACATAGTTGAAGTTCAACTTTGCACACCACCCACAAACTAATGGGCAGACTGAAGTAGTGAATAGAAGTCCAAGTAACCTGCTAAGATGCTTAATGGGAGACAAACCCAAGGGATGGGACTTAATCCTTCCACAGGAAGAATTCTCTTACAAGAATTTAGTGAATAGAAGTATTGGCAGGTCACCATTCCAAATTATGTATGGACCACTTTTCGAGAACTACCCAGTTTTTTAACCTGATGTAAATTTGAATTTCAAATCCTCTTTTTTGATGCCTAATTGCCAAATTTAAAAATGCAATTTTCAATTTGGTTCCAAAACTAAAAATAGGTTATTTAAGACCCATCTTCAAGGTGGGAAGGTGGTTTTCTAGGAAGGAAGATATTCTAGGAAAAGGGGTTTCTAGAATATGAGTGTTGTAGCATATGAGGCATGTAAGTTGTTTACTGATTGTAATGTGCATGTAATAAGAATCTTTATTCAGTTAACAAGTCTCTTTCTTTTTGTGTTCTTCTGTAATTTTGTGTTCTACCCTCATCACCAATAATGGCCAAAATATACCATTCGTTAAAGTATTAAAAGTTACTGGTACATTAGTTAGTCCAAAAGGCATAAGTAAGATCTCATAAGAGTCATACCTCATTTTGATAGCAATATTTTATCCATTGCCTGATGCAATGGAAATATAGTAATACCCTTGATGCATGTCCAACTTTTTAAACAAGTGTGCCTCTGCAAGATGATCCAAACTATCAACAATCAAAGGTAATGGGTACTTATTCTTTATACTGAGCTTACTCAACACCCTATAGTCTACATAGATTCACAAACATCCAACCTTCTTTCTTTGGAATGATAGTGTAGTGCTGTATAGGGACTGTCATGGATGATGATAGGCGACCTCAATGAGCTCAACCAATTGTTCTTTAACTTGGCCATTCCGAGTCCAGATAAGTGATAAGGAGTTCTTGTAGGTAGTCAAGCTCCAACTTCCAACTCAGTCTTTGTGATCAACATGTCTTATCAATGCCATCTCTTGTGACAATTTGTCAAGAATTACATCCTTATATGCATTGATGAATTCTTAGACTACACCCAGATTCGAGCTCTCGAAGTCAACCTCCTTGTCCCATCTGCCTAGTAGAGTGGCTAAGAATATATCATCACCACCTTTTCTTGTGGGATTCTTTAAGTTAACAACACTAAGAACTTCGTAAGAATCTCCAACACACACCATTAGAATCATACAAGATCACATTGGGTCCATGGTCATGATGCACTCCAAGTGTAGTGCTATGATTGTTGCGACGTGTCTTATCAACTCTTGCCCCAAGATTAGCTTGAAATATTTCATCTCAATAGCCACCAAATTCACAGGCTCTTACCATGATCCAAGTCTCATTATTGCACCTGTGTTGTCTTCAATAACCTTCTATGTAGAACTATTAACCACTTTGAAGATCATATGTGCAACTTCCATCCTTAGAACAAGATTATTTGCCTAGTCCACTACCATGTAGTTGTGGGTAGCACGAAAATCCACCGAGGTGAGGAATTTTCTTGCCCCCAAAGAATGTTTCAACATAACACAAGTCATGATGACCACCAACTTTGGCTACAACTTGAACCTAGAGCCTCTTGCATCGTGTTGAGAAACTATAAAACACCTATTTATAGGATCTTGCCTTCGAATAAAGCAACATTAACTCAAGCTCTTTTGGGGCATTCCTTTGCCTAGTGATTGGGTATGTCATAAATGACACATTTGCATTATTTTTCTTTCTTTTCCTTTGGAGCTCAGTGGTGCAAGAGAACTAAGAGGTCATGATAGACCTAGAATGCCCATGAGGCATGTTTAAATGATGTAAGGATCATTTATGACCTAAGGATAATTTAATAAGGTTTATAAAGCCAATATTATGATGTTGAGCCAAAATTCTCATTTTTGTGCAAAGTAGTCATGTTGACAAAAGGTTGTCAAAATTGCTCAAATTGGAAAAATGATGTAATTGCAGTGTCTAGGTTATGGTTTAAGTTGTTTTGTGGCTAAAATAAATCCTCTTGGGTGGGTCAAATGGGTTTTGGGTTAATATGTTAAAAGTTGCCAATTTTGAATTCAAACTGTAACGACTAGTTGGCAGTTTGGTAGTTTGGAAGTTTTGGACGTTTTGGAATGAAGAGCATGTTTAAAACCTCTTCAATCATGCCCATGTGGGGTTGTTGAATGTGGAGAGGATTTGGGAATGTAAAGAGAACAATAAATTGATATATAAGGAGTCATGGTTCCCTGTAACCTTGAGCAAAATCTAAACATTTATTGCTTCCCATTTCATTATTTCCTTTGTGTGAGAAGTAACTCAGATGATTCCTTAAAATTGTAACAATCATTTGAACTAATTTTGAAGATCTTTGTCTCTATATTTGATCAAATTACCTTGACTATCCCAAACCTTGTTGTAGGTGATTGTTTCTCATTGATTTTGGGAGTAAAAATGGAAGTATAGGAATCATTCCTCTTTATGTTGTCATTTCTTAAGGAATGAGTCCCTATCATGTATTATATCACATCACACTAATAAGAATGCAAGAGTAAGGGTTTTTATGAAGGTGATCGCCATTTTGGAGTAAGGTTGCTCGAAGAAGGGACATGATTGTGAGGGGACAATATTGGGTCTGAAGATCTACCTTAATAAGGGTACCATTTTCTAATGGAATGTGTTTGTACATAAAAAATACATGGTGGACCAACTTTGGTTGAAGTTTGGAAGTGTTTGGAGAAGACCTTTTGAGGAAGCCCTAGTTTTAGTGAGGGTTTGATAGATAACCTATCAAATGGGTATGACTAAGCAAATGGGTGTGAAAATCCTTTGATTTAGATCATAATAGAAAACTACCCCTAAGTTTGGAGTCTTGGATCAAAGTTATGTTGGTAGTTGCTTTGTAAATGTGGCTAATTAGGCCTATTTGAAGGGTTGGCAGGGTATTATCTGTATAGTTGGTCCAAAGGAGTGATATGTGAGTTTGGGATATATGATGTGCCTTGATAAAGGGTGTCTGAATATATAATTTATTTGTCAAGTATTTTGGGAAGTTTGTGAATTAAGTCTGAAAAATAGGTTTGAAAAGGCTACTAGAAAAGGCCTAGTTTGAGATGGGTAAGAGTTACTTGAAAGATCAGTGAATGAATGTTCATAACTAGTTAGGACATGTTGAATAGGATATGAGGAGACCCTAGGAGGGGTTAAGTCAAGCATTTGAGGTTTAGGGTTGAGTAGTGTGTTTGTAAGGAGCCTAGTGAAAGGAGAAAGGTGAGATTACCTTGGAGATTGAATCCTTTGTTTGAGCATATCAATTGTATTTTGGGTTGAACCTTGAAAGTTCGATAATACCTATACATCGTATTGCTATTAGAGCAAGGAAGTAGGTCCATGCAGGTTGGTAGAAGGTTTGGGAGTGAGAGGCTAGTATCAAGATACCTCCTAAAGTTAGTGTTGTTGTTGATAGAGAATTGAGAGCCCTAAGAGAAAGGATGGAAGCCATAGAGGCTAGGGAAAGAAGAAGAGGAAGGAATGTTGAGGAAGACACTGATAATGAAGAAGTTGGGAGTGAAGGAGGATAAAACCCTCTACAAGGGGAAGAGTTAGACCCTGAAGATGTAAGGATGGAAAAATTTATCAAGGCGGTTACAGTTGGGGATTCTAGAAGCAAGTCATATTTGCTTATGTATGGTGGAAAAATGGATGGAGAAGAACTCATTGATTGGTTTGGTGCATTGGATCACTACTTTGAATGTGAGGATGTTTAGGATAATCAAAAGGTGAAGATTGTTAAGTCAAAATTGAAGGTACATGCTCTTTTATGGTGGGATTGTGTGCAAGCTGAAAGATGGAGGAATGGGAAGCCCAAGATCACATCTTGGTATAGAATGATGGACAAAATGAAGGAGAAATTTTTGCCTAATGACTACAAGGTGTAGTTGTATAAAAAGCTTCAAAATTTGAGACAAAAGGACATGGATGTCCAAGCCTATATTGAAGAGGTTCACAAGCTTGACATAAGGGCAGCACGTGATGAGGATGTGGAGGAAAACGTAGCAAGGTACCTAAGAGGACTAAGATTCGATATCCAAGATTAACTTAGTCTCTCTACACCTAGGACTGTTGAGGAGTGCTACAAGTTGGCCATCAAGGTTGAAGAGAAGTTGAAAAGGATACAAGAAAGGCAAGCAAGTGGAAGAGGAAACAATGGCAGGGGTAGAGGAACAAGGCAATCCCAAGAGAAACCAAGGGATACAAACAAAGGCAAGGAGAAAGTTTATGATTCAAGGAGAGACTTTAGAGGATCTAGGGGTGGAGGAAGAGGATCTGGAGTGTTTACAAGAATGTGCTACAATTGTGGAGAGGTTGGGCACCCTTTTTATAAGTGTCCTAAGAAAGTGGACAATGCTTCTACCAGTGATGGAAGAAAGAATGAAAAGAGGATTCAGTTGGTTCAAGAAGAGAGAGTTGGTAATGTTGATCCAGTACTTGAAGGCGAGTTCCTGATGTTCAAAAGGGGTCAAATGCAATAGCGAGTGTAACCACAGGTATCCATCTTCAAAACTCAATGCAAAATCCAAGGTAAATTTTGTAGAATGATAGTCAATTCAGGTTCTTTTGATAATTTAGTTTCTTAAGAGATGGTAGAGACATTGAATTTAGAGAAGTTACCACATAGTAGACCCTAAATAGTAACTTGGGTGACTGATGATCAGAATCTTGTAGTCCAAGAACAAGCTTATGTAGATTTTTCCATTGGTGACTAACATGATAAAGTTTTATGTGATATTGTTCCAATGACATGTTTCCATGTACTCTTGGGAAGACCTTGGCAATACATGAGGAGAGCATTGCATGATGGGTTCCATAATACATTTATTGTACATAAAGATGGAAAATGGTTTACATTAACTCCTTTGTAAGATGATCAGTCATTTGAATCAAGGATCATATATTTTGGTACAAAGGAATAATTGAATTTGCAGGTTCCCAAGGAAAAAGGGACTCAAGGTGGGAAATAGATGGGTGGAAAGCAACAATCAATGATCTTGCACACCGAATTTGACAGTGGACCAAGGGTAGTGAGAGGTTTGAAATAAAAGACCTTTGAAAATATGTACAATGGTGTGATTATAGGGGACATAATCTGTCCCATAGGCAGGCAGATTAAGGACAATGGAGGTCCTCTAATGGTGGACAGGTTGAAAGGTCATTTTGACCTTGGAAAACAAAAGATGAAGCAACAACAACAGTCAATACATGACTGTCCAAAACAGGGGTGTAATATTTTTTTTTAAGTCTAATGGTATTTTTGTAGGTTGTGGGATGAAAGAGAAACTCATAAGGAATTGTTATTGCAATAGATGCCCCATAGGAAACCTTCAAGAAGCATGCATGGTGTGAGGACAAGGCCCCTCTTCTCTTGGGACAATAGATTTTTCATAGGGGGAGTATGGAGAAGGAGCACCAAGAGGTCCTAATAGACCTAGAATTCCCATGAGGCATGTTTAAATGATGTAAGGGTCATTTTTAACCTAAGAACAATGTAATAATGCCTATAAAGCCAATATTGTGATGTTGAGACAACATTGTCATTTTTGTGCAAAGTTGTCATGTTGACAAAAGGTTATCAAAATGGCTCAAATTGGCAAAATGATGTAATTGGACTGTCTAGGTTATGGTTCAAGTTGTTTTGTGGCTAAAATAAAGCCTCTTGGGTGGATCAAATGGGTTTTTGGTTAATATGTTAAAAGTTGCCAATTTTGAATTCAAACTCCAACGACTAGTTGGCAGTTTGGTAGTTTGTAAGTTATAGATGGTTTGGGATGAAGAGCATGTTTAAAAACTCTTCAATCATGCCCATATGGGGTTGTTGAATGTGGATAGGAGTTGGGAATGTAAAGAGAACAAAAAAATCATGAATAAGGAGTCACGATTCCTTATAACCTTGAGCAAAATCTAAATATTTTTTGCTTCCCATTTCATTATTTCCTTTATATTTGATTAGGAGAAGTAACTCAGATGATTCCTTAAACTTGTAAAAATCATTTGAATAAATTTTGAAAATCTTAGTATCTATATTTGATCATATTATCTTGACTGTCCCAAACCTTGTTGTGGGTGATTGTTTCTCATTGATTTCGGGAGTAAAAAATGGAAGTATAGGAGTCATTCCTCTTTATGTTATTGTTCTTTCTTGAGGAATGAGTCCCTATCATGTATTATATCACATCACACTACCAAGAATGCAGGATTAAGGGTTTGTATGAAGGTGATCACCATTTTGGAGTAAGGTTGCTTGAAGAAGGGATATGATTGTGAGGGGGCGGTATTGGATTTGAAGATCTACCGTCATAAGGGAACCATTGTGTGACAGAATGTGTTTGTGTATGACAAATACATGGTGAACCAACATCGGTTGAAGTTTGGAAGTGTTTGGAAAATACTTTTTGAGGAAGCCTTAGTTTTAAGGGCATAACAGAGGGTTTGATAAATAACCTATCAAATGGGCATGACTAAGCAAATGGGTGTGAAAATCCTTTGATTTAGATCATAATGGAAGACTACCCGTAGGTTTGGAGTCTTGGATCAAAGTTCTATTGGTAGTTTCTTTGTAAATGTGGCTAATTAGGTCTATTTGAAGGGTTGGCGGGGTATTATTCGTACAGTTGGTCCAAAGGAGTGATATATGAGTTTGGGTTATATGATATGCCTTGATAAGGGGTGTCTGAATCTATAATTTGTTTATCGAGTATTTTGGGAAGTTTGTGAATTAAGCCTCAAAAACAGGTTTGAAAAGGCTACTAGAAAAGGCCTAGTTTGAGTCGGGTGAGAGTTAATTGAAAGATCAATGAATGAATGTCCATAACTAGTTAAGACATGTTGAATAGGATATTAGGAGACCCTAGGTGGGGTTAAGTCAAGCATTTGAGGTTTAGGTTTGAGTTGTGTGTTTGTGATACAAGAGCATCCTGGGTTTAAGGGCAATCTTGCATCACCCAAAAAATATTTTTGGTTTCTTTTCAATAAGGGATATCTTGTGTAGAGTTGCTATTTATGGAAACTTGCTATTTTTGGTAAGTTGGTCATACGAGCTCGGAATGTTCTGATTTCACAGGTGGAGGTTCATCTTAGTCATATCAGGTTGCCAGTTGAGTTTCATTGCCATATCATCTGCATTGGTGAAGTTATTGAAGTTTTTGGATACAAAATCTTTGAGCTCAATTTTAAAGGCCTTAGAGGCTCCAAATCACGATCGAACCCTAGCTAATTAGAGCTTGCACGAGTCGGGCACTGTAGATCATATCCTGTCATTTCTGAAAAGTGGTTATAATAGCCAAACAAAGCTACGGTTAAAAAGTTATGGTCTCTGGAAGTTGGGCTACCTAAAAATATAATTTGTAATTATTTTGAGTCGACCCTAATGTAATAATTATGAAAAATAAAATAATTCTAGAGGTAGTCAGCCTTAATGGCTAAATTTCTAAAACCTTCTCGGGCGGTGGAAAATTGCCTATATAAGGAAGGCTCGTAGTATTTTCTAGGCAGCTCTGGGTAGTAGTTCTGGGTAGTGATTCGAAGCTTGTCTTACAGAATATCGTAAAAAAAATGTCCATGTGGCTTTCCATATTGTAAATCTGAAAATTTGTAATTCCACACTTGTGGAGATAATAAGAAGACCATTTTTTGTTCTTGCAAATTGTCATTGTTTCTCTATTTTTGTTATGTGTTTGTGGTATTAAAGGGAGCACCCTTCATCAAGTGGTATCAGAGTAGGAGTTTCTGAGTGTGTAGATAGATCGCCGACTCTGATGCAGTTTGCACCAGGACCGTGGTTTAGGGTTTCAATGATAAGCGTGAAAATACCTCCACGAAGGGAACATGGCGGAAGAGTCGGAGGTGTGTCACCTGAGGTTAGAGCGCTCTAGAGACAAGTGTGAGCATTGCAACAAGACATTCACAGAGGCATGAATCTTGTCATAAGAGAGGAAACTAAAGATGAAGCCGAAGAAGAAGGAAATTTTAATCAGGAAGGAAAAGGCAAAATTCTAAACTAAGAGGAAGAAAGTCTTTTTGGGCCATTTTCAAGATTGGGAAAAGACCTAAGATTGAGGTTCCTACATTTTCAGGAAATCTTAACCCAGAGGAGTTGATCGACTGGATCAATGAATAAGAAGAATATTTTGAGTATGAGGATGTTGAGGATCTTGATAGGGTCAAGTTTGTGAAGGGCAGACTGAAGGTTCATGCGAAGATCTAGTAGCAGGAGATTCAATGGTAGCAAAATTGAAGAGGAAAGGAGAAAATCACAAGATGGGATCGAATGGTGGATAAATTAAAGCGATAATTCATTCTTGTTGATTATGAGCTACATCTACTGAAGAAAATGTAAGGTTTGAAGCAAGCAAGGAGATCTGTTCAGGAGTATACGGAAGAATTCTATCAAATCCTCATCAGAACAAGCCATGTGGAAGCTGATAAGGAGAAAGTTGTATGCTACCTTCATGGGTTGAGGCCAAGCATTCAAGAGGAGTTGAATTTGGTATGAATGAACAGTATTGAAGAGGCATACCAGTTTTTCCTAAAGGTAGAGGAAAAGTTGAACAAGAAGTTTGAGAGTAGACAAAGCGGAAGAGGTCATGGTGGAAGATCTAGTGGACGGTCTTATGGAGGCTAAAATGAAGATCAGAAAAAGAAGGATGAGCTGTCTAGCAGTAAAAATCAGAGAGGAAACAATTTCAATCATTTCCATGATCAAAATAATAGAGATTAGAGAGGAAGGAGAAGAGGACAAGGATCTGGAAGAGGAGGCTTCTATGGAACATGTTTTCACTGTGGAGAAGAAGGTCATAGGGCATATGAATGTCCACAACGCCAAGGAAGGACAGATAGGAGAACTGAAGGCCAGGCTAGAGTTGCACATGTGGATGAAGATGTCAAATCATCACATTTTGAAGATTTTGAAAGAGGAGAAACCCTGATTAACAAAAGAGTCCTACTAAGTGGTGAGAATGAACCTGAGCAACAGAGGAGCTTGTTTCGCACTAGGTGCAAGTGTGAGGATAAATGTTGTGACGTGATTATCGATAGTGGAAGCACTGACGATTTGGTTTCAGAAGAGATGGTCACAAAGTTAAAGCTCAAGAGGCAGAAACACCCACATCCATACCGGATCGCTTGGGTGCAAGATGACCACAAGGTCATGGTCAATGAGTAGTGTCTAATGAAGTTCAAGATTGAGGGATACCATGATGAGGTACTATGTGATATCATACCTATGGATGCATGTCATATGTTGTTGGGTAGGTTGTGGTAGTTTGAAAGGCGTGTGGTACATGATGGTCGTGCGAATACATATTTCCTAACAAATGATGGAGTGCAACATAAGCTAAAGTCATTGAATGACACATAAGAAAATGTATGTAGTAATGCAAGAATAACTTTTGTTGCTGGAAGAAAGTTCCTAGAGGGTATGAGGCATGAGCATATGTGTTTTGCTTTAATTTTGAAAGCTGGTAAAGAGGAAGTAGAAGATGTACCTACAAAAGTTGCAGATTTGTTGAATGAGTTTTAGAATATTGTATCTGATAATGTACCTGATGGATTACCACTAGTAAGGAGTATCAGTCATCAGATGGACTTGATTCTAGGAGCCAGTTTTTCAAATAAGGTAGCACACATAATGACACCAACAGAAAGTGAAGAGTTGAACAGACAAGTAAATGATTTGTTGCAGAAGGGGTTGATTCAAGAGAGTCTGAGTTCATGTGTTGTACCAGCAGTATTAGCACCAAAGAAGAATGAAGAATGGAGGATGTGTATAAATTCCAAGGCTATAAACAAAATCACAATCAAGTATAGGTTTCCATTACCCCAGATGGATGATATTATGGATTGTTTGAGCAGAGCTGTGTATTTCACATAGATAGATATGAAGAGTGGATATCATCAGATTCAGATCAGAGAAGGAGATGAATGGAAGACTGCCTTCAAGACAAAGGAAGAACTGTATGAGTGGTTAGTCATGCCTTTTGGGCTAACCAATGCACTGAACACTTTCATGTGACTCATGAATGAGGTTCTAAAAGAATTTTTGGGTAAGTTTGTCATTGTTTACCTACATGATATTTTGATCTTTAATAAGACATTGGAGGAGCATATAATGCATATCCGTAGGGTGTTTGAAAAGTTAAGGGAAGAGAAATTGTTGATTAATTTGAAGAAGTGCAATTTTGTGAAGAAAAAGTTAGTGTATCTAGGATTTGTAGTTTCAACGAAAGGTCTAAAAATGGACCTAGAGAAAGTGAAGGTTATCCTCGAATGACCTACTCCAAGGAGTGCTACTAAGGTAAGATCTTTTTTGTTAATATTATTTAGAACAATAGAGAGGGGGCGTGAATCAGTTGTTCTCAGGTCCAGATGTACCAATTGAACTTTTAAACACTTCAACAATTTCAGATCTAATCACCAACACAACTCGGTCTCTAAAGTATATATACCAGAAACATATAACATGCAATCCACTGTCCAAAAGTAATTAACTTGCAGAATTTAGAAACATTCACATCAAAACATTCAAAACATTCACACAAGTATAACACCAAGATTTATAGTGGAAACCCAGCTTGGGAAAAAGCACTTTGTAATATGTTACTGATATTTTCACTTTTCTGAAGTGAGCTTTGTGAAAAGCCAACCTTGTTAAAATTTTACAAACACACTGCTAGGTGTGACCCTGTTAAAGGATTTAAACACTCTGTCAAAAGTGACCTGGTTAAAGGATTTAAGTACATTTCATTAGAATGCCACCTTGATTAAAGGATTTAAATAATGACTGTTAGGTCAACCTTGATTAAAAGATTTAGACTGATACAATGATTAGAAAGTAGTAGTAGTTTCTAATCTAAAAATCATACAACTCACTTTGCAAATAACAGATCCAATTCACACATATATGCTAATTTACTAACTGAATTTCATTTCCATCTCCATCACCGATCTGCTCGGAATTCACTTCAAGCAATCACAACTCTGATCAACTCCTTCACCTTCAACCTTCTGCTTAGACTTATCAGTCAATAACATCAACAACTTCATCATACTCTATAATCTCACACTTAGGTTTTCCTATATACCTCTTTAGTTAGGTAGATCCATCTTTTGTAGCTTAATCTCCTCCGTAGATCCAACATTTAAGTTCTTCATCCTTCCTTCTAGATACATCTTGAAACTTCTCATTGAATCCATAATAAAATGATTTACCATGTATTAAATTCTCCATACAATCAATTAATAAAGTCAACACGATTTACATAACCCAAGAATTCAACTATGTCAGCTGGGAATCTGAATTCTTCCTCCAAATGTAAATTACTGACACTTGGTCAATACTGTGTTCATCTCCTCGGTCATCACTGCGTAACTCGGTCATTTCTACAAACTGTCTTCCTCAGCTAACATTGTCTTGTACAGTAATTTCCTGTCGCTCGGCATAAACTAATGTTCGGTCAACACTAAATTTACTCGGCATATATTGGCACTCGGTCAACACTAACATCACTCGGCTTAAACTAGATTTCTTCACTTTTTCTCGGTTAAGCCTACTTCTTCAGTCTTTCTTCTTACTTAGATAAACAATACATTATCTTATCAATGTGCCAAATAATCAAGTACTCGTTGAAGTATCAAATAACTCAACATTTCCCTAGGTTCTCTTATTATCTCTATTGCCCTAATCATTTTCATCAATCAATAGATATAGTACTTTCTTAGATAGCAACTGTCTTACTAGTTAAGGTTTGACATCAATGACAATACACCAATTGTTTCAATTGCATTTTCCAACACTTTTCATGGTTTGGCTAGCTTTTACAGAAAGTTTATCAAGAGTTTTAGCAGTATTTGTGGACCCTTGACTGAAACAATGAGAGGGGATAAGAAATAGTTTAAGTGGACTATAGGGGCAAATAAGAGTTTTAAATTGTTGAAACAAAAAGTTACAGAACAACCTGTTTTAGCACTTATAGATTTTAATAAGGTGTTTCAAGTACACTGTGATGCTAGTGGTACTGCAATAGGAGTTGTTTTGAGCCAAGAAAGTAAACTTGTTTATTATTTTAGTGAGAAGTTAAATGATGCCAAGAGATAATATTATGTTTATGATCAGGATTTTATGTTATAGTTCAGGCATTGAAGAAGTGGAGACGCTATCTTCTTCCTAAGGAGTTTTTTTTGTATACTGATCGGTTACAGGACATAATAACCTGGCCAAAATAACCTTGGACAAAATAACCTAGCCATAATAACCCGAGGACAAAATAACCCAATCCAAAATAACCTGGAGTCAAAATAACCCATAGACAAAATAACCCCATAAGATTATAGAGAAAGGAAAACAAAATTTATAAATTACAAGTATATTTCTAAAAAAAAAAAATTCAAATTTTCAATTAAAGTGTCAAATTATGAGCAATGCCTCTTATATAATCTAAAATATTATTATTGTCATAACCATCAACTAGTCTTTTTAGTCTTTCTTCGAATTCATGGTATTTTTTCCTACTTGGTTGTGTAGTGTGTCCAACCATATATTTCTCTATTTTATTCTCTTGGTGACCCTGTTTTTTTTTAACTGCTTTGATGAATTTCCAGATTGAGCTATGCGATGATTGAAGCAATTCACTAAATCCTCTATGCCATCCCTTAATAGAATTAAGTAATTTCTTATTTTTTTTACTTGTTAAAAATTGAAGAGGCATTGTATATATTAAAATTATGAAAATTTTCTTGATTCCCTAAAAGTATATTAATTTTTGTATACTTTATAGAAACCCCTAGAAAAATTTAATATAATGTTTAAAAAATTATATTAAAAAATATTTTTTTTAATGAATTTTGATTTCTCTTTTTCTTATCACTCTACACACTCTTCATTCTTCTCCCATTCTTCCTTCCTTTACTTCTCTAAGCTCTTAATTCTACCACTTTATATATCCTCTTAATGCCTCTTCATAATGCCTTTTGACTTACATCTTTTCATAATAACTCTTATTTAGCTTATTCCCAAGAATTTGTCTTTATTTCTATAATTATTTACCATTTTATAAGTTATTTAAGCATATTAAAGATGTTTTAAGGCTATTTTAGGGGTATATAATGGATATATGGTTTAAAAATGACCTAAATATCCTCTATGGTGCCTCACAATCCCTTTTTAAGCATACTAACTTGATCTAGAATGACTATGGGTTATTTTGTCCATGGGTTATTTTGAGCATGGGTTATTGTGACCCTGGGTTATTGTGTCCTTGGGTTATTATGGCGGGGTTATTGTGTCCAGGGTTATTTTGGTCGGGTTATTATGTCTGGTTACCATACTGATCATCAAGCTTTGCAATATTTGAATAGTCAAGGAAAGTTGAATCAAAGACATTTGAAATGGGTTGAGTTTTTGTAAAGTTACACATTTGTTTTGAAACACAGGAGTGGAAAGTCTAATAGGGTTGCAGATGCTCTTAGTAGGAGGCAAATTTTGTTGATAAAGATGCATATTGAGGTGGTTGGGTTCAAGAAACTCAAGAGTTTGTATCTAGAGGATTCTGATTTTGGTGAAGCTTGGAAAGCTTGTACAAAACCTGTTACTCTAGACATAACAAAGTGGTTGGATTTCATCATCCAGGATGGTATGCTATTCAGAGGAAGTCGGATGTGCATTCCACGAAGTTCTATAAGGGAGAATCTCATCAAGGAGAAACATAGTGGAGGATTGGTTGGACATTTTGGCCAAGATAAAACTCTTGCTTTGGTTAGTGAGAATTATTACTGGCTATAGTTGCAACAAGATGTCAAGAAGTGTGTATAGAGTTGCAGAGTATGTCAAATGGTAAAAAGAGCAAAGCAGAATATAGGGTTGTATCTATCATTACCTGTATCAGAGAAGCCATGGGAGGATATTAGTATGCACTTTGTTTTTGGTTTACCAAGGACTCAACGGGGACATGATTCAATTTTTGTGATGGTTGACATATTTTCAAAGATGACACATTTCATTCCCTTCAAGAAGACTAATGATGTAGTTTATGTGGCTGAATTGTTTTTCAAAGAAGTGGTGAGACTACATAGTCTACCAAAGAGCATAGTTTCAGATTGGAACTAAGTTTGTTAGATATTTCTGGCGCACATTGTGGAAGAAGTTAAAGACAGATTTGAAATTTAGCTCATCACATCATCCACATACTGATGGACAGATAGAGGTGGTGAATAGGAGTTTGAGGAATTTGTTGAGATGTTTGGTTAGAGATAAGCCAACATGATGGGATTTGATTTTACCACAGGTAGAATTTGCATACAATAATTATGTCAACATGAGCACTGGTAAATCACCATTCCAAATTGTATATGGAAGTAGTCCAAAAAATGCTTCTGAGTTGAGGAAGATAGACAAAGGAGAGATAAGTAGTGCTAAAGCTGAGGATTTTGCAGAACATTTAAAGAACATCTATGAGGAGGTGAGGAAGCATATTATCAAGATGAATTTCCAATATAAGGCTAAGGCAGATGAGAAAATGAGGCATAAGGAATTTCAGGTTGGGGATGAAGTCATGGTCCATTTGTGGAAGGAGCGATTTTTAGTAGGTACATATAACAAGTTGAAAATGAAAAAATTTGGGTCATGTAAGATACTTAAGAAGCATGATTTAGGAAATGCCTATGAGGTAGAATTGCCTACTCAGCTAAATATATCACCAGTATTTAACATTTCAGATCTTATGGAGTATCATGAAGGGAGTGTTGAAGATGGGTCACTGAAGCACAGTGGAGTATTCTGGCAACTACTTCAGCTACCAAGAAGATTAAGGATATACCGGATAGTCGTGTTGGCAAAAGCACAAGGAACAAGACATATGAAGAATATCTGGTCAAATGAAAATGACAACATATAGAAGATTCATCATGGCTCACAAGGGAGGAGGTTAACTGTCTCGATTTTTCTCTGCACACCTAAGACGTGACATGATCACTTCTCAAATTACCCTGGGTGTCTGATGTAGGAGCATCCTGGGTGTAAGGGCAATCTTGCATCACAAAAATATTTCTGGTTCTTTTCAATAAGGGATATCTTGTGTAGAGCTGTTATTTATGGAAACTTACTATTTTTAGTAAGTTGGTCATACGAGCTCAGAATGTTCTGATTTCACAGGTGGAGGTTCATCTTAGTCATATTAGGCTTCCAATTGAGTTTCATTGCCATATCATCTATATTGGTGAAGTTATTAAAAATTTTGGGTACAAAATCTTTGAGCTCAATTTTGAAGGCCTTAGAGGCTCCGAATTGCGATCGAACCCTGGCTGGCTGGAACTTGCATGAATCAGGCACTATAGATCATGTTCTGTCATTTCTGAAAACTAGTTATAATAGCCAAACGGAGCTATGGCTAAAAAGTTACGGCCTCCGGAAGTTAGGCTACCTAAAAATATAATTTGTAATTATTTTGAGCCGACCCTAATGTAATAATTATGAAAAATAAAAAAAATTCTAGAGGTAGTCGGCCTTAATGGCTAAATTTCAAGAACCTTCTCAAGCGGTGGAAAATTGCCTATATAAGGAAGTCCCGTAGTGTTTTCTAGGCAACTCTGGGTACTAATTTTGGGTAGTGATTCGAAGCTTGTCTTACAAAATATTGTAAAGAAAATGTCCATGTGGCTTTGCATATTGTAATTCTAAAAATTTGTAATTCCACACTTGTGGAGATAATAAGAAGCCCATTTTTTGTTCTTGCAAATTATCGTTGTTTCTTTGTTTATGTTATGTGTTTGTGGTATTAAGGGGAGCCCCCTTCATTAGTTTGTAAGGAGCCTAGCGAACGAAGAAGGGTGAGATTTTTGGAGATTGAATGCTTCATTTGAGCAGATCAACTTATTTTAGGTTGAACCTTGAAAGTTGGATAATACCTTTGCATCACTCAGGGAGGTCTTGTAACCTTATTGGTTCTAGCATATCCATTATGCTTCAGACCTTGATTTGGATTCTTCTGACATGACCCATTACAATGCTCATTCTTCAATCGAATGTTTTTCTTTTATCATCATTATTAGATCACACACCTCCAAATCCCTTGGTAGGGTCACCCTTGTAATCAAGAAGCTCATCCACAATAACAATGGCTTGAGTGAGGGTTTGGACTTGTAACTTGTGAAGTTCTACGTTAGCCTACAATTGAAGGTTCGTCATGAATAGGTACAATTTCTCAAAGTCATTTACCTTGGTACATTCAAAGTCCAACACATGGAATGCATAAAAATAGTATTTGATTTGGTCTGTTTGCTTGAGCTCATCAAAGCAAGTGTGTACAACCCAATCTCAGTTCCCTAGATGAAGCTAATCTTGGAGTGGAGCTTTGAGCTTAGGTTAATTCTTTATGGACGCAACCAACTTCCAAGATCGCTCATCAGTACAGTGAGCTTGCCACCATAATTTGGAACTTACCATGAGGTGGCCTACAACTTTATTGATATGAGCTTCATCAAATAATTTAGGCGAGTTCGATAACATCTCCTCGACATCCCAACAAAAGTTGTTGAGGGACTTGTCATCTCTTTTTCTACCATAAAACCTAATTTGAGTTAAGGTTTCAAACCATGAGAACCCCTTGTGTGAGTAAAGAATGGTGCAATGCTTCACCTTTACAAATGAATTATATTTGTTCCCACAAGATCTCCATCACTTTGCTCACTTTTGTGAGTTCTTTAATATCAACATAATCGGGCTCCAATTTTGTCATGCATTCATCTAGTTTAGAGGCTTCCAATAACACAATCCTTTGTTTAAGGTCTTGTAGCACATTTTAAGTACATGGATGGTGTGTTATAGATCTGCATTTAATGGGCACCCCATTAGTTCCACCATGCTCATCACCAAGATCCTCAAGTTTTGCCATGAACACAGACTTCTTGGTTTGAAATTGAAGGGTCCTAGATCGCATTAACAAATTACACCACCAGAAATAATTTTAAGGATATTTTGGTGAGTCTATGAATTTCTCTTAAGACATTCTTTAACCTACTCCAAGATATGCTATACTAAAGAGACATTGTTGACTCCAGCTTCAGCCTACACCTGAACTATACTAAGTTGGGTCTTGCAACTTAAAGTATTAGTGATCATGTTATGTCACCATTGGTTGTCAACCAATTCGAAATCAAACTCAAAAAGAAACTCTTGCCACCTTGTTTGCTTAGGCATGAGCTTGGCTTGAGTCTTAAAATACGTGGAGCTAACGTTATCAGTCTTTAAAACAAATAAATCACCTAAAAGGTAGTGCCTCGAGTGAACAATTAAAATTTCTTTAAATAGCATATAAAGGTTTGGGTGGAATGGTATGGATCTTAAAGTAGAATTATAGGTAAATCACATATTGAGTGTATTATTACAAGTTAATGGCATTGAGAACTCTATTATATTCATTTATCGTATGCATATTGTATGTTCTCATATTTGACTTTGTAGCTCTAGATAGGCATCAATAAGATGTCTTGGCTCTATATCATAATAGAATCACCATCTAAAGTGATTTTTTTAAAAAATGTAATAATTAAATTTTGTATAGGTTTATATGCTCCTATGATCAACAAATGAGTGAATCCATGAATTGAACCATAATTGTTGCATAAATTTGCTATCCTAGGTCTAAAGAAATGATATTTTTCTATTTTAAGTAGTACCTTATATGTTAAGGTCAAGTATATATTAGGTATTGCATAGGATTAAGCTCTTAGGCCTTCCAGAGGCTAAAGTTCAAATGAATTTTGTTGGTATAATTACATATTCCTAATTATACTTTACTTAATCTTACTTAGGATAATTCATTGCATCGCAGTTTTGCATTAAGACACCTAGGAGTTAGCACCTCAATTAAGCACATGGTGTAGGAGAAATTTCACTTTAGGTGTGAGATCCACCTTTAGTGGACATATCACATTATCATCCTCATCCTATGACACATACTTCATTGCATAATGGAGGATGATCCACATTTGGTGGACATGTGATTACACCTTGCATAGATGATAGCTTATCAGCTTCTTATCATTGTCTCTTATCGCCTTTTCTATATAAGGAGGCTTGTTATGTAATCATTCAATCATTGCATCACTAATACAAGTCTATTCTTGTTTATATCATCTCTCTTGTATTTGTGTTATTCTTTAACCTCTAGATCCTTGGTTCATTCTTTGCTATTTGCAAATTCTTACAAATGTAATTATCGGGTTGATTACTATTTGTTGGCTACTCTCTTGAACCCCTTAAACATAAGAATTCAACAAACATTTAGAGGGGTTTAGGCAATTAGTTGGAAGAACCAACAATAGGCACCTTAGATATGAATGTGTCATTGTTAACCAAGGCTTTAGATTTCATATTAGTATGCCCTACATATCTTTCCCTTTGAAATTTAGCCTAAAAGTTTTGATCAAGTGAGCTAATTGGCATAGACCTAGGTTTTTCTCTTGTTCAAAGTCTGAAACAATGTCTTTGTTTACTCCATAAAATTCTATAGCTTTTGGTTGTTAGATATGTAACTTACACACATAGAAGAGGGTAAAATGTTATGTTTTATAAAGGCTTGCCTAAGTCAAAACATGTGCGGGTGTTTCTACATAAACTACAACAATGTTAGATAAAATAAAGCTTTTTACTGGTAGGGAAGAGACTAAAAACTTTAAAGAAAATTGTTGAATTGATACTTGATACCTTCGATGTAAACGTCTAGGCCTTGAAGCCTCACACAAAGCTTCATGTTGTTTGTTACATGTCAATCTATGCCTTCAACATGGAGGAACACATAACTTGATCACGATTCTTGAAATTGAATGCTTGTTTATAGGCTTCTCCTCAATTGTCTTGAACATTATTGATTGAATTTACTCAATTTGAAATAACAAGAGAGTGATTTCTTATATATGGGAATTTAAATTGGGAGGGGATGTTGTACTTACACACAACTTACATCTCAAGTTTAAATTTTCAAGAGGGCTAGCATGGGGAGGACTTTCCTACTACTTGCAAATTCAACATTTATACTTTTGAATTTGGGCCAAATGGATGGACTGGGTCACTAGGCACCATAATCTATGGGGTCAAAGGTGTTAGGTTTTTTGGCTAAAAAAGGTTACTAAGAAGGGAATTGTATTGAACTTCTAAAAATGGTCATTTGTTAAGCACAATTAGACATGAGTAAGGGGCACGAGGCACAACCACCAAAGTGAGACTAAAAACATTATAAAAAATTATAGAGGAATACAATTTATGACATTATATTTAGGCCCCACTTTGGTAAGAGTATGAACTTATGCTCATACTCTTGGTAAAGTAAATAACAACATAAACATACTATCATCAAGATAGTAAAGAGACAAGATGACACCAAGCCCCTAGGACTTAGGACATTACCAGTCTAAAATATCAAGATAAAAGGAGCACCATGATCAACATATGTAGCACACATGGAGCAGCATAAAAGAACAGAGAAGGGTATGACATCACAGGGCTAGTGAGATCCATGTGAACTTACTAAGAGCCATAAATTACAAGACATGACATCTAATGACCATTAGATACTTACTAGGAGTCATATAAGATAAATGAGTCACACAGGTATATCAAGGTGTGTTCTACTAGTTACTCACACAAGGATGAAGATCTCACACAGGTCTATCAAGGCACATCTTTCCAAGCAAATTTCACACCAACGGAGATTACAAGGAAAAACTTCTATTTTATAGGTAATAAAAAATGAGATTGCAAGATGGGTTTTGCAGTAGCACTAAGATTTTTATTTGATTATTTTTTGTCCCCTTTGGCACCCTACTAAATCATTTGCAAAGAAGGATTGATGGTAAACCTAATATAGATTGCTTGAACCATGAATCTCCCAACACCAAAAATAACCCCAAAAGTAAAGAAATTTCTCAAATATGTTGGATACCATAGTAAGTTCATTAAAGGTCGCACCATCATAGTTGCACCTCTAGAAGAATTACTCAAGGACCAAAAAACCAACAAAGTCACTACATGAATAGAAAAGTGTTAACAACCTTTTGATGCCTTGAAACATAAAATCGCAAAACCCCCATCATCATTTTTCTCTCCTGGTCAATACCCTTCTATGTTCATGTAGACACACCTGACATGACCATAGGGGAAAATTTAGTGCAACCTAGGGGAAGTGGGGACTATAAGGAAACCTTTGCCAATTGGATATTATCTCAAGAAAACATAAACTATACAACTACCAAAAGAGAAGCCTTGGCTAAGGTATACACCTTACACAAATTTTGGCACTATCTGTTATCTACCTCCTTTACATTTTACATTGATTATGAGCCACTCAAGCTTTTATTAAATAGACCATTGATACAAGGGTGGATATAATGATAGATTCTCATGTTTCAAGAATTTAACTTCACTATAATAGTCAAAACCCAAAAGAAATGATTATGAATTAGACTAATTATCAATGAATGATATTGACGGGGAACATGAAGACAGTGATGAAGACCTACATGAATATTCTAGATTACAATGGTCCTAGAAGAATTACATGAATGTGGCTAAGTTGCTATCTATTGGAACATACCCTTCAAACATGAATACCCACAACAAAAAACTATTGTTACAAAAGTCTCTACCATTCACTTTGATTTAAGGAGCCTTCTATAAGAAAGGAAGGGATGGTGTAGTCTAGAGAATCATTCGTGCCTATAAAAGGGAGATAATCCTTAGAGAAGCCCATGAGGGAATATCATGAGAACATAAATGTGGAGATGCTACAACTCAAAAAATGTTGCTATCTGAACTATGATGGCCTAGCATTTACAAAGATAACAAAAAATACACTAAGAAATGTGACATCTACTAGAGAATCAAATAACCTACTATGAGGGAAGACATGTCCCTATAACCGTGTTGAACACACCACAAGATTGAGAGGGAGGGTGAATTGGTATTTGAACATAAACTTTTTCAAACTTGAATCCACATCAAATAAATGTAACCAACTTATCACCAAAGAAAGATAAAGCAATGCACAACATACATATGAACACCAAATTTTTATGTGAAAAAGCCAATAAGGGAAAAACCATGGTGAGGATTAAATCACACCTTATGAACAACTAAATACAATATTATTTTAGGTTCATGGCCAAGGAAGCTCACTGCGCCTGATTTGTCTTGCAGACTAAGATGCACAACCTTAGGGCAAGATACAAAGGACTTGAAAACTGAGTCACACAATCTCAAGGAAAGATGAAAAAAAAAGTACTTACAGGGTGAAGTTCATGGCTTCGAGGCAACATAGAGATTTGCACAAAGTTGCCAAAAGGACACATGGTCTTCTAGTAGGAATATGAATGATATGAAATGAATGAACAAATATCTAAGCATGAAATTATCCTTGAATCACTATCGTAATCAACCAAATTCATGAAAAACATCCATTGTCTCAATCTCTATCAAAACTAAATGATATGATCATGAGAGTACATCACAAATCGATCTTTGTACTTTACATCTCCACTCTTGATCCATGCTCTCAAATCTACACTATCCATACTAAAATAATCTTCTATATATATTTGCTTCATCATAAAAAACCCTCAATTAGTTCTACCAAAAATAGAATAAGCAAAATTCAAATTAAGTTAGTCACCAAATATAGCTATAATGATTGTGGTCCACTTCAAATGATAAATAAGACCAAGTACATCATAACACATCTTCCTAAGTTACTCCAAGTGATCCGCACACAATATCAACCAATGGAAAGAACTTAATGTGGATCTTCACATGCCATGACAAGACCCATAACAAAATTTTATCTCAACCTCCAACATTAGTCCAAACTAAAAGAATATGATCCAAACAAGAAAACCAACTGAATCAGATGAAAACCAACACAAACAATAATGTCGAGAAGTAGAAAATCATAACTTCTCTTGCGGAGCAAACCAACAGTTGAAAGTTGAACTAGAACATTGCACAAGCATTCTGAACATGTCCTCCAAATTGCACAACTAGAAACATCATTGCAAAACAATGCAAAACATTCTTCAGACCAATCTTGATAGACTACCTTACTGTTAGAAAATTGCACCTCCCAACCATATCAACCATAATGTAGAGGACCTAAAAACATAACCATGCAACATCCACAAAACATAAACATTATATCCAAACCACAACCCCATATTAACATGCGTGGAGGAATGCAGAGCATTATCCCATGCAATCTTCAAATACTCTTTCCTGCATATTCCAATATGAAGCAGTCAAGGATGGTGGATCCAATGAAGGACAGTCCAACCTTGTAGCCAATCAAGAACATAGCGGAAATAACACAACAAGATATGCTCAATATCAGATTTTCATTAACATGCCCGATTGTAAGGCCTTCCGAGTTAGGGCCAATTACAAATAATAGTAATTATGCAAGATCAACAAGATCCAATCCAACACCAGCTAGTCCAGTTCTGAGACAAATCAACAACTGATGGAAACCCTAAGGCAAATTTGAACTTGTGCTCACAAGCCACCAAGCAATCTCCTTGTCTCCAAGCATGCAAACCACTAGCTCTGCTATGACAACTTATCAGAATTCAATCTGATCTGCTAGATCTTGCAAGATCTTTTCCACAACTTCACTTATCTTCTACCCTCTGGCTCGCTGCCCAAAACAACTACCCAAACACTCTTTAAATACTAATCTTCAACCACAAGTCGGCTAGAAGACATAATTAACTCCTACAAATAAATATTAAATGCAATACAAGTCGGCTCTCAAATGGCCTTACAATTATTTAATTCTCCATGTCGGCCTCTAGATCTACATAGGAGAATACAACAAAGATACCAACAATAAATGCACCAAGTCGGCCAACCAAATCACCAAGAACTCCAGTCGGTAAACCAAAACTACCGAGCGTCAGAGAAACAACCGAGCACTAGTGAAACAACCGACCAAGCCAAGCAACACCGAGCAACACAGGCATCACCAAGCACCAATTCCACCGAGCACAAGACATCTCACCGAGTTCCTTCAGTGACTGAGCTCCCTTCAATAACCGAGACCATTGGTTAAAGTTGCAACTGAGTACCACATAACCAAAACAACACACCCCCATGCAGATTCACCGAGTACCCTAGAATGCCCCTGCATCAGACACCCCAGGTTCGAAAAGATGTTCATATACTGGAAGAACATCTTTCGGGATTCAACACATAAACCCCAAACTCGTTCTTCACATACATGTCCTCCAAATTTTTAGCTTGCATACTCTTCCACTTCTGTTTCCTCTATCTTTTCAAGTCTTTCCTTGATAACACACAAGTCTGTTCTTCACATTGATCATCCATTCCTTCAAGATCTACCAACTCAACTCGGCTACCAATACTCAGGATTCTCCTACTGAGCATTGTATCCAGCAAAGGCATCAGGGAAAATTTCCTGTCATCCTTCTCAACAGTAAACACATTCTTCACGCAATCATACATAGCTCTGCAATCATATTGCCAAGGTCTATCGAGCAATATATCACAACTATTCATCTCCACAATATCACATAGCACAAGATCCTTATATTGGCCAATCTGAACATCAACGAAGCATTGTTCTCTTACTTCCAGAGCATGATCATCTTGCAACCAGCCAATCCTATAAGGACAAGGATGTTTCATTCTGTTCAAACCAAGTTTCTGAACCATGTCCTCAGCAACAAAGTTATCAGTACTACCACTGTCAACAATAACATCACAAAGTTTACCTCTAAACTTGCACAGAGTCCTGAACAAGTTACTCCTCTGACAAGGTTCCTCCTTTGTACCGAGCAATGCTTGTCGAACCATTAAGTTCTCAATTTCAGGTTCATTCTCAACATTTTCATTCACCACACCAGTTTGTCGGTCACCAAGCTTCTTCTATGTACACTCAAAGGAACGGTGTCCTTCTTCTCCACAGTTATAACAAGTACCCTTAAAGATAACTCTACCTGTCTTCTTCTTAGGTTTTATAGGTTTCTATTCATCTTCTGCAATTGGTTTATCCTTCACCAAGTGATCAATCCTTTCCTTCCCTCGGAGATTACCATGTTGTCTCCTCTTCAACTTATCTTCTGCCTTCAGAGCATACTGATAAGCATCCTCAACCGAATCAATCTTCAACATACCAAGCTCATCCTGAATATTGAATCTCAAACCATTCACATACCGAGCTACCTTTTCCTTACCAAGTTCTCTGTGTCCAGACCGAATAGTAAGTTTGTAGAACTCCTCGATATAATCTTCAACAGTCAAATCTTTCTGCTTTAGATTCTATAACTTCTTAAACAAGTCAAGCTCATAGTCAGCAGGTATGAACTTAACTTTTAACTTAGTCACCATCAACCTCCACCGATTGATCTTTATTTCACCTTCATCTTCTCTATCTCTTTGTAATTCTTTCCACCAAAGAGCATCATGTCCCTTCAATTTTGTCTATGCCAATCTCACACGGAGAGGATCTTCAATTTCTTCCAGCTCAAAGAAATCTTCTAATTCACCAATCCAGTCAATTAGGTTCTCAGGTTTCAAAGTACCGGAGAAAGTAGAAACTTCCATTTGGTAACTATTACTTAACCGAGCTCCAGATTTATGCAATTGAGCAGTTCTGTCTTCACCAGATCTATCTCTCCGGTCATCTCCACTAGATCCAGCAGCTTCAAAGTCTTCAGCAACTTCCTCATAACCATCTTCAGTACCAACATTCTGATGTACACCAACAACAACTCTCATGATCTCGGTGATCATGTCATTCTTCATCAACTCCATCTTAGATCTAAAATCTGATTTCACCTTCTCTGTAATCTTCGATTCCACAGCATCACAGAGATCTGCAATCGCTCTAGGGTCCAATCTTCTCGGAGGCATCCTTCAAGATTTTCAAAAACCCTTTGCAGCAAACCCAACACTGACTACCTTGTGACAATCTCCAAGTTGTATGCAAGTTAGATCAGCCTACCACCTTGCATGAACAACCAAGTCAAGATTCCACAAGTTATGTGCCACAGATTTGCAACTCAAATCATACGATCTCTTCGCCAACAATATCAACTTCGCAAGATCAGCCTTGCTAGGTCAACCTTCGCTCAACAAGATCAACTCAGCTCTGATACCACCTGACACAGTCAAAGATGGTGGATCCAATGAAGGACAGTCCAACCTTGTAGCCAATCAAGAACACAGCATAAATAACACAACAAGATATGCTCAATATCAGATTTTCATTAACATGCCCAGCGGTAAGGCCTTTCGGGTTAGGGCCAATTATAAATAATAGTAATTCTGCAAGATCAACAAGATCCAATCCAACACCAGCTAGTCCAGTTTTGAAACAAATTAGCAACTGATGGAAACCCTAAAGCAGATCTGAACTTGTGCTCGCAAGCCACCAAGCAATCTCCTTGTCTCTAAGCATGCAAACCACTAGCTCTGCTACGAAAACGTATTATAATTCAATCTGATCTGCTAGATCTCGCAGGATCTTTTCCATAACTTCACTTATCTTCTGCCCTCTGGCTTGCTGCCCAAAACAACTACCCAAACACTCTTTAAATACTAATCTTCAGCCACAAGTCAGCTGGAAGACATAATTAACTCCTACAAATAAATATTAAATGCAATACAAGTCGTCTCTCAAATGGCCTTACAATTATTTAATTCTCCATGTCGGCCTCTAGATCTACATAGGATAATACAACAAAGATACCAACAATAAATGCACCAAGTCGGCCAACCAAATCACTAAGAACTCCAGTCAGTAAACCAGAACTACCGAGCGTAAGAGAAACAACCGAGCACTAGTGAAACAACCGACCAAGCCAAGCAACACCGAGAAACACAAGCATCACCGAGCACCAGTGCCACCGAGCACAAGACGTCTCACCGAGTTCCTTCTGCGACCGAGCTCCCTTCAATAATTGAGACCATTGGTTAAAGTTGCAACGAGTACCATAGAACCAAAACAACACACCCCCGTGCAGATTCACCGAGTACCCTAGAATGCCCCTGCATCACAATATTTGATACAATAACATTATGAAAACCACACATACTTACTCTAGAACAAGACCAAAGACCATAGAAATATTTAAACATATTTTTTTGACCTCCATTGACATCAGGTTGACATCAATGATAACACAAGCTCATATTGCTAAAAAAATGGTCCTAGAATATAACCCCTTTGAAAAGTGGGCAATCAATTTCATTGGCCCCACTAAATTGCCAATGGAGCTGTTCAAATCTATATTTATGATCACCAAAGTTGACTACTTCACCAAAAGGGAAAAAGCTAATCCAACCAAAGATCATACAACATAAACTACTACTAAATTTATGTACACAATTATTACTACATTTGGATGCCCCTTTAAGTATTACAAGTGGCCAAGGTAAACACTATGTCAACAAGACCATAAATGAGTTACTAGAAAGCTTCATGATTACCCATAAGTGAATACTCCCTACCACCCACACAAAAATGGAGCAAGTGGAACATTTGATAAAATTATAGGAACTTGAGTCTCACTAAAATGTGTAATTCCAATAGAATTTATTAGGATATAAAGATGTTGACAATACTTTGGACGTACTAAAAAACCTATAAGAGAGCTACGTTAGGTTCCCCATTTCACCTAATCTATGACATGGTGGCCATCTTACCTATCAATATTGTAGTCAACAATCTCCAAACAACATTGCAACTTCAACTTATTGATGACAAATGTGTAAAGCATAGATTGGAAGAGTTAATCAACTTGGAGGAAGATAGACAGTTGGTACAAGACCACCTCTTAGTAGAACATAGATGACAAAAAGATTAGAATGATATAAATATTAGAGCAAAGCAATTCCAACTTGGAGACACGATACTATTATATCATAACAAGTTTAGGAAATAGGGAAATCTCAAAGTCTAATAGCTAGGGCCATATAAATAATTGATATTATTGACACTAGAGCTATCCGATTAAAAATCCTAGATAAGAATATTCTATAGTGCTATGTCAATGGAGTGAGGTTGAAAAATTAGCATCATGATTATGGACAAATCTGACTTGAGAACAAGTTAAGGTTTTGGAAATGGGATGATGTTGGTTGAAAAATAATATCTAGATGTTGGTTTGAAGACACTTATTATATAACTGAAAAGAAAAAAACTAGAATAAGATCCTTAGAAGATAGAGTGTACAGTAGGGATATTGCCTAAGGGCCACATCCCCTATTATAGCTACAAGTAGATAGTAAGACATATTCACTATACGTATAGATAGTAAGGGATAATATATGGGATATGATGTATAATGAGATATAAGGAATGTAATGAATACCTATTGAAATATAAATATAATTGATTGCATTTATTCTGATCTATAATGTGTATATATGGTGTTTTACTACAATTTACAACTACCATAGGATTCAAAGTATCTTCCCTTGTTGCCTTAAAATGATTGAGTTTGAGGTAGAAGACTACACCAATAGAAATCATTTAGGTACAGAACTTCGGTCTGCATCCCTTATATTTCTTGCTAAAAAACATCTTTAGGATCTCATTTTGTTTGGATTAAATCTTGCAAGATTTCTTTGTGCATGTCAAGTCCCTTATTATTTCCACAAATTAGATAAGAAGATTCCAATGATAAATGAGATGTAATATGTGTGATGAAATAACCACAATTGCTAATACGTGTTTTGATATTATTTTTCTTGGGCACTTTTACGGTGCTCTTAAAATGATTGAAATAATTATTATGAGATGCTTTCAATTGATAATTTCAATAAATGTCGTGGTATTTATCTTTAAATATGGTTCAAATTTAATTTGAAAGACTTCATATGTAAGTTAATAGTAATGGTTCAAATTTAAATGCTAGTCAATATAAGGAAAGTAAAAAGAGAATTTGAATAAGGCAAGCGTGATTATACTCAAGGCTTTGTTTACAAGATAGAATCTGAAGTGAGAAAATATATAGAATTTGAGTTTGGTCCAAACCATACTAGTTGAATTTGACGAAAGAACATAATATGAGTTACTTTTAGACAACTCGTACACTATAATATCTCAATTTAAACATTACAATGACACGGTTTCACATAAAAAGACTAAAATGAATATAAAAAATGAAAACAAAAAATATAATGCTCTTTTCCACTAGAATTATACTATACTAGATTACACTAATTGAAAACATTCTTGCGAATTCTCCTTTAGTTATTTAAGACTCTTGTGTGTTATATGATGTAACTTTTGAACATAACACAATCATTAGAAATGATAGCACATTGTAAATAAAGGGGACTCGACCATGTGAAGTCCATCTCAATCTTCTTACATGTATTAGTAATGCAACAAACCTAAGATTTCTAATAAAAAAACCACTCTAACCACTTCTTTTATGAGTAACCTACTTGTCCTAAGAGACACTCCTTAGGGTTAGCAAAACAAGCACAAATCAAGATGCATTTCGTTCGTAACTACTCACAGTGGACTCCTAACTTTGTTCCTTACAATTTACTTACACAACTATAGGTAAATCCATCATGAATCTATGGCAAAATTTCTCTATTTCATGGGCAATAGACACATGGAGAAACTCAAATACATGTTCCATTTTGGTGGTCTCTAAACTCCACATAACCCAAATTTTTTTCAACAAAAAACATATGAATAGAAAGCTTGGATCGTGAACTAACGCTAGGAAAAAAGAAATTTGAAAAACAATGATAAAATGGCACAGATCTATGGCACCAAAGGGGAAATGGAAACACAATGAAAAGAAGCAAGTAAAAGATAAAAAGAAACCTGGCAGCAAATGACAGCCGTCGATAAGAGATGATCGAGTCAATCCGTGGCGAAGCATGCGATCAATCGCTTCCGTCCAAGAGCGCCTGTCAGACGAACATCAGCCGTCGATCCGTCATAACGAGCACACCCGTAGCTACTTATCCCTCGCCCCGCCCATTTCAATCCAAGCAAAGCAATCACAGTATCTGTGTGTTTCTATACGCTTTTCCGCCATTGAATTGTCTCTAATTCGCACGGATTTGATCTTCTTTTTGCTGTAAAAATCTTACTTTTGTGTTCTGAATTGTGATAATTGTATTTTACAATGGCAACAACGGAAGCTGTTGAAAATCCAGTGCCTGCGGAGGCGACTGCAAATGAGGATCCAAAGCCTACGGAAGAAAAGCCTGCCAAGGAGAAGAAACCTAAGACGCCAAAGGAAAAGAAGCCCCGCGCTGCCAAGGGATCGAAACCTCCGGCCGCTCATCCTCCTTATTTGCAGGTACAAACATTCTCCCTCATTTCCGTTTCTGCAATTTTATTTTCTAGGGTTTCAAAATTATTTACTCTCATTTCTGCTTTCAGATGATCACGGAAGCAATTACAGCCCTCAAGGAGCGCGGCGGCTCTAGCCCTTACGCAATTGCGAAATTTCTAGGCGACAAATATAAAGCCGATCTGCCTGCGAATTTCAAGAAACAGCTCAATGTGCAGCTGAAAAATCTGACGAAATCCGGCAAGCTGACTAAAATAAAGGCCTCGTACAAGCTTACGGCTCCCAAGGCGCCCGCGGCTCCAAAGCCTAAGAAGGAGAAGAAGACTGTGGCCAAGAAGAAGGCTCCCAAGCCCAAGGCTTCTGCTGCGAAGCCCAAAGCACCTGCTGCCAAGCCTGCTAAACCTAAAGCCGTGAAGAAAGCGGCCCCGGCCAAACCCGCCGCCCCTGCTCCTCCCAAGAAGGAAGAAAAGCCGGCCGCCCCCGCTCCAAAGAAGGCGGCACCGGCTGTCAAGCCCAAGAAACCGGCCCCTAAGCCTAAAAAGGCTACAACTCCAAAGAAGCCAGCGCCCAAGCCCAAGCCGGCAAAGAAAGCCGCCACTCCCAAGAAGAAGGCAGGACGGCCTGCAAAGAAGGCTAAAAAATGAAATAGAACTAAATTGATTTGCAGAGATGACCATGTACAATACTTTTTTTCTTTTTATCTTTTCCTTTTCGTCTTTTTTTGTCTGAAATTGTAGGCAAATGCATGTTCCGAGGGATAACTTTTTTATGTTTATCAGAATTTCCATCTATTTGTGTGTATGCAAGCACTGTGTCTCTGTGTAACGGAACAAAACCAGTTTCGACATTTTAAAAATCTTCATCCTTATTATCGGTTTTCGGTTTTCTATGGTTTATATATATTTGGTTACAGGACAATCGAAATTGAAATGTGATTGTGAGAGGTTGGTAAATTAATTAGATTGTGCGTACTGTGTTTTTTTTTAATTCTCACGATTTAGGGGGTGGTTTGAACAAATTTACCGTGGGGATAATACGGTTGTTGTCGTCCACCTAAATAACGTGGTTTGGGTGACGCCATCACAAATCTGCATATAATTTCATAGCCTAATTATTCTTTGATAAAATATCGTTGTCAATGAGAGGTTTTTTGAATTCTTAAGATAGATTGACATAAAATCTCCGATTTCATCAATGAGAAATTTCTCGAATTCTTAAGAAAGTTTCGACATAAAATCACACTGGTTTTTAGGCCCTTTTTATTTCTTTAAACATGAAATTGAATAAATCGTTTAGTTACTTGATTACTAATTAATTAAGAAGAAAACATTGATTTCTAGGCCGTTCTTATTTCTTTTAACAACCGTTGTATACGAACACATCTAAGCTCAAGGCCTCAAACGGAGGAGAATTTCATTAGGATGCTAATTTTTTCAAATAAAATATTTACCTTTATTTGATGAAGAATCTACTTTTCTAATGCTCGTGGAAATCAGGGGCAATTAAATTTTATTGCGGTATCAATCCTTTTCTATCACTTAAAAAAATTGTAGTGAAAGTCAATAATTAGTATTTTAATGTTAAATTTTACTTAATTAAATCTATGAAATATTTTGATTAATCATAAAACAAAATTAGAAACAAAAAGGCTTATTTGTGGAATTTTGAGTGTCAATGAATATTTGTAATTGTTATGTTCATTGTTTTTCAATCATGTAACAAAATTAATATAATAAAGGTATCAATATTTGTTGTGGTCTCCATTTTTATTTTGTTTAAGAAGATAGCAAATTTATATTTAAGTAAGGAGATATGAAGAAATGTTTTTTATTTTATTGTATTGCAAAATTAGAAATAAAAAATGCTTATTTGTGGAATTTAATGTCAATGAATATTTGTTTTTATTATGTTCATCTTTTTACAAGAGTATAACTAAATTACTATAATTAGATAGATTTAGGTGTTTTGAAGATGTATTTATTTTTTCAATCCTATATAACAAAATAAGATGGAAGACTTGGTTTTTTCCAATCCCATATAACATCTAAATGAGATGTAACTTAGTTTTTTTTTTGTTTTTTTCAATCATATGTAACAAAACAAGTTGTAAGTATTTAGTTTTATTCCAGGGAGCTTGGAGCGTCGTACATTGTCATGATAAATGCTACTGGTTTATAAACAAAACATAATTTCCCTAAATCCGTGCCAAATATATACTCTTTGGAGTGATAAAACTTGTATATGGCAGGGTAAATGGAGGGCAGATGGATCTTCTAAAAAACTTTTTGTTCGAGTTAGGTAGACGTTATAACCTTATAACCTTTAACCTTCATCGGCAGACGGATATTACGGAGCTTATAAGGTCGGTATTGCATTTGGATGTTTGGATATTATTCCCAAACGAAAGAGAAAAGTTTCCCAATTTCAATGAGCTTATCTTTTGATTAGAATTTTCCTGATTACGCTGCTCTACATGCAAAAATACACCCGATTAAAATATCAGGTGCCGCAATTTTAGAAAATCAAAGGAAAATGGAAATTTATTTTTGGGTGAAAAAGGGCGATGAAAAAGGCTCATGTTTGTTTGGCAAGCGTTTGAACTCTGAAGTGTTCAGTACCGTTGATGAACAGATTGCGTCATTTGTATTTTATTTAGTTGGCTTGGAGAGCCATCGGACTCAAATGAATGAATGAAAGATGCATTTTATTTTTTCTTATAGATAATCTGACCAAATGAATGCATTCTGACCAATAATCTTTTTATTTTTTCTATTGAAGAAAGCTGGATTAAAAGAAAAAGAATATTAACACGCTTTTGAACTTGGCCAAAAAGAATGTTATTTAAGTGTTAATTGCCTTTAATTACTATGGTTATTATCATCAATTAATCATACATTTTATTCTTAAGGTAACAAAGGCCAAACAAATAGCTTAAATGATACCGATTACTTTTAGGCATACAGGCTTACCTTTCGGCATAAAATCCTTGCCTCGATTTTATGTAAGGTGGTCATAAGTTGCCCCCATGAAGTACTATATGATGTTAGTACAACTTGATGACAATACACAATAGATGATATATGATGGAAAAATATTGTACGCTTGATAATATTTTTTGGCTTTTTATTTTGATTGATTTTGATGGATATTTCTATATTGATTGGAACCTTTGATTGCTCATTAGATTTTTTCTTTTGGCTTTTCAAATGAGGAAGATATTTATGGCTTTTCAAATGAGGAAGATATTTATGTGTCTTGTACTTGTTGTAAGCAACTACATAGGATTGGCCAACAAGAAGATTATGACTATTAAGGGATTAACATCAACATTGAAACTTTCAAATTTGGATCAAATTGGGAGGACACTAGTTGTCTTGCCCTATTTGGTTATACAAAGGGCTAGGCACTAGGGGATATGACTAAGATTGCCAATTTGGGCAAAAAAATAGGCATATTAAATGTACATATGTTTTCATAATCTATTTAATTGATTGGAGATAGTTTTTGGTTTTGACCGTGTTCATTTTTAATCGAAATGCACACACAATAGAAGTTAAAAACTATCTCCCATTATGAAGGCATATCCACTAAAAATTAGGCACAACCACCAAAATAGGTGTTAAGCCTACCGTGATATTATGAGCAACAATAAATTACTATGCTACATTTAACCTCCACTTTAGTGGGGGTATTAGCTTAGGTCCATACATATGATCCAATGAAGCCAATGCCTTTTTATCAAAATAGTAAAGAGATGAGATGACTCTAGGTTGAGAGATATGATAGCCCCTAGACTTAAGATCTTATCAATCCACAATGTTAAGATGAAAACGTCACACACATAAGACACCTAGCAAAAAGATATGTGCATAAAATGAAATCAAAACATGGTTAATGAAATGACATAGATCCACATGGAGAATACATAGAGTATATGTTAGACATGGAGCATCCACATAGTATACACAAAAACAAATACATCCAAGGTATGATATCTAAGATAATTTTTTTAGAATTAGACTAGGAGCCATATCTACAAATACATAAGGTATGATATCTTGGACTAGCGAGATCCATAGATTTTGACTTGACCAATATCCATAAAATGATGTCCCTAACTCTAGAGCTAGAAAAATGTTGTTTGCTAGGTGACTTGTGGACAAGTGAAGATATCACAAGATATTGGGTGAGCTTCACAAGAAGCAAACAAAAACAACACAATTTAGTAAAATTTGTTGTTTAGTAGGTGAGCCTCATGTTAACAATATTAGACGTGTCTAGATAACACATCGTTTGTTGGGCAACTATGATAAAGTGCTACAAAGATGATCAAAGGGTGCTACAAGCACAACTAGCTTCCTAGTGATTTCAAAAAGTGAAATGGATAGTGAATGTGGCCTCACCTTGAGTAATTGCTAGTGCCAACAAAGTGTGATTGACTTTTAGGTAGAATAACGATACAGACAAGACAAGCATATTGCCACAATGAGTTTAGCTCCAAAACAAACAAATTGAGGTGATGCCACATATAAGAAGCAAAATCATACAATATCTCATAAGGGATCTAAAGACTTGGGGTTAGTTTGGATGTATGATAAATAATGTATATTGACATGATTGTTTTGAATTGACCCCATCTCTAGATACAATGAAAGTACAAAGGAGGAAGAACATATGAAAATCAAAGACCCTTTTATGTCAACACAAAAGATGCCTAAATGTTTGATTACATTGTATCATCCCTAAAAGATGAAACATAAGCACATTTACAACAAATAGAAGAAGACGCACCTAGAAAAATGTTACAATAGAGTTGTTCTATTAGAATTAAGAGAGCATGAAGGGTCATCCAAAGAGATGTAACACAAAAATTACACACCAAATAGCACATCATGGGGAATAATAATACATACAAGAAAAACAAAAAAAGACAAAGGGTATTGTGCTTGCAAGCCAAATTATAGTAAATTGTATACATCTTAATCTTTCTCATCACAAAGAGATGACATGCAAGATGCTAGAGGGAATATATCAAGTGTAGTTCAAGGAGAAGTGGTTCGTTCCACATATGATGGATCACTCACTAAAGAAGGATCATCACATGTGCCCCCAAAAAGCTAAATTAATTGGTTACACAAAATTATAGAAAACTCTGAATCATTCTCAAATTTTTCATCCACGTCATCTAAATAAAGCATAGGAGGTGCTGTAATAGTGCTAACAACGGTATCATGAGCATTATCAACCCCCAAAACAAGAAGCTTTTCGAGAAGGAACTCAGAGTTGACGGTGGGGGAGGTGTGACATGTACTTCAACTTTGTTGGTATGTGGCGACTAATCATGCAAGTATTGTACACTCATTGGAAGAAAGGTGTTCATAGAAAAGCACCGTCGTAATGGGACCCTGAAGGCCCCCTCAGATTCTTCTACGTATGAGAATACATACATATGAGAATACAAATATGAGGAAAATATTAAGAGAATATTCTTTTAGGATTAGGGTTAACTTTGTTATCCGACTTTATAAACCACCTCAAAAGGCTTGATAAATAAGTGGTTGTGTGATGTGAAAATATCAAATTGTAATTCGCTCTTTGCTAGATAATAAAATAAGTGGGCGATTATTTCTGGTGGATGTAGCCCATATTGGGTGAACCACATTAAATATTTGTTATTTGTTTTTTTGTCTTCTCTATTTTTGCATTATCTTAATATTATTTATTTTTGCCTAAACCCTAACAACTGGTATCAAAGCAGTGTATATTTCACTAATTTGGCGTGAAATCTCATATTAGAGTGGGAGCAATGGCAAAGGAAGTAGGGCTTAAGGTTTACAAGTTCAATTACTAAAACTATTAGCCATGGAAGAAGCAAATGGTAGACTATATATATCAGAAGGATCTTTACTTACCGTTGAGTGGAAAAGCAAACAAGCTGACAACTATGTCATATGAACAATGGTAGTTCCTGATAGGAAGGAACTAGGAGCAATATTGCTATGCCTGGCATCATTAACGACTTTCAATATAGAAAAAGAAACAATAATAGGGTATCTAATGAAGACATTAGACAAATTGTATGAGAAACCCTCAACCTCAAATAAGGTAGTTCTTATGAAGCCTTTATTTAATATGAAGATGCTAGAGGGTGATTCTGTTAGTGATCGTTTGAATGATTTTAACATGGTTACTAGCCAGCTAAGTTCTATAAAAGTAAATTTTGATGAACAAGTTAGGGAATCTCTTGATTTTATTCTTATTGCCTAAAGTTGGAATGACTTGGTCATGGTTGTAAGTAACTTTGTTTCTAGTTCAAACACTTAAAAAGTTTGATGATGTTGTTGGTGTTATCCTTAGCGAGGAAATGCAATGAAAAAGCACAGGTGATACATTAGATAATACTTTTTCTGTTGAAAATAGGGGACAATAGAGGGAAAGAGGAAAGAGCCCAGATAATCGTGGGAAATTAGGAAAGGAAATATCTAAATCTAGGGTAAATGTGAAGTGTTGGTATTGTGAAAAGAAAGGATAACTGAAGAAAGATTGTTGGTCTCAGAAGGGAAAACAAGAAGATGGACAAGAAGAAAATAACAAGGAAGCAAATGTAGTAGGTTGTGTTGCAAGATGCTTTGATTCTTTCTTTGGATAATATTACTGATTCTTGGGTGTTAGATTTAGGGGCTTCTTGTCATGCTACACCCCATTGGAAATATTTTCTAGACTATGTTCAAGGTGATGATGAACCATGCAAAATTATTGCAAAGGGAAACATACAGATAAAATTACCAAATGGAAATCAATGGATGCTGAAAGAGGTGAGGCATGTTCCTAATTTGAGAAGAAATTTAATATCAGTAAGACAACTAGGAAGTGAAGGTTGCACAGTAACATTGACAAATAATTTGTGGAAGGTTATTAAAGATTCAATGATAATAGAAAAAGGGGCAAAGGTAGGTACATTATATTTATGTACTGGCAATACTGATTATTCTATTTCCCTAGCTTCCATAAGAACTAATACAACTCTATGGAACTATCGAATTGGGCACATGAGTGAGAAGGGGAGGAAGCTTCTCCATTCAAAGAATTTATTGCCAAGTTTGAAAGAAGTTGATTTGGATTTTTGTGAATGTGTTTATGTAAAATAAAAGAGGGATAGATTTCTTAGGATTGGGAAGGAAAAGAAAAGTGAAAAGTTAGAACTTGTGTATTTTGATGTATGGGGACCAACCCAGGTACCATCTCTTGGCGGGTCTTATTATTATGCTATTTTTATTGATGATGCAACTAGGAAAACTTGAGTTTATTTCATTCTCAAAAAATCTGATGTATTTGAAGTCTTTAATAAATGGAAATGGTTGAGAATGAGATTTGAAATAAGTTGAAGTGTCTCAAGTCATATAATGGAAGTGAGTACTGCAATAGAGAGTTTGATAGTTATTGTTCATACCATGGGATTCGTAGATGAAAGACAGTTCCTAGAACCCCACAAGAAAATGGTATGTTTGAAAGGATGAACAAAACTATTATGAAGCGTGCAAGACACATGAAATTGCATATAGGATTGCCTTTGCAGTTTTGGGAAGATGTTGTAGATATTGTTGTTTACTTGATAAACACAAGGCCTTCAAGTTCCTTGGATGGTGGTATTCTGAGGAGGCATGGAAAGGCAAAAGGCTAAACTACTCATGTCTAAATTTTTTTTGTTGTGAAACATTTGTCCATATTGATATAGCAAATTGATCAAAGCTTGAGGCAAAATCCAAGAAGTGTAATTTTATTAGGTATGGTGTTAATAATTTTGGTTATTGTTTATGGGATTTTGAGAATTACAAAATCATTAGGAGTAAGATGTCATATTCAATAAAAAGTCATGTACAAGGATCAAATGCATGGAAAGAAGAAAGAAGAGGAACACATAGAATGCATGGTGCTTGGTGAAATCCCAGTAAATGTAGTCGCAATAGTGCAAAAAAATATTGAACAACCAGAACCACAAAAGGTTCCTCAAACTTTGATAAGAAGATCTTCTAGGATAAGTGGACCTCCTAAACGATATTCTCTTTCATTGTATTATGTATTATTGACCAATTCTGGTGAACCAAAAAGTTATGCAGAAGCAATGCAGGTTGAAACCAAGAAAAAGTGGGAGCAAGGAATGGAGGAGATGGATTCCTTGATACAAAATCAAATCTAGGAGTTAGTTGAATCACCTAAAGGTAAAAGAGCATTTCCTAACAAATGGGTTTACAAGTTAAATGAAGAACATGGAGGAAATAAAAGATACAAGGCTAGACCTATGGTAAAAGATTTTGCATAGAAAAAAAGGGATTGATTTTGATGAGATGTTTTCTCACGTTGTTAAGATGATTTCAATTTGAACTATTCTAAATCTTGTGGCTATAAAATATTTGCATCTAGAACAATTATATGTCAAGACAACTCTCCATGGAGATTTGGAGGAAAAAATTATATGCATCTATTGGAGTTGACGCGAAAATCAACCCATAGCTCCCAAGAATCACTTGCATGCAAACACCTATCACAGAAAAAGAGAAGCAAACAACTATGGAGACCTAAACTCAATGATCCCTCAAAGAATAGATATTGTGATATGCAAAGAAAAATTGTAATACAATGTAATGAATGTGTTATGATTATAAAAGAGACCAATCCTTATAAAAAGAGATCAAAACCCTAAAAGGGAAACCTAGGTTTCATGATAATAATTAATAAAAGAATTAAGTATTATATGCCTAAAGTTTATCTTAAGTAATGAAAGAGTTAATAAGTGACTTAATAATTAAATCAATATGATTTAATTAATAAGAAAAAATACCTTATTACTCTAACACCCTAATTAAGATAAACTTAGGGAGTAGCTAAAAACCTAGAAACAACTACTAAAAGAAAATAGATCTCGGCAACAAAGGCCTAATCAGGTACCCAAGTACAAAAGAGTGTCTTTATAAAGTAGAGAAATAGAGAAAATCACATGGGAAAAATTTCATTCCAAAAAGAGACGAAGACTAGTGATGGACTGAAGAAGCCTCAAAAACTAGAGAATGTCCCAAAAAATAGGAACAAAGAATGAACATGAAGAACACCACTGAAACAAGAAGCTACAAACACTATGAAAAAAGTAATTGCTGATCTGAATAGCCTCCACTGAAATAGAACATGAAAAGGTAGAGAAGACTGTAATCTGCATGAGTGCCCTCAAATTACACTACTTGAATTAGGAGGCAAACAACTGATCTCAAAGATACATATGGCATAAAACACCAAAGCCTACAGAAATGATCAATCAAAGATGGAAGGTTTCCTCTAAAAATGAGAATGAAAGAGTGTCCATATGGTAAATGATCCATCTCACCGAAATTCATAAGTACACAACCATTGTATCTGCCTAGTACATAGAAACAAATATTGACGACATAGCTCACTCCAACAAACCAATGAATCATAAGAACCAACATGAGAAACCCCCCATAATAAAGAAAAGGGAGGGATGACAGGTACACCAAAAATGATGTCCAACAAGAACTACATGATGAAAAACTAGGAACATCAAAGGTGTAAAGAAAGTAGAAACACATATAAAGGCTAGTGTCATTGACACACATCCTGAGGCTAATGTCATGAAAGGAACACTCACTTGAAAAAGGTAGATGAAAAATAAAGGTAAACATAAAATCCCCCATGAAACTTTATAATGGAGTGCGAGTACAAAAGACACAAAGATGTGCAAGATCCCAGGCATGTAATAAAGTAACACTTTATCTCAGTGCGTTTGCAAAAAATAAATGCTTAAAAAACATGTCTACAATTCTCAAAGAATATAGAAGGTTGTAGAAACATGAATTACAATCAAAGACGAGTCATCCCATACAGGGTAAAGATCCCAGGACCTGAAACATCCAAGATATTCATTAGAGTGCATAAATGTAAAAAAATGAATTAAATGTACCTAGAGTAGAATCTCAAAAGAAGGATAACATTAATTTTTTTATAAATAAATCTTTCCAACGATATCTCATTTGCCAAAAAAGGAGTCTAGGTGCGCAAGATATGGCTCTTGAAGTGTAAAAAAAGAACTTATAGCTTCAACAGATAAAAAACACCATCAAGAAAGTTAAACAAAAAATTATAACCTCCAGATTTGGATAGAGCTCATAAAGAACTTTCCAACGATATCTCATTTGCTCGATTTCAACACCGTATGAGCAAGTTATGGCAAAAAAACCACAGGGTGCTCCTGAAGGGCTTAGAAGGTGCATGAAGGCTGCTGATGCAATGCTGATGTCAACAGTCCACAAGATTAAATTTTACGGTTGTATGCCCATCATTTCCAAAAAACCAATTTGCCTAAAAAATCATGTCGAAAAAAATTTGGGTGCCGGAAAAAGTCAGTCATCGGAAAATGTTGTATGTGTTGAAAAATTGCCTAGTGATGCCCTGGTGGTGTGCGAATGGCTGAGCAGTGCACAAGCGATGGAGGGTGGAGGTAGGGGGGAGGGGGTTGGCCACTAGTGGTTACCACTACAAAAAAAATTTAAATTTTTTTTGCCACCTTAGAATGCGTGCCCAGGGTCGTACGATCCTAGAGCAATTTTTTTGTCTCAGAGGTCAACAGTGCAAAATAGACAAATTTTATATGGAAATAGGGGTTTCTTCGCACTCGAAGCACAATGGTGAGGTCCATTTGAGACTAAAGTGACCAGAATTAAAGGCCCCCTTAGATCCAACACAAAACCTTCTAAAAAATATAGATTTGAAGAACAAGGTCGAATCTCTCATGGAAATAATAGGGGTATCTAGATCGGAAGCTTTGATACCATATTAGAGTTCATGAGAAAATAAGCCCACAGCTTCCAAGAATCACCTGCATGAAAACACCTGTCACATTTAGAGAGAAACAGACAACTATGGAGGCCTGAACTCAACGATCCATGAAAGAGGAGACATTTTGATATGGAAAGAAAAATTGCAATACAATGTAATGAACATGTTATTAAAAAGAGAGATCAATCCTTATAAAATGAGATCATAACCCTAAAAAGAAACTTAGGTTGCATGATAATAATTAATAAAATGATTAATTATTATATGCCTAAAGTTTAGCTTAAGTAAAGAAATAGATAATAAGCGACTTAATAATTAAATCAATATATTTTAATTAATAAGAAAAATAACTTATTACTCTAACAACACCAACCATAAGGATATGAGGTCAAAGGTAAGGAGGACTTAGTGTGCAAGTTGAAGAAGAGATTGTATGGGTTGAAAGAAGTACCTTAGAAATGGTATTTGAAATTTGATAGGTTCATGACTGAACAAGGTTATAACATATGTCATTCTAATAATTGTGTTTATTTCAAGAGATTGGATAATGGTAGATATATTATCCTATTATTATATGTTAATGAAATGCTCATTTTCGGGTCTAATATGTAGCATATAAATGACCTTAAACAAAAACTAACACAGTCATTTTCTATGAAGGATTTGGGTACAACCAAACAAATTCTTGGTATGAGAATAACTAGTGACAAGGAAAATCAAACATTAACATTGTCTCAAAGTGATTATATAGAAAAGGTGTTGAAATGATTTCAGATACAAGATGCAAAACTATTTAATACACCTTTTCCTAATCATTTTAAATTATCTAAAGTGATAAGTTCCAAGACACATAAAGAGATAGAGTACATATCTAAGGTTCCATACTCTTCAACAGTTGATTGCTTGATGTATGTCATGGTGCATACAAGGCTAGATATTGAAAATGCAATGGGATTTGTGACCATGTATATGAACAACCCTAGAAAAGAGAATTGGAATGCAGTAAAGTAGATTCATAGGTATTTGAGAGGTAAAACAACTCAAAATTTATGTTTTGGAGGATCTCATTCCAATTTACAAGGCTTTGTTGATTCAGATTTAGTAGGAGATATTGATTAGAGGAGTATTAGAAGGTATATTTTTACTATAGGTGACACAACGGTCAACTAAATTTCCATATTGCAAAAGGTTGTAGCACTTTCAACCATAGAAGCAGAATATGTTGCTTCTACAGAAGTTAGTAAGGAGATGATTTGGTTACAAAGGTTTATGGAGGAATTGTACATGACACAAGAGAATAGAAGGTTGTATAAGTATAGTCAAATTTCCATTTACCTTGCAAAGAACTCACCCCTTCACTCTAAGACCAAACACATCTAGCTTAAGTATCATTTCATACACTCAATTTTAGAGGATGGACAATTGAAGCTGGAGAAGATACATACTAGCGAGAATCTTGCAGATATGTTGACCAAGATAGTGAATCGAGAGAAATTGAACTCTTTCTTAGTTTCTATTGGTCTTCAAGCTTGATACTCATGGAAATGGGAAACAATCAAGTCCAGGTGTGTCAATCTAGTGGGAGCTTTAGGGGAAACGATGTTGCTACATGATCAGTCTCCAAGTGGGAGATTGTCTTGTTGTAGATCCTAATTAGTCTCCAAATGGGAGATTGTTGGTATGTGGTGACTAATCATACAAGTACTATACACTCATTGGGTAGAGGTGTTCACATGAAGTGCCAACATATGCCGGTGCAAAGCACCACCATAATGGGGGCTCGAAGCCCCCAATTCTTGTATTTATGAGAATATGTATGTACAAGAATATGAGTGCATGTAAAAGTACGAGGAAAATATTATGATAATATTCTTTTAGGGTTGGGGTTAACTTTTTTAACTAACTTTGTAAACTGTCTCAAAGGGATTGATAAATAAGTGGTTGTGTGATGTGAAAATATCATATTGTAATTTTCTCTTTTTTGGATAATAAAATAAGTAGACATTTTTTTTTGGTGGATGTAACCCATATTGCGTGAACTACATTAAATCTTTGTGTTATTTGATTTTTTGTCATATTTATTTATGCATTATCTTAATATTGTTTATTTCTCATATCTACCTAAACCCTAACAAACTTTTTCCTAGGTAGGGAAAGACAAGGATCACGCTTAAGAGAGGTAGGTTCAAGAGTTGGGGTAGGTCGAGATGGACAAGGGGTCGATCCAGGATCTTAATGTAGAGGAGAGGGGTTATTAGACAAAATTTTACTTGTTTCAACAAGATGAAAAGATGCACCATGACGTTATCTCTTACATTATTTCACATTACTTTTTTTCTTCTAATGCAATAAGGAGTTATGTAAGAGAAATATGAGTGTCACCCAATGTTGATTCCTTTTCTTCCTTTTTTATTTGAATATAAGGAGGAGAATAAAAAATCACTAGAGGTTGGGAATAAATAGGAAGGTAAGAATATCTTCCAACATGATTATTTCCACTAGACTCTAAAGAAATGAAACACAAAAGAAATCTTTGAAGTGTGGGGAGGATAGGTAATGCTGAGCAATTTCCTCATGGTATTAAATAGGATGCTAGAGGTGGAGCCTCAACAAGACAATACACTTTTTGGGATGGAGAAGGATACATACTTTAGGTTATATTTCATTCACTAATAGTGGGACAAGAGGAATTACTAGCATGTCCACAAAATATAGAGGATCCTTAGGGGTAGCAATCACTGGGATCTAGGGAATTATAGGCATAAACTTATGTAATTCTATTAGATTTTAATTTTTGGCTGGATAAGAATAAAAAACCCTCATGAGGCTTAGTAGGTTCAACAGGGCGAGGCCAAAACTAATCAAGTGAAAAATTTTCATGGTAAGGCAAGGCTCAAAATCTATTGTGATGAATAGTGTATACTTATTGTATCATCTTAAAATGGAAGCACTTCCATCTTGATAGGTTTAGCACCCTCTTATAGTGCATTTATCATGATAAACTTGGATTTAGGTTGCATTCTGCACTTGATTCCTTTATTCTAAGTGAAATTAGGGTTAGGATCTTGAGGATTCTCCTTAATTTCCCTCCTTTGTGGCTCTATTTTCTAGGTAAGAATTAGGAATAGGTCCTCCTAGCCTTCATCATGATCATCATAGGACTCTGTGCCTCTATCTGGCACTTTGCCCTGTTCTGGCTTCATTTATAGGTCTCCAGGCACCCCTGGAACCTCTTATTTCCTATTCTGGCTGGGTCTGGACCCTTGGGTCAAGGATGAGGTTGACCCTGACCTAGGTCAGAGTCAAGGTCATCTCTAACCTAGGTTAGAGTCGAGGTTGTCTTTGATCTCCTTCAAGATTTGATTCCCCTTTTCAAATTTTGGTCCCGAAGGGCCCTGAAATCAATGTCAGGCTTTCAGATCCAAATGCGAAAGGGTTTTAATTTGAAATTCATTTAATTATTTTCCCTCCTTAGTTGGTTATTGTGATTGGACCATAATTTGAGGTGAAATTTGAATTATGGGTCCTCACATTACTCTAGGAGCCTCACCTTGAAACCTCTATATAAAGACTCTCATTTGCCTTCATTTTCACAACAAGGACATCAAGCAAGATCAAGTCATTTCATGAGAAAGGATCCATCAAGGAGACTTAGTTGATTGAAGCAAGCAAGAAATAGTGAAGTGAAGATGAAAGATTGCAAGATGATGATATAGAAGATCAAGCCATTGTTGATATCAAGCATTTTTGTGAGCACACCATTGTGAACATCTATTTGGAGCAAGAGAGATCCTTTCTTCCTTGATCCACCATTATCAATATTCAAGCATTCAAAGATACAATCATGGGGTATAAATTATGGATTATGGGTTTGGTAGGAGTACTTTAGCCTTGGGGGGCTTGGTATGCTTTCTTATCTTATTCAAGTCTATGCATTGCTTTCTCATACATATTCATGCTAGGGTTTCAATCTAGAAGATTAGATCTTGTCATTATACATTCAATACACACACATATTCTATTACATCCAACTATTCATGGAGGTGGAGATCACCAAAATGAGGGTTTGACTAAGGAAAAACCCTATATATCCACCCCAAAATACCATTTTTAGATATCTACAGTTGCTGTTCTGAGAATTGAAGTGCAGATCTAAGTACCCTTTTCGTCAAACTTTCAGGATCTATAATCAAATTTTTTGTCAGAGTAGTTGGGTCAAGGATGACCTTTAGTGAGGGGTACAATTGTGCCCCAGGGTAAGATTGTGCTCCGCTATCTAGGTCAAAGATGACCTGCTTCCAGAGAGATAAAAGTTTTCTAGGTTTTCTCTTTTGCGATTTTTTAGTTCTGAATCTGGTTTCAGAATTTCCTGAGACAGTACACAGGCATCAGAATATAGGTATTTCCAAATTAGTTCATTCATGAAGTATGTATCTTATCCTATCTGATTTCAAGCATTTCCAGATTTACATTACTTATTCAATTCCAATTCCAAAATACAAATGAATAGGAGGAATGTTAGATGCATTGTTAAAGCTCCATTTTAAACCTATTCATTTTGGTGAACCCGTTTACAACTCTTTCTTTTTGGTGTTAGATTTAGACCTTGCATGTTTATAAGATTAGATTTCTTTCATGTTATATTTCAAAAATACAAACAAATTACAAAATCTCTTTAAAAATACAAAAAACATTTACATTTTCATGCTTTTAGTATTTCTTTGTGTTCAACATGTATTATTCTTGTTTTGAATACTTTGATGAGGCTTTTAGTGTACAAGAGGATATATTCCCTAATGAGGTACATGGAAGTGAGGATGAAAATTGTCCAAATAAGATCTCCATTGATCCTATTCCTATTTCACTCTCCTCCACAACCTCTCCAATTAGGCTTTACCATAAGGTGTGTGCATGGTTACCTTCATGTCCCACTATTTTCAACATTGATAAATCTAAAATGATATATCCTACACCTTTGATGACGGTAAAAGGATGTCCTCGTATAACGATTAAAGGTAAACCTAGAGATCCTTTGGATTTCTTTGATAAAACTGATTCTATTTCACATACTTATCGCACATGGAATAACCCTCAGCCTACTATTCTAATTTCTTTACTGCCTTATCAACCTATGCTTCCTCAACCTCCTAGGTTTCCTTCTACCTTTAAGGAGTATAACTTAGTTGACCAATTACATGCTACTCCTGCTAAGATATCTTTATGGGAATTACTTCAAACTTCCCCGACATATCATGAGGCATTGCAAAAATATTTATCCACTCTTCCTACTTCACCTCCTAATCAAGATAACATTCATTCTATTTTAGATTGCATGCATACTATGCCTTCTGTACCTCCTATTGTATTTTTCGATAAAGATTTACCTTCTCCTAAGGTGCAGAATCAATATGATGCTCTTATGGTTGTTGTTTAAATTAACTAGAGTATCAGTCAAAGAACATTAATTGATAATGGATATGGGCTTAATGTTTGTAGCATGGATATGCTTAAGGCAATTAAGGCTGATCTCACAACTATTCAATCTAATAATGTCCCTATACGTGGATTTGATAATATTGCAAAGAGAACTTTGGGCATTATTACCTTACCTGTTAAAGTTGGTCCGGTTATTCCAAATACATGTATTCATGTTATGCTTGGACCTCTCAATTATAACCTTCTTTTAGGAAGACCTTGGTTACATACTATCTATGCAGTTTCTTCTACTCTTCATCGCAAGGTTAGGTTCATCTATAACAACTTAATGTATACATTACATGCGGATGATGCACAAAATCCTTGCCTAAATGCAGAATATGCTAAAATCTTTGAGCCTCTTCAACCAAGTAAAGAGATCGACAAACAACCTGAGATACAACAACCAGAGGTAAAACAATCTGAAATACAACAACTGGAAGCTTTGTCTTCTTCTTTGACTGAGGATGATTGGGGGACATTGGATTTTAATCCCACCTTCATTGGAGAATATAAGGTCTCTGATTTGGAATTCATGAAGCAACATAGGGAATTTGAGAAACAAGTTTTTACTCCTCCGCTTTCTGAGGAGCTAAAAAATAATTTTATTGTTTCCTTAATTGAAGAAACAATTAAAACAATAAAGCCTGATTGTTATGATATTGTGACATATGCCGCTCCTTGGACTCCATCTAATATGGCTGATATATATGGTTCTGGTTATCATCTCCTTAAGAAGTCAGGATTTAATGGGAAAGGATGTGGTAAATATGAGCAAGGTATACAAGTACCTTTAGATAATGTCATTTATGATCATACGTATGGATTAGGATTTAATCCTTATAAACAACCATCCACTTTTCCTCTTAATGTTAATCATATATGCGGTGGACAATTGAAATTGGTCAACCCACTCCTCATTGACATTAATCAAACACCTACTTTGGATATTTTTCCTGAAGATGAAGCCTTAAAGGATTTTTTAGGGGTTTATGAAGATTTACCTAAGTGTCATCACAAACGACGGAAGCCTTATTGTTTAAGTACCGATGCTTATTTTGGAGAACATGATAAACAAGATATTCTTCCTTTACCGATGGATCCTTTGATACGAAGTGATTTGTTAATAATTGAGACTATTGACATTCAAATGGATGAGAACAATCTTGAAAAGATGATAAATATTGGGAAATGTTTGAATCAGGATGAGCGTGATTAGTTGGCTTCCCTGTTACTTGAATTTAAGGATATTTTTGCGTGGACATATTCAGATATGCCGGGTATAGATTCTAAGATTTTTACTCATAACATTGTTTTAAAGCCAAATACGAAACCTGTGAAGCAAAAAATTCGAAAGATGAATCCACAAATTGCTTTATTGGTTAAAATTGAAATTGAAAAGTTATTGGATTCTAGATTTATCCGTTCTATTGATTACTTAGATTGGATTTCAAACATTGTGCCTATTTCAAAAGGAACAAATAAGATAAGGATGTGTACTGATTTTAGAGACTTGAACAAGGAATCCTTAAAGGATGATTTCTTGTTACCTAACATTGATATGATTTTGGATTCAACAGCGGGTCATGCCTTGTTATTCTTTATGGATGGTTTTTCTCGATATAATCAAATCTTTATTCCTCCTGAAGATCAATTCAAGACTGCATTTATAACACCTTGGGGAACATTTTGTTGGGTCATGATGCCTTTTGGATTAAAGAATGCGGGAGCAACTTATCAACGAGCTATGACTTTGATTTTTCATGATTACATTCATAAGATACTTGAAGATTATGTGGATGATATCTTAGCAAAATCTATACAAAGAGAAGATCATGTTACTATTTTATGACAAATATTTGAAAGGATTAGAAGTTACAACATGAGATTGAATCCTAAGAAATGTGTCTTTGGAGTGGATTCTGGTAAATTATTAGGATTTATAATATCTAAGTGAGGCATAGAAGTAGATACTGAAAAGATCGAAGCTATTGTTAATATGCCTCCTCCTAAGAATATTTCTCAGTTACAGAGTTTACAAGGAAAAATTCAAGCTATTCGTCGCTTTATTTCTAATATAGCCGATCGAACCATTCCTTTTACTTCATTGCTTAGAAAGGATACCACTTTCTCTTGGAATGATGAATGTAAAGAAACTTTTGAGAAATTTAAGGAGTATCTTGCAAATCCTCCTATCTTGCAGCTGGCTAAATTTGATAAACCATTTCATTTGTATACCTCAGCAACTCTGAAAGTTGTAAGTGTGTTGTTAGCTCAAAATGATAATAATGGTAAGGAAAGACCTATGTATTACATTAGTTAGACTTTACTTGATTATGAAACAAGATACAAAAATTTGGAAAGACAATGCTTAGCTGTAGTTTATGCTTGCCAAAAAATCAGGCATTATCTTCTAAATGCTAAAGTCAATGTGATTGTTAAATTTGATCCTTTGAAACATCTTTTCTCACAAACTAATCTCTCTAACCATTTGGCAAAGTGGGTGATGTTACTTATAGAATTTGATCTTAATTTCATTTCTCAGAAGTCTATTAAGGGACAAGCTTTAACAGATTATTTATCTAAAGCTCCTTGTCCTCATTCTAATACATGTTCTACTTCAATAGAATTCCCCGATGATAATATTCTAGCTATTCAACAGGATGATATTTGGGAATTATATTTTGATGGGTCTAAATGTAAGACAGGGTCTGGTGTTGGTATTATCTTGATTCCTCGTATGAAAAAGCCAATCCCTTTATCATATAAACTAACCTTTCCTTGTACTAATAACATTGCGGAGTATAAAGCTCTTATAGCGGGTCTACAAGTAGCTTCATCCCTTAACATCAAACACTTGCAAATATATGGAGATTTGAAATTGATTGTTGAACAAATTAAAGGAGGTTATCAAAATAAGAATGATAAAATGACATAATATAGCGATTTGGCTCTTGATGTGCTTTTGTAATTCTCTTCTTATACGATTCAAACTTTACCTAGGAAAGATAATCGACATGCGGATGCCATGGCAAGCACAACTTCTTTGGTTTGTCTTGAAAATAATGCTGAAAATTTTCAATTTAATATACAAACTCTTAAAAACCCTGCAATTTCTAAAAAGATTACCTCTGATTGAATCAATTTGCATTCGGATGAATGGTATTCTCATATTTTTCATTTCTTGAAAGATGGTACTTTTCCTGAATCAGTAACAAGGAACACACGTAATCATATTAGGAAGCTTGCAACATGTTACATCATTTTAGGAGATACGCTTTACAAACACTCTTATGAAGGATTACTATTAAGATGTCTCAATAGAACTGAAATCTCAGTAGCTTTAGCAGAAGCTCATTCTGGTTCTTGTGGGGGACATTTTGGTGGAAAATCTCTGGTTAATAAATTGCTTAGAATGGGATATCATTGGAAAAAAATTGAACAATATTCTTTCATGTTTGTTAAGAAATGTCCTCAATGTCAACAACATAGTAATTTTATTCATGCTCCTGCTTGTGAGCTTCGTAATCAAGTTTCTCCATGGCCTTTTAGTATTTGGGGTTTTGACCTTATTGGAAGAATCTCACTAGCTTCTTCTCAGGGACATACTTACATCTTGACTGCTATAGATTACTTCATGAAGTGGGTTGAAGTTGTCCCTCTCCATTCAATGAATGCGGATGTTATTTGTGATTTCATCCTTAACAATATCATAACACGATTTGGTATACCTTCAATGATAGTTTCAAATAATGGTACCTCTTTTAAAAATAAAGAAGTTGTGAAATTCTTGGAGAAATATCGAATTCAACATAGATTTTCAACTCCTTATTATCCTCAATCTAATGGTCAAGCTGAAGCATCAAATAAAATCATTGAACAAATCCTGATAAAAATAGTTAACAAGCATGTGAAAGATTGGCATACTCAATTGACTTATGCTTTATGGGCTTATAGGACTAGTGTTCGTACTGCCATGGGTACTTCTCCTTACAATCTTGTCTATGGTAATGATGCTATTATGCCTTTGGAATTAGAAATACCCTCTTTATGTGTTTCATTTCATGGCATAATCGACAAGGATACTTTTCGGGAACAACGCTTATAAGAGCTATAAATGTTGGATGAACAACGAATACATGCGTTGGAACATATAAAAGCTTATCATAAATCTCTTCAAAAGAAATATAATCATAAGGTAATTGAACAAACATTTTTGGTTGGTGATTTAGTCTTATATGAGAATCAATGAAATGGGAATGCTTTACCTGGTGAAAAAGGAAAGTTTAGCCCTAATTGACTTGGACCTTTTGTTGTCATTGAAGACTTTGGTTCAGGAGCTTATAAAATTGTTGATATGGATGGTGTTTCTTTTAAGGAACCTATTAATATTATGCATCTCAAACATTATTATCCCTAATTTCATCCATTCTTTCCTTGTGCATTTATGTATTCCTTATAAAGTTTGTTTTATAGGTTATGTAGTTTTAGCAAAATTACATGTTGAATATATTTATGCACCTTCTTTCTTTCAGTTAAGTTTTATATTGATGAAAACATAGTAATCAAACATAGAACTAATTAGTAAAGAAAGTATTTCATTCATCAAAAAGTTTTTTTCAAGTTTTGATACATATGTGGCCCATGGCCCTATTTATCACTACGCTCTGATGGCCGATGGCTTTCGAATCTCTCTAGCCTATGATAGGAAGATGTAGATCTATGTGTCTTTGTGTGGCTCCTCGATATGCTCATACCATGCGAGCACCCTCGAGCACTCTGTAACTCATCTATTATCTTCTCCTCCCTTTCTTTGCACAACCTCAGCTCTCATTGGACACATGCAAATATATCAGCATGCCTGCTGGGATCTGTGTAGCCAAGAGAGGATTCTCGCTCACTCACTGGTAGTCGGTAGGATATATAGGTATCCTTCAAAATCTCAGATACAAAGCTCCTCCACTCCACTACGCTAGTTGCAGAATGAAATTACATTTATCAATTTAGTGATTTTTCATTTCAAATCAAGTTCCATATTTAATCAAATCTCATATTTCATACATGGATATCCCTCCTGGACGTCACTAAAGGGTCTAGATGGTAGGGGCATGGAGTGACTACTCTCTCCATGCCTGCTATGTCTAGGCCTCAACGGTGGTGTCTCTGTGTGGGTGCATGAAGGCCGTCATGATCTGAGTGGTGATGCGTGAAAAATGTGTACATCCGCACCAGTATCACCAACTGGGGGCATCTCCTCTGGCCTCTCCTCTAATCTCTCCTATGCTCTCTCTTCTTCTCTCTCCTCCTCCATGGGTTCTCCCTCAGAGATGTGCTCCTCCTCATCTTTGAGATCCTCATCCTCCTCTACTGTACCACTATCCCGGTGAGTCATCTGTGAAAGGCCTGGATCACCTGTAGGATAATCCTCAAGGAAGATGGGGCGAGTCCCTTGCAGACTCCAATACCTGATGTAATCTCAGCTCATGCCTGAATAGGTCACATCTGGTGGTACCTCTGTATTCTCTATCTCATCTGCATCAATTTCCTCTATGTATGCTATTGATGGTCGGCGTATGGTGCTGGGTCTTTGATAATACCTCGTCAAATGTACATAACGAGGTACTGCTCTAGGGACTCCCTATAATAGGCTAAACTATCTCATCACCCGATCATAATAGTATGACATCACTATATGATTCTGATGACCCTCTAGCATCTTCTACCATTGTGAATGTCTCATATGGAATCATGTATCTGGCAACTCTGTCATCTTGCAGTAGGGTATCCATATCACATCGGTACCCAGAATGTGGTCTAGACATACCCTCCAATAGAGGATATCTCCGAACTACCAAGCATCTCTTAATGGATAAGAAAAAGCTCTTGGTGTACTCACATCTACCATCACTAGAGCACCCTGTGGACGTGTACATACAAAATGCTCAAATAACCAAATTTGCAAGAGTGTGCATATCGAAAGACTCTCTCTCAAATATCTCACTAGCTGACATAGCTCATGGTATAGCTAGGCTAACATGCTGTGACCCCATGAGAACATGGTTGTATCACTCTCCATCCTTTGTATAAGATGGGTAAGAGGTGTAGAAAATATGGTACCCTTTGAGTTGGGTAGCACAACCAAGGATACTATGCAAAGCATCACTCTATGTACCAAAGGTGTAGGGTATGATAGTATGGATGACAAAAGGACCTGATCTGATCGGGTTTGCATCTATGGAACCCATTCCATGTAATACTCTTTATCTACAAGGATATCCTCACAAACTTGTTGTGCTCTAGGTCTGACAGTCTCACCTTGGACTGGAAGCCACAAGATCCTGTAGACATCCTCCAGTGTCATTGTAAACTCTCCCAAGGGAAGATGGAAGGAGCATGTATCCTCATCCCACCTCTCTATCATAGCCGATAGCATGGCTTAGTGTAGCCTAATCTGTGGTAGGACTGCTACCCAGTACATTCCTATGTCTCCCAGTAGCTGCATCTCATCCTCATTGAGCTCAGACAATCTCTCTCTGACGATCACTGGCAACTCTCCAAAGGGATGCTCTCGGAGATAGACCATGTCCTGTAAGCACAAAAAAAACATTATATTAGCATTCTACATCATCAAATCTACAAATCCAACTTGACTAGGTCAAGGTTGACCTCAGTTAGGTCAGAGTTGACCTTCCTGGGTCAAGGTCAACTTTCCTAGGTTAGGGTCAACCTTGTTGGGTCAAGGTTGACCTCATCCCAGATAAGGTGGAGAGCTTCCAGTTCATGTCAACCTTCTTGGGTCAAGGTCGACATAACTAGGTTAGGGTCAACCTTTAAGGGTCAGGGTTGACCTTTCCTATAGAAATCAAGAATTTGGAAAGTACAGAAACCAATAACAATAAACTCACCTCAAGAAGCGACCGTCTGGTAGCCAGGCACTGTCTCATGAGCTCCATGCACGTCGCTCAAAGTTCTTCTCTCCTCAACATCTTGCTTTCTCTCTTCGAATCTAAAAATGGTAAGAATGAGTAAGTATGAAGTCATTTTCCTTATTTATAGTTAACATTGGGGTTTTTTTAGGGTTTCTTTTAGGGTTTACTCATGGTAAATTCGGATTTCCTTCCTTATGCATTTAGATAGACATTCACTCTTTTTATCATAACTTGAGTTTGGTAACTCTGTTTTCAGTACCATCAGTGGCGTTGGAATTGTGATTCAAATACCTAACTTCTTGAATTAGTTTGGGAAGGATAGGAATCCTTCTAATTTGTTTAGGAAATAACTTTTCAACAAACTGCATATCCAGTGTATAAAGTTATCCTTATCACCACGTTTCACCCTTCAGAAGTAGAAAGCCGAAACAGGGGGGGCATAAGGGGCTTTATGCACTTCTCAAATTTTCATAGTAAGCTATAGGTGATTTAGGATTTTCATTAATCTTGTGTGTTGCAGGTTCTAATAGTTTTCTGCAGGATCTCTACATCGAGGACTTGGCTATACCCTTTTTATTTACTATGATGTTTTCTTACTTTAGCTTGCATATTCACATAGTATCATATCTAAGATAAAGTGGGGGATAAATGTATCATCTTAAAATGGAATCACTTCTATCTTGATAGGTTTATCATCCTCTTATAGTGCATTTATCATGATAAACTTGCATTTAGGTTGCATTCTGCACTTGATTCCTTCATTTTAGGTAAAATTAGAGTTAGGATCTCAAGGATTCTCCTTAATTTCCCTCCTCTGTGGCTCTATTTTCTAGGTATGAATTAGTAATAGGTCCTCCTATCCTTCATCATGATCATCATAGGAATCTATGCCTCTATCTGGAACTCTGCCCTATTCTGGCTTCATTTCTAGGTCTCTGGGCACCCTTGGAACCTCCTATTTCCTATTCTAGCTGGGTTTGGACCCCTAGGTCAAGGATGAGGTCGACCCTAACCTAGGTCAGCATTGAGGTTGTCTCTAACCTAGGTCAAAGCTGAGGTCATATTTGACCTCCTTCAGGATTTGATTCCCATTTTTAAATTTTGGTCCCGGAGGGCCCCAAAATCAATGTCAGGCTTTCAGATCCGAATGCGAAAGGGTTTTAATTTGAAATTCATTTAATTATTTTACCTCCTTAGTTAGTTATTTTTATTGGACCATAATTTGAGGTGAAATTTTAATTATGGGTCCTCACATTACTCTAGGAGCCTCACCTTGAAACCTCTATATAAAGACTCTCATTTGCCTTTATTTTCACAAGGACATCAAGAAAGATCAAGTAATTTCATGAGAAAGGATCCATCAAGGAGACTTAGTTGATTGAAGCAAGAAATCAATAGTGAAGTGAAGATGAAATATTGCAAGAGGATGATATAGAAGATCAAGCCATTGTTGATATCAAGCATTTTTGTGAGCACACCATTGCGAACATCTATTTGGAGCAAGAGAGATCCTTTCTTCCTTGATCCACCATTATCAATATTCAAGCATTCAAAGATACACTCATGGGGTAGAAATTACAGATTATGAGTTTGGTAGGAGTACTTTAGCTTTGGGGGGCTTGGTATGCTTTCTTACCTTATTTAAGTCTGTGCATTACTTTCTCATACATATTCATGCTAGGGTTTCAATCTAGAAGATTAGATCTTGGCATTACACATTCAAGACAAACACATATTCTATTACATCCGGCTATTCATGGAGGTGGAGATCACCAAAATAGGGGTTTGACTAAGTTAAAACCCTATATAGCCACCCCAAAACACCATTTTCAAATATTTACAGTCGTTGTTTCAAGAATTGAAGTGCAGATCTGAGTACCCTTTTCGTCAAACTTTCAGTATCTATGAACAATTTTTTTGTCAGAGTAGTTGGGTCAAGGATGACCTTTAGTGAGGGGTACAATTGTGCCCCAGGGTAAGATTGTGCCCCGCTATCTAGGTCAAAGTTGACCTGCTTCCAGAGAGACAAATTTTTTTCTGGGTTTTCTCTATTGCAGTTTTCTGGTCCCGAATTTGGTTTCAAAATTTCTTGAGACAGTACACAAGCATCAAAAAATAGGTATTTCCATATTAGTTCCTTCATGAGGTATGTATCTTATCCTATCTGATTTCAAGCATTTCCAGATTTACATTACTTATTCAATTCCAATTGAAAGAAATGAAAATGAATAGGAGGAATGTTAGATGCATTGTTAAAGCTCCATTTTAAACCTATTCACTTATCCTTCAATCAAAAAATTTAAATAATTATGCATTACAAAAGTGACTTCCCCCATTGAAGTGATCCAAATATGACCCAACTTCACATGAATTCATCTGATGTTAAAATTATTGCATATGTTCCATCCAATCTTTTGTGTTTGATTTGGACATAAAGGGTGTTAGGAAATAATGCTTCAAAAATAGTTACATTTAATTAATTTCCTACATAACCCATAAGAGACAAGTAGGAATACAAGATTAAAAAATAACAATTAAGCATAAATCAAAGGGAAAACCCAAAATATAACACAATATATACATAAAATCCTCATGAAATAGAAATCCTAGCCTTCAAAAGCTTCCATACTCTATCATATTATTCAACCATAATGAAACACAAAGCACTTATAGCATTACAATAAATAATTTTGAAACATCAAGCCCCTTCCATGCATCCTCCATTTGTCCAAGCATGAATCTATACTTCATATGTCATGTCTCACATATGTACTCCTTAGAGAGACTTAATAATGACAACCCACTCAACCAACTAACCCAAACACTAACATGTACTTGAGTTTATAGAATCAAGCTCACACAAAATATAACTAGTGGTAAAGTTAAACCATGTACCACAAAAACATATGTATACAAATGATAGAACAAGGAAACACACAACTAAGAGGGGGAGGGGGTGAATTCGTTGTGTCCAACACTTCAAACTTTAACCAACTTAAACCTTAAAATTCAAACCTGGTAATTAAATATGAAAAAAAAGACCCAAAACATATAACACCAAGAATTTTTTGTGTGAAAAACCTTGTTAGAGGAAAAACCATGGTGGGGATGGAACCCACAATATGATGTACTCTATTGAAAGCACTATATTTTGTTAAAGGTATTACAATGGGAATGCACATGCATTCATGCACACTACTTAGAGCTCACCACTCAAATATAATAAGGGCTACAATCTTGAGGAAGGAACACTATCTTGCAACAATCACATGAACTAAAATCTACAATGGACAACAATTCACAAATCATGAACTGGATAATATCATCTCTAACATTCCAAGTTCAGTTCCAATGAAGTAGAGATTACAATTAGATCTCTACCTCAATTGTAGATTCTACTCATACCTCTTCGCATCCACTCTCAAAAAATCACTCTCGCACACAATCCACAAAAGGGATACAATTACATTTATACAATTCATCAACCTTGAATAAATAAACAAGGTCAGCCAAACCCTCACAACCTTAATTAAAAAATTACAATCATAAACAATATAATATTTAATGCAAACCAATGAATGTTGGTTAAGCCACTGTCCCAAATATTCATCCTCGAACACGCTAAGAATCCATAAATCATGCTTCAAACATTCACAACACCCTATATCACCAAGTCGGCCAAGAACACAAAGAATATGAACTCACCAACAAAAAATCACCAAATGCAATCACCTCAATCAATGCAAACCAACAACACAATAGGAACACAATTTATCAATGTCTACAAGCATCGTGAATAACCTTAGGAACACCCACATCAAGTCTAATATTGGAATTCATCAACAACTCTTAATTAGACCTCAAGAACACATCAATAATCCTCTACCAATCAATAAAAATAGCTTGTGAACCTCCAAATCATGAATTGATTGAGTTGAGGACATAAATCAATGTACCAAATATGCCACAAAAGTGCACATACCAAAATATTGCAATACCAAACCAAACACTAAAACATTGTCACCACTGAGCATCAACAAATACCAATCTCAACACAAAAACTAATAACTCACTGAATCCACCATGAAAACCCTTGTAAATTGACATGAATCAACTACATACATCCCTCAAAACAATTGTACCATCCATAGATTCTTATATTCAATACAATAGCTACATCAAACCAAACATCTCAGAAACACTATCTCAAAAAGTAAAAATATGTTGACATCAATGAAAAAACATTAATGCGAGCACATGTATGCATGGTATTCCAATAATCTCCCCCTTTTACATTGATGAAAACATATTATGTGAAAAATAATAAATGCACAAAGAAAATAATAATCTCCCCCTAAGATCAACAATCAACAATACTACCAACAATATCCAACTCTCATACTGAATCTCTCCTTATTATCTTTCAAAGTCTCTCTAACAATATTCTCCCCCTATATTTTTGTTGGATTACGGAAAGGGGGGGGGAATCAGTAATCCTTGATTCTTTGTACCTTAAATTTTTTTCTCTGATTAACTCGGTGATAATTCGGTCAAATATAATTCAATATTTATTCACAATAGTAAATTAACTTTATCAATTAACAATAACAATCACAATAATCATTCAACACATATAACACCAATATATAACGTGGAAACCCAACTTTGGGAAAAACCACTGTGAGAATTGTCACCCACTAAATAATTCACTCTTCTGAAGTGAGCTCAGTTAAAAGCGAATCTGATTAAATATTACAATACACATTGTTAAATGTGACCCGATCAAGAGATTTGCCTTAGATCTATTAGGATCTTCACCCTGTTAGGAGTGACCTAGTTAAAGGACTTCAAACGCTCTTTTATAATGTTACCTTTTACAAGGATTTACAATAAGACTTTTAGGTCCACTTGGTTAAAAGAGTTTTTTGCTACAAATGTTAATAAGCATCATTGAATAAATTGACCTATAAATCAACAACAATCCTTTGCATAATCAGATCCTTTGTGTGCTCTTTGTCTTCACTTCAATTCTTCACTTTCCACTGGCTTCAACACTTCAACAAATTTTGTCTTTCTGACTCAGAGTTCACCTTTTCCTTCTTCACTACATTAGTTAGTGACTTATGAACCCTTCAAATAGCCAACCATTTGTTCATACAAATTCATCCTTTATATAGACTTTGTTTTGCCTCTTAATCTCCTTTATTACATTTTCTTTTGATTAATCTCATCCATCTAATTTATTTTTCAAACTTATTCATTGAATTTAGATCTCGGTAACATGTTTTATCATCACCTCGCTACTTGAACTTTCTTGGAACTTGTTCCTTCTCTTTTTACTACTTAGATCTACACCATAGATCATCACCTTGAATTTTCATGATTGTCAACTCTCTAAGTAACTCTTCCTCATCATTAGAATCTTCCAGCTCATCATAGCTCAACATTAAATGTTGTTCTGATCCTTCTATTTAATTAATGTTCCTTGCTCAGTGACTAACTTCTTTTCTTTCAACTATATTTCAGTTAAGTTTGTTTGGTGACTAAAACCTTCTTCTCGATGTCTTGATTTCATTTGCCTTTATCGAAACGTTCTTTTGCTTTTACCGAATGACTTTTCTTGCTCGGTAGCCAAAACTATTTTTCTTACCGACTTGACTAATTTTCTTTACCGACTTGATATAATTAAATGTTTGAAAGTGTAAGGTGGAAAAATGTGTTGGATAGGTAGGGTTTTTAACAATACACCTAATAGAAGTACTAAACTAATATTTACCACAAAACATATAAATTGAAATGATAAGTAGAGTAAATTTGGAAATGCTTGTAAATAATATTGAAATTAGATAAGATGAAATACATACCTCATAATAAAGATGATCTAGAAATACCTATTTTCTAGTGTCTGTACTCAATTTCGGGAAATTCTGCAACCGAATCTAGTCTGGAAACACAAAGATAGAGAAAACCTAGAAACCTTTTGTCTTTTTGAAGAAGGTCAACCTTGACCCAAATACAGGGGAATGATCTTACCTTAGGGCACAATCTTACCCCTTTATGTCAACCTTGACCTGCACTACTCTGACGGAAAATCTATTCACGGATCCTAGAAGTTTTTTGAAAAGGGTACTCAGATCTGCTCTATAACTCCCAAAACAATGACTGTAGATATTTGAAAATGGTGTTTTGGGGTGGATATATAGGGTTTTTCCTTAGTCAAACCCCCATTTTGGTGATCTCCACCTCCACAAATAGCCGAATGTAATAGAATATGTGGGTGTGTTTTGAATGTACAATGCCAAGATCTAATCCTCTAGATTAAAAACCCTAGCATGAATTGAAATGAGGGAGAAATGCATAGATTTGAATATGATAAAGAAAGCATACCAAGACCCCAAGGCTAAAGTACTCCTACCAAACTCACAATCTGCAATTGCTACCCCATGATTGTATCTTTGAATGCTTGAATGTTGAAGATGGTGGATCAAGAAAGAAGGGATCTTTATTGCTCCAAATGAATGTCCACAATAGTTTATCAACAAAAAATGCTTGATATCAACAATGTATTGATCTTATATATCATCCTCTTGAAATATTGCATCATCTCATCATCATTGCTTTCTTGCTTGAAGTTGCGCGATGAATACTTGGTGAAAATGAAGGCAAAAGAGAGTGCTTATATAGAGATTTCAAAGAAAGACTCCTAGGGAAATGTAAGGGCCCATAATTCAAATTTCACCTCAAATTATGGTCCAATCAAAATAACCAACTGAGGGAAAATAATTAAATTAATTTTAAATTAAAACCCTTCCGCATTCAAATCTGGAGGCCCGACATTAATTTCAGGGCCCACTGTGACCACAATTTGAAAAGGGGGACAAAAACCTGACAGGGGTCAGAGTCAACCCTGACCTTGACCTAGGTGAGGGTCAACCTTGACCCTGACCCAAAGGTTCAGGCCTAGTCAACTTTGAAAATAGGGAAGTCCCAGGGTCGGCCAGAGACTTGGAATGATGAGAAAACATGGCAAAGTACCAGAAAAGGGCACATAGACCTAGAATGAATGTGATGAGGACTAGGAGGACCAATACCTATATCCTACCTAGAAAATAGAGCCATAGAGAAGGGAAATCAAGGAGAATCCTCGAGATCCTAACCCTAATTTCACCTAGAAATGAAGAACCAAGTGAAAATGCATCCTAAATGCAGATCTATCATGAAAAATGCACTAAATGAGGGTGCTAAACCTATCAAGATGGAAGTGATTCCATTTTAAGATGATACAGAAAGAAAAAAATTATATCAACATAACCTTAACATTGTCTGATTTGTATAAATTTCCCAACTAAGTTCTTCATCTTCACAACATTCCACTTCTTCTTCTTTAACTTTCTCAACTTATATCATACTCCAAATGATATGGCAACACAATATAAATTAGATATCAATTTCTTGACATCAATGACAAGATAAAAAATGATCTAATCATTCTAAAAACTTGTATTCCTCTGATCTTGGTTGGTCTTCATCATCATCACTATCAATTATAGTAACAATTTTTCACATGAATAATTATCCCACTTTGACATTAATGACAAAGGCACATATATGCACTTAATCAAAGAGGAAAAAAAATTGAACAAGCATCTCTCCCCAAAATATGAAAAACTAAATCACTAAGCAGACTACTCCCCTTGAGTAGTAGCCACAAAAAACATCAATCCATATTCAAGATATCACTGTAAGAGCACTGTACTGATGCAAACTAATGCATCTTAGCTCTCATCAGGAGGGGAAATCACTCCTAGTTTACCTAAAAAATACTTGAAAGTATCCTTAGGCAAGGGCTTCATAAATATATTTTCTATTTGTTTATTAGTAGGCACATACTCCAATTTGACTTCCTTCTCACAAACCTTCTCTCTCAAGAAATGATATTTGATAGATATATGATTTTTATTTTAATATAACACTAGATTCTTAGAGATATTAATTGCACTTGAATTATCATGGTAAATAGAAATAGGCTCATCATACTCAATCCTGATATCCTTTAACATGTGCTTCATCCATATCACTCGTGTACAATTAGTAACATAAACTATATATTCTTCCTCTGCAATAGATTGTGAAATGTAATTTTTATATTTTCTCTTCCATGAAACTAATCTCTTTCCCAAGAAATATGGACCACCACTTGTACTCTTTTTGTTATCCACATTACCTACCCAATAAACACAAGTGAAAACACTAAATGTAAAATAATCATCTTTAAGATACAACAAACCATAGTCAACTATCCATTTCAAATATTTGAATATTCTTTTAACAATCACAACATGAGATTCCTTAAGATCTTCTTGAAAACTAGCAATAATGAAAACAACATTCATAATATCAGGTTTGGTTTGAGTCAAATATAATGATCCACCAATCATATATTTGTATCTACTCTGATTGTCTTTAGGGGACTCATCATCATTTTTCCACTTGCATCCATTCACCATAGGTGTACCAACTGGTTTAGAATCTTCCATACCAAATTTCTTCAACAACTCTTTCACATACTTAGATTGAGATATAAAGATTCCTTTTTTTGATTGAGTGATTTTCAAACTAAGAAAGAATTTCATCTCTCCAATCATAGACATCTCAAATTATTTTTGCATCACATTATAAAATTATTTTCTCAACTTATCATTCCCACAAAAAATGATATCATCAACAAATACTTATGTTGGAGTGCAATACCACCGAGGGAGGGAGGGGGGGGGGGGGGGGGGGGGGGGGGGGGGTGGGTGAATTAGTGGTATAAAAATTCAAATAAGTTTGTAACATTATTTTAAAACACTTTGATCCGAGAAAATACAAACCTCGAATCAAGAACTTTGAATTGGCTTTGCAAGTTTAGACATTTACTCAAATCGGGACAACTATTATTAAGTTTGAAACATTATAATAAATTTTTCTAAACTAAGTTAATAATTATAATAGCTAACACTGATAAAACAATAGAAGACATAATATTTTTGAGGAAATCTTTGATTGACATGAGACTTCAGAGAAAGGATATCAAATTAATCATAATATAGTAATTAACTATGATTGACACAAGTTTATGCAGGATTACTCAGAACTAGACAACATATACATGAAACTTAAACACATCAAGGTATCAGCTCATAAAACAAGGATTGTCTTGAGTAAAAACCCTCATGGAGAATAAAACCACTCAAAAAAATTTCCTCACTAGCTTAATTGAAAAGTCTCACTACATATACAAGTGCCTCACTAGATGAAACAAAAAATATCTGGACTTACAATGCCTCACTGGGCTTACAATGCCTCATTTTAACAATTTTTGATTCATACAAAGTTAGTATATCTAAACTTTGAACTATAATCATACTCAAATACAATACATAAAAATATATGTGTAATATTATGTATTAGAAGATGCATCATAATCAAATAGGACAACAATATTCTTAGCTAGATATCTCTGATTATGAAGAACTATGTAAACAATAGAACTGATGAACGTTTCATTGAAGTATCAATTTCTTCTCTCTCTACAACTCAAAACAACTAATCTGAAATGGAATATTTATAATGTTTCTGAAAAGATAACTTCAAGAAAACTGCCATATTAATTGTTTCCAAAACTACAAACTAACCTTTCCAAGATTTCTTAATCTTATATCAGAAGTTGCAACTATACTTCCTCCTTTTTAAATAGATATACTAAAACTATCATATAATCATGCTTAATTATTTGTTAAGAAAACTTTAATCTCAATAAGAGAATCTAGACTTTACAAAGTATTAGGGTTAGATAATAGACTTGAGATAAGGTTTAAAGATTCATAATGATTATCTTGAAAAATGTAAAAACCCTTAATCTCAAGGTTATAAAATATCCTCGTAAAGCTGACAACTCATTACCAAAGTTTGACATATTTTTAAAAACATAATAACACATCACTCTGATCATACTCTCATCAACTTGAGTATACCATATCAAACTAGATTTAGTATATAAAGGACCTTTGATTCACACAACTTAAACAATAATGTGCCTTAACAAAAATCAACAAGATTCAATAATCAAGATTACTTAAGACTCATGATCCTATGAAGAAACCCTTGACTAGGGTTTGGAAAAGTAACTCCAAGATAACCCTTTTATAAAAGACTCACTACCAAATTGAAGTATGAAAAAATTATACCAATGATAATGCACATTAATTAGGGTTACAAGGAAAAAACTTAATCTATTATCAAAGAATATAGGTAATAAATGTAACCTCACAAAAACTATTAAGATTAAGAAACAAAACCTTGTCTTTTAAACAAAACATCTTCTCACAAAACCTAAGTAACACATGATTAGAAGAAAAGAAAGAAAATAAGACACCTATAGTTTGATGATGCACATTGTTATCTCCATTGAGCATTCAAAGTTTTCATTAGTATCAAAGGTTATCCAAGATATCAGTCGGTCACTTACATTGAGAAAATTGGTAACTAGAAGCAAGACAGACTAGTCGGTAAAGCTTACACACTGAGCATCAGATAGTTTACCAAGCACTAGAAGACACCAACACCGACAGACAGTAAACATTAAACATCGCAGATACACCAAGCAGTTTATACAGTGTTTACCGAGGATCATAGAAAATGGCATAGTAATCTGAATTGGCACATTCTTCTATGCAAATGGTTACAACAAATTAGAAAACATTTTACTAAGATCGAGGAATATTTAATGTTATGATATTCATTAAATGCAATGTATATCTTATGTAATAGTCTGATCTAGGTCATTTTTGTACACTGTAGATCTTAGGGTTATGATTAAGTTGTGTAACCTAATTTTGTTAAAGCGGAAAAAATAGAACACTATATATTTGTGTGTTTGCATCATTTTTGGTGGGAGCTGATATATGAATCACGAAGAACTTGAAGCAATTGCCTAACTTCAAGTCTATCAATCAACAGAGCATAAAAAAGTATAGAGGAATTCAGATTGAGTAGAATCAGAAAAGGCTACCGAGCAGTTCAGAGCAGAGATTCATCACAAGTGAGGTGATATTTTATCAGAACTTATAGATCTGTATCAAACAATTGAGTTTTCAATTAGCAGATAATTACCTTTTGCTTTCTGACCATTGTAATAGAGTTTTGGATAAAATCTCTTAACATAGTAGACTTAACAGTCTTATGTAAATCTCTTAACCGAGTGCACACTTCATTAGTGTTTTTTAAATCCTATAACTAGGTAGATCTAGTTGATCTAATATGTCACTCTTAATAAGGTGATATCACCAGAAGTGATCAAAACTTGTAGCCCTAACAGGAAAACCTTTTCTATCTACAGTAGTAAAGAATTTGTGGGTGTCATCCCCACCGCAGTTTTTACCTTCTAACAAGGGTTTCTGCGTTACCAAAATACTTGTGTTATGTGATTGTCATATTGATTTCATGTTGTTTACTTTCATAAGTTAAATGAATGATTGATACATGCAGTTAGAGTCAAGTCATTTTGGTCGATTATTATTGTTGACTATCAATGATCTGAAAGGTTTACAAGGAAAGGTTTTGAAGGCACTGATTCACCCCTCCCCTCTCAGTACCTATCTCTCCTAATTCCAACAATTGGTATCAGAGCACAGTTCTCTTGTTGAACAGTTTAACCATTGAAGGGTAAAGATCTAAGCCATGGAGAGATATAAGCTTGATAAGACTATTGAGAATCAGAAGATACAAATGCAGATGTTTATTGAACAATACAAGCAAGCCAAGGAAGGACTGAAGAAATTATTGGTTGAAAGGAAGAACCTAGCTATTCTGCAAAATGAGATCGGTTACCATGAAGAATCTATTGATGAAATGTTCGAGCATATTGGATCTAGTTCTGGGAGCATCTCTGATGGATATGAAAATATAATCACTAATTTATCTAAAAAGAATCAACATCTAACTGATCAAGTGAAAGCACTACAAATCGGTCAAGAATCTCAGATGGTGAGAATGGTAGAAACAATGAACAATGCTAGACAAGTCGACCAAGAAAGGAATCTGGCTATTGATGACCGAAGATAGATGACTGAACAACTTCAAGCTAAAGAGAATGAAATACAGAGACTCATTGATTGTCACTTTCAAGTATCTAATCAAATGATGACTGTGAATCAAGAAATAAACCAAGTGAATGGAGAATTGTCAAGAAGACTAGAAGATATTGAAAGACTTAGAGAGGAGAATGAAAAATTGAGAAATGATGTGAAAAATCAGAAGCAACATAATGAAATGAAGAAATTGGCTGAGGATAATTCTAAGAAGATTGATGACTTTATGATTAATCAAAGGAGATTTAGGAGTAGAGCTGGTATAGGCTACACCAGGGAAGGAGAATCATCACAACAAGCTAAACAAGTCAACAAAAATCAAAATCAGAAACCTAAAGCTTTGGCATGTTATCACTATGGCAAACTGGGACATACATCTAATGTGTGTAGAAGCAAAGCACAAGGTAAACCTCCTGTCACTCCTAAGTTTAATGGATATTGTTATTACTGTGGTAAGTTTGGACATCCAACCTATGAGTGTAGAGCTAAACAGAATGATATTGCTGAAAAATACTATTGTAGAGAAAATATGTTATACTTGTAATAAACATGGACACACTGCACAAGAGTGTAAGGAAAAGATGAAGCAAGTATGGACTCCTAAGCAGAAAACAAAGTGAAAGCCCTATCAACCAAAGAGACAAGGTAATTCTTATGTTTGGGATTATAACACTTGGGCTAACTATACTGCTTGTGGTAGATATGGACACATTGCAGCAAATTGTTACAGAAAGAGTCAAATTGGACAATCAAGAAGCTGGACAAGCATTGGAATGGCTTGTATGCACTATCATAGGGTTGGTCATTTAAGCAAGAACTATAGAGACCGGGCACCAGATGAAAATCATGTATTTGAGAGTGGATATACTATTGCAGATATCATGAAGTTAAGGAACACTATGTGGAAGAAGGCATCTAATGAGAATGCCGAGTCAAGTAATGCTATCGGTGAAACCTTGTCCACTGGATTGGGTGACATCGGTACCTCCACTTAAAGTGAAATAGGTATGTATGGGACTGACATTTCAAATGATCATATTTTACATATAGTTCCTTATACATGATGTGTTTATACCAAATCAGCATGAATAAAGATGCACTATGGTTTATATGTTATGAGCTAACAATGTTATACAGTCGGTAAAAGAGAGACCGAGAGTTGGTTACCCATCAATAATCACTATACAAAGTTAACCCGACAAGAGTGCAAACCGATGAAGAAATCCTATGTTGACCAAGTGGATAAAATTTTTAGTTGTCACTGAGTTGACAACTATTTCTTACCGAAAGTTAGGTCAAGCATTTATTGCATGAAAGTTTGAGCAGGAATATCAAAAAGTCTATAAATACACAAGAAATAGAGTTCATTTTTACATTGCGATTTTGAAGAGTGAAGATTTCACAAAGAAGAGTTCAAGCTAAAAGATTTTTAGAAGGATTCAAGGCTATTGTTGATCAAACCGACAACACTCTTCAATGATTCTGAGTAAGTTCATTTGCTATCAAACACTTTTTATCTTGCTACTTGCTGAAACCCTAGAATCGATTTATGGTCATCAATTTTTAAAGCTGAGCCAGAAGCATTCTTAAACTTGTCTAAGAAGAGACAAAATTCCAAAGGTAAAGGTATTTGTATTGATGATTCATCAAAGAAGTCAAAGAACACTGGTATATCAGTTACCGAGGTAATTGATATCACCGAGAAAAAGGAAGACATAAGTGTTTCACAGGATGCATTGGATCCAGTAAAGATCCAACTGAAGAAGAAAACTGATGACGATGTACTCATTAAGGACATCACAAATGGTGATCCTGATGATAAGGATGATGAGGATGTGAATATTGCACCTAATCAAGATGAAGCACTAGCCACTAAATGTATATTTACATCACTACTAGGTGAACTTCCTATACTTGCATAAGCAGTCAAAATTATTTCACAAGTACAACCTAATGGCTCAGACCTCGAGCAACACAAAGACACAACTAAGGTACAAGAACCTAAAAAACATACAGAGACAGATGAGCCTAATCAAATAGAGGCACCTTCTACTGAGACAAAGGTAACAAATGAGACAAAGGAAACTAAAGTGATCCCACATGACACCACATCCTAGGCTCCCACTCCATCAACTGAGACTACAACTACCGAGGAGCAGAAGAAGGAAGAACATGTGTCAACCGGGAAGGATACTCTAAAGACTGGAGACAAAAATATTATTGTTATTGAGAAGAAATAACCTCTAGCATCGGAGAAGAAAAAAAAAAGAAAGGAAAAGGGCTGGTCACCCTAGATGAAGTGATTATTATTCTTGAGTGTGACCCGAGGACCCTAAGCCCTGAAGAATTGAGTAAATATGGGGAATTATGTTCAAGAAAGGCAGCTCAAGATAAGTTGAAGGAAGAACACAAATGAAAAGAAATATTAACAGATGTGAGGGATATCCTACAACAGGTAGTACCTAAGGTGAATATTGATGAGGATACTCCTATCATAGATCAACTTGCTACACTTTCTAAGAAGATCAATGCCCCAGACACTGATGTAGATAAATGGATTGAAGAAAGGGCAAAATCTAGGATACAACATAAACTGGCAGAGAAAATAAGCCTAGAAGTGGCAATCAAGAAGGTCAAATTATCTGAGGTAATCACCGAGATACAATCTATCACCTAGTTAATTTGTCACTATTTACTGAAGCTTTGTACTATAGACACCTTCACTGTTGAAGTCAGTGAGAAGATAAAAGGATTAGAAGTAGAAATCAAGCTTAGTACAAATGCAGCTATAACCGAGCCTAATGCTTTCTCAAAGAACATTCACCGAGTTTAGGAACTTAGGAGGTTAATAGTAGACTTAAAGAACCAAGAAGAGCACCTAACTGATCAGGTTACTGAGTTACAGACAAAACTCCTGCCATACCTAAAAAAATTTTGAGGCACACATTGTCAAAGTAGAACAACTTGTTGCAACACTAAAAATTTTGGTGTTAGATAACATCTTTGACATGCATGCACAAGTGGGTCTTGAGCATATTGCTCTCACCAACTTGAAAGAGGAATGGGACAACCTCTTGGAGTCAGTCAAGCAAACCCACCAGCATATTTTTGACATGATGTGAGTATACTACTTAACTTTTTGTATTTGGAATTACTATCAAAAAGGGGGAAACTAATGTATATGTCATATGCCAAATAAGTACATAGATGCTATGTATACTTCATATTATCAGGAGCATGCACCGAGGGGGAGTACTTTAGAAATTTTGATAAGTATATGTATATGGCAGAGATATAAGGTATATATAGAAAATTTTGTCTATATACATTCGAGTTTTGATACTAATGCCAGAGGGGGAGATTGTTATCTCTATTGAGCATTCAAGGTTGTCATTAGTATCAAAGGTTATCCAAGATATCAGTCAGTCACTTACATTGAGCAAATCGGTAACTAGAAGCAAGACAGACTAGTCGGTAAAGCTTACACACCAAGCATCAGATAGTTTACCGAGCACTAGAAGACACCGACACTGACAAATAGTAAACATCGAGCGTCACAGTATACACTGAGTAGTTTATACAATGTTTATCGAGGATCATAGAAAATGGCATAGTAATCTGAATTGGCACATTCTTCTATGCAAACAGTTACAACATATCAGAAAACATTTTACTAAGATCGAGGAATATTTAATGCTATGATATTCATTAAATGCAATGTATATCTTATGTAATAGTCTGATCTAGGTCATTTGTGTACACTGTAGATCTTAGGGTTATGATTAAGTTGTGTAACCTAATTTTGTTAAAGCGGCAAAAATAGAACACTATATATTTGTGTGTTTGCATCATTTTTGGTGGGAGCTAATATATGAATCATGGAGCACTTGAAGAAATTGCCTAACTTCAAGTCTATCAGTTAACAGAGCATAACAGAGTACAGAGGAATTTATATTGAGCAGAAGCAGAAAAGGCTACCGAGCAGTTCAGAGCAGAGATTCATCACAAGTGAGGTGATATTTTATCAAAACTTATAGATTTGTATCAGACAATCGAGTTTTCAATTAGCAGATAATTACCTATTGCTTTCTTACCATTGTAATAGAGTTTTGGATAAAATCTCTTAACAGAGTAGACTTAACAGTCTTATGTAAATCTCTTAACCAAGTGCACACTTCATTAGTGTTGTTTAAATCCTATAACTAGGTAGATCTAGCTGATCTAATATGTCACTCCTAACAAGGTGAGATCACCAGAAGTGATCAAAACTTGTATCCCTAATAGGAAAACCTTTTCTATCTGTAGTAGTAAAGAATTTGTGGGTGTCATCCCCACTGCAGTTTTTACCTTCTAACAAGGGTTTCTGCATTACCAAAATACTTGTGTTATGTGACTGTCATATTGATTTCATGTTTACTTTCATAAGTTAAATGAATGATTGATACATGCAGTTAGAGTCAAGTCATTTTGGTCGGTTATTATTGTTGATTGTCACTGATCTGAAAGGTTTACAAGGAAAGTTTTTGAAGGCACTGATTCACCCCTCCCCTCTCAGTACCTATCTCTCCTAATTCCAACAACACATAACTCCCTAAATCTCATAGAATGTGCATTTAAATCCTTACAACATCCTTTCTCAACCACCTTGATTTCCTGTTGTAACATATCTTCCAACCAAACGAAAAATATTTTTTGTTGTCATCAAAATCAATTCCGAAACAAAAAAATTGTCGATGTCCTAGCTCATTTGAATCATTCCCTAATTCATTATCGATCTATGATGTCAAATGAAACCCAAAACACTTTGTATTATACTGATGAACAAAGGTTTTTTATGTATTTGACAATATGACATTAATACAACTTATGTCACTCAAGTCATTTTAGTGACTTGCTTACAAACCTTCAAATATGATACAATATCTTAGTCACTCAAAATACATTTCATTATGCAATCAATAAATATTTTCAAATTGGCATGAACATGTGAATAAGTGTATCTTACTAGGACATCATATTTCCATTGAAATCGCTCATAATACTCAAGTGAAAATGCACATAATGTGTTATGTATCAAATAGAAATAGATATCAAGTATCACTTGTTGATCATATATAAATTTGTTGATCATGTATAAACTTGTTGATCATGTATAACTTCCATGTCTGATATCATTAAGTAACACCGGGTAGTATTTTTGTCATCAAGGAAAACATAACGAGGGCAACAAATTGAACAATCAGAATACTATCATGATCAATCTTGAAGTATAAGTTACTATCAATAGTACCTTTTCTAAATCCAAGCTTCAGTAAGTACTTGTCAAATCTTGCATACTAGGCTCTAAGGGCTTATTTCAATGCATATAATTCTTTCTTCAATAAAAAAATCACATTGCACTAATTTGTCAATGGAAATCTATCAGGTTACTTAATGTACACCTCTTTTTCCAACTCACCATTAAAAAATGTAGACTTGACATCCATTTGATAGATTTTGAAATATTTTTAAGAAACATAAGTAAGAAATAATCTAACAACTTCAATTATAGCATAGGAGGAAAAGTATCCTCAAAATCAATATCTTCCATATGTGAATAAAATTTATAAAAAAGTCTAGCTTTATTCTAAACTACTTCACTATCTTCATGCAATTTATTTCTAAAAACCCATTTAGTACCAATTACATTCTTGTCCTTAGGTCTAGGAACTAGAACCCATCTCTTATTCTTCTCAATTTTATCTAACTCTTCTTTCATAAATTTCACCCAATGTTCATTTTTGTATGCTTCACTTACACATTTAGATTCAATCTTTTAAATCAAACAAATCTCATTTCTAACTTCTACAAGTCTTCTTTTAGTTTGAACACCTTTATTTTTATCATCAATAATCTGATTTTCAAAATGATTCAATCTTACATACCTTGGAGTCTTAGGATTTGCAAATGTATACCAGATTATTGTGTCTCTACTCTTCATTATTTATAATGACTTCTTCATCTTGATTCCGTACAACCATCAAATTGTGATTCTAAGTTTGTTGTCCTTGATTATTAATGTCATCCTAATCATCCAAATCATATCCACAAGATCTAGCTTTCCTTTGATTACTTTCATCCACTTTGACATTAGTACTCTCAACTATCCTCCTCAACCTATTATTTTAACATTTGCATGCCTTTCTCTTTGTAGAATAACCAAGAAAGATACCTTCATCACATCTAGGATCAAATTTCCCTAAATCTTCATCTCTTTTGATATAACATTTTCTCCCAAAGATTTTGAAATATTTTATAGTAGGAAGATGACCATACCATAGTTCAAAAGGAGTCTTACCAGTACCATTCTTGATTTGTAACAGGTTCAATGTATAAACTATAGTGCTCACTACTTATCTCCAATAAACATGTAGAAAATTTCCTTCAATCATCATTGTCCTAGTAGTGTCTACAATAGTTATATTTCTTCTCTCTACAATACCATTCTACTGGGGTCCACAGTGTAGGCATCTATCTCTTTACCTCACGTTCTTCACAAAATGCACTAAATTTAACTAATGTGAATTCACCACCTCTGTCAGATCTCAGATACTTCAGCTTTAAAGCTATCTTTGTCTTTACCATAGCCTTAAACATTTTTAATTTTTCAAAAGCTTCAGATTTCTCCTTTAGAAAAGTAACTCACATCATCCATGAGTAGTCATCAATGAATAATATAAAATATTTACCTCCATAATAACTTCTAGTTCTATGAGGACTACATAAATCATTGTGCACAAGATCTAACAATCCATTTGAAGAATAGTTTTTTATCTTGAAAGTAGATCTAGTTAGCTTATCCAGCTGGCATTTATTACACATTACATTAGAAAAATTCAATAACTTCGAAAAATCTCCCACTTCTTGAGTAGCACTTATATTGACAAGAATATCAAAATTCACATGACACATCCTCTTATGCCATAACCAACTATCATCAATTTGAGAAATCAAACATCTATTCTCAACACTATTCAAATGGAAGATATTTCCTTTCATTTTTGTACTTGATGCAATCTCAACACTTGAACTTGCTAGGATTATACATATACCATTCTTTAATTGCATATTGTAACCTTTATCAACTAGCTATTTGATACTCAAAAGATTATGTGTTAGACCTTCAACATATAAAACATCATCAGTATTGTTCTTACCATCAAGAGTAATGGAACCTTTGTCATGGATCAGATAAGGAGTGTCATCACCAAATCTAAAAACTCCACCATCATACCTTTATAGCCACACACACTTGTTCTTATCAATATTCATATGATGTAAAAATACACTACCAATTACCCATTCATCTTTCTCCTCAACATGTGCAACATGGGCTTTTTCCACATTCATGCAACTATTAGTCCCATTAGGGATCATATCTTCTTCCTTAATAGAAATAAATACCCATTCATCATTAGATACACCTTCATTAGTAGTATAATAATATTTCTTATAATATCTAGGTTGGAATTTCCTAGGCTTATGCTTTGGAACTCTTTCAGGACACCTTGAAGAAAAGTGATAAATCTTATTGCAAGAAAAATGTTTAGGAGGTAACTTTCCTCCATACTTACCAACACTTATAGACAATATCTTGGAAATAAGAGCTTCAAGCTCTTCAAGATTTCTCTCTTCTTCTTCAATCTCTTCTAATTACTTTGCATATCTAGATGTACTCCTAGAAGAGCTATCTCTCGGATCATATCTCTTCTTATCCTTAGAAATAGTATCTTTGAATGGAGACTCAAATTTATGAAAATCATTACCAAATTCAATCATCTCAAAAGAGGATAACTTACCAACCAATGTGTCTCTTATCACATTATTCATTGTCTTAATCTCTTTAATAGCAACACCCTTGTGTCTGTAACCAGGAGGCAAAGACCGAAACACCTTAGAAATAATCTTTTTTTCCTCCAACATTCCACCAATACATCTAATACCAAAAAAAAGCTCATTAATATTTTATATGTAAGAGGCAGTGTTCTCATCTTTTCTCATCATCAATGATTCACACTTTCATTTCAAACTCTGCAGCTCAAATTGTTTCACAAAGCCATAACCTTTATGCAAGGTCTCTAACTTCATCCAGATCCCATGTGCAGTCTCCAATTCCATAACATTTGTATACTCAATATTAGACAAGGAACTCAACAATACTTTCTTAGCTCAGATGTTATATTCATCTTTCTTCTCATCAATAGAAGTAGAAATATTTCTAGGAGGGGCATATGTTTTCTGTGATCTCCCAATAGTCTTCACTAATACATCTTAAATGTGTCTTCATGCATCATTTCCATATATAATATTTAGTTCCATAAAATCTCATATTGTCCTTAAAAGCTTCCATCTCAAATCTCCTCAAAAAATTAAGCTTCCCAAAGATGAACTAGCTCTGATACCAATAGATAGAAACAAGGCAACACATAATTAATGGGGGGGGGGGGGGGGGGTGAATCAGTTGTGTCTGACACCTCAAACTTTAACCAAATTAAACCTTAAACTTTAGATTTGATAATAGAACATGCAAAAAAGATCCACAACACTTAACACCAAGAATCTTTTGCGTGGAAAACCCTATCAGGGGAAAAACCATGGTGGGGATGGAACCCACAAGATGATGTACTCTGTTAAAAGACTATACCCTTTTAAAGGTGTTACAATGGGAATGCACATGCATTCAGGAACACTGCATAGATCTCACTACTCAAATAAAATAAGGGATACAACCCAAGGAAGGAACATTGCCTTACAAAAATCACATGGACTACAATCAACAAATAATCAACAAGATAATAACATCTCCAACATGCTAGGGTCAGTTCCAATGGAGTAAAAATTACAATTAGATCTCTTCCTCAATTGTAGATTCCACTCATACATCTTTGTATCTACTCTCACACAATTGCTCTTGCACACAATCCATAAAGGGATATAATCACATTTATACAATTCATCAATCTCAAACAAATAAACAAGGTCGACCAAACTCTCACCACCTCAAATAAAAAACTACAGTCATCCATGATACAATATTTAATGTGAGCCAATGAATGCCAACTAAGACAACATAGTCCCAAATCTTCATCCTTGAACGCACTAAGGATATATAAATCACACCTTGAACATTTGCAACACACTACATCACATGTTAATATGATTTAGAACAACAAAGAGGGGAGTGAATCAATTGTTCTCAGGTCCAGATGTACCAATTGAACATTCAAATACTTCAACAAACTCAGATCTAATCACCAACTCAACTTGGTCTCTAAAGAACATATATCAAAAAACATATAACATGTAGTCCACTGTCCAATAGTATTTAACTTGCAGAATATCAAAACATTCATAAAAAAATATTCAAACAAGTATGACACCAGGATTTATAGTGGAAACCCAATTTGGGAAAAACCACTTTGTAATATGTTATTGATATTTTCACTCTTCTAAAGTGAGCTCTGTAAAAATCTAACCTTGTTAAAGGTTTAAAAACACACTATTAGGTGTGACCCTGTTAAAGGATTTCAATGACCCTGTTAAGAGTGGCCTGGTCAAAGGACTTGAGTACATTCCATTAGAAGTCCACCATGATTAAAGGATTTATCAATGACTGTTAGGTCAACCTTGATTAAAGGATTTTTACTGTTACAATGGTTAGAAAGTAGCAGTAGTTTATGATCTATAAAACATACAACTCACTTTGTAGATATCAGATCCAATTCGCACATATATGTTGATTTACTGACTGAGTATCATTTCCATCTCCATCTCTGATCTTCTTAGAATTCTCTTCAAGTAATCACAACTCTGATCTTCACTTTCAACCTTTTGCTTAGACTTATCAGTCAATAACATCAACATCACCAGCATACTCTGTAACCTTGCCATTAGGTTTCCTTTATACCTCTCCAGATAGATAGATCTATCTTTTACCTCTTAATCTCCTCCGTAGATCTTAGGTTAGGCCAGATCCAATGGATCCTTCCAACATTTAAGTCCTTCATACATCCTTCTAGAAATATCTTCTATCTCCTCATTGAATCCATAATAAAATAATTTACCATGCATTAAATTCTCCATATAATCAATTAATAAAGTCAACATGATTTTCATAACCCAAGAATTCAACTGTATCGATTGGAAATTTGAATTCTTCCTCAAAATGTAAATTGTTGATGCTTGGTCAATACTATGTTCATCTCCTCAATCATCACTATGTAACTCAGACATCTCTATAAATTATCTTCCTCGACTAACACTATCTTGCTCGGTTATTTCCTATCCCTCGACATAAATTGATGTTTGGTCAAAACTAGATTTACTCAGCATATACTAGTGCTTGGTTGACACTAGCATCACTCAGCTTAAACTAGATTTCTTCACTTTTGCTCGGTTAAGCCTACTTCTCTAGTCTTTCTTCTTACTTATATAAACAATACATTATCTCATCATAGTGCCAAATAATCAAGTACTTATTGAAGTATCAAATAACTCAACCTTTCCTTAGGTGCTATTATTATCTCCCTTGCCCTAATCCTTTTCATCAACTAATAGATATAGTACTTTCTTAGATAGAAACAGTCTTACTAGTTAAGGTTTGACATCAATGACAATACAAAAATTGTTTCAATTGCAGTTTCCAACAATCTCCCTCTTTGGCATTGATGACAACACCACATGAATACCACATGATTTACCAACCAATCCAAACTTTTTCATTGCATCAGAAATATTTATAATATCCTTAGCTTCATTCTAATTCTCAATAACTTAGCCTTACTTGACCATTTACATAGTAACTCCCTCTGAATATTTTTTGTATCTCTCCCTCTTTGATTGTATCTTCTTGATGTGTATTCATCTCTGAAATCTCTCCCTCTTTGACAAAAATGCCAAAGAAGCAACTAGAACTTACATAATTCATATGTAAATGTCATCTTGTCAGTTCAGTAATAGTATTTCTCCCTCTGTCATCTTTCTTATGACTGATTATCAGCTTTGTTGTTCTTTTCACAACTCTAGGCAGCTCCTAAAGTGTGACCTTTCCTGCATCAATTTGTCAGATATTTTGTGCAACACATTTTATGCAATGCTCCTAGCTTGACTAGGCAGCCTCAGTTAGGGGAAGCACCCCTAATTTACCTCTTAGACATTCATGAGAATCCTTAGGTAAATATTTTGTGAATATGTCTGCTAGTTGTTCCTTTGTGTTCACATATTCCATTCTCACTTCTTTTTCCTGTACCAATTCCCTTAAGTAATGATACTTAATTGCAATGTGTTTGGTCTTTGTGTGCATTACATGGTTCTTTGATATGTTAATGGCACTTGTGTTATCACATAAGATAATAACAGGTTTAGTAATTTCCTCTTTCATTCCTTTCAATAATTGCTTGATCCATACCAGATTTGAACAGTTTACTGCAGCTGCCACATACTCAGCTTATGCTGTAGATTGGGAAATGCAATTGTGTTTCTTGCTTGTCCATGAGACTAATCTTTGTCCAAGAAAGAAAGCTCATCCACTTGTTCTTTTATTATCATCAACATTTCCTGCCCAATCAACATTAGTGTAAACTCTTAGTTCAAATTTCTCATTTCTCTTATAGTACAATCCATACTCTTCTATCCCTTTCAGATATCTTAGTATTCTTTTCACAGCCATCATATGATTTTCCTTAGAAGTGGCAGAGAATCTTGCCACAATCCTAACTGCTAGAGCTATATCTAGTCTTCTATGAACAACATATTGCAGCTTTCCAATTATGGATCTATATAGGGTTTGATTCACTTCAGCAGTATCATCAGTCTTAGATAGTTTCTATCCAGTAGCCATAGGAGTACTCACTAGCCTTGACTTCTCCATTCCAAAAGTTTTCAATATCTCTTTGACATATTTAGATTATGTTATGAAGATACCTTTCTCCATCTAATAAATTTGTAAACCAACAAAGAATTTGATCTCACCAAACATAGACATCTCAAATTCAGTTTGCATTTCGTTTGAAAATTTATGACATAGGGCATCTTTTCCTCCAAATATGATATCATCTACAAAAATTTTGACTAAAAAAATCCCTTTACCTTCTTCAGCTTTCATGTACAGATTGTTGTTGTCATTTGTCCTTGCAAATCCAATCTTGATCAAATAATTGTGCAGCCTCTCATACCATGCTCTAGGGGCTTGTTTCAACCCATACAATGCTTTGTTCAGTTTGCAAACCATATTTTTCTTGTCTGGATTAACAAATCCTTCAGGTTGTTTAATATATACCTCTTCTTCTAATATACCATTCAAAAATGAAGATTTGACATCCATTTGGTATACCTTGAAATCTCTGTAAGCAGCATATGCAAGTAGAGTTCTCACTCCTTCTAATCTTGCTATAGGGGCAAATGTTTCCCCATAGTCTATTCCTTCTTGTGCATAACCTTTGCATATTAGTCTTTCCTTGTTCCTTGTGACTTGTCCATGTTCATTGAGCTTATTTATGAATACCCATATTGTTCCAATAACATTCTTGTTTTCTGGTCTTGGCACCAAAGTCCAAGTTTCATTGTTTTCAAATTGATCTATTTCTTCATTCATAGCTTGAATCCAGTCTTCATTCTTTAAAGCATCTTTTATTGTCTTAGGCTCAAACTCACTTAATAAACATGTAGGGTCTTTCAACTTACTTCTGGTCAAGACTCTAGATTCTTTATCTCCAATGATTTGTTCAGGCTTATGATGTCTTCTCACATACTGTGCCAATGTAGGTTCAGAACTCTTCTCAGGTTCATCATGAAAATTATTAGATTTTGCTTCTGATTTCTTGGTAACATCCTCCTGATGCTTGGCATTGCTTATCTATGACTCTACATCCAGTGCAAGTGTGTTACTTGCCTCTCCTTCTTCCATATAGATAAAAGATCTATAGTCTTCAGGTTCTTTATTGCCTTCTTGTTCATTTTTCTCTACATATTCATAAACTATCACATTTGTACTTTCGACAATTTTGTTAGTGTTAGAATTCAAACACTTATAAGCTTTACTCTTAGTGGAATAGCCTAGGAATATACCTTCATCACTTTTAGCATCAAACTTTCCATTTCTATTATCCTTCAGTATATATCATTTACTCCAAAAGATTCTAAAGCATTTCACATTAGGTGCATATCCATGCCATAATTCATAGGGTGTAACATTTGTACCTTTCTTGATTTGTACTCAGTTCAAGGTATAAACAATTGTACTTACAACTTCTCTCTAGTATTTCTGTGCAACATTCTTCTCAATCATCAGTATCCTTGCACAATCCATAATAGATTTGTTTCTCCTCTCAACTATACCATTATGTGGAGCGGTTATGGGTGCAGACACCTGTCTCTTGATTCCTCTATCATTGCAGATTAGATTGAACTCATTTGATATAAAATCTCCACCTCGGTCAGATCTCAGACATTTTAGGATTCTACCTGTTTCTTTTTCAACCTTAGCCAAATACCACTTAAATAACTAAAATGCATCAAATTTTTCTTTAAAAAATATTACAGTCATCATTCAGGTGTAATCATCAACAAACATAATAAAATACCTAGCACCAAAATAGCTTTGTATTCCCATAGGTCCACAAAGGTCAATATGAACCAAATCCAAAGTGTTCTCAGAAGTAAATGTCTTGCTCTTGAAACTAGACTTTGTCATTTTTCCCAACTAACATTGTTTACACATCACATTATCAGGTTTCTTCAATCTCGGCAAACCTCTAACTTTCTTCTTTTTACATATATTTACCAAATTGTCAAAGTTAACATGACATAGCCTCTTATGCCATAACCGTACATCATCAAATTGTGCAAACAAACATGTCTCTTCAAATAGATCTAGATAGAACAAATTACCTTTAGTCTGCTCACCACTTCCAATTAGTTCACTAGTAGCATCAAATATTTTAGCCTTTTTTGTGATGAAATTCCACTTGGTAACCAGTGCTATTAAGTTGTGCAACACTTAGAAAATTATAGTTAAGACCTTCAACCCAATAGGAATTTTCAAAAGTGATCTTATCAATTGGCTTAATTGATCCTTTATCTCTCATAGGACATGGTGCATCATTACCAAACTTAACACTTCTACCTTAGTAATGATCTAGGGTTTCAAATTTATTTTTATCACCAGTCATGTGATGTGAGCAACCACTATCAATAATCCATTTATCACCTTTACTCATATAAGAAATAAGTACAATTTTCTCATCCTCATCAGAATCATTTTTCATAGCAACATAAACTACTTCAATATCAAAATTATCACTATCACTATCAGTTTCCTCTTCTACAATGTAACATGATTTCTTACCTTTTTCCTTGTAATCTATGTACCTTTGGTGATCTTTGTTATCTCTCTTATCTTTGTACTTGCTTTCTCTATCCTCATCCTTGTCATTCCTGTCAGATACACCTTGCAGCAATATGGCCAACTTTGTTACATGAAAAATAGATTATAGGAAGTTTACCTTTGTATTTTCCTTTTCCTCTCTTCAATCTTCTAGCCATGAGTGCTTCAAGATCATCCAGTTCCTCATAAAAAATGTCACTGTCACTTCCACTTTCACTTTTCACGAATTTATCTTTTTCTCTTTTAGATTTATGCAAAACCATTTGTGACTTGAATGCAAATTCAACATTAGGAACAATGTAGTTATCATAGTTAGACAATTCAAAAGCAGTAAGATTACCAACAAGGCTTTCCAGAGTCAAAAAATTACCAAGGTTACATCTTGATTCTTGAATTGCCAAAATTCTGATAGCATATATAGGAAGCAGAGTTCTTAACACCTTTCCAATGATAGTCTCATCATCAATGATTCCATTAGCTCCTCTAATAGCATTTACTATTTCTTTGATTCTTCCACAATATTGAGCAATGTTCTCACCTTCTTGCATTTTCATTTCATCAAACTTACCTCTCAAGCTTTCAGTTTTTTCCCTCAGTACATTTGTATCACCACCATAGATGGTTGCAAGAGTATCCCACATTTCCTTTGCAGTAGTGCAGTCCTTGATGTCTTCAAATTTAGGATAGCTTAAAGAAAATATAATCTCCAACATTGCTTGATTGTGTTCCTATTTTGTTTTCATCTCCTTGGTAGTCATAGGTGCAGCAGGTGCAACATAGTCATGTTCAACATAGTATTTCACTGAATCACCAATACCAGCTAGATGTAGTTTCATCAGACTTTGCCATGCAGGGAAGTTCTCCTTGTTCAACTTCGGTACCTCCTTCAGACCTTCTTATACATCTTGATCATTAGCTTCAAGTACCTTTTAAATTTTTCTCTGTAAGCACCAACAACTTTGATACCAATTGTTAATATGATTTAGAACAATAGAGAGGGGGGATGAATCAGTTGTTCTCAAGTCTAGATGTACCAATTGAACATTCAAATACTTCAACAAACTCAGATCTAATCACCAACTCAACTCGGTCTCTAAAGAACATATAGTAGAAACATATAACATGCAGTCCACTGTCCAATAATATTTAACTTGCAGAATATCAAAACATTCATAACAAAACATTCAAACAAGTATGACACCAGATTTATAGTGGAAACTCAATTTGGGAAAAACCACTTTGTAACATGTTACTGATATTTTCACTCTTCTGAAGTGAGCTCTGTAAAAATCCAACCTTGTTAAAGGTTTAAAAACACACTATTAGGTGTGACCCTATTAAAGGATTTCAATCACCCTATTAGGAGTATCCTGGTTAGAGGACTTGAGTACATTCCATTAGAATGCCACCTTGATTAAAGGATTTATCAATGACTGTTAGGTCAATCTTGATTAAAGGATTTTGACTGTTACAATGGTTAGAAAGTAGCAGTAGTTTCTAATCTATAAAACATACAACTCACTTTGCAGATATCAGATCCAATTCGTACATGTATGCTGATTTAATGACTGAGTATCATTTCCATCTCCATCTCTGATCTGCTCAGAATTCACTTCAAGAAATCACAACTTTGATCTTCACCTTTAGCCTTCTGCTTAGACATATTAATCAATAACATCAACATCACCAGCATACTCTATAGCCTCACCATTAGGTTTCCTTTATACCTCTCCATATAGATAGATCTATCTTTTGCCTCTTAATCTCCTCCATAGATCTTAGGTTAGGTCAGATCCAATAGATCCTTCCAACATTTAAGTCCTTCATACATCCTTCTAGAAACATCTTCAATCTCCTCATTGAATCCATAATAAAAAAATTTACCATGCATTAAATTCTCCATATAATCAATTAATAAAGTCAACATGATTTACATAACCCAAGAATTCAACTGTGTCGACTAGAAATTTGAATTCTTCCTCCAAATGTAAATTGCTGATGCTCGGTCAATACTGTGTTCATCTCCTCGATCATCACTATGTAACTCGGTCATCTCTACAAACTGTCTTCCTCAGCTAACACTGTCTTGCTTGGTTATTTCCTGTCACTCGACATAAACTGATATTCGGTCAACACTAGATTTACTCGACATATATTGGTGCTTGATTTACACTAACATCACTCGGCTTAAACTAGATTTCTTCACTTTTTTTTGGTTAAGCCTACTTCTTCAGTCTTTCTTCTTACTTAGATAAACAATACATTATCTCATCATAGTGCCAAATAATCAAGTACTCATTGAAGTATCAAATAACTCAACCTTTCCTTAGGTGCTATTGTTATCTCCCTTGCCCTAATTCTTTTCATCAACCAATAGATATAGTACTTTCTTAGATAGAAACTATCTTAACAGTTAAGGTTTGACATCAATGACAATACAATAATTATTTCAATTGCAATTTCCAACATCACCAAGTCGGCCAACAACACAAAAAATATGAACTCACCAACATAAAATCACCAAACGTGATCACCTCGATCAATGAAAAATATAAACACAATCGAAACACGATGTAGAAACATCCACATCAACTATGATCTCTGAATTCATCAACAACTCTGAACCAAACCTTAAGAACACAATAGTAATCCTCTACCAATCAACAAAAATAGCTTGCAAACCTCCAAATCATGAACCAATCGAGTTGAGGACACACATAAATGTCCCAAACATGCCACGTAGGTCTACATACCAAAATATTACAATACTGAACTAAATATTAGAACATTGTCACCACTTAGCATCCAAAAATACCAAGCTTATCACATAAACCAATAACTCACTGAAATCACCATGCAGACCTCGACAAATTGACATAAATCAACTAAAAAATCCCTCAACATAACTGTATCATCCACAAATTCTAATCTTCAATACAATAGCTACACCAAACCAAATATCTCAATGAACATCTGAGGAACACTGTCTCAAATAGTAGAAATATGTTGACATCAATGAAAAAAATTTAATGCCAACACATATATGAATGATATTCCAACAACCCCCAACATACAACACCATTTAACCCTCATTTAATATGGGTAAACTTTTTTTAACTTTATTAAATATATTTTCCTAATATTAAATATTTATCCTAATACAAGACACACATTAAATATAATCTAAATGTTACAATACAAAATATAAAGTGGCCTAAAGATATTAAATCCTAGTGACACACATCTATATTTGTGTTCCCCTAGATACACCATACACATTATAAAGTTATACAGTGTACACATTATGCAAGGTGAACAAAACCTTATCCCCAAAAAGGGTTATGGTATCAAGGGTAGGGAAAGTGGAATTGTCATGCACTTTAACCAAGACTTATGATTTCTTATATGTGAATTAGTGCAATTCATGCACATAGAGGGACCTTTATTTTAATAACATTCACCATGAATACATGATCAATGGGTACTCGTGTTGGTTTGTCAATATTTTTGGTGGTAATGTACAATGGTCCATTAGGTGCACGTTAGTATAGGTTATGTCATATTAGGTTTGGTTTGGTGAGGACATATATCTATCATGTTAACTAGGTTCATAATATGGTCATCTTGAGGGTTGTGATCTATAGGTATCATACCAATGGAGGGTTTAATAAGGTTAGTTGAATGAGATGCATTGGGTTGGTAAGGATTTGTAAGTTTTTGTTTTGAGGAGCTACTTATTTACTTCTTTTGTTATTTACACTATCTATTTGAATGATTTTAGAGCCAATGAGGTATTTAATTTCATGTTTAAGACATATGCATCACTTTGTACCATGTTTAAGAGCAAGATGATATTGATAAAATTCCTTTTGGATAAAAGGAGGTAAATGATATGAGGTATCTACAAGATAGATAGGTATAAGTTGGATTATCTTATTATTGGTTCCCCACATGTAACTCCAAAAATAGTGTAAGAAATATTACCAAATTGTTGACTATTGGTTATAACAATAGAAGTGAAGGTTATAATAGGATATGTCAATAAATGTATTAAAATTTTCATCCCTATTTGGTTTTGAAGAGATACATTACTGATAACTTTTTCACAACCAGCCAATGCCATAACATTTTTATCTGCCATGTGAGCTAGGCTATGTATAATTTATACACCTCGTAATCATTAATTGGTAATCTCTTGAGATTCTCTATTAGAGGGGTATCCTCCTAAGTGGAGGGTTTCAAGCTCAAAATTTTTGGAATTCGGTCAATTATTTGTCTAGCTTCCGAATTTGAGCCTTGGGATCGTGATGCGTAGAGTGTTTCATTTAAAGATACTCATAAGGTGAATGCAACTCCAAGATCATAAATAAGGAAGGAATAGATTCAAAATAAGCTTGCATTCCTAAACTTCTTAACATAAAGGTGTTAACGAATTCAGGATACACACTAGAGCTATTCAAAGCATGTGAATCCAATATTCAATTATTATTTCTAAAATGAATTTCAATGTATCGAGTCATTAGTAAATAAAGAAAGTTTCATAACATAGTATGATCCTATAAAGGAATGATATGAAATAAAGTGATGAAAATACAACATTATAAATGAGATGTTAGATGAAATACATTTTAAAGTTTTATTTTCTAAACAAAACATAAAGTTTTGGAAAATAATAAATAAGATACTCAAATTTAAGCATGCAATCCATTAAGTATCTAATTAAATGCGGCAAGAAATGTAGGAGAAATCAAGATGATTTAAAGTGTAAGCTACGTCAAGTTTACCAAAATAAAATGTGGAAAAAGTGATCCTAGACTAACATGTACATTAACCTAGAATCAAACTTTTCAAATACAAATAATTAGAAGGGAGAAAATAGGCTTGAGTAAAATCCTCAAGGGAGAGCCAAGCTATCATAGATCTAAACCTTTATGCTATGGTTTTATATAATTAAGGATTGATTGAATATGTACTATATAATAAGATAAATAAGGTTAAATCAAACAAGTCATAGAAGAGAACATAAGGGATCCTCTATTTGGGTTAGTATGCACATTAGATAAATCATGTATATCTAGTATAATTGTATCAAATTGTCCTCATCCACAAAACATAGTGGAACTACAAGCATAATGGAATAAGAACACATAATATGAACACAAAGTCCTTTAGGGTCAACAAGGAAGAGACCAAAAAGATCTCAATGATTTTCATCATCCCCAAGTAGACAACACAAAAGAACACTTACAACAAGATCACATTTATAACACAACATGTATACAACATATGGAATAATGATGATACAAATAGATGAATATCATGATAGGGTTGGTCCCTTTGTTTCCTTGTGCCAATAGAGAAACAAGGGTATTCCAAAGAGAACTTAATAAAAGAACTAATACATGGAAAACATAACATTATGAGGATTACATTACATGAAATAAAAAACACAAGAGAATATACTACATGTTGATCTTGAATTTCACAACTTAAAAAGGTAATAGATCTTATGGGAAGTTCAAATGGCATGGGACCAAAATGATACCATTTAAACCAACCTTTGAGATCGAGAAGTCATATCTTCATGAATAGGGGTTTGGAAATGGAAGAAATTTGAATTAAAGATAAACTAAGGTGATGTGCCTGATCATTTCACAACAACTTAGAAAACCAACCAATGAACCAAGCTTGATAATACATATTAGAAAATATATATTGTCTTCTATTTTGGCACAATATACCACAATCTTATCATTGCCGAAATGAGAAGAGAATAAAAAAATCCAAGACACAGATTATAATTTTTAAATAATTTCATGGGTGCATCTATAGAAGCCAGAAAAAAAAACTTTCAAGAAAAATCCTACTCATCTACTAACTTTCAACACTATCACATACATGGAACAATTGTAGATACTAAATCACCCTTAATTGGAAGAGTATCGAACATGGTCTAAAATTAAAGACAATTCCATAAATGAAAATGTTAGAGTCTAAACAAGATAACTATAGCTTGAAATGACATAGATCTCCAAGGTATTTAATATTAATTAAAAATCCAAAAGGCTCAACCAAGCACAACTAATCTTCTAAATTAACATAAACCACATAGAAATAAAGTCTACAAATAGTTCTCTTAAACACTACTAAAAAATAATAGTGTAAATGAACAAAGAGTGTTCACCAAAATGTAAGATAAAATAATGATGTGATGATGGAAGTGATATGTGGAATATGTGTAGGGATGTATGGGGGAATGTAAGATATACTTCTTAATCCAAATTCCCAAAGGAAAGATCCAAATTGATTAACCACAAAGAGGTGATTAATGCATAAAAGAATCAATCTATGAAGAATATGAATGAAGGAGAAAACCTTATATTATGGTATAACAAGTGTGTATTGAAATCTTGATTGAATTAAAGACAAATACTAACCTCAAAATAGGATTGATCTAGAAAATACTCTTTTCTGGTGTATGTGTTCAGTTTCGGGGAATTCTGCAATTGTATCTGACCTGGAAATGTGGAAATAGAGGAAAACCAAAAACCTTTTGCTTTTTAGAGCAAGTTCATCCTTGACCTAAAACAGGGGTAAGATCTTACCCCGACGTAAAATCTTACCCCAAAAAGTCATCCTTGACCTGCACTGTTCCAACATAAATTTTGTTTGCGGATCTCGAAAGTTCACCGAAAAGGGTACTCAGATCTGAACTGCAATTCATTATCCCGCACCTGTACCTGCAAGAAAAGGGGTTTTTTTTATTTGGATGAGGGGTTTGCCTTAGTCAAACCCCAGTTTGGAATCAACCTTGAAATGTAATTGAAATTGCAATATATGAACAAAGTAAATGGAACTATTCACCTTGCTTATGTTGAAATCCTTGTGGAGGATTCAAATCCTTGAATCCACAAGTATGGATGCTCCAAATGAATGTAGAATTATATGTAGGATGTCTAAAATCAATTGCATTATATCTTCAACACAAATCTTTAATGGATCTTGGAATAGGAAGAGGCTTGGATGAATGTGGATGGAGAAATCTTCAACAAGAGGGCTCCAAAGAGATTGAATCCTTCAATGGCTATCAATGGATCTCCTTGATGAATTGGATCATGAATGCTTGAATGCTTGAATTCTTTCCTTCTCCTTCTTTCTTTCTTGATTAATTGATTTCACTTTCTTGAATTCGATGGAAGATGGATGCTTAATCATGAAAAGTGGATGTGAAAAGATGAATTAAAATGAGAGAGGAAGGCTTCCTTTTATACTAGTCTAGGGCACAAACTTCTAGAGAGGCTAGCATAGGAGAATTAAATTCCAATTAAGCTTTAACCCCTAGAAATAGACCTAGATTAAATACAAGTTAAGATTTTACCATTCTGAAATCTGAAACAACCGACCCAGAAGCGGGAAATAAAACTTTCTGAAGCCTGACATCTCGAAACCTCTGGAATCTAAATTTTGAACCTAGGATCAGGGTCAAGGTTGACTCTGACCTAGGTCAGGGTTGAGGTCATCCTTGACATAGGTCAAATTTGAGGTCGTCCTTGACCTAGGTCAAATTTGAGGTCGACCTTGACCCAGAAGGTCATCCTTGACCTTGAGGTCAAAGATCTCAGATCCTTAGGATAAGGTGCCAGCAAAAAGGCTGGAAATAGGTGGAGAGAGAATTAGAATAGGGGAAAAAGCTAGTTCCAGTCAAAGAACCACTCAAGGTGCTTGACATGACCCTATACCACTTACTCAGAGGGCTAAACTAGTCCTAAATGGAAGTGCTTCATTTTTTAATGATACATTTATCCCCCACTTTAGCAAGAGTATGGACTCAATGCAAACTCTTGGTAAAGGAGATCATAATGAAAATATAATCTTATTGAAATCAAAGGGACAAAGAAATCCTCAAGCCCTGAGGGCTTCAAGTCTTCATCAACTCCAAAACCACAATAAGAGAGACATCTCTAAAAAAGAGAGAGAGGGTGTGATTATCTCGCCCAATGAGAACTTATGTCCCATTGTGAACTACACAAGGAAACAACACAACTGGAAGGATGGAATTGAACTGCCTAGTGAATGTGGCTACTCACTAGTCAACCCATCAATGATTCACCCTTAGTAATATTATATTCCATAAGAGTAAAACCAAAAGAAAAAGAGATACTATCTTAAGGACACCTTCAACCTTAAGGGATCAAAATTTTGAAACTGGAGGGATCAAAAGATCCTGTAAGATATCCATTCTTTAAGGATAGTCACTAATCCATAAAGGGAGAAAACTACCTTGAAATATATATATATATATATATATATATATATATATATATATATATATATATATATATATATATATATATATATATATATATATATATATATATATATATATATATATATATATATATATATATATATATATATATATATATATATATATATATATTGAAAGTGCGTGTGTGCAATAGGTGAGCAGAGCGTATGCCCCCATGTTAAAGTCATTGCTAACACTTTAACAGGAGCAATGGCTTGAACGGAAACATAAAAAACTCCACTGATTATGTTTCCACTACGAGATGCTCCCAAATGAAGACAAATCAAGAGAAATACCACATAATCATAAAGAGAACACATAAGGGATCTACCTGTCGTGGGGTCAGTATGATCATAAGATAATATATATGATATTATTGCAAATGAATTTACATCATTCCCCAAAGAAAGTAGAACTACAATCACAATGGAGGAAAAAAAACATAAGAGTTATAAAGAAGAGTCTTTTCGGACCACAACATGGAGACCAAAAAGAATCAGTGCTACCAAGTTGCAAATCCAAGCAGACTACACAAGGAAACATTTAAAAACAATAGCATAGGTACAACATAACTTGAAACAACATATAGAAGAGTACAAATACATATATAGGAATAGCACAACATGTTCGATTCCTTTATCACATTGCACCAACAAAGTAACAAGGGTCGTATAAAAGAATCTAATAGACATTTAGCAAACAAATTACAGGAGAAACATAGTACAATGGTAAAACACACAAAAGGCTACCATGAAGGACCAACCAATAAAGCACGCTGCCTACTCTCCCCATCTTGTTCTATATCATTTAGGGAAGGTGGGTAACTCACAAGAGGGACTATATCCAACATAGTAGGAATGATAGCCAGTTCCAAACAAGGATCCTCTTGAGAATCGTAATGTTCAATACTAGGTGTAAGTGTCAATTATGATGAAAGCATATTAGGTAAATCAATGTCAATGTCAATAGTCTCATATTCATCATTAACATCATTAGTATCATCAAAAGTATCTTCTTCATCAAGATTAATCAAAATAGGATCTAAGATATGAATAAAATCATCATAATCTTGCATCTTAACATCATTATTAGTAGTAGCTTCTTCTAACACATCATGCATAGGCTGATCAAAAGAAGGTAAATAACTTTGAATAATAGAGGCATGGGCTTTAGCTTGATCATGATGCTTCTTACGATGTTCTTTAGCAGATCGATTACATTTTGTCTTGTTTGAAATATGTTGAGAACTAGGAGGAACAACTATCAGATCCTTCATAGGTTCTATAGGAGGATTAGTAGGATTCTCAGCAGACTGACAAGCAACACTAGGAGCTTGATTAATAGAACTAGAAGCCATAGATAAAGGAGGCATGGAAGGTGTAGGCAAAAGACCATGATTAAGATCCCTTAGAGGCATGCTTAACTCAAGAATCTTGCGATGCTTATGGGCTTGATATGAGCGAAAGAGATTATCTGGTCAAGAAGGACATGAATTAGGTATTGAAGGCCAAAAGAAGTCAAGTGGAGCACAATCCCCGGGCCTAGAAGGTTGATATAAACTATGGTTAATCATCTTCACTTCTTCATCATGAATGAACTTAAGACACTTATGGATAGGAGAAGAAACATAATGCATGGCATTCAACCAAGGAAAACCAAGCTTAACTTGAAACTGATCAGAAGTAGGAACAACAACAAAGGTAGTGTTCACAATTTTACCACAAACTTCAGCCGACAAGTTAATAGAACCAAATGATGGATAAAGAAAACCATTACAAGTTTGGATCCACACATCGGATGTATCATAAGAATCACCTTGAAAGTTCTTCATAAAAATATTTTCTTCAGTAATAACATTGACTAAGGATGCATGATCAACAAGACAACCACACATAGGAATCTGAGAAATCCTAGCATAAATGTAAAGGGGACCATCAGGAGCTTTAATAGTCTTAGAATCATCAAAGGTAATCAAGAGTTCCCGAGGTCTTTTATTCTTAGGTTGTTCTCAAGGTTTAGGTTGAGGTTTCAATTTAGGTTGATGAGGTGGAACTTGAGGTTGAGGTGGAGACACGGATTGAGACAAAACAACATGCCCCACATGGTTAACAATATGATTAATATCATCCATCTTTGAATCATAAACAATATCCATAGAAGATGGCTAAGAAATGGTATTAGTATCATGTGTAGGTAAAGGATTCATATAGATTTGAAGGTTTTGATTAGGAGGAGAGACAAACTTGTTCCCACTACCATCAAAATTATCAATAGATAAGGCATTAGAATCAATTAAGTCTGGAACTTTATGCTTTAAAGAATAACACTTCTCAGTATCATGGCTATTTTGATGATGGCATTGACAAAAAGATTTAGGATCAAAGGATTTAGATGCTATCGTAGCAGGTAAAAGAGGTTGAATAGGAGGTAAAGTAATCATATTAGTAGTTAACAACCTATTCATAATAGAATGTAAATATTCAGAGAGAGGAGTAAACTCACGATTCAAATGAAAAGTAGTGGATGCAAAAGTAGCATTGTGGGATGCAACGACAACTTGATCAACAACTGTATTCACTTATTTATTTATCTTGACATAGTTGTTGAGTTTTTGAAATTTATTTGGATTAGGAGAAATATCAATCTTATCAACTGGAACAAGATCCATTGGAGTGTTGCTCTCAAATTGACTCACTTGTAATTGATAATGATGAAGCGCTGCACAAAGTTGTTGAAAAGAGGTAAATTCAGTAAGCAAAATCTTATCTCTAATATCCTTTTGCAGATTTGAAATAAACATACATTGAATATCCATATCAGGAATAGGATAAGAAATATAAGCATGCAAATGCTTAAATCTACCAATGAATTTAGTCAAATTTTCCTTATTGTTTTGTTTACAATGCATCAAACCAGTTAAGGACACTTGCAAACCAATGTTATTTTGAAATTGTTGAATAAAACCATTACCAAGTTTTGGAAAAGAGTAAATATAATAATGAGGCAAGGAACAATACCATTGTATGGCCTTGTCATGAAAAGTTCTAGCAAACAAATTGGCTAAAATCCTATGGTCATGAGCATAGTCACTACAAAGGATTTGAAATGTTTTAACATGAGTAACAGGTTATCCCTTACCATTGTAATTCTCAAGATGAGGCATATCAGCTTGCTGAGGAGCAGGAGCATGAATGATGTCTAGGGATAAAGGACTTCCCATGTCACATGTAGGAATGCTAAACTTGTTTTGAGTCAAGGATGCAAGTTGTTATTGTAAAGATGATACAGCTTGAGCCAAACTGATGATTGTTGAATCATTAGAGGAAATATTCAAGGCATAGAAACATTAGAAACACTGGGTAAAGTATATGAAATAGAAGGAATGGGAGACAAAACTAGAGGAACACTTGGAACCACAGTTGGAAGAGGATTAGAATAAGTAAAAGGAAAATTATGGTAAGAAGGTTGTGATGTAGGAAGGGATATAGGAGGAACACTCATGGAAAGAGAGGGAACTGTTGTAGTCACCAAAGGAGGAGTATAAGTAGGAATACTAGGTAAAGGAACCAAAGAAGGTTCCACACTAGTAACCAGAGGAATGAATCCTAAATCTTGAGCTTCTTGAGCTAAAGGTTTAATATTTGAATGCACGAGGTGAGTGATACCACGCAAGAGATTAACACCTTGATCATTATCATGAAGAACTTTCTTAAGAACCTCTATAGCTTGAATAGAATCTTGATTATGGTTTTCTTGAATAAGCCAATTACCCATTTTATCAAGTTCAGTTGAAAGTTTTTGGACTTGTTCAGGAGGAACTCTTAAAGCATCATCCTCATCATGAGATGAGTGAGAAGAGTTTTTCTCCATAGTAGGGTTAGAAACATGAAGAATCAAATTATCATCTAGGGTCCTAAGGAAAGGAGAGGAAGACTCAAGATCAAAGGAACCCATAATTCTATGACTTCTTCTAGCTATAATATTATAGGTAGGACTAGAGGTAGTAAAGCTCCTATACCAATGCAATGCAAATGAACTAAACTAAGAAAACACAAAGCATGAATAAATGAATGTTTTTATATTTTTATATGAGATGCAAACACATAAAATAAATCTAATACATGAAAGATCTAACACCATAAAAGAAAGAGTTTTCTATCATGGGTTCACCAAAATGTAAGATAAAAGTGAACACACAAGGTAATACAAAGGGAGATCTAACACCAAAAAGAAAGAGTTGTCAATTGCAAGCTCACCAAAATGTGAAATAAAATAATGATGTGATGATGGAAGTGATATGTGGAATATGTGTCAAAATGTATGGGGGAATGTAAGATATACTTCTTAATCCAAATTCCCAAAGGAAAGATCCAAATTGATTAACCATAAAGAGGTGATTAATGCATAAAAGAATCAATCTATAAAGAATATGAATGAAGGAGAAAACCTTATATTCTGTTATAACAAGTGTGTATTGAAATATTGATTGAATTGAAGATAAATACTAACCTAAAAATGGCACTAATCTAGAAAATACTATTTTCTGGTGTCTGTGCTCAATTTCAGGGAATTCTGCAACCAGATCTGGCCTGGAAATGTGGAAACAGAGAAAATCCAGAAACCTTTTTCTTTTCAGAGCAAGGTCATCCTTGACCTAAAACAAGGGTAAGATCTTACCCTGGGATACAATCTTACCCCAAAAAGTCATCCTTGACCTGCACTGTTCCGACAAAAATTCTATTCACGGATCCCAGAAGTTTGCCAAAAAGGGTACTCATATCTGAATTGCAATTCATTGTCCCACACCTGTACCTGCAAGAAAAGGGGTTTTGTTGTTTGGATGAGGGGTTTTCATTTCTCAAACCCCAGTTTTGAATCAACCTTGAAATGTAATTGAAATTGTAATATATGAACAAAGTAAATGGAACTATTCACCTTGCTTATGTTGAAATCCTTGTGGAGGATTCAAATCCTTGAATCCACAAGTATGGATACTCCAAATGAATGTAGAATTATATGTAGGATGTCTCAAATCAATTTCATTAGATCTTCAACACCAATCTTGAATGGATCTTGGAATAGGAAGAGGCTTGGATGAATGTGGATGGAGAAATCTTCAACAAGAGGGCTCCAAAGAGATTGAATCCTTTAATGGCTATCAATGGATCTCCTTGATGAATTGGATCATGAATGCTTGAATGTTTGAATTCTTGAGGATGAATGAATGATTGAATGCTTTCCTTATCCTTCTTGCTCACTTGATTACTTGATTTCACTTGCTTGAATTTGATGGAAGATGGATGCTTGATCATGAAAAGTGGATGTGAAAAGATGAATTAAAATGAGAGAGGAAGGATTCCTTTTATACTAGTCTAGGGCACAAAATTCTAGAGAGGCTGACATAGGAGAATTAAATTCAAATTAAGCCTTATCCCCTAGAAATGGACCTATATTAAATACAATTTAAGAGTTTATGATTATGAAATCCAAAATAGCCAACCCGGAAGCAGGAAATAAAACTTTCCGAAGCCCAACATCTTGAAACCTCCAAAATCTAAATTTTGGACCTAGGGTCAAGGTCGAGGTCAACTCTGACCTAGGTCAGGGTCGAGGTCATCCTTGAACTAGGTCAAAGTCAAGGTCTACCTTGACCCAGAAGGTCATCCTTGATCCTAAGGTCAAAGATCTCAGATCCTCAGGATAAGGTGCCAGAAAAAGGCTATAAATAGGTGGAGAGAGAAGAAGAACAGGGGGAAAGCTAGATCTAGTCAAAGATCCACTCAAGGTGCTTGACATGACCCCATACCACTTACTCAGAGGGCTAAACTAGTCCTAAATGGAAGTGCTTCCATTTTTCAATGATACAAATAGTCTCTTCGATAACCTAGTTATCTTTTCTCTATGCTCTATCCAACCCTTAAAATAGAAATAATTCCCCCCTTTATAGCCAACCCCCAACCAAAAAAAATCTCTAATTATTATTTGTGCACCACAAAATATGCCACCCTAGGCCATCATGCCTTTGATAGTTAGAAGAAACTACTATGATCAAGCTGGAAAAATAGAACCATTGCACATTGAACACGTGTTCCAAGAAAAAATATATTCGCTTGGCCCCATAATGTTCATTGAATGATCAATAGTAACCTCACCTCAAACCCTACTCCTGACATGTGTCACAACAATAATATTTATAACAATAAATATCCCTTCTATTGCCTCTAAAGTTTTGTGGGCATGAAATATGTCTTGTGGGTGAGAAAGTCTATGAGCAAAAAAAAGAGGGACATGATGAAAGGGGTTCTTTATTTGATCTTTGAATAAATTAATATGTGCAAGGGTAAATGCATTAAGAGCCCCTTTCTGTATAAACATGTACACTACATGAATGAGCTAGTCTACCAAATCATCTATCAACAATATTTATTAACATCATCTAGATATGGTGGCTAAGATGCTAAACAATCCACACAAAGTATGGTAGATGGAGCTATCACTAGTGCTAAAGAAGGACAATGCTCTAGTGATAAAGCATTATGTATGCAACTAGGAGCTAGAGTTAGATCTTTAGAAAAAATTCAAGATAATGCATGATCGATCACAACAAATTCATCTATCATTACAATCATAAGTACTCTTAATATTAATATCAATATCATCATCCAAATTAATCACAATATAATATCTCATGTAGCCTGGAGAAGATGAAGAAGAAGAATCATTATGCATAGACAACTTCAATATTTGGTATGGTGGATCAATAAAAAGCTACCATCTAGGATTAGATGAAGGCTAGGAAAACATACCAAATCAACATTTGTTTTCTTGGGAGAAGAATTATTTTGGGAATCAATCTCACAAGCCTAGGAGCAATATATTTTCCAATATTCTCTTACACTCTAATAGACACAAGGAGGGTTAATAACTGGGGCCAAAGGCTCACCTAATTACTAGACCACCTTGTATACTCACAAAATAGAAGCAATAACACAAAAAAGGAGAGAAGGGAAGAAGATCATATTTATATATTCATTCATACTTAATACATGTTGGTTTGTGAGGCCTTCCCAGTTACAAACAATACAATAGAAATCAACTATAGAAAGAGAACAATCCTCATGCATGTGAGATCCAAGATCTCTAGCTTCCTATCCCTCTCCATGTTCCTCCTCACCTCACTCAACCTAGAAAAAATCTATATATTTATACTGAACAAAATGATGTTTAGAATCTTCTAGATGTAGCATTGAAGAAATAAATGATCTAGATTTAGGTCCACATGCCTCCCAATGAGACATCTCTTTATTAAATACACAAGTCATCCTAGAAAGAAGGTCCAAAACTAAACCTGTTAGTGACACTAGGAACCATGCAACACCGAGAAATGCAAAATAGCTACCGAGTCAACTTGATGAAAGAACACCAACATAGAGACCAAGCCCACTCGGTGAACCAAAATAGGAACATTCCACCGAGAACTCCAAAGTAGTTTCAGAGCATAAAATAATGGTAATCAAGCACATCTAACAAGCTACCAAGATACAAGATTGCCATGAACCTAAGATGCTCCTGCATCAGACACCTGAGGTTGAAAATAAATGGTTCTTCAAATAATGAGTGAGGTACAACTTGAGATGAATCCATCTCAGATTGAGAAATCCATGTAGAGTCTTCAATTGGTCTTTTTTTCTACTTTACCAAGTATTCCATGTTATCATTTCCTCTTGTTCTTCTGCCTACTCTTTGTTCCAAAATATTTTCAACTTCTTCTATTTGCTTCTTAGGATAATCACTCGATACTGTCACTTATTAATCAAGCTCATGATACTCATACAAATCTATAATGTTGAATATTGTCGATATGTCCATGTCATCAGGTAACTCTACTTCATAAGAATTTCCATTGTCAAACTTCTTGAGTACCTTGCAGGGACCAAATTTCTTCATCTTCAACTTACTATAGGTTCCAACAAGAAATATTCCTTTCTTCAAATGATCTATTACCTCATCACCAACCTCAAAAATCTTATGGCTTCTTGAGCTATCTGCACTATCCTTGTATTTATGATTACTCTACTCCAACTTATGTTTCGCTTCCTCATGCAATGACTTTATAAATTCAAAAAATTCTTCCCCTACAACACTCCTCTCCTCTTCTCCAACAATATCTTTCAAGTCTGATATACCTCTCGGTGGCATGCCAATAATAATCTGAAAATGTGTTTTTCCAGTACTCCTATTCACTAAATTATTGTATGCAAATTATCCTTGTGCTAACATTAAATCCCAATTAATTAGTTTGTCTCCAACTAAGAATCTCAATAGGTTACCTAAAATTTTATTTACAACCTCTGTTTGTCCACCAATCTATGGATGAAATGTCAAACTATACTTCAACTCGGTGTCCAACTTCTTCCATAGAGTTTTCCAAAAATAGCCAATAAACTTATTGTCTCAGTCAGAGATGATACTCCTTGGTAATCCATGCAATCTGATAATCTCCTTGAAAAAAATATTTGCTATATGCACTACATCTGATGTTTTCCTACATGGTATGAAATATACCATCTTGGAAAATCTGTCCACAACAACAAATATGGAATCATTACCTCTTTTTGTCCTCAATAAGCCAAGAAGAAAATCCATGCTAATATCACTCAAAGGTTTCTCAGGAACATAAATTGGTGTATACATTATAATATTCTGACTTACTCCTTCTGCAACTTGACAAACTCCACAACTCTTCACAAAATTATAAACATCCTTATACAAACACCCAAAAATACCTTTCCTTAAGAAAATTCAATGTCTTATCAATGCTAAAGTGTCTAGCCAAACCACTACTATGCTTCTGCTTTATCAAATTAGTTATCATTGATCCTCTCAGTATACATAATTGAATTCCTTTGAGAAACATATATTCTTGAATGAAATAGTCTTCCCACTTACTCAGTTGATTTGGAATAGGTGCTCTGCACATTCTCCACAAATCAGAAAAATCAGGGTCAGTTTCATACAAATTCTTCATATCATTAAAACCAAGAACCTCAATTATCATTTTAGTTAGAAAACATATTCTTCTACTCAATGCATTAGAAACTCAACTAGATACTCCACTTTTATGTTTTATCACAAATGTAAAATTATGCAAATACTCAACCCATTTCATATGTCTCTAATTCAACTTATTCTGACTACCCAAATACTGTAAAGCCTTATGATCAGTATACACCACAAATTCCTTTGGCATCAAATAATGTCTCCATTTCTTCAGGGCATGAATAATATCATAGAATTCTTGATCATACGCATAATATTTCCTTTTACCATCATTCAACTTCTCATTGAAGAAAGCAATAGGTTTACCTTCTTAACTCAACACAACTCCTATTTTACTACAACTTGCATCACATTCAACTTGGAATACCTTATTGAAATCAAGTAAAGGTAACACAAAAAATTCAATAACCTTCTATTTCAAAGTCTCAAAACTCTTATCGACTCCATGTGTCCACTTGAATTCTCTTTTATCTCCTCTCATTATTTTGGTCATAACATTGCAAATTGAACTGAAATTTCTATTGAACTTTCGACAAAAATTTTCTAATCCATGGAATGATCTTATCTTTCCAACATTCTTAGGTGGAGGCCACTCAAGTATGCCTTTAATCTTCTCAAGATCTATCTTCAAACCATCAGCTAGAATAAAAAATCCCAAATATACAATCCATTATATCATCCATTCTCGGTATAGGAAACCGATACTTAACTATTATCTTGTTGATAGCTCTAGAATTAGTACACATTCACCATTATCCATTCTTCTTAGGTGAAAACACAATTGGTACTGCACATGGACTCAAAATTTCTCTAATCAAACATTTTTGTAACAAATCTTGAACTTGTTGGTTGAGTTCATCATTCTCGGTTGGTGTTAGTCGGTGTGGTGCCTTATTTGGAAAACTAGCTCCATGAATAAGATCCATACAATGACTAATACTTCTCATTGGTGGAAAACCATCAGGTACATTATCTAAAATTATCTCCTTGTACTCAGTGAGAAACTTCTCAACCTCTTCAAGAACTTTATCTTATATTTTCTCACTCAGTTTGTTAGGAATTACAACATTTCTCTTCAAATCCTTAACAAACTATCTACCTTCCATCAAACAAAATTTCATAGATGTACATATCTCACTAGAAAATTCTTCAATCAAAGGTAATAATTTTTATCTCTTTCCATTGGCCCAAATAGTATATTTGTGCAATCTTCCATCATATATAACATGTCTATCATATTGCCAAGGTCTACCCCCAAAAATATGACAACAGTCCATAGGCATAATATCACACAACACCTTATCATAATACTTTCCAATTTTTAGATTTACAAAACATTGTTCACTTACCATAAGTGCATGTTCATCCTTAATCCATGAAATCCGATAGGGCTTTGGGTGCTTTAATATTTCCAACTATAACTTTCTAACTATTTCCTTTGATGCTAGATTCTCTGAACTTCCACTATCAATGATCACTTTCCAAACTTTGTTTGCAAGTCTGCATTTGGTCTTGAACAAACTCTTTCTTACTGGATCTTCCTTAGTCTTTTCACTCCACAATTCTCTTCTGACCATTATGTTGGAAATATAATTGGGAAATGTGATACTGAGAGGGGGGGGGGGGGGGTGAATTGAATTTCACCTACTAAACCATTCTCATATAAATAAAACTTTTGTATAGCATCAACAACACTTGATCATAATCAAATAACTAACATACTAAACATCATCCATGAAAGCATTCATAACACAAAGATTTTGGTTACCCAGAAACCCTTGAAAGGTAAAACTAGGGTGGGGATGACACCCACAAATCTTCACTACTGCAATAATAAATTTTCTTATTAGGGCTTACAAAATTTGATCAAAACTTGATCTACCCTGTGAGGGGTCTACCCTATTAAGAGCTAAAAAACTTATACAGTCTACCTTGGTAAAGGATTTGAAACTTACAACAAAGTAAGCACTCAGTTAAGAGATTACAAAAAAGTCTGTTAGGACTACTTGATTAAGAGATTTAACTTGATACACTAGCTAGAATGTCTCAGTACCTGATCTTTCAGTTTGCACTGTATGCAGATTACAGATCTTCTCTTTACTATATTGTGTTGATCTCATCTATCAGATTTATCTCTTTTATGTTCTTTCACTACTTAGCTCGGTCACTAAACTCTGTCTGAATACTTCTCTTCACTAAATCATACCTATCTGCTTATTCCCTTCACATTCTCTATCCCTTGCTACTACATTTTAGGGTTTAGATCTTGACCTTATATAATCAACAAAATATCTTTATGATTCAAGATCTACGGTTCAAATTAATTCCTTTTGCCGCTGAAGCCTTACTAATTTTTGATTGGCTCTAGGTATTGCATAGGGATCAATGATTGCTAAGTAGATGCGTAATTACCTCTGTAATTATCTCAAAAAACAAAATACAAAACATGAATGTCGGCCAAAACTATTTACCTCGACCACTATGCCAAAACAAACTCATGTCATTCTCTGGCTAACTTGGAAAATGCAGTTCTTGATACTCGACATTCACTGTACTCAGCATATGTTGATAACTCTGATGCTCAGTAATCATTGCATATAGGACTTGGCAAAACTAGACTCGGTATACTACAAAAGTACATAGTGACCATAAGTTTACTCGGTAGTACTACTGCTCGGTAAGTAAACATTACATAACTCAGCCTTTACATAATGACTCGGTCACAGTGATGATCGACCATCAGTGCCTAGATAAATGACTAAGTGTGGGTCACTAATATTCAACAAAACTATAGAGATCTACAATCTCCCCCTTTGACATTAGTGGCAAAAACACTTTGTCATGACATTACATCTCCCTTTACAAAAATATGTAGTATAAGCAAAATACTCCCCCTAAGATATTTATACATTCAAAAATTTTGGTTACCTCCCTCTTTTTCATGTCATGTCATTTTATTTCCCCCTTTATTTTGACATGATGAATGTTATCTGGAGTGGGGATCTCAAAATGCTTCTCCAAAAATGGTTTGTGCAACATCATAACCATGTGTAGTGCAATTTCCCATCCTCCAGCAGCAACAGTTAAAACTTCAGACTGCACTTCTAGCTCTGCAACTAGATTGATTAGGCTCTCGGCAGTAGACAGATTCAGATCTCTCTGAGTTAATCCCTTAGCCTTGACCAAATTTCTCTGTAATGCCTCCAGGTGAGGTGTTAAAATTGTTTGCATAGAAAGTATGCGAGATCTAATCTTTCCATCATTAGCCATCAGTTCGGCTATCTTTCCTTGTGTATGCATTATCTTGACATAATGGTTGGAACTATTTTTTGGATCAACACTTAAATACTGACTGGTGGTTTTGAGTTCTTGCTGTAGTTGATCGATCAATCGTTGGTTCTCCATAATGAACTATTCTATATTACATAGTTTGGTGAGCAGGGAGTTTGCATTTATAATTACTTCTTTGGTCTTTGCTACCAAAGTAGAAAGTGTGACCTATTTAACTACAATCTTGACAGATACTTTCTCCAGCATTTTGGTCTCAAACTTTCTTTCTGACCACTCAAACAATTTATCAGTGGCACTACTCGCTTCATTATTTACCTTCTGAACAATATGTACAAGTTGTTCCAATATGGGAGCAGAACTATTTACATCTAACAACTCATAAACATCATTAAATATATCTTTGATTTCATACAGAATGTGTTTCTGCTGATGTTCTCTTCTCAATTCTTCTTTTCTACTTTTACTTGACAATAAATCTTTCAATACCTATATTTTCTCATAGGATAAGTTATCAGTATCCCATTTAGGAATAACAATAACTTCATCAATGGTTACCTCTGGTGAAAAGACTTCTATTTTTTGCTTGTGTGCTCCCACTCGATATCTGTACAAGAGCTTGTATTGCTTCTGTAGGCTCTTGTTCCTCAGTAGCTTTGTATTTTCCTTCTTTTTCCTCAGTTCCCTTATCCTCCACATGAGGACTAGTAGATTTTTCTTCTAACTTCTCTCTTTCTTGGTGGATCTCCTCAATAGATGTGGGTTGAATAACTGGTGCCAACTTCTCTGGTTCCTTGGTAGTACTTGTACTAGCTAACATATCAACTGTAACAACTTCAGAGTTGGTAGGGGTAGTTTTACTAGTTGATGTCACATCAATTGTCAGATAAGCTTTGACTTGTAAAAGTACTATGTTACTACCTAGCAAAGATGTGTCTTTTTCTTTCTCGGCTTGTATGTCTTCTTCGGTTAATACTAAATTCTTAACTGGTGTATCCTCTATGATATCTACACTGTGTACTTTAGGTTCCTTCTAAATTTCCTCTACCTTGGGAGCTTCTGTCTCCAAAATGGGTGATTCCATTACACTTTGTTCTATTTTAGGCTCGGCATCGTTAGATGTACTAGCACCATTATCTCCATCTTTGTCAATCAAAAATCCAAACACCATCTTCCATATCTTGACACTTTCCTATACAACATCCTCAACCTTGTGTTGAAGGATTAGATAAGCTCTGAGCTTAGGATCAAATTTGGCTTGTTATTCCTCCATAATTTTTCTAAGGTTAGCAGGGATGAGACTTGATTCCACTTGTGCTAAGGCATTTTCCCTTCTTTTTTTTTTCAGTATTAAGGGCATATTCCCATTTTTGTGCAACCCTGTTGCTCAGCTCCTTTGGGATTTGATTCTCCAACTAAATAGGCAACATCTTGAAAGTGCAAATCATTTCAAGAATAACATCTTCTACTTTTTCCTTCTCTCCTATACTCAAACTTCCAAACTTTAATTCTTTCAAGTCATCCACTCCTACAGAGTTTGTGATCTTGAGGCATATTTCATCCATAGTAGTTTTAACATCATGTAGTGCAATCTTCTTCTTCACCTCTTCATCACTTTCAGATTCCTCATCATCTTCTTGTGCCAACACAAGTTTCCTTCTAGGCCTTTTGTTTCCCTTACTCAGCACTGCCTTAGGTTGTGCAAGTTTTCACTTACTAGATGCAAGAGATATCTTATGAGTTCCAGCAGTTGCTCCCCTTGTTCTAGGCCTCTACACAAGTGTGAAAGACACTTTAGGTTTCAGTATTCTTTTCTTGGTTGGGGGCTCAAAAATTATTGGTTTCTTTCCTTTCTTCTCTTCTACTTGAGTTTCTTCTTCTTCTTCTTCACTGTCACTAGATTCACTTGGTTCATCTTCTCCCAAACCTTGGGTTAATTCTAGTGGAGCATCCTTATCCGATTCTTTCACATACTTCTCCACATTCTTTACTATCTTCTTTCTTTTCCTCTCTAAGGTTGCAGCTATTAAACCCATAGAGATTTTTTATTTGGCTTCTTCATATGTTCCAAAGGAGGGTGCCTTGCTATCAATTTCTTCAGCTAAGAGGGTTGTGATAGCATCAGTAGCTTCATCTATATTAATTTCATAGGGTAGTGGTATGAGCCATGAAACCCTAGGAAGGATTGCTTGTGCATATGTGAAATATGTGTCAACTAGAAAGCATATATCATTACTGTACTTTTTAATTAATGACATAGGGATTCTACTCCTCTTCCTCATTTTCTTCTTAAACTTAATAAAATAGTTGTCCATCACTCCATTAAAATTGTCTCCTATCTGACCTATGAACTCAATGATTTGCACAGTAATGGGTTTCTTCTTATCCCATATCACACCTCCATGAGTAGGAAAACTCTTCTTTACATAAAAGAATAGATAGATTAGCAAAGAGCCAAACTTACACATTGAGTTCTTTGCAGTCTGGATTGAGTTGAGGTTCTCAGCAAGCTGAGTCAGTTGGAGCTTGGCAAGATCATATGTGTGCCCTTTCTTAATGATTTTCCATGCCTGGTCCACTACCATACAGGGGACACTATCCAACTGACTGGAATGGTAGAATTTGTGTGAGATAACCTTAACATCAAAGTTAATTTCTAGATCTATAATAGTAGAGATCATCATTCCATGTTTGTTCCATACAGCTTGTGTGTTTGCCTGAATTTCTTCTTTGCTCGAACACTTCATTGTCCTTTTTCCTAGAATCGTAGGGTATCCAGTGACTCGTTGGATCATTTCCTTTGTTATCTTCACCGGTCCATCTTCCAGCCATAGTTGCATGTTGTGTACTTGACTCAACACTATTTTTATCCATTCAACCTTAAAATTCTATGGGTAATCTTGGGCATGCACTAACCCTTGTTCGACAATCGATTTATACTTCAGCTTCAACACTCTGTTAACACATAACTTGTCATATGCCTCCCTGATCTCGTAATCTTTGATTTCCCCAATTTTGCACATATAACATGACCTAATGTCATTCATCATCAATACATTTTCCAAAATTGAAGATAGGGCTCCGGTCAAATCTCCTTTAATCATGGATTCCAAAATTGTCTTAAAAGTTCATGGATTGCAAACTTCATTTCTTACTAGTTGTACATTGAAAACCTCTATCCCTTGTTTCTTCACTGTAGCAGATGATGATGCCATTTCAATTTTAAAACTTTGAAAAGAAATGTTTGCTCGGTAATGCACCTTTTTCTCGTAAGTACCCTGTAGATGATTTTTGCCGATGAGACACTGTAGAGATTTGGAATCATCTTTGATAAACTAGTTGCTCGCACTTTGAAACGCTCAAAGAAATCTCAATTCGCTAGGTGAAATGAAATGAGCAGCAACTTTCCCCTTTACAGATTCTGAAAAGTAAAATTAGGGCCTCATAAATGCTCTGTACATAATTTGTAAGTGGAATACAACTGTCTCGGCAAACTCATGCTAACCTCAGCTAACACAAGCTCAGTTAAAATAACTGTTACGACACAGCTCGACACCTATAGTATCTTGGCCATCACAGGTGCTCGACATACACTGATAACTCAGTCAGAACACTATCACTCAGCATTAAAAATAAAGTTTTCTATTTTGCTCAGATATATCCTAATGCATCTTTAACTATGCAGATTGGACTTCTACTCAATCTTTATGTTAGGAATTGATGTAAAATAAAGCTTTGTAAAATTTAGTTCCAAACATTCCTTCTATGCTTAGTTAGAAGAAGTGAGATCACCTAATCCATCGGATTGGGTGACCTCAGATGTGCTAGCTTCACTAGTGCTTCCTTCTTCTTTCTTTTTCCATGTCTTTTCCATCTGATTTTTCAATTTTTCACATATATCTTCATTCTAATTCTGATCATTACTCGGCATAGGTGATCTACATTCTTTCTTAATATGACCTATCTTATTACATTTGTAACATACCATGCTTCCATTCATCCAGCTTTTGGATTTGCCTCTGAAATGAGTCTTCATGCAATTTGCTCCAATGTGTCCATATTTTCCATAATAGTGACAACTATACCATGTGTCGTAATCCCAATTGTATGAGTTTTTCTTCACAGGTGGCTTAGTCTGTTCATTTGATGACCATCTTGGTTTAGACCTGCATTCAAATGTCTATACTATACTTCTGATAGTTGAAACAATTGCCTTGAAACTTAGGTGAGGTAGGTGAGTTACTAACCTTGGACCTACATTCATGTGCCTGATGTCCATGTTTCTTACAGTTAAAGTAATGTCCATTGAACTTAGGTTTAGAATGAAACTTACCATGTTTACTTCTGCATATGTTGGTTGTATGTCCTAGCTTTCCACAGTGATGGCATGTGGGCTTGTTGTTCTTTGGTTTTGCATTCTTCTGTTCTCCATTCTTTGATGATTCTCCTTCTTCAGTAGATGAAGCATGTTCATTTAGTCCAAGTCCAGATCTATCATCAGATCTTCTAGGTGACCTTAACAGTTCTTCAAAATATTTTGCAGCTTCATTAGGTTTGTTCATCCTTTCATTGATTTCCTTTTTAGATCTAAGTTCATTCCTTAATTGATCATTCTCAGACCTCAGTTGGTTGATTTCCATATCTTTCCTGCCCAACTCTTGATTAACCAACAATAGTTGATTTACCATGTCCAATTGATTATTATTCAACCTTTGCATGTCACTTGTCCTTTCATCTAATCTCATTGCAATTTGTCTTTTATCTTCTTCAACCATTGTCTTATCATCTTCAGCTTTCTTTTTCTGTTCAACTACTTCACAAAGTCTGATAGATTGAATCTCCTATTCTCTCTTTATATTCCTGATGTCATCATTCAGTATGGTATTCTTCTCCAGTAGCTCTTTTATGGCTTTGTCACTTTTTGCAGAGTTTCCATTATCAAATAATCCAGTGGTATCTTCTTCTTGATACTGTGATTCATTTTGCTGAATAGCAATTTCTTTCCTTTTGCTCAAGGATTTCTTCAATTCACTTATGGCTACTTCCAGTTGTTGTAATGCTAGATGTACATCAATTTTATGATTCTCTATGACCTTTCCTAGCTTATAGACTTCCATATCAAGATCTTTTTCTTCAAGTGGTTAGACTTTCTATGAGAAACCTTGTTGCTCTGATACCAATTGTTGGAAATATAATTGGGAAATGTGATACTGAGAGGGGGGGGGGGGTGAATCAAACATCATCTACTAAACCATTCTCATATAAATAAAATTTTTTCATAGCATCAACAACACTTCATCATAATCAAATAACTAACATACTAAACATCATCCATGAAAGCATTCATAACACAAAGATTTTGGTTACCCAGAAACCCTTGAAAGGTAAAACTAGGGTGGGGATGACACCCACAAATCTTCACTACTATAGTAATAAATTTTCCTATTAGGGCTTAGAAAATTTGATCAAAACTTGATCTACCCTATGAGGGGTCTGCCATGTTAAGAGCTAAAAGACTTATATAGTCTACCTTATTAAAGGATTTGAAACTTACAAAAAAGTAAGCACTCAGTTAAGAGATTACAAAAAAGTCTGTTAGGACTACTCAATTAAGAGATTTACCCTAATACACTGGCTAGAATGTCTTAGTACCTGATCTTTCGGTTTGCACTGTATGCAAATTATAGATCTCTTTACTATATTGTGTTGATCTCATCTATCAGATTTATCTCTTTTCTGTGCTTTCACTACTTAGCTCGGTCACTGAACTCTATCTGAATACTTCTCTTCACTGAATCATACCTATCTACTTATTCCCTTCACATTTGCTATCCCTCACTACTACATTTTAGGGTTTAGATCTTGACCTTATATAATCAACAAAACATCTTTCTGATTCAAGATCTACGGTTCAAATTAATTCCTTTTGCCGCTGAAGCCTTACTAATTTTTGATTGGCTCTAGGTATTGCATAGGGATCAATGATTGCTAAGTAGATGTGTAATTACCTTCATAATTATCTCAACAAACAAAATACAAAACATGAATGTCGGCCAAAACTATTTACCTCGACCACTGTGCCAAAACAAACTCTTATGTCATTCTTTGGCTAACTCGGCAAATGCAGTTCCTGATACTCGACATTCACTATACTCAGCATATGTTGATAACTCTGACGCTTGGTAATCATTGAATATAGGACTCGGCAAAACTAGACTCGATATACTACAAAAATACATAGTGACCATAAGTTTACTTGGTAGTACTACTGCTCAATAAGTAAACATTACATAGCTCAACCTTTACATAATGACTCAGTTGCAGTGATGATCGACCATCAGTGCCTAGATAAATGACTAAGTGTGGGTCACTAATAGTCAACAAAACTATAGAGATCTACACATTAGGTTTCCTTCCTTCCTAGGTTCATTCGATGAATCTTCATCCATCAAAGCATTTCTGCCACTACTGAACTTCTAGCTTGTATGTGTACACTCAAATGATCTATGTCCCTCTTCTCCACAATTGTAACAAGTTCCTCAGAATCCTCCTCTGCCATATCCACTTCGAAAGTAATTACCTCTTCCTCAAGATGAACTTTCACCTTTCCACTCGGTCTTGCCTTTATCTTGTCTTGATCGGATCTATTATTTTCACTATATGATCTACCTCTTCTTCTAGGGAATCTACCAGCTCTTCCTCTTTGTTTTTTTTCATGCTTTTTATTCAATTTATCCTCAAATTTTAGGGAAAACTTATAAGCCTCCTCATTACTCTCCATTTTGACCAAACTAATCTCTTCCTAAATATAATTCCTTTGCCCATTCAGATACCTTGCAATCCTTTCCACCTCATCTTCAATATGTCGAGATTTGATATCTAACTTGTAAAATTCCTCGATCTAATCCTTCACAAAGCTATCTTTCTGCTTCACACTGTGCATTCTCCTAACTAGGTTAAACTGATAATCATAAGGTAGAAACTTGCCCTTCAACTTATTTACCATCTTATCCTATACCTTTATTTTGGTTTTACCTTTCTTCTTTTGATCTAATTATAGATGCTCCCACCACAAGGATGCATGACATTTCAATTTTGTGCTTGCAATTTTCACCTTCTTCTCATTTGATATGTTCTCATACTCAAAATATCTTTGCATCACAGTGATCCAGTCCATCAATTCATCTGAACATAGCTTTCCACTATACTCAGAAGGGTTAAACTACGGTGTGGCCTTCAAACTTGCCAATGCTTGCATGAATATTTCTTCTCCTTGATCCATTATAGGTGCAAGTGTGGCTACCTCCTGTGCTTCTTTGGATTCATCATCACTAACATCATCAAGATGTCTTCTGTGGTGTTAGGTTGTCTCAACAACTTCCAATCTAGTGGCAATTTGTCTTAGCATATCAACTAAACCTTGATATGCATCTCTCCTTCCTTGAACCATCTTGAAACTGTCTACAATTTTAGGTCATATCACAATCTACTACCCCACAAAAAATAACCAATTAGGGTTTACAATAAGGAACCTCAATTGCAAACCTAGATCAAACATCACTCTGATACCACCTCATGCAAGGAGGGTTAATAATTTGGGCCAAAGGCTCACCCAAATACCAAACCACCTTGTAGAATCACAAAATGAAAGAAATACCACAAAAAAGGAGAGAAGGGAAGCATATTATATTCATATATTCATTCAAACTTAATACATGTCAGGATGTGAGGCCTTGTCAGTTACAACCAATACAATAGAAATCAACTATAGAAACAAAAAAATCCTCATGCATGTAAGATCCACTATCTCTAGCTTCCTATCCTTCTCCCCGTTCCTCCTCACCTCCTTCAACCTAGAATAGATCTATACATTTATACCGGAAAAGTGGTCTTTAGAATCTTCTAGATCCAACATTAGAGAAAGAAATGAACCAAATTTAGGTCCACATGCCTCCCAATGAGTGATCCCTTTGTTAAATCATGACCAAAATTAAATACACAGGTCGGCCCAGAAAGAAGGTCCAAAACTAAACCTATCAGTTAGACCATGAACCAAGCAACACCAAGCAATGCAAAACAACTACCGAGGAAAGAACACCAATGTAGAGACAAAGCCCACTCGATGAATGAAAATAAGAACATTCCACTGAGAACTCCAAAGTAGTAACCAAGCATAACAAAATGGTAACTGAGAACATCTAACAAGCTACCAAGACACACAATTGCCATGAACCCAAGATGCTCCTGCATCAATAATTCTCTTTGTTACTACTCAAATCTTGTGTGGAGGAAGGTTGGGTATCACTCAACATTGGTTCCTTTTCTTCCTTTTCTATAGGAGCACAAAGAAAAACAAAAGAAAAAACATTAGGTTGAGAGATAGAGGATGTTGGGCACTTGTTTCTTTTTCCTTTATAGGATTTGGGATGTATAATTAAAACATATATAGGAGGAATCAAAGGAGTAGGAATAAGTCCTAGTCTAGGATGTGGAGATAGAATATGCACATCCATAGATTAAGAGTCATCAGAGAGAGCACTAAAAGTAGACCTGAAGGATTACCTGAGAAAAAATTATAAATTTAACTAGATTTAAACTTTTTTAAGATAGGAAGAGGACATATTGATGGGATTTTTGAGGTTGAGGTCTCCAAGGCCATCCAGAAGTAGACAAGGGTAAAGTTTTCATGATTAGATGAAGGATAGAATAGACTATGATTAATCATTATAATTTTCCCATTTTGGTGTAACTTCAAACTATTGTGTATGATAGAGGGAGTTTATTTTATGGACGTGTGCTAAGGATGTCCTTGTTTCACATCAAATTTGTCTAAGGTAGGGATAATGAAAAAGGTAACATCTAATCTCTTAGAACTAACTTCTCCAAAAAGGGTGATGGAACCTCTGGAGAGACAAATGAAATCATCATGAGCATTAATCAAGACTTCATATTTATCATATGTGTCATGATTTATTTGTTGTGTATAAATATGTCCTTCCATAATAACATTCTTCACACATACTAGATCAATGAACACTCCAAATGAGATCTTGTATTGAATATTCACATTAATGTATAATGGTCCATTAGGTGCATAAGGAATATAATAAATGCATTCGATGGACCACTATCCATTAATGTGAAGATTAAAGTGAAGATTTCACAATTTATTTGAAAGCTACTATTTAGCTATTTTAAACCTATTTCTTGCACATCCTCCAAACATGGCATTCTATGGGAAGACATTTCATTATTTTTTAAAACCATTCCTCACTATATCTGCATTTATGTCTATGAGGCCAGTCACATTTTGATCTCAATGGATACATATTGTAGATAGTTTTAAAATTGTAAGGTTATAGATTAGAAATTAGGGCATGAGTGAACCCACAATAGTGGGTTACACTTTTTTGGAGGAAGGAATTCTTCATTTTTGACCAAATCACGAAAATCATAGGTTTCGATTGGAAGTGACTTTCGATCAAAAGCTTTTTTTGCTTCAGATCGGAAGTCCAAAAAAGAGGGGCTTCTATCAAAAGTTGTTTTCTATCAAAAGTGTTTTTTAATATATTTTTAATTCATTTTTAAGGGGTTTGGATGAAAACCCCTATGCAGGAAGTTTCGATCAAAACCCCTTATTATGGAGATTTAAAAAAAGGAAACTCCATTGTCTCTTTCATTTCGACAGCGGGGTTTTGCTGGGCCAACACAAAGTGATGGTTTCAACTGCGGGAAAATGACATCCGCACATAGTTTCAAGGTTTTTTAATACCATTTTCTTGTTAATTTTCTTGTATTTAATTGTAAATAATGTTTTTCTTCATATATACATGTATATATGTGTATATGCATACACACACACACACACATATATATAACTACATGTATATATTTATGTATATACACACACACACATATATGTATATATCTATATATATACATACATGTATATATTTATTTATATACCATATATATCTACATGTGTATATATTTGTATATATATATGTATATATATGTACACACACACACATATATATACATATATATTTATTTATTTATATATCATATATCATGTACACGTATAGATTTATATACATACATACATACATACATACATACATACATACATACATACATACATACATACATACATACATACATACATACATACATACATACATACATACATACATACATATATATATATATATATATATATATATATATATATATATATATATATATATATATATATATATATATATATATATATAAGTATATAATTGTAATACCCCAAAATGGGCTATATGTTCATTAACCTCCTACATCATCAAATCGAACGAAATCGACATCGAAGTCCTAACCTAAGGCACATCTGCACATCAAATCATCAAAACCTAATTGATTTTATCCTAATTATGCATCAGAGAATATTCCTTGAATATTCCTTATTTATCCTAATTATCTTTGATTTAATAATTATTTGGTGAAAAATCCTATTTATCCTAAAGTTTGATTAATTGCATATTCTGAATATTTAATTAATCAGATTTAATACTGCCACTTAATTATTTAATTAGATTTAATTCAATTTATTCCTAAATTGTATTATTTAATTTTGACAATAAATCAAAAATCTCATGACTGATTGATTAAATTCTTATTTAATTAATTAATGTCAATTGTCAATATTTAATAATATAGTTTTGAATAAAAGTTTGATTTAATAATTGATTAACCCATAAATCAGTTGTTTTAAATTTAAAATCAATTAAGTTGAAGATAAATCACTTTATTTATTAAATTAATTCATAATTATCTATGCACATTTGAAGGAGCAGTTAAACTTAAAATCAGAAAATCAATTCAAGTTGTTATCTTTTGGAAACTCAACATCTATTTTGAGTTGAAAATTGATCTAAACTTCTGATTTAAGTTAAAAAGCTATTTTTGTATGATTTTGTGAGTTGATCTATTTCTAATTTCTTGTTAACTCAAAAATAAACTCGAGTTTATCAAGAGTGATTTATGGCTTTTCTCAATGCATCCTCAAGCCTTGGATTTCTATAAAAACAAGGCTCAACTCTTCACAATTAACCACCCTTGAATTTGCACAATTACTCTGGCAAATTTAAAATTGAAGGATTGAGCACTTGCGACAGGCGATTTGTGAGATCTTTCATTGTTGGTCATAGCTTTGCATAGTTTTCATATCATAGCATTCATTCATTCATATCATTCTTAGAATAATCTGCATATCATTAAGATTCATTCTAGATTAGATTCATTCAAGTTTTTCATCCTAATTGCATACAAAATACAAACTTATAGATTAATCTGCATTCATACAGTTTTTCATTCTTTTGCATTCAAATCCTTCATTTAGGTGTTGCATTGTCACTGATCTCGATTTCAATCTGAGAACATCATACTCACACCTACTAGATGGTAGTAAATCGCCTGGTTAGCTTAGTTTCAATTACTTGCAGATTTCAATTTTGCTAACCTCTAATGTTTTACTGAAGTGTTGTGTCCACAACTAGGTACAATTTTCACACACATTTTTGGCACCCACCAATCAAATCTGTAATCAAGACAACAACCACGTCTAGTTGCTGATTCATTAAAAGACCTTGTCGCTAGCAGCACATCACTTGGGGCATATCAGATTCATCGAGATCCATATCAATCTGGTATCCTAATCTTTCTTGTAAACTATATCAACTTTTTGTAACCATCGGTTCATTAGTGTTATTTCCTTGGTTCTTCGTAACTGAAGGATTCAGATGTGATACCACTATGATTCCTTTGGAAAATTAGGTCTGGAACCAGGTCACTCACTTCTTCGTAATCATAAGGTTTAGAATCATTGTTGCTATAGTTAACATCATCACGATTCTTGGTCAACCAAGACCTGAATCAACTTTTTCCAATCTTTCAATCGGTTTCTATCTTGGAATCGGTTCATCTTTCAAATTAGTTTCATACATCAAAAATAGATTATTCTTTGAACCACTATGCTTCACACACTGATTCAAAGAGGGGCAAAATGTAATACCCCAAAAATGGGCTATATGTTCATTAACCTCCTACATCATCAAATCGAATGAAATCAACATCGAAGTCCTAACCTAAGGCACATCTGCACATCAAATCATCAAAACCTAATTGATTTTATCCTAATTCTGCATTGGAGAATATTCCTTATTTATCCTAATTATCTTTGATTTAATAATTATTTGGCGAAAAATCCTATTTATCCTAAAGTTTGATTAATTGAATATTCTGAATATTTAATTAATCAGATTTAATACTGCCATGTAATTATTTAATTAGATTTAATTCAATTTATTCCTAAATTGTATTATTTAATTTTGACAATAAATAAAAAATCTCATGATTGATTGATTAAATTCTTATTTAATTAATTAATGTCAATTGTCAATATTTAATAATATAGTTTTGAATAAAAGTTTGGTTTAATAATTGATTAATTCATAAATCAATTGCTTTAAATTTAAAATCAGTTAAGTTGAAGATAAATCACTTTATTTATTAAATTAATTCATAATTATCTATGCACATTTGAAGGAGTAGTTAAACTTAAAATCAGAAAATCAATTCAAGTTGTTATCTTTTGGAAACTCAACATCTATTTTGAGTTGAAAATTGATCTAAACTTCTGATTTAAGTTAAAAAGCTATTTTTGCATGATTTTGTGAGTTGATCTGTTTCTAATTTCTTGTTAACTCAAAAATCAACCTGAGTTTATCAAGAGTGATTTATGGCTTTTCTCAATGCATCCTCAAGCCCTGGAGTTCTATAAAAACAAGGCTCAACTCTTCACAATTAACCACCCTTGAATTTGCACAATTACTCTAGCGAATTTGTGATTGAAGGATTAAGCACTTGTGATAGGTAATTTGTGAGATCTTTCATTGTTGGTCATAGCTTTGCATAGTTTTCATATCATAGAATTCATTCATTCATATCATTACGATTCATTCTAGATTAGATTCATTCAAGTTTTTCATCCTAATTGCATACAAAATACAAAAATATAGATTAATCTGCATTCATAAAGTTTTTCATTCTTTTGCATTCAAATCCTTTGTTTAGGTGTTGCATTGTCATTGATCTCGATTTCAATCTGAGAACATCATACTCACACCTACTAGAAGGCAGTAAATCACCTGGTTAGCTTAGTTTCAATTACTTGTAGATTTTGATTTTGCTAACCTCTAATGTTTTACTAAAGTGTTGTGTCCACAGCTAGGTACAATTTTCACACACACATTTTTGGCACCCATTGTGGGGCCCTGAAATGGGTTTCCATTTCTTTTCTATCAATTTATATCTATTTCCTATCATTTTCTAATCAATTCTATGATTTTATTCTCTGTCTGTACAATTTTCATACGAGTTTTGTCAGAAACTTGTGCCAGAACCCTCTAGGTGTCATACAACATTCAGTATTTTTGAGGCTTGTACCAATAACTACTGATTATCATTTGGAGACTTCTTTGTCATGTGGGCAGTTACCCACTATCATATGAGTTTTCTGAAAGCCGTGCTAGAGGTGACCCACTGTCGTATGAGGTTTGGATTGTCATATGAGAGGTAACCCATTGTCATACAAGTTTTGATACCAGGATTCAATTGTCGTCTCAGATTTTTAGGCAGTTTGTCAGATTTGATTTTCAAATTTGGACTAATGGCTAACCCTAACAATTGAACTCTGATATTTCTGATTGATATTTCTTGATTCTGATTGGGAAAGCGCAACTAAATTGCTAAAACATGTAAAATCTACTAAGCGCATTGTGAGGAATTCATGTATTCTTCTACAACTGATAACACTTCAATTTGGACATTTAAAATGAACTCTCTTGTGTCAAGCTTGTGTGACTTCTCCCGCTTTCATATCATAGACTTTAGTTTTTGGGCTATAAAAATAAACATAGATTTGCTTTCTGCGTATCTATTACACATAGTAAATAGGCCCTATGAACACTATTTGTGGATGATCTTGAGAGAGTGGGCTTCTTTCACTTGTTCATGCATGCGAAGCTCTTCTTGACGAAGGATCCCCTTATAGGTAGGGAGGATACTGGGATTATCTTGTGTTCTATTGGGTTTTTGAGTCTTCAGCTTTTGATCGATACATTCTCTCTCCAAAGAGATTGATAGAGCATAAGTTGTTGACATCACAAATCTTGGTGAGATAATTTCAGTCTTAGCATGTCGGATTAATCTATCTACTTTGTTTTGGTGAAGTGAAGAGGTTAGGGGATTATGCTCTACTTCCTTTTTGGATAGTACCAAAAACCCAGATCCTTGAATCTGATCTAGTCCCCCTGTGGTATCTTTTGTGAGTCACCTTTAGAGAGGGTTAATTGTAGTGGACATTCCCTTAATTGGGTCAACCACATGGACAAAACCTCAAGTGGTAATAGCCATTTTCACCATGGTAGCAACAACCACTATATAAATGTCCTTGTGGAGGAAATCTTCACAGGTGTGGTCTCTTGTTGGGCTATCAGATCTCCCTAGTAGCTCCTGATTGATTAAATTCTCAGACTATGTCAAAACCCCAGTGCACCTAGATTAGAGTTCTCCCTCTTGCGATCATAAAATTTGTAGAGTCAGACCATTACTACAAACCCTAGTGAGGCCAAATTTTTCATTTTTTAGGACTATGTGCGTTTATTGAAATTCTGTTTGGAACATACACAACTAGCATTCCTAGGGATTAGCACATTAAGTCACTTGATTGTTCATGCGCAGGGTTGCCTTGTCCCATGTTCATTGTTTTTAGATGTGCTTGAAATCACTTGCATGTTGTTTTGCATACTTTTTTATCTACTTGGTTATTGAAAATGAACAATCCCGAAATGAACTTCAAATCTGGACAGAAAAACTTACAAACACACTGATTCTGAAAACTGAAAAAATTGCAAAATTCCTTTATGGAGTCAAAAGTCATCCCACAGGATTAGAAATTTGTATGATTTTTGAGAATTTATCGTATTAGAACCCCTGGATTTTCGTATGAGAGCTTGTATATTGTCGTACGATTTTTTTCAGAAATCACAAGCAAAGAGTCAAAATTTTCTAGCAACTATCATACGAGCTTGGCAATTATTGTACGAGTCTCATCAATTGTCATGCTAGAGCTTACCCACTATTGTACGAGCCTGTAGAAAGTCATATGAGAATTTTTGCTAGAAAATTGTCCAAATTGCCAGAAATCTAGTTTTTACAGCCTACTTCTAGATTCTGTCAAACAAATCCCTATGTTAGGAACAAAGCAGGAACTAGAAAGAATTCGATCATTTTCCTAAAGTGGTCTCTTGAGCCTGATTTAGCCTTCTGATTTATCAATTTGATTCTTTTTCATCTTGTGTCAAAACCTTGTCAAAATTATCTTCAAGTCAATCTTTGTTTAAAAATGGCTAAGTGTTGCGAGCTCGTGTCCGCCATCTTTTGGGTGTCTACCCATACTACTAGGGCATAGTATCCTTCATTTACGTCAAATCTATCTTCAATCAATCCAATCTTGACAAGGTTGCATCATTTGATCTTCTTGAATCAAGTCATTCTTCATTTGTCTTCATCTTGCTCTTTTGTTTCACCCAATGTTAATGGTGGAAACTAGAGCTTCATCACAGCGAAAACAAGGAGAAAAAACCTAGATTCTCTTTAGCCGCATCTTCTATGATTGCTAAGACATTTCATCAAAATTTTGACAGAACTAAATTTGCAGAAGACTCTCTTGGAAATCTTTACTTAATAGGTGGTTACATCACCCCTCCTGCATCAACCCACGTAGGTCATCAATCAACTCCTCATCAATCAATCCCTGGTAGTTCTCTCAACAACACTATGTCTCAAGGAGGAGGCGCAAGCCAAGGGTCCGAAGGACATCAATCCCAACATGGTGCGGATCAAGACCCTACACCTTTTGAAATTGCTCAATATCAAAATGATGATGACTTCAAGAAAATGATGAGGCATTTCTTGAAGGAAGACATAGAAACATACTTCCTAGAGTTAGCTCATCAAGGGGCTAAACTTCCTCCCAACTTTAATGTTGAAGATATCATTACGCATGAGGAATAAAATCCAATCACCACTATGCTAAAATAGATGCATGCCATGCAATTCAAACTTAACAAACTCGAAAAAGAGAAGGAACCTAAGGAATTCTCCATGGAGGCCCTATGCCCTTTTCCATTTGATAAAGACTTGTACATGCTGCCATTCCCAAAATGAGTGGAAATACCTAAATATGATAAGTATGATGGAAACTATGATCCTCAAGATCATGTCAAAGAATTATGTACTCAATCAATGGAGTTTATGCATGAACCAACCTACCTAATGCATCTTTTCCCTTGATCTCTAGGAGGGTCAGCTATTCATTGGTACTGAAAAATGCCTCCAACTATCAAAACTTTTGAGGAGTTAATCAAACTATTCTATCAACAATACTCCTACAACATCCAGCATCTGGTCACTGTGATCGAGATCTACAATCTGAAATAGAACTTAGGAGAACCATTCCTGACTTTTCTCAAAAGATGGAGGAAAAAGTTTTCTCTATATGCTAGACCTATTCCAGAAACTGAGAAGCTAGAAATTTTCATCAACAATCTTGTTCCATAAATCAACTACCATTTGCAAATGCAAAATCATACATCCTTTGATAAAATGGTAGAAAATGCAATCAAAATTGAGAAATTACTTGTACAAAAAGGAGACATATCACTTCAAAAGGACAAGTATGAATCTGGATCTAGTTCTAAAGACAAAGGCAAAAACTAGAACAAGAATAAAGGCATTGTTACAGACGATGTTGTTGATACTATCTGTGCCCCATGTAAGGCACCCACTTTCAATCTCACTATTGGCACCCAAGCCATCAAAGCTTCCGAAGCTAAAGCAACATAATCTAACAAGAATCCATCTGACTATATAAAACCTTGGGCTACAGATCCTAAATGTAAATTTACTCCTCTTGGAGAGTCCTTGGAATCTACCATGAAAACTCTGTTGGCTAACAACATCATCACCTTGCTTGAGATAAAAGTCTTTGATCCTGAACCTAAACTGAAATGGTGGAGAGAGAATGATTTCTGTGACTTCCATCACAATAAGGGTCATAAAACCAATAACTGCATCCACTTGAAACACATCATACAAGACAAAATTGATAATGGGGAAATTGTAATTGAAAATCACAAAAGTAATAATGATCATACAACATTCACGGAGCCATTTCTGAAACATGGTCAAGGAGATTCATCTTCTCAACCTAATGTGGGTGCTAAAGTAAATTATGCTTACTCTAGAAAAATGTTGTCATCAATATGGTTGAACCATGCCTATCTGAGCGTTGCAATGTCATCACAATTGTAAGAAAAGATAGAGAAAATCAATCAGCAAATGCAGTTACTCGATCACAAGCTCAGGCGCATCTGCAAGGACAAATCCCAGATTCATCAAATGTCCCTAAGATGCCTTTCAATCTTTCATCTGCTTTTAAATAGAAGGCTGCCTCTAAATCAAATCCTAAAGACATGATGCCAACATCATACAATATTGTCCAACAACTCTAGCATACAAATGCAAAAATCTCCATGTTTGAGTTGCTTCAGATATCTCCAGCTCATAGATCCATTCTAGACAAAGCTTTGCTCGGATCCAATGTTCCTGACAACCTTGATTTAGACAGATTCTAGACTATGGTTGGTCATCTAACATCTCCATAGTATATCTCCTTTTCAGAGGAAGATGATAACTCCTTGAGTCACCCACATAACTAGCCTTTGCATATTGAAGTCTTGATCCAAAATCATTGTGTCAAATGCATATTGATAGATGGAGGTGCTAGTCTCAACATTTGTTCTTACAAATTGATCGCACAATTTGGATTATCTAAAATTTCCATTGATCCTAAGAAGAAGATAACTATCAAAGCATATGATGAGCAAGAAAGATCTTCCAAAGGAACTATTGTCTTACCTATCATAACATGACCTGTTATTAGAGACACCATATGTCAAGTTCTTGATCTACCTTTGGCTTACAACATTCTTCTAGGAAGACCTTGGATACATGAAATGAGAGCTATTCCTTCCACATACCATCAATGTGTGAAATTTCCTTATGAAGGAGTAGAGGTGATGATTCCAGCTGATCTATCTACCACTTGCAATGCATTGAAAGAAAGTGATGATAAACTTGTTCATAATAACAGAGAATCTTCCACTAAGCAGATGGACATTGCTTCAACATCCAAGATGGAAGAATTTGCTAAAGAAGTCAACATTAAAGATAATGGTATGGGAGAATACACAATGGAACCTGTTTGATCTCTCACATCTCTCCCATTGTCCCCAAAATCTTATGGACAACCCTCTGACAAAATGAAACCTACAACTAAAGAATCCCGGGTCATATTCAATGGAAGCTTTGTCACAGAACAAGTATCTAAACAAGAGTTTGAGGAAGAAGAAGCCATGCTTGCATGGTTATACAAGGATGAGTCTCAATCCCAATCAGTCCAGAAATGTGACTCCACTTCAAGCAAAATTCCTCAGAAGTCATATGGACTAGGGGATAAATTGATCACAAAAATGGGATATACTGGAAAAGGGGTGACCCCACAATAGTGGGTTACACTTTTTTAGAGAAGCTGATTTTTACTGAAATAACACATTTTTAATAAAATATGATGATTTAAGCCTTGAGAGGTTCCATTTGAAGTATGTAATTACAAATGGTTAGCTCAAAGCCTCTTAGATAAAAAAAAACATTGATATAACATCTATACTCCTCATTCATACCTATAATGGAGTCTCCTTCGCACCTATTAAAATGTTGACAAAAAATTACTTCAAATTTATCTTTTGGAAAATCAAATGAATCCATTTGACAAAACTATCTATGTAGTAAGGTAATATTGAGAAAAATATTTTCAATGATTATAATGTTAATACATATTAATTTTATTATGACTTTGTATTTTTAGTTTTACTAAACATAGATATTTCACTGTATGTCTACCTCTATGTTTGACGCTTATGGAAAAATAGTAAATGAGAGAAAAAAAATTCTAAAAAATATCTATGCCCAAGGTATTGAAGTTATCTTTCTATCAAATTTTTTTTTTGAAATTGGACAAATACACAACAAGTTATAAGCTATGTAGTCAAGGTATGTCAAAATTATGGTTTAGTCAACTTCAAACATTAATAAATATGAAATAATCATGATAATGTCATCAAACCAATTTCATTCCCTCCATATGGATGTTAAAAAACTAAATTCGAAAGAATCACATTGATATCTATTTTAGGAAAAAAGTTATGCTCTATGAAAACAATGTAACTCTTTGAAAATGACGTTTTCAACAACATACCAATTTTTGTGGGAGAAAGAAAAAACCATTCAAAGCAATTCAAAAATAAAAATAAAAAATATATTTAGAATCTAGACAAACAATCCTAAAAGACTCTAATTTACTTCATCTTCTAATTTCAAATGATTTAACAACAATATGCATCTGAATCTGATTTTTTTTTCAAAATGTAGAGTTCAGTGTCCGTTCAGGCAAAAAAGTGTAACCCACTATTGTGGGTTCACCCAAAGGACCTCTAGGACTACAAGGTAAAGGTCTTCTATCACCTCTTGACCATCATGGCTGAACAAACAAGAATACAACAGGTCTAGGATATCAGAAGAAGCCTTTCTATCTTAGCAAAAACTCTCCACATGTCTTAGAATAGATTGAACTATCAGCAACAATTCAACCAAAGGAAGAAACACCACAATCTGATAGTGATGATTCAGACACTACTAATGAGCTCATTCCTTATGAGCATTTTCCCAAATAAATACTAGACATCCTCAAAGATGAAGAGAAAACTAAGGAGAACATCAATGTAGTAGATACAGAAGAACCTACTATGGAACAAAAGACACTCGCACCACAAGAACCAGCTGATCTAGAGGAAAACCAAACAGACAAGGAGGAAGGTGGCAGCTATTCTGAGACAGACTGTCATGAGTATGAATTCAAATCAAAATCAAAAGGAAACCCTTCTTGGGGAATCCGTCTTGATTTCACACATATTCTCAGATTTCCTAAAGGCATAGATGAGGAATCCAATGACTATGAATGGGGAGCCATTCGAGAGGAAGATGAACTTATCATAGAAAAACATGTTGATGTTATTCACCAATATGCACCTAAACCCAACGTAAGTCTAGAGTGAAATGACAAACTTAATGAGTCTGATCCACCTATGGCTGAATTGGACTCCCACAATGACGTTGAGCCTATTCACAAATTGAACTTTTTGAGTTGTAATATCACCTTCAAACTTGAGAGTTAGGTTAGGACCAATGATGACAAATCCATATCCGTGAACACCATTTCCCAATCTTTCACCACTTTGACTATCCAACATCCCAAACTTCTTGACCAAACCTCCAAAAATTTGAGCCAAGGTATATATACCTTTCCAAATGACTATTCCCTTGCTTGCTACCTCAATGTAGTTGAGCCTATGATGACTTCCATCAGTGAACCAAGTGTTAGCATGACGAAGTTGGACATCAAGTATCTTAGTCAAAAGAATAAGAATAAAAATAAAAAGAAAAAGAGTTATGAGGGTGAAAACCACTTTGTGGCAGTCTCAGAACCTAAAATAGTAAAAATAAAAGACATATCTGAAGGTGAAAACCTCTTTGAGGTGCCTAAGGATGAGATATTTGATGTCCTTCTGAGTCATTTACAAGATAGATCTCTAGTACTAATTGAGCCCACTCAATCTATCAACTTGGGAACAAAAGAAGAACCACAGTTGATCCATGTAGCACAATCCTTATCATAAGAAGAAAAGAAAATTTTTACTACATTCCTAACATAAAAGAAGATCAACTTTGCATGGAAATATTCAGATATGCCAGGGTTAGATCCTGATCTTATAATGCACCATTTATCTATAGCTCCAGGGGTCAAACCTATTAAGCAAAAATTGAGAAAGATGCATCCACATGTTGCACTCTTGGTCAAAGATGAATTAGAGAAAATACTAAAATCTGGATTCATCTGTGCTATTGATTATGCTGAATGGATCTCAAATATTGTACCTGTATCAAAACCAGACAAGTCTATAAGACTATGCACAAATTTTAAAGATGTAAACAAAGCATGCCCTAAGGATGATTTTCCACTACCTAACATTGATATGATAGTGGACATGACTGTGGGCTTCGAGATGTATTCTTTAATGGATGGTTTTTCTAGATATAATCAAATCAAAATTGCTCCAGAGGATCAAGAGAAAACTGCTTTCACATGTGCGTGGGGAACCTTCTGTTGGAATGTCATGCCATTTGGGCTTAAGAATGTTGGTGCTACATATCAAAGAGCCATGACATCTATTTTTCATGACATGATGCATCAAACTATGGAGGATTATGTTGACGATATTTTAGAAAAATCTATGATAAGATCTGAACATCTAAATGACTTGAGCAAGATACTAGATCAAATGGAGAAGTTTAGTCTCAGACTGAATCCTAAGAAGTGTGCTTTTGGTGTCACTTCTGGAAAGCTCCAAGGATACATTGTTTCAAAAGAAAGGTATTGAAGTAGATCTAGCTAAAGTTAAAGCTATCATGGAGATGCAACCTCCCAATAATATCAGTCAAATGAGAACATTATAAGGGAGAGTACAATCTATTAGATGCTTCATATCTCAGCTAGTAGACATATCACAACCTTTCACAAAGACATTACATAAATGTGTGACCTTTGCATGGAACGAGGATTGTGAAAAAAACTTTAATCATATCAAGAAATATCTATCAAATCCTCCTATTTTGATGCCTCCTATTCAAGGAAAACCATTGATTCTTTATGTCTCTGCTATAGATACATCATTGGGGGCATTGCTAGCGCAGCATGATGAGAACAAGAAGGAAAGAGCTATATACTATAAGAGTAGAACATCGGTAGCATATGAGAAGAACTATTCAATGATTGAGAAAGCTTGTCTAGCTATGATCTTTGCATCACAGAAACTGAGACATTACATGTTGGCTCATACCACACATTTGGTAGCTAAGATTGATCCACTAAAGTACCTACTAAGAAAAGCTGCCCTCACAGGTAGACTAGCTAAATGGGTGATGTTATTAAGTGAATTTAACATTGAATATGTTGAAAGAAAAGCTATCAAGGGCCAAGTTATTGCTGATCAACTAGCTGACACACCTTTGTTAGATGATACACCAATGCAAATGGAATTCCTAGATTCTTCTATCACGAATCTTTCTTCTAGAGCATGGAAGTTATTCTTTGACGGCTCCTATACACAGAATGGATCTGGAGCAGGCATATTGTTCATCATTCCTCAAGGATACTCAATCCCTAAAGAATTCAAAATAAAGTTTCCTTGCACAAAAAATATTACTGAATATGAAGCCCTTCTTAATGGCATGAAGATAGCAATTGAATGGAGACTAAAAGAACTACACATTCATGGAGACTCACAACTTGTAATACACCAAGTCAATGATGTGTATCAAATGAAAGATGGAAAGCTAATCCCATACAAGAGAATGGTAGATGATCTAAAGAAATATTTCATATCTATCACCTTTGACAAAATTCCTAGAATAGAGAACAAAGCTGTTGATGCTATGGCAATGCTATCTACTTTATTACAGTAGCCCGAACATGAGCTACGCTACGAGTTCCTGGTGGAAGCACTATCTTATCTTGCATATGATTCCCCCAAAACTCGCATGATCTGCACTATTGTTGGTCATGATTCATCTTGATACAAAAATATTTTCTCCTATCTCCAAGACCAAATCATTCCCAATACCTTCAACCACCATGAGAAATGATACCTTATCTGAAATGCATCCTAGTATGTCATCATTGGTCACAATCTATACAAACAAGGTCTAGATGGTACACTCCTTAGATGTTTAGAATGGGAAGAGTCTCAACATGCATTAGAGGAAGTCCTCGAAGGTATATGTGGATCACATTTCAATGGTTTAACACTAGCTTGAAAAATTATTAGGGCTAGGTACTATTGGCCTGAAATGGAAAAAGAGGCTATCAAGTTTGCTAAGAATTGTCAAAAGTGTCAAGTACATGGTAACTTAATTCATGCACTAGGGAGAGATCTAATTCCCTTTACTACACAATAGCCTTTTCACCAATGGGCATTTGATCTTATAGGAGCCATACATCCTCATTCTTCTAATGGGAATACCCATATTATTACAGCTACAGACTATTTCACAAAATGGGTAGAAGCACTCCCTTTGACTCAAGCAATCAACAAACAAATATCAATGTTCATCTTGAACTACATCATATGTCGGTATGGTATTCCACATTATATAGTCACAGATAATGGTGGCCGATTCAAGAATAGAGACTTAGATGATTTATATGCTAAATTTAAGATTACACAACATTGGTCATCAATCTACTATCCTCAAGGGAATGGACAAGCAAAGGCTTCAAACAAGAATCTATTGAAAATCTTGCATCACACAGTTAATAAAATAGGAAGAGACTGGCATCTCATGATCAATCCAGCTCTCTAGGCCTACAGAACAAGTATCAGAATGCCCACTGGGGCTACACCATTCGCTTTAGTTTATGGGTTTGAAGCGGTATTGCCTATTGAGGTTGAAATCCCATCACTAAGAATCAGAATGCATGGTCTAGTGATTGATGATGACTATAGAGTGTCTAGGTTGCAAGAACTTGAACTACTAGATGAGCGCAGACAAGTAGCGTATGATCATCTCAGAGTATATCAAAAGAGAATGTATAGAGGTTACAATAAGAAAGTCAGACACAAAGAATTTCAGGTTGGCGATCTAGTCTTGATAGAGAATCCCAAAAATCAATCACATAGAGAGCGCAAGGGGAAGTTTGAACCCAACTAGTTGGGTCCCTTTGTTATCACTGCTACTTTTGGCTCTGGTGCCTATCAACTCTCAATGGCTAAATGAGAATAGCTCTGAGAACCAATCAACATTCTCCATTTGAAGAAATTCTATGCCTAAGGCATTTGGTATTAAAAAATGTCCTAAAAAAAAATTAAAAAAAGTCCCAAAAAATGATCATCCTAGTGAAAACCTAGCAAATAGGCACCTTGATGTATCACAAAAAAATAAAAAAATATCAAAAAATACAAAAAAAAAATTGAAAAAATGAAAAATACAAAAAAAAATGAGAAAAAGAAAGAGTGCCTTGGTGAAAACTTGGAAACAAGTGCCTTGGTAGAAAAAATAGAATCTCTGCCAAGATGGTGAAAACCTAGAAAATGGGCACCAGTTGTTTCAAAATGATACATCTATTAGTGCAATCTTGGTCTTTCCCAGTTTTCAGTCTTGCTTTAGTTTGTACATATCTCCCGGTTTGTTTCTGCATTCTTGTTTTCAATAAATTTGGTCTGTGCACCAATCATCTTAAACGTCTGTATCCTATCAATATTTTAAACTTGGGGGCAATCACAATCATATCCTATGGCCTCCAGTATATCTTAGATGTTTCATATCTAGTGAGAGTCCTTTGAAGCTTCATCTGAGTCAGTCAGTCAGTCTCCTCTCCAGAAAGGATTTTGCATCTACAACAACGCAATCAAACATCACCATAAACTGAACAACAATCTATGCTTTACATGCTTTTATCTCCTTGTATGCTTACTGATTCACATTGAGATTTTTGCATATTGTGTCCTTTTGAACTCTTCAATGATGTCCTTTACAGGATTTAGAAAGTGATGACTGGGGGCATAATCTTTTATTTGTTTTTTGCTTGTATGTGAAAATCTGACAACTTTGGAAATTTTGGATTTAAATGGTGTTTGTCTGTAAGAGCCTCTATCTCGTATTGGATGGCCATGAGTACCTCGACCATTGATACCTGAAAAATTTAAGGAAGTTTGATCTAACTATTATCTTTTTGAGTAAGTTCTTTCTCCTACTATGAAACACGATCTTACCTAAGGATGTAAACTATAAAGGGTCACTACGGGTAATTCACATGGATTTTGAATGATCTCTTGACTGCTTGATGTGTTTGTACCACAGGGTGTATTTAGGTCATCATGATGGCTCTAAGCCATGGTAGTGACTATAGTCACTGTCATGACTTAGAGTCACGGCATCACTGCAACCTCGCGCGGCCACTGGGAAAATACAAGGGGCTTCAGCCCTAATTTTTTTGCATAACAATTTTTTTTAAAAATCAAATATATATAATATATTATTATATATTATACATAATATATATATATATATATATATATATATATATATATATATATATATATATATATATATATATATATGATAGTACAAGTCTATTAATAAAAGAAAAGGGCATATGACATTATTTGTATTAGAAATTTTTAATTTTTTATTTAAATATGATATATAAAATATATTATTATATATTATATTATACATAGTTTTATGTATAATATATAATATGTAATAAATATTTATATATAATATTACAAGTTTATTATAATATGAAAAAGGCATAAGACTTTTTTTTTAATATAGTTACTATTATATATATATATATATATATATATATATATATATATATATATATATATATATGATATGATATGATATCTATATTAAATTCTGATTTAGAAATAGAAAATAGAATAAGGTATTTTATACTCTAATATGAATTTGTGTATAAACAAGAAAAAATAGATTTACAATTATAAACATTAGATAATATAATAATTGTGTACAGTTATAATGAGTCCAACTTATGTTGAAAATAGGAAAAGTTTCTTGCATTCTGTTTAAGATAAAGAATAGGTCTTTACAGAAATAGAGAGAGTTGTTTATTTACTGATTAGTTAGTTAGATAGAAATAACATTGAGTTATATTGTATTGATCACATAAAAACTACTGCTTGAATAAACTTGATACAGTGCACATAACCATTTTTTTTTCTAGTGAAATAGTCTCACATTCACAGACCAAAAGATTGTTCATTTAGTAGTTTCTTAATATGGACATACACATGATTTGTAGGAATAAATAGCAAGTACAACAATTTGAGTTGACAAATTAAAGTATAAAGGAATAACAATTTCCACAATTAACACATGCAGGAATTTGTATTTTCTTGACATGAAAGTTTTTAAAACCAAACTTAATTTATTTCCACAAAATAGTAATAATATTTCCAGCAGAGTATACTTGTGGGTCACTCTTGTTTACAAATATACATATATTCTTTTAAAAGGGCATCTACATTGGCTCCAACAGAAATGCCTACTAAATATTCTTGTTGCAATTAAAGGTTCACTAAATTCAAGTATTTAAACATAATTTTTCTCCTAACAAAATTCAACAACAACATTCTTACAAAAATACATATTTAGAAAATAACAACTCTCTTTTAATCTATACAAATAACTGAATATAATATTGAGAGCAATTTTGCCAAACATACTATTTCTCTTTTCAACATAACTTTCATACATTTGTAATCAAAATGACTAAATTACAAGCATTATCATAATGCAAACATCTCTTAAAATCTCTAATCCTTGACCTTGGATCTACAAACTGGAACTTCAACTTCTCTTCAAGTAAGTAAAAACTTGCAACATAAAATGCACACTTCGGCAAGCTGTCATACAACTGATTATCTCTCAAGCACTGCAAGACCTGTCTCAAATGCTCCTCATGCTCGTGCTCATCTCAGGAGTATATCAATATGTCATCCAAGAATATCACCACAAATCTGTCTAGAAATGAACGAAATACTCCATTCATGAGACTCATGAATATAGCTGGATTCATGAGTCCAAAAGGTACCACAGTGAACTCATAATGCCCATATCATGTGCGGAAAGCAGTCTTGTGGATGTCACTATCCATGATCCTCAGATGATGATATCCTGACTTCAAGTCTATCTTCAAGAACACTCGGGCTCCTCGAAGCTTATCAATTAAGTCATCAATCCTAGGATGGGGATACCGATTCTTGATGGTCACCTTGTTCAATTGTCGGTAATCCATGCACAACCTAAAAGATTCATCCTTCTTCTTAATGAAGATGATGGGTGCACCCCATGGAGATACACTAGGATGAATGTGCCCTTTCTCCAAGATCTCTAATTGAATCTTGAGCTCTCTAAGCTCGTGTGTAGTCATCCTATAGGGTGCTCTAAAAATAGGCTCTACTCCTGGCACAAGATCTATATGAAAGTCCACTGCTCTAGGTGGTGGCATACCAAGTAACTGTGAAGGAAAAACATCTAAAAACTCCTATAGAATAGGGTGGTCATCAAGAGAAGTCTCCTTCTCTACCTCCTCTCTGTCACTGATAGTGATAGCATATAACTAACATCCCTTCCGCATGCACCACTTAAGCTGCATAGTGGAAATCATACGAAGGGATACATGTCTATGAAGTCTTGCAATAACTGAGGTCACCCCATCATCATCTAAGTACTCCACTATCTTTTGTCTGTAATCCATCTTGGAATAGAGCCAATCCATGCCGAGAATGACATCATAGGATCCAAGTGGTGTGACACGAAGGTCAACTAAGGTGGTAAAGCCCCTAATCTACAACTGGAAACCTCTCACCAAGGAACTAATAGATACCATAGCTCCTGAGGTTAACTCAACCTCCCAACTAACATCCTTCCTAGCTACCACTAGCCGGCATTGCTGCACTATAAAAGGTGAAATAAAAGAGTCCGTAGCTCCAGAATAAAAAATGATAGAAACACTACTACCTCTGATCATGCTTGCAGCCTCAATGACTATAGCCTAGTGCTCAACTTGGCAGTTATCAACTGCTGCAAATACTCTGTGCACTCTGCCCATGTCTCCTACAGTAGGCTCAAAAGCTGCCACCCTCTGACTATCGACTGGATGACCTATAGGACAATCCCTAGCTATGTGTCCCATGGCACCACATGTGTAGCACGGTCCTCTAGCCTGTAGCTGTATACCCTGAGGCCTAGACTGTTGTTGTCCTCCTGTAACACTAGACCCACTTTATCCACCTCTGGATGCTTGAGACTACCCCCTCTGATCTCGTTGAGATCCCTATGAGTGTCATTGCTTGGGCTTAGAGCCCTATTGTCCCTAAGAAGATTTTTGTTTCTAGTTTTGATGAGACTATTGTGGCTGTTGCTGCTACTAAGGTGCCCTAGATGATCTTGATGAGTTCTTTTGGTTTCCCTTCCAATGAGACTTTTGGAAACCAGAAGACTGAGATGTGGCATTCCAGTTCTATGACCAGTCCCGGGCATCATGAGACTTGTTATGGATCTCCTCAGCGATCATGGCCCTCTAAACTATATCACATAAATCCCCTGAGGGTATCATCTGCACTTTTTCAGCTATCAAATAGTTCAACCCCTTGATAAAGAGATTGACCTAGAGTTTCTTATCCTTCATGTAGTCTACATAAGGAAGGAGTTCAAGAAACTTATTCTCATACTGGGCTATTGACAGGCCTCTCTATTGTAAGTCATGAAACTCATTGATGCAACGCTGTCTGAAATGCTCTGACAAATATCAGGCTCAGAATCTCTCCAAGAAGATCTCCCATGTGAGGGTGTCCATGGTAAGATGACTCTTAACCTCCTACTACTTCCACCAAGTAGAAGTGTTCCCTCTCAGCATGTGTACTGCAAAATGTTCCTTAAGGTTGCTCTCATAAGAACATAACCCAAAGCAATGCTCGAGGCTTAAAAGCCAAGCCTCTACCTCTGTCCCAGTTGTGGATCCTGAAAAGGGTGGCGACTGTAGTCTAATAAGGTCTCTGATTAGGTCCCCTGTGTCCCGAGGTACTCTCGACACTACCATTGGTGGTGGATCTGGCATGTGCACCGACTCACCTTCATGAACTGCCTGCTCCTCTACTCGTCTAGGAGGGGGACTCCTACTCCACTCTCAGACACTGGCCTGCTGGCCTCCCGGAGGTAATCTGTCCATAATAATACCGACCAGATTCTGTAATGCATTAAGGATATCTTGATTGGGATTAGGTGGCGGCAAAGGAGGGGGCCTCTACTCATCACCTAGTCCCTCGACTGCTCACTCATCTCCCTCTACCACCACACGACCGCCTCTAGGTCTCTGCCCACATCAGCAAGCACTACGCGTGACTGGAGGCATCCTACACTAAGGACAAATCAATGGTAAGTTTGGCAAATGTAATAGGTAAAAAGGTTCCTAAATTATTACTGTCTTAAATTCCTGCTTCCTGCAAAGTTTATGTTATAAAAAAAGAAGAAGAGTAATTTAGTAAAATTTCTATACTATTCTTTTACATTTAAATAGTAAATGTTGTTAACGAGTGTACACTTTTAGCAAACAAAATATTTACTTATCAGATAACACAGGCTGTAAAAGTTAGAAAGTGTACACTTTTAGTAAACAGAATATTTACTTATCAGATAACACAGGTTGTAAAAGTTAGAAATCTTTCAATTTTAAATGTGAATGATATGTGTATCTACAACAGTATAGTTTCAACTGTATTTCAAAAAGATTTTGAGTAGAAAATCTAGACTCTTTTAACAATTTTTTTTATATATATACTTTATTAGATTTTGTACAGCTTTTCATTTGATTACAACATTATTCACTCAGTCTCAGAAATGGAAATTTAAGAAGGCCCTAAAGTACTTAATTTTATTCTTTATTTTATATAAATAAAAAAATAAAATAAAATATTTTATTATGTTTGCATACATATATATACATCCATTGAGAAATATATGTAAATGTGTGTATGCAAAAGAATAACAGAATGTGCAATCAAATTATTTATATTTATATCTAACTGGGTATATTTTATATATTGTTATATGTATATAATAAGTATTATATATATACATATATCAATAATATAAAATATTTATAATAAAACTTATACTCTTATTATTTTTATGTATGAATATATATACATTATATATATTAATATATATATATCACTAGATATATATATATAATAATGCATATAATATATATATATTATACTATATATACAATATAATAAAGTTTTGGTGCCTTTATTATAAAAAAAAGGGCAAAACAAATTAAATATAAAAAAAACTAATGAAATTTTTTTTTGGGCCAAAACCCCTCTGGCCGCGCGTGCGAGCATAGAGAGGCTCGGCCTCGATGGAGCAGGGCCACCCACACCACCAATGTTGTGCGGTGGCACTGCAGCCATCGTCTCCTCTTGGGGAGGCGGCGCTGCAGTGCACCCACACACTAGCGGGGGGCTGCGGAGGGCACTGCGCCCACACCTTCACGGGTCACTGCAGTTAGGGGGGCCGGTCTGTAAAACGGTTGGTTCTCCCAATAAATTTATTTTTACAATACAACAAAGCCGAAGGGGGGGACAGAGGGGATAGAGCTTAGCCATGGCCGCTGACCCCCAAATTTTTATTGGTAATATATATACATACATATATATATATATATATATCTATGTATATATATATATATATATATATATACACATACATACATATATATATATATATATATATATATATATATATATATATATATATATATATATATATATATATATATATATATATATATATATTTATTTATTTATTTATTTTATGTATTTCTAAGCATAAATAAAAAGATTCAAATGAAGATAAAAGAGGGATGTCTGTATAGCATTTCTAAAAAAAAACCAGAGACTTTGCTTTAGAGATTTAATGAAACCCTAGCTTGGATAAGAAAAACAAAAGAGAAACATGTAATAAAATGAGTCTGCATGCTATAAGCTGTAGATAATTAAAAGGGAGAAACCCCATAGCTAAAATCAACGAAACCCTAGAAACGTATGCAGTAGAAAGAAAACTCTGGACATTTGTTGCCCATGAGAACACACAAATGAAATTATGTGAGTATGCACACCTTTGGTGTGCTTACTCACATAAGTGCATTTGTGGAATCAATTTCCATCCCCAAAACTTTCCATCTTCTTCCTTTCTCCCTATAACTTGTAACCTACAAGAAAACAAATGAAAGATTAGGGTTTCATTTAGCATGTATATTGACTCCAACCCTTATTTTGAATTAGGGTTTGGAGTGTCACTTGTTTTTACATGTTATTATTTCCTATTATTTTTTTCATTTAAATGTGCTAGTCAAAAAACTTAATTCATATTTATTTATATTAACTCAGTAATAGTTTGGGGATTTTGAAGAGGCTAATTATTTTTATGCATTCATTATTTTCATTTTCTTATTAAATGTTTTAGTCGATCACCGTTTATAATTTATTTTATATTTATAAGGAAAATTATATAGATAACTTTTCTATTAGAAATGTTTCGTAAATAATGTCATTAATATTAATGTAAATGACATTTTTCTTTTAGTAAAATTTATTTAAAAGTATATTGAGTTGAAAAGTTAAAATGTTTAGAGTTATAGTCAATAAATTTAATTTAATTTAAAAGAACTATATTAAAATGGTGGTTCAGTTAAATATGATCTAAAATTTGGATTTTATTATCTTAATAAATCTATACTCAATATTAATATGGATACTCATTTATGTAATTCTTAGTTATTCCTAGTATATTAGGATACTAAAATTATTAATCTATAGGAAAGTAATGAGGAGATGTTTTAAAAATTAATATTTTCCTAATGAGTTATTGAGAAGAGTCTATTTGATGACATATAACTTAATCTTGTTTCTGTAATTTTTAATTCAAGTTGTTCTATATCTCCCTAAAGACATAATGATTGAAATTTGTTTTATATGTGCTGGATGGAAGAAAATCTAGATCATAATGTTAAGCTAGAATAACTATCTAAACTTATTATTAGAGCTACATCTAGTTTTAGTATTTTAGTTAACTATTATCAAATATGCCACCTAGCCAACCAATAATTATAAGATTAAAATTTAAATGATGACTAAATTATTTGAAGGATGGGCTTCTTACTTTTGAATTAAGTTTTATGTATGAACTTGGAGATAGGTTTTGACTTCGTGGAGGGATATATAATCTACACTCTTGAACACTTAATTTATTACTTTTAAATGAGTCTTATTATTAAGGAGAAAATTATTGCAATAATTTAATAGGAAAAAGAAAGAAAAATATAGTAAATCTATTGTTTTAGTTTGTTCCTTTCTTATTTAATTGGCAAAAGGGGATTTAGGAATGGGAATAGTTTTATGATGATTTTATTATAGAAGTGGATTTTCTGAATTAATTTTCAATTTAATTAAGAATCTTAATATTCCTTTTCAACAATTGGGTTTATGGAAAGTAGTTAACTCTTTGAAAATGCCTTAGGGTTAGTATTACTATCTTAATTTGATTTGTTATTATAATTTTCATTTCCATAACTTATTTTGCAAGGTTGGTAGCTCTCAAGCTTTATACTTCTCTTTTATGGTGTCTTGCTTATGGCTTCCATGAAAGAATGAAGAAAGATTGTTCTTGTTTATGCTGCATAGTGTATGTTCTTATTGGTATGCTGATTTTGTAGTATGAAGTGTTGTTATGTGAATTAAAAATCTGCATGTATTTTCTTATCATTTTGTGTGTTGTTTAAGGGATTCTTGTTCAAGGCCATACTCACCCTTGGGAGGGAAGAGTAGCCTTGTGGGTGAAGGGAGTGTAACATCCCTCTTGGTGTAGAGTCTCTCTCCTTGGGAGAGAGGGATGCACCATGGATTATGGGGTCCATGGTAGGCTAGTAGCATTGATATGCTTGGGGGTCATAAGGGTTTCCTTGGGGGTCATAAGGGTTTTAGCCATATTTGGTTGATTTGATTTGGGGTGTGAAGAGGAGTTATGTTGTTTTTGTATGAAAGAATTGTTGCCTTGTTGAAGGCTTGCATTTCATCTCTAGTCTTGTCTCCCAATGGCTACTTGGTCCACCTTCACCCTTAGGAAGCTTTATTTCAAGCTCCTTGTGTTAGCCATGGGAGGGTGTAATTATGTGTGTATTATGTTTTGAATGTGTTTCATTTGGCTTCTTGCATACCCGGGTTAGCATTGGTTCTCCTACCTCGGGGGTGGCCTCTTAGAGGCCTAGGATGGGAGGTGAGCTTCCCATGGCCAACCTACAAAGCTTTCTTTGGCAGGTCCTTGGAGCATCTTTTTTCCATGAAGAGATTGTAAGGAGGAATATGCTTGTGTTGGAGGAGTTTTGGTCCTCTTAGAAATGTAAAGGAGAAGATCTCTTTGTTAATTTTTTTTCAAAAAGTATAATGTTTGTATAAGGAGATGTAAATATATGTATTTCTCATTTGAAGTTAGGTGTCTCCATTTCAGTGCATGAAAATTATTTGAAGCCATTGTGTTGTAAACGAATCTATGTTAACATGACATTATAAGAAGATTTAAATAATTGTGCATTTTTGCATATTTTGTGTTTCAAAAAGGATGAAATGTAAGACAAAACTATATTAGAAAATTTCCTTGTAAGTAAATGTTGATTTTTGGTTTAGGGACATATTTGATTCTAATGTAGTTTCATTATTTTCCTTAGAATAGAAGAGTATTTTGGTTTACAAAAGAAATAAAGCATCTTACTTTTAAAGGTAATTTATCTCCTATTCATGTTTGTAATAGACATTTGGTTTTTAATAGAGTAACTTTGTTGTGTTTTGCCCAGTAGTGGATTTCTTTTTGTTAAACACTAAAGAACACATCACAACAACAAGGTAGCTCACTAGCCCATCGATGTGTAGCTTCGAGAATGATAGCTCGCATGGGCTAGTCATCTAACGTCACGTAAGGGATCAAAAGGCTTGTGTTGGGGTGCCTTCGTCACCTATATGGTGGAAGACATTAGGCGACAAGGAAATAATTAATAAAAGGGTAACCTCACCCTAAAGATTCTAAGTTTAGTTAAAAGGTTAAATGGGTTCATCCCTAAGAATCTTAAAGGATAAAAAAAATTACATCAACTAAGGGATAAGTTAGAGAATAAATCTATTAAATATAATTCTTAGTTAAAACATTAATTAACTTTAACACTTCACTCTAATTCATTAAATTCCAAAATATTTAACTTCCTTATTATTTTTAAATTTGTGTTCACTTAACGCGATAAAGACTAATTTCACATTAATTTTAGGTTAATGAACTATGTCAAATAAATAGGTCAACATTTATCCTATAACATGCGTTTGATAATTTTCTATAAAATTAAATTAAATATTAATGCCTGTGCCACTAATCAAAATAAATAGCAACGAATCCATTCAAAATTCCTATTAATTTTTTTTTTTAAAAAACACTAAAAGAATTAAATCTTTTTCGCCATATTAAATCACACACACACAAACACACACACACACAAAATATATATATATATATATATATATATATATATATATATATATATATATATATATATATATATATATATATATATATATATATATATATATAATCTCATCTTATAAAAGATAGGTTTCCAATAATAACAAGAAAATAAACATCTTTTGAGGAAAGGCATTTAAATAAAGTTCAATCTATTCACCATAAAAAAATAATACTAAATTTATCTTACCATACACACTTTTGAGAATAAATAAAATGAACTTTCGGCAATGTAAATATTCCTTCTAATATCACATTGAGATTATTTCTTATTATTAAATTTGTTACAAAACTTAAGGAAATGAAATACAAACATAAATAGAAGAATGCTAAATATTAAAAAAAACTCTCCAAACCCTAATTCGAAATTAGGGTTTGGAGCAATTTTATAACTACTATGAAACCCTAATTATTTCATTTGTTTTCTGCAAGTTTGAGGAAGGATGAAGAAGATGAAGGTTTATCTTTTTTTTTTTTTTTTGAGAATCTCATAAGCACAGGGGGGTTTCCTTTTGGGCCTGCAAGATTACTCTTAATTTGATAAGAGTACTTCTTGGTTCGTCTACAAATAATGCCCATTTGCTAGTTCATACTGTGGATAATTTATTTTTAATACCTATTCTTTTCGCAAATGTTTATATATGAATCTCTTTGTTTCCAGATCTGTTACACAAATCGGTTGTAAATATATCTTTTTTTAACAACCATTTTGAATGGCATATCTTATTAAAGTATTGCTTTTTATTTATTTTGGCGAGATTAAAATTTTTAATAAAAGAAAAGGGCATATGGCATTATTTGTATTAGCAAATTTTTTATTTTTATGACAGTACAAGTCTATTAATAAAAGAAAAGGGCATATGGCATTATTTGTATTAGCAAATTTTTTATTTTTATTTTTTAAAAATATGATATATAAAATATATTATATATATATATATATATATATATATATATATATATATATATATATATATATATATATATATATATATATATATATATATATATATATATATATATATATATATATATATATATATATATATATATATATATATTTTATAGTAAATTAATATATGATATCTACATTAAATTCTGATTTAGAAATAGAAAATAGAATAAGATCTTTTATATTCTAATGTGTATTTGTGTATAAACAAAAAAAAAAAGATTTACAATTATAAACATTAGATAATATAATAATTGTGTACAATTATAATGAGTCCAACTTATGTTGAAAATAGGAAAAGTTTCCTGCATTCTATTTAAGATAAAGAATAGATCTTTACAGGAATAGAGAGAGTTGTTTATTTACTGATTAGTTAGTTAGATAGAAATAACATTGAGTTATATTGTATTGATCACATAAAAACTACGACATGAATAAACTTGATACAGTGCACATAACCATTTTTTTTTTCTAGTGAAACAGTCTCACAGACACAAACCAAAAGATTGTTCATTTAGTAGTTTCTTAATATGGACATACACAAGATTTGCGGGAATAAACAACAAGTACAGAAATTTGAATTGACAAATTAAAGAATAAAGGAATAACAATTTCCACAATTAACACATGCAATAATTTGTATTTTCTTGACATGAAAGTTCTTAAAACCAAACTTAATTTATTTCCACAAAACAGTAATAATATTTCCAGCAGAGTATACTTATGGGTCACTCTTGTTTACAAATATACATATATTCTTTTAAAAGGGCATCTACATTGGCTCCAACAGAAATGCCTACTAAATATTCTTGCTGCAATTAAAGGTTCACTAAATTCAAGTATTTAAACTGAATTTTTCTCCTAACAAAATTCAACAACAACATTCTTACAAAAATGCATATTCAGAAAATAACAACTCTCTTTTAATCTATACAAAGAACTGAATATAATATTGAGAGCAATTTTGCCAAACATACTATTTCTCTTTTCAACATAACTTTCATACATTTTTAATCAAAATGACTGAATTACAAGCATTATCATAATGCAAACATCTCTTAAAATCTCTCATCCTTGATCTTGGATCTACAAAGTGGAACTTCAACTTCTCTTCAATCTCTGATGCAAGAGCATCCTGGGTGTAAGAGCAATCTTGCATCACCCAAAAAAATATTTTTGTTTTGTATTCAATAAGGGCTATTTTGTGCAGAGCTGCTATTTATGGAAAGTTACTATTTTTGGTAATTTTCGTATGTGCTCAGAATGATCTGATTTCTTTCTTGGAGGTTCATTTTGGTCATATAAGTCTGCCAGTAAAGTTTCATTGCCAGATCAAGTGTATATTGGAAGATATTGAAGATTTTCGGTATTGGCAGCAGAGTACAGAAACTTCGAACTCAGTTTTGAAGGCTTTAGAGGCCCCAGATGAGGTTGAAAATTTGGGTGACGGGCGCTTGCGCGGGTCAAGCCTGTAGAGCGCTTCGTGGCATTTCTGAAATGGGGTTATAATAGCCGAGCGGGTCAACGGGTGATGACTTATGGTCTTCGGAAGTTGGGCCACCTGAAATGGCGAAAAATAATTTTCTTCAAAATTTCTGTTCGGGTTTCAAAGGTTATCTTGAGCCGACTATGATGTAATAAAATGTAAAATAAAATAATTCTATGTTTGGTCGGCCTTATTGGCTAAAAAAAAAAAATTCTGGAACCTTCCCAGGCGGTGGAAAATTGCCTACATAAGGAAGGCTGTATTATTGTCTTAGGCAGTTCGGAATAATTCTGGGTAGTAGATCTGGGTATTGATTCGAGGCTTTGTCCTACAGAATATTGTAAGGGAATGCCCATGTGGCTTTGCATATGGTAATTCTGAAAGTTTGTAATTCCACATTTGTGGAGATAATAAGAAGCCAATTTTCTGTTCTTGCATATTGTTGTTGTTTCTCTATTTCTGTTATGTGTTTGTGGTATTAAGGGGAGCACCCTTCATCAAGTGGTATCAGAGCAGGATTTCTTGAGTGTGTAAACAGATCGCCGACCGTGAGGCAGTTTGCACCAAGACCGTGGCTAGGGTTTCAGCACGCATCGCGAAAATGCCTCCACGAAGGGAACGTGGCGAAAGAGCTAGTGTTGTAACACCTGAGGTTAGAGAGCTGCAGAGACAAGTGCGAGCATTGCAAGAAGAGATTCACAGAGGAATGAATCTTAATGTCAGAGATGAAAGCGAGGATGAAGCCGAAGAAGAATATCAAGAAGGAGAAGTCGAAATTGTGAACCATGAGGAAGAAAGACTTTTTCGGGCCATTTCTAAGATTGGGAAAAGACCTAAGATTGAGGTTCCTACATTTTCTGGAAATCTTAACCCAGAAGAATTGATCGACTGGATCAACGAATGTGAGGAATATTTTGAGTATGAAGATGTTGAGGATCCTGATAGGGTCAAATTTGCGAAGGCCAGACTGAAAGGTCATGCGAAGATATGGTGGCAAGAGATTCAGCTGGAGCGAAATAGAAGGGGAAAGGAGAAAATCACGAGATGGGATCGGATGGTGGATAAATTGAAGCGACAGTTCATTCTTGTTGATTATGAGCTTGACCTACTGAAGAAAATGCAGAGTTTGAAGCAAGCAGGAAGATCTGTTCAGGAGTATACAGAAGAGTTCTATCGACTTCTCATCAGAACAGGCCACGCAGAAGCTGATAAGGAGAAAGTTGCCCGATACCTTAATGGGTTAAGGCCAAGCATTCAGGAGGAGCTGAATCTGGTTCGAATGAACAGTATTGAAGAGGCATACCAGTTTGCCCTAAAAGTAATGGAAAAGCTGAACAAGAAGTTTGAGAGCAGACAAAACGGAAGAGGTCGCGATGGACGATCTGGTGGACGGTCATATGGTGGCCGAAATGAGGATCCGAAAAAGAAGGATGAGGCCAGTAGCGGTCAAAATCAGTGAGGAAATAATTCCAATCACTTCCAGGATCAGAATAATAGAGATCAGAGAGGAAGAGGAAGAGGACAAGGATCTGGAAGAGGTGGCTTCTGTGGAACATGTTTTCACTGTGGAGAAGAAGGTCATAGGGCATTTGAATGTCCTCAGCACCAAGGCAGAATGGACAGGAGAAATGAAGGCCAGGCCAGAGTTGCACATGTAGATGAAGATGCCAGATCATCAAATTCTGAAGATGCTGAAAGAGGAGAAACGTTGATTAACAGAAGAGTCCTGTTGAGTGGTGAGAATGAACCTGAGCAAAGGAGGAGCCTGTTTCGCACCAGGTGCAAGTGTGAAGGTAAATGTTGTGATGTGATTATTGATAGTGGAAGCACTGACAATTTGGTGTCAGAAGAGATGGTGACAAAGTTGAAGCTCAAGAGACAGAAACACCCACATCCATATCGGATTGCCTGGGTACAGGATGACCACAAGGTCATGGTCAATGAACAATGCCTGGTGAAGTTCAAGATTGGCGGATACCAAGATGAGGTATTGTGTGATATCATATCTATGGATGCATGTCATATGTTGTTGGGTAGACCATGGCAGTTTGACAGATGTGCTGTACATGATGGTCGTGCGAATACCTATTCCCTGACAAAGGATGGAGTGCGACATAAGCTAAAACCATTGAAGGAGACTGAAGAAAACGTATGTGGTAATGCAAGGATAACTTTTGTTGATGGAAGAAATTTCCTAGATGTATGAGGCATGAGCATGTATGTTTTGCTTTAATTCCAAAACCTGGTAAAGAGGAAGTAGAAGATGTTCCTGTAGAAGTTGCAGATTTGTTGAATGAGTTTCAGGATATTGTATCCGATAACGTGCCTGATGGATTACCACCAGTCAGGAAGATCAGTCATCAGATGGACTTGATTCCAGGAGTGAGTTTGCCGAATAAGGCAGCACACAGAATGACACCTGCAGAAAGTGAGGAGTTGAACAGACAAGTACATGAACTGTTACAGAAAGGATTGATCTGTGAGAGTCTGAGTCCCTGTGCTGTACCGGCGGTATTAGCACCAAAGAAGAATGGAGAATGGAGGATGTGTACAGATTCTAGGGCAATAAACAAGATCACAATCAAGTACAGGTTTCCATTGCCACGAATGGATGATATTATGGACTGTTTGAGTGGAGCTGTGTATTTCTCAAAGATAGATCTGAAAAGTGGATATCATCAGATTCGGATCAGAGAAGGAGATGAATGGAAGACTGCCTTCAAGACAAAGGAAGGACTGTATGAGTGGTTAGTCATGCCTTTTGGGCTAACCAATGCACCGAGCACTTTCATGCGGCTCATGAACGAGGTTCTGAAAGAATTTTTGGGTAAGTTTGTCATAGTTTACCTAGATGATATTTTGATTTTTAAGCAAGACATTGGAGGAACATATGATGCATATTCGTATGGTGTTTGAAAAGTTGAGAGATGAGAAATTGTTGATTAATTTGAAGAAGTGCAGTTTTGTGAAGAAAGAGTTAGTGTATTTGGGATTTGTAGTTTCAGTAGAAGGTCTAAAAATGGACCCAAAGAAGGTACAGGCTATCCTTGAATGGCCTACTCCAAGGAGTGCTACTGAGGTAAGATCTTTTCATGGTCTAGCTAGCTTTTACAGAAAGTTTATCAAAAATTTTAGCAGTATTTGTGGTCCCTTGACTGAAACAATGAGAGGGGATAGAAAAGAGTTTAAGTGGACTAATGGGGCAGAAAAGAGTTTTCAATTGTTGAAACAAAAAGTTACAGAACAACCTGTTTTAACACTTCCATATTTTAATAAGGTGTTTCAAGTAGATTGTGATGCTAGTGGTACTGCAATAGGAGCTGTTATGAGCCAAGAAGGTAAACCTGTTGCTTATTTCAGTGAGAAGTTAAATGATGCCAAAAGGAAATATTCTGTTTATGATCAGGAATTTTATGCTATAGTTCAGGCATTAAAGAAGTGGAGACATTATCTGCTTCCTAAGGAGTTTGTTTTGTATACTAATCATCAAGCTTTGCAATATTTGAATAGTCAAGGAAAATTGAATCAAAGGCATTTGAAATGGGTTGAGTTTTTGCAGAGTTATACATTTGTTTTGAAACACAGGAGTGGAAAGTCTAATAGGGTTGCAGATGCTCTTAGCAGAAGGCAACTATTGCTGACAGAAATGCAGATTGAAGTGGTTGGGTTCAAGGAACTCAAGAATTTGTATCCAGAGGATCCTGATTTTGGTGAAGCTTGGAAAGCTTGTACAGAACCTGTTACTCTAGACAGGATGAAATGGCTGGATTTCATCATCCAGGATGATATGCTATTCAAAGGGAGTCAATTGTGCATTCCACGAAGTTCTATGAGGGAGAATCTCATCAAGGAGAAGCATAGCGGAGGATTGGCTGGACATTTTGGTCGTGATAAAACCCTTGGTTTGGTTAGTGAGAATTATTATTGGCCACAGTTGCAGCAAGATGTGAAGAAGTTTGTACAGAGTTGCCGAGTATGTCAGATGGCGAAAGGAGTGAAGTAGAATATAGGATTGTATCAGCCATTACCTGTACCAGAGAAGCCTTGGGAGGATATCAGTATGGACTTTGTTCTTGGTTTACCGAGGACACAGCGGGGACATGATTCAATTTTTGTGGTAGTTGACAGATTTTCAAAGATGGCACATTTTATTCCCTGCAAGAAGACTAATGATGCTGTTCATGTAGCAGAATTGTTTTTTAGAGAAGTAGTGAGACTTCATGGTTTGCCAAAGACCATAGTTTCAGATCGGGACACTAAGTTTGTTGGATATTTCTGGCGTACATTGTGGAAGAAGTTGAAGACAGATTTGAAGTTTAGTTCATCACATCATCCATAGACTGATGGACAGACAGAGGTGGTGAATAGGAGTTTGGGAAATTTGCTGAGATGTTTGGTTGGAGATAAGCCAACAGGATGGGATTTGATTTTACCACAGGCGGAATTCGCATACAATAATTCTGTCAACAGGAGCACTAGTAAATCACCATTCCAGATTGTATATGGAAATAGTCCAAGAAATGCATCTGAATTGAGGAAGATAGATAAAGGAGAAATAAGTAGTGCTGAAGCTGAGGATTTTGCCGAACACTTGAAGAACATCCATGAAGAGGTGAGGAAGCATATTACCAAGATGAATGCACAGTATAAGGCTAAGGTAGATGAGAAAAGGAGGTATAAAGAATTTCAAGTTGGTGACGAAGTCATGGTTCATTTGCGGAAGGAGCGGTTTCCAGTTGGTACATATAACAAGCTGAAAATGAAGAAGTTTGGACCATGTAGGATACTGAAGAAACATGATTCAGGAAATGCATATGAGGTAGAATTTCCTACTGAGCTAAATATTTCACCAGTTTTTAACATTTCAGATCTGACAGAGTATCATGAAGGAGGTGTTGAAGATGAGATCACAGCAGCACAGTGGAGTATTCCAGCAACTAGTTCAGACACTAAGGAGATCGAAGATATACTGGACAGTCGTGTTGGCAGAAGCACAAGGAACAGGACATATGAAGAATATCTGGTCAAGTGGAAAGGATGACCTGTTGAAGATTCATCATGGCTGACAAAGGAGGAGGTTAGCCATCTTGGTTTTCCTCTGCACACCTGAGTCGTGACAGGGTCACTTCTCAAATTACCCCGGGTGTCTGATGCAGGAGCATCCTGGGTGTAAGAGCAATCTTGCATCACCCAAAAAAATATTTCTGTTTTATATTCAATAAGGGCTATTTTGTGCAGAGCTGCTATTTATGGAAAGTTACTATTTTTGGTAATTTTTGTATGTGCTCAGAATGATCTGATTTCTTTCTTGGAGGTTCATTTTGGTCATATAAGTCTGCCAGTAAAGTTTCATTGCCAGATCAAGTGTATATTGGAAGATATTGAAGATTTTCGGTATTGGCAGCAGAGTACAGAAACTTCGAACTCAGTTTTGAAGGCTTTAGAGGCCCCGGATGAGGTCGAAAATTTGGGTGACGAGCACTTGCGCGAGTCAAGCCTGTAGAGCGCTTCGTGGCATTTTCGAAATGGGGTTATAATAGCCGAGCGGGTCAACGGGTGATGACTTATGGTCTTCGGAAGTTGGGCCACCTGAAATGGCGAAAAATAATTTTCTTCAAAATTTCTGTTCGGGTTTCAAAGGTTATCTTGAGCCAACTATGATGTAATAAAATGTAAAATAAAATAATTCTATGTTTGGTCGGCCTTATTGGCTAAAAAAAAAAAATTCTGGAACCTTCCCAGGCGGTGGAAAATTGCCTACATAAGGAAGGCTGTATTATTGTCTTAGGCAGTTCGGAATAATTCTGGGTAGTAGATCTGGGTATTGATTTGAGGCTTTGTCCTACAGAATATTGTAAGGGAATGCCCATGTGGCTTTGCATATGGTAATTCTGAAAGTTTGTAATTCCACATTTGTGGAGATAATAAGAAGCCAATTTTCTGTTCTTGCATATTGTTGTTGTTTCTCTATTTCTGTTATGTGTTTGTGGTATTAAGGGGAGCACCCTTCATCAATCTCTCATCCATGACGTAGAATTAATTAAGAACCAAGATACAACTAAAGAAAGATAACAAAAGATTCCATATCATAAATGATACAAATACAACTTACAACAATATATACAATCCTCATGGATATCCATGATAACTAATAAACTGACATCCACTGCACATGTCATAGGGTATGTAATAATAAATCTAACAAAGAAGTACAATGTCCATATTAGGTATCACATGTGATACTCTAATATTGGACTACATAAATGAAGGTATGATAAGAAACCAACAATGAAGAATCAAGAAGGCATCCAACTATAGAAGTACCAATAGCACCGGCACCAGGACGTCGAATCTCAAATGGTAAAGAATCACTACCACCCATCCGTGTAGAACCACAAAGGTCTACCCCACCGTGCTGAGGAGATAACCACAAAATCCAATCGGATGACCAAAACCAAACAAGGATAAAACTACTGAGCAAGGAATCCAGAAAGCTCTCTACTCAAGGTTTACAAAATAAAAAGAAGGTGAGACACACTAATCCAGAGGCATAAACAAAAACTCAGGAGATGACTTAGGCGACATGCTATGGAGTGTCATCACATGTCTATTTACTTGAGTTACCCTGGACTGGTCACTCTGGACCCCAGACCCCTCAAGCATTGAGTTACCCCTGGATTGACCACTCTAGGCCCCAAACCCTCAATATAATCCATGTGGGATAAGAATACTCTCTCTCAAATATGAGGAATATAATCATAACCATACTCTATATTATCTTTTTAATGATCTCTACACATTTTAATTACTATGTTATCACTTAAATTACATAACCTATAATAGGTTACCTAGGTGCTGACCACTTTGGGTCTCGACCCCTATTGTAAGCCACTCCCCTAAAATGCACTTAATCAATCTCCCCTAGGCTCATAATCTCACAAACATCCAACGGGTATACAACCGGGTAATCCTAGATGCAGTTTCACACACAAGAAACTGACATGATTACAATGATACCATAAACAAAATAATATCCAACAAGAGCCCATAAGATCATATCAGATGATAATCAGAACAAACACCCACATCATACATAATGTTGAAAACAAATCCAACTGACAAAGATCCCTGCCTCTGTTTCCCCTAAGCCATCTAGTGCCCGAAACCACATAAAAATAGTTCAGGAATGAAGTGTACATCATTCACATCCTAGTAAGCTTGAAATTGATCTATAAGTATTTAATTTCCATATACATCAAAATTGAGTCCAAAAGTAAGAACACACAAATCCGCTAAGATAAACATAACATAAACACTATAACAATGTCATAAATTAAGATTATTCCTTATATACGATCCATGAATCCAATAAAGCAAAAATGCCCAATTTCAATACAAAACTATACACTTTCAAATACATAGTTGTCAACATACGAAATCAATTAAAAGCCATAATACCTTAAAAAGTTAATACACAAGTATTAATTTATTAATATACAACTATTAATTCTTTTGAACTTAATAACAAATATTAATTCATTATTAAATTAACAAACAAATTAGTTAAAAATTAAATTAACTAACACATTAAAAATATATATATAAACATTCTAATGTAAATAACAAATTACAAATTAAATTAAAATACAAAATAAAATTAAGTACAAATTAAAGTAAATTAATATTAATTAAATAAAACCAAATTAAAAACTTACTTAAATTATAATTTTAACAATTTAAAAAAAAATTAATAAATTAAATAATAATAAAAAAACAAATCATTTTTTTGGGGGGGACGAACCCCACACCCAGTGGCTAGTTTAATAACCTAGGATAGGTAGAGGTGGACATCAGGTGTCAACTCACTGAATAAAGCCACTTGAGAAGTTTCACAAAGGTGTGATGCTCAAAATGTACATATGAATTAATTGTACAAGTTGATGTTCTCATGGGGTTATTGTGTTTGGTAACCATGTCTCTGTTCATTCCTATATTCATAAAATAAATACTCTTTGTAATAGTGTTGTTTTAAGCCTTATTGGCCTAAGTGTGTTGGCCATAAAATATTTTGCAAGAACAATCATGTATTTCATGTTAGTGGAGAGTGAGACTTTAGTGAGCCACGTTGTAGTGGGAAGTTCTCCTCGAGGAGAGGAGGATGTTGGGGTGTGAATACCCTGATAATGTGCTTGGAGGAAGTGAAAGAACTTTATAGAGTAAGTAAAACTATTTTAGTAAATACACCACTTGTCTCCTGAGTTTTTGTGTGTCTACCTCTCTCCCCAAATAAATGTTTTCTTGGGAAGCCCTTAATGCTTTATCCCTTGTAAGGGCATGATTAGCCTATTTAAAATTTACACAATAAATGTATGATGATATTTCCCCATCTCCCTCTGTGTGACCTCAAAAGGTCACATAGTTCATGTAATGATTGTAGTAGTATATGGATTGCTAAATTTATTTTTCCTTGCTTCACAAGTTTTTTGTTTTTTTTGTGATTCCCAACAATGTAAGAGTAATTAAATTATGTGTTAGGCTGCTTAGCCATACTTTATTTTAATGTCCTTATTTGCCTCAAGGACCTTTTCTTACTTATTTTGTGACAAGGTTTTACCAATGTGGCCACTTTTTGAATCTCACTTTAATGAATCGTTCTTTTCAAAAAAATAATAATAATTTTTTTTTTATTCCTTGGTTATTTGAAGAGGCTCTTTGGTCAGAATTGTTGGCAAGTTCTTTCATAATAGGTTGTATGAGGGAGAAGATTTATTGGGGAAATCCATTATATTTTATCTCTATAAATGGGGAGAAAACTGTAGAGAAGCTTCCCTTGTCATCAGCATTATGAATGACCATACTTGAAGCCCTCATGGGGGTCTTTTATTGTGCTGTGTTGTATTGGACACATTATGTTAGGGCATTGTAAAACTACTCTATGATATTATTTCATAGATATTATGATATTATGAATGAATATAATATAAAGTTGGTATAAACTAAGGGTTTGTAAAGTGACAAATGATACTTTTAGCATAACATTGCACCTATAGTCCAGATATTGAAATTCATAGGGACCAACATCTAGAGTGATGTTAGCATACATTTGAGATATGTTGTAGGGAAGATGTCCCATGTTTTAGTGCATTTCCTTATGACCTAAAGATTTGACATTGGTGTGTTGGATGGAATTACCTTATGTGATCTTGATGCTAGAAGAAGATACGATAACTATGTAGAATAATATTAGATTGTGATGTTTGGATAGATAGTTCAATCGTACAATACTTATACTTTAAATGTTAGAATTGATTAAAATAAGGTAAAACATAGCCTTAACATGTATCAATGTTATAATTCCTCATTGCATGAGATCAGTGTTTCAAAATTTATCCAATGAACTAAACTAGATATCAACCTTGGAACTTTAACCCTAAGTTGGGTAACTTCCAGGAGGAAGTTCATGCCTAGGGGGGAGGATGTGAGGCCTCACCCTAGACCCATCAAAGCTTTTCCATTATCGTTATGGTAGACCTAGTAATTGGCCTTAAGTTATGATTAATTAAGAAGATTTTACCCTTTTGACAAAGGTTCGATTACAATAGATGTCAATACATTACATTTTATGATTCTTTCTATACTCACAATGTTAACCTATGCTACATTATGACTGTCATTTTGATGATTGATTTAGCTGAATACTAAGTTGTCACAATTTGAATATAAATATATGCTGATATGAGTTGTTTAGGAAAATGATTAATCACAATTTGAATTATTGTTGCAATGTGAAATTTTGTGAAGGTGAAAGGTTAGGTGATGAAATATATTGATGAATTTTAGGACATGATTATGAGAATTACTTGATGATTTGGTTGCTTGATTTTATGCCATATAAATGATTTTTGAATTGACAAAATTAATGCTTATGTAAATTGGATAAAACTACATCATGATTTATATAGATCTGGAATGATTAGTGTGACATATGAGTTAATGAGATTATGTTCTCCGATTCAATTTACATATGTTCATTTGAAAGTAATGATTAAAGTAACGATTAAAATTATGATGAAGGATTATAGAGACTAAAAGCATGTACCTCATGTGATAGATAATTTTAATGGTAATGTTGAATTTTGCATTTTGAATTTTGATGACTATACTTCTTGAGGTTACTGATGTTTAAATTGAGTGTGTAGGATCATGGCCATGGGAATTTTCAGAGAATCATGACTAACCCCTATGTGAATCCTGTAAAGCCAAGGTGCGTCTATTGAAGAGACAAAACCTCATTGTAATTTATTTTCCTTCGTATAGTGTATGGTGTGTATTTTATCTGCATTTCCATTCATTAAATTGTGATATTAACAGTGGACTTGCCAGTGTGTTGTGATGTGTTATGTAGTGCCAATTGGCACACTTGTTGTGAAAATGATGTGTCATGGCATGTCCACTTGGAAAGCTTGAGGACCCACCTTTTACACTAGGTACCTAGCTCTATTTCCCATAAGGACCACTTGGTTTATGAGCCCCAAGGTGGAGTCATATCCATTGAAATTCTTAACTGGGTTTTTGAGGGGTTATATGGCCACCTAGGGTTGAGTTTAACCTATTTTTGACTAGCCCACTTCATATACCTATGGGTTAGGGGAGTTTTTTACCATAGGATACCTTATTTAGGCCTTGGGAAGGCTCCAAAAAGTTACTTATCCAAGATGGCCGAAAATCATAATGAGAAGCATGACCTTGGGAAGATCACATTCTTTGGAGGACAAACCTTGTCTACTTTTCATGCTCTATCTTTTAAAGAACCTTTATTTTGAAATATGTGAGGGTTTGGGAAGAGTGACCAATAGGAGCTCACACTTCTTCCTAGGATGGGATAATGGGAGGATTTTGAATATAGAGGAAAATTGGAGAGATTTCCTCTCAATAACCCACTCTCTAACTCTAGAGACTACTAAGGGATTTAGGAGAAAAGGAAGGAAAGACAAAAGGGAAGGGCTCTAGTTCAATTTTCATTTCCATAACTTCTTTTGCAAGGTTGGTAGCTCTCAAGCTTTATACTTTCTTTTTTATGGTGTCTTGCTTATGGCTTCCATGAAAGAATGAAGAAAGAGTTGTTCTTGTTTATGCTGCATAGTGTATGTTCTTATTGGTATGTTGATTTTGTAGTATGAAGTGTTGTTATGTGAAGTAAAAATTTGCATGTATTTTCTTGTCATTTTGTGTGTTGTTTAAGGGATTCTTGTTCAAGGCCATACTCACCCTTGGGGAGGGAAGAGTAGCCTTTGTGGGTGAGGGAGTGTGATATCCCTCTTGGTGTAGAGTCTCTCTCCTTGGGAGAGAGGGATGCACCATGGATTATGGGGTCCATGGTAGGCTAGTAGCATTGATATGCTTGGGGGTCATAAGGGTTTCCTTGGGGTCATAAGGGTTTTAGCCATATTTGGTTGATTTGATTTGGGGTGTGAAGAGGATTTATGTTGCTCTTGTATGAAAGAATTATTGCCTTGTTGAAGGCTTGCATTTCATCTCTAGCCTTGTCTCCCAATGGCTACTTGGTCCACCTTCACCCCTTAGGAAGCTTTATTTCAAGCTCCTTCGTGTTAGCCATGGGAGGGTGTAATTATGTGTGTATTATGTTTTGAATGTGTTTCATTTGGCTTCTTGCATACCCAAGTTAGCATTGGTTCTCCTACCTCGGGGGTGGCCTCTAGACGGCCTAGGATGGGAGGTGAGCTTCCCATGGCCAACCTAGAAAGCTTTCTTTTGCAGGTCCTTGGAGCATCCTGTTTCCATGAAGAGATTGTAAGGAGGAATATGCTTGTGTTGGAGGAGTTTGGTCCTCTTAGAAATGTAAAGGAGAAGATCTCTTTGTTAAGTTTGTTTTCAAAAAGTATAATGTTTGTATAAAGGAGATGTAAATATATGTATTTCTCATTTGAAGTTAGGTGTCTCCATTTCAGTGCATGAAAATTATTGAAGCCATTGTGTTGTAAAAGAATCTATGTTAACATGACATTATAAAGAAGATTTAAATAATTGTTCATTTTTGCATATTTTTTGTGTTTCAAAAAGGATGAAATGTAAGACAAAACTACATTAGAAAATTTCCTTGTAAGAAATGTTGATTGTTGGTTAGGGACAGATTAATTCTAATGTAGTTTCATTATTTTCCTTAGAATAGAAGAGTATTTTGGTTTACAAAAGAAATAAAGCATCTTACTTTTAAAGGTCATTTATCTCATATTCATGTTTGTAATAGACATCTGGTTTTTAATAGAGTAACTTTATTGTGTTTTGCCCAGTAGTGGATTTCTGGGCATTACATTCTGGTATCAGAGCGCGAGGTTTTGGCTCTAGGACCTTGGTTTGTGAAATATGAATATGTTCATAAATTATTACTGTCTTAAATCCTCGCTTCCTGCAAAGTTTATGTTATAAAAAAGAAGAAGAGTAATTCAGTAAAATTTCTATACTATTCTTTTACATTTAAATAGTAAATGTTGTTAATGAGTGTACACTTTTAGAAAATAGAATATTTACTTATTAGATAACACAACTGTAAAAGTTAGAAAGTGTACACTTTAGCAACTAGAATATTTACTTATCAGATAACACAAGCTGTAAAAGTTAGAAATCTTTCAATTTTAAATGTGAATGATATCTGTATCTGCAATAGTATAGTTTCAACCTGTATTTCAAAAAGATTTTGAGTAGAAAATCTAGACTCTTTTAACAAATTATATATATATACTTTATTAGATTTTGTAAAGTTTTTCATTTGATTACAACATTATTCACTTAGTCTTAGAAATGGACATTTAAGAAGGCCCTAAAGTACTTAATTTGTTCTTTATTTTATATAAATAAAAAAATAAAATAAAATATTTTATTATGTTTGCTTACATATATATACATCCCATTGAGAAATATATGTAATGTGTGTATGCAAAAGAATAACAGAATGTGCAATCAGATTATTTATATTTATATCTACTAGGTATATTTTATATATTGTTATATGTATATAATAAGAATTATATATATACATATATCAATAATATAAATATTTATAATAAAACTTATACTCTTATTATTTTTATGTATGAATATATATACATTATATATATTAATATATATATCACTAGATATATATATAATAATACATATAATATATATATATTATACTATATATACAATAAAATAAAGTTTTGGTGCCTTCATTATTAAAAAAAAGGGCAAAACAAATTAAATATAAAAAAAAACTAATGAAATTTTTTTTTTGGCTGAAACCTCTCTGGCCGCGTGCACACGAGCACAGAGAGGCTCAACCTTGGTGGAGCGGGGCCACCCACACCACCGTTGTTGTGCGGTGGCACTGTAGCCACCGTCTCCCCCTTGGGGAGGCGGCGCTACAGTGCACTCGCACACCAGCCGGGGGGGTGCGGAGGGCACTGTGCCCACTCCTTCGCGGGTTCACTGCAGTCGAGGGGGTTGGTTTGTAAAATGGTCAGTTCCTTTTACAGTACAACAAAGCTGAAGGGGGGACGTGGGGGATCGAGCCTGACCATGGCTGCCGACCCCTAGATTTTTATGGTAAAATATATATATATATATATATATATATATATATATATATATATATGTGTGTGTGTGTGTGTGTGTGTGTGTGTGTGTGTGTGTGTGTGTGTGTGTGTGTGTGTGTGTGTGTGTGTGGTGTGTGGTGTGTGTGTGTGTGTGTGTGTATTTTATGTTATTTCTGAACATAAATAAAAAGATTCAAATGAAGATAAAAGAGGGATGCCTGTATAGCATTTCTAAAAAAAACCAGAGACTTTGCTTTAGAGATTTAATGAAACCCTAGCTTGGATAAGAAAAAACAAAAGAGAAACATGTAATAAAATGAGTCTGCATGCTATAAGTTGTAGATAATTAAAAGGGAGAAACCCCAATAGCTAAAATCAACGAAACCCTAGAAACGTATGCAGTAGAAAGAAAAATCTGGACATTTGTTGCCCATGAGAAACACACAAAATGAAATTATGTGAGTATGCACACCTTTTGGAGTGCTTACTCACATAAGTGCATTTATGGAATCGATTTCCATCCCCAAAACTTTCCATCTTCTTCCTTTCTCCCTGTAACCTGTAACCTGCAAGAAAACAAATGAAAGATTAGGGTTTCATTTAGTATGTATATTGACTCCAACCCTTATTTTGAATTAGGGTTTGGAGTGTCACTTGTTTTACATGTTATTATTTCCTATTATTTTTTTCATTTAAATGTGCTAGTCAAAAAGCTTAATTCATATTTATTTATATTAACTCTGTAATAGTTTGGGGATTTTGAAGAGGCTAATTATTTTTATGCATTCATTATTTTCATTTTCTTATTAAATGTTTTAGTCGATCACCGTTTATAATTTATTTTATATTTATAAGGAAAATTATATAGATAAGTTTTCTATTAGAAATGTTCATAAATAATGTCATTAATATTAATGTAAATGACATTTTCTTTAGTAAAATTTATTTAAAAGTATATTGAGTTGAAAAGTTAAAATGTTTAGAGTTATAGTCAATAAATTTAATTTAATTTAAAAGAACTGTATTAAAATGGTGGTTCAGTAAATATATACTCAATATTAATATGGATACTCATTTATGTAATTCTTAGTTATTCCTAGTATATTAGGATACTAAAATTATTAATCTATAGGAAAGTAATGAGGAGATGTTTTAAAAATTAATATTTTCCTAATGAGTTATTGAGAAGAGTCTATTTGATGACATATAACTTAATCTTGTTTTTGTAATATTTAATTCAAAGCTGTTCTATATCTCCCTAAAGACATAATGATTGAAATTTCTTTTATATGTACTGGATGGAATAAAATCTAGATCATAATATTAAGCTAGAATAACTATCTAAACTTATTATTAGAGCTACATCTAATTGTAGTATTTTAGATAACTATTATCAAAATATGCCACCTAGCCAACCAATAATTATAAGATTAAAATTTAAATGATGACTAAATTATTTGAAGGATGGGCTTCTTATAATCTACACTCTTGAACACTTAATTTATTACTTTTAAATGAGTCTTATTAATAAGGAGAAAATTATTGCAATAATTTAATAGGAAAAAGAAAGAAAAATATAGTAAATCTATTGTTTTAGTTTGTTCCTTTCTTATTTAATTGGTGAAAGGGGATTTAGGAATGGTAATAGTGGCAGTGACTGTAGCCCATGAAAGAGACACGGTCTAGGGTTTATCAAACCCTCAAAAAAATTTAATCTCTCCAAAATAAATAAAAAATAATACTTTAATAAGATATGCCATTCAAATGGCTATGAAAAAAAAGATAGTTACAACCAATTTGTGTAATAGATTGGAAACAAAGAGATTCATATATAAACATTTGCGAAAAATAGAGGTATTAAAAATAAATTACCCACACTATGAACCAGGCAAATGGGCATTATCTGTAGATGAACCAAGAAGTACTCTTATCAAATTAAGAGCAATCTTATAGGTCCAAAAGGAAACCCCCTGTGCTGATGAGATTCTCAACAAAAAAAAAGAAAGATCATCTTCTTCATCCTTCCTCAAACCTGCAGAAAACAAATGAAATAATTAGGGTTTCATAGTAGTTATAAAATGGCTCCAAACCCTAATTTTGAATTAGGGTTTGGAGAGTCTTTTTTTTATATTAGCATTCTTCTATTTATGTTCTGTATTTCATTTCCTTAAGTTTTGTAACAAATTTAATAATCGAAAATAATCTCAATGTGATATTAGAAGGAATATTTACATTGCCGAAAGTT